>CM055117.1:138912434-141312434 GCA_029206835.1 Rana muscosa | reverse complement strand
CTACACTGAAAAACGCTAATAAAAGCTATTAAAAAGCGCTGATAAAAGCTAGCTTTTTCTGCTGCTTTAAAAACGACAGTTTTTGAGCTTCTGTGTACATGGAGCCTTAAAATGCTATACATCTAAGATGGTGCTGCTATAAGACCAAAGACAGTACAAAACAGATTATAGCGCACACATGCAAAAATTACATTTATTCTGCAAGGCTAGTTAAAAACACCTGAACATATACATAAAAATATATACAGGGGTTTGGTCACACTATATGGTCATATAGTGCTAAGCCCACAAACTGCGACCAAGTACCCCGAATTTTGTGGGTCCTAACCTGTTAATATAATGAAAGAACCTGTGTCTCAACCTTGGGAGATAAACTCCTCTATTTGGGAGAACTGAAGGGATGCCTCCTATGTACTGGTGGCCACTAATAAGAGGTAATGAAGAGGAGGAGGGGTTGAGACACTAGGTTCTTTCATTCTATTAACAGGTTAGGACCCACGAAATTTGGGGTACTTTGTCGCAGTTTGTGGGCTTAGCACTATTTGACCATATAGTGTGACCAAACCCCTGTATATATTTTTATGTATATGTTCAGGTGTTTTTAACTAGCCTTGCAGGATAAATGTCATTCTTGCATGTGTGCGCTATAATCTGTTTTGTACTCACAGGGAAGATTTCCCTTAATTCCTGTCCTTGTGACATCTGTGCAAGAAATAAGTGTGGTTGTGATCAGCAGTTCTAACCCATACTACTAAAATGTGTCGTCCCCCCATAAGAGAGATTTACCTTCACTTCCTGTCTTTGCCCTCTCCAGTACAGACAAATGGAAAAAAGGGGGGGGGGGAATCTTCTCAGTACAGACACAGGGGCCTTGATGCTTTCCCAACCTATCCATAATACTTCTATAAGCTTTTAACCACAGAAACCTACCACCTTTTGTTTTTGCTCATAGACTCTGTTGAGACCAAATGGAGTACGAAAATCGACCAAAAACGTCTTTCAATTGGTACTGAGGTTAGTTTGATTAATCTTTACTGCAATGTGGTTGGGTAGAGGAAAGTGAACAAATGAAACTGTGGATTGCTGTAGTTGAAATTGGATCAAAAGCAAAAAAATTATCATGCATTCCCAGCCTAATACACAAACTTAACCTCCTAACCCCTAAACTAATCTCTAACACGACCTCAATCCTTTCTGCAGTATAATGACCTCATCTGCTGCCAGAGCTGTGAGCAATGAGAAATGCTTGTGTATTGGGCCGTTCTGCTCAATAGATTTTTTATACTCCCCTTTTTAACATTTGTGTACAAGACATATTCCTGATCCACACAGCCTTTAAATTACCTGTGGGAGGAGAGGCTGCAGGGCTAAAACACCTTTGGAAATGTTATTTAACCAGCTGTTTTGTTACCCCAATACTACGGAGCCAATGACCTGGAACAAGTGTGCATTGCAGGAAAGCCAAATTAAAGTGTTACTAGACCACAAAGTTAAAGTGGTACAAAACACACACCGTTTAATTTACATTGTCCCTTCTATTTCTGTATGTGGATGATGGCACTGTATTTTAATTAACCACTTGCCAACCGCCTAAAGTTAGGTATGCAACGTTAAATACCGGGGTTTATGGCAGTAGCTCAGCATAGAAACTCACTGAAAAACTGAGCATGTGCAGAGTTGCCACCAACAGCTGCAAAAATCCCTAGCTGCATTGGGGACATGGATAGAAGGTGGATATAGAGAGCAGCAGGATCATCCAGGTTTTTTGCAGAATTCAGAAATAGAATCTCATAGTGACCGAGTGAGTATGAACAGCATATAATACACCATTTATTGATAGTTTTTTTTTCTTCTATTTTTATGATGTGGGTTTAGTGACACTTTAAGAGAAAAATAAATAAAAATAAATTCTGTACCCTCAATGGTAGTCTTCGGTGACCCTTCTAAAGTCATTGTCATCCTTAGCTTGAACTTTCTTAAAAAGAGAAGCATGGTCAAAGTTTTTGTACTCATACTTCTCTTGTGAGTCTCAGTAGTGCACTTACTTTAGGGGTGAGTGGGGGAGCCTCCCTGTCAGAAAACAATGTCTCAATGAGGAAGATCCCTACATCATTTGTGTTTATGCAGGGATCTTTCAGGTTTTTTTATTGGTCAACCAGCTAGTTATACGGAAAAAAAATTGTCTACCCAGCTTCAATGCCTTCATGGGACAGCTGCAGCACCGAGGTGAGTATATATGTATGATTTGATTTGCCCCCCCACCAAATTTCTCCTTTAATTAGGGTGGCTACTTTTGTAATACAAAGTCCCACTTTGTATGGGATGGTAGCCTCTCTCCTCTGCTCGCTTCCAAAAGGACTACATTAATATGTGCGACAACCAGTGCTGGCATGTAGTAGCACAGAAGAATTCCAATTGATGAAACGCACATGCACAGTAGGATCCCAAGCCACAATGAGATCTGGGAAATGTGGTTTGAGCAGAGCATTGCACAGGACCGCTATAGACATGCTCTACTTGTAACTACATAACGGAAGTTGGAGGAGAAGGAGGCTGTGTCATGGGGTGCACACAACAGGTTTTATATTGAAATAAAAATATGTGGAACATATCGTTTAATTTTAGGATACTACAGTGACTATGCTGGATGTGAGATTTACTAAAATGAGGAGCATTTAGTGACACCAAGTCAAAACACCTTACCTCCATATTAGAGACTCAAACTACCAAGGCAAGAAATTAAAGGGGTTGTAATTAAACCTTCGTGGTTTTTTTCACCTTAATGCATCCTATGCAAAACCGTCTGGCATGGACCAGCCCCCGGCCCCCCAGCCCCCTCATTTTACTTACCCGAGCCCCGTATTCACCTCGGCGGAGACGCGCTGTCCCTCTCTGCACGGGGTCCCGGTTCTTGATTTGATAGTTTAATAGCAGCGCAGCCATTGGCTCCCGCTGCTGTCAATCAAATCCAATGACGCGCTGGTGCCAGGAGGCGGGGCTGAGTCCGGCATTCGTGTCTATGGACACCGAATGCTGGACTCAAGAGCGCGCCCGCAAGGTAACCCTCGGGAGAGCGCTTCTCCTAGGGGGTCATCTGATGCGAGGAGGAGCCACCGAGGGACCCCAAAAGAGGACGATCTGGGCCACTCTGTGCAAAACGAGCTGCACAGCGGAGGCAAGAATGACATGTTTATTTTAAATAAAAAACGAAGGCTTAAAATCACTTTAAGCATGACAGTCAAGCAACTAGTCTTTTCAGGTTACCTGAAACAGCACAGGACAGGTGAGCAAAGGCAGTCTCCAACTTTGTTAGGAGAGGCTTCCTTTCCATTTCACAGAAGGAAGACTTTGGCCCCTGTGTGAAATCAGTCAGAAGCAGCCCACAATATACAAACACTGCATAGATTAGGCAACCCTAACAAACCTGCTTATCACAGGACAATCTCATCCCATAAGCATCAGCTTTAAAAGAAGTAACATTTACTGAGGACAGCGACCTTAAAGTAGATTTCCAATTTTGCAGCCAAGAAGTTGGGATAAAACCTATTTAATCTTTGTTTCATGTTCCCATTCACATAGCAGAACTTTAAAATAGTTTTTAAAGGCAGAAGGTTTTTAAGCTTTTAGCAGATGCTTCATCAATCTAAACCTTTTTATGCCTAAGCCTATTTCTGACATATGTTGCTTACAAGTTAAAATCCATATTTTTTTCTAGAAAATTACTTTGAATCCCCAAAAATTATATATATTTTTTTTCCGAGACCCTAGAGAATAAAATGGCGATCGTTGCAAATTTTTTATGTCACGCGGTATTTGCGCAGCGGTATTTCAAACAAATTTTTTGGGTAAAAAAAAAAAAGACACCTTTCATGAATTAAATATAAATAAATAAAAAAAATAAAAAAAACACACAATAAAGTTAGCCCAATTTCCTTGTATAATGTGAAGGATGATATTACACCAAGTAAATAGATTCTAACATGTAATGCTTTCAAATTGCGCAAACTCGTGGAATGGTAACAAACTATGGTACTTAAAAATCTCATCTCCATAGGTGACGCTTTAAAATTTTCTACAGGTTAGAGTTAGAGTTAACTCATTGTTTAGAGTTACAGAGGAGGTCTAGAGCTAGCATTTTTGTTCTCGCTCCCACAATACCTTACATGTGTAGTTTGAACACCGTTTACATTTGCGGGCGTGACTTACGTATGCGTTCGCTTTTGCGCATGAGCTCGGAGGGACGGTGTGCTTTAAAAAAAAAAATAAAATAATCATTTATTTTAATTTTTTTTTTATTTTTACACTGTCTCTTTAACCACTTCAGCCCCGGAAGAATTTACCCCCTTACTTACCAGAGCACTTTTTGCGATTCGGCACTGCGTCGCTTTAACCGACAATTGCGGTGTCGTGCGACGTGGCTCCCAAACAAAATTTACGTCCTTTTTTCCCCACAAATAGAGCTTTCTTTTGGTGGTATTTGATCACCTCTGCGGTTTTTATTTTGTGCGCTAGAAACAAAGATAGCGGCAATTTTGAAAAACATGCAATATTTTTTACTTTTTGCTATAATAAATATCCCCCAAAAAAATCTATAATCGCAATAAGCGTATATTGATTGGTTTGTGCAAAAAAGTTATAACGTCTACAAAATAGGGGATAGATTTATAGCATTTAAATTTTTTTACTAGCGGCGATCCACGATTTTTATTGTGACCGTGACATTGCGACGGACATATCGGACACTTTTGACACATTTTTGGGACCATTCACGTTCATACAGCGATCGGTGCTATAAAACTGATTACTGTATAAATGTGACTGGCAGGGAAGGGGTTAACAGGGGCAATCAAAGGGTTAAGTGTGTTGTCTTGTCTTTGAATTCCTTATATTCGTATTGCCATTACAGAAAGAGCTGTGTTGTTTACATGCGTTATGTGTTTTTATATTATTACCATAACATCAGTCCCTATAGATCAGCAGTACAAAAATTTTAAATTAAACTCTGTACAGTTTAAGCAACCTATATTTCACAGCCATATCAAAAATATCAAACTATATCAACATGAAATAAAATGGGTAAAATGGGCAGAGCAACTCAATTAACCAATACATGGATCATTGCTTAAGAGGTAAAAGCCTTCATATACAGAAGGCTAGAAAATTAGGGGTATCAGCTCCATTATCAAAAGTATCTCATCTTACCATGTACTACTCACTGTAGTTTTTGTTATTTATATTATAGTATATTACAACCTAGGTGTTTGCTAGCATGCCGAGTTTCAAAGTGTAGACTAAAGGTAATCCTTGGAAAAAATACTTCAACATTTTTCAACTAGGGTGCCTTGGAAAAATGCATAAAAATTGCCCATAAATTTGTCAACAAGCCGAGCGAACAAGACTGCTTTTTTTGTTACACAAAACCACAGGCTTAAAATTGTGCAGCATTCCAATCTTGAACTTGCTGCAGACATTCCAATGGAATGTTAGTCAGCTCCGGTGTGAAAAGCACCTCTAATGTTGGGCGTCCTCCATGTGTCGATGTTTATTACATTCTTTTAGTTTAGTGTTTTATTTTAGAATGTGGTGCCTTGAGATTGTGCATAATTGTTTAAGGGTGCCTTGACTGAAAATAGGTTGAGAAACACTGCTTTAGGTAGTATCAAAAATGACGCAGCCACCAATAACCCCAACAACTAGGAGTATAAGGAGATAAAGTTCACAGCTGCCTTCTAAGTTTGATACTTAAAAGCGGTTGTATTGCCCGCTTGGTGATTTTTACCTACAGGTAAGCCTATAATAAGGCTTACCTGTAGTTAAAAAGAATATCTCCTAAACGTATACAGTTTAGGAGATATTGACCCTGCATGCAGCCACTGACGTCAGCGGCACATGCGCAATGCAGGTCCGGCAACCCGTGACGGAACTTGCCGAAACGGAGTGACATCATTGTGGCTCCGGCCACTCGCAGGGCCGGAGCCAGCAATCCCAAATGAAACGCAGAGAAAACACGTCAGCCCCCTCAGCGGCGACCGGGCGAGCTGCGAAGCTTCGTTCTATGGCAAGTGTAGCGGATATGTACTTTCCCGGGTGTAAATTTGAACCTGACAGACATTGGTGATGTGAAATTCCCTGCAGCCCAGCGGGTGGCGCTGTCGCCCTGGGGTTGAATCATTGCTGTGTGTTGTGCCTCCTTTTTGTCCTCCCTCGGCAGCGGTATGGTGGGGCGGGGAACCCGCCGTGCTTGCTGGGAGAGGGTATAAAGGGGCCGGCCATCTTTGTCACGGGGGAGTCCGAGGCACCTTCAGCCTGTGGACGGTGGTTCGTGTCGGTTCTCAAGGCGGGCCTAGGCCTAGAGGACAGCCGGAGGTCGTGTTCCATCCCAGGCACCTTTAGCCTGGGGTGAGGTACTCAGATGGAGGTCTGGAGCTCAGTGCCCAACACTGAGTTCCACGAGGGAAGGAGATCCTAGGGAACCCCGGGAGTGGGTACCCGAATCCGGAAGGCGTAATGGACCGGGGGGAGCTCCTCACTCGAAGACCTGGTGCAGCATATTGCCAGTGACGGGTGAGCCTCTCATCGGAGACCGCCTGGAAGGAAATTCCCCCCTCGCTCGGAGACCGCAACCCACTTTCAGGAAGGAAAGTGGAGAACACATTGTGTCTGGGCCTACTTGCATCCACACCTCCTTTTCTGTTCTGTTTCTACCAAGGGAGTTCAACTGATTGTGTTCATTCAAGAAGAATAAAGGAGTGTTGAACTTTAATGGTGTGGGGCTCATTTCCTGACAGACATTGTTCAAGGTGACTCTCGGTGGAGGCTCCAGGTGCACAACACTGACCCGAAGGTAAAATAACTTTGCTTATATCACACTGACACCTGTGGTGAAAGCCAGGCGTGGCGTCCCCGCTCCCTTCCCCTCTGAAAGATACCCTTAGACAAGAGACAGACGAGCTGAAGAAAGAGAGGGGATTGAGGAGGGCGCTACACAAGTATTTCATAATGTGCAAGTATGCGATGCATACTTGCACATTATGCTATTTTCTTGCAGTTGTTTTTCCCACGGTTTACTATTACTTTAACACACGTCAATCAAGACACCACTAAGATCACAGCTCTTCACTAAAAAAGTGTTTCTGAATTGTAAAGCATGCAAGAAACTACACCTGCATGACACACAGGGGAAAAAGGTTCGGAATATCGTTCGGTTTATACAAAAAGACAGTTCATCTGGCAGTTAAAAGGAGAGGTATAGGGTTTATATAAAAAAACAAAAAACATACCGTACTCACCTTCATGATGCAGCATTGGTGTGATGCTACAGCTGCCCCACATTGGCTAGAAGACCAAGAACTGAGCAATCACATGACCGCTGATCACTCAATTTTTGGTCTGCTTGGAGCTGAGAGCAGTGACTGGCGTGTCAGTCACCGCTGAACACTGAGCACCTCCCATGCTCAGTGGAGTGCCAGGCTGGAGAGGGGGGTGGGTGCAGCTGGCTACTGCTCCCAGCCACAAGCTGAGGACTGGAGCCAGCTGTCATCCAGGCAGCTGGGTGGATATCGAGAATATGGTCGGGATCCTTACAGAGCCTGGAGTGGCTCAGCCATGTCAGTTGACATAGCCTGCTATAAGCGGACTCTGGATGTATGACCAAAAAAGCTTTTGTTATACTTTTGTTTAATAGCTCTAAAACTAAACATCTATCCATACTTGTGTGTTATGGCAACCCGCGCTAAAACGTACACTGCCGCAAGGCGTAGCAGCGCATCTTTTCAGTGTGTGTTCATGCAGTAAATGGCACCCCAAGCATTGTGCAGAAGAGCCCAATGCACCGTAGTGCACCACAATACATAAACTGTGCATTCTGGTGTACTGCATTCTAGAGCTGCACGATTACTGTATATACTCGAGTATAAGCCGAGTTTTTCAGCACTTTTTTTGTGCTGAAAATGCCCCCCTCGGCTTATACTCGAGTCACCTTTTTGCGCCTGATCTCCCGGACTTTGAGGACCCAGTACCGTCCGGCCGTAGGTCCCCTGGACCCCAAACTTGGCACACATATAGCCCCAACAAGTGTGCAAAGTTTTTTGTCTGGGGGACCTACGGCCGAGGAGCACCGATTTTTCAAAGCCGGGCACCCCTTCCATAGACTCCCTTGTTAAACAGTAATTTCTCTGGTAAATTTGGGGACCCGGTACCGGCCGGCCGTAGGTCCCCTGGACCCAAAACTTGGCACACATGTAGCCCCAGTTCTGAGAACTCTAGAATTGTGCAAAGTTTGCTGTCTGGGGGACCTACGGCTGGAGAGCACCGATTTTTCAAAGCCGGGCACCCCTTCCATAGACTCCAATGTTAAACTTAAGTCTAGTCATGGACACAGTGAGGCATGGGCACAGTGAGGCATGCAGATGGACACCCTAGGCTTATACTCGAGTCAATAGGTTTTCCCAGCTTTTTGTGGTAAAATTAGATGCCTCGGCTTATATTCGGGTCGACTTATACTCAAGTTTATACTGTAATCGTTAAAGAATCGAGATTGCAATTCGAACCCCCCTCACAATCCTTAACATTTCCATCTTAGCATTTCCTCCATTCAGTGCAGAGAGTTCTCTGCTCACAGCTGACAAAACAAAAAAACACAGGCAGTCTGCCAAGTTTATTACAACATGCAAGATAAAGAGAAACATGTTCTTTTAGATCAAAGGGATGAACTTAGGTCTGTAAATGAGGGCAATTTAACCACTTAAAGCGGAGTTCCACCCAATTTTGGAACTTCCGCTTAATCCACTCCTCGCCCCCTTACATGCCACATTTGGCATGTAATTTTTTTTTTGGGGGGGGACGATTCTCTCTCCGCGCCCCTGATGGCATGGGAGAGCCCGGAAAAGCACCGGATGGCGGCGGGAGGGATGTCCCCTCCCATCGCCTATAAGAATGATCAAGCGTTGGAACTGCTGCTATGATCGTTCCTATCGTGCACAGATGTTACGCCGTGACAACCGTCATCTTTATTCTAAGCAAAATCTCTATTCTCATTTTAGTCAGAATCGTGCATTCTATTAGGAAAAAAAAAAAAGGGGGTCATGTTCCTTTTTTTAAATTTGAATTACTACTGTTAACAGTGTTTACTTTAAAGCTACTTTTTCATATTTGCACTTTCACATTACTGTTATGTTATTAAAGAGGAACTGAAATGTGGAAGCTGTCCTCAAGAAAGGGAGGCAGGGAGGCATGGAGCAAAGAACTGGTCACCTGTTTTGCCTGTGGTCTCCATGCATTGCTGACTTACCCATGTCTTGCTCTGCACTGGGTTTCTGTGTTATGCGGGCCATCTTGGTAGAGGGAGGGCTTTGTTTCCTCATGTTATGCCGCGTACACACGATCGATTTTCTCGACGGTGAAAACACCGTCGAGAAAAACGAGGAACGGCTTGTTTCCCTACACACGGCCGTTTTTCCCGTCATTTTTTCTCTTGGTCGAGAAAAACGACCGTGTGTAGGCTCCCCGGCAGTGTTTCCCTATGGGAAAACTGCAGCGGAAAAAAATGCAGTGAATCACGACGAGAAAAATTAGATCATGTTCTATTTTTTCTCGTCGTGATTAATGCCGGTTTTCTCGTCGGGAAAAATGACCAAAAGCCCACACACGGTCGTTTTTCTCGTCAAAGAGAAAAAATGTAATTTTTCCCGACGAGAAAAATGGTCATGTGTACGCGGCATTATAGCCTCCACAGTGAGCAGCACCAAATTCCACCACATAATATTCTGAGTCTAGCGTCAGGGAACAATGATCTCCCCCCTGCAGACCTAGGAACCCTCACACACCAGAGGTTCATTCCTTTTATTCCCAGGAGGAATTCCAGACAAAAGGTCATTTTTTCAGGGCACTAAATTTAGGGGGGGGGGGGGGGGGGGAGGAGTTGAGATCTAAATGTTCCCTATAAGACCCCTTTCACACTGGGGTGGTTTGCAGGCGCCTAAAAATAGCGCCTGCAAACCGACCTGAAACAGCGGCAGCTGTTTCTCCAGTGTGAAAGCCCGAGGGCTTTCACACTGGAGCGGTGCGCTAGCAGGACCGCTCCAAAAGTCCTGCTAGTCGCATCTTTGTAGTGGTGTGTTTACCGCCCCTCCACCGCTCCTTCCCATTGAAAGCAATTGGACACTGCGGCTATAGCGCCGGCAATGCGCCTCTGGCGGTATTAACCCTTTTTTTGGCCGCTAGCGGGGTAAAACCGCCCCACTAGCGGCCGAATACGGCCTCAAAATTAGCGGTAAAACGCTGCTAAAAATAGTGATGCTTTACCGCCCCAGTGTGAAAGGGCCCTTACACTGCAAATCTGCACTTTTTGAGTGGAGTTTCATTTTAAGTGATAAGCTCTATAGTTGATCCAGTAAAGCCAGGGTTGAAGAATCACTACAATGATTCTGTCCAATGGCTTAAATTGCAACTCCCAGACCAGCCAAAACTGTCGCATTGGAGAGAGTTTGAAAGCATTAGAACCTCTGTCAGGCTTTTAATGAGCTCCCCCCATTTGGGAGCTCACACCCCAATTTAGAAATGCAAGAGTTATCTAAATTTTTGCAGCGGTCACCAGAAGAGTAGAAGAAATATTTTCCAATAGGGACACCTGCTAAAAGCAGGAATTTCGCTTCTTTTTTGCTAATAGAAAGTGAAGATGAATCTCCTTCACGAGTATAAAGATTCTAACCATCCCTCACTCCAAACCTTGAGGAAAAGGTTTTGGCTAGCTGGATGCAGCATCAGATCAATGCCGCATCTGTCCCCGCCGGCTCTAACACTGAGAACCGAGCGATCAAACACCGCTGATTGCTTGGATCTCAGGGCTCCCTGAGCAGATAGCTGCAGCCTGTCAGTCGCCGCTCTCTGCCCTCTCTTCGCTCACTGGAGCGCTGAACTGTGGAAGGAGCGGCCAGCTCAGGTTCTCAGCGGCTCACTGAGGCTGAGCTGAGTGCCGGTCCAGGCATGTGTGCGGATCCCAACTTCAGCCTGCTGTCTGCTAAAAAAGGGTCAGAACAAACTAAACTCCTGTGATTTGGCTGCACTTCTCCTTTAAAGCATTTGTAAAGGAAATGTTTTTTTTTTTTTTAAATAACAAACATGTTATACCTACCTGCTCTGTGCAGTGGTTTTGAAAAGAGCAGCCATAATCCTCCTCTTCTCAGGTCCCCTACTGATGCTCTGGGCCCCTCTCCCTTATATAGGGGGCACTGCGCATGCTTGTTTCTGAGCTGGCTCTTTGTGTCCATAAGACACAGAGCGTGGCTCAGCCCTGCCCCTCGCTCCGGCCTCACTGGCAGTGATTGACATCAGCGGGAGCCGAAGTTATTTTAACCACTTGCCGACCGCCGCACGACGATATACGTCGACAGAATGGCACAGGCAGGCAAATGGGCGTACCTGGACGTCCCTTTAAATTTTCCGCCCAGCGGGCGCGCGCCTCGTGAGTGCGCCCGTGGGTCCTGGGAACTCTATGTTCCTGGGCGGCCCCCGATTGCGATCGGCAAAGGCAGAACAGGGGGATGCCTTTGTAAACAAGGCATTTCCCTGTCCTGTCTAGTGACATGTCAGGGATCTACTGCTCCCTGTGATCGGGAACAGTGATCGCTGACGTGTCACTGGTAGCTCCTCCCCCTTACAGTTAGAATCACTCCCTAGGACACACTTAACCCCTTTAGTGACCCCTAGTGGTTAACCCCTTAACTGCCAGTGTCATTTTTACAGTAATCAGTGCATTTTTATAGCACTGATCGCTGTATGACAATGATCCCTAAAATGTGTCAAAAGTGTCCGATGTGTCCGCCATAAAGTCACGATAAAAACTGCATTACAAAAATCGCCACCATTACTATTTTGTAGACGCTATAACTTTTGCGCAAACCAATCAATATACGCTTATTGTGATTTTTTTTACCAAAAATATGTAGAAGAATACGTATCGGCCTAAACTGAGGAAAAAAAAAATTTAATATATTTTTTGGGGATATTTATTATAGCAAAAAGTAAAAAATATTGCTTTTCTTTCAAAATTGTCGCTCTTTTGTCGTTTATAGCGCAAAAAATAAAAACCGCAGAGGTGATTAAATACCACCAAAATAAAGCTCTATTTGTGGGAAAAAAAGGACGTCAATTTTGTTTGGGAGCCACGTCGCACGACCGCGCAATTGTCAGTGGCCCAGTCATTTGGCAGCCAAATGGTCCGGGGCTGAAGTGGTTAAAACACGCAATACTCGTTGATACCATTATGTACATCATGCTGGTCTCTTCTATATGCAGATCTATACAAATTATTAAAAATGATTGTACATTCACATTAAATAAACGTGCTTTATGTACATAAACCTGTTCAGAGACATAAGACAATGCATAAGTTTACCTACTAATACAGGCAGAATATTCAGTTCTATTGAAAACTATGATAAGGGTTGGAATGTACTGGGGTACCTGCACAGTGTCTGTATCACATTGTTATTCTGGTATGCTGGCCACATGTCACTTGACAGATAACACAACATGACACATGACTTGTGCTAAATAAGCACTGTTGTATTCAAATACAGTACATTAGGGAACAATGAAACCAGCAACCTTCACCTACATTTACAAACGTTATTGTAATATTACCAATTATCGTATATACTCAAGTATAAGCCGACCTGAATATAAGCCAGGGCACCTAATTTTACCACAAAAAAAATGGGAAAACGTATTGACTCGAGTATAAGCCTAGGGTGTCCATGCCTCACTGTGCCCATGACTAGACTTAGGTTTAACATTGGAGTCTATGGAAGGGGTGCCCGGCTTTGAAAAATAGGTGCTCCCCAGCCGTAGGTTCCCTGGAAAACAAACTTTACACACTTGTAGAGGAAGAGTGGGGCTACAACAAAAAAACACTGCACAACCAGTTAGGCCTCATGCCCACTGGACGTTAAAATAATGTTATCAAAACTATGGATCGATCCTTTATTGGGAAGGCAGATTATCGGTGGGTTGATTTTCTGAAAAATCTGTATCGGTCTCAAACTAGACCGATACATGGAGCCCGGGCCATAGACTATTGACAGACTCAAGGTGGCTCTAGATATCCGGGAGGCCGTCAATAGACGTCCTCGGCTCCTCTGGCCACTGGGGAGGGCACGAGCGCGCCCAGCGCGTCACCGACATGCCGTTGGGCGTGCCTGGCGGCCGCGATGTCCGCCAGGCACCCCCGATCGGCCGGTACACAGACAAGGATGTGGATCTGTGTGTGTAAACACAGAGATCCACGTCCTGTCAGGGAGAGAGGAGACTGATGCTGTGTCCCTTGTACATAGGGACACAGATCGGTCACCTCCCCCACTCAGTCCCCTCCCCCCACAGTAGTAATCACTCCCAGGGCACACATTTAACCCCTTCCTTGCCCCCTAGTGTTAACCCCTTCACTGCCAGTGTCATTTTTACAGTAACCAGTGCATTTTTATAGCACTGATCGCTGTAAAAATGACAATGGTCCCAAAATGGTGTCAAAAGTGTCTGCCATAATGTCGCAGTCACAATAAAAATCGCTGATCGTCGCCATTACTAGTAAAAAAAAGAATATTAATAAAAATGCTATAAAACTATGCCCTATTTTGTAGACGCTATAACTTTTGCGCAAAACAATCAAATGCTTATTGCGTTTTTTTTGACCAAAAATATGTAGAAGAATACGTATCGGCCTAAACTGGGATATTTATTATTGCAAAAAGTAAAAAATATTGTGTTTTTTTCAAAATCGTTGCTCTATTTTTGTTTATAGCGCAAAAAATAAAAACCGCAGAGATGATCAAATACCACCAAAAGAAAGCTCTATGTGTGGGAAAAAAGGACGCCAATTTTGTTTGGGAGCCACGTCGCACGACCGCGCAATTGTCATTCAAAGCGTGACAGCGCTGAAAGCTGAAAATTGGCCTGGGCAGGAAGGGGGTTTAAGTGCCCAGTAAGCAAGTGGTTAAGGGGTTTTACCGGGGTGATGCATGCAGCTGCAAGCATCACCCCGGTACTGTTGTTTAGAGCGGACGGTCGGCTTTATTGTAATAACACCGGCTCGGCTGTGATTACAAGCAACAGGAGGGGATGTCCGCCGCCTTACGCCGCTTGCCCGTCCCACCGGGAGGCCCGAGCAACCATCTGGCATCTCCACCGGCTGGCCGAAGACCCGAACAAAGCCGATGCTTCGTTTGCTTCCGGATTACCAGATCCGAGACTCGATGGTCATGACATCTCGTCCCAGATTACTGCCATCATAAAGTCGCCGGTTTTAAAAAATAATGTATTAAAAAACGCCGATCTTGACGTTTTGAATACTTTGAAGAGCAGAGGAGGGGGTTTGGGGTCTTACAGACCCCAGATCTCTCCATAAAGAGTACCTCTCACTGCCTATTAATGTCACAAGGGATGTTTACATTCCTTATGACAGCAATAACAGTAATTAAAAACATAAAAATGTATGATAGTGTAAAAAAAAAAAAAAAACTTTTCTTTTAAATGTACAAAATATCGGCTATCGGCAGGAGAGGTGGTCGAAAAATCGGTATCGTATCGGCCCCAAAAAAAACTATATCGGTTGATCCCTAATAAAAACACCAGTAGCTTCACAGTAAGTTTTTCAACATTTTTGCAATAGCGTTTTTTTTTTCAATGGATCAAAAATGTCAAAAAACGCTGGTGAGCTGCGTATGTCGGCGTTTATTAGCGTTTTTTGACGTTAGAGCGTTTTTACAGCTGAAAAACTCCTCTCAGAACTCACTAGTTTTTTTTTGACAAAAAACACCCCAGCCAAAAACTGCTGATAACGGCCTATGTGTGCATGGACACATAGGATAACATGAAAAAAATGTCTGAAGCCAAAAACAGCAGCTGTAAAAACTTCTGGTGTGCATGAGGCCTTACATTTAAGGCCAATTCACACCATTTATTGAAATGTCACAAAATTACATTTCATTCAACTCTATGTGAAGTAGCCTGTTACGATGTGGTGTATTCCTCAATAACCACAAATGATATAAATCTATAGACTAGGCACCCGGTGGGTGTGCTCTCAAAAGCTTGTCAGTGTCTATGTATTAAGGTGAAAAACTTTCTATAGTGCAGCAGACCTCCAGAGCCCCCCCTTTTACTTACCTGAACCTGATCGTTCCAGTGATGGGGACGAGCACAGCAGCTCCAACCGCTGCCTCGAGTCCTCAGTGGATAGATTGATAGCAGCAGGAGCCATTGACTCCCGCTGCTGTCAATTATGGAAAGCGGCTCTCCGTGGAGACACTCGAAAAGAGGAGGAGCCAGGAGCGCCATTGGGGGACCCCAGAGGAGGAGGATCAAGAACCCTTGCACAGAGGCGGTAAGTAGAACATGTTTTTTTTTTAAAATAACAAACCTTTACAACCACTTCAGCCCCGGAAGAATTTACCCCCTTCCTGACCGGGCCATTTTTGCGATACGGCACTGCGTCGCTTTAACTGACAATTGCGTGACACTGTACCCAAACAAAAAATTTCCCACAAATAGAGATTTTTGGTGGTATTTGATCACCTCTGCGGTTTTTATTTTTTCAACTATAAACAAAAAAAAGCGTAAATTTAGAAAAAAATAAATAAAAATTTATATTTATATATATATATATATATATATATATATATATATATATATATATATATATATATATATATATACACACACACACACACATTTTACTATAATAAATATCCCCAAAAACATTTTTAAAAATCAAGTTTCTTCATCAGTTTTGGTCAATATATATTCTTCTACATATTTTTGGTAATAAAAAAATTGCAATAAGAAGATATTGATTGATTTGCGCAAAAGTTATAGCGTCTACAAACTATGGGAAAGTTTGGCATTTTTATTTTATTTTTTTACTAGTAATGGCGGTGATCTGCGATTATTATCGGGACTGCGACATTGCAGCAGATGGATTGAACAATTTTGACACCAGTGACATTTTTACAGCAATCAGTGCTATAAATATGCGCGCGCACACACATACACACACACGCACGCACGTCCCTGTTCTGGCTCTCGTGCCTGCGACCGCCTACCACGCGCATTGGTTCCCCCGCAGTGCAGAGCACACGCGCCTGCTATCCCTTCTTATAGGGCTGACGTACAGCTAGGATGGCTCACGGGAATGTGCCGACATGCTGCAGTATGACGGCAGCTGGTCGGCAAGCGGTTAAGGTGTGAGCCTAAAACTCATATGTGCTATAAAATACATCTAATAAAAAAAATTAAAAAAAATGTACGTGGGGCGGTGGCTAATCGGTTAAGATATACCTTTACAAACCCAGAAAAATGTAGTGACATCACTGTACTGCACATTGCCTTTACAGATAAAGATGTGGGGGCAGCCAGCAGGCTCCACCCACTAAAGGCTGCCTGCAGAAAAATACAGGAGGGGGCTGATACAAGACCAGTCCCTCTGAACAAGGAGAAAGAGTAGTTAGTAGTGACCGGTCTTTATTAAAGCGGTAGTAAACTATCTTTATTTTTACCTACAGCTAAGCTTATAATAAAGCTTACCTGTAGATTAAAATGAATATCTTCTAAACATAGACCGTTTAGGTTTAGGAGATATTCTAGTTTGCAGCAGCTGGTGACATCACTGGCGCATGCGCTCTGAAGGAACGGGTGAAGGTGGAAGCCTCTACATCGATGACAGCGTGCTGCTGGAGGGCTTTGCTTCAAGGCAAATGTTTCATAATGTGCTAGTGTGCAACGCATACCAGCACATTAGAAGATTGATTTACTAAAACTGGAGTGCGCAAAATCTGGTGCAGCTGTGCATAGAAACCAATCAGCTTCCAGGTTTTATTGCCAAAGCCTAATTGAACAAGCTGAAGTTAGAAACTGATTGGCTACCAAGCACAACTGCACCAGATTTTGCATGCTCCAGTTATAGTAAATCAGCCCCCATGTCTTTACCTTGCAGGGAGAGTATTTTTTTTTTCCCAACCTTTACTACTGCTTTAAAGAAATCTCCTGCAAAGACAGGTTCACACTAGATGCACAGACCTGGTGAAATACACAAAGCACAATATCCAATAAAAATACACGCGCCTCCTGTAGTTAGACAATATTTGCTTTATCTGGGATTTCAGCTTTATGAAATGGTGCCTGTATAACACTTATCTGGCCTAAGAAAACAGGAACTCTCATCTCTCCCTAGTAGTTTCATGGCAAAGCAATAATCACATAAGTCAGCCAATCACCGCTCCCACATTGGCCATATGATCAATGCCTTACCCTTATCAGCATGACAGGCTAACAGAAGAGAAATAGGGCCACTTTCTTCACAGCCAATTACTGATCTGCTTTTTAGAACATTTTAAAGGCACTGTTACACTATGCACATATTAATTAGTTTAATTGTTATGAGGTCATCACATAACTGCATTCCTATTCAAACACTTTAATTAGAACACAGAGCCTCGTCATTCCTTGCCATCACTTTACAACAATAAATGTGTACTGCCCAAGGATCTGTCATTGCCAATTTAGAACGGAAATGATATTGTTGTATTTACCTTCAACTACACATAGGAGAAAATGTAAATGAATATTGTCTATAGCAGCGGTCTCCAAACTGTGGCCCCTTGCTTGCCTTTATCTGGCCCGTGGGCACTATTTAATCAACTGACACCAATGATGGGGTACTATTCCCCCTACTGACACCATAAATGTAGCATTATTCTTACATTTATGCCAACAATGGGGAACTATTTCTCCCATTAAAATCAATGATGAAGCACCGATGTTGGGGCATTTTCTGCCCCCCCCCCTAATGCCTAAAAAACAGTAAACTGGCCCTTTGCTTAAAAAAGTTTGGAGATCCCTGATCTACAGTAACAAGCCAGTAAACAGAAGACAGATGAATCACAAAAACTGATGGTTTGTTATATGGAAAAGGGATGCAGATGAAAGGCTCTGTACATTCGCACACTCAGCGAAGTGTTTGTATCTGATGTGAATGGTGAGCTCAGGCTGCAGCAAGATGGTAGCCCTCATTATCTGTACAGACTCCACCTGTTCGTGAAAGTGTTAAAAGGACTCCTTTATAGACTATGACCAGGAATTATTTTTGGAAAGCACTGCAGGAGGTAAGTGTAAAAGCGTGAATTATACTTACCTCTGTCGAAGTCTCACAAACACAATTCTGCGAGAGCCCAGCTCTGAGCTGGCCACCTCTGGTCCATGTGCATTATATGAATTAAAAGTAGTCAGAGCTACAGAAGTCTATGGTACTGAATCTGATTGCTGCAAAGCAGAAAGTTCTCCTTTAAAGCAGGATTAAACCCCCAAAGCATATATTTCTCAGTGGGCCCCCAGGGGATTTATGCCATAATATGCAAGTATGCACTACATATTGGCACATTATGATAGATCTGCCTGTCAAGTGATACCCTCCAGTGATGCACTGTAAGCGCACCCACTAATAACGGGCACTTCCGTCTTTTCTCGGTCTTCCTTCCAGGTTTGCTCTATTTATTCGCTTGAATGGCAGGACTGCAAAGAATGTCACTCCTGTGCATGCGCACGGGAGACTCTTCATCACAGCGCAGTACCATTAATGGACACTGAGTCGCACATCCGCAGCATTACTGCTAACAGGCAGGAAGAAGGGTTTATGACAGAAGAGTCTGATAGGGTCTCTTCAGTCATAGAAACCCTACCTGTCCGCGGTTTTTACATTTTTGAGTCACATTTTGATTTAAGATGCAGACCTATAGCCCACTTTTTCTAGGGGGAGGGACTAAAGTGAGGGAAATCTCTCCAACAGCAACATAAACAGTAGTAAACATTTTTTTTTTTCAGTAGGGGGATGCTAGAACCTCTGCCAGCTTTTCATTGGCATGGGTTCTACCCTTCCCCACTCTCCAACTAGAAGGAAAAGTTTGGACTACAGATAACCTTTAAGTGTTACATTTACCTCCCGGTACTTTGTTTCTTTAAACGGAGAAATGTAATCTCTGAACAACAATGTGTCGCCATTCCTTTAAGTAAACGTTTCCTATAAGAAATATGGGGCAGTGCCATCTCCATCTGAAAATGCTGCCCGTTACACCATTGCACCAGCTATAAAATTTCTGATTCATCAAAGTGGAAAACATTTGAAGATCATCAGGATGATCACAGTAAAGTCAGAAGTCCTTTTCAGCACACTTGTTTTTGGTCAATGACAGTATTGAAGGAAGACTGCTGGTGTGAAAGTCAAGCATTTAGCATTTGCAGAATGAGACGCCAACAATGGCATCCTTCGGGAAAGGTTACTATTAACATATGTCATGTCACTAGATAAAAAAAATGTTGTCTGTAAAGAAAATGGTAAAATCATTCAAGCAGGTAGGCAGAGACTCAAAGTATTTTCAGCCAAAAACCGTCTTCCACTTCCTGATATATATATTTTTAACTGTAAACCAACTGCCACGCTAGTGCTCAGAGTACATTCCCTGCATCTGTAAGGAGAAAGAGCCATGATGCCAGGACAAAGTAGCCCCAGTGAACATGTGTGGGTGTTATGTCATCTGTAGCCGGCCAGTTTGCACAGCTGCAGAATTGCACTGGCAGAAAAAGTACCAGTTACTTACCGGTAATGGTCTTTCTGGTAAGTCTTCCAGGATGGCACAATGAGAGATGACTAGTCCACCTGACAGGAAACACAATCAAAGAGGTTAAAACCCCACCCCTCCCTGTGCTCCTCAGTTTGTGAAAAAGTACTCCACACTAGTGCACGAGAGTGAAAACAAACAAATAAATATAAATATATATATTATATATATATATATATATATATATATATATATATATATATATATATATATATATATATATATACATACATACACACACACACACACACACACACACACACACACTGTACTTAACCAGAGCGGTGGGAAGTAGGCCTGCCATCCTGGAAGACTTACCAGAAAGACCATTACCGGTAAGTAACTGGTACTTTTCTCAAGACGTCTTCCAGGACGGCACAATGAGAGAGAAGCAAGTAATTTGCAGGCCTACCTTAGGGTGGGACGACCGCTTGCAGGACCTTCCTACCAAATGAGAGGTCCTGAGGCGACAGCAACTCCACTCTATAATGTTTCAAAAAAGTGTTCCGGCTTGACCATGTCACAGCTTGGCAGATTTGTTTGACCGAAGCTCCGGCCCTTTCTGCCCAGGAGGTCGCCAGAGACCGAGTGGAATGTGCCTTAACCTTCGGGGCTGTTTTAGCAGCTTGGTCATAAGCTAGGGAGATTGCTTGTTTTATCCACCTAGCTATGGTTACTCTAGAAGCCTGTTGGCCCTTTTTCTGACCAAAAAAAATAATAAATAAGTGGCTGGATTTTCTGAAAATGCTAACTCTATCCAAATAAGAAAGCAGACACCGTCTGACATCCAAACAATGAAAGGAAGCCTCCCTTTCATTCTGGGGATTGGAACAAAAAGAAGGGAGTATTATTTCCTGTGTTCTATGAAATTTTGATACTAACTTGGGAAGGTACAGGGAGTCCTGCCTGAGAACAACCCTGTCATCAAATAAACGAAAAAATGGCTCTTTAATTGACAAAGCCTGCATGTCACCTACTCTTTTGGCTGTCGTTATCGCCAGAAGAAAGGTAAACTTAACTGTGAGAAGTTTAACAGAAATACTGTCCAAAGGCTCAAACGGAGCCTTAGTTAGCTGTTCTAGAACCAAGGAGAGATCCCAGGGTGGAACTCTAGAAATCTGTACTGGGGACATTCTATCCCTAGCCGACAAGAATCTTTTAATCAAAGGGTCCAGAGATAATCTTCTGTCTAGGAAGTAAGATAAGGCTGCTACCTGAACTCTTAGTGTCTTGGTAGCCAGCCCCAAATCAACTCCATCCTGGAGAAATTCCAGAGTGACCGAAGTTTTCTGTTGGGAAACCTCTTTCTCTAAACACCAGCGAGAGAAGACCCCCCACACCTTAGCATAAATCCGCCTGGTGACCTCCTTTCTACTAGAGAGGAGAGTGGTGATCACTCTCTCTGAACAGTCCTTCTCCCGCAGGTTCTGCCTTTCAAGCACCAGGCCGTCAGTTTGAAGAAGCTGGGCTCTGGGTGGAAGACAGGACCCTGATGAAGAAGGTCTGACCGAACTGGTAGGTGGAGAGGGGGAGCTACAGACCAGTTCTCCAGAGTGGGAAACCAGGCTCTCTTGGGCCACCAGGGGGTGACCAAAATGAGACAGCTTTCTGAGAGGTCCAGCTTCTGCAGGATCCTTGGAATCAGACCCAGAGGGGGAAAGGCATAGGCCAGATGAAAATTCCACACCTGGGCCAGCGCATCCACTCCCTCTGAGCCCCATTCCCGGGTCAGGGAAAAGAACCTCTCTAGCTTTCTGTTTTCCCTGCAGGCGAAGAGGTCTATCTCCGGATTGCCGAACTGTTGGCACACCAGATCGAACACCTCTGGGTTCAACTCCCATTCTCCCTGGAGAATTGTGTGGCGACTTAAATAGTCCGCCTCTACGTTGTGAACCCCTTTTATGTGAACCGCTGTGATAGAGAGAATACGGAGCTCTGCCCAGCTCAGGATCTCCAGAGACAAGGCCAGAAGGGTACGCGACCTGGTGCCTCCCTGATGGTTCAGGAATGCCACTGTGGTGGCATTGTCGGATAGAATCTGGACCTCTCGGCCCTTGACTCTCTCCTCGAAGGCCCTTAGGGCCTCCCGGACCGCCAATAACTCCCGGAGGTTTGAGGAGGCGCCCCTCTGACCTCGGTTACAGGAACCCTGAGCTCAGAGCTCGCCTAAGTGAGCCCCCTAACCCCAGGCGCTTGCGTCTGTGGTTATCCTGAGAGGGTTTGACTGACTCCACAGACGACCCACCAGCAAAGGAGCCACCACCTCAGAGATTCCTTTGCCACAACTGGGATGGGGACCCTGTAGTCTAGAGATTCCCTTGATCCGTACCAAGAGGATAGAAGGAATCTTTGGAGAGGTCTGGAGTGGAGCTGAGCCCACGGCACCGCTGGGATGCAAGAGGTCATTAGACCCAGCACCCGCATGATGCTTCTGAAGGAGGATTCCTCTGCCTCCAACATAGACCTGACCGTTGTCACAAGACCTTGGACCTTGTCCTGGGGTAAAACAAGTTTCCTTTCCAAGGAATCCACTAGGAACCCTAAGTAGACTTTCTTCTGCTCTGGGACCATCAAGGATTTTTCTTTGTTGATGATCCACCCCAGGCCTTCCAAGGTGCTCACGACCTTGGTCAGGTCTACGAGAAGGAGATCTCGACTCTGATTGTAGAGAAGCAGATCGTCGAGGTAGGGGACTACTGCTATACCCTGCAGGTAAGCGTTCACCTCCGCCATGATCTTTGTAAAGACTCTTGGACTGGAGGACAGTCCGAAAGGAGGCGCAGCAAACTGCCAATGCTGCACTCCCTGGGCAGAAGTGATTGCAAACCTGAGGAACGCCTGATGTGCTGGGAATATCGGGACGTGTAGATAGGCGTCCTTTAGGTCTATGGTCACCATGAACACCCCCCTCAGAAGGAGCTTTCTGAGAGTGTACACGCTCTCCATCCGAAACCTCTTGCGACGCAGACAAGCGTTCAAGGGTCTCAGGTTTATTAAAAGCCGATGCTTCCCTGACGGCTTTGGAACAACGAAAATGTGGGAATAAACACCCATACCTTGTTGCTCTGTAGGTACCGGGATAACTACTCCCTGCCTTTCCAGTTCTGAGACATTTTGTACCAGACCTGCAGCTTTTAAGGGGTCCCTGGGTAGATGTGTTACCAGAAACTTCGGGGGAGGGGAGTGAAGGAACTCTAGTTTGTAGCCCTCTTTTAAAGTTCGGAGGACATGGGGGCTCTGAGTTATGCTTTCCCACCTGGGGAGAAACTGGGAAAGCCTTCCCCCTACCCTTACGTCACTTAGGGTTCTTGTCATTAGGCTTTTGGCTGGAGAAGAGGATACCTCCCTTCTGTTTGTCCTTGCCAGCAATCCACCTCCTAGTATTGACAGGTCTTTTGTCTGAAGACCGGTTCTTACCTTGGGGGCCTCGAAAAAAAACTCCTTTTTTCCCTTTTAGGTTTGGTAGGAAATTTCTTGCCCTTTTCGGTGGACCTTGACAGGGCTTGGTCAAGTCCTGTACCGAAAAGAAGGGAGCCCTCGAATGGGAGACCACATAAACGGGTCTTGGATGCACTATCACCATCCCAGGTTTTGACCCATACAGCTCTTCTTGCAGAGTTTAAGAGGGCTCCAGTCTTCGTGGTGGTTCTCACGGTTTCTACCGCTGCATCTGCTAGGCACGCCACCGCACTACCTATTAGTTGCAACGACTCCAAGACTTCCTTGGATTTGGAAGTACCTGAAACATGGTCCGTTAATTTGGAAATCCATGAATCCGCATTCCTGGCTACACATGCTGAAGCCAGTGCCGGGCTCATGGCTGCCGCATTGGCTTCCCAGGCCCTCCGCAAGGTGGTTTCAGCACGCCTGTCCATCTGATCCTTGAGGTTACCAGTATCCTCAAAGGAGAGGTCGGACTGTTTGGATACCTGGGCTAAGGAGGCATCCAACCTGGGTGTTTTGAAGAACCTATCTTCATCTTCCTCCTTAAAGGGGCACCTACGCTTCCACGTTTTTGGTCTTAGAAGCTTTCTTTCAGGATCTTTCCACTCTTGAAGGATAATGTCCTTCAGTGCCTGGTGGACGGGGAAGGTTCTGGGTTGAGACTTTAACAAACCCCGGTACATTCTATCCTGTGCGGAAACCTGTTCCGCAGGCTCCTGGATCTCCTCGGAAGCGTAAATCGCCCCAAGGAGGCCCTCCAAATCGTCGGCCGAGAAAATGTGCCTTCCTGGCCTGGAGCCCTCTTCCTCTTCCTGACTATCAACCAGACCCTCATCAGATACTTCTCGATCAGAGACGTCTGAATCCTCCTCCGGCTCCGAACCCTGTGAAGGTAAGGATTTTTGAGGCTCCGGACGCCTTTTAACCACCCTGGGAGTCAAGGAACTCTCCTGAGAGGAAGAGCCCCCCCGCACTTGTCTGAGGCTCTGGTTCCCTAGACCTGAGTGAGGACTGAAATTCCTTAAGTGTGGTCAGCATCTGGGTCTGGACAGAAAGGAAGTCTTTCATGACCTGAGAGGTTTCTTTTCCAGCCAATTTCTGAATGCATTTAAAGCAAAAAGGTCTGGAATAATCTGGAGGCAACCTATCGTTGCAGTAGCCACATCTTTTGAGGCGAGCAGGGGTTTTAGAGGGACGGCTGGTAACCCCCTGGGCAGTGACGTCCCCTCCTGCGGAAAAAAATATGCACAGGAAAATATTAGCACCAAACGCCCCTGTGCAGAGCAAAAAGGGGGAAGAGTCGGGGTACCTCCCCCATCATGACCCCTGCTGGCTGGGTAGGACTCACCTCCTGTGGCCTCCTCTGTAGCCTTGGCCGCACCGGGCCTTTCCTCATGCTCCATGCGCCGTCTGGGCTTGAACCGTGCCGCGTAGAGCAAACAGGAGGAATGGGCGCCTCTGTTCCTGGCATCTTTATTGCGGAAGCTGGCTGAAAAGACGCCGGCCGTCGCCATCTTGCCGTAGACCGGAACCGGAAGTGGCGCGGCACGCGGTGACGTCATTCCGGGCGCTAGAGGAGGAATCGATGAGTCCTCCAGGCCATGGGAAAATGGCGCCGCACATGCCTGAGCGGCGCCAATAGCCAGAACAGCGCTTAACCGCTGGGATCACCACCGCATCTGCGGGAGAACCGCCAGCCCCCCCTCCGGAGTGGGCACCCAACCAGGTAGGGGGAAAAAAAAGGAGGAAACATATGGCCCCTGAAGCTTCCAGGTACCTTAGGGCTTCAGAAAACTCAGGGGGGTTCTTCAAGGCTATTTCTTCCTCCCTGAGCATGTTACAAACAAAGGGGGACCCCCCAGGAAGGATGAGCCCGTCCTGCTAGGTCCAGAGGCTTCCCAAGCGTTCGACCTAGGTCCCAGGGGGAGACCTCCAGCACCAGGCCTTAGGTCTTTAGAAAATAAACGGTTTCGCTGTGGGGAAACACAATCAAAAACTGAGGAGCACAGGGAGGGGTGGGGTTTTAACCTCTTTGATTGATTGCGTTTCCTGTCAGGTGGACTAGTCATCTCTCATTGTGCCATCCTGGAAGACGTCTTGAGAAACAAATCTTTAACACTCGACCCTTCTAGATACCGCATGTCAGATACCTGGTCCCCCCACAGCATGTTATGGTTCTATCCCCTGATTCAGTAGCAATAACATGGGGCCAGCAGATAGAAGCACGGCATGCACTGGGAGGGGCCAGATGTCTGACACATCCAGAAGTGTCAGATGCTGAAGATTCTTCAACAGAGTGAAGTCTGGCAGTATGGGACAGAAAGTATTAAAGCCCTACTTCAGGAAAATTAAAAATGATCTCTTGCAGCGGGGCTGTACCCACATAGAAAAAAAAAGGGGATCTACTTACCTGATCCTCTGATGCTAGACCAGTTCCCTGCATCGTCTTCTCCCCCATGCTACCCCCTATGTGGGCATGTTCTGCAAATGCTAGTTACTTGAATAAGGTCTCCAAACTTTCTAAAGCAAAAGGGACAGTTTACGGTTCTTCAGGCTATGGGAGGGAGACTCTGGCAAGTGGGAGTACAAAAAGCCCTGGCATCAGTGGGCATCAACAATGCCAAATCATTAGTTTTAATGGGGGGGAATAATGTCATCATTGGTGTCAGTTTGTGGAACAGGGCCCCAGGCAAGCAAAGAGCCATATCTGGCCCCCGGGCCGCAGTTTGGAGACCACTGCTCTAGGTAACAGTCACATGTGATGCTGAGACCCCATGATTATCCAAAAGCCAATGAATGGAGGCGGCAGGCCAGGGACAGTCAGGATGGGGAGAAAAGAACTAGATAACGTTGGATATTCTCCAGTCAGGAAATGAGACAGACTTTATCTGACTTGCTGCAGCTTCTAAAAACACACTGATAGAAGGCCACAGTGTGCAGTGAAATCAGAGTAAACAAGTTCAGCACAGGAGAGGAGCCGGTACATGACTGAAGGCAAGGCTGGAGTTTAGCTTTAAAGTAAAAGTATATGTAAGCGTTCCCCTTGTAAAACAACCCATTCAGTTTAAAATAGAAATAAAAATGGTAAAATATGTGTGTTTACATATAAAAAAAAAATATAAATACCCTTCTCCTCCCTCTTTTTTTTTTTTTTTTTTTTTAAAGTAATCGCATTCCCTCTGTTATGGCAGCCCATTCACTTGAATGACAAAAGTTCCAGGACCTTTTCGGCATGAGACAAAACGAACCTTTGCTAGGTGTGTTTGGGGTGCTATTGGCAATTAATTGCACTGCAAGGGCGACTTGTATTTTTAACGAACTCCCCAAAAACGCATGTGAGAACGCAACCTTTTTTATGAATTTTTCATGCGACAGCATAAGGAAGTTAAAATATTTGCATGTGCTACCCTACACGTGACAAATGCACCAAAAGAAGCTCTGGGACCTTTTCCTGCATTGAGTTTTGCGCGCATTAACATTTAACAGCACCACAAGTGTGACTTGCACATTTCCATAATACATTTTATAAAACGATTTTCCAGATACAAAGAAATACAGACCATCAACAGAAAACACTGCAGTAAGCTAAATGGACTAACAAAAGCGTAAACATCCAAACAGTCTCCGAGCGTCCACTGAAACTGGACCACGAAGGGCCAGAAAAACAAGCAGTTGTCCAAATAAAAGAAAATCCCGAATTGCGTAGATGGGAGAAGACTAAGGCCTTGTTTACACTGCAGCATTTTTATTTTTTCAGCTGCCCCTGAACTCTCCTCTATGTTATCTTATCAGTACATGTACACAGGGTCTTTATAGTTGTTTCTAGCCAGTTGAATTTAGAAGCATTTTTTGGAAAGCAAAAAATTGCGCTCAGGACAGATGTTCAGAGGCATTTCAAACGCCAAATGCCACAGCTTGTAAACGCGGTAACTCGCATTTAGCCACGTTTCGTGTTTACAGCCATCTTTAAGGGAGATACATTTTTAACTGTTTAAAAAAAAAAAAAAAAAAAACACTTTACATAAACGCGGCAAAACTGACCTTTTTAAACGTTGATTACTATCTGTCAAGCTAAATCGTTCAAGAGAGGTTTCCCGTGTACATCAAGCCCAAGGCCGGGTTCACATATGTTGCGGTTCACAGCAGGGGGTCCGGTGTGTTCCTGTTCACTGATTCAGGTGCATATTAGGTCCGAATTTTTGCCCATATTGGATCCAAAGATGCACCGGACCCTTCTGCAGTGCGCTTCACGGCCACCCCTGAGCTGTGTGAACCAGATTTATTGAGAGCCGGGTACACTCTCCTGTCGTGCGGATTGGATGCGGGGAAACCTGCATATGTGTGAACCCGGCCTCATGGTCAAGGCATATGGCTGGCCATGGGCAATCTAAATCAGATACCATACGACAATCATATTTATGACAACTATGGACTGTTAAAGAAGAACTCCGGGCAATTTATTTATGTACCATGCAGTATGGCTGTGCCCGCACTACATGGGTTAACTGCTTGTTTTGGGCTTGGAGTTTGGAGAGCAGAAATATACTTACCTAATCCGCTTATCCTTCCTTCCTTTCAGCTCCTACTACGCCCCCCCCCCCCCCAATCTTGTGCAGTGGACCTTTCCTCCTGATGCAGTTAACCCATGTGGTGTGGGAGCAGCCTCACTACATGGGGGAAAAAAATTAGCTTGGAGATGGGCTTTAGGCTCGGTTCACACTGGTGTGCTGCGGGAACCCTGCGAATCCAGTGCAGGTTCCCGCATCACACCTGAATCGCACAGTGGTTCATAATGAGAACTGCAAACCGCTGGGGGTGTTAATGTAAAGTTTCCGACACCCCCAGATCGGTTCACAGATCGCATTTCGAACTGTGAAATGGTGCAGAAATCAGAGTACATAGTTGTGAACACATGCAATCCGATTCCAGTACGAACCAAAAAACGGGTCCTGCACCATTCTGGTGCGAATGCAATGCGATTTCAGCCATACAGTTTTTATGGCTGAAATCGCATCGCACAGACATTGCATGTGATCTGCACAGCAATATGGTGTGAATCACATGCGATGTCTGGCATCGCACTAGTGTGAACCGGGCCTTAAAGTGATTGTAAAGTCTTGTTTTTAAAACAAAAACAAACATGTTATACTGACCTCCTCTGTGCAGTTGCTTTTGCACAGAGCAGCCCCAATCCCCCCTACTTTCGAGTCCCTCTTTGCTGCTCCTGGCCCCTCCCTCCTGTTGAGTGCCCCCTCAGCCAACAGCTTCCTATGGGGGCATTGGCGCTGAGTCACAGCTCTATGTATCCATTCAGACACAGACCCCCGACTCGGCCCCACCCCCTCTCTCCCCTAAATGACTGACAGCCACAGAGCCAATGTCGCTGCTGCTGTGTCTCAGACAATGAGGAGGAGTGTCCCGGATGGCTTAGACTCTCACTGGAGAGAGATGGGGCTCAGGTAAGTATTAGGGGGTGCTGGGGAGGCTGCTACACACAGAAGGTTTTTTTTTTTATCTTAACGCATAGAATGCACCTTCTGCCTTTACAATCACTTTAAGTGGTCTGCAGAAGAAGATGTGACTTGTGCATTTCAGACATTCCTGATCACATTCTCAGAACACACGGGTGTGAACACAGCCTATATCTATGAGGGGGTCACATACCATTCACACCAGGAATGGCGCTGTGCGTTCCTGTGCAATTCCCATGTGGTACGATGTGAGTCCATTCATTTTATATCGTCCGAATCGCACCAAAAAGTACTGCATGCGCTACTATTGGAAAGTCACTGCAATCAGAAGTACCATGCAAACCGCTGCAGGCAATCACACTGCATTTACAACCCGCCGCAGATCGCAACTGCAGTGCATTTTAAACACGATGTGGGAAAGGCATGCGGAAAGGAGGGGGCCTCATAGGAATGGGAACAGAGCACACAACGTAGAAGTGTGGAGGAGGAAAAATCTCCACTCCACAGAGAAAACAGAGAAGAGCTGTGCACCTTTCTATCTTCACTGCCCATACATGGGACTTTATTTACAGTGCTGGAGACCCCACACACTCCACATGGAGCACAGTGAGGAGGACCTGTCATACACACTCCACATGGAGCACAGTGAGGAGGACCTGTCATACACACTCCACATGGAGCACAGTGAGGAGGACCTGTCATACACACTCCACATGGAGCACAGTGAGGAGGACCTGTCATACACACTCCACATGGAGCACAGTGAGGAGGACCTGCCATACACACTCCACATGGAGCACAGTGAGGAGGACCTGTCATACACACTCCACATGGAGCACAGTGACGAGGACCTGTCATACACACTCCACATGGAGCACAGTGAGAAGGACCTGTCATACACACTCCACATGGAGCACAGTGAGAAGGGCCTGTCATACACACTCCACATGGAGCACAGTGAGAAGGACCTGTCATACACACTCCACATGGAGCACAGTGAGGAGGACCTGTCATACACACTCCACATGGAGCACAGTGAGGAGGACCTGTCATACACTCCACATGGAGCACAGTGAGGAGGACCTGTCATACACACTCCACATGGAGCACAGTGAGGAGGACCTGTCATACACACTCCACATGGAGCACAGTGAGGAGGACCTGTCATACACACTCCACATGGAGCACAGTGAGGAGGACCTGTCATACACACTCCACATGGAGTACAGTGAGGAGGACCTGTCATACACACTCCACATGGAGGACAGTGAGGAGGACCTGTCATACACACTCCACATGGAGGACAGTGAGGAGGACCTGTCATACACACTCCACATGGAGGACAGTGAGGAGGACCTGTCATACACACTCCACATGGAGGACAGTGAGGAGGACCTGTCATACACACTCCACATGGAGGACAGTGAGGAGGACCTGTCATACACACTCCACATGGAGGACAGTGAGGAGGACCTGTCATACACACTCCACATGGAGGACAGTGAGGAGGACCTGTCATACACACTCCACATGGAGGACAGTGAGGAGGACCTGTCATACACACTCCACATGGAGGACAGTGAGGAGGACCTGTCATACACACTCCACATGGAGCACAGTGAGGAGGACCTGTCATACACTCCACATGGAGCACAGTGAGGAGGACCTGTCATACACACTCCACATGGAGCACAGTGAGGAGGACCTGTCATACACACTCCACATGGAGCACAGTGAGGAGGACCTGTCATACACACTCCACATGGAGTACAGTGAGGAGGACCTGTCATACACACTCCACATGGAGGACAGTGAGGAGGACCTGTCATACACACTCCACATGGAGCACAGTGAGGAGGACCTGTCATACACACTCCACATGGAGCACAGTGAGGAGGACCTGTCATACACACTCCACATGGAGCACAGTGAGGAGGACCTGTCATACACTCCACATGGAGCACAGTGAGGAGGACCTGTCATACACACTCCACATGGAGCACAGTGAGGAGGACCTGTCATACACACTCCACATGGAGTACAGTGAGGAGGACCTGTCATACACACTCCACATGGAGGACAGTGAGGAGGACCTGTCATACACACTCCACATGGAGCACAGTGAGGAGGACCTGTCATACACTCCACATGGAGCACAGTGAGGAGGACCTGTCATACACACTCCACATGGAGGACAGTGAGGAGGACCTGTCATACACACTCCACATGGAGGACAGTGAGGAGGACCTGTCATACACACTCCACATGGAGGACAGTGAGGAGGACCTGTCATACACACTCCACATGGAGGACAGTGAGGAGGACCTGTCATACACACTCCACATGGAGCACAGTGAGGAGGACCTGTCATACACTCCACATGGAGCACAGTGAGGAGGACCTGTCATACACACTCCACATGGAGCACAGTGAGGAGGACCTGTCATACACACTCCACATGGAGGACAGTGAGGAGGACCTGTCATACACACTCCACATGGAGGACAGTGAGGAGGACCTGTCATACACACTCCACATGGAGGACAGTGAGGAGGACCTGTCATACACACTCCACATGGAGGACAGTGAGGAGGACCTGTCATACACACTCCACATGGAGGACAGTGAGGAGGACCTGTCATACACACTCCACATGGAGCACAGTGAGGAGGACCTGTCATACACTCCACATGGAGCACAGTGAGGAGGACCTGTCATACACACTCCACATGGAGCACAGTGAGGAGGACCTGTCATACACACTCCACATGGAGTACAGTGAGGAGGACCTGTCATACACACTCCACATGGAGGACAGTGAGGAGGACCTGTCATACACACTCCACATGGAGCACAGTGAGGAGGACCTGTCATACACACTCCACATGGAGCACAGTGAGGAGGACCTGTCATACACACTCCACATGGAGCACAGTGAGGAGGACCTGTCATACACTCCACATGGAGCACAGTGAGGAGGACCTGTCATACACACTCCACATGGAGCACAGTGAGGAGGACCTGTCATACACACTCCACATGGAGTACAGTGAGGAGGACCTGTCATACACACTCCACATGGAGGACAGTGAGGAGGACCTGTCATACACACTCCACATGGAGCACAGTGAGGAGGACCTGTCATACACTCCACATGGAGCACAGTGAGGAGGACCTGTCATACACACTCCACATGGAGTACAGTGAGGAGGACCTGTCATACACACTCCACATGGAGGACAGTGAGGAGGACCTGTCATACACACTCCACATGGAGCACAGTGAGGAGGACCTGTCATACACACTCCACATGGAGGACAGTGAGGAGGACCTGTCATACACACTCCACATGGAGGACAGTGAGGAGGACCTGTCATACACACTCCACATGGAGGACAGTGAGGAGGACCTGTCATACACACTCCACATGGAGCACAGTGAGGAGGACCTGTCATACACACTCCACATGGAGCACAGTGAGGAGGACCTGTCATACACACTCCACATGGAGCACAGTGAGGAGGACCTGTCATACACACTCCACATGGAGCACAGTGAGGAGGACCTGTCATACACACTCCACATGGAGCACAGTGAGGCGGACCTGTCATACACACTCCACATGGAGCATAGTGAGGAGGACCTGTCATACACACTCCACATGGAGCACAGTGAGGAGGACCTGTCATACACACTCCACATGGAGCACAGTGAGGAGGACCTGTCATACACACTCCACATGGAGCACAGTGAGGCGGACCTGTCATACACACTCCACATGGAGCATAGTGAGGAGGACCTGTCATACAAACAAACATGTATGTACAGAGGATGGAGGAGACAGCTGTCACCTAGGAGACCATGTCAGATCACATGACTGCTGAGAATAGACAGCACATAATGACAGGCTGTGTCCTCTCAATACATCGCACTCACCTCCGCCATCCTCTTCTTGAACTCTGTATAGTGTACACTGGCCGATCTTCTCACATCCCTTCCGGCCGTCCAGACGTCACGCCGATCTCACGTTCCCGCCCACTATTGGCGGCTCCTCCCCCCTGTCCGCTCACTCAGCTTCGGGGTGACGTCAGCGGAGGACTGGACGGACGGTGGCGCGGGCTGAGGTGAGCGGAGCTCGGTGTGGGTTACCCAGTGTGCAGCGCGGCGTCCGTGGCGGGAAGTTCGCTCAGCACGCGGAGGGCGGCTGTGAGGGGACACGTGGACGAGCTGCTCATACAGACCAGTGCAGCAATCATCGTGATTGGCCAGCTGCAGAGCCCATACAGGTATATGTGCAGAGCTGAGCCCACACGGGTCTAATGAGCAGAGCCGGGCCCGCACGGGTCTAATGAGCAGAGCCGAGCCCGCACGGGTCTAATGAGCAGAGCCGAGCCCACACGGGTCTAATGAGCAGAGCCGAGCCCACACGGGTCTAATGAGCAGAGCCGAGCCCACACGGGTCTAATAAGCAGAGCCGAGCCCACACGGGTCTAATGAGCAGAGCCGAGCCCACACGGGTCTAATGAGCCGAGCCCACACGGGTCTGTGTGCAGAGCCAAGCCCACACGGGTCTGTGTGCAGAGCCGAGCCCACACGGGTCTAATGAGCAGAGCCGAGCCCACACGGGTCTAATGAGCCGAGCCCACACGGGTCTAATGAGCCGAGCCCACACGGGTCTAATGAGCCGAGCCCACACGGGTCTGTGTGCAGAGCCGAGCCCACACGGGTCTGTGTGCAGAGCCGAGCCCACACGGGTCTAATGAGCAGAGCCGAGCCCACACGGGTCTAATGAGCAGAGCCGAGCCCACACGGGTCTAATGAGCAGAGCCGAGCCCACACGGGTCTAATGAGCCGAGCCCACACGGGTCTAATGAGCCGAGCCCACACGGGTCTAATGAGCCGAGCCCACACGGGTCTGTGTGCAGAGCCGAGCCCACACGGGTCTGTGTGCAGAGCCGAGCCCACACGGGTCTGTGTGCAGAGCCGAGCCCACACGGGTCTAATGAGCAGAGCCGAGCCCACACGGGTCTAATGAGCAGAGCCGAGCCCACACGGGTCTAATGAGCAGAGCCGAGCCCACACTAGTCTAATGAGCAGAGCCGACACGGGTCTAATGAGCAGAGCCGAGCCGACACGGGTCTGTGTGCTGAGCCGAGCCCACATGGGTCTGTGTGCTGAGCCGAGCCCACACGGGTCTGTGTGCTGAGCCGAGCCCACACAGGCCTAATGGGGTGAGTGAGCTCACCATCCATCCCTGTCTGACTGAAGTCTCCCCCTTCTCTCTCCTGCCTCTGAGTGAGTACACTGAGGCAAATCAGGGTTCTCAGAGCACCCCTTACATCAGACTTTTCCTTTACACCGGAGGCCACAGTGTTTCCCTTGACATCAAGAGTCCTCACCGTGCATCATAGTTCTCAGTGTTCCCCCTTAAATCAGGGTTCCCAGAGGATCCCTTGTGTTAAAGGCCCCAGCGTTCTCCCTTCCATCAGAGTCTGCAGAGTCCCCCCTTACAGAGAGAGAGAGAGGGAACTCTGCGAGTTCAGATGTAAAAAGGGAACTCTGTGGACTTGGATGTAAAAGGGGAACTTTGTTGTAAAGGGGGACTCTTGTTATTAACTTCATATGATTAGAAATGTTATTTAACCCCTTCCTTACTGGGCACATAACCCCCTTCCTGCCCAGGCGAAATTTCAGCTTTCAGCTCTGTCACGCTTTGAATGACAATTGCGCGGTTGTGCGACGTGGCTCCCAAACAAAATTGACGTCCTTTTTTTCGCACAAATAGAGCTTTCTTTTGGTGGTATTTGATCACCTCGGCGGTTTTTATTTTTTGCGCTATAAACAAAAATAGAGCGACAATTTTGAAAAAAAAGCAATATTTTTGCTATAATAAATATCCCAATTTTTTTTTTTATATATTTTTTTCCTCAGTTTAGGCCGATACGTATTCTTCTACATATTTTTGGTAAAAAAAATCGCAATCAGCGTTTATTGATTGGTTTGCGCAAAAGTTATAGCGTTTACAAAATAGGGGGATAGTTTTATGGCATTTTTATATATTTATTTTTTTATTAGTAATGGCGGCGATCAGTGATTTTTTTTTGTGACTGCGACATTATGGCGGACACATCGGACACTTTTGACACTAATTTGGGACCATTCACATTTATACAGCAAACAGTGCTATAAATATGCACTGATTACTGTATAAATGTGACTGGCAGGGAAGGGGTTAACACTAGGGGGCGAGGAAGGGGTTAAATGTGTTCCCTGGGAGTGATTGTTACTGTGGGGGGAGGGGACTGACTGGGGGAGGTGACCGATCTGTGTCCCTATGTACAAGGGACACAGCATCGGTCTCCTCTCCCTGACAGGACATGGATCTCTGTGTTTACACACAGAGATCCATGTCCTTGTCTCTGTAACCGCCGATCGGGGGTGCCTGGCGGACATCGCGGCCGCCAGGCACGCGCATCGGCATTGCAGTGAAGCGCCGGGCACGTGCGCGCGCCGCCGGCGGCGCTCGCGCGCCCCCCAGTGGCCAAATAGCGGAGGCCGTATAATAACGGCCTCCCGGCATTTGACAACCACCTTGCGGCCGTATATTCTCGTACGGCGGGCGCGAGGTGGTTAATAGCAAAATATATGAATAGTTTATACTATAAAAACAAAACAAATTGCTGTGCGCCGCTAAAGTGTTCGGGTTTGACTTAAAGAAAAGGTGGCAACCCTAGTTGTCATCAGTAATTAAGGGGAGATCTTCCAATGCAAGCACTCACTGGTGACTAAGGCCCCTTTCACACTGAGGCGTATTTCAGGCATTTTAGCGCTAAAAATAGCGCATAAATAACGGCTGAAATAATCCTGGCCCAGTATTCTCAATGTGAAAGCCTGAGGGCTTTCACACTGAGGCGATGCGCTGGCGGGAGGAAAAAAAATCTCCTGCAAGCAGCTTTTTTGGAGCGGTGTGTATACCGCTCCTTCCCATTGAAATCAATGGGACACTGCGGCGGTTTGCAGGCAGTTTTAACCCTTTCTCGGCCGCTAGTGGGAGTTAAAACCATACCGATAGCGGCCAAATAGCGCCGCTATACCGCCAGCGCACCTCCCTGCCCCAGTGTGAAAGGGGCCTAAGGGTGTATCTACCACAAGGAAAACAAGGCGTTTGCCTTGGGCAGCATTTTTTTTTTGGGGATGGTGGCGCTGCCATCAGACAGAAGGGCAGAGGTAGCTTTTTAACCACTTTCCATCCTTTCGGTGGTTGTACCGGGATGATGCTTGCTTGCTTTTTGATGTGAAAGCCACAGCTGTTCACTGTGAGTGGCTGAAACTTCCCTGTCAGATGAGAATGGTATACCGCGAATGGAGTGGGACAAATTAAGATGGGGGGGGGGGGGTTTGCCCGAGTTTTAGTCTTGACTAGGGCGGTACAAAACCAAAATACACTGCTGGTGACACCCAGGAATTCCCTCACTTTAGGGGGATTTACTCTCACTTCCTGTTTTGGCTACAGGAAAAAAGTGAAGGGAAATCTCCCCCAAAGGGGCACATATGGTCAAAAAAAAATTGTCTGGGTTATAACCCTCCCTTAATCTATCCAAAATGGAAAAAAATGCCTTTAGTTGATTTAATTAAACTAAAGGCACAAATGAGGGCTCATTCTCGCTGGAGGAGAGGCCTGCATCTTTCTGCACTACAAACAGTGTAAGGGCACCAGGAAATTACTCTTTTATGTGCATGTTCACACTGCATCCGAGCCCCAGGGCACGGTGCAGAAAAATACATGATGTATGCCACTTTCCACAACAGATCAGAGTTCACCTGAGGGCTCCGTGTACTGAGGGCTCTGTGGTGCATAGAAACGTAATTTTTTTAATTTCAATAAAGTTTAAGGCGGAAGTAAACCCTGATGGGTTTTACAGCCTCTTTTTTTTTTCCCTGCAAAGTAAAAGCATAATGGGCTAGTATGCATCGAATACTAGCCCATTATGTTCCACTTACCTGGAAAATGAAGCCCGTGATGTCCCCGCTGGTGGCTGCATCCATCTTTGCCCCTCTTCCTTCCCGGGGCCGCGGACTCTGGCTCTGTGAAGAAATGGCATGGAGGGACTTTATCGGCGCACTACAAAGTAAATATCTCCTAAACTGCGCACGTTTAGGAGATATTTACAGTACCTATAGGTAAGCCTTGTTATAGGCTTACCTATAGGTCCAACTTCCGCATTGGGGGTACAAGACCCCTTTAATCACTTGCTGACCGCTGCACGCCGATGTACGTCGGCAGAATAGCACGGCTGGGCATATTGGCAAGTACATCCACTTTAATATGCACAGCTGTGGGTCGCACGCCACCGGCGGCACGCTCGCGACCCGGTCGGGTGCTCCGCGCCCGCGGACCCGATCGCCGCCGGTGTCCCGCGATCAGGTCACAGAGCTGAAGAACGGGGAGAGGTAAGTGTAAACAAACCTCTCCCCGTGCTTCCTAGTGAGCCTGTCACTGATCGTCTGTTCCCTGTCATAGGGAACGACGATCAGTGACGTCACACACGCCAAGCCACGCCCCCCTACAGTTAGAATCACACATTAGGTCACACTTAATCCCTTTAGCGCCCCCTACAGTTTAACCCCTAAACTGCCAGTGTCATTTGCACAGTAATCACTGCATTTTTATAGCACTGATCGCTGTAAAAATGACAATGGTCCCAAAATAGTGTCTGATGTGTCCGCCATAATCTCGCAGTCACGATAAAAATTGCTGATCGCTGCCATTACTAGTAAAAAAAAAAAAAATTATTAATAAAAATGCCATAAAACTATCCCCTATTTTGTAGACGCTATAACTTTTGTGCAAACCAATCAAATGCTTATTGCAAATTTTTTTATTTTTTTTTACCAAAAATATGTAGAAGAATACTTTTTTATGTTTTAGTCCAGTCAAAGGGAAAACACCCACAGATATAGGCACCACATCCCAGATAGATATATTCTAAAATTTCAGGGGGAAAGGAAAGTGGGATTTTTATACAGTGCTGACAATAGGATACTAATGAGGAGGAGATCCTTGTTTAAAAGTTTGTTACCATTTTATTATACAAATTTAAACACAAATATAAAGAAAATACAGAAAATGACACATTGGATAAAACCAAAGTGGTGGTATTATATGTATAAAGTGGTCACAGAAGCATGGTTATTTTCAAAAATAAAGAGCAGAGAGCTTAATGCATCAGCCCGACAATTTACATTACTCAGTACCCCTTCATACTGCCCTCTGTGACCATTGGAGACAGTCCCTCTCTAGCATTCCCTGGGTGACCAGTGTCTGATCCTGGAACTTTATCGGTGGTCTCGCCTGCATGTTACACGAGATGGGGTAAGCATAGTCTCTGGGTTTCAGGCTGGAACTCTGACCTTCTCTCTAAAGCAATGAATATGTACTCTTTTTTGCAATTTGGATTAATATTTGTTTTAATATTGTTTATTGTTGGTTTATTTATGTCTCCTTTTCATTTTTACAGTTATTTTCTCTACCATTGAGCATAAACGCACCGCCCCTGAAGAAGCTACATATAGCGAAACATGTCGGGCTGATGCATTAAGCTCTCTGCTCTTTATTTTTGAAAATAACCATGCTTCTGTGACCACTTGATACGTATAATACCACCACTTTGGTTTTATCCAATGTGTCATTTTCTGTATTTTCTTTATATTTGTGTTTAAATTTGTATAATAAAATGGTAACAAACTTTTAAACAAGGATCTCCTCCTCATTAGTATCCTATTGTCAGCACCGTATAAAAATCCCACTTTCCTTTCCCCCTGAAATTTTTGAATGTAGAAGAATACGTATCGGCCTAAACTGAGGAAAAAAACATTTTTTTTATACCGTATATATTTTTGGGGGATATTTATTATAGCAAAAAGTAAAAAATATTGCATTTTTTTCAAAACTGTTGCTCTATTTTTGTTTATAGCGCAAAAAATAAAAACCACAGAGGTGATCAAATACCACCAAAAGAAAGCTCTATTTGTGGGAAAAAAAGAACGTCAGTTTTGTTTGGGAGCCCCGTCGTACGACACCGCAATTGTCAGTTAAAGCGACGCAGTGCGGAATCGCAAAAAGGGGCCTGGTCTTTTAGCAACAAAATGGTCCGGGGCCTAAGTGGTTAAAGTGGTTGTACACCTCAGAACTGAAATATGAACAAAGCTTATCTCTCTATAATATGTACTTGTCTCAATTAAAAGGACTAAAGCCTAGTACACACAATCGGATTTTCCGACGGGAATTGTGTGATGACAGCCTGAAAATCCGACCGTTTGTACGCTCCATCGGACATTTGTTGTCGGATTTTCCACGGACAAATGTTGGATGGCAGGCTTATTTCACGGACAACGGTCTGTTGTCGGATTTTCCGATCGTGTGTACACAAGTCCGTTGGACAAAAGTCCAAAGTACAAACACGCAAGCTCGGAATCAATGCTCACCAAACACGACATTAGCAGAAGGTGGCCAAAGGGTGGCGCTCGAGCTGAAATTTCACGTATTCTGTCACTACGTCCGTGTTTGTCGGCCAACAATTGTGTGCCGTTTGTATGCAAGACAAATTCCTGGCCAACGCCCTTTGGACAAAAGTCCAACGCTTTGTCTGCGGGAAATTCGATCGTGTGTACAAGGCTTTAGTGTCATTTCTATCCGCTGCTTCATTCCTCTGCTATCAGCATGAATCACTTTTGATAAGTCTTCCTGACACCAAGAGAAAAAGGGTGACAGAAGAGGGATCTTCTGTGATTGACAGCCTCAGCTCTGTTCCTGTGTGCTGTGTGAGGGGGAGGGGGGGGGTCTCTTCCCTCCAATCAGCTTCTGCTGAGCTTTTATATTCCCTGGTCGCATGTATTGTCAGCCAGTCGCAGTAATACCTAGTACACAAGATGAGAAAATCAGACGAACAATAACGCTTTTGAAGCGATCATACGATAGTCTGATCGTTAGTACACAGCTTTCGAGAGCTGATCACAACAGTTCATCTGAAGGGGCAAACACAAACATTTGTTTCGTACGATACCTGAACAAACGATTTTCGTTTGATCAGTACAGTATTTGCCCGAAAAAAATTGAAAGACCAAGGCCATGCTCAGACATGAAAGAATACATTACTTACAATACAAGACATTTCATCACTTCCGAAGTTGTATTCTGTTGTGCGAGAATTTTTGTAACTTTGGAAAGCCTTAATTTTTGATATGAAACGAGCATGCAAAAAAAACAGACGATTATTCGTCCGATATTCTTATCGTGTGTACGAGGCTTAAAGTGACACTAAAGGTTCGTTTTTTTTTTGTTTTTTTTTTAAATAACCAACATGTCATACTTATCTCCACTGTGCAGCTCGTTTTGCACAAAGTGGCCCCGATCCTCCTGTTCTGGGGTCCCACGGCGGCTCTTCCCTGCATCAGATAACCCCCCTAGGAGAGCGCTCTCCCCAGGGGGTTACCTTGCGGGCGCGCTCCTGAGTCATTCATTCGGCGTCCATGGACGCCGAGTGTATGACTCGGCCCCGGCGCCCACGTCATTGGATTTGATTGACAGCAGCGGGGGCCATTGGCTGCGCTGCTTTCAATCTATCCAATCAAAGCCTGGACTCCGTGGAGCGGAGGACGGTGGGGACGCGCCGAGGAGATGAACGGGTTCAGGTAAGTAAAATGGGGGGGCCAGTGACTGCCAGGTGTTTTTTCACCTTAATGCATAGGATGCATTAAGGTGAAAAAACACGAACCTTTACAACCCCCTTAACCACTTCAGCCCCGGAAGAATTTACCCCCTTCCTGACGAGCACTTTTTGCGATTCGGCACTGCGTCGCTTTAACTGACGATCGTGCGACGTGGTACCCAAACACAATTGATGTCCTTTTTTCTCCACAAATAGGGCTTTCTTTTGGTGGTATTTGATCACCTCTGCGTTTTTTATTTTTTGCGCTATAAAAAAAATACAGACAATTTTGAAAAAAAAGCAATATTTCTCTAGTCATCTTCCAGGACGGCACACCTGAGATGATGGGACCCACCTGACAGGAAACACAATCAACAACAGAGTTTAAAAGGCCCCACCCTTCCCTCTGTTCCTAAGTTATTGATTGTGTTTCCCACAGGATGGCAGCGAAACTATTTATTTTTTTCTAAATTTTAAAGACCAAGGTCTAGGGCTGGGAAAAAAATCGATTTTAATCTTGAATCGAGTTTTGAGTTCAAATCGATTCAGATTTGAAGAAAATCGATTTTTTTTAGATTTTTTTTTTCTTTTTTTTTTCTTTTTAATAATTTATTTTTTCCTTCAAAGTTTCCGTAGCAGGGCTGCAGGGGGCGTATCCGGAATGGCACTGGGTGGCGTTACCCCAATTACATCTACTCGCCACGAGTAGATGTAATGTAACACTAACTAACCGCAAGCCGCCGTCTGCCTACCTGATCAGCGTGTCATGCAGACAGACGGCGGCCATTGCAGTGTTCAAAAGCCGCGCCTCCCGAGTCCTCGTCGTCTGTGATAGGCGGAACACTCAATTTCACAGCAGGCAGTGTTCAGCCTATCACGGACATCCTCTCATCCTCGTCTGTGTTATGAGGATGAGCGGATGTCCATGATAGGCGGAACACTGAATGCTGGGAAATTGAGTGTTCCGCCTATCACAGACGAGAAGGAGGCGCGGCTTTTGAATACTGGAATGGCCTCTGGTGTAGCAGTAAAATCCGTATCCCATGAAAATCTGCATCAGGTAGGGGCACAGTGAGGCACGGGCACAGTGAGGCACGGGCACAGTGAGGCATGGGCACAGTGATTGAAGCACGGGCACAGTGAAGCATTGGGCACAGTGAGACATGGGCACAGTGAGGCACAGGCACAGTTCAATTCAACTAAGAGTAACCTCCAGATTTTTTGTTGTTTTATTAGCTAAATCCAAATACAGTATTAATAATTTTGATGTTTAACAATCTTTGTTGCACACTGACTTTGCAGTTAGAGAAAGGGTTTGCCTTTGCAATTTTCTTTGTTGATGCACTTTAATTAATATAATTAAAAAAAAATTGAATCGAATCGTAAATCGAGTTTTTTATAAAAAAAATCGCAGATTTTTTTTGGGGGGGGGGGAAATCGCCCAGCCCTACCAAGGTCTGGGACCAACGTCTCCCCCCCTAGAATGTCAGACCAAGAGCAGCCAGTGGGGGCTGCAGGGTCTGACAGAGCTTTTGCTCCTTTCAAGGGGGGTCTCCCTTTTCATACATTCTCAGGGGGGAATACACGGTAAGGGTGTCCATAACCGCAGGGACCTCATATCCCACTCTCTCCTCCTACCCGCCAGTGGTGGATGGCGTGGAGGAGCCGCTCGGAGTCTCTGACGCTGTCGGTGCAGTATCCCGGGTCGGGCATAGGTGCAGATGCCAGAGATCTGCTTGCCGCTATGCTGTCTTTGGCGTCGCTCGGTGACCATTGTGCATGTCCAGATGCCGGACGGCACGCTCGGATGATGTCATTTCCGCCGCGTCCGGGCTACAACAAAATGGCGGCGAGCGGCGCGACATGCTGTTGGCAGGCGGTGTAAGAGCGGTAACGGAGCGGGGGTCCGCGAACCTGTGTTCACCCAACCTGCCGATCCTTCCCGGTCGGGTGGGCTGCCTAAAGCGGTATGGAGGAGGAGGACTGACCGATTACAGCTTTAAGAGGTCACCACAGGGGGTGAGTGATCCAGCTGGCGGGGGAGAAGATTTGGGGTGGCCCTACTTCCCTCTTTCCCGCAAGATACACTACTTCCCTCTCCCCCGCAAGATACACTAAGGGTTATGGCTTAACAGGGTTTATTTGTCTTTTACAGACACTGAATGCCCTGCCCAGGGGATGACCAGTAGGTCTAGGGCCAAAGCCACTAGTAAATATAAGCGTTGTGGGAATTGTAGCGAGAAACTCCCGCAGGAACACGCAAAACCCTTTTGCTTTAGATGGAGTGCCGAGCACTACAGTCTGAGATGCTAGCCACCCTTCAGTCCTTCAGAGCTACGGAGAGAAGAGGGAGAAAGCTCCCCCTCTCTGGTGGGAGCCCCGGCAAGTGTTATGGAGGGATCCCAGGGACCAACTCTCGGTTACTCTGATGAAGAGGTAGAGGCCTCGGACCAGAGCTCTCGAGAGGAAGGAGAGGCTTCTGACCAGGATAGTTTCTGTGAGGCTAGACCTCGGGGGGCATCTATTTGCAGCCGAAGATGAGGACATTCAGTTACCGTCCACTCAAGTCCCTGCACAGGATAGAGTGTACAGGGGACTTGGCAAAGCTCAGGCCAAATCTTTCCCAGTACTCCAATCTCTTAAAGATATAATTTTAAGAGAATGGAAAGATCCTGAGCGCAAAGTTTTAAGGCTTAAGACCTGGAAGCGTAGTTGCCCCTTTTAAGGCTGAGGAAGAAGAAAGATTCTTTAAAGTTCCACGTCTGGATGCTTCCTTGGCTCAAGTATCCAAACGTTCGGATTTGTCCTTCGAAGATTCCGGAAGCATTCGGGATTCGATGGACAAGAAATCTGAAACCTTGCTATGCAGAGCCTGGGACGCCTATGCTGCAGCTATGGGCCCAGCATTAGCCTCTGCCTGTGTTGCCAGAAACGCGGACGCATGGGTTCGCAGGTTAATGGATCACATAGCACACAAGAGTAAATCTAAGGAGGTGTTAGATTCTCTGGAAGTGGTTGGTAAGGCAGTAGCCTATTTAGCAGATGCCATGGTAGAGACGGTTAGAACAGCTGCTAAGGAGATTTTTACATCCAAGTCTCATCTTTGCGATATACCCTTTGAAGGATCACTGCTCTTCGGTTCAGACCTAGAGCAGGTACTGTCTCGTTTGACAGAAAAAGGCAAAAAATTCCCTGCAAAACCCAAGAAGATAAAGGGAAGATGTTTTTTCGAGGCCCCCCTTCTAAAGACCGTTTTTAAGGGGGAAAAAGTGGGAATTTGGTAGGGGCAAGGAAAAAAGGTGGAATCCTTTTCTCTGGGCCCGGTACTTCCAACAAGGAGTCCTTCTCTCCTCCTGGGATGGGGGAAGAGAATCCCTGGACATAACAGTACCCCTCTTGGAGGAGACAAAAAACTCCCTAGACTGGTGGCTCAACTCGGACAACCCGTCGGGAGGTCGGTCCTGGACCCAACAAAACCCGCTGATTCTGACTACGGTTGCAAGTGCCTGGGGCTGGGGAGCCTTGGGACCGGGAGCAGAGCAAAGCTTCCTCCAATTTCAGGGAGTTGTTAGCGGTCGGAAAAGCGTTAAACTTTTTCCAAAATCAGGTCCAGGGAAGAGAGGTACAGATCTTCTCGGACAACGCAGTGGCCGTGTCCCACCTAAACCATAAGGGGGGAACAAGGTCCTGCAAGCTGATTAAACTGACCCAGGAGATCCTGGGGGAGGCAGAGAAATATATTCTCTCAGTTTCGGCAGTCCATGTAAGAGGGTCCCTCAACATTCAGGCAGACTTTGTCAGCAGACAACCCATTCATCAAGGAGAGTGGGAGCTAAACAACAAAGTTTTCTCTCTGGTAAGCCAACACTTTGGCAAACCAGAGATAGACTTGTTTGCCTGCAGGAAGAACAGGAAAGTTCACAAGCACTTCTCTCTCACCAGGGAGCAGGGAATAGATGCCTTAGCCCAAAACTGGGAGTTCGCCCTGGCGTACGCGTTCCCTCCCCTGATGCGCATTCCCCAGGTATTGCAGAAGCTATCCCGTTCAAACGGGTGCCTTATTCTTTTTGCACCCTGGTGGCCGAAGCGGGCATGGTTCCCCACCCTGAGGAGGTGGTCGATTGCTCCTCCGCTGCATCTCCCGTCCAGACGAGATCTCCTCTCCCAGGGACCAGTGTTACATCCCGATCCAGGGTTTCTTTCCCTGACGGCATGGTGTTTGAGAGGGAGATCCTCAGGCGCAGGGGATGTTCGTAAAAAGTGATTGATACACTTTTGCTGAGTAGGAAGCCAGTCACTTGGCAAATTTATGCAAAAGTGTGGAAAGCCTTCTCTCGCTGGGCTCAGTCTAGAGAAGGTTCTCTCCAAACAATCCCGATGGTCCTAGATTTCCTCCATGAGGGGGTTGACCAGTGCCTAGCAGCCAATACCCTCCGGGTCCAGGTTGCAGCCTTATCTGTGTTTTTAGACCAAAGACTGGCCCTTTTTGACAGCCAGGGAAAGGGTAACCCCGGTGAGAACAAGCAGGTTCCCACCTTGGGATTTATCCCTGGTATTAGATGCTCTAACCAAAGAGCCCTTTGAGCCGGTGGCTCAGGTTTCTGTCACTTAAAATGGCCTTCCTCCTGGCGAGCACGACAGCCAGAAGGGTTGGCGACCTACAAGCTCTGACTATAAAAGAGCCCTTTTTGTTGCTCCTAGAGGATAAGGTAATCCTCAGACAGGATCCTTTATATTTGCCAAAGTTGACCTCAGATTTCCACAGGTCACAGGAAATTGTACTCCCCTCCTTTTGTCAGAACCCCAAAAATGACATAGAGGAAAAGTTTCATTTATTAGACGTTAGAAGATGTCTTCTAGTCTATTTAGAGAGAGTGAGTGAGTTCAGGAGATCAAATCATTTACTAATTAGTTTCTCCAGCCAAAAGAAAGGGCTTCAGGCCTCCAAGCCTACGATAGCCAAGTGGAGCAAACAGACTATCGCAGTAGCCTATGAACAGTCAGAAAAACCTGTTCCAGCTCATATCAAAGCTCACTCAACTAGATCTCTGGCGACCTCCTGGGCAGAGAGGGCAGGCGCTTCGATCGATCAAATCTGCAGAACAGCAACTTGGACGAGCCAAAATACCTTCCTGAGACACTACAGAGTGAAGCTGTTGTCCCCTCAGGACTTGGCGTTTGGCAGGAAAGTCCTACAGGCGGTGATCCCACCCTAAAGTAGGCCTCAACTTCTCGCTCATCGTCTCAGGTGTGCCGTCCTGGAAGATGACTAGAGAAAAGTACCAGTTAGACTTACCGGTAACGGGTTTTCTAGGAAGTCTTCCAGGACGGTAGGCCTACTTCCCTACCCTTAATTGTTGGTGATGTTTTATTCTCACAGAATGTACTCTCTGACACCGGTGTGGGCTAATACTTTGTCATAACTGAGGGACAGAGGGAAGGGTGGGGCCTTTTAAACTTTGTTGTTGATTGTGACCCATCATCTAAGCCGTCCTGGAAGACTTCCTAGAAAACCCGTTACCGGTAAGTGTAACTGGTACTTTTTTTACTTTTTGCTATAATATCCCCCAAAAATAAAATATAATTTTTTTTCCACAGTTTAGGCCGATATGTATTCTTCTACATATTTTTGGTAAAAAAATCGCAATAAGTGTATATTGGTTTGCGCAAAAGTTCTAGCGTCTACAAAATAGGGGATAGAATTATAGCATTTTCTCTTATCATCCATGGACCGACACGGCGGCTCTTAATCACTGAATGTGTGGGTATATGTCCCTGCTTGCAGGAGAAGACCTAGGCAGAATGTTAAAACATTCTAGAACAAACCAGAGCTGAACAGCCCCCCGCCCAGGGAGGCGGTCCCTCCGGACATTACCCTCCCACCTGCAGCTAGCAGACCTCGGTTTTTTTCTGCCTAGCAGAAGGAAAAGACGTGGCTCTCCCAGGAGCCAGTATCCTGGAAGATTTTACTTTTACATTTTATTCCTTTAGGAATTTTATTATTTTATTTTTGAGACCTTCAATCAACTGTCGGCTGGGCAACAGGTTGGGTACACTAGTATCCTCGTAGTGTTCCCTGTCCGACCATCGAGCGTGCTGATCCTCACCTTGTGTGCGTGAGACTCAGTTCACGACATACCCCATGGCTCCAGGGGTGGCCGGGTTGCTTTTATGCTCCCGCAGTCCTCTCAAGATTGAACAGTACCTACTGTATCTTTCGCGGTTGACCGGGCCGACAGCTACGCAGTACGACTCTGTGATGTCTGAAACAAGCCAGTGAGTCCCTCTATTGGCACCGAGGGTGTTCTCCAAGTTGCTTGCGGGACGGGTAAGTAGTCTCTCCTGCTGCAAGGTGAGTACATGCTGGTTGTGTTTCTGTGTGTGGGGGGGGTTCTCCCTGTCTCCCCCCTGTTATGCTGCTCTCTGCACCCTGTTCTGCTGCTGTGCTGTGTGGGGATGCTTGGGGGGGGTCACTCTGTCCTGGGGGGGGGGGCGCTCCAGGTCTGTTAATATGTTTGGAATGTGTTCTAAGGGAATGTGTGGTGTTTTTTCGTGCGCCATTGGCGCAGTGTTTTAAATTGAAAAAGTGCGCCATCGGCGGCCATTTTGCCGCGGCTCAAATCACAGTTATACAGGCGCCCGGCGGCCGTTTTCTTGTAGCCGCGGCGCTTTCAGTTTAGTTTTCGGCCTCTAGCGGCGCTGCTGAACGGCGCAAATTCCACGTCTCCTCACAGATTCTTCACTCTCCTCAGACTCGCGCTACAGCGCAGCTCAGACACCGGGACTGAGCGGTCCCTAGGGGTGGTGAGTACTCTGGGTATCCCCTCCTCAGCCCCAGCATAGCCAGTGGGTGGGCTGTATTATTCACTGTAATGGTGAATAAAGTCTCAGAGGGTGGCAACATGGAGTCTGGTTCACCTGTTTCTTCACACTTGTTAGAGACAACTGGCAGTGCTCCTGCACCTGCGGTCCTTATGGACCAGTTGTCGGCAGTCCTGGAGTCATTCTGACCAGGAGGGAAGCAGTGTGTGAGCGCAAGGGAGCAAAAAAGCCCCTCTCCCCACTTTATTTCCACAAAAAAAAAGGGGGGGTGTGCGCTGATTCAGATATGGGCCTAGCCACTACCGCTCAGGACCCTAGCTCTGAATATATTTGATGGTTTTGAACAGGACATTCCTTGCGAGGAAAAATCCAGTTCTGAGTCAGTAAATGACAGGGCGCTTGTTAGTGAACTCATTGGACACTCGCAAGCTAAATGCTGCAGATGCAGAACCTCAGGCGGACAGTCTCCTCTGGTTCCTTGGGCCGGGCCTTCTAAAAAAGTTTTTTTCCATATGTACCTTTCTTTGACCAGCTCATTGATAAGGTCTGGGGAAAAAGCCACAGAAGACTTTTATGGTCCCGCGGCATTTGACTATCAGATACCCCTTTGAAGATGCCCTACTTAAAACGTGGGCTTCTCCCCCAGTGGTCGACCTTCCAGTCACCCGGTTGAACAGGGCCACCACTCTCCCGATGGAGGGGACTCCTGCATTTAAGGACCCCACTGACAGGAGGTCAGAAGTGGTGAGCAGAGCCATGTTTGCCTTTTTGGGGTCCGCCCTACGGCCTGTGGTAGCGGCGACCCTTGTGTCTCAGACACTTACGGGTTGGGCAACATTTTTTGCACCAATCTGTACAGGAGCATAATCTTCCTCCAGACACTATTGCTCTGGCCCACCTAATTGTGCAGGGCCTGGTTTATGTTGCGACGCCACGTTAGACGCGGCCCCTTATATCTCAGGGCCTCTGTCTTGGCGGTGGTATTGCGTTGTCTGATCTGGTTGAAATGCTGGTCTGCTGACCTAGCTTCTAAAAAGCCTCTGACGGATCTACCATTTAAAGGTGGTAGGATTTTCGGTGCTGCGCTGGATGATATCATCAAGGATGTCACGGGAGGTAAAAGCACTCTTCTTCCACAGGCTAGCACGGGTAAGGAGGCCGCTGTAAGTAGGGTTCTTCCTTTCCAGCAAAAAATGTTTTTTTTTCGTCAGTCAACGGGGAGGCCCTCCCAGACTGACAGCGGTGCGGCTGGTGGACACAAGCGCCCCTGGGTGCGTAAGCCAAACAAGCTGGCTCCCCAAGCCCGCCTCCGCGTGAAGTCTTGCCCCCACCCGACTCCTGGGGTAGGGGGGGACGACTTTGCAGGTTCACGGATCGGTGGACCTCCCGGATCTCCTACCAGTGGGTGGGCGAGGTGATCACCTCAGGTTACAGGATAGGTTTCCGTTCCTGGTCCCAGACAGATTCTTCCCTCGAATCTTCCTCTCCTTCCTGCCCGTCGGGCAGCCCTATGGGGCCTATTCAAGATTGCTCAGGTCCGGAGTGATCGTGCCGGTTCCGTCACAGGAGAGGTTTCAGGGATTCTACTCGAATTTGTTTGTCGTCCCAAAAAAGAGACGGGGTTCGGCCTATCTTGGACCTCCAGGTCCTGAATGCCTTCGTGAAGGTGCAAAAGTTCCACATGGAATCCATTCGCACGGTGATCAGTACACTCCGTCAAGGGGATTTCCTGGCGACCTTGGACATCAAGGACGCCTACTTGCATGTTCCGATCTGCGCAAGTCACCAGAAGTTTCTGCGCTTGCGATCGGCGAAGCCCACTATCAATTTGTGGCTCTTCCTTTTGGCCTAGCCTCGGCACCGAGGGTGTTCACCAAGGTGCTTGTGCCGGTTCTAGCTTGCTGAGACAGCGAGGCATTGCTGTCATGGGCTATCTGGACGATCTTCTTCTCAGAGCAGGAAATGGCTCAGAATTAGAAGACAGTGTGACTATCGTCAGTCAGACCATCGAGGACTTGGGGTGGCTCCTGAACATTCAGGAGTCAGTCCTGGTCCCGACTCCAGGTCTGGAATATCTCGGTCTGATTCTGGACTCCTTGGAGGCAAAGGTATTCCTACCTCCGGGGAAGCTACTGACACTTCAGTCTGCAGTGCGGGTGCTGACATCCCAAAAAATGGTTGTCAATCCGTTTTTGCATGGGTGTCCTGGGACTCATGGTGACCTCTTTCGAGGCCATTCTGTATGCCCAATCAGACACCAGGGCATTGCGGAAGGAGATCTTGTTCCCTTGGGACAAATCCCCGTTGTCTTTGGATTTTCCGATCCACGTGAGTCACCTGGTCAGGGCGTCCCTGACATGGTGTTTCGGGTCCCCCGCTCTTCGGTCCGGGAAGTCGTTCCTCCCCGTCCAATGGACGGTGTTCACTACGGACGCCAGCCTGAAGGGCTGGGGTGTAGTCTGGGGAGTCCTGTTGACCCAAGGGCTTGGACTCCGGACGAAGCCCGTTTGCCGATTCAATGTTCTGGAAATACGGGCCATCAGACTGTGCCTCTCCTCGTGGTCTGAGAGATTGCAGGATCGCTCCATTAGGATCCATTCGGACAAAGTCACGGCGGTGGCGTATGTCCACCATCAAGGGGGGACTCTGAGCTCAGCTGCGGCTTCCGAGGTCCCCCGTACCCTGAAGTGGGCTAAAAGAAGCGTGCCGGCTCTGTCGGCCGTTTACATTCCGGGCATAGAACTGGCGGACTATTTGAGTCGCCAGACGTTGGACCAGGGAGAGTGGTCCTTGCACCCAGAGGTATTTCGACTCCTTTGCCACACAGACGGTGGGGCACGCTGGTGGTGGACCCGATGGCCTCTCGACTCAATAGTTGTCGAGGTTTGTGGCCAGATCCAGGGATCCTTGGGCGGATGCCTTAGAGGCGTTAGTGGCCCATGGGGTCATTATCACCTGATATACATTTATCCTCCGCTGCAGTTGCTCCTTCGCCTGCTGCGCAGGGTGGCGACCGAGGGAATTCCGGTGATCCTCATTGCTTCGATTGGCCTCGGCTTCACTGGTACGCCGCTCTGGTACGTCTCGTCGCGGCCGTTCCCTGGCGGTTGCAAATAAGGGAGGACTTTCTGTCTCAAAGTCATATATTTCATCCTGCCTTTACAGTCTCTGGCCTTAACGGCATGGCTGTTGAGAGACCGAGGTCTCTCGGACTCAGTCATTTCGTCCATATTAAGGGCACGGAAGTCTTCCTCCAGAATGATCTATCTCTGTACCTGGAAAGCTTACATCGCCATGTGCGAAGAGCTGGACTGACGTCCTCAGACGTATTCCGTCCCTAGAATCCTACGTTTCCTGCAGCATGGAGTTGGCCCAAAGGCTCGCTTTGAGTATCATTTAGGGTCATATTCCGGCCTTGGCCGTCTTCTTTTGGCGACCACTAGCGGGTCATTCCTTGGTTAGCACCCTTGTGCAGGGGGTTCGCCATGTGCTCCCTCCTGTCAAGTCTCCTCTCCCCCCGTGGGATCGGAATTGGTACTCTCGGTTCTCCAGGAACCTCCTTTTGAGAATATCAGGGATATTCCCCTCTTGACTTTGTCTCAGAAGGTGGCCCTTTTAGTGGCAATCACTTTTGTTAGACGAGTGTCTGAGTTGGCGACCTTGTACTGCAAGTCACCATATTTAGTCATCCATAAGGATAAGGCGGTGTTGCATCCGCGACTTTCTCTTTTGTCCTCCCGTCCTTGTGTCCTCACCCATCGCGTCCCAGAGTGTGCGCGGCACACTTTGAATGTGGTACGAGCCTTGCGGGTGTGCCTGTCTGCTACTGCTTCTATTCGGAAGTCTGACTCTCTGTTTGACTGTCTCTGGTCAGAAACAGGGCCAAGCGGCTTCGTCTGCCACCATTTCTAGGTGGATCAGACAAACCGTCATTCAAGCTTATGCTCTCAAGGGGCGGGCGCCTCCCTTTCCGGTTACGGCACATTCCACCAGGGCAATTGGTGCTTCCTGGGCTTTCCGACATCAAGCGTCGGTTGCACAAGTGTGCAAGGCGGCGACCTGGTCGTCTGTTCATACCTTTTCTAAGTTTTATAAGGTTGATGTGGCTGCATCTTCGGATGCTTCCTTCGGCCGCAAGGTGTTGCAGGCCGCTGTTTGATGTTGCAACTCCTCCGTTGAGGAGCTCTGCCTTGTTTGGAGTGAAGTTTTTGGTTTTCCATTTATACTGCTCCCATCCCTCTTGACACTGCTTTGGGACATCCCACGTGTAAAGGTGTATAAGACACGCTGTGTCAGTCCATGGATGACAAGAGAAAATAGGATTTTTGTACTCACCGTAAAATCCGTTTCTCTGGCATCCATGGACTGACACAGCACCCACCCTTCTTTTTAAGTTTGTACTGCTTTGTTACGAACTGAGGTCTGCTGACTGCAGTGGGAGGGTTATGCCCGGAGGGACCGCCCCCCTGGGCGGGGCTGTTCAGCTCTGGCTGTTTAGAATGTATGTATAACATCTCACATTCTGCCTAGGTCTTCTCCTGCAAGCAGGGACATATACCCACACGTTCAGTGATTAAGAGCCGCCGTGTCGGTCCATGGATGTCAGAGAAATGGATTTTACGGTGAGTACAAAAATCCTATTTTTTTTATTAGTAATGGCGGCGATCTGCAATTTTTATCGTGACTGCGACATTATAGCGGACACTTTTGAATCTATTTTGGGACCATTCACATTTATACAGTGATCAGTGCTATAAAAATGCACTGATTACTGTGTAAATGACACTGTCAGGGAAGGGGTTAAGTCTGTCCTAGGGAGTGATTCTAACTTCGGAGCGGACACGGAAACAGTTCTGCTCTCCTCTATGGGGCAATCAGATGGAAACGGACCCCCTAGGGGGTCTCCTTCAAATCTGTCAGTATATCTGTATACCCGTACATCCCCTACTGACAGGAAGAAATCAATGAACTACTACGGTGCTCCACAGCACCGTGGCAGTTAATTGGGAACTACAAGTCGACAACTGCAAAGGATGCTGGGGGAATGTAGTTCATTAAAGAGGAAGTAAACCCTGATAGGTTTTACTTCCTCTTTGTTCCCTGCAAAGTAAAAGCATAATGGACTACTATGCATTGCATAGTAGCCCATTATGTGCCACTTACCTGCAGAAGAAGCCCACGATGTCAGCGATGTCCCCTCTCTCTGACCGCGTCCATCTTCAACCCCCTCTTCCTTCCACGGCCATGGACTCCGGCTCTGCTATTGACCGGAGTCGCGTGACGTCACTCCCGCGCATGCGAGCGGAAGCCAACAGGCACTATAGAAACGGCACGGATCGTGCCCTTTCTTTAGTGCGCATGCGCTGATTATGTCTGCGCCTGCTTCTATGGCGAATATCTCTTAAACCGTAGAGGTTTAGGAGATATTTCTAGTACCTACAGGTAAGCCTTATTATAGGCTTACCTGTAGAGAAAAGTGGTTGTACAGGGTGTACAACCACTTTAACACGCAGAGCTTTGGGCGAAGCCCCGCACGGCTGTGCTGATTTTAAAAAGTGATGGCTAGTATGGGAAACTTCTTCCTGTACTGCTGCCACAGGAATAGAGGATAGCAGGTAGCGACTGCAACATTGGCAACATGTTGCACCCTAAAAATGGGTGGAACATGTTCCCAAAGGTGAACTTATCCTTTTAAAGTGGAAGTAAAGTCAAAATCTAACCATAAACCTTCTCCCACCCCCATTCTAAGCCTAATCTACCTACAGTGCATCCAGAAAGAATTCACAGCGCTTCACTTTTTCCACATTTTATGTTACAGCCTTATTCCAAAATGGATTACGTTCATTATTTTTCTCAAAATTCTACAAACAATACCCCATAATGACAACGTGAAAGAAGTTTGTTTGAAATCTTTGCAAATTTATTCAAAATAAAAAAACGAAAGAAAAATCACAGCCTTTGCCATGACATTCAAAATTGAGCTCAGGTGTATCCTGTTTCCACTGATCGTCCTTGATGTTTCTACAACTTGATTGGAGTCCACCTGTGGTAAATTCAGTTGATTGGACATGATTTGGAAAGGCACGCACCTGTCTATATAAGGTCCCACAGTTAACAGTGCATGTCAGTGCACAAACCAAGCCATGAAGTCCAAGGAATTGTATGTAGACCTCTGAGACAGGATTGTATCGAGAGAAAGATCTGGGGAACTTTACAGAAACTTTTCTGCAGCATTGAAGGTCCCAATGAGCACAGTGGCCTCCATCATCCGTAAATGGAAGAAGTTTGGAACCACCAGGACTCTTCCTAGAGCGGGACGCCTGGCCAAACCTGAGTGGTCGGAGGAGAAGGGCCTTAATCAGTGAGATGACCAAGAACTCGATGGTCACTCTGACAGAGCTCCAGCATTTCTCTGTGGAGAGAGGTGAACCTTCCAGAAGAACAACCATCTCTGCAGCATGCCACCAATCAGACCTGTATGGTAGAGTGGCCAGACGGAAGCCACTTCTTAGTAAAAGGCACATCACAGCCCGCCTGGAGTTTGCCAGGATCGAGGGAAAGATGAATACAGCAATGTACAGAGACATCCTTGATGAAAACCTGCTCCAGAGCACTCTAACTACTTTCACGTTGTCATTATGGGGTATTGTTTGTAGAATTTTTGGGAAAATAATGAATTTAATCCATTTTGAAATAAGGTTATAACATAACAACATATGGAAAAAGTGAAGCGCTGTGAATACTTTCCAGATGCACTGTAACCCTGTATAGACAAGATTGCTATACTTACCTATTCTGAAGCCGATCTGGTCCAGTATTCAGTGGTGTCCCCTGTGTGAGGAAGGAATAACGACAAATGCTGGAAAGTGGCATCACCCATAGAGTTATTATAGGGCTTCTGTTGTCGGCTGCCTCTCCTACACACTGAAGCCGCTGTTGGGACTAGACCAGAGCGGCTTCAGAATAGGTAAGTATAGCAATCTTTTCTCTACAGGGCTAGATATGGGATTGGCAGTAGGTTTAGAGTTACGGTAGTTAGGTTTTGCCTTTACTTCCACTTTAATTCTGTGGATACATGAGTACTACTTATAGGCGAACAGATGACTATCAATATTCGGTCTCTTTCACATTTGAAATTAACTGTCCTTTTCTTTCAGATTACTGCTAACTTCTCCAAATGTAGACTGAGTATTTGATCAATGGAAACAATTAAACATCTTAAACAAGTATTGGCCTACAATGGGGAAATCATCATCTTTCAAATTTCACAACTAAAAGAAACTTCCAATGGCAAGGAACAAAATGTTTTACAATTTTCAAGAAAAAGATTTCACGTGGAATCTGGAAAATATATTGAAACATCTTTTGGACAGTACAGCATTCAAACCCATAAATCCTCTATTGTTTTTGTATGCGCACACTGTGTCACAGATGTTAGAACTGGTATAAAACACCCTTACGTTTTGCTAAAGACATGCAAAAGAAGGCAAAGCAGTTCATCAAGGCTAGTTTTGCTGCAGGTACTCAGTTCAAATGAGGTGGAACCCTGTCTGAAGTTCAAAGTAGACAATGAATCTATAGAAGACCTGCACCTTATTGATGGTCCAATTGTTCTTTGGAGACAAAATGAGAAAATCTTTTATATTTCATCTTTGACAGCAGAAATATTAACAGCTCCAGTTAATGTTTCTGCAATTCACTGGGCTGGAACTGTTGAAGATGGTACTTATATTTTGGGAGCAACAGATGTGAGAGGGGAAGGAGATAATTTACCAAGAACTTCTAACCCTGACAGAACTTTTCATGGAAGTGAGTTTATTTTGTACAACATTGAAAAGCAGAAAGTAATGTCAGGATCTTGCCTTGTCCCACATGCGTATACAAGTGTATTATGCTGCCTTGAGGTCTGTACTATGCAGTGTGTGAATGGCACGTATAAGACGTCTTCTGTAGGGGCCAGCCGTAAACAGTTGATCTGGTTTGAAAATGGAGTTCCTAAACGGGTCTTGCAGATTCCAACTGCAAATCTGTCAATGTTACAGGTTGCATATACAAGCCAAGCTCATACATTGTGCGTTTTGTCATTTGCTTCTGGGGATGTTTGTGCGATACAGAGGGACGAGCTGCAGGTAATTATTTATATTAGTATTAATGTATTTCATAGGAGTTGATCTATTAAATCCATTAAGACTGTTCACTTTTCAGTGAATGTTCCCCAAAGCTTAGTGAGGTAAAAGCTTGGCTGACTTCCTTTATCCGATCATGTGTAATCAAAAATGCTATATATTTTTTTTTTCTTGCACTTGCTTGGATACTCTTTACTAAGTGAAATTTCAGCACATTCTCTATTGCCGCGTACACACGATCGTGATTCACGGCGGTGAAAACACCGCCGTGAATCACTACAGGAAAAACGAGGGAACGGCTTGTTCCCCCACACACGGACGTTTTTCCCGTCATTTCTTCTCTTGGCGAGAAAAACGACCGTGTGTAGGCTCCGCGGCAGTGTTTCCCTATGGGAAAACTGCAGCGGAAAAAAATGACAGGAATCACGACGAGAAAAATTAGAGCATGTTCTAATTTTTCTCGTTGTGATTAATGCCGTTTTTCCCGTTGGAAAAAACGGCAAAAAGCCCACAGACGATAGTTTTTCTGCAAAGGAAAAAATGTAATTTTTCCAGACGGGAAAAATGATCGTGTGTACGTGGCATAAGCTTTGGGAAAAATTCCTTGCAAAGTGAACAGCCTATTTGCATTTAGTAAATCAACCCCATAGTCTCCAAAATGTCTCTGTTTTCTTTTCTTATACGAGATATGCACAATTTAAAAAACAAGACCATGTAAAAATGTAATTCTAAAACTCTTGCCTGGATATTCCCTGGGTGCATATCTTTTGTGGTCTAAAGTCAAAAGTTATAGCATTTTTATTTAAATTTTCTTTTTCTTTTTTTTTTTTTTCCTAATGCAAATAAGAGGCAATGAATGCCCCAGAAAGTTTATTCTTTAATAAGGCAAATTTTGCATCCTCCTTGTGCCTATCCGTATAATCATTTCTGTGACATTATTCACATGTAGCCCTGTTCTACAGATTCATTAGATACAGTACTAATATTTTAGTTGAACCTGCACCCAGCCTACAGATTCTGGATAAAAACTCTTTACAACAAGCCCTCACAGACCCCGGTAGCTATTGGCAAAGCTGAGAAATCCCTCTTTAAACTTCACACCAGAGGCACTGAAATCAGTTATTCCCCTTTTCTTTTCTATGAAAGAAACTTGGCCAAAAGTGCGCAGAACAAGATAAAAACTGCAATGCTGAGTAATACCCCTTTTGCACATACAGAAATATTGTATCTGTCACATACCTTACAGCCTTGACCACAGTCCGTGCAGGGTTCTGTAGTGAGAGGGGTCCCTAACCCCTGAGCTCCATGCCCTGTTTCCAGCCAGGCTGCGAAAGCTGCACTTATAGAGGTGTGGCGGGTGAGCTGAGAAATGACATTTCTCACCGCCCGCCCCGCATCACCGCTGTTCCGCCCTCTCGCTCTAGAATAGGACGGAACCCAGTAGCAACTGCGCACGTGCTGGTTTCCCCGCTTTGACGGACACCATAGCTCTGAGGAGAGGCTACGAGAAAAAGGTGTGAGTGAGTAAGTTATTTCGCTGCAGAAAAAAAAAAAACTTAAAAATTTAGCCTTAACTTAAAGTGACAATTGCAGTGATATTCTACATCTGGTGGCAGGATCATGACAAGCTGCATCTGGTGACTGGCCGCAACAGTGACAAACTGCATTGGGTGGCAGGATAGTGGGAAGCTGCATCGGGTGGCAGGATAGTGGGACGCTGCATCGGGTGGCAGGATAGTGGGACACTGCATCGGGTGGCAGGATAGTGGGACGCTGCATCGGGTGGCAGGATAGTGGGAAGCTGCATCTGGTGGCAGGATAGTGGGAAGCTGCATCTGGTGGCAGGATAGTGGGAAGCTGCATCTGGTGGCAGGATAGTGGGAAGCTGCATCTGGTGGCAGGATAGTGGGAAGCTGCATCTGGTGGCAGGATGGTGGGAAGCTGCATCTGGTTGCAGGATGGTGGGAAGCTGCATCTGGTTGCAGGATGGTGGGAAGCTGCATCTGGTGGCAGGATGGTGGGAAGCTTCATCTGCTAAGCAGAGGAACTTACAGAGATGTATTATGAATAGACCAGCTCTCTGCTTATCTTTCTCTAAGAGCCCTTTCACACTGGGGCGATGGGGGCGTCGGCGGTAAAGTGCCGCTATTTTTAGCGGCGCTTTACCGTAATTTTCGCTGTGCTATTCGGCCGCTAGCGGGGAGCTTTTAACCCCGGCCAAAAAATGATTAAAACCGTCCGCAAAGTGGCGCTGCAGTGGCGCTTTGCCAGCAGTTCGGCGTTGCCCATTGATTTCAATGGGCAGGGGTGCTTTAGGAGCGGTGTATACACAAAGAGAGCTGTGTATACACTTTTTTTTTACCGTCCTGCCAGTGCACCGCTCAGTGTGAAAGGGGTCTAAGTTTCCTCCCCAACACAAATTTCAAGCTGCTTTTATCTTGAGTCGGAGAGCTTGTCAGAAGTTATCATGCTGATAACAGAGGAACGGAGCAGCAGATAGACTTCGACCCCTTTCACACTGAGGCACTTTGCAGCCGCTATAACGCAAAAAATAGCGCCTGCAAAGTGCCCTGTAAGAGCTGCTCCTTTCTCTCCAGTGTGAAAGCCCTCAGGCTTTCACACTGGAGCGGTGCGCTGACAGGACGGTAAAAACAGTCCTGCTAGCCGCATCTTTGAGGCGGTGAATACACCGCTCCTAAAGTGCCCCTGTCCATTTAAATCAATGGGCATCACCGGCAAAGCGCTGCTGCAGCGGCGCTTTGCAGGCGATTTTTAACCCTTTTTTCTCTTATCGTCCATGGACTGACAGCTGGATACTGTAAACGTGTGGTATATGTCCCTGCTCGCAGGAGAAGGTCTAGGCAGAATGTTAGATTGTTAGAAACATACATTCTAGAACAAACCAGAGCTGAACAGCCCCGCCCAGGGGGGCGGTCCCTCCGGACATTACCCTCCCACCTGCAGCTAGCAGCCTCAGTTTTTTTCTGCCTATCAGAAGGAGAAGACGTGGCTCTCTCAGGAGCCAGTCTCCTGAAAGATTTTACTTTTAAATTTTATTCCTTTGGGAATTTTATTTTTGAGACCTTCAATCAATCAACTGTCGGCTGGGCAACAGGTTGGGTACACTGGTATCCTCTTAGTCTTCCCTGTCTGACCATCGAGCGTGCTGATCCTCGCCTTGTGTGCGTGAGACTCAGTTCACGACATGCCCCATGACTCCAGGGGTGGCCGGGTTGCTTTCATGCTCCCGCGGTCCTCTCAAGATTGGAACAGTACCTGACTGACTGTATCTCTCGCGGTGGACCGGGCCGACAGCTACGCAGTACTGCTTTGTGATAGGTCTCTCTGAAACAAGCCAGTGGGTCCCTGAAAGGGACGGGTAAGTAGTCTCTCCTACTGCAGGTGAGTACATGCTGGCTGTGTTTCTTTATTTGGGGGGTTTCTTCCTGTCTCCCCCCTGTTATGCTGCTCTCTGCACCCTGTACTGGTGCTGTGCTTGGGGGTCACTCTGGTCTGGCTGGGCGCTCATGTCTGTAGTGGGTTCTGGAGAGAGGGGCAGTTTTTCTGGTGTGTGAGGTGATTATTGCGTGCGCCATTAGCGCGCATTAGAGCTTTGACTTTCGCGCTCGGTGGCCATCTTGGCGTGGTTCAATGGCGCAGTTATAGCTGCGGCCGGTGGCCATTTTCTTGTAGCCGACGCGCATTTACTTTCGGTTTCGGCCTCTAGCGGTGGTGCTGCGGCGCAAATCTCCTCACAGATTCTTCACTCTCCTCAGGCTCACAGCGCGGTTTCTTCAGCAGGACTGAGCGGTCCTTAAGGGTTGGTGAGTCCTCCGGGTATCCCCTCCTCAGCCTCAGCGTAGCCAGTGGGTGGACTGTATATTCACTGTATAGTGTATAAGGTCTCAGAGGGTGGTGTTATGAAGTCTGATAAACCTGCTTTCCACACTTGCCTGGGTCAACTGGCAGTGCTGCACAGTTAGACATGTTCATATGTTTCCTGCACCTGCGGTCCTTATGGACCAGTTGTCGGCAGTCCTGGAATCATTCCTTGTCAGAATGGAAGCGGTGTGCGAGCGAAAGGAGCTTTAAGCCCCCTCTCCCCACAAAAATCTTTAGTGAAGGAGTGCTCTGATTCAGATATGGGCCTAGCTACTGTGCTCAGGACCCTAGATCTGAATATTTAATGTTTATGAACAGGACTTTCCCTTGTGAGGAAGACTCCAGTTCTGTGTCAGTAAATGACAGGGCGCTTGTAAGTGAACTCATTGATGATGTGAGGAACACTCTCAAGCTGGGTGCTGTGGCTGAGGTACCTCAGATGGACGCGGTTTCCCTTGGTTCCTTCAAGCTTTTCTTTTACACAGCTTCCTCAATGTTTTCCTTTCACGCTGCGTCAACAGCAGCATGGATGATACAGTGGTACACAGTGTTTCCCTCCCCCTGGTCGGTGTAGCATGGTTGGGGGGGGGGACTTTATTCATTTATGTCTCTAGTCCCTGTGAGCCTTCTGTGTGATGTCCTGAGGCAACAACAGGGTCTCTGCACCTGTGGTTTCCCGCCATTTCCTGGGGAGCGCTTTGAGCTCTGACAGACACACGGTCTGAGGATCAGAGGTTACCTGTTACCTGCATGCTGCTTCGGCAGCACAGTCAAGCAGGTTGGAATGATACAGAGAAGATTATGCGCCTCTGTGCCATAATTTAAACTCATCCTATACCTCTACACTGCATACATTCACAGTGTATGTATGTGTTATTGGTCTCTGTGTCTGCGTGGGTGTCCCCCCACGTTCCAATGCTGTGTTTCAGTGCCATACATGATATAAACGTACAAAATATGTTTATGCATGACTCCAGATACATTCACAGTATATGTATGTATTATACTCTCTGGGTCGGCGCGGGTTTCCGCCGGGGGCTCCGGTGTCCTCCCGCGCTCTCATGGTATGTGCACTTCGGCTCTCTGCACAGTATAGACATGTTCAATATGTTTATTGCACATACTATACATGTTTACAGTATGGGTATACTGTTTGCGTGGGGTTCCTCCGGGTACCCCGGTTTCCCCCCACGCTCCAATGGAAATGCACAGCATAAACATGTGCAATATGTTTATTCACATGCTATCATTCCTTCACGGTATCTGTGTGCTGTCTGCTTGGGGTTCTTCCGGGTGTCCCGGTTTCCTCCCACACTCTGATGGTATGTGCGCCTTTGGCCTTCTGCACAGTTAAACATGTTCAATGTTCATCACGCATGCTATAATACCTACACGGTATGTGTATGCAGTCTGTGTGGGATTCCTCCGGGTACTCCGGTTCCCTCCCACACTCCATTTGGTATGTGCGCTTTGGCGCTATGCACAGTCTAAATTTGTGCGATTGGATATCCACATACTAACATACCTACCCGGTATGTCTGTGCAGTCTGCGTGAATTTCCTCCGGGTCTCCGCCCACGCTACATGACATGCGTGCCTTTGGTGCAATACACGGTGTAAACATACACATTATGTTTATACACAACACTAAATACATTCACAGTAGTTGTAGGTATTGCATTCTCGGAGTATGCGTGGGGTACTTCGGTTCCTCCCACGCGCCAACGGTGTGCGCGCCTTCGGTGCTATGCACACATGGGCTTGTGCAAAATGTTTAGCACACATACTATAATACCTACACGGTATGCGTATGCAGTCTGCGTGGGTTTCATCCGGGTGCTCAGGTTTCTCCCCTGCGTTCCAATGGTGTGCGCATTTTCAGCGCTATGCACAGTATAAACATGTGCAATTTGTTTATTCGCAGGCTAACATACCTACACGGTTGTGTACGCAATCTGCGTGGCTGGTTTACGTCCAAGCCCCGATGATGTGCGCGCCTTCATCGCTGGCACAGTATAAACGTGTTTAATAGGTTTATCCACACATACTAAACTACATACGCCGTATGTGGTTGTATTATGCTCTTTGTGGCTGGGTGGGTTTCCTCCCACACTATACTATGTATTGTGCGTCAAACGCGCAAATAGAAACTATGTGTTTGTACAATCAGCACTTATCTATGGGTAGCTGCTGGATGGAGCATTGTCACAAGGATCCCTGGTTTCAGGGGTACCACTTTCCACCTGCTTTCAGTGGTGATCAGAAGCGCTGGCTTGGACTGTGTTCGCCAGGCTGAGGTTAGCGTTAAGCCCGTTAGTGGCTGCGTCTCTGGCGTTTTTGTAGCTCAATGACTGGGCAAAAGCCTCTGCTTCATCCATCAGTCGTCTAGCAAGTGCACTGCAACTGCTTTAGCCTTTAGGGTCTCTGTGCCCGGGGTGGGTTTGCGCCACCTGTGGAGGCTGAGGTACTAGTCCTCTGACCGAGTTTCTAGGGAAGTTCCGTCAAGTTGCCTTTATTGGCCAACAGTTGAGGCACCCTGTACACCGGGGCCTCCCTTCTCCGATACATTGCGGAGTCTCTTTGGGATTTTCGTACATCTCGCTGCAAGACGGTATTGTCGGCCGTGTGCATTGCAGGGGAAGGGTCCTTGCATCCGGAGGTGTTTCCACCTCCTTTACCAGGGGTGGGGCACCGGAAGTGGACCTTATGGCCTCTCGACTCGCTCGCAAGGTGGCAAGATCGTGGCCAGGTCCAGGGACCCCTGGGCGGACGCGTTGGAAGCCCGTGGGGGCAGTATCGCCTGATATATGCTTGCCCTCCGTTACTGTTGTTGCCTCGCCTGCTTCGCAGTGTAGGGGCCGAGGCGATTCCGGTGATCCTCATTGCTCCGGAACGGCGACATTGGTACGCCGATCTACTTCGGCTAGTCGCAGACGTTCCTTGGCAACTGCCTATTGGGGTGGACCTTCTGTCTCATGATCCCATACTTCATCCTGCTTTACAGTCTGTGGCTTTAATGGCATGGCTGTATAAAGCCAGGTGCTGAAGGACCGAGTTCTCTCGTATTCGGTCATCTCTTCTATGTGGTTGACACAGGAATCTTCCTCCAGAAAGATATCTCACCGTACCTGGAAGGCTTACATCGCTATGTGCGAGGAACTTGAGTGGCGTCCTCGGATGTATTCCGTTCCCAGGATTTTGCTGTTCTTACAGCGTGGTGTGACCCAAAAGCTGGCCTTGCATACCTTTTTTGAGGGTCGGATTTCGGCCCGGGCTGTCTTTTTCAACGACCGCTACCGGGCCATTCCTTGATTAGCACCTTTTGTGCAGGGGGTTCGCCATGTGATCCCCCCTGTCAAGCCTCCTCTCCCTACTTGGGATCTGAATTTGATGCATCTCGGTTCTCCAAGAACATCCCTTTGAGAATATCAGAGAGATTCCTCTCTTGACCTTGTCCCGGAAGGTGGCCTTCTTAGTGGCCATTGCTTCGGTTAGACGGGTGTCTGAGTTGGCGGCCTTGTCCTGCAAGTCGCCTTACTTGGTCCTCCATAAGGATATGGCGGTGTTGCGCCCATGACCGTCCTTCTTTTCAAAAGATGGTCTCAGCCTTTCACCTTAAGAAGGACATTGTTCTTCCATCCTTGTGTCCTCACCCATCGCATCCCTGAGAGTTTGCGCTTCATACATTAAGATGGGTACAAGCCTTACGGGTGTACCTGTCTGCTACTGTTTCTATTCGGAAGTCTATGTCTGGTCCAAAACAGGGCCAAGCGGTGTCGTCTGCCACCGTCTCTAGGTGGATCAGGCAGACCGTCATACAGGCCTATGCCCTTAAGGGGCAGACGCCTCCCTTTCCGTTTGCGACGTATTCCACCAAGGCAATTGGTGCTTCCTGGGCCTTCCGACATCAAGCGTCGGTTGCACAAGTGTGCAAGGCGGCGACCTGGTCGTCTGTTCATACCTTTTAAAATTTTTATAAGGTTGATGTGGCTGCATCTTCGGATGCTTCCTTCGGCCGCAAAGCATTGCAGGCCGCTGTTTAATGTTGCAACTCCTCCGTTGAGGAGCTCTGCTTGTTTGGAGTGAAGTTTTGGTTGTTCCTTTACTACTGCTCCCACCCTTCTGATACTGCTTTGGGACGTCCCACACGTTTACAGTATCCAGCTGTGTCTGTCCATGGACGATAAGAGAAAATAGGATTTTTGTACTCACCGTAAAATCCATTTCTCTGACGTCCATGGACTGACACAGCACCCACCCTTCCTTTTTAAGGTTTGTACTGCTTTGTTACGAACTGAGGCTGCTAGCTGCAGGTGGGAGGGTAATGTCCGGAGGGACCGCCCCCCTGGGCGGGGCTGTTCAGCTCTGGTTTGTTCTAGAATGTATGTTTCTAACAATCTAACATTCTGCCTAGATCTTCTCCTGCAAGCAGGGACATATACCACACGTTTACAGTATCCAGCTGTATCAGTCCATGGACGTCCGAGAAATGGATTTTACGGTAAGTACAAAAATCCAATTTTTTTGGCCGCTAGAGGGGGTTAAAAGCTCCCCGCTAGCGGCCGCAAAAATGACGATAAAGCGCCGCTAAAAATAGCAGCGCTTTACCGCCGATGCCCCCACTGCCCCAGTGTAAAAGGACTCTTAGGGCTTGGGAGAGCAAAAAGTAAACATTACAGATATGTGCCTAGGTCAGATTTCATGAATGGGGTTTACAACCACTTTAAGCTTTAACATGGTTTTTAAAGTCTGCCTACTCTGTTCAAAACTTCTTTAAATTGTAACAAAATCTGCTTGAATGTCAATAAATGTCCACATTCTTTCAATTTGCTCCACAACACCAATGCAGATTTAATGAAGTGTCCGCTTTTCTGACTCATGCCATACTGAGATGAATTATTAGGCTGCCATTGCTGGTACTCTATTGAAAATGGCAGTTGCCTAGCTGTCTCATTAGGGCTTCATTACTTACTGACCAGAGAAGTCGGAATGCCTTATCTACATGCATTTTCCAGGTAAAGGTATTGAATCAGCTTGACAGACAAGCAACCAGCATTTTTAGAAAGGAATCTATAACGGCGGACCAGATCACATCCACATTCTGCTGTAACACAAAGCTATGTATAAAAAGTTATTCTTCTGCTTCTGTGACTGCTCCACTACAACAGCCAAGGGATATAAGTACCGTGTTTCCCCGAAAATAAGACCTAGCATTATTTTCCAGGAGGGCTGCAGTATAAGCTCTACACCGAAAATAAGCCCTAGTTATAAACATGCTTGTAAAATCCTATAATCCACTTTATTACAGTAGTATATAATGTACAATGTGTGTGTTTCTGTAATATAATTGTGGCAAATACCTCTTGGCGCTCAGCTGACCTCCTCCTGCTCTCCTCTTCTCCCAGCTGTCAGCGGGGGATCTCAGCCCCTCCCTTTGAAGTGCTCGGAGCGGGGAAGAGAGCTCCAGCGGGTCACAGAAACACCAAATCAAAGGTATTTGGCACAATTATATTACAGAAACGGCACATTGTACATTTTATACTACTGTAATAGAGTGGATTATAGGATTTTACAAGAATTTTGACTCGGTTCACACTGGGGATTCCTGACAGGCAGGGAAATAGAGGGGGAGAGAAGGCAGCACATGGTAAGACCTACCCCAAAAATAAGCCCTACTGTGTCTTTTGTTGGCAAAATTTAATATAAGACCCGGGAAACACAGTAGTAGTACACCTACACTTGAAATGTCAGTCAACATTACATTAATGTGCAGAAATTGCAATACTGTGACATCAATCCATCTATTTACTGCTCTGCTGTGACTGGTGTAAAGACTTAACGTACAGTATATTATACACAGTTCATACAGCCGCTTGATAGTGGTGTTGCTCTATGTTTCTAAAATACATGATCTAATTGAAAGTATATGGGAAAGTGCAGCTTGTATTTATGACCAGCTTTAATGAGATGCACAGACCGAAAGGAAAAACTGCATATGTTTGATTCACAGATAACTGCAACATGGCAGCACGTTGGAAGAACATTGGTAGATGATTTTGTCGGCAGTGGATCTGATCAGATTCTGCTACTGTTCGAAGATGATCCATTACATCCTGCTGGCCAACAGGTGTTCAGGCTAACAGACTGTGCTGAAATTAGCTATCCTGTAAGTACAAAACCTAAGGTTTTTAACTCTGTTTCACAATATTGTGGTGTATTTCTTAGAAAATTATAAAGCCGCTTGTTTCAAAACATTAACATTTTTGGATAAACTGAGAAAGCAGTAAAAACCTGACGGGGTTCTAATTCTATCTGGGGCTCTGTTGGAAAGATTTACTGTGACTTCCTGTTCTGCTAACAATCTGTTTTGACCAGACAATAGGTGAGACAAACTCTCCAACAGCAACACAGACCGAAATAAAAGTTTTTGGCTTGACGTGCACTTTAAAAAACTTTAAAATGTATCTGTGGGCAAAAATTGTAATCTTATATTCATTTCCACATTGAATTTTAATTATCTCTAGCCTACTAATGATTGAAATGCTCATGAAGTCTTTAAACCAACTTTTTGAAGAATCCCATATATTTACTTCATTGACTTCTGTGACACACCTTCCCTATGTCCTGTGAATATGCACTGCTGTGTCACATATTTTACAAATCCCACTGCCTGGGTTAAAGAGGTGCTGAAAGGAGGAGTTTCAGAAGGCACAGTCTGTACCGGAAACACACCACATATGACATCATCACTGTTTGCAGACCATGGGATATTTGTTCATAGGTAACAATATTAAACCACATGAATAAGCAGAGGAGAGGTTACAAAGCATGCAGAGAATCCAAGAAGTTGTGGAAAGAGTTGCCAACAGAAAGGCAATATTTAAAAATATTAAAAGGAGATTTTTTTCAAGTACTGTAAAATTTTACTGGATTGTCAAAACTAGCTATAGTTTTGTATTGCTATTACAATGCTAATGTTATAAAAGTGTATGCTGTGAATTTGTATCTCCTCCCCACTGATTCCTAGCCCTGCCCCCAGGGCAGTCTTTATGGCAGGGCAAAAGGGGCAGCTGCCCCGAGCTCAGTCATTGTTGTGGGGCCCAAAGCAGCTGCCCCTTGAATAGAAAAATAAAAAAACTTCCGCGCCACCAAAAAAACACAACTAATAATATATTGTGTAAAACATTTAATATATGGTGAGCTGCTCCCCTAAACAGATGAAGTGAATCACTTCTATCAGAATAATTGTATGAGTGAGGTAGGGGCGCTAGTGCTTGATATATAATCAATGTGAAAAGACAATAATATATAAACCAATAATACAAAAACACGAATGACAGTGAAAAATTGATATAGTAGATCTATCGAAATACTGGAAAATAAATATAATCAAATATCCCCAGTTTCCAATGAATAGAGTCTCAATTGTTGAATGAAACAAAAAATTGTGAGTCAAATGTCTCAGTCCAGTGCAAAGAAATCACCAAAAAACAACCAAATTCTTGCTCTGATAGTTGAATTCTTTCAATAGGTGCAATCTGAATCCTTCACCAAAGAGATAATCAAACTTGCGACACCCAAAGTGCATAGGTAGGGGGGGCATGACCGGATGTTGATGGAGGGGATGGGAGTGTGTGTGGAGCAAAGGAGTAAGGATGGTTGTGTGACCGCCGCCCGATCTGCTCCCTTGTTCTGCCCCCCCCGCCCGAACAACCGCAATGTAAAGGAGCATTGCTGCTGGACACAGGCATAGAGGATTTTGTCATACCTTTGTTATCGGGGATGAGCCAGGCAGTGTGAGCGGGAACCCAGTGATGCGCTCTGTGCACTAACGGCTGTGAGCCTGCCCTCCGTGACCGTCCTTCGTAATCCCGCAGTACTTTGTGAGATCCCGCGAGATCGAGAACTGAGCGGCGGGAGTTGTGAACCGAGGAGGAGGAGAGGAGAGGAGACTAACACGCCAGGAACAGTGGCTATCTGCACGAGGGAGGCAGCGGGGATCCTGAGAACCACCTCACACTGGTATGTGCAGCCTGTTTAGATATGTGAAGAGAGTCTGTGGCTGAAAGTACAGCAGTGGCAGTTTACACACCGGTAAAACTGCTGGAGGATTGTTGGGGGAGCGGTGGTGGAGGTGATTAAATATACCAATGCACCTGGACAGTTGATACGCTCCCAGGATCTGGATGGTCTATGTAACAGGGCAGCAGGCTGCATACCACATCATGAACTGAGCATTCTGTGCACTCCGAATAATTAACTGAGCTGGTAAAGCAGACCTAGAACCGATCCCCCTGCCATTAGCCGGGACTAGAGTGATTAATAAACAGCTGAGGACTTTACCGTAGTACACTGAAGTACATTGAATTGTACTGTGAACCAACAGCAAATCAAAACTTATCTTACTCCTACTTACTCTCAGCTTGGGCCCCCATCTTTCTTTCACCCAAATCGCCTATTTAAACAGTGGTCAATAGTACTTGGCCGGGGCATAGAGTATATGATGGCATCAAAAAAAGAACAGCCTAATCAAGAAAGTGGGGGGTCTCAAACAACGCGAGCAGCAAAAGAAAAAGAGAGAGCAATGCAGGCAGCAGCGGCAGCTACTGCAGCTAAATTGGAGAGGTTTGCCCATATCTCAGCAATCTCACCAGGTAAAGGGACTCAACATCAACAAACACAGGGGGGGAGAAATCAAACAGGCACTGCGGCAGATAGAAAAAGCTTAGGCCAAGGTACAACAGGCCCGAAAATAGGGAGTAAAAGGGGCTCTGTGGGAGAGACTCCAGGGGCTGCACCTGCAATAACTCAAATGGTAAACTCTACAATAGGCCCGGATACTGCCGTACCCGGGGAGGAAGAGCCAACGTTAAAAGAGGTACTAAGGGCCGTGAATGCATGTAGAGGGTCATTGGATAACGTATCTGAACAGATAAAAGGGATAAAGGAGCAACTAGCGACCATGGGCCAAGAATTGCAGAGGACGGTGTTAAGGACAACAGTTGTAGAGGAGAGAATGAGCCAAGTGGAAGATGAGGTGTACCCATTGAAACAGGAGATTAAGGCAATGAAAGAACAAATGGGGTGGCAGGCATCAAAACTTGATGAAATTGAAAATAGGTTACGCAGAAACAACATACGGGTGGTGGGTCTCCCGGAACGAAGTGAGGGCACCCACCCCATTAGCTTCCTAGAGAAGTGGCTCAGAGATACGTTTGGGGAGAGCGTCTTCTCATCACTTTTTGCAATAGAAAGAGCTCATAGAGTTCCATTTAGGGCCCAGCTAAAAGATGGATATCCTAGACCCCTACTAGTGAAGTTCCTTAACTACAATAAGACAATCGCATTGCAAAAAGCAAGAGAAAATAGGGACATCTTCTATGAAGGGTCAAGAATATCATTATATCCAGATTTCTCACCGGAATTAAGCAAACGTAGAGCCGAGATTACATCAATCAAGCGTAACCTTTTAAAAAATAAAATCACATATGCATTACTGTACCCAGCGCGCTTAAGAATAATGACCTTGGAGGGCCCTCAATTCTTTGACTCACCGGAAAAAGCAGCACAGTGGCTGGAAGAAAACAAAACTAAATTATAGACATTATACCTATGGGAAAGTTTAGATAAGCTCTTAAAATTTTGGGAGGATTAGAGTAGGTTTACGATATTGTTCCTTCTGGATTGGCGGTTTCTTTGAAGCTTTTTTCACAAAAATGTATTTAAATTTTTTTGAAGGGATGGGGGGGGGGGGGGAACAATGGGAGAGGAAGGGGAAGGTCACAAGTGGAAATGAAATTGAAGGGGTATGAAAGGGAGGGATGGCAGGTAGTGGTCACAAGTACAGCCCCCAGGGTATGCCTAGATAGGCTGGGGGAGGGGGGAGGGAGGGAGGGTGGGGGGCGGGTTAAGAGACAGAAAGGGGGGAAAAATTGGAACAAATTCATAAATGTCACACTTCAAGCACAAAAGAAAGGGAAACAGGAGATAAAGGAAATATGGGGAAACTCACACTTTAGGAAGAACACATTTACAAGAGGAGAGGAGAGGGGAAGGAAAGAGAAAGATTTTTATCTTTTTTGTTTTTTCCCCCTTTCTCTTTTCTTTTCTTGCTTTTGCACTATTGATGGGAAAAAAGGAAAAATTTATTTTATTCTTTTTATATTTAAAAAAAGCAATCTAGGAACAGTTCAAGGACAAAGATGGAATAGTAGAGTAATTTTTTTTTTTTTTTGTATTTGTTTATCTTTTTTCTTTTTGATCATGTGTATTAAGGATTTTTTTTGCAGGTTATGCGTGTTTAGTATCTTCTGCTCAAGGTTGAATATCTTGGGGCCCAGTTGGGTCTCTTGTTTTTATATGCTTTCTGTTTGCTATTACGCTGTTGTATAGATATGCGGCCTAAAACATTTAATATAGGCTCCTGGAATGTCCGGGGGTTGGGTGACCCGATTAAAAAGGGCTGCAGTATTCTCTACGCTTGAACGGTATAGGGTGGAATTAATTTGCATTCAGGAGACTCATTTAACAAAATAAACAAAGGGAAAACTATCCAATAGGAAATACCAGTGCCAGTATCACTCAGTCCATTCTTCTTACTCTAGGGGGGTGAGCATACTGGTGAAAAGGGGGTTGTTGTTCTTTTGTAAAGAGGTTAGGATAGACGAACTGGGTCGTTTTATCTTTTTGCACTGTTTGATAGAAGATGAACCATATGTACTAGTAAATATTTATGTTCCACCACCCTTTAATATGGAGATCCTGTATAAAGTTGTGGAATTTGCGTTAAATAAGGAAGAATGCCCCATAATAGTAGTAGGGGACTTTAACGCAGTATTGGACAGGACAATAGATACATTTCCACCAGGGACACGGACGGATGGGAGGGGAAAGGGATGTTTAACTCAGTTTTTGGAAGAGGTTGGATGGTGTGATATCTGGAGAATGGGAAACCCAGATGAGAGGCAGTACTCCTGTTTCTCAAGCTCATACTCTACATTATCTAGAATAGATATGGCCCTAGGAAACAAAATTAGCCTGCAGCGGATCGGCAAAATTGTTTATTATCCAAGAGGGGTGTCGGACCACTCACCACTGGTGCTGACCATAAATACAGGTAAAAAGTGCCCTCCAAGTAATTGGAAAGTGAGCCCCTTCTGGTTAGAACTAATGGGAAAACCAGAAGAGATAAATATAAAATTAACTGAGATGGTGGGCTTTAATGAAGGGACAGCGCCGGTGGGAGTGATTTGGGACACCCTAAAGGCCTTTCTTAGGGGAATATTGATCCAACAAATAGCCGAGATTAAAAAAAACTCTAGGGTATGGGAAGAGAAGATTAGGAAAGAGGTGAAAGAGGCAGAAGAACAATATGTGAAGGACCCAACCCCGATGAAACAAAGAGAATGGCTTGAGAAACAACAGGAGTAGAAAATGGCAGTTGTGAGGAAAGAAAAGAACAAGCGCCTATTTCAAAAACAGAGTACCTTTGCAGAAGGGGAGAGTGTAGGGCATACATTGGCCCTATTTGCTAAAACGAACTCGGCTCCTTCAAGTATTCCCGCAATAAGGAAGATGGGGGGAGAGATATCCTCTCAGTCATTTGAAATACTGAAGACGTTTGAGACCTATTTTCAGGACTTATATAAATCAAAGAGGGAAGACGAGACGTTACAAATGGAGGAATTTCTGGGGGGGATAGAGACACTGGCTTTATCTGTGGAGGATAGAAGAGCTATAGAGTCACCGATAACCCTAGAGGAAATCCAATCAGCAGTAGCGGAAATGGCTAATCAGAAGTCCCCCGGGCCAGATGGCCTACCGGTGGAAATCTACAAACAATATGGGGAGGTGCTCCTCCCTGAATTGCTAAAGGTACTAAACTGGGCGGTAGAAGAGGGGAAACTGCCGGCCTCAATGTTAGAGGCCACCATAATAGTACTCCATAAAGAGGGGAAAGATCAACTAGATACATCATCTTATAGACCAATTTCACTGCTGTGCTCAGATGTCAAGATATTGGCTAAAGTGCTGGCAGCCAGAATGAATAGATATATTCAGAAATTAATACATCCGGATCAATCCGGATTCATTCCTAATAGAGCTACCAGCACCAATATCAGAAGACTGTATCTGAATTTACAGACGCCAACTGAGAACAGTAGTGGCAGAGCTATCTTATCCCTGGATGCTGTCAAGGCCTTTGATAGCCTAGAGTGGGATTACCTCTGGCACGTGTTGGAGAAATTTTGGATTTGGCTCCGTCTTTATTAAATGGGTAAAAATGCTTTAACTCCCCAAGCGCAAAAATAAAAATTAATAATGAATATTCAAAGAGCTTTAGGCTGGAGAGGGGGACAAGGCAGGGCTGCCCTCTGTCCCCCCTCCTTTTTGCGTTAGCAATAGAGCCATTAGCAATAGCAATTAGATCTAAAAAGGCGATACAGGGATTTCAGAGGAAAGTGGGGGAGGAGAAAGCTGCACTTTACGCAGATGACATCCTGCTTTTTTTGGGGGATTCCTCAACGTCATTAAAAAAGGCGATGCAGACGGTGGAGGTATTTGGCCGTTTCTCGGGACTAGCGATAAATTGGGAGAAGTCTGCACTTCTACCAGTGGATCCTGTAGATAACGCCCTCTGTGAATGTATCCCTCTATTAAAAGTAGTGGAAAAAATGAATTATTTGGGGATAGTGGTGACACGAGATCCAGAACAATATATTGATAATAACTTAAGACCACTCTTAGCTAAGTTTAAACAAAAGGCAGATATTTGGGAACGTCTTCCTCTATCAGTAGCTGGACGAAGCAATCTTATCAAGATGATTTGGATGCCACAACTACTTTATGTGCTCCATAATGCCCCAGTATGGATCGGGAAAGCCTGGTTTAAAAAAATAGAGACCCTTTTCAGAGAATTAATCTGGAAGAAGGGCAGGGCAAGAATCAGTCTCCAAAAATTACAGCTATCAACAAATGAGGGAGGGCTGGCCATTCCACACCCCTATAGTTACTTTATAGCGGCCCAGCTACAGCATCTGAAGGGATGTACAATGGAGGGAGGAGGAGAGGCCAGTGGGAAAATGATGCTAATGGGGGCCCCACATAATACCATAATAGAAAATTTGGAGGCCGATTCCTTCCCTGTTAAGAACCCAACATTGAGAGCGGTCATAAGAACATGGCGGGAAGGTAAACAGGCTATGGGATATAAAGGGCTAACGGAATACTCCCCTCTCTGGGAAAATAAAAATCTACCAGAAATTCAAGTTATGGGGAAGTTAAAAGAATGGGAACAGCGTGGTATAACTAGACTGAATCAGTTGTATAAAGGCAACACATTGAAAGCATTTTCAGAACTAAGCAGAGAGTATGCTATCCCAAATTCATTATTTTATACTTATTTGCAGATAAGACACGCACTTCAAATCCAATTTAAAACACACCCGGTGTGTTGGCAAAAAATCCCCCACCTTCAACGGCTAATTAAGACAGGAACATCAAAAGGCCTTATTTCAGAATTATACTCACAGATTAAGGGGGGTTTTATAATTGAGAAGAGGTTGGGGAAAGATAGAGAAAAATGGGAGGAGGATATAGGACCCATAACAGCTGCACAATGGGAACGGGTACTGGAACAGGAAACAATGGTCTCACTCTCCCCATCACGGTCAACTATAGAAAACAATATTAAAATATTTTATGTGAAATAAGGATGAGATAAATGTATGTAATTTTATAAAATGCTACGTAACATGAAAAATAATAAAGAATATAAAGAATGTGAAAGTGCATAGGTATAGTGATGAGCTTACCAGAATGTGTGGACTTCTTATATTAAAAAAGAAAGTCACACTCGCTTTAGCAGGATTGTGCCTGTACACATAAGATAAACTGGATGGAATGTATTCCCTCTCTCCTCCGGTAATTAAGGATAGAACATGGAACATAAACAAAAACTTCTCATAGTGCAACCCGTTTGTAACGGGAGCGCCCGGGGAACCCAGAATCTCTTGGACAGTATGGGATACCCTTGCTTCAGCTTCCCCAATGCCTCTTATGTGTCAACCACCCTGTGTTTCCCTTAGGGGCACAGGGTGAATGAAAACCCCCACTATAATCTGTGATTGTGTGACAGGGGGTCACTCTGGGCACAGGGTGAATGGAAAAACCCCACTATGACCTATGATAGCCACATTCAATGCTGTTTATACATTGTATCTAGATTGGGTGTGTACTGTGGTTGGGGGTTGTGTAATCCGTGCTGTGATGAGGTGTGATTGCATTCTATTGTCTATTATGAATTACCCCACTTAATAATCTGAATTCAATAGAGATTTTCCAGTATTAAATAATCCATGTTGCCATAGGAGAATACTTATATCTAATAACGTACATACCCCACTTCATATCCTGAATTCAATAAAGGTTTTCTAGTATTACATACTCCATGTTGCCATGGGAGATTACTTATATCTAAGAATCTGCAAGCCCAATACAAGGGTTGGATAAATCCCTACTAATAACTAGAGGTCGACCGATATATCAGCTGGCCGATATATCGGCCGATATTTAGGCATTTTTGATAAATCGGCTTTGGCCGATTAATATCAAAACTGGCCGATATTATTCACTGGCTGCACTTCCTCCCCCCTCCTCCTCCCTCCTCCACACTTCTCCACACTCAGCAGCATCAAGCGCCGTGCTGTGTGTGTGTGTGAAACTGAAAGTAAGAGGAGAGAGAGAGAGGATGTGTCAGCTTGATGTCGGGGGTGGGCGGGACCCAGCAGATATTACACCAGCCAATGGGATGGTATCTGGGCGGGCCACTACGTCTAAAGCAGCCCAATCATTGGCTGGTGTAATTTAGCTGCTGGCCCGCCCACCCCCACATCGAGCTCAATTCTAACAGCTCTCTCTCTCTCTCTCTCTCTCTCCTCTCTGTCAGTTTCACACATTACACTCGGCTTAGTGTGAAACCTGCCAGTGCCCCAAGCCAGTGCCATCTGTCAGTGCCCAAGCCAGTGCCCCCAGCCAGTGCCATCTGTCAGTGCCCCCAGCCAGTGCCATCTGTCAGTGCCCCCAGCCAGTGCCATCTGTCAGTGCCCCCAGCCAGTGCCATCTGTCAGTGCCCCAGCCAGTGCCATCTGTCAGTGCCCCCAGCCAGTGCCATCTGTCAGTGCCCCCAGCCAGTGCCATCTGTCAGTGCCCCCAGCCAGTGCCATCTGTCAGTGCCCCCAGCCAGTGCCATCTGTCAGTGCCACAAGCCAGTGCCATCTGTCAGTGCCACCGCCAATCGGTGCCATCTGTTAGTGCCACCAGCCAGTGCCAATCAGTGCCACCCAAATCAGTGCCCCCAGCCAGTGCCATCTGTCAGTGCCCAAGCCAGTGCCCCAGCCAGTGCCCCCAGCCAGTGCCATCTGTCAGTGCCCCCAGCCAGTGCCATCTGTCAGTGCCCCCAGCCAGTGCCATCTGTCAGTGCCACCAGCCAGTGTCAATCAGTGCCACCAGCCAGTGTCAATCAGTGTCACCGCCAATCGGTGCCATCTGTCAGTGCCACCAGCCAGTGTCAATCAGGGCCATCTGTCAGTGCCACCCAAATCAGTGCCACCGCCAATCGGTGCCATCTATCAGTGCCACAGCCAGTGCCATCTGTCAGTGCCCCCAGCCAGTACCAATCAGTGCCACCAGCCAGTGCCATCTGTCAGTGCCACAAGCCAGTGCCAATCAGTGCCATCTGTTAGTGCCACCGCCAATCAGTGCCATCTGTCAGTGCCACCAGCCAGTGCCAACCAGTGTCACACGCCAGTGCCACCCAGTTCCAATTGCAAGTGCCACTGCCAATCAGTGCCATCTGTCCCAAACTAGTGCCACCTGTCCGTTCCAAACCAGTGCCCCCTGCTGCCAATCGGTGCCATCTGTCAGTTCCGAACCAGTACCACCTGCCAGTGCCATCTGTCAGTTCCAAACCAGTGCCATCTGTCAGTTCCAAACCAGTGCCACCTGCCAGTGCCAATAGAGCCATCTGTCAGTTCCAAACCAGTACCGCCAGCCAGTGCCACATGCCAGTGCCATCTGTCAGTTCCAATAGTGCCACCTGCCAGTGCCATCTGTCAGTTCCAAACCAGTGCCATCTGTACTGAGGACATCAAGTGTGTGCTAGAGTGACAGGAGTAAGCAGGAAGGAATAGAGTGGGTGAGGGTTTTTTTTTTTTTAATCGGCCTAAAATATCGGCCACAAAAATCTGCATCATATATCGGCCATCGGCCGCCCCAATTTCAAAATATCGGCATCGGCCAGAGAAAAACCCATATCGGTCGACCTCTACTAATAACCCCCATATAGAAAATAATAAAAATCCATATTTTATGATTACCATAGAGGGGGAGGGTGGGGGGGGGGGGAATATAAGAGGTAGTTTTAATATACCCCACTTGATATCCTGGATTCAATACAGGTTTCCAGTATTACACACTCCATGTTAACCCCCCCCCCCCCCCTTCGCCCTCTATAGCAATTATAAAATATGCATCTTTACTCTCTTTTATATGGGTTATTACTAGCAGGGATTATTCTACCCTTGTATTGGGCTTGCAGGTTCTTAGATATAAGGATTCTCCCATGGCAACATGGAGTATGTAATACTAGAAAACCTTTATTGAATTCAGGATATGAAGTGGGGTATGTAGGTTATTAGATATACCGTATTTATCGGCGTATAACACGCACCGGCGTATAACACGCACCCCAAGTTTAGGAGGGAATTTTAAGGAAAAAAACTTTTAGGAGGGAAATTCAAGGGAAAAAAAACTTACATTTAAATGCAGCATGCAGCCTTGCCCAGTGTCCATCTGCAGCCTTGCCCAGTGTCCATCTGCAGCCTTGCCCAGTGTCCATCTGCAGCCTTGCCCAGTGTCCATCTGTCCATCTGCAGCCTTGCCCAGTGTCCATCTGTCCATCTGCAGCCGTGCCCAGTGTCCATCTGCAGCCGTGCCCAGTGTCCATCTGTCCATCTGCAGCCTTGCCCAGTGCCTTTGCGATCGTGTCAGTCCCGGCGGTTTTTAAAATTTGGCGCCGATTTCTGTGGAGAGGAGCGAGCGGGGCCGAGTGTACTTCGGCTAGACTCGGCTCCTCTCGCAGTTCCGCCCATCTCCACTGACTGCGCCGCTGACGGAGAAAGCCGAGTGTACTTCGGCTAGACCCGGCTCTGCTCACAGTCACAGGCAGGACTGCGAGAGGAGCCGAGACTAGCCGAAGTACACTCGGCTTTCTCTATGTCAGCGGCGCAGTCAGAGATGGGCGGGACTGCGAGAGGAGCCGAGTAAAGCCGATTGTACTTCGGCTCCGCTCGCTCCTCTCGCTCGTTTTCAGCAGGGGAATTCGACGGAGTATCGGCGTATAACACGCACCCACGATTTTCCCCTGATTTTAAGGGGAAAAAGGTGCGTGTTATACGCCGATAAATACGGTAAGTATTCTCCTATGGCAACATGGATTATGTAATACTGGAAAATCTCTATTGAATTCAGGATATTAAGTGGGGTATATATATTTTAGTTTAAGGACCTAACCACAGGTCAAAAAAGTGAATCTATTGCCATTGGATAGGGATCTAATATAGAATTTTTTTATCTTTGTGGATCACTAATGATTTATTATATTAGTTTTTTAACTTCATGGATCATAACAACCAAACAGCTTTGTTCTGCTGGAATTGGATTAGGACTCCATCTAGTGACCGGTCCTGAGAACGCCACTAGCTCTGTGTATATTGATATCTGGGTTGAAGTCCATGTTGTTAATAACTTGAATTATCCAATTGATTTATATAGACATATCATATATTACAGGTCCTTCTCAAAAAATTAGCATATTGTGATAAAGTTCATTATTTTCTGTAATGTACTGATAAACATTAGACTTTCATATATTTTAGATTCATTACACACAACTGAAGTAGTTCAAGCCTTTTCTTGTTTTAATATTGATGATTTTGGCATACAGCTCATGACAACCCAAAATTCCTATCTCAAAAAATTAGCATATCATGAAAAGGTTCTCTAAACGAGCTATTAACCTAATCATCTGAATCAACTAATTAACTCTAAACACCTGCAAAAGATTCCTGAGGCTTTTAAAAACTCCCAGCCTGGTTCACTACTCAAAACCGCAATCATGGGTAAGACTGCCGACCTGACTGCTGTCCAGAAGGCCATCATTGACACCCTCAAGCAAGAGGGTAAGACACAGAAAGAAATTTCTGAACGAATAGGCTGTTCCCAGAGTGCTGTATCAAGGCACCTCAGTGGGAAGTCTGTGGGAAGGAAAAAGTGTGGCAGAAAACGCTGCACAACGAGAAGAGGTGACCGGACCCTGAAGAAGATTGTGGAGAAGGACCGATTCCAGACCTTGGAGGACCTGCGGAAGCAGTGGACTGAGTCTGGAGTAGAAACATCCAGAGCCACCGTGAACAGGCGTGTGCAGGAAATGGGCTACAGGTGCCGCATTCCCCAGGTCAAGCCACTTTTGAACCAGAAACAGCGGCAGAAGCGCCTGACCTGGGCTACAGAGAAGCAGCACTGGACTGTTGCTCAGTGGTCCAAAGTACTTTTTTCGGATGAAAGCAAATTTTGCATGTCATTCGGAAATCAAGGTGCCAGAGTCTGGAGGAAGACTGGGGAGAGGGAAATGCCAAAATGCCTGAAGTCCAGTGTCAAGTACCCACAGTCAGTGATGGTCTGGGGTGCCATGTCAGCTGCTGGTGTTGGTCCACTGTGTTTTATCAAGGGCAGGGTCAATGCAGCTAGCTATCAGGAGATTTTGGAGCACTTCATGCTTCCATCTGCTGAAAAGCTTTATGGAGATGAAGATTTCATTTTTCAGCACGACCTGGCACCTGCTCACAGTGCCAAAACCACTGGTAAATGGTTTACTGACCATGGTATTACTGTGCTCAATTGGCCTGCCAACTCTCCTGACCTGAACCCCATAGAGAATCTGTGGGATATTGGGAAGAGAAAGTTGAGAGACGCAAGACCCAACACTCTGGATGAGCTTAAGGCCGCTATCGAAGCATCCTGGGCCTCCATAACACCTCAGCAGTGCCACAGGCTGGTTGCCTACATGCCACGCCGCATTGAAGCAGTCATTTCTGCGACAGGATTCCCGACCAAGTATTGAGTGCATAACTGAACATAATTATTTGAAGGTTGACTTTTTTGGTATTAAAAACACTTTTCTTTTATTGGTCGGATGAAATATGCTAATTTTTTGAGACAGGATTTTTGGGTTTTCATGAGCTGTATGCCAAAATCATCAATATTAAAACAAGAAAAGGCTTGAACTACTTCAGTTGTGTGTAATGAATCTAAAATATATGAAAGTCTAATGTTTATCAGTACATTACAGAAAATAATGAACTTTATCACAATATGCTAATTTTTTGAGAAGGACCTGTATTTCCCCCTATTTTAGATGTTTTTTTAATTAATGCTATTTTTGCATATTTTATTATTCAAATGACACGCTGTCTGTTCCCGCTGTGCAGGGGGGGGGGGGGGTTACAGCTGTGCCTTGTTATTCATTGTCAGGATGTACCGCCCTGCTCGGTACTGTGGCTGCACTGTGATTGGCGCATCCCTTTGTCCATCAAATGACCCCTCCCCTACGTATGGGCTTTATAAGCGCGTTACGTAAGTGACTAGGCACGCCCCCTGAAGACGTAAATCCATACGAAACGTACGTCGGCGGCGAGCCTAGTCACGTGACACATCTATCCACGCCCCATCCGGATCTCCTGGTCTTGAGCTAGGAGCTGCCGGAACGCACGCCGCCATGGAGGTGGTTCAGCCTGGGTTTCCAGATACAAGCATACAGCCCCAGTGCCGGGATGGGCACTTTATAATGTAAGAAGCCATTTGGCTACTTTGTTTTAATTCAGTATTTTTAATAAACGGGTTGCACTATGAAAAGTTTTTGTTTTTATGTTCCATGTTCTATCCTTAATTACCGGAGGAGAGAGGGAATACATTCCATCCAGTTTATCTTATGTGTGCAGGCACAATCCTGCTAAAGCGAGTGTGACTTTCTTTTTAATTAAAGAAGTCCACACATTCTGGTAAGCTCATCACTATACCTATGCACTTTGGGTGTCGCAAGTTTGATTATCTCTTTGGTGAAGGATTCAGATTGCACCTCTTTAAGGAATTCAACTATCACAGCAAGAATTTGGTTGTTTTTTGGTGATTTCTTTGCACTGGACTGAGACATTTGACTCACAATTTTTTGTTTCATTCAACAATTGGGACTCTATTCATTGGAAACTGGGGATATTTGATTATATTTATTTTCCAGTATTTCCATAGATCTACTATATCAATTTTTCACTGTCATCAGCTGCCCCTTGAGCCTACACTGCCTGAAAATAGTTGATTCGGGAGGGCCCAAAAAAAAAAAAAGTTTGCCCATGGTCAAATAAATATTAAAGAAGGCCCTGCCTGCCCCATCCGACTTCCAGATATCCCTGGTGGTCATAGATGACCTCACTAACTGATTGGGAGGCTCAGAAGGTGTGAAAGAATGAAGCTAAAGTAGAGATTTTACTGGGAAAGTTGAGATTTATAATTTAACCATTTCCAGCCCCTAGGATGTACCTGCAGTTGCAGCCATGATTCTGGTATGAATTTTTGCAGCTGGCGACTGGCTTTTAGGTAAAAAGAGATCCGCATGGCTCTACAGACACCCAATCACTTTTACAGGGAGTGGAATGTGATGTAGGCAAGTGGTTAACTGCTTAAATCTGTACCTAATTACAGCTTTCTTATGCAGTTTTTGCTGAAGGAAACCTCTGTTTTAAAGTGGCGCTGAAGTTATGCAGTATGCAGCTTACTCCGTAGCCCCCCCCCCAATACTTACCCGAGTCTGATTGCGATCTAGTGATCACAGCCATTGGGGAGGGAGCAAGGGGCTTGTCTTATGGACACACAGGCGGCTCATTAGCGAGCATGCAAGGGTGTCACTCGGAGAAGAAGAGGAGTCAGGAGTGCCGTCGGGGGGATCGGTTAAGAGGAGGATCGGGGCTGCTCTGTGCAAAACCATTGCACAAAGCAGGTAAGTATAACATGCGTTTGTTTGTTTTTTTGTTTGTTTTTTTAATGCTACTTTTAATATCACTTTGTTAATTGCATGCTATTTTATTTAGTTACTCAGGCTCCTGTTAAAATTCTTTTTTTATTCAATTTAAGAAAAAAACAATTACAATACATAATACATTACTTTAAAAAAGCCAATACAGTATTCTTCCAATAGACTAACATCTCTCTTAGTATCCAATCAAAATGTCAATATGTATCAAGTTTCTTCCCCATGGAGGCGGCAAGAGGTGGGGGGCCCACATTCAGATACAAAAGTTTAAGATAGTCTTTCCTGTACACGGTTTAGGAAATATTTGCAAAAGAAAGGCACCATTTTCTACGGCGCATGCGCCGTAGACAACGGTGCACAGGCGCACACATGCGCGGGAGTGACGTCACTGCGGCTTCGGCCAGTCACCGCGCCGAAGCCGCGATATGCGGAAGCGAGTCCTGGATAGATGGCGCCGAGGGAGGAGGTGTCCAAGCACAGCTGTGGGGGCTTCGATCTCAGGCAAGTACTTCATAATGAGCTGGTGTGCTATGCATACTAGCTCATTATGCCTTTGCCTTGCAGGGTGTCTTTAAAAAAAAAAAAAGGGTTTTACTTCCTCTTTAACATCCTATATAAATTGGAAATGCCATGTCTAGTCACCTGGTCTATGAGCCTCTCCAATGGATTGAGCTTGCGGATTGAGCAAAGAGGTTTTGACAAAGAATCCACAAAATGCTGGAGTTGTCGATCTCCAGGCATATCACAATGTGAGGGGCCATACTTCTCGATTTTAAAAATTGAGCAAAAGACATTCCCATTCAAAGCATCTCTTAATCTGACACTTTTAGGTTGTCCAATTTAAATAGGACTTATTCTCTTTCCACAGCGGAAATAGTTTGTACATGACAAGGGCATTAAGGGACTATTATTTCATATTTTTATGACACTCTTAAAGTGTTTGTAAAGGGTCAAATTTTTTTCTTTAAATAATAAACATATCAAACTTGCCTCCACTGTTCAGCTCGTTTTGCTCAGAGTGGCCCCAAACAGCGTATTTCTGGGGTCCCTCAGCTCTCTCTGCTCCTCCCTGCCTCAGATAACCCCCTCTGGGAAGCACTCTCCCAAGGGGGTTACCTTGCGGGCGTGCTCCCGAGTCCTGCATTCAGCGTCCATAGCCGCCGAGTGCAGACTCGGCCCCGGCCCCTGCGTCATTGGATTTGATTGACAGCAGCGCGAGCCAATGGCTGCACTGCTATCAATCTATCCAATGAAGAGCCGAGAAGCCCGGGCAAAGAGCGCGTTCACGACGCAGGACTTTCCAGGGCTCAGGTAAGTGAAATGGGGGGCTGGGGGGGGCGGTAATCGTCAGATGTTTTTTTCATCTTAATGCATAGGATGCATTAAGGTGAAAAAACATGAACCTTTACAACCCCTTTAAGGTTTCTGCTATAAGCCTCTGTATTGCCTCGGCAGCCAAATTGTCTGGTCCAGGGGTGATTCACTTAAAATATCCTCTGATTGTACCCAGTTTTTAAAAGGGGCACTATGCGTCCAATCAACAATTCTTGCCAGGACTGCCGCTTTGTGATTATTCTCAAAGTCTGGTAATGACAAGCCCCCCAGATAACCTTGACTTAACAAGCATTTTATATGCAACAAGAGGGCCTCTGTTTTTCCAAATAAATCTCTTTAACAGTGCTCTAAGAGTTTTAAAATGAGCACCCCCCCCCCCCCCCCGGTATATTTATTGGGAGCTCCTGAAAGATATACAGAGCCTTCAGAAGACTCCATTTTAATCACATTCATCCTGCCCAGCCAGGAATTCCTACCGGCAGGATAACCATTTAAATCCAGCTTGATTTTATTATCCTGATATAAATCCGTTGCTGACGCAGATACGTTTTTGACTAGATATTTCAAGCCCTTCTATTTCCATTTAAGAGTACAGGGGTTTAATGATCTTACTCTCTCTCCCCTAAGGGTACAGAGATGTTTAATATTTCAGACTTCTCTTCATTGACTTTTAAGTTTGAGATCTCCCCATATCTTAGTTCCATTAAATTAGTAGGTGGTGTCTGTCTTGGATTAGATCCAAAGAACATTATACCATCTGCAAATGCAGATACCTTATGTTCTTGCCCAGCTATTTCTATGCCCTGGATGTCTTGATTTGCCTGGATCATCGCAAGGAAGGGTTCTAGAGATAGCACGAACAACAATGAAGAAGGTGGACATCCCTGTCGCGTCCTAAATGGTCGCAACGGGGTCCCATTTACTCATACTTGAGCTTCTGGTCTGCAATATAATGCCTCTATCTATTTATTTACTCAGGCTTGTGACAATTTTACTTTTACAATTGGCCCCTGAGTCCTATAATATTTTGGGCATCTTGGATGGGTATACTTTTGGGATGCCATTTCCTTCTAAAGAACATTGTCTTGGTTTATCACAATATCACATTACCTTTCCACCACTTAGTTTAACAGATTTGCCTGTGGGCAGGGTATATTGCACAGTGTTTTGTAGATAGTGTCTCCACAGTAAGCATTATCCTCTGCAGTAACTTCTGCTGTCATGTATCTAGTGTAGTGTGAAAGACAAACACGGAAACAATGTGCAGGATTGGTAGATAATGGGTACAGTTACAACACGTGTAGTAAAGTAATCGTTTAGTTTAACAGCCAATGTAAATATTACATAAGGTGAAATGTCTCTCTCCAAGAAGAAAAGAAAGTGGTATGTATTACTGAAAAAAGAAAAATAGAGATCAAAGATACCAGTATAATTTTTTGTCTACTTCTGTCAATGCTTAATAAAAGTTTGAATGGAAAATTCTGTACAAAATATTAAGAATGTTTTTATCATCTCGGTGTTCGATTAGAGCAGTGGTTCTCAACCTCTCTAGTGCCGTGACCCCTTGATAAAATTTCCTAAGTTGTGGGGACCCCTAACCGTAAAACAATTTTCGTAGCATGAGTTATCAGCACCCAAGGAAAGACAAGTAATTTGCGCCCCTAACCCACGGACATTTAGCGCTCCCTGAGTCCCCTCAACTCGTACAGTATTAAAACCCATTATGGTACATTTTAGGATGTACAACGCTTTCTCTTTGTTCTCCATTCTTTCCCTTTTATCTCTCTCTATCCTAATTTCTTGTTTTTTCCCTAGTTCGTCTTTCAGGACAGCAACCATAGAGAGACCCTGGCTCCTCGCCTTCCAGGAAATACCGCTTTCAATTCCAAGATTTAAGCCTCATCCTCCTGCCGGCCCCTCTGTTATGTGTTTCCTCCAGCGGGGAGACACCGCTAAGGAACCGTAGCTGAACAGCCGGGGAGGATGAGGCTATATGTTACCTGGAAGGGGGAGAGACGGCTCTCTCTCCTGCTCTGTCCTTTTGCAGTCCGGTCGGCTAGGGAGCCTGAAGCACCGAGTATGGCTGCATTCCGCGCACTCCAGCTTCTCTTAGGGAAAGAGGAAGCTTGGGGAGGTCCGCTCTTCATTTGCCCAGAGGTGGCGCTGCTGGAAGTGTACCTGGTCCCCCCTGCATTGCACGGTCGGATTGGAGCTCTGGAGGCCGGACCGGATGACGGGCGACGTCAGTTCCCGTGGGGGCGGGCACTTCCGTCGGATCCGCGTCTTCCGGTTACGGACACTGCATACAAGAGTGGACCGAGCGCTGGGCTGGTGCGGCCTTGTTGTGCTCTGTACAGACAGTGGTCGGAGGCACGTTGTGACCATGCATCATCAACGGGAGATGGCAGAGGCTTCACAAGCAGCTCCTGGGGACAACAGCACCAGCCACTCAAAGGTAAGAGGAACCCTGGGGTGGTGTTCCCTTACTGCTTCCTGATAGCTCCACGGGTATTTTCTCCCTCCTTGGTGGTCGTGGGGAAGGGAAGTGCTTCTGGGACCCTGGTGGTGGTTGGTCCTGGGGGGGTCACTCCCGTGGGTCCTCTGTATTAGCGCTGGTGGGCTTTGGCTTATGGCTGCTCTCTCTCTTTATCTGTGTTTCAGAAAGCCACAGACAAACCACCCCACAGTTCTAAGAAGAAATGCCCTTCTTGCAGAGTCTCCATGGGGGAGTCCTGGACCAAAGCGCTCTGTAAAGTGAGCATTGAGGGGCTAGTCATAGAGCAGGTGGCAGAATAGGGTTCAGACCTAGCGGCATTTGTGAAGGAGCTTTCTAGCACCTTTCAGTCGCTTAAAGAGCTTTTTTCTAGTTTCCAGTTGCCTCACCCCCAGAGCAATCCTCCACCAGCACAGCAGAGTGTTACACCCAGCCCAGCGGATGTTCCCTCTGTGGGGAAAAGCCAGGGGCTCCAGAGAGGAATTTGAGGAGGAGCCAGACAGCACCGCTTCAGACTCCCAAGGGGAGAGGGGGTGGGTGGGGATTCCACTAAAGCCTCTCATAATAAGCTTTCCCTTGAGGAAGTGGAGGATCTCTTGGGAGCTATCCACACCACTTTAGGGATACAAGAGGAAAGGAAGGCATTGTTGCTCCACGATCAGATGTACAAGGGCCTGGGGGAACAGAAAAAGAAAGGTGTTCCCGGTCCATGATGTCTTGATCGATGCCATCAAGAGGGAATGGCAGGATCCTGAGAGGAAACCTTTCTTTTCAAGAGCGTTGAAACGTAGGTTCCCCTTTGCAGAAGAAGCTCTAGTCTGGAATAAAACCCCTAAGCTAGATGCTGCCTTCTCGCAGGTTTCCAGACATACTGACCTGGCCTTCAAGGACATGGGAGTACTCTCAGACCCCATGGATAGAAGGATGGATTCACTGCTGAAAAAGTCCTGGGACTCATCACAGGGAAACCTTAAGCCCGCCATGGCGGCCACAGTGGTGGGCCCGCAATATGGAATACTGGCTTACTCAGATTAAAGCACACATTGAAGCGGGGACGTCAAAGGAGACTATTCGGTCTTCCTTCCCCATGTTGCTTAAGGGGGTGGCGTACATTGCAGATGCATCAGCCGAATCGATACACATGTCTGCAAGAGCCACAGCCCTGACCAACTCAGCAAGATGTGGCAGGGAGATAGCGCGTCCAAAATCAAACTCTGTGGGATTCCTCTCACAGGGGACTTGTTGTTTGGACCAGGCTTGGAGGCTGTCTTGGATCGTACAGCCAACAAGAATAAGGCCTTTCCCATTAAAAAGAAATATGGGGAGCAGGCTAAAAAAGTTTCGCCCTCCAGAGAAAGTTGGAAGCCCCAAAAACCGAACAGCAGAAGAAGGTGTGGGGGCAAAGGGCGCAGGGGGGGCAATTTTTCACCCTCCTGAACAGCCCAAAAAGTCCTAATTACAAAGTCAGGGTAGGAGGAAGGTTGGAGACCTTTCTTCCACAGTGGGAGATGATCACCTCCAATCAGTTTGTGTTAGGGATCATAAGAAGTGGATACCGGTTGGCGTTTTCAAATCCTCCCCCACTCAGACTCCTTGTCACCGAGCTGCCAAAATGCGCAGAAAAGGCTTCAGCTCTTCTCTCCTCCCTACAGGAGGTGGTGGTACGAGTCCCGGCAGAGGAGACCGGCAGAGGCTTTTATTCCCACATTTTTGATGTCCGCAAGCCTTCAGGAAAGTTCAGGCTCATCCTGAACTTGAAGCCTCTGAATGTCTGTCACCTACAGGAGATTCCGGATGGACTCGATTTACTCGGTGAAGGCGCTTCTTCCACCGAACTGCATCATGGCATCGATAGGCATCTTTCAGATCTATCTGCACATCCCCATTGCAGAGGACTGCCAGAAGTTCCTCAGGCTGGCGGTAAAAACCAAAGAAGGAACGTTCCACCTGCAGTTCAAGGCCCTTCCCTTTTGGTCTATCCTCTTCCCCCCGCATCTTCACCAAGGTCATGGTGGAAGTTCTGCCGTTCCTGCGACTCAGGGGCATCTTGGTAGTCGCATATTTAGACGACCTTCTCCTGTTTGCCTCCTCCCCGGGGCAGTTGACCCGGGATCTTCAGGTAGCAAGAGACATCCTAGAAAGTTTGGGGTGGATCTTGAATCTGGAGAAATCCAGCTTGATGCCGGCACAAAGGGTCACCTTCCTAGTTTTCGTGTTGGATTCAACAATGCAGAAGGGTCTCCTTCCCTTAGAGAAGATTCAGAAGGTGGACAGAACAATGTTGCTACTTCAGGGCAGCCGTCAGGTCTCGGTAAGAAATGCCATGTCAGCTTTAGGCTTACTGACATCCACGCTCCCGGCGGTTCAGTGGGCAGGCCTGCGTTTTTGCCCCTTGCAACTGTTCATTCTAAAGGTCTGGGACCACAGTCCAGGGTCTTTGGACTCCCTGATAACTGTGCCGGTTCAGGTCAAGAGGGCCCTTTGGTGGTGGAGAAAGGGGGCAAATCTCTCACAGGGTCTGGAATGGGTCTTGCCGGTATCCAAGACCATAACGACCGATGCGAGCAGCACAGGGTGGGGAGTGCACCTAGATTCCCACTTGGTAAAAGGTACCTGGGTGAGAGAAGATGCAAGGAAGTCCTCGAACTGGAGGGAGCTGAGGGCAATAGACTTGGTTTTCAGAGCCTTTCAGTGAGAGCTCCAAGGACAGCATGTGCAAGTTCGGTCGGACAACTTCTCTGCGGTGGCCTATATCAACAGGCAGGGGGGCACCAGGAGCGAATCCCTGTGGGTCTTGGCGGAACACATTCTTAAATGGGCCAAGACCAATGTTCTGTCCCTCTTGGCGATACATTTGAAGGGGGAACAAAACCAGGTAGCGGACTTCCTCAGCAGGAAGACACTGAGGGAGGGCGACTGGGTTTTGAACCAAGAGGTTTTTGACATGGTCACTCAAAGATGGGGCGTGACATGTGTGGACCTCTTCACCTCAAGGGAAAACGCCAAGGCACGGATCTTCTTTTCCCTGAACAAGCGGGACGGGGCATTAGGAGTGCATGCACTGGCTCAGAGCTGGCGGTTCTCCTGGTGCTATGCTTTCCCCCCTCCTGTGCGGATTCCAGCAGTATTGAGGAAGTTTCAGGTAGAGAGCACAACGCTCATTCTGATCACGCCACATTGGCCCAGGAGGCCGTGGTTCTCCATCTTGAAGGGCCTGGCTGTGGAACCTCCCTGGATTCTGCCAGTCCAGGAGGATCTTCTTTCTCAAGGGCCAATCTGTTGTCCCCAGGTAGAGAGGTGGAACCTCGCAGCATGGCTTCTGAGGAGGAATTGCTGAGGGGCATGGGGTTCTCGGATCGTTTTAGTTGCAACTCTCCTAAATTGCAGAAAAAAGGAGACGCAAGCTATCTACCTAAAAAGTTTGGAAACGTTTCAATAGCTGGTGTTTAGAAAGCTCCTTCGACGTGCGCAGTTCTGTAGCAGTGTTGGAATTTCTGCAGTCTGGGGCTGACAAAAGCTTAGCCCTTAGTACCTTGAAAGGTCAGGTTAACCGCTTTGAGCGTTTTCCTGGAGAAACAGCTAACGACAGATCCATGGCTAGTGAGGTTCTTTAAAGCCTTAAGCAGACAAAGACCAGTCAGAATCTCCCCCTTTCCCGTGTGGGATCTTTCCTTCGTTTTGCAGGCCATCACAGGGGAACCATTTTGAGCCGTTGAGGTCCTGCACGTTAAAATTGATCACCCTCAAAACTGCGTTTTTGGTGGCGATCACTACGGCAAGGAGAGTGAGTGAACTCAAAGCCCTCTCTATCAGGGCACCCTTTTTTCATTTTTTTCCGGACCGTGTGGTGTTCAAAACAGATCCGGCTTTTTTGTCAAAGGTGACCTCTAAGTTTCATAGAGGTCAAGAAATAATTTTGCCTACTTTCTGTTCGAGTCCTGTGAGGGAACAGGAACATATTTTTCATAAGTTGGACGTTAGAAGGTGCGTCCGTCAGTATTTAGATAGTACAAAACAGTTTAGGAAATATGATTCCCTTTTTGTGTTATTTTCAGGGGCTAGGAAGGGGTTCAGAGCATCTAGACGTACAATAGCCAGATGGTTGAGATCGGCCATTATTCAGTCTTATGTGTTGGGGGGGGGGTTTGGAGCCCCCAGATGGTATTAGGGCACACTCCACCAGGGCAGTGGCGACTTCTCAAGCAGAGCGGACTGGTGCTTCTCCAGAGCAGATTTGTAGGGCTGCAACATGGTCTAGCTTTGCCACGTTCATGAAGCACTACAGATTGGACCTGCTGTCAGCCAAAGATCAGGCCTTTGATCTTAAAGTGCTGCAAGCAGTAGTCCCACCCTAAGGTAAGGTGCTCGCTTATCCTCTCTATGGTGGCTGTCCTGAAAGACGTACTAGGGAAAAACTGAGTTACTTACCGGTAACATCCTTTTCCAGGAGTCTCAGGACAGCATCAGTACCCACCCAAACTGTTTTGATATCTCTGAGAACTCATCGTGTGAGACCGTCGGGTAAGATAATAGTTTTAAATGACGTGTTCATGTGTCTCCCCAGCTGGCCGGAGGTACTCTTAAAGAACTGAGGGGCCGGTGGGAGGATGAGGCTTAAATCTTGGAATTGGAGGCAGTGTTTCCTGGAAGGTGGCTGTCCTGAAAGACTCCTAGAAAAGGATGTTACCGGTAAGTAACTCAGTTTTTTTCCCGCCACCCCCTTCTCTAGCCGTCTTTCTTGTTCTCTTATTCTTTCTTTCCCTTTTTTCTTTGTTCCTCCCCCTCTTTTCCTCTCCCTTCCATGCATTCTCTATTTTTATTCCTTCTCCTTGGTGGGGGGGGTGGGGGGAATGGGATAAGCGGCAGTGCTGGCAACGAGTTGGGATGAGTGGCAATGCTGGGGGGAGTTCTGATCAGTCAACTTAGGTGCTCTTGATCAAGGTCATCTGCTGATCTGAGAATTGTAGTGGGGACTTTTAATGGCAACTATAATAACAGGTAGTGTTACTCACTGTGTCTCTGGCTTCACGGTGTCTCTGACTTTGTGGTGTCTTATAGCAGTGACACCTATGCCGAAATCAGGAGATAGAGTGTCCTCCAGCCCCTCCCACTTCACATTCCTTACCAGTGAGTTGACCACTAGTCTCTGCCCTCCAGCCATGCCGTGAACTAAATGGCTGTGAAGAGGCGGAGTGGGTGGCCGCGGGCTCCAGGAGCAGCCTGGCTGGGCGGCCACAGGCTCCAAGGACAGCCCTGCTGGGCGGCCGCAAAAAGGCTGGGAGAGCAGTGCGGGCTTCAGGAACAGCCCAGAATTCGGTGACCCCTGGCAAATCATCATTCGACCCCCAGGTTGAGAACCACTGGATTAGAGGAAAGATCATGTTCAACAGAGAACAGCAATCTTATAATGAATGGCTCTCATTTAAAATCAGTCTTTCCATAGCTAAACCTACAACACACTTAACCACTTCAGCGCCGGAACGTTTATCCCCCTTCATAACCAGGCCATTTTTTTCGATACGGCCTTGGGTTATTTTAACTGACAATTGCGCGGTCGTGCGACGCTCTACCCAAGCAAAATGTATGTCCTCCTTTTCCCACAAATAAAGCTTTCTTTTGGTGGTATTTGATCACCTCTGTGGCTTTTATTTTTTGCGCAATAAACAAAAAAAGACCGACAATTTTGCCCAAAAAAAAATACATTTTTTCTTTGTTATAAAACAAATCCAATGTAAAAAATCGAATTTCTTTATACATTTAGGCCAACACGTATTCTGCTACATATCTTTGGTAACAAAAATCCCAATAAGTGTATATTGATTGGTTTGTGCGAAAGTTATAGCGCCTACAAACTATGGGATATTTTTATTTATTTATTTTACTAATAATGGCGACAATCAGTGACTTATAGCGGTCGGTACTGCACTTTTGACACTTTTTAGGGACCAGTGACACCAATACAGTGATCAGTGCTAAAAAAATATATGCACTGTTACAAATGACACTGGTTGGGAAAGGGTTAACATCAGGGGCGATCAAAGGGTTAAATGTGTGCCTGACTTGGGCTTTACTACTGTGGTGGATGTGTTTGTACTAAAAGGCATAGATCGGTGCCTCTGCTTAGCAAAGACGCAGGATCCATGTCTTCTGTAGTGACAGAACGGCAATGTGCCTTGTTTACATAGGCAGACCACCGTTCTGTCCGTGCACTGAAGCATCAGCGGGTGCCGGGTACGTGATCCAGCGCAGGAGAGCCACCTTGCCATCGTATATGTACAATATACGATTGGCAAGCGGTTAGAGTAGGTTCCCTTCTGGACCTTCAAAGCCCAGGGGGCACTATCAGACAAATACCGACTTTAGTGTATATAAACCAAATGTTGAATACTAAAACTGTAATTAATTCCAGCTTACTAGCACAAGTAGAATCATGAATCCAAGAGGTACATAAGGTTGTTTTGGTGTATGCCTGAGGAGGTTTGGGATTGAAGCTTGGTTCACATTGGTGCGATGCGGGAAGCCCTGCGAATCCACTGCAGATTCCCACATCGCACCCGACTCACAGGCAGTTCACACTGCCTTATGCGAACCGCTGGGACTGTCAGTACAAAGTTAAAGTGGAAGTAAACCCCCCTATCGTTTTCAGCTAAGGAAGCTGACATCTTGGCCTCTGTTTAAACTTCAACTGCCACGGTGCTGCACATGTGATCTGTTATGACACCAGCCATTGGATGGTTTGACAGTTTGCTTGAGAGCACAACCAATGGGACAGTTAGCATTTCCGGCATGCCGGGAATGTAACAGTTTTTTTAAACTGTTACATTGATGGGTTTACTTCCGCTTTAATGTCACCCCCAGATCGGTTTGCATATCGCAGTCAATTCGGACATGAATCGGATCGCATGGGTGTTCACATCCATGTGATCCGATTCTGGCGCGGACCAAAAAAAGGGTCCTGCATGACTTTGGTCTGAATGCGATGAAAATTCAGCCACACAGCCATACAATTTGTATGGCTGAATTTGCATCGCACAGACATTGCATGTGATTTGCACAGCAGTGTGGTGCAAATCAAATGCGATCTCGCACCATTGTGAACCCAGCCTTACGGATGGATCTGTGTGTCTTCATTTTGTATTCACCACCAAGGGGCGGCATCCATTAGTGTTGACTGTTCTCCACTTTTTTTTTTCTTTTTTTTTTCCTACTATAAGTTTTTTTTTTGTTTTGCTTTTACGAAAATAAAGTTCCACATGATGGTAAGAGATGATATGATATCTTCATCATCTACTTGTCCTACAACACATATGCGTAAAAGTACCTTAGCGGAAAATGTTCCTCCAAATAATTCAGAAAGCTAGGACTGCAATAATCGGTTTCCCGATGAGGTCTTTACCCCAACACCCCCTTTCCCCTAAAAGTGAGAATGATTCATGCTAGAGATATGCATTGTGATAGAAATATTCTCTACATGTTTCAACACTGGTTGACAATCAGCAATGGTTTTGAGTAAAGGGTTCATTGTGAGTGCAGATACATCTTATCAAATTATTTAACTTTTCGATCTGCAAAGGCCACCTAACATTAAATTATAGGGCAGTTTCTCCTGTTTATTTATTTTTGTGAATCTAATTGGAGGTTGCTCCACATAATTGCTTTTTGCATTGGTGAGCTGTAGCCAGTGTTTTGTCGAATAAAACATTTTAGTCGACTAACTTAATACCATTTTAGTCGACTAAAATGCAACTAAAACAATTGAGATGACTAAAATACAACTAAAACTGAACTGCCATTTTAGTCAAGACTAACATATAGGACTAAAACAAAATAGCCATTTTAGTCAAAAGACTCAAGCCCCTGTACACACGGCCGAGAATCCCGTCAGGAAAAAAATGTTTTTCCTGACAAGCGTTCTGGCAAGCTTTTCTTGCCAAGTCGTGCATACAGACAGCCATTCAAAAGAACCGCCGTTCTTTTGAACGGTAAGAACGCGGTGACGTCATCGACTACAACGAGCATGTGCTCGTCACATTCGATGCCGTCGCCGCCATCTTGCTTCACCCTACACTACCCTTGCAAGCTACCGCGCATTCGTCGAAGTCTCATTGAGCATGCGCGGGCTTACCGGAGGACAGGTAAGCTCGTAGCCTCATACACACACACGCGGTTTTCTCGTCGGGAAACAGGCCGACGAGAATCCCAACGAGAAAATTGAGAGCAGGTTCTCTATTTTTCTCGTTGAGATTCCCGGCAGTTTTCTCGACGAGAAAACATACACACGACCGGTTTTCTCTGCAAAAAGCTCTGCCAGCAGTTTTCTTACAATTTAACTACACCTATTAGATTTTATATGAATAAAATTAGTTTTAGTCAACAAAAATGTACTTGAAATTTTAGTAGACTAAAATGTCCTGGACATTTTTGTCAACTAAATATGACTAAAGCTAAAACAGTTGCAGAAGACTAAAATGCCATTTTAGTCCTAAGACTAAAACTAAATTGAAATTTGCTGCCAAAATTAACACTGCCAGTGTTAATGTGAATGTTCTCGGTTTTTTTTTTTTTTTTTTTGCTATCCTCCTGTGTAAAAAGGAGGAAAAATTGCAGAAAAGCATTTGGTGACCAAACTTCAGGAGAACTACCTTTTGGAATAGTAAAGGTGTCTGATCTTTCCAGAAGTGACCAGGAGTGTCTGTCTGGTTACACAATGATACAATTTGTTTTAAAAGTAAAGCCTTTAACATTTGAGTAATGGATTTCCTTTGTGAGAGCAAGTTAGCGTTCAAAAATGTGAATAGTACCATGGTACAGATGCTACATTTATTATCTCAAAATGGACAGTGCCTTTATTGTACTGTTGAGCATATCATTCACTTAGAAATTATATAAAAAATAATAAATTTGATTAAATAGTAATCAAGCAATTTGTAAATAGCTTGGCAGTTGTAATCCAATGTTAACCTACCCAGCAAAGTGACCTGGGAGTTTCTGTATGACAAATATACAGTAGTTACAACTGGAGACGGCAAAAATATGAAGTCTCCCCAGAGCAAAATGTGAAGTCAAAAAAATATAAGATTTTGTTGGTCCTAATGAGTGAGTTTGTATGTAGAATTGATCCAACTAAATTTGTTTTTTAAAGAGAAGTTGCAGTGTGAAATTAGAAATTTGTAGAATGATCTCGATGATCCCCATATGTTACAAAAAATTATATCTAATATGTTATGAGTCTAATTGAACCACACAAGACATATTATCACAAACCAGTCACATATATTAAACATTTTAACAGCAATTTTGATGTTTCTGAGCTGAACATTAATCAAGAACAATCTAAAATAATTTTCATTCAATTGAACATGCAATTTACTTATTTCTTGCAAAAGGATTTATGTCTAACAGGTATTGAGGCTTTATCTTAGATTATTTTTTTATTTTTACATTCTTTTTATCTCTTCCTTTCCATAATCACCAGTCAGAAGTTGGACAGAAAGTGTCAGTGTGTTTTTTATAACTTGCACATGATTAAGATGGTGGTGGACCATGCCAAATCCATAATTTAGCAGAAACCATTAAATCAAAAAGCAAAACAAGTTGGACTTTTAAGGCACCACGTAGACCATATTTTTTATGGTTATAGTTTATATATATATATATATATATATATATATATATATAGTTTTATTTCAGTATCCATAAAAATCTATTCTGAGGTATCTGTAATACACCTTGATATTTAAATGATTCCATTTAAAGTGACCATACACTCTGGTTAAAAAATTAATAAAACGATTCTTAACCACTTCAATACCATGCACTTATACAGCTTCCTGCCCAAGCCAATTTTGAGCTTTCAGCGCTGTCGCAATTTGAATGACAATTGCGCGGTCATGCTACACTGTACCCAAATATAATTTTTTTGTATCATTTTGTTCCCACAAATAGAGCTTTCTTTCGGTGGTATTTGATCGCCTCTGCGATTTTTATTTTTTGCACAACAAATAAAAAAAGAGCGAAAATTTTGAAAAAAACAAAGTTTTTCTTTGTTTCTGTTAATTTTTTTTGTAAATAAGTACCTTTTCTACTTCAATGACGGGCACTGATAAGGCGGCACTGACGGGCACTGATAAGGCGACACTGATGGGCACCGATGAGGTGGCACTGATGAGGTGGCACTGATAGGCGGCACTGATGGGCACTGATATGTGGCACTGGTATGCGGCACTGATTGGCACTCATAGGCGGCACTGATTGGCACTCATAGGCGGCACTGATTGGCACTCATAGGCGGCACTGATTGGCACTCATAGGCGGCAATGATAGGTGGCACGGACGGGCACTGATAGGTGGGCACTTATGGGCACTGATAGGTGGCGCTGATGGACACTAGTAGGTGACACTGATGCCCAGCAATGCCAGCCACCACACATTGTGGTGGTGGCATCATAGTGCCAGTCAGTGCCCATTTGTGGGCACTGATTGGCATTTTTTTTTTTTATTACATGTGGATGGCCATGGGGGCCATCCACATGCTTGGGGCTTCCTGGGGCGTCCTGGGGGGGCTTCCCTGGTGGTCTAGTGTGGGTATCCGGGGGGGGCTGCGCTGATAAACGATCAGCGCAAACCCCCAGTCAGGAGAGCCGCCGATCGGCTCTCCTCTACTCGCGTCTGTCAGACGCGAGTGAGGAAGAGCCGATCAACGGCTCTTCCTGTTTACATCGTGATCAGCCATGATTGGACACGGCTGATCACGTGGTAAAAAGCCTCCGCCGGAGGCTTTTTACCGAGATCAGTGTAGCGGTGGGTCAGACTGACCCACCGATCGCCGCGATGTGCGCCCCCCCGGGCGCGCGGCGGCTGTTATCCCGCAGGACGTCATATGACGTCCAGTGTGGATAACACAACCACTTCCCGGACGTCAATCTGCTATTGACGGGCGGGAAGTGGTTAAAGTACCGTCTTGCTCTCAGCCTCCTTCAACTTTCCAATTATTATTTTTTAACTTCTTTAATCCAGCTTCCAGTTTAGAGGGTGGCTACACTTGTTCTTCATGGTGCTCCTGAAAATAGGAATGTAGCCACCTTCTTTCTCACTCCCATGTTGGATTAGGGGCTATGAGATGTATAGTGTGTCAGAGCAGTGCATATGAATTGAGGTGGCAAGAGAGAAAGGACGTGCCAACCAAGTGTAGTATCCCAAAGGTTTGTTACATAGGCAGGATTAAGAACACTTACAGAATAATAATAAAAAATAGGCTCATCTGTAAATGGATCTCTGGTCTGTAATTCAGACGGCCGCCATGGTGTATGTCATTGGTGAAATGGATAAGATCCAACCACTCAGTCAGGCCTGTAGAAGGAGCAGAATTCTCAGAGCGCGCAGCCTTGCCTTTCCTCTTCACTTGCCAACTATCTCCTGTCTCCGCCGGTGACGTCACAGCCGTCATCTGTGATGTCAGAATGTCACTCGCGTGGCGACATGTTTTGCCCAATCAGCATGAGCTTCTTCAGGGATGGGAGGGGCTAGTAATGATCTATTTTATACCTTTTTAAAGGTGCAATTTCACTATTTAACACTAGATGTCACCCTTGCCATCAATGCCACATATACATAGATTGCAGCTGGTTTTTCAGATTGAGCGATGAAATGATAAAAACAATAGAAAGAAAATGTAGATAGCAATTATTATAAGAGAAAAGAGAATTACAAATTATTATCTCAGCCCCACAGGTTAAAAAGGAATTGCAGATTTCTGGATTTTCCACTGAGATTGCATTAATTTATATACATTGTTTATCTTGGAAATTTGGTTACTTGGGCATATATAGAGAGGAGTTAGAATGATGCTGGCATTACTTTTGTTATTGATCAAGGAAAGCCTGAAAATTACATTCTGTTTTCAAACCTGAGGGAACGAGCGTATTCAACCTATAGAGCCCCATTTTTTTCTTTTTAAAACAGTATGGTATTAAAATCCCCTCTGCGAGATGGCAAATTCAAAGTATAAATACCCTTGTTTTTCAATCCCTCAGGTTTGCCCCCCTAAAAGTCAACAAAGTGTGCCGCTAGTTGGGTCAGATCCTCTTTTCTCTTCTTTCTTCATGTTCCTGATGCTTCTAAAATGCTCACCTATGCGGACACGCAACTGTCTCCTGGTCTTCCCTATATAATACTTCTTGCACAGACATTCCAGTATATAGATTACCCAGGAGGTCGAGCAGTTGATGAAATTCCTGATTTGAAATTTGACACCGCGGGTCCGCATCGGTGAACACAGAAGATCTTTCAACAAATTTGCATATTTGGTAGTGGCCACAAGAATACATGCATTTAAGGGGAGGTAGTTCCTATAGCCAATTACTGGCTGTTTTTCTCTTATATTCCGAGTTGACCACAGCATCCTGTAGATTTGGGGCTTTTCGTGCCACTAGTTGTGGCCGTGAACCTACAATGTCTGCTAAGGCCGGGGACTTTGTTATCATTCCTCAGTGTTTGGCCAAAGCATTTCTTACCTGTCCCCATTGTGCTCCGTATGTAGTGATTATCCTTAAAGGGGTTGTAAAGGTTCATTTTTATTTTAACGTCGATTTCCCTTCAAAATTTTTTTTTTCTTTGTCTGAATTTCTCACTTCCTGTTCCTCCTCCGTATGCTGTTCAGTAAGCTGTTATGGCTGACTCAACACCACTCGGATGATGGTGTGAAGTTTACTGAGGAGAAACAGGAAGTGAGAAATTCAGACAAAGAAAAAAAACATTTAGAAGGGAAATTGAAGGAAAAGGTAAGTGGACCAACAATGCACTAGCTTAAAGGAACCCATTTAGAAAATAAAAAACAAATCTTTACAACCCCTTTAAGGGGACATCACTATTCCCTGCTTTTTTGGTCACTTAATTTGCATTTAACAGATTTTTCCTGTTGTTCAGGCATTTTTGCAAGCTTTTTTTTTTGCAAGACTGTGGGAATAGCTCCTGTCCCTGAATCTCTGAAACATCTCACCGGCTTCTTGATAAGGTATTTGGGGTGATGGCTGGAAGCCTGTAAAAGTGTATTTGCCTCTGTTGGTTTTCTATGTGTACACGTCATGATTTTACCCTCCAAAATTTATATTTGCAGATTCAAATAGGGAATGGTATTCGGGTTAACAGTGTACATTAATTTTATGTTTCTTAGGCCCCATTCTTGAGGGATCGATGTGTACAATGACTCCACATCCATCACCAGCAATAGGGCCCCAGGGGGGACCTCCAAGGTCCTGCAGTTTCATCAGGACATCACGTGTGTCCTGTACGTATGACGGAAGTGTTGTGACCAGATCTTTAATGAATTCATCCACATATCTACCCATTCGTTCTAAAGGACCCTTTATTGCGGACACTATCAGTCTTCCTGGGGAGGTTACTAAGGGATTCATGCAGTTTGGAATGTAGGGTGGTTATATTCCGTACTCTCAGATATTCCCATTCTTTTTTTGGTCAACAGGTTCGCCTCAAAGGCAAGAAGTTTCTGATTTGAAGTTTAGACTAGGGCCGGAAAGGGGTTACCGTATATTCTTTTATACGTAGAGGCATCACCCAGTTGTCTTAAAGTTTCCTTCTCGTACATCTCATTAAGGCATCTGAACTACGTTTCCCCCTTTGTCACTTCCTCTTATAGTCAGGTCCTTAGTTTGTTCCAACTCATGTAATGCCTGTCTTTCCTCAGTGGATACATTTTCCACACCTCGCCAAGACCAGTCGATGTTCCCCAGGTCATAAACGAGATCAAGGAAAATTTTAATCCAGTGGTATTTATGTAAAGGGGCATTTTAGTAGATTTAATATAAAGATTACTAGGTCTTCTGATGCTAGTAGAGACAGATTCTTCTTCTGAGTCTATTTGTTTGTCTTATCTAATGCTACCTGTTCATCTTTTTCTTAAAAGGTCACAAATGTTGGCACCTCTTCCTGTTTCTTGTCCCTTTCATGTACAGCATGTCATAGTTGGAAAATTACCTTGCCTAAAAACAAATATCTTTAAATGCTGTAAACTCATCCATGGATGCTGCTGGAGAAAAGTACAAAGCCCTACTCGAGGTTTATATGTTTCTCATTAGGTGGGAAATTAGATAGATTAATGACCCTCATATCTTTCCCTACCATACTTAAAGCCTCAGATTCTTTTAATACCTATCGCTGCATATCCTCGTCTGTTTCAAATTCCTGGGTGCTGTTCCCCTGGTATTTCCGCCTTTTTTTTTTCCCTCTACCTTTTACTTCTCCTCTTCCCTCCTCATTGGGGTGACTTCCTGAAAGGAAGCTCTATTTCATGTATCTCCACCTAGTCTAAAAAAATCAACAGATTTTGTTGCTTCCTCATTGTCACTACCTGAAGAGTGCTGCCTGTTCCTGGATTGGGTGCTTGACCTGTGTCTATCGTGTCTAGTTCTACTTCGTCCTCTTGGTATTGTTAGGTCAAATACTTCCCCTTTCTCCCAGTCTTCAATGTTTTGTCTGAATTTATTTTGTTTAGATGTTCTAAGATGTTTTTGGACTTTCTCTATCTGTTCTTTTTTCTTTCTCGTACATCACGGGACACAGAGCGACATAGTCATTACTATGTGGGTTATATAGATACCTTCAGGTGCTGGCACTGGCAACTTCCAAAACCGGAAGTACCCTCCCCTATATAAGCCCCTCCCATCCGGGAGTACCTCAGTTTTTTGCCAGTGTCTAAGGTGTTGGCCAAGAAGTAACATGTGTTTTTCACTGAGCTTGCGTACAGGTTCTTTTGGGCCTCAGTAAGCTATTCCGGATCCGACCAAAAAAGCTTCATAGCTAAACGGTCGGTACCCGGGCCTTGCAAGAGAAGAGCAAGGTTTTGCCTGTAATGCTTCTCTTAGGAGGGCTGGACCCTGGGATCCAGAGCTCTGGTCATACCCATGACCAAGATGTTTTCTGTGCAGGGTGCTATACAGGTCCAGGGGAGTGGAATCCTTGGGAACCCGGTCCCTGAAGGTTTAATTACAATGCCTGCCGTGATAGGTGAAGTTTGGGCTTCTGTGGACCAAACAGAGTCCTGCGGCGAGGAAAAGGTACGTGGGGGCCCTCAGGAACTTGGTTCTATTGGGGGACCCCCAAGCCTAATTTGTCTTTCTGCCTGTTACCTAAGGTATTCCCGCTAATATTCTGTGTATGCCTGTTACTACTAAGAAAATGTAAAAAAATTTAATAGTAGGCAAGAAAAAAAAATAAAAAATGGTAAGACCGCGGTACCTGTGTTAATCACTAGAGGCCGCTGTGGTTCTTTTTCTTGTAATGTGGATTTTTTCTTCCAAAGTCAAATCCAGGCAGTTGGTAAGTTCTCTGCTGGGAAGCTGTCTCCTCTGCCCTGTTGCTGCGCTCATCCATCCCCGGGCCCTGCGGCAGGGACCCTGGCTCCCATCTAGTTCCTTATTTTTTTTTAAAAAAGAATGCCGAAGGCGCACGTGCCTCTATATATAGAGGCGACCTGGAAAAAGGGGCGGAGCTGGTGGATGACGCTCGGTGTGCGGCGCTTCTGCGCATGTGCGGGCGTCCAGCGTGTTTAAAGGCACAATCACAGCTGGCTATTGAAGTGCACAGACAGAGCTAGCAACAGTAAATAAGGCACACAGAGGCGGTTGATGCAGGCATCCCCTAGAAAGGCACTTTAGTAGACACCAACTGTTATATAGCAGCAATTGTGCTTGACTATTATCAGTAAAAGTGGTGTATTACGGCTGGAATACCTCAGCTTTGGGCTTAGGAATATGCCGTCCAGAAGCTCCGGAACTAAATCTTCCAGGAAGCGAAGGGGGTCTCCATCGGGGCTCTGAGGATCTTGGGCATGCTTCTGCTGCACCAGTCTCCCCTGAAAATTCAGAGGTTAGTGACCGTAGAGACCCCGCAGGAGTACCTGGTACTGTGGCTGTCCTCAGTTCACCTGCTCCTGTGTATGTAACAGAGGATGTTTTTTCCTCAGCTCTGGGAGGATTAGAAGAGAGATTGTCAACATTGATCGCTGCCTCCCTGTCACAGGGAAAGCACGCCCGATCTCCGTCTCCTTCAGAGTACCTGTTAGCGGAGCAACAGTCCCATACAGGGATCGACCTGCCTGAAGGGGATCAGGATGAGGTTGATTCTGTTATAGAGGAATCAACAGTGGAGGAACCTTTCTCAGCATCTCAAGCTGAAAGATTATGGGTTCAGTCTCTGACTAACATGGTCCGATCAGCATTTAAAATGCACCTTGCGGAACCATCAACCACTACTGTCTCCTCGCTGGGGTCGCTAAAAGCTCCCCAGACTGTCTGTTCCTTTCCACTTCACCCTTTTCTGGAAGGGCTCATTTACCAGGATTGGGAACATCCTGATAAAATATTTACTCCCCCCAAGAGATTTCCGGTGGTCTATCCCATGGAAGATAAGTTCATCAAAAAATGGAGGGTCCCTACAGTGGACGCAGCCATCTCTTGTGTGAATAAATCACTGACATGTCCAGTAGATAATGTCCAAATGTTCAAGGACCCAATAGATAAAAAATTGGAGTCCTTATTAAAATCTGCTTTTTCTACAGCAAGCTTGGTGACACAACCAGCAGTGGCAGCTTTTGGGGTCTGCCAAGCAGTGAAGGATCAGTTGAAACAGGTCTTAAGGGACTTGCCAGATCAGCAGGCCCTTGCCCTAGCTGATCTACCTAGAGCCTTATGCTTTGCGGTTAACGCCATAAAGGATTCAATCCATCAGGCCTCCCGCCTTACGCTGTCTGTAGTACATATGCGCAGGCTTCTATGGCTCAAAAACTGGTCTGCTGAAGCTCCCTGTAAAAAATTGCTGGTTAGCTTCCCATTTCATGGTGAACGCTTATTCGGAGAAGACCTGGACAAATATATCCAGAAAATTTCCAGCGGTAAAAGTACACTCTTGCCGGTTAAAAACAGAGTTAGAGGTCCCTCTTTTAAGAGGCCTGCTTCTCCAGTCCCTGGGGCATCGGCTGTGAAACAGTTCCGACGGCCTCCTCGGTCAAATCCCGGGGGTAAAAATCAGGGACAATCGCAGGGTAATAAGAAACCCTGGGTCAGGAGAGGTACAAAACCTCCCCCAAAGTCAAATTCATGAAGGGTTGCCCCCACTCAATCGGGTGGGGGGGAAGACTCCAGTTGTTCGCAGAGACCTGGCGGGACACGATCAGAGACAGATGGGTGCTCTCCGCAGTAAGTCTGGGATACAGATTGGAGTTAAGACTCTCCTCCTTCCCATTTTATGAGGTCAAACGTGCCAAGGGATCCCCGGAAGAGAGAATCCTTCCTGTCGGCACTAGAACAACTATTGCTCCAAGGAGTAATTATGGAGGTTCCCCTGGAAGAATGGGGGTTCGGGTTTTACTCAAACCTCTTTGCAGTCCCGAAGCCAAACGGGGACGTGAGGCCCATATTAAATCTAAAAGGGCTAAACAAATTCCTACATATCAGGACTTTCCGGATGGAGTCGATCCGATCGGTGGCCACTGCCCTACAAGGGGAGGAATGGTTAGCCTCGATCGACATCAAAGATGCTTATTTGCACATTCCCATCTTTCCAGTCCACCATAAATTTCTACGCTTTGCAGTAGAAGGGTGCCATTTTCAGTTCAGAGCCTTACCCTTCGGTCTGGCCACAGCACCACGAGTGTTTGGCCAATAATGGGGCCAGAATTTTTGTAATCTAAGAACACAAGGTGTAACGATAATGGCATATCTAGACGACTTGTTGCTGATAGACCACTCAGTGAAAAAACTAGAAGTGGTCGTTCACAAGACAATCAAGTATCTGGAATCTCACGGTTGGATTATCAACCGAGACAAGTCAGCCCTAAAACCAGTCAAAAGTCTGGAATACTTGGGGCTAAGGCTGGATTCAGACCAGAGAAAAATTTTCTTGCCTCAAGTAAAGGGGTCGTCTTTGAGAGATTTGATCCACTTAGTGGATACAAAAAGACACCCGTCCACACGCCTGTGCATGAGGCTGCTGGGAAAAATGGTGGCATCTTTCGAAGCAGTACCCTACGGTCAATTCCATTCAAGGAATTTGCAAAGGGCCATACTGTCAGCCTGGAACAAAAAAGTTCAGGCCCTAGACTTACCAATGTCCTTGTCCCCTTCCGTTCGCAAGAGCCTCCGTTGGTGGTTGGTTCCCCAGAATCTGGAAAAAGGAAAATCCTTCAGTCCGATTTCTTGGAAGGTGGTCACTACAGATGCCAGCCTTATAGGCTGGAGAGCAGTACTGGAGCAATGGTCTCTCCAGGGCAGATGGTCAGATGCAGAAAAGGCCCTGCCCATCAATCTCTTAGAGATACGAGCAGCCCGGTATGCCCTAGTAGCATGGACATCCAAACTCCAAGGGTCCCCTGTCAGAATTCAATCAGACAATGCCACGGTAGTGGCATATATCAATCATCAGGGTGGCACCAGGAGTCGTGCAGCCCAGAGGGAAGTAAATTACATCCTGAAATGGGTAGAAAGATATGTCCCAGCCATATCCGCGGTATTCATTCCAGGAGTGGAGAATTGGAAGGCGGACTTTCTAAGTCGCCAACAATTATGCCCAGGGGAATGGTCCCTTCACCCCGAGGTTTTCCGGACAATATGTCAGCGGTGGGGAACACCGGATGTAGATCTGCTAGCATCCAGATTCAACGCAAAGGTGGACAGGTTTGTCTCTCGGACAAGGGATCCCCTAGCTTGCGGCTCGGATGCCCTAGTGTTCCCTTGGGATCAGTTCAAGCTGATATATGCATTTCCACCGCCACAATTGTTACCTCGATTACTCCGCAGAATCAGGGTAGAAAAGAAACCAGTGATTCTGGTGGCTCCAGCGTGGCCCCGAAGAGCATGGTACGCGGAGATTGTAAAAATGTCAGTGGGGAGTCCTTGGACTCTCCCACATCGTCCGGACCTGCTTTCGCAATGACTGATATACCACCCTTCCTTACCAGCCCTAGGTTTGACGGCCTGGCTATTGAAGCCCACATTCTAAAAAAGAGAGGTCTCTCTAATCCTGTGGTAGCTACCATGATCAATGCCAGGAAGCCGGTATCCAGGCAGATCTACTATAGAATCTGGAAGGCGTACATCGCCTGGTGTGAGGCCAAGAAATGGCATCCACATAAGTACGTAATAGGTAGGATTCTGGACTTCCTACAGTGGGCTGTAGATAGGAAGCTTGCCTTGAGTACTATCAAGGGTCAGATTTCGGCCTTGTCAATATTTTTTCAAAGGCCCTTGGCTTCGCATTCACTAGTCAAAGCTTTTATACAAGGAGTGATGCGTATTAGCCCTCCGGTTAATATTCCCATATGTCCATGGGACTTAAACCTGGTTCTGTCGGTTCTACAGAAACAACCATTTGAACCATTACAGCATATTTCCTTGGTTCTTCTCACCAGGAAATTGATTTTTCTAGTAGCCATTTGTTCGGCTAAAAGAGTGTCGGAATTAGCAGCTATGTCCTGTAAAGAGCCATATCTGGTTATCCATAAGGACAGAGTAGTGTTACTTCCTCATCCAGCTTTTCTTCCTAAGGTGGTATCGAGGTTTCATTTGAACCAAGATTTGGTTCTTCCTTCCTTTTTCCCCAAACCTAGTTCGGTAGAGGAAAAGTTATTGCATTCTTTGGATGTAGTAAGAGCAGTTAAAGCTTATCTAAAAGCCACTGCTCAGATTCGCAGAACGGATACTTTGTTTATTCTGCCGGAAGGCCCCAGAAAGGGTCAGGCAGCGTCAAAATCTACTTTAGCCAAGTGGATTCGACAGGTCATAATGCAAGCCTATGGCTTGAGAAGGAGACCGCCTCCGTTCAAAGTTAGGGCGCACTCCACGAGAGCAGTTGGAACTTCATGGGCAGTGCATCACCAGGCCTCCCTGGCTCAAATCTGTAAGGCCGCAACATGTTCTTAAGTACACACGTTTACTAGGTTCTACCAGGTGGACGTTAGAAGTCAGGAGGATGTCGCCTTTGGGCGCAGTGTGTTGCAGGCCGCAAAAGATCCTCATGTCTGATAGCGCTCAGCTTATGTATGGTGTATCCCCCCCCCCCCTCATTGGGCATTGCTTTGGGACGTCCCACATAGTAATGACTATGTCGCTCTGTGTCCTGTGATGTACGAGAAAGAAAATAGGATTTTTATAACAGCTTACCTGTAAAATCCTTTTCTTGGAGTACATCACGGGACACAGAGCTCCCACCCCTCTTTTGGGGACACTTATTGCTTTGCTACAAAACTGAGGTACTCCCGGATGGGAGGGGCTTATATAGGGGAGGGTACTTCCGGTTTTGGAAGTTGCCAGTGCCAGCACCTGAAGGTATCTATATAACCCACATAGTAATGACTATGTCGCTCTGTGTCCCGTGATGTACTCCAAGAAAAGGATTTTACAGGTAAGCTGTTATAAAAATCCTATTTTTCCAATACGTCATTGCATTTTTCAATATCTGGTTCCCCTTTTAAGGGGTTCTAATGCCTTACTGCTCTCATCTAGTTCTTACTGAATCTCTTCTAGTTCTGCTTTTTCCTTCATCCAAAATAAGTTTAATTACAGATATACTGTGTTCTACACATTTAGCCTTCCATTTTTCCAGGAATCTCAGTGTATGCAGATGTTCTGCAGGTATCGCTTTTTCACGCAGTCATCTAGGAATCCCCCCAAAATTATTGTGCGATTCTAAAGAGATGTCTCAATTTCCTATTGAGGTACTTATTCATAATTATTTGTGTTTGAATAGCTTTTTTATCTGGTCTTTGCCTGTTCCCTCTGGGCGTTTATCTCGTGAGAAGGCTGTCTGTATTCCCCAATCTATATCGTCCCCTATTCTATATGCCACCAGGGATATAAGATATTGAGGTTGCTCAATACTGAAAAACCAAAAGCAATGAAACAGCCTAGGTGAAGGTTGGTGGAGAAACCAAGTCTATTATGTATCAAACAAATCACTAGGAGTTTCTGGCAGGTAGAGTACCATAGGGCTTCAAGAGTCGCATGAGAACCAACAAAAATTGTGTGCCAGTAACTCACTAGATAAACACTGTAAAGCTCAGTATATGAGCAGATGCAGTGTCCCAAATGTTTGTTGACTCGCCTATAGAGGTGTGGTACAGGTAACTCCATATAAACCTATATCAGAAGTTGGGGTTGGAGACCCCCAGAAAAGGAAGTTACAGGAGGACCATGCAGCTTAAACATGGGATTTTTATGAATAAAAATAAGATTACAAAGATTTTCACCTCGGTTATATATTAAAAAGACAACGTTGTCTGAAATGTTTGCAGCTGCATCGCACGTAATACACACACTCTCACACATCACAAACATAGCCGAGGATGACTAGCTGACCAGCTGGTAATAGGAATATAGATATATGGTAAACAGTAGGTAAATTATTTGCATTATTCATATCTCCAGTCCAGCTGTAGTGTAAATCAGCCCTCAAATTTTCCACTCGCATTTTGCGAGTGGAAAATTCGGTCTTGCGAGCTGGGCTGCCTGCCTGGGAGAGGGGGGGGGAGAGCACCGCTGGCGGGGTTGATCGGGAGCTGTTCTCCCATCGATCGCCCCGGGGGAAGAGAGCATGAAGGAAGAGGAGAGCTGCGGGATAGCACGCTGTTAGCGGCGCTTACATTATGATTCTCCGCTCTGCTCGACACAGCCCCGCCTCCTCCTGACCTGCGCCTGTGATAGATAGAACGCCGGTCCACTGCGTTCTATCTATCGAAGGCGTAGGTCAGGAGGAGGCGGGGCTGTGTTGAGCAGAGCGGAGACAATCATAATGTAAGCGCCGCTAACGGCGTGCTATCCCGCAGCTCTCCTCTTCCTCCAGCCATGCATTCCTCAGCCCAGGCGAGGCTGCAATGGACACAGTAAGGCTGCAATGAGCACAGTGTGGCTGCAACGGTGGGCACAGTGTGGCTGCAACGGTGGGCACAGGTGAGGCTGCACTGATAAAGTTGTTGTTTTATGCAAAAATAAGTTACAAAAATATAAACATTTAAGTGTCATTTCATGAGATAATTTATGAGGGCGTGTCTAGGGGCGGGGCAGGTAGGGATTGAGTGGGGCACTGGTGGCGAGTAACCTTTGAGGCTTGGCTAGTAGCTCAGGACTTGAAATTTTGAGCCCTGGTGTAAATTATACCTGGACTCTAAATGAGTGTGTCAGACCGACTTCACTCACAATAATGTAAGGAGTCCCATTCAAGGATTCATGGATGTGTGACTCAGTCAATATGACAGAACATCAAATGGCATTATCCAGGCAACAGATGAATCTGTTATCTTCACACACTGTAAGGCACAAAATCCCTCTGATACATTTAAAGTAGGATAAGTAGATGCCAGTACAGAGCTCTGTGATCATGGATCGAGGTTTCAGAAGGTGTGCAGCTGAGTGCTACCAGGAGTTGGCCATGGGATGCTTAAATAGACGAGGAGTGCAGGTAACCATCAAAATATTCACAGTTCATGTAGTGGATATAAAGTGCACAAGTGCTGTAAACAAACTAGGGACCAGCAGGTCCGCTCACCCAACCACAGTTGTTACAGTGGGGGAGAACAAGTATTTGATGCACCGATTTTGCAGGTTTGCCTACTTGCAAAGCATGTAGAGGTCTGTAATTTTTATCATAGGTACTCTTCAACTGTGAGAGACGGAATCTAAAAAAAATCGATAAAATCACATTGTATGATTTTTAAGTAATTAATTTGCATTTTATTGCATGACATACGTATTTGATACATCAGAAAAGCAGAACTTAATATTTGGTACAGAAACCTTTGTTTGTAATTTCAGAGGTCATACGTTTCCTGTAGTTCTTGACCAGGTATGCACACACTGCAGCAGGGATTTTGGCCCACTCCTCCATACAGAGCTTCTCCAGATCCTTCAGGTTTCGGGGCTGTCGCTGGGCAATACGGACTTTCATCTCCCCCCAAAGATTTTCTATTGAGTTCAGGTCTGAAGACTGGCTAGGTCACTCCAGGATTTTGAGATGCTGCTTATGGAGCCACTCCATAGTTGCCCTGGCTGTGTGTTTTGGGTCGTTGTCATGCTGGAAGACCCAGCCATGACCCATCTTCAATGCTCTTACTGAGGGACGGAGGTTGTTGGCAAGATCTCGCGATACATGGCCCTATCCATCCTCTCCTCAATATGGTGAAGTCGTCCTGTCCCCTTTGCAGAAAAGCATCCCCAAAGAATGATGTTTCCACCTCCATGCTTCACGGTTGGGATGGTGTACTTGGGGTTGTACTCATCCTTCTTTCTCCAAACACGGCGAGTGTAGTTTAGACCAAAAAGCTCTATTTCTCTTACCGTCCATGGACTGACAAAGTGGGTTATGTTCCTGCTCATAGGAGAAGACTAGGCAGAATGTTAGATGTTTTAACATACATTCCATTACCAGAGCTGAACAGCCCCGCCCAGGGGGCGGTCCCTCCGGACATAACCCTCCTACCTGCAGCCAGCCGCCTCATTTTGTTCTGTCTAGCAGAGGAGAGGACGTGGCTCTCTTCGGAGCCAGTCTCTTGAAGAAATATTTTTATTCCTTTTTTGAATTTTTATTTTATTTTTGAGAATTTTTCTATCAACAGTCGGGTGGGCAACAGGTTGGGTAGTTGCTATCCTCGTAGTCTTCCCAGTCCGACCATCGAGCGTGCTGATCCTCGCTCAGCGTGAGATCAGTCCATGACATACCCCACGGCTCCAGGGGTGGCCGGTGAGCTTTTTGCTCCAGGATCCACATATGTCTGAACAATTTTGCTGTATCTTTCACAGTGGACCGGGCCGACAGCTACTCTGTACTGCACTGTGATAGGCCTGTCAGGAACACACCAGTGGGTCCTAGCTGGATGGGTAAGTACTGTTTCCCCTGCCTCAGCAGATGAGTACATGCTTTGTGTTCCTATGGTAGGGGGGTTTCCCTTTCTCCCCCTTGTTTTTACTACTCTGTCACCTTGCTCTGGCGTGCGCTGACTGAGGGTGCATGGTGGTCATTCTGTCCCGGTGGGGGTCTGCATTCTATGTGGGGATGCTTCTTATGTCAACCTGGGCCTTCTGTTATTTCTTGTGCTGCTGGGCGCCATGTTTTACTATGTTTGTTTTTTCTTTTATATTGAAAATTGCATTGGTGGCCATCTTGCCGTGGCCGCGCTGTGGCGCACTTATTGCTACGGCCATTTTCTTGAAGTCGTGCGCTTTTTTTTGTGCTAGTTGGCCTCTATCGCTGCCTATGAACGGCGCGTTTCTCCTCAGTCACTTCACTGTTCACTCGCACTGAGAGCAGGACACAGGCAGCAGAACCGAGCGGTCCTAGCCGGGTTGGTGAGTCCCCTGGGTAACCCCCCACAGTCAGTGCAGCCGGAGGGTGGTCTTTTTTTCTCACATTTTGACAGTCTCAGAGGGTGCTGTAGTATCATGGAGTCGGTGTCACCTGCTTCCCCATTCATGTCAGAGGCAACTGGCAGTGCCTGTGCACCTGCGGTCCCTATGGACCAGTTGTCGGCAGTCCTGGAATCATTTGTTGCCAGGATGGAAGCGGTGTGCGAGCGCAAGGGAGCTTTAAAGCGCCCTCTCCCCACACCATCTCCAGGGGAGTGCTCTGATTCTGATATGGGCATTGCTGCGGCACAGGACCCTAGCTCTGAATTTTTGGATATTTTTGACCAAGACATTCCTTGTTAGGAAGACTCCTTATCTGGGTTAGTACATGACAGGAAGCTTGTTAGTGAACTCATTGATGCTGTGAGGGACACTCAAGCTGGAGGCTGCGGCTGAAGAACCTCTGGTGGAGGCAGTCTCCTTTGGTTCATTTAAAGTTAATCCTAAGAAGGTTTTTCCCTATACACCTTTTTTTGACAGATTCATAGACCAGGTTTGGGACAAACCTGGAAGTCCTTTGCAGTCTCGCAGCGTCTGGCGGTTAGGTACCTCTTTGAGGAGAGCCTGATTAAAAAATGGGCCTCTCCTCCGGTGGTCGACGCCCCGGTCGCGCGATTTGAATAAAGCCACAACTCTCCCGGTTGAGGGGACCCCTGCCTTTAAGGATTCTACTGATAGGAGGTCGGAAGTGGTGAGCAGAGCCATGTTCACCATGCTGGGATCCGCGCTATGTCCTCTTGTAGCGGCGACCCTGGTGTCTAAGACACTCACAGAATGGGTGAAGATTCTGCACTAGACTGTGCAGGACCATAATCTTCCTCCGGATTGCATTGCGCTGGCCGACCAAATGGTACAGGGCCTGGTGTATGTGTGCGATGCCACTATGGACGTTGCCCCCCTAATCTCTAGGGCCTCAGTGTCTGTGGTGGTTTTGCGTCGCCTGATCTGGTTAAAATGCTGGTCTGCTGACCTGGCCTCTAAGAAGCTCCTGACGGATTTGCCTTTCAAGGGCGGAAGGCTATTTGGTGCTTCCCTGGATGACATTATTAAAAATGTCATGGGGGTAAAAGCACCCTTCTTCCTCAGCCTACTAAGGCAAAGGAGCCGCGCCGTAAGCCGGGTCCTTCCTTTCCCACTCAGAAGAGGTTTTTTCGTCAGTCAGATCCCGTGGGAAAATTCTCCCGGACTGACAAGAGTGTGGCTGGAGGACAGAAGCGTCCCTGGGTGCGTAAGCTGAACAAGCCTGGCAAGCAAGCCCGCCACCGCATGAAGTTTTGCCCCCGCCCGACTCTGGGGTGGGGGGGGGGACGACTTTGCAGGTTCACAGACCGGTGGACCTCCCGGATCTCCGACCGGTGGCTATGCGAGGTGGTCACCTCGGGGTACAGAATAGAGTTCCTTTCCTGGCCACCAGACAGATTCTTTCCCTCAAATCTCTCTCCTTCTGGCGCGTCGGGCTGCCCTATTAGGGGCAGTGCAGGACTTGCTGAGGTGCGGAGTAATTATGCTGGTACCGGCAAAAGAGAGGTTTCAGGGTTTTTATTCAAATCGGTTTGTGGTCCCAAAGAAGGACGGAGTCCGTCCAATTCTGGACCTCAAGGCCCTAAATACCTTTGTGAAGTTTCGGAAATTCCGCATGGAATCCATTCGCTCGGTGATTCCTGCGCTCCAACCGGGGGGATTTTCTGGCATCCTTGGACATCAAGGATGCCTACTTGCATGTCCCAATCTGCGCGGGTCACCAGAAGTTTCTGCGCTTCGCGATAGGCGAAGACCACTATCAGTTTGTGGCTCTTCCCTCCGGTTTGGCGTCAGCACCGTGGGTTTTCACCAAGGTGCTTGCCCCGATTCTAGCTTTGCTGAGACAGCGAGGTATTGCTATCGTGGGCTATCTTGACGATCTTCTTCTGAGAGCAGACTCTGGCTCAGAATTAGAGGAAAATGTGGTGATAGCCAGTCAGGCCCTCCGAGAATTCGGCTGGCTGCTAAACATTCAGAAGTCGGTCCTGATTTGGACTCGGCGTCTGGAGTACCTCGGATTGATCCTGGACTCCTCGGAGGCGAGGGTATTTCTACCCTTAGAAAAATTACAGACTCTTCAATCTGCGGTACGGGTGCTGACGCCCCGCAAATGGTCGTCAATCCGTTTTTGCATGAGGGTCCTGGGACTCATGGTGGCTTCCTTCGAGGCGGTGCCGTATGCCCAATTCCACACTCGTCTTACAAAAGGAGATCCTATCTTGCTGGAACAAGTCTCCATTATCACTGGATCGTCAGATCCAGGTGAGTCACCTGGTCTGGGCATCCCTGACGTGGTGGCTGAGATCCCCGGCCCTTCGGTCAGGGAAGTCGTTCCTTCCTGTCCAGTGGACTGTGATCACAACGGACACCAGTCTTTCGGGCTGGGGCGGAGTCTGGGGAGTTCTGTCAGCTCAAGGGCTCTGGACTCCGGACGAGTCCTGTCTGCCGATCAATGTCCTGGAACTCCGGGCAATCAGACTGTGCCTCTCCTCGTGGTCAAGGAGACTGCAGGGACGCTCAGTCAGGATCCAGTCAGACAACGCCACGGCGGTGGCTTATGTCAACCATCAGGGGGGAACTCTGAGCTCAGCTGCGGCGTCCGAGGTCGCTCACATCCTAAGATGGGCGGATAGAAGCGTGCCGGCTCTGTCGGCCGTTTACATTCCAGGAGTAGACAACTGGCAGGCGGACTATCTGAGCTGCCAGATGTTGGACCAGGGGGAATGGTCCTTGCATCCGGAGATGTTTCACCTCCTTTGCCGGAGGTGGGGCACGCCGGATGTGGACCTATTGGCCTCTCGACTCAATCGCAAGGTGTCGAGATTCGTGGCCAGGTCCAGGGATCCCTGGGCAGACGCGTCAGACGCGTTGGTGGCCCAGTGGGGTCGGTATCGGTTGATTTATGCCTATCCTCCACTGAAGTTGCTTCCTTCGCCTTCTTCGCAGGGTGGAGGCCGAGGGGATTCCGGTGATCCTCATCGCTCCAGATTGGCCTCTGCGTCCTTGGTACGCCGATGTTGTGCCCCTAGTGGCGGACGTTCCATGGCGACTGCCTGTGCCGGTGGACCTTCTGTCTCAAGGTCCCATACTTCATTCCGCTTTACAGTCGCTGGCTTTAATAGCATGGCTATTGAAAGCCAGGTGCTGAAGGACCGTGGTCTCTCAGATTCCGTCATCTCGACATGCTGAGGGCACGGAAATCTTCCTCCAGGAAGATATACCACCGTACCTGGAGAGCCTACATCGCTATGTGCGAGGAGCTTGATTGGCGTCCACGGACGTATTCCGTTCCCAGGATCCTGCTGTTCTTACAGCGCGGTGTGGACAAAAAGCTTGCTTTAAGCACCATTAAGGGTCAGATTTCGGCTTTAGCTATTCTTTTTCAGCGGCCGCTTGCGGGCCATTCTTTGATTAGTACCTTCGTACGGGGGGTCCGCCATGTGCACCCCCCTATTAAACCACCTCTTCTTCCTTGGGATTTGAATTTGGTGCTCTCAGTTCTTCAGGAACCTTCTTTTGAGAACATCAGAGAGATTCCTCTCTTAACTTTGCCTCGTAAGGTGGCTTTCCTAGTAGCCATTACTTCTGTCAGAAGGGTTTCTGAATTGGCGGCCTTGTCTTGCAAACCGCTATACTTGGTCCTCCATAAGGATAAGGCGGTGCTACGCCCGCAGCCTTCTTTTCTCCCGAAGGTGGTTTCGGCCTTACACCTTAATGAGGACATCGTACTTCCGTCTTTATGTCCTCGTCCTTCGCATCCCAGAGAGTTTGCGCTCCACACGTTGGACGTGGCATGTGCCTTGCGGGTGTACCTGTCTGCTACGGCTTCGATTCGGAAGTCTGACTCGCCGTTTGTGTCTGTGTCTGGTCCAAGCCAGGGCCAATCGGTTTCATCTGCCACCATTTCCCGGTGGATCAGGCAGACTGTCATACAGGCCTATGCCCTTAAGGGGCGGGCGCCTCCCTTTCCGGTTACGGCGCATTCAATCGGGGCAATTGGTGCTTCCTGGGCTTTCCGACATCAAGCGTCTGTTGCGCAAGTGTGCAATGCGGCGACCTGGTCGTCCGCACATACCTTTTCAAAGTTTTATATGGTTGATGTGGCTGCATCTTCTGATGCTTCCTTCGGCCCCAAGGTTTTGCAGGCGGCTGTTTAAAGTTGCAACTGCTCCGTTGAGGAGCTCTGCTTGTTTGGAGTGTAGTTTGGTTTTTCCTTGATACTGTTACCACCCCTCGTTCTTTGACACTGCTTTGGGACATCCCACTTTGTCATGATTGAAGATGCTGTGTCAGTCCATGGACAGTAAGAGAAAATAGGATTTTTTTTTTTGTACTCACCGTAAAATCCTTTTCTTTCTCGTACATCACGGGACACAGAGCGGCATAGTCATTACTATGTGGGTTATATAGTTTACCTTCAGGTGCTGGCACTGGCAACTTCCAAACCGGAAGTACCCTCCCCTATATAAGCCCCTCCCATCCGGGAGCACCTCAGTTTTTTGCCAGTGTCTAAGGTGTTGGCCAAGAAGTAACATGTGTTTTTCACTGAGCTTGCGTACAGGTTCTTTTGGGCCTCAGTAAGCTATTCCGGATCCAACCAAAAAAGCTTCATAGCTAAACGGTCGGTACCCGGGCCTTGCAGAGAAGAGCAAGGTTTTGCCTGTAATGCTTCTCTTAGGAGAGCTGGACCCTGGGATCCAGAGCTCTGGTCATACCCACAACTAAGATGCTTTCTGTGCAGGGTGCTATACAGGTCCAGGGGAGTGGAATCCTTGGGAACCCGGTCCCTGAAGGTTTAATTACAATGCCTGCCGTGAGAGGTGAAGTTTGGGCTTCTGTGGACCAAACAGAGTCCTGCGGCGGGGAAAAGGTAAGTGGGGGCCCCCCAGGAACTTGGTTCTATTAGGGGACCCCCAAGCCTAATATGTCTTTCTGCCTGTTACCTAACGGTATTCCCGCTAAATATCTGTGCATGCCTGTAACTACTAAAAAATGTAATAATTTTAATAGTGGGCAAGAAAAAAAACAAAAAAAAAATAGACAGACCGCGGTACCTGTGTTAATCCACTAGAGGCCGCTGTGGAACGTTTCTTGTCATGTGGACTTTTTCTTTTCATCAGAGTCAAGTCCAGGCAGATGGTGAGTTCTCTTGTGGGAAACTGCTTCCTCTGCCATGTTGCAATGCTCGTCCATCCCCCGGCCTGCGGCAAAAGGGCCCTGTCTCCTGTCCCTAGTTTCCTTTTTCAAAAAAGAACGCCGAAGGCGCACGTGCCCGCGCGCGTGCGCGCGCCTCTATATATAGAGGTGAGCTGGAAAAGGGGGCGGAGCTTGGGGGATGACGCTCTGTGCGCACCGCATCGCTTCTGCGCATGTGCAGGCGTCCCAGCATGTTAAAAGGCACAATTATGTGTTGTGAGCTGGCTATGGAGTGCAGAGACAGAGCTGGCAACATTAAAAAAAGGCATACAGCAAGCGGTTGATGCAGGCATCCCCATAGAAAGGCACATTAGTAGACACCAACTGTTTTTATAGCAGCAATTGTGCTAGACTATTGTCAGTAAGTGGTGTATTTCGGCTGGAATACCTCAGCTTTGGGCTTAGGAATATGCCGTCTAAAAACTCCGGGACTAAAAATCCCAGGAAGCATAGGGAGTCTCCATCGGGCTCTGAGGATCTTGGGCATGCTTCGGCTGCACCAATCTCCCCTGAAAAATCAGAGGTTAGTGACCGTAGAGCACCCTCAGGAGTACCTGGTACTGTGGCTGTCCTCAGTTCACCTGCTCCTGTGTATGTAACAGAGGAGGTTTTTTCCTCAGCTCTGGGAGGGCTGGAAGAGAGATTGTCAACATTGATCGCTGCTTCCCTGTCAGAGGGAAAGCGCGCCCGATCTCCGTCTCCTCCCTCAGAGTACCTGTTAGCAGAGCAACAGTCCCATACAGGGATCGACCTACCTGAAGGGGATCAGGATGAGGTTGATTCTGTTGTAGAGGAATCAACAGTGGAAGAGCCATTCTCAGCATCACATGCTGAAAGATTATGGGTTCAGTCCTTGACTAACATGGTCCGATCAGCATTTAAAATGCCCCTTGCGGAGCCATCATCCACTTCTGTCTCCTCGTTGGGGTCGCTAAAAGCTCCCCAGACTGTTTGTTCCTTTCCAATCCATCCTTTACTGGAAGGGCTCATTTACCAGGATTGGGAACATCCTGATAAAATATTTACTCCTCCCAAGAGATTTCAGGTGGTCTATCCCATGGAGGATAAGTTCATCAAAAAATGGAGGGTCCCTACAGTGGACGCAGCCATCTCTTGTGTGAATAAATCACTGACATGTCCAGTGGATAATGTCCAAATGTTCAAGGACCCAATAGATAAAAAATTGGAGTCCTTATTAAAATCTGCTTTTGCTACAGCAGGCTTGGTGACACAACCAGCAGTGGCAGCTATTGGGGTCAGCCAAGCAGTGAAGGATCAGTTGAAACAGGTCTTAAGGGACTTGCCAGATCAGCAGGCCCTTGTCCTAGCTGATCTACCTAGGGCCTTATGCTTTGCGGTTGACGCTATAAAGGATCAGGCCTCCCGCCTTACGCTGTCTGTAGTACATATGCGCAGGCTTCTATGGCTCAAAAACTGGTCTGCTGAAGCCCCCTGTAAAAAATTGCTGGTCAGCTTCCCATTTCATGGTGAACGCTTATTCGGGGAAGACCTGGACAGATATATCCAGAAAATTTCCAGCGGTAAAAGTACACTCTTGCCGGTTAAAAACAGAGTTAGAGGTCCCTCTTTTAAGAGGCCTGCTTCTCCAGTCCCTAGGACATCGGCTGTGAAACAGTTCCGACGGCCTCCTCGGTCAAATCCCGGGGGTAAAAATCAGGGACAATCGCAGGGTAACAAGAAGCCCTGGGTCAGGAGAGGTTCAAAACCTCCCCCAAAGTCAAATGCATGAAGGGTTGCCCCCACTCAATCGGGTGGGGGGAAGACTTCAGTTGTTCGCAGAGACCTGGCGGGACACGATCAGAGACAGATGGGTGCTCTCCGCAGTAAGTCTGGGATACAAATTGGAGTTAAAAGACTCCCCTCCTTCCCATTTTATAAGGTCGAACGTGCCAAGGGATCCCCGGAAGAGAGGATCCCTCCTGTTGGCACTAGAACAACTATTGCTCCAAGCAGTAATTATGGAGGCCCCCCTAGAAGAATGGGGGTTCTGGTTTTACTCAAACCTCTTTACAATCCCGAAGCCAAACGGGGACGTGAGGCCCATATTAAATCTAAAAGGGCTAAACAAATTCCTGCATATCAGGACTTTCCGGATGGAGTCGATCCGATCGGTGGCCACTGCCCTACAAGGGGAGGAATGGTTAGCCTCGATCGACATCAAAGATGCCTATTTGCACATTCCCATCTTTCCAGTCCACCAAAAATTTCTACGCTTTGCAGTAGAAGGGCGCCATTTTCAGTTCAGAGCCTTACCCTTCGGTCTGGCCACAGCACCACGTGTGTTCACAAAAATTCTGGCCCCATTATTGGCCAATTTAAGAACACGAGGTGTAACGATAATGGCATATCTAGACGACTTGTTGCTGATAGACCACTCAGTGGAAAAACTAGAAGTGGTTGTTCACGAGACAATCGAGTATCTGGAATCTCACGGTTGGATTATCAACCGAGACAAGTCAGCCCTAAAACCAGTCAAAAGTCTGGAATACTTGGGGCTAAGGCTGGATTCAGACCAGAGAAAAATTTTCTTGCCTCAAGAAAAGGTGTCGTCTTTGAGAGATTTGATCCACCTAGTGGGTACAAAAAGACAGCCATCCATACGCCTGTGCATGAGGCTGCTGGGAAAAATGGTGGCATCATTCGAAGCAGTACCCTACGGTCAATTCCATTCAAGGAATTTGCAAAGGGCTATACTGTCAGCCTGGAACAAAAAAGTTCAGGCCCTAGACTTACCAATGTCCTTGTCCCCTTCCGTTCGCAAGAGCCTCCGTTGGTGGTTGGTTCCCCAGAATCTGGAAAAAGGGAAATCCTTCAGTCCGATTTCTTGGAAGGTGGTCACTACAGATGCCAGCCTTATAGGCTGGGGAGCAGTACTGGAGCAATGGTCTCTCCAGGGCAGATGGTCAGATGCAGAAAAGGCCCTGCCCATCAATCTCTTAGAGATACGAGCAGCCCGGTATGCCCTAGTAGCATGGACATCCAAACTCCAAGGGTCCCCTGTCAGAATTCAATCGGACAATGCCACGGCAGTGGCATATATCAATCATCAAGGTGGCACCAGGAGTCGTGCAGCCCAGAGGGAGGTAAATTGCATCCTGAAATGGGCAGAAAGATATGTCCCAGCCATATCCGCGGTATTCATTCCAGGAGTGGAGAATTGGAAGGCGGACTTTCTAAGTCGCCAACAATTATGCCCAGGGGAATGGTCCCTTCACCCCGAGGTTTTCCGGACAATATGTCAGCGGTGGGGAACACCGGATGTAGATCTGCTAGCATCCAGATTCAACGCAAAAGTGGACAGGTTTGTCTCTTGGACAAGGGATCCCCTAGCTTGCGGCTTGGATGCCCTAGTGTTCCCTTGGGATCAGTTCAAGCTGATATATGCATTCCCACCGCCACAATTGTTACCTCGATTACTCCGCAGAATCAGGGTAGAAAAGAAACCAATGATTCTGGTGGCTCCAGCGTGGCCCCGAAGAGCATGGTACGCGGAGATTGTAAAAATGTCTGTGGGGAGTCCTTGGACCCTCCCACATCGTCCGGACCTGCTTTCGCAAGGACTGATATACCACCCTTCCTTACCAGCCCTAGGTTTGACGGCCTGGCTATTGAAGCCCACATTCTAAAAAAGAGAGGTCTCTCTAATCCTGTGGTAGCTACCATGATCAATGCCAGGAAGCCGGTATCCAGGCAGATCTACTATAGAATCTGGAAGGCGTACATCGCCTGGTGTGAGGCCAAGAAATGGCATCCACGTAAGTACGTAATAGGTAGGATTCTGGACTTCCTACAGTGGGCTGTAGATAGGAAGCTTGCCTTGAGTACTATCAAGGGTCAGATTTCGGCCTTGTCAATATTTTTTCAGAGGCCCTTGGCCTCGCATTCACTAGTCAAAGCCTTTATACAAGGAGTGATGCGTATTAGCCCTCCGGTTAATATTCCCATATGTCCATGGGACTTAAACCTGGTTCTGTCGGTTCTACAGAAACAACCATTTGAACCATTACAGCATATTTCCCTGGTTCTTCTCACCAGGAAATTGATTTTTCTAGTAGCCATTTGTTCGGCTAAAAGAGTGTCGGAATTAGCCGCTATGTCCTGTAGGGAGCCACATCTGGTTATCCATAAGGACAGAGTAGTGTTACGTCCTCATCCAGCCTTTCTTCCTAAGGTGGTATCGAGGTTTCATTTGAACCAAGATGTGGTTCTTCCTTCTTTTTTCCCCAAACCTAGTTCAGTAGAGGAAAAGTTATTACATTCTTTGGATGTAGTAAGAGCAGTTAAAGCTTATCTAAAAGCCACTGCTCAGATTCGCAGAACGGATACTTTGTTTATTCTGCCGGAAGGCCCCAGAAAGGGTCAGGCAGCGTCAAAATCTACTTTAGCCAAGTGGATTCGACAGGTCATTATGCAAGCCTATGGCTTGAGAAGGAGACCGCCTCCGTTCAAAGTTAGGGCGCACTCCACGAGAGCAGTTGGAACTTCATGGGCAGTGCATCACCAGGCCTCCCTGGCTCAAATCTGTAAGGCCGCAACATGGTCTTCAGTACACACGTTTACTAGGTTCTACCAGGTGGACGTTAGAAGTCAGGAGGATGTCGCCTTTGGGCGCAGTGTGTTGCAGGCTGCAAAAGATCCTCATGTCTGATAGCGCTCAGCTTATTTATGGTGTATCCCCCCCCCCTCATTGGGCATTGCTTTAGGACATCCCACATAGTAATGACTATGCCGCTCTGTGTCCCGTGATGTACGAGAAAGAAAATAGGATTTTTATAACAGCTTACCTGTAAAATCCTTTTCTTGGAGTACATCACGGGACACAGAGCTCCCACCCCTCTTTTGGGGACACTTATTGCTTTGCTACAAAACTGAGGTGCTCCCGGATGGGAGGGGCTTATATAGGGGAGGGTACTTCCGGTTTGGAAGTTGCCAGTGCCAGCACCTGAAGGTAAACTATATAACCCACATAGTAATAACTATGCCGCTCTGTGTCCCGTGATGTACTCCAAGAAAAGGATTTTACAGGTAAGCTGTTATAAAAATCCTATTTTCTCTGACGTCCATGGACTGACACAGCACCCACCCCTCCTTTTTTGTGTTTGTACTGCTTTAATACGAACTGAGGCTGCTGGCTGCAGGTAGGAGGGTTATGTCCGGAGGGACCGCCCCCTGGGCGGGGCTGTTCAGCTCTGGTAATGGAATGTATGTTAAAACATCTAACATTCTGCCTAGTCTTCTCCTATGAGCAGGAACATAACCCACTTTGTCATGATTGAAGATGCTGCGTCAGTCCATGGACATCAGAGAAAAGGATTTTACGGTGAGTACAAAAAAATCAGATTTTTTGTCTCATCAGACCACATGACCTTCTCCCATTCCTCCTCTGGATCATTCAGATGGTCATTGGCAAACTTCAGACGGGCCTGAGCAGGGGGACCTTGCGTGTACTGCAGGATTTTAATCCATGACGGCGTAGTGTGTTACTAATGGTTTTCTTTGAGACTGGTCCCAGCTCTCTTCAGGTCATTGACCAGGTCCTACCTTGTAGTTCTGGGCTGATCCCTCACCTTCCTCATTATCATTGATGCCCTACGAGGTGAGATCTTGCATGGAGCCCATCATCTTGAACTTCTTCCATTTTCTAATAATTGCGCCAACAGTTGTTGCCTTCTCACCAAGCTGCTTGCCTATTGTCCTGTAGCCCATCCCAGCCTTGTGCAGGTCTACAATTTTATCCCTGATGTCCTTTCACATCTCTCTGGTCTTGGCCATTGTGGAGAGGTTGGAGTCTGTTTGAGTGTGTGGACAGGTGTCTTTTATACAGGTAACGAGTTCAAACAGGTGCAGTTAATACAGGTAATGAGTGGAGAACAGGAGAATTTCCTAAAGAAAAAATAACCGGTCTGTGAGAGATGGAATTCTTACTGGTTGGTAGGTGATCAAATACTTATGTCATGCAATAAAATGCAAATTAATTACTTAAAAATCATACAATGTGAATTTCTGGATTTTTGTTTTAGATTCAGTCTCTCGCAGTTGAAGAGTACCTATGATAAAAATTACAGACCTCTACATGCTTTGTAAGTAGGAAAACCTGCAAAATCGTCAGTGTATGAAATACTTGTTCTCCCCCACTGTGTATACCATACATAAAGTTTGGCACTATCTTTTCTGTGTGGGCTCACAGGTGTCCCGAAGGCTCCCTCTTTAAAATATTTCCCAACATTTTGTCTCCTGAGTATGGACTCCATTACCTTTATATGGAAGGAGCTTAAATATGTTCTTAGGTGGCAGAAAGGCTTTTTATTGAAGAAATGTGAATACAGACTCTCTATGCATAGAGCACAAGGTGCAAGGCAGGGACGGATGGCTGTGTTGCAACAAGCAGGACACACGGCTAAAGTCTTTGGAGTGCTGCATTTTGTAAAATTTAATATGTATAAAAGTGCTGGGTCATTTGAGGGGTGCCTAGAAAGGAATAATGCAAAATGTGACGATTGACAGCCCTCCTCCTATCTCACTATAGGCTGCTGAACTTCACATTTAAGATTACCCTGTGCCAGAATTAGCCCTAAAACCACCCAATTTTTGTGCTAAAACAAACTGCCAATATGCTGGCTCTAAAAATTACAATTGGAATTTAACTAGTAAAAAAAATAACGCCATATAAATGCCATAGATCTTTCCCATAGTTTGTATACGTTATAACTTTTGTGCAAACAAATCAATATACGCTTATTGCGTTTTTTTTTTTGTTTACCAAAATATGTAGAATACATATCAGCCTAAACTGAGGAAAAATGTGTTTTTAAAAAAATAAAAAATATTTACTATAGCAAAAAGTTAATATTTGTGTTTTTTTCAAAATTGTCACTTTTTTTGTTTTTAGCGCAAAAAAAAAAAAAAAAACCCGCAGAGGTGATCAAATACCACCAAAAGAAAGCTCTATTTGTGGGGGGAAAAAAAGACGTCAATTTTGTTTGGGTACAACATCGCACGACCGCACAATTGTCAGTTAAATCCACGCAGTGCCGAATCGCAGAAAATGGCCCGGTCATTGGGCAGCCAAATCTTTTGCGGCTGAATCGGTTAAAATGCCCAACTTTTTCTTCCTTGAAGTTGCAGCTGAACAGATGGAAAATGTGCAAGAAATAATTTAGTTTTGGGAACCTACCCATAGCCCAGGAAAAAACATTTGTGAAACTAGTTGTTAAGAGAAAAAAAGAAAAACAAGAGTGCTACTTCATGAATGTGGTTCTCTAGTACAGCTAAATAGGAAGTATTTAACTTTTGGGTTATGCTGCTGCCTACAGGAGGATTGAATGCTGCCAAATAAAAAAAACTGTAAGAAGAAATCCTCCAACTACTGGCATTTCTCAGTTTTGTTACTAGTGTCCAAGGAGAATGGACATCTTTTTCTCCGCTTTACTATGTATATCACTGAAGCCCCTGGAGATTTTACCTCCTTAATGAACAGAGCATTTTTTGCGATACGGCACTGCGATGCGTTAACTGACAATTGCGCGGTCGTGCGACGTTGTGCCCAAACAAAATTGATGTCCTTTTTTTCCAACAAACAGAGCTTTCTTTTGGTGGTATTTGATCACCTCTGCGGTTTTTATTTTTGCGCTATAAACAAAAAAAGACAGACAATTAAAAAAAAAAAGTTATATTTTCACTATTTGCTATAATAAATATCCCCAAAAAATATATAAAAAAACAAATTTCTTCCTGACTTTAGGCCGATATATATTCTTCTACGTATTTTTGGTAAAAAAAATCGCAATGAGCGTATATTGGTTTGCGCAAAAGTTATAGCGTCTACAAAATAGGGGATAGATTTATGGCATTTTTATAAAAAAATGTATTACTACTAATGGCGGTGATCTGCGATTTTTATTGGGACTGCGACATTGCGGCGGACAGATTACTATATAAATGTCACTGGTAGGGAAAGGGTTAAACACTAGGGGGCAATCAAGGGGTTAACTGTGTTCCCTCTGTGTGTTCTAACTGTAGGGGGGATGGGTTACCTAGGACATGACAGAGATCACTGCTCCCGATGACAGGGAGCAGTGGATTCCTGACATGTCACTAGGCAGAACAGGGAAATGCATAAGCAGTTCCCTGTTCTGCCTCTTCTCGTCGCGAACGCGGGCCGCCGGCAGTGTGCGCGCGCCCGCTATGCGGCTATGAAGAAGGGACGTACAGGTATGCCCTTTTGCCCATCCGTGCCATTGTGCCAACGTATATCATCGTGCGCTGGTCGGGAAGTGGTTAACGGCTGGCTTATTTTTATTTTTTTCTAGCACCTTTTTTCTTTGATCTTTTTGTTCTACATTCAAGACTCTTCTCTGCATAACTGCTGCATCTTTCTGTCTTTGATTTCAGTTCTGGCACAGTCATCCTGAGCCTAGCTTTGGAGTACCGCATCTAGATCCCACTAAACTGGACTTTGCAGGGACAGCTTGGAAGTGACTGACAGGCACTGGGTGCCATATAAGGTGCTTTCTAGGCTCAGTTCTTAGCTGCAGAACACATTCCAGAGCCACTGGCATTCTCTAAGCTTTTGCTGACAGCATCCGCTGGGTAGAATGTTGCACGCAGTCTACGGTTTTGAGGATGCCTCTCCCAGTGCTGCTACTGAATGCAAAAAGCCACAAGGAATTTCAGTCTTCTACAGAACAAATTCCAGAGCTGCTGGCATTCCCTCAGCTTTTGCTCACAGCATCTGCTGGGTAGAATGTTGTTCTGCGCTCATACTGTTTTGAGGATACAACTCCCCACTGCCACTCCTGATTTGCGAAGAGCCTCAAGGAATTTCAATCTTCTATCTGTTCCAGCTGCCGGCAGTTCACCACCAGCTACCCGACTCTCACCTGCTACCAGCTGTTTGGGTTTCGAGAGTACCTGAGACCTTGCCTCTTATCCTGAGCCTATATATTACCTCACCGCCACACGGTCCCAGCATATCTGATTATGGACACAAGGGAACAGTCCTGCTGTTCCGGGTGCATTTGGGTTTCATTCTGCTTGGGGCTCCAGGGCTGCTTGCAGTGCAGCCAACATCTTTAGCTTGGAATCATGTTCTCCTCTGCTCTTAGTGTCTGTTCCGTCTTCCAAGACCTTTTTGGCTTTATCACAGTCATAAAAGACTTTTTGACTCACGTTACCAAATTATTTATTCACTCTGATCGTAGAGGCCACAAAATTGGTCCTGCACCTTTGGTGCAAATTCTATATCTGATTTCCCCCAGGGCCATAGCAGCATTCTAGATTCTTTAGTTGCCCAGTTCTTGATGAGTTTACCCCTGAGGAATTAAAGTGTATTAATCTCAAATTAAATGAGACCATTTCAGCTCTTATTGATTCAGTTTGCACCATTCTAACACTAGAGGATTGTTGCTTCTACCAATGCTGTTTTCGGTCTTAGGTCATCTAAAACTCACAATACTGCAAAGACTTTACCTTTGCAATTGCTTTTCTGACTTTTTCTCTATGTACATCTGAACCATTCCGATAAGATCCCCCTAAATGCTTATTAGCCTTGTATCCATTTGGTAAGGGTTTTCGCTGTAATGGTCTTGTTCCCCTGTGGATTTAGCAGTGTCACCTCTTAAGAGGGCACTTACTAGTAAGGTAGAGAACTCATCTGCTACTCAAAGCCCTTTCTAGAGCTCTGTTCTTGCTGGCAGGTTCTTCCCTTTATCTGAAATTAGCTGTGACCTTTCTTTGTCAAACCATGTTTGACTGGTCAAAAACCTTAAGCGATCTAACTACTTTTGCAGTTGATTCCTTGCTTATATAATTCACAAGGCAGGTGGATGTAGCATTAAATTTCAGCCTGTGACATTTGCTGAAAGCATCCCATCTAATTTTTCGCCTATGTCTCATCCTAGTGCATTTGCGAAGGGCACTTAGTCATCTAAGAAACTGACTGCAAAGTCTTTTTTTTCCTCTGTCTGTTAAGAAATGTTCTCCACTCCCTCAACCTCCTATTTAAACCCCCCAGGTTTGACTCCATGTTGTCCTTTGACAAAACTTCCTCTGTCAAGAGTGGGGGATGTTTGTAAACCGTTGCGGACACTTGGAGCATCTTGCTTTTCGAATGCTTGGGTACAGGAGGTGGTATCCCATTGCTACAAACTGTAGTTTTGCTCCCTGACCTTTCCTCTATTTCTCATTTCAACCTTCCTGTTTTACTGCACAGGTTAGCAGATATCCATGAAACCCTCTCCGTTCTTCTTGATCAAGATGTCATTGCTCCAGTTTCTATAGCAAATGGTTCCATAGGTTTTACTCTATCCTGTTCACTGTTTTCAAGCCCAAGGGTAGCATTCACCGCATTCTGTATCTAAAAGCTCTAAATTTCTTCATTTGAGTTTAAAAAGTCTTCAAAGTATCTGCCAAATTTGTCATTGCCTCCCTACATCAGGGAGATGTTCTGACTTCTGTGGAGATCAAGGACCTACTACATGTCATCTTCTTTCAAGAGTAAATACAGTTGCTCTATTACACTTAGCAGTGTGGTCCTTGCACTGCCAGTTTAAAGTGGTTGTAAAGTCTAGTCCAGGGCACACTTTAGGTCTGATGCCGCGTACACACGATCATTATTCACGGCGGTTAAAAAACCACCGTGAATAATGACATTTTAAACGAGGGAACAGCTTGTTCCCCACACATGGTCATTTTTCTCGTCATTTTAAAAAATGACGAGAAAAATGACCATGTGTGGGGAACAAGCTGTTCCCTCGTTTAAAATGTCATTATTCACGGTGGTTTTTTAACCGCCGTGAATAATGATCGTGTGTACGCGGCATCAGACCTAAAGTGTGCCCTGGACTAGACTTTACAACCACTTTAAACGATTGTCTATGGGCTCCATGGCAGTGTTTCCCTATGGGAAAAATGACAAAAAGATCACACACAGTCGTTTTTCTTGTTCAAAACAAAAAATGATCGTGTGTACGCGGCATGAGAGTTCCTTCCACAGGAGAAAATTTACACTCTGGTCTCTGATTTGAACTGTTTAGTCCGGGAGCATTCCGACTCCCTGCTTATGCATGTTTAATGGTAGCCTCTTGTATCTGATGGTAAACTCTTTAGAAACAGTTCATTGGCCCAGTTTCATTCCAACTTCAAAATTGCAACTTTTGTTGTCTTGAGAAAAGATAAAATGTATCTAAAGGCATTTTTTTTTTTTTTTTCATTTTGGCTAAAGTAAAAATACTTTGCCACCTGTGTCCCATAAGAGAGATATCCCATCTCTTCCTGCCCTATAGCTAAAACAAAGTGAGAGGAAATCCCTCCAAAGTGAGTGACTCCTGGGATGTCACCTGGGTCACCAGAACAAGTGTCCCTATTGAAATATTTCCCATCTATTACTGTTCTGGTGTCAACAGAATTTGAGATTTCCCCATTTGATAACAGTAAACAGGACAAATGGTGGGTGAATCTTCCTAATGGGGCACAGACATCAATAAAAACTGACAGTGTGAATGAATAACGCCTGAGAATAAAACTAAAACCTAGGGGGCGCTGCTGCAAACACCTGAAAATCGGATCCTAAACAGAAAAAAGGGGGTAAGTGAATAAATGGTGATATTTGCGCTGCGAAGAAAAGGGGAGAGAGTGATGGAAAGCAAGCAATATTGTAGGTGTATAAAAAAGTGTCCGTCTATAACAATAATGCTACGTGATGGATACTACGTGAAAGGAACGTGACCGGTTAAATGATCCAGTAGAAAAGTCTGTGTCACAATACAAACAAATGAATGATAAATCCAATAAACTCAGTGTCAAATAAACAATCAATGTATAAAAACTACATTAATATAAACCTTCATACATAACGTAATAGATGGAGCATAATTAAACGTGAAAGAAACATGACCACATTAAAAAAAAAATAGAAAACAAATTAAACAGTGATCCAGTAGAAAAGTCTGTTGCACAGTACAAAGTGGTGGAAAATAAGTCCAACAAAAATCCGTGTCAGGTATGCAAGATCAATCCCATCACCAGAGAAAGGGTAGGTGCTTGAAAACCTAGGATCTTCAGTGATGACACCTGTGTGTCTGCAAGCTGCTCACCTTACTGCCGTAAGGTATACGGCATAAATGGTCTCGGGAGCAGCATGCAATGTCTTCCTGTCCTATAGTGGTCTTGTTTTGTTTTTTTTTCCACTCTCAATGATAAGTATGAACATAGGGAAAAAACAGAGGCTCATGGCACAATTCCGTATGATAGACAAGAGAGTAATGGATGGCAGCTGACCCAACAGAGATGCGCTCACTTTTAGGCTGGGTTCACACTGGTGCGACAAACGCTCCGACATTGGGAACGCATGACGTGTGAAAATCAATGTTTTCCCCCCATCCTAACTGGTCTGAAACATGTCGGTCCGACATTGAAAATGCTCCCTGTACTACTTTGGTCCGACTTTGATCCTACTTCAGCCCATTGACTATCATTGAAGTCGGATCAAAGTCGGAATGCCGTCTTGCATGATCCGACTTTGGCATGCGACTTGTGCTCTGATCATCTTGAGGGGGAACTCCACGCCAAATTTTAAATAAAAAACCGGCATGAGTCCCCCTTCCAAGAGCATACCAGGCCCTTGGGTCTGGTATGGATTTTAAGGGGAACCCCCTACGCCGAAAAAACGGCATGGGGGTCCCCCCATAATCCATACCAGACCCTTATTCGAGCACGCAGCCCGGCCGGTCAGGAAAGGGGATTGGGACGAGCGAGCGCCCCCCTACCTCCTGAACCGTACCAGGCCATATCCCCTCAACATGGAGGGGTGGGTGCTTTGGGGCAGGGGGGCGCCCTGCGACCCCCCCACCCCAAAGCACCCTGTCCCCATGTTGAGGACAAGGGCCTCTTCCCGACAACCCTGGCTGTTGGTTGTCGGGGTCTGCGGGCGGGGTGCTTATTGGAATCCGGGAGCCCCCTTTAATAAGGGGGCCCCCAGATCCCGGCCCCCACCCTATGTGAATGAGTATGGGGTACATCGTACCCCTACCCATTCACCTGGGGGAAAAAATGTCAAGGAAAAAAAACACACTAGACAGGTTTTTAAAGTAATTTATTAGGCAGCTCCGGGGGTCTTCTTCCGACTTCGGGGGTCTCTTCCGACTCTCCGGCCTCTTCTCCCGCTCTCTGGTGCCTTGTCCGCACTCTCCGGTTCTTCTCCCCCTCTCCGGTGCCTTCTGCCGGGCACCTCCGCTATCTTCTGCCAGCTCTTTTGCTAGCGGGGGCCCGGTCTTCCCCGTCTTCTTCCCTCTTCTCTTGTCCGTGCAACAACTTATATAGGCATGGGGCGTGGTATGACGTCACAGTCCCATAATGCCCCGGGATGTGACGTCATAAGGGGGCGGGTCACCGGGTGACATCACCCAGTGACCACGCCCCATGCCTAATATAAGTCATTGCGCGCCGTGCACACGGCATTACAGCGGGAGAGAGCGGCTTGTCAACCTCGGGACAAGAGAAGAGGGAAGACGACAACGGGCAAGACCGGGCCCCCGCTAGCAAAAGAGCTGGCAGAAGATAGCGGAGGTGCCCGGCAGAAAGCACCGGAGAGCGCGGAGAAGGCACCGGAGAGCGGGAGAAGAGGCCGAAGAGTCGGAAGAAGACCCCCGGAGCTGCCTAATAAATTACTTTAAAAACCTGTCTAGTGTGTTTGTTTTTTTTTCTTGACATTTTTTCCCCCCAGGTGACTGGGTAGGGGTACGATGTACCCCATACTCATTCACATAGGGTGGGGGGGCCGGGATCTGGGTGCCCCCTTATTAAAGGGGGCTCCTGGATTCCGATAAGCCGCCCGCAGACCCGGACAACCAACGGCCAGGGTTGTCGGGAAGAGGCCCTTGTCCTTAGCAACATGGGGACAGGGTGCTTTGGGGTGGGGGGAGACGCAGGGCGCTCCAAAGCACCCACCCCCCCATGTTGAGGGAATGCGACCGGCACGCTCGCTCGTCCCCTTTCCTGACCGGCCAAGCTGCGTGCTCGGATAAGGGTCTGGTGTGGATTTTGGGGGGGGACCCCCACGCTGTCTTTTCGGTGTAGGGGTTCCCCTTTATATCCATACCAGACTGAAGGGCCTGGTATGCTCCTGAAGGGGGAACCCATGCCGGTTTTTTATTTAAAATTTGGCGTGGAGTTCCCCCCTCAAGATTCATACCAAACACAGTGCCTGGTATTGGCGTGGATCCAAGTCGGATCCCCGTTCATTGAAAGTCGGACGTATGTCGGCTTCATAAAACTATAAAATTTATAAAAAACAAAATCAAATCCCTGGGTAGGATAATGAAAAGTTTTTTTTATAGCAGCGCTCAGGTGGTCAATACACTCCCTTGTCCACTCGCTCTTATTTACAGTTTATAAGAGTACATCTAGAACTTGTGAAAAAAATGTGTTGTAAATGACATATATCTCCAGATGTCTTCTTAATAATATGATCCACTTTCAATTATCTGTTGTATCCCCTTTCGGGTGGGTACTCACCACACACAGGATTTAAATAGGCACCTCACAGATCCCATCCGATGGTCATCCGATCATCCCAATCCTGGTTCTGATTAATCCCTCTAATGCCTCCAGAGATCACCCGATATTCACCAGCAGATGTTCAAGGTGAAAGAAAAAGAAGCCACCAATAGTGTAATCCCGTACAGTATCTTTTTAATCAGTCTATAAAATTATTTCTACAGCATTTCTTCCATAAGGTAAAATGAATGCAGTAAAATAGCAGCAATGTGATTCAAAAACGCCGCGCTGTTCCCCAGCTCCTAACAGGTGCAGTGTATCAGCTGGTACAGCTTGTGTTTAACCAGACTTACTACCGCTTCCTGTGTTTGGAGCGCACTTGGAACGCACCGACGTCACTTCCTTTCAGTATGTCGGCTTCAAGTCGCAGGGCAAAGTCGGATCCAAAGTAGGAAGGCTGTCGTGCTGCACCAGTGTGAACCCAGCCTTAGAGAATATAACAGGGACAACAATCCACGAACGCTGAGTTCGTAAGCCTCTGCATAAAGTCCTTACGCTGCCTTGAGATCCAAACTCCCTCCAGCCCAGGCTCGATATATATATATATATTGTACAGGACGCCAAGGTTGGGTCCTGGACGGGTGCTATGTAGCACCAATATTTGGGTTATGGTCCCTTTAACGAGTGGTAGTGGTGTTCAGGAGGTCACCCAGAATGGGTGAGGAATTCCCGGCAAAATAAATAGTCCAGAGAGGACTGGCTTGCAGTCCTCTTTGTCTTAATAGAGAGGTATTTGGGGCTCGGAATTTCGGAGGCTCTAAAGTGACATTCGGGTGGGATAGAGCCTCCACTCCTGACCACTGGAAGTCAGCACACAGGGGGTTAAGGGCTTCCAGGAAGACAGCTCATAAACCAGGAAGTGGTGCTAGAGGTGGGGTGGAAGGAGTATGAGGACTGCACCTGTGGAGACAAGCTGTGTGTCTTCTGGGAGCTTGTAAAGACTCCGCAAGGGCTCTGGAAGTTCCCCTACAAAAACTGTATGTGTCTTTTCTTTGATTTATTTTTGTGCTGAAGACAAGCAGGACTTTGATTTATGCTGGAAGATCAGCAGACTTTGCTGGCAGAGTGCATTTGCAGCTGCAAAAACCGTTTAAAACAAACTGACATTTAAAGAGACAGTGGGCTTATGGCATGTCTTGGGTGAAGTCAGCTCAGACATTGCAAACAGCAGACAAAGGCATGGAGGAGGTCATCAAGGCTTTGGCATAAGCCACTGTGACCCAGCAACAAGCCACTGCGATCCAGCAGCAAGCTTTAGCAGAGGCAAACCGTCGCCATGAGGAAGCGATAGCTCAGCAGCAGGAAAGCACACGGCTGCTAGCCACCCATTTTACGGCCCAGCAGGGGTCCACTCAAGCACAGGTGGCCGCATTGCAGGAGGCATTACAGCGACTGGCTCAGGGACGAGAGCAAGCGGTCGTTGCCGCTGGCAACCAAGTGTCCGTGAGAGCCACCCATTTTTTACAAAAGCTAACACCCAGTGATGACGTAGAGGCCTTTCTCACTACCTTTAAAAGGATAGAGAGAGAGGGGTGACCAATGGGCTGGTATTATCTCCCCTTTTCTCACCGGTGACCCGCAAAATACTTATTTTGACCTTCCATGTGAGCACATCAGCGACTATGAGCAGATGAAGGCAGAGATCCTGGCCCGCCTGGGAGTGACCACAGCCGTCCGGGCTCAGAGGGTGCATCGCTGGCGGTACAAACCTGACCGACCACCTAGGTCCCAAATGCACGAACTAGTGCAGCTGGTGAAAAAATGGCTGCAGCCAGAAAAATTGTCAGGCCCACAAATGGTGGAACGGGTGGTGATGGATTGGTACCTGCGGTCCCTGCCAGATGACCTACAGCGCTGGGTAAGCCATGGAGACCCTGCAACTGCTAACCAGCTGGTTGAGTTGGTCGAAAAGTTCACCGTGGTAGAGGACCTGCTTGGGCCTGCCAAGCGTCGGGAACCCACAGCAAGGGCAACCAGACCAGCCACAGCACCTAGGAGAGAAGCCCTGCCTGACGTTGGAACCCGCAAACCTGCATCATCCTCCGCAGAACCACGAAGGTTGGTTCCTGTCCCACGGATGGGGGACCTACAGTGTTGGCGATGTCGGTCCTGGGGGCATACCCGGGCACAGTTCCCGCTGCAGGAGGAGCCTATGGACTGTGGGACCGGTCGGAGAAGCTCCTTCTATGTGCAAAGAGTGAGTGCCACTCATCTTGATCTGGATGAAGGATGGTTCGAGTGTGAAGTGTGGGTGAACCACCTTCCTGCCAAGGCGCTACTGGACTCAGGTAGCATGATAACACTGGTACATACCAGGGTGCTCGGGAGACTCGGCCCAGTGAATAAGACTCTACGGGTAGTGTGTATCCATGGGGACACCAGGGAGTACCCCCTGGTCCCAGTAACGGTTTCCTACGGCCATATTTCAGTTACACAAGAGGTTGGGGTGGTAAAAAGCTTAATACATGACATCATAGTGGGGCAGGACTGTCCAATATTTCTTGAACTATGGAACCAGGTACAGATAGGGCTGCCCGGAGAACTGGGGACACTGGGCCTGGAAGGGACAGAGTCGGAGGGATCCGGGCCTGAAACCCCCACAACACACCCCTCTAATATGGAGATACCCGTCACTGATAATGAAGTTACAGAGAATACTAATTTGGATGATGATGTTTCTGTTCCAGGTCTTAAAACCGAGTTGATCTCTGAGGGGGGGGGAGTTTTCCCATTACAAGTCATGCTGGGGGAGGAAGATGAGGAGCTCTCTCCGGCTGAGGAGGATGAGGGGGAAACATCCTCGAGGCAAGTGCATCCAGACCTGGATGTATCCAGGGGTGCATTTGGCACTGCCCAATTACAGGATCCTACCTTGATCAATGCTCGAGAGCAGGTTTCTGTTATTGATGGGGTCTTACAAATGCCAGGGGCAGATCAGAGGTTTCCTCATTTTGCATTGAAGGGGGACTTGGTATATCGAGTAGCTGAGAGCCGAGAGGAAACTGTAGAGCAGTTGCTGGTTCCCCAACTATATCGGCGGATGCTCCTTGATCTAGCCCACAACGACGCACTAGGACACCTGGGGGCAGAGAAAACAGAGGCCAGGATAACCGACCAGTTTTATTGGCCAGGAGTGAAGGCCGAGGTTAAAAGATATTGTGCATCTTGTCCCATTTGCCAGTTAACCGCCCCGGTGCACCACTATAGAAACCCTCTAGTACCCTTGCCAATTATTGAGGTCCCATTGGAGCGGATCGCTATGGATCTGGTGGGACCCTTGGTAAAGTCGGCAAGGGGGCACCAATACATATTGGTCATACTAGATTACGCAACTAGGTATCCAGAAGCAATCCCTTTGAGGAAAGCTTCCTCTAAGGCCATTTCCCGGGAGTTGTTTCAAATGTTCTAATGGACTTGGTTCCCCAAAGAGATACTGACGGACCAGGGCACCCCTTTTATGTCAAAGGTGATGGCGGACTTATGCAAACTGTTTCAGATTAAGCAGTTGCGGATGTCCGTTTATCATCCGCAGACCGATGGCCTAGTCGAGAGATTTAATAAAACTCTAAAGTCCATGTTGAAAAGAGTGGTCCAGAAAGACGGGAAGGATTGGGATATGTTACTCCCCGCCTTGTTGTTTGCCATCCGGGAGGTTCCACAAGCATCCACGGGCTTCTCGCCGTTTGAGCTAGTGTATGGACGAAGGCCCCGGGGGTTGCTCGACCTAGTAAAGGAAACATGGGAAAGTGAGTCCTCACCACATAAAACTGTGGTAGAGCATATCTCTCAAATGCGAGAGAGGGTGGCTAAGGTGATGCCGCTGGTGAGGGAGCACATGCAGAAAGCTCAGGATGCCCAAAGAAGAGTGTATAACCGGTCGGCTAAAATTAGACAGTTTCAAGTAGGAGACCGGGTGGCTGTTCTAATACCTACGGTGGAGAGCAAATTCTTGGCCAAGTGGCAAGGCCCGTTTGAGGTAGTAGAGAAAGTAAGTGAGGTGAACTACAAGATACACCAGCCAGGGAAAAGAAAACCCTACCAAATCTATCATGTGAATTTATTGAAACCCTGGAGAGACAGAGAACAGGTATCCGCGGTGGTAGGAGTACAGTCAGGGGACCATGCAGGGATCGACCTGGTGCAGGTTGCTGCCACCCTGACTAGACCCCAAACCCAGCAAGCAAAAGAGTTTCTGCAAAGAAATAGGGTCATGTTTTCAGAATTGCCTGGTCTCACCAACGTCATCAAACATGACATCGTAACCGAACCCAATGTAAAAATCCGGTTAAAGCCTTACCGTATCCCAGAAGCTCATAGGGTGGCGGTATCTGATGAGGTTAAAAGAATGCTCGAACTTGAAATCATTGAAGAGTCACAAAGCGAGTGGTCGAGTCCAATCGTGTTGGTACCCAAACCCAACGGCACCCTCCGCTTCTGTAACGACTTCAGAAAACTTAATGAAGTCTCCAAGTTTGATGCGTATCCCATGCCACGAGTAGATGAGCTAATTGAGAGGTTAGGTCCTGCCAGGTATATCACCACGCTGGACCTCACAAAAGGGTACTGGCAGATTCCCCTGACCAAGGAAGCCAGGGAGAAAACAGCCTTCTCTACCCCGGAAGGCCACTTCCAATACAAAAGGATGCCATTTGGTCTACACTCTGCCCCTGCCACGTTCCAAAGGGCCATGGACAAAACTGGACATAGTCATCTTCAGCACTTCCCTGGGTTCAGGCAGTGGTAGACTCCTTGAGAAGAGCAGGGTTCGGCGGACCCAAGGTAAGCGGGATATAGTCTCACCACCACTCGCTCTCCCTGTTTGGAACTCCGCTTCCTGATTTGGCCTGGCACGTCACATGTCCTGCGTTTAGTTCAGATGGTTGCTGTACAGCCACGCCGGACATGTTTCGTCACACGGATTTAATCATGGGATTGGCTGTACGGCATGGCGAACCCTCCCTTTATACTAGCCACTCCATTTATTGGTGGAAGCCAGAGTGTTACTGTGCATGCGCTCCACGTCTATTACAGGGTGGAAGCATAACAGTGCTTGCTATCCACATCATCTAAGGACAGAAATACAACTGTCTGCGTCTGTGCGCAGCGGGTGTCCCAGCAACCACAATTCACCAGCCCATAGGCCAATTTGTATCTAGCAGGAAAAACAAATATAGATCAACACTCCTCCTTCCAAACTGTGTATTGTGGCCATTGAGTTTTAATAGCAGGCTAGTTATGAATAAATTCACGCTAATAACTCTATCAAATGAACAGGTAATAATATGTATGTATATATAAAAACCTAGAAATCCAAAACCAAACTTAATTGGATATACTTAGGATTATAAAAATAAAAATAAAATGTAAAAAATTGTTTCCTATATGGATATGTGACTGGATATTACTATATTAACCACTTGCTTACTGGGCACATAAACCCCCTTCCTGCCCAGGCGAAATTTCAGCTTTCGGCACTGTCATGCTTTGAATGACAATTGCGCGGTCGTGCGACGTGGCTCCCGAACAAAATTTACGTCCTTTTTTTCCCACAAATAGAGCTTTCTTTTGGTGGTATTTGCTCACCTCTACGGTTTTTATTTTTTGCGCTATAAACCAAAAAAGAGCGACAATTTTGAAAACAAAACACTATTTTTGATTTTTGCTATAATAAATATCCCAATTTTTTTTTTCAAAAACTATTTTTTTCTCAGTTTAGGCCGATATGTATTCTTCTATATATTTTTGGTTAAAAAAAATCCCAATAAGCGTATATTGATTGGTTTGCACACAAGTTAATAGCGTCTACAAAATAGGGGATAGAATTCTGACATTTTTTAAATTTTTTTTTTTTTACTAGTAATGGCGGCGATCTGTGATTTTTGTCAGGACTGCGATATTGCGGCGGACACATCGGACACTTTTGACACATTTTTGGGACCATTCACATTTATACAGCGATTAGTGCTATAAAACTGCACTGATTACTGTATAAATGTGACTGGCAGGGAAGGGGTTAACACTAGGGGACGAGGAAGGGGTTAAATGTGTGCCCTGTGAGTGATTGCTACTGTGGGGGGAGGGGAGTGACTGGGGGAGGTGACTGATCTGTGTCCCTATGTACAAGGGACACAGCATCGGTCTTCTCTCTCCCTGACAGGACATGAATCTGTGTGTTTACACACACAGATCCATGTCCTTGTCTGTGTACCGGCCAATCGCGGGTACCTGGCAGACATCGCGGCCGCCAGGCATGCGCATCGGCATCTCAGTGATGCGCCGGGCACGGAGGAGCGGAGGCCGTATAATGACGGCCTCCCGGCATTTTAGAACCACTTTGCGGCCGTCATTTGTCGTATGGCGGGCACAAAGTGGTTAATGATAAAAAATCTTGGATAAATAAGTCTAATTCTCCATGATATATATATCACAACTGGCAAGCATATATTAAATATCACATCATGGAGAAACATTAGAACAATGTAAACAATTGGGACTCGGCAGAATAAAGTATATATGATGATAGTTGGTATACATCACTACACTGCCACCATCAATACATTACTATGTCTCCAGCCATCTCATGCTAAATGATTTACTGTCACACCAGTATATAACCACTGATGCGATTCAAATGCATAGGTGTATCCCCCCATGTAAACTACTCTAAACACTGCCAAATAAAATGATCTGTTAACTCAAAATTCAGAAATTTATAAAGCAGTCCACCTCAATATTAAGGCCCCAGGGAAAAAGACACTTGTGAAAGGTCCCTTACTCGATTGGACCCCCTCCAGGATGGATACACACAGTCTATACCACAAAATTGGGCCAGGGAGGGATCCTGATGATGTTTCTCTTTGAAATGTAATGAGACACTATGGTACTTAAAACCATTTTTTATATTCGTCAGATGCTCAGAAATACGGACCTTTTAACAACCTTAGTCCTCCCTACATAAAGTAATCCGCAGGGGCACCATAGCAGGTATACAACGTAAGAGGAGTTGCACAAAATAAATTCTTTATTTCAAAGGTTTTTTGATCAGTACTCGTAACTTGCATCATTCCCCTGTTGTGCACCTTAACTGTCTTGCAGCAAATGCATTTTCTGCATGGGAAAAATCCTTTTAAGTAAATTCTTAGTGTTTGTTGATCTGGCGGATCCAACATTTTACGTACCACCTGATCTCCAAAACTTGGAGCTCGCCTATATATAAATCTCGGCTGCTTGGGTAGAACCTCCCTCAAATGTCTGTCTCTACTAGAATGGGCCAGTACTTTCTAAAAATGGTTTCTATTTCTCTGTACTGGAAATGAAATCCTGTCAAAAACCCCCATTGATGTTGGTTATTTTCACATTGAGGCATGTTTTGGATTTCTGCATGTCACACAATTATTTTTGGTTTAACCACTTAAGGACCGGACCAATATGGACCATAATGACCATAATGACCAGAGGTGATTTCACAATTTGCACTGCGCTGCTTTAACTGAAAATTGTGCGGACATGCAATGTTGTACCCAAAAGAAATTCGCGTCCTTTTCTTCCCACAAATAGAGCTTTCTTTTAATGGTATTTGATTGCCTCTGCGTTTTTTTTTCTTGCAATATAAAGGGAAAAAGACTGAAAATTTTGAAAAAAATATATATTTTCTACTTTTTGTTATAAGAAAAATCGAATAAACTCAATTTTAGTCATACATTTAGGCCAAAATGTATTCAGCCACATGTCTCTAGTAAAAAAAAATGTCAATAAGCGTATATTTATTGGTTTGCGCAAAAGTTATAGCGTCTACAAACTAGGGTACCTTTTCTGGAATTTACATAGCTTTTAATTTATGACTGCCTATCTCATTTCTTGAGGTGCTAAAATGGCAGGGCAGTACAAACCCCCCCCCCCCAAATTTTGGAAAGTAGACACCCCAAGGAAATTGCTGAGAGGCATGTTGAGCCCATTGAATATTTTTTTTTGTCCCAAGTGATTGAATAATGACAAAAAAAAAATTACAAAAAGTTGTCACTAAATGATATATTGCTCACACATGCCACGGTTATATGTGGAATTGCACCCCAAAATACATTTTGCTGCTTCTCCTGAGTACGGGGATACCACAAATGTGGGACTTTTTAGGAGCCTAGTCGCGTATGGGACCCCGAAAACCAAGCACCGCCTTCAGGATTTCTAAGGGCGAAAATTTTTGATTTCACTTCTCACTACCTATCACAGTTTCGAAGGCCATAAAATGCCAAAATAGCACAAAACCCCCCCAAATGACCCCATTTTGGAAAGTAGACACCCCAAGCTATTTGCTGAGAGGCATGGTGAGTATTTTACAGCTCTCATTTGTTTTTGAAAATTTTTATTTATTTTTTTACTTTTTCAAAACTTTGTGACAAAAAGCGAGATCTGCAAAATACTCACTATACCTCTCAGCAAATAGCTTGGGGTGTCTACTTTCCAAAATGTGGTCATTTGTAGGGGTTTTGTGCCATCTAGGCATTCCATGGCCTCCGAAACTGTGATAGGCAGTGAGGACTGAAATCAAAAATGTACACCCTTAGAAAGCCTGAAGGCGGTGCTTGGTTTTTGGGGTCCTGTACGCGGTAGGCTCCCAAAAAGTCTTGCACATGTGGTATCCCCGTACTCAGGAGAAGCAACAAAATGTATTTTGGGGTGTAATTTCACATATGCCCATGGCATGTTTGAGCAATATATCATTAAGTGACAACTTTGTGCAAAAAAAATAAATAAAAAAAAATTCCGCAACTTGTGTCAACATATAAAATATTCCATGGACTCGACATGCCTCTCAGCAAATGGCTTGGGGTGTCTACTTTCCAAAATGGGGTCATTTGGGGGGGTTTTGAACTGTCCTGGCATTTTATACACAACATTAGGAAGCTTATGTCACACATCATCCACTCTTCTAACCACTTGAAGACAAAGCCCTTTCTGACACTTTTTGTTTACATGAAAACCTTTTTATTTATTTTTTTGGAAGAAAATTACGTTGAACCCCCAAACATTATATATTTTTTTAACGCAAAGGCCCTACAGATTAAAATGGTGGGTGTTGCATTTTTTTTTTCCACACAGTATTTGCGCAGCGATTTTTTAAAACAAATTTTTGGGGGAAAAATACACTTTTTTTCATTTTAATGCACTAAAACACACTATATTGCCCAAATGTTTGATAAAATAAAAAAGATGATCTTAGGCCGAGTACATGGATACCAAACACGACATGCTTTAAAATTTCACACAAACGTGCAGTGGCGACAAACTACATACATTTTTAAAAGCCTTTAAAGGCCTTTACAGGTTACCACATTAGATTTACAGAGGAGGTCTACTGCTAAAATTACTGCCCTCGATCTGACCTTCGCGGTGATACCTAACATGCAATTGCTGTTTACATATGACGCCTGACCGACGCGTGCGTTCGCCTTTGCGCAAGAGCAGGGCGGGACAGGGGTGCTTTTTTTTAATTTATTTTTTAATTATTAATTTTGCTTTTTTATTTTTAAACTGTTCCTTCCATATTTTTTTTTTTTTTTTTTTTATCATTTTTATTGTTATCTCAGGGAATGTAAATATCCCCTATGATAGCAATAGGTAGTGACAGATACTCTTTTTTTTGAAAAAACTGGGGTCTATTAGACCCTAGATCTTTCCTCTGCCCTCAAAGCATCTGACCACACCAAGATCAGTGATAAAATGCTTTCCCAATTTCCCAATGGCGCTTTTTATATCCGGCGAGGGGGACATTCTCTCCCACTGCTTGTAAAAGCAGTCCAGAGGCTAGTTAGCCGCTAGGATTGCTTTTACATGAAAGTCAGCCGCTGGCTGAAAAGAATGATACCAAGATGATACCTAAACCCGCAGGCATCAATCTGGTATAACCAAAGTCCAGCAACATACCAGTACGTTGCTGGTCCTTGTTGGACATGTATTGTAATCTTTTTTTTCATGCCCACCATTAGACTACCTCCCTTCGTTCACCCACTTCTAATGATGGGCATACATGCACCATTTATATATGCAGAAGCATGAGGGCATCCTCCCGCAAAAGTTATGCCGCGTACACACGGTCGGACTTTTCCACGGGCAAGCCTCCGTCGGAATTTCGACCATATGTACGAGGCATTGGGAGCAAAATCGCTCCTCCGCCCCTGCTGCCCCCATGCTTTGGCATATATGCTCTTTTTTTTTTTAACTGTGGTGGTGAAATCACCTCCTACAGCACTGGAGTCGCAGGGATCAGGCCTGTCTCTGCGAACGCTGCAGTTATGTGTGTTGTGTTTTGTAAGTGACAGTGATCGATCGATACTGCACTTGGGTGGCCTGGGCTGGACGGAGGGGCAAAACGCAGGTGCTAGCAGGTATCTGGGCTGATCCCGCTAACACTGCATTTTTGGGAACCCTAAACTGCTGGGGACGCTAGTATAGATCTGATCAGATATTGATCTGTTCAGATACTATACCACTAAGGGAGATGTATGCTTCACGCGTGGGTGTTAGCGCTACTGGTACTAACCTGATGCTGCCTGGGGTGTGACGCAGACCCTCAATGATGCTAAAACCTAATTGATATCACCCACCGGGCGATCAGGTGGTTAAACCTTTATTGGGTTATATACGGCGGGTGCCCTGACACTATAAAAAGCAAATTAACTAACCAGCGTCACCCGTAACACTTATACAGTGGTCACTGGTGAAAGTGTTAACTAGGGGCAATCAGGGGGTTAAAACCTTTATTAGGTAATATGGGGGTACCTGACGCTATATAAAAACCTGACGGGGAACCTAAATAACGAAATAACTAACTGGCTAACCAGTGTCACCAGTGACACTTATACGGTGATCACTGGTGAAAGGGTTAACTCTAGGGGCAATCAGGGGGTTAAAACCTTTATTAGATAATATATGGGGGTACCTGACGCTATAAAAACCTGGCGGCGAACCTAAAAAAATAACTGACTACCTAGCGGCATCACCGACGCTAATACAGCGATCAGAAAAATGATCGCTTAGTGACAGTGGTGCTAGGGGGTGAAAGGGTTACCTGGGGGGCGATCAAGGGGTTAAACCTTTATTAGGGGGGGTTAGGGGGCTACCCTGGACCTAAAGGGACCTACACTAACTGCCCTGACACTTTTACAGTTACAAATGTCACTGTTTGCAGTGATCAGTAAATAAATGATCAGTGACACTGTGACTAGGGGCTGGGGGGTGATCGTGTTCCTAATGTGTGTCAGTGTAGTGTTTGTGCACTAACCTGACATCTTCTCTTCACAGCGCTCGGTATATGTGAGCACCGTAGGAGAGATGACATCACTTCCTCTGCCTGTGTTTACATTACACAGGCAGAGGAAGCATTTCATTCGCCGGGAGCGATCGTGAGGGGGTGGCCAGAAATCAATGGCCCTCATCACTGATCGCTCCCGGAGCGATACCGACCACTCACTGTGCCGGAGGGGGGTCCGATCGGACCCCCCACCCATAAGAAGGCAGTCACGTACAGGTACGTGATTGTGCCTGTCCGTGCCATTTTTCCGACGTATATATGCAGTGAGCGGTCGTTAAGTGGTTAATGGTTTCTTTTTTTCTCAACAAGTTGGTGTGGCTATGGGAGCAAATGTTGCCCCTAGCCTAGCCAACTTGTTTATGGCCGAATGGGAAGACAGGCATGTCTTTAGGAGACAAAGGCCCTAGTTGAGATTCTATCGCAGATTTATAGACGACCTCCTATTTATTTGGGAGGGGTCAGAGGAATCTGTGATGGAATTTTTGGAAGTCTTGAATAATAATACCAATAACATCAAATTGGACTATCAGATTAGTAATAGGTCTGTTAACTTCCTAGATGTAACCATTGAAAACGGTGTGGGTGGACTAAGGACCAGGGTCTTCTTCAAACCTACAGACCGGAATAGCTATTTGTCAATCAGAAGTGGACACCACCCTGCTCGGATTAAAAACATACCTAAAGGGCAGTTCCTTAGGGTGCAACGGAATTGCACGGAAGAGAATGATTACTTCATGCAGGCTAATACACTGAAAGATACGTTTCTACAGAAAGGATACCAAGAAGAGAAACGTAATGATATTATACAGCAAGTAGCCAATATCCCGAGAGACCAGTGTTTCAAGAAAAAGGAAACTCAATGTGAAAATAACCAACATCAATGGGGGTTTTTGATTTCATTTCATCTCCAGTACAGAGAAATAGAAACCATTTTTAGAAAGCACTGGCACATTCTAAGTAGAGACAGACATTTGGGGGAGATTCTACCCAAGCAGCCAAGATTTATATATATTTTTAAAAATTAAAACCCGCGCTGACAGACTGTGCAGTGATAATTAATAAATAAATTAATGGTTCCGCAGCTGCTGCAACAAGAGGTCTATCACCTCAAAAAGGAAAAAATATTGGGTATTTGCAGCGCTTGCAGAAAGGTATGTGAGCAAAGGAAATGTGTCACAAATGCTTATAGCACAAACATCTATAAGTGAATGGCTTATATAACATATCATCAGTTATGGTATAAAACAATAGTGAACAAACTTAAAGTTCATTAAATAGCAATTATATCACTCCTGGAGAACTGAGTGTTTCCACACCAGAAATCAGTTGTTGGTTCCTAGATGAAAATTCCCTTCTAATGGCCCCGCTCATCAGATAGGGAAATAATAAGAGATCTCACCAACTAAAGTCCAGGCAGACTTCATCTCATGTAGATAGGCTCCATAGTACCAGCAGCAAAGGCATTTAAGTGACCATATGGAAAGAAAGGGAAAAATTGATGTGAAATACCGCTAGTAAACAAACAGCATGGCGCTGCTCACAAAGAGACTCACAGGACTGCAGTGATAAACGAGCGTCAGTGTTGTTTCCCGGGTACACAGCGTGCGTTCCACCGAAACCGGAAGTAGCGTCACTGGTTCTGAATTGGCCGGAAATTACGTCAACGCGTTTCGCCCCTCCTCCAGAGCATCATCAAGGACATCACTTCCGGCCAAGAAAGTGAAAATTTATATGCGCCGAGGTCTCCGCCTCTTAACAGACAAACCAATTATAATAACAACAGAACCTCTAGGCGTAAAAAAAACACCCACTTCCTGATCACATCATTGCCCATCACTTGTCAAGAAAGACAACTTTATTATAACAAAACATTGACAATGATAGCAATAGAAACGATCCGATAGAAGTTCATTTAAACAATAAAATACACTTATTACATTATAAAAATCTATATAAAAATTATAAAAGTTATGCAATTAAATGGGGACTGATTATAAACAAAGTTAATTATAGTATATAATAAACTAGTAGATATTTCGTTGGTGGACATACACATGAAAATGAATATAAAAATAAACAATAAAATTATAATAAATGAAATAAAATAAAGTAAAAGAAAAGAAAATAAAATGAAAATAAAAATAAAGATAAAAATAAAAATTGAAAAAATAAATAATAAAAATAAATGAATGATGAAATAAAATAAAATATAAATAAAATTAAAAATAAAAATAAATATAAAAATAAAATAAAAATAAAAAAGAAGAAAGAAAAAGAAAATAGAAAATGAATAAAAATAAATATAAAAATGAAAATAAAAAATAAATAAAAAATATAAATAAATAAAATAAATATAAAAATAAAATTAAATTAAAAACAAATAAAATGAAAAATAAAAAAATGAAAATATATGTGTGTGTCCAGCAACATCACCAATTAGATAAGAAACAATTTAAATCTAGTTCGATGTTAAGGCCATTCGGGCTTAAAGTGCCCAGCCTATGTATCCACTGGGTTCCGTTACGTGAAATTGCTTGTTTAAGATTGGAACCTCTCCAATGAGCTTCCACTTTATCAATTCCACAAAATTTCAATCCTCTCGGATCTCTGTTGTGGAATAGTCTGAAATGATTAGACAGGCTATGATGTTTAAACCCTTTCTTTATTCTATTTACATGTTCCCTTAACCTAACACCTAATTTTCTTGTAGTTCTTCCCACATAATAGAGCCCGCATGGGCAAGATAATAGGTAGGTTACATGAGTTGTTCCACAAGTAATCATTTTTTTGATTTCATAAGTCTTGCCATGAGTAGAAAAATGAGTGTTTTTTTTCACCCTATTTCTGGAGGTGCGACAGATCACACATCTCCCACAACTAAAGAAACCTGTCTGATCTAGAAAAGTAAAAGTTTTCTTGGGGGGGTTTACAACATTACGTGCCAATTTTAGCCTCAAAGTAGGAGGTTTAGTATAAATAAAATGGGGTGCAACAGGAAGAACATTTGTTAGATCTTTATCTTTTAGTAACAAAGGCCAGTGTTCCCTAATAATTCTTTCAAACTGTTTATGTTGTCTGGTATATCCTGTTAGAAAAGCAGTTCCATAATCTCTTTTTTCACGAGCTTTCTTTTCAAAGAGCTGTTTTCTATACATATCATGGATATCTTCTCTGGTTCTATTCAGAGTATTGGTGTTATATCCTTTTTCCTGGAATCTCTTCAGAATTACCTGAGATTGGATATCATAATCTTCAATTTTGTTACAGTTGCGCCGTACTCGCAACATCTGGCTTTTTGGTATTCCACTCAACCACCTAGGGTGATGGCAACTCCCTAGTGGTATATAGCCATTCCTGTCCACCTCTTTGAAGAAGGTACGTGTAAGTAACTTGCCATTCTCCTTAAAGATAACCAAATCTAAGAAATTAACCGACTCGGAACTGGATACTTCTGAGAAAGAGATACCACATGAGTTGTTGCTGATCTCTTCCAAAAAACTATAAAAAGAATCTCTTGATCCTGCCCAGATGATAAAAATATCGTCGATATAGCGTTTATAGAAGCTCAACTGTGGTATATCTTTGCCATAAATAGCTTGAGACTCCCACCAACTCATAAAGAGGTTAGCCACTGATGGGGCATACTTTGCGCCCATTGCAACCCCCTCTTTTTTGCCTATAGTATTTTTTCTCGTGCCAAAAAAAATTATGGCTCATAGCCAGCTCTAAAGCTTCAAATAGGAAATCTTTTTGTAAGGGCTTGATATTGGTGGTATCCAAAGCCCATTTTACTGCTTCCAAAGCTTGATGTTGTTGTATATTTGTATAAAGGGAATTAACGTCAACACTGGCAAGAATACAGTCCTGATCCACTATAAGAGGATCAAGGAATGTTATAAGATCTTTACTATCTTTAAGGTATGCAGGACATTTTTGCACTAGTGGTTGAAGAAAATTATCCAAATATTCCCCAATTCTTGAAAATAAAGAGTCCACTCCACTAACTATCGGCCTCCCTGGAGGCTTGAGTGGATTTTTGTGTATTTTAGGTAGTTGGTAAATTACCAGGATTCTTGGGGCGTCAGGAACCAAAAATCTAGTTTCTTTCTTGTTCAATATTCCTATTTGATGTGCATTCTTAGTCAGTTGTTTCAATTTGGCTTTATATTTGTTACTAGGATTTCCTTTCAGTTCCTCATATGTTGCAGTATCTGATACCAATTTATTTAATTCTTCCAAATAATCAGACTTGTTGAGAATCACTAGCCCCCCCCCCCTTGTCGGCTGATCTTATTACTATATTTTTTTGTTTCTCTAACAGTTCTAAACCTCGTTCGACGTCTTTTTTCTTTCTGCTTGATTGCACTTTTAATTTTCGTAGATCCTCTTCCACCACTGATTTAAATACTTCAACAAAATGGTTATTATTGGGTTTTGGATTAAAAATTGAATTGTTTCTTAATGTAGTATGAGTAAATTCTTCTATATTTTCTTTTGGTGAAATATCTTTTGTATGTTTAGCATACGTCTTTTTTATGTTTATTTTCCTTATAAACTTCTGGAAGTCAATGAAAACTTCAAATTTATTTAAATCTTTATCCAAAGCAAATTTCAGTCCTAATTGTAAAACTTTATTTTCATCTTCCGAAAAAATTGCATTGCTCAAATTAAAAATTCCTGATTTTAGCTTGTTCTTTTCCTTTTTCCTTTTCCCTCCTCTGCATCCTCTAATCCGTCTTCCAATTGATTTTGGTTGGATGGAGGAGGCTCCTGGGGGTACCAAGGTCTCCATTCTTCTTCCCTTGCATCTTGGGGGTATTGGCCTCTCTCTCTGCCTCTGGGGTTGGGTCCACCTCGGGGTCTCCGCGGAGGTCCACCAAAACCCCTCCTCTGAATATCCCCTCTATGGTCATTTTGATTCGGATAACCATCTCTGCCTCGTGGTGGATATTGGTTATAATAGTATGGTGTCCAAGGGACACCACCTCTATATTCATAACCTCCCCTATGATCATAACCACCTCTGTGGTCATAACCTCCTCTTTGACCATAACCTCCTCTCTGGTCATAACCATTCATACTATGAGGGCCTTTGTTATTTTGTTGGGTATGGTCATAATCTGATGGCTCATACCGATTGTGAGTGGGAATTCCATATTGTGGAGTAGAGGATCGCGGGGTACCTCTACCACCTCCATAGTGGGCACCCCTAGCAGAATCTTTCCGCTGTCCCTCATATCTGATAGGTGTTTTAGATTGTGCAGATCCTACTCCTACGTCTTCAATGAGGTCTCCAGGATCATTTTGTTCCTCTACTAATTCCTGCCACCTATATACTTTATTGGACTTGTAATCATTGGTGTCTCTGATATATTTTTTCATCTTTTTCTTCTGCGTTTCTTTATCTAATTTTTCAATATAATCCTTGTAGTTGTTTCATTTTTTCTTTATATTCACCTGTGGTGATGAATGGCCCTAATTTGGCTTTGAGGGCATTGATGTTAGCCTCCAATAATTTTAATTTTCTTTCTTTTCTATTCACTAATATTTCCAACAATTTTTTCTCAGTGTTATTAAAAAAAGAAAACCATTCATCTTCAAGGTCTTTGTCCAATAGACCATCATTAGGGGCAACATCCCACCTCAGTCTCCTGGGAGTGATGCTGTCTTTAATGTACTTATTTAAAGTAAATACATCCCACCATGCTTTGAACCTGTTTGTCCAAAGCACCCCTAAGACTTTTAAATTCGTGATTAATATCTGAATATATAGGCGAGCTCCAAGTTTTGGAGATCAGGTGGTACGTAAAATTTTGCATCCGCCAGATCAACAAACACTAAGAATTGACGTAAAAGGATTTTTCCCATGCAGAAAATGCATTTGCTGCAAGACAGTTAAGGTGCACAACAGGGGAATGATGCAAGTTACGAGTGTTTTGCTTGCATCTATCTAGCAAGGTTACTCTGTGGTATAACAAGGAAGCTGAGACTTCTGCAGTGTGTAAATGTGCTTTTACTATACAAAGATGCTGTACATATAAAACTATTACAATCTTAGGAACACAAAACAAGACTGACTGTTATCTATAACAAGCAAAATGCATAGAAAATAGAACAGCCTATGGTCTATAACTACAAATACATTTAAGTTACTTATCTTCCGTTACGGTATGTTCGTGATCTCCATTGGCAACGATTCTTCTTGGAGACCAGGTTCTGTTCTATCATGAGTGGCTTCTTCTGATCTTACAGCAACATGATGTGTGTCCTGTGTCCTAGCTTATGCCTACTTTTATGTGTCAGGCTGAGTTACCAAACATAAAACATACCTGTTTACTGTAGCTGTAGAAACAATGGACTGTTGAATACAACAATGCTATCTACCTATTGTCTACTTAAACTAGACTGTCAGTAATCTAACAGTAATTCTTTCAGTTTGAGAGCTGAAAGAAATCTCAAACAAGTAATGTCTTACTTGTTTACTGTAGCTATAGAGACAAATAGCCTGATGAATACAACAATGGTATCTAACCCCATTGTATGACAACAGCATTTGTTTGAGAAATCTACTCAAACCAAAAAAGACAGTAATCTGACCAACTCACTATTGTAAAATTGCCCCATGTATCCTATGTCTGAATAATATAATAAAAATCATATTTTTAACAAACGCAACACATTCCGCCCTATGATTTGTATTTATTTTTCTCTCAGACTACACAGAAAATCTCTTCATTTTCCTTAAATGCAACCCCTCCCATATTTCTGTCACTGGGAAGGTGTTTCAGTCTTTGGATAAAAGTTCATTAGAAAGTCCATTCTAAAGTTCTTTAGAAATAAGTCCAGGCTTGAAATACATCAAAGGCCTTGCTCTCCACAGCTCTTGCGATCTTCCGTAATTTTTTCCATCATGTAAACACTTTTCTCTGGTCTTCCTATGGATCAAATCTGAGACAGTCTGCGGAGTGGAAAACAAAGCGGATTATCTGTTCCTTCTAACAATACATAAACAGTAAATCCTGGCCCTTCAGCTACAATCTCTCCTCTAAATGGCTTCTTGCCTGGATATCTGACCAATACTTTGCCACCTGCCTGTATGCACCTCTGACCCTCCTAAAGAACATCAATAGGGAGGAGAGGAAATATACTGATATTTCCCAGAAGATCACTGCTGTTTATTTTGGTAGGTTTGATGTTATGTAGCCTCACTTTCCACTCTTGCTGAGAAGTATCCACTAACCAGTCAGAGTCCCAGCCACTGTCTTGAAGCTCGTCTGCCAATGCAAATATAACTTCAAACCTTCCTGCCAGATTCCCTCTCATTCCTAGATAAGCTTCAGCTTCAGATACGTCACTCTTGGTTTCTATGTCATGGGAAGCAGTAACATGGTATCTGTTAAACCCTGTTCTTTCAGGAACCTTACATAAATACTGACCTCTGCACTCCAGCTGTGGAATCTGTGCCTCAGCCCCTACCATCCTCTCATATGGTGTGCTTTTGGCTATTGGCCTAGAATTTAACAACATGACTGCCTGTGTGAGGACCCGATCCCACCCCCTTAGTGTATGTGTGGGTGTAAGTTTGCGTATCTGGTCCTTCAATAGCCCGTTGTATCTTTTCAATCAAACCAGCTGCCTGTGGATGGTATGGGATGTGGCACATCCAGTACACTCAAGAATCTTTGGCCCACTGCTGTACTGTTGATCCGGTGAAGTGTGAGCCATTATCACTTTGGACTTGTTTGGGACAACCATAAGCAACGACAAGTTTCTGAAGCAGTTGAAGCGTTGCGGCTTGATCTGCACGTTTGCAAGGATGGACAAGCATAAGTCCTGAATAGGTGTCCACTGCAGTGCAACAATATCTCAGTCCGTTGTTTCCCCGGGACAGGGAACCAATTAACGTATAAAGTAGGGGGGGGGGAATGTGGGACTTTAAATGAAGCATGTCGTTGTGAAATAAAAGGGGAAAGAGAACATTAATTAAAATGTATATTTAATTATATGCCATATACCCCTAGGGGCTGTCCATATTATGAAAAAGCAAAAACATTCATTTATATACCATAATAAATTATAGGCAATCATACATGATTTACAGGATAATCATGGTATTAAATGTTCAGCTAATATTCAAAGGACATAGTTGAAACAATCAGTATACACATAAATACAGAAGTTACAAGATCAGGACACAAAAGCATATATATAAGCATATATATTAATTTTCCTAATTTTTAGAGTTTATATAATTATACATCATACCCCTGATGATTGGTAGAAGCCAAGAAACGCGTCGGGTTCTCAACTCATGATGTCCAGTCCATTTTTTTCTGTATTATTTGGTTGTTAGTCTATGATGTTCAGCTCAGCCTTTGTCTTTCTAATCATGAATTTGTATTATATTTATTTGCTTTTGTGTCCTGATCTTGTAACTTCTGTATTTATGTGTATACTGATTGTTTCAACTATGTCCTTTGAATATTAGCTGAACATTTAATACCATGATTATCCTGTAAATCATGTATGATTGCCTATAATTTATTATGGTATATAAATGAATGTTTTTGCTTTTTCATAATATGGACAGCCCCTAGGGGTATATGGCATATAATTAAATATACATTTTAATTAATGTTCTCTTTCCCTTTTTATTTCACACCGACATGCTTCATTTAAAGTCCCACATTTCCCCCCCCCCCCTACTTTATACGTTTATACAGGGATGGAAGCATGCCCTTGTTTCCCTTGAGTGCGTCGGGTCATTTTCTATTTTTGAGTTTCTCTACGAATTGGGTGGTAGACACCCGCAACCAAGGACCCCACGCACCGATTTTATTGTCCATTATGTGTTTTTTGTATTCGTTCCCATATCCATATGTTTTTCATGATCCTGAGCCGATAATTTGTAGATATAACCATTTTTCCTTACAGTCACTCAACAGCCATACAAGTTATATTAAACTCTTTTATAAAAGTAATTTTATCACCATTGTTCATTTATTAGTAACTAATTAGATCCCATTTAAATAACCAATAAATCCCCCCTTCCCAATCCCTTTTCCCTATCCCCATACTTCAAGACAGCCAGTCCGGTTTGCAGATGTGAGACCGGAACACTGTTTTTCTCACTTCCGGGGTTGCGACTCACTCAGTCTCTTCCCCCCACTCGTCCTGTGACGGGGGCGGGGTTGAACCTCAGTGCGTCGGCGTCATGACGCCAGCGGGTCCCGCAAATGGCGCCTTCAGACGCCGCAGGCGGGTACTTTGCTTGCTTATTCCACCGCACGCCTTGGTGGAGGTGGATGGACCACCCACTGGGGCACTATTTGCCCTAGATGGGGGTCCTTACCGCCTCCTCTAGACGTCCCTACATGACGTTGGCAGGGATCCGCCCAGGACCACGGGTATTTAGCGGGGTCAGACTGGCAGCTCATTCCCTCACTCCCCTTGATGATTCAAAGATCACTATATTCAATACTGTGCCATTAGCAGGTAACCTTCACATTCCACCTATCCACTAATTGCCCTACAATCCACACTCCATCCTCACACACACACACCCATACCTCATCACTTCACTTACCTCGTATATCTTTTGGATATATGGTATCTCCCTCATCCATACAAACACCTTTCACTCCATTTGCAGTCCCTCACTTTGACGTTTCCATTCTCTTTTTTTATCTTAGAATTGATTTTACACCTAATTTTTGCTGCATCCCTTATCCTGGCTGCCGTGCCTACCCTTAGCCCTTTGGTCCATGTGGAAACGGTTTATACCCTGCCTCAACCCCGGGTGAGATGGCTTGTCTGAATCACTTTTAAATCTGCCGCCGGATCTGGACTTAACTCATGGGCTGCTCTGTGAGTAATTCCATCATATGGCCCCCACTGTCAATCTCCCATTGTAATTTTCAATCCCCTTTTACCAACTAATTACCTATTTATTTTCCTAATTTTTAGAGTTTATATAATTATACATCATACCCCTGATGATTGGTAGAAGCCAAGAAACGCGTCGGGTTCTCAACTCATGATGTCCAGTCCATTTTTTTCTGTATTATTTGGTTGTTAGTCTATGATGTTCAGCTCAGCCTTTGTCTTTCTAATCATGAATTTTTATTATATTTATTTGCTTTTGTGTCCTGATCTTGTAACTTCTGTATTTATGTGTATACTGATTGTTTCAACTATGTCCTTTGAATATTAGCTGAACATTTAATACCATGATTATCCTGTAAATCATGTATGATTGCCTATAATTTATTATGGTATATAAATGAATGTTTTTGCTTTTTCATAATATGGACAGCCCCTAGGGGTATATGGCATATAATTAAATATACATTTTAATTAATGTTCTCTTTCCCTTTTTATTTCACAACGACATGCTTCATTTAAAGTCCCACATTTCCCCCCCCCCCCTACTTTATACGTTTATACAGGGATGGAAGCATGCCCTTGTTTCCCTTGAGTGCGTCGGGTCATTTTCTATTTTAGGGAACCAATTAAGTCAATCTGCCAGATCTCTGCAGGCCTCTCACCCCTCTTAATCGACCCGGTGGAGTACTTTTGCAATGGCCAGTGTCGCACTTCTCCACACACTGTACAGTTCCCTATTACAGTCTTTATCATGTCCATGGATATAGGCAATCCTCTCTGCTGTGCCCATTCACATGTTGCTTTCTGCCGCAAATGTCCAGATTGCTTGTGGGCCCAGTTGGCCAAGTTCATCAAAACAGGATCAATTGGCACAACTGCCTTCACTTTGGCGATTTCATCTGCAACTCTGTTATAGTTCTCAAAGTCTGGTACTTAGGAGCTCATGTGCATCAACATGCCCCACTTTTATGGTGCGGGAGTGAGTTTCCTTCCAGATGTAGTCCCAGACTTCCTTGCCTCCCCACACCACCTTTCCATGAATCATCCATTCATTGGACTTCCACGTGGGCATCCAAGTTGTCAGTCCTTTAAAAACCGCCCAGCTGTCAGTGTAGATAGTGACATAGGAAGAAGGATCCTCCTGATGAGTCATCACTACAGCTTTCAACTCTGCATACTGACTGGACCCTCCGATCCTGGACTCCTGCAGGACTGTGTCTGTACTTGGGTTGTAGGCTGCTGCTGTCCATTTACGCCCAGACGAGGTGATTATGGCTGAACCATCAGTGAACCACGCTGACTCCTTCATGTCTTCTGACAAAGACTCGAAGGGTGGAGCCTCTTGAATGGGGGATGACTGCAGCACAGGAATTTCTTCTTCTGGCCGGGTGCTGGTAAAAGTAACAAGCCCTGCCAACTGTTTTGAAATGTCTCTAACATCCCCAACTGCAACACCCCCTCTTTCTTGAAGGTACCACTTCCATTTCATCAGTGTCTGGTTCTGGGCTACAGCTGCCCTAGTGGTCAGTCCATTATCTCTCACCCATCCTGCTATTGGCAATGCAGTATGGATGGTGACTGTGTCCTTTTCTGTAATGGTCTCTACATGTTGAAGTGCTTGTAGGCCCCAAACAGGTACTTCTCCCATAGGGGCGTGTATCTTGTCTGTGCCCCTGTCAGTTGTTTGGACCAAAATCCAATAGGTATTGCTCTAAGTCCTTTCTTTTCATTTGGCTGCCACAGACTCCAAGATATGGTACCATTCTGCTCCACTACATCCAGCTGAAATGGTACTCCTTGTCTCATGGGTCCCAATCCCTGATGCTGCAAAATAGCTTCTTTAGCAGCCAGGAATGCAGTCCGCTGCTCTGAACCCCATGAGAACTCAGTCTTTTTTTTCTGGTAACATTGTATATAGGTGATTTTTGAGTGAACTCCGCGACAAAATAAAATATATAATAAATGTATGATCACCCAGGTCAAATATATTGACCTCAAAACCTAAAACTAAAGCTGCTCCCCTGAAAGGTGAATGACTCACAGTGATGTATAGAATAAATGGTTAGGGGGCGCTAATAAGTGCAAATAAAAAACCAATAATGCTGAAACAGTAATACATGTACCAATACTTCAAATTATATACATGCAATATTGAATTCTCTATATAAGTGTCCCAATATATTGTATAAACAAAAGTTCAGCAGAAAAGATATCCAAATTTTGCTGCTGGAAAAGAAATCGAGTTTTCATGTGACTCCAATATTCAGTGCTGACAGGAAACTTGAAGTAATGTGAATTGTGCTCCTTCACCAAGAAAAAACATACACCCAACGTGCTGTAGTAAATCCTGCTTACCAGAGGTAGTTGACCACTTTACCTAAAAAGTAGGTCAAAATCGCTTTTACAGGATAGTGCCTGTCCACATGGATTGGACCTGGAAAAAATCCTTCCTCCTCATACAGTCATGACCGGAAAATTAAGATGGAAACATTCCATAGTGTAAAACTGTTTTTTATTCGTAAAAAACATAAAAAGAGCCAAAAGGCTACTCACATTCACAAGTGCCTATTCCCGGCACTGGGGCTGCAGGCTCTCAGAGGAATGAAAGGGAAAAATCCTCTGCGATCAGTCCACTTGCATGGACGGCGTGCGTTCCACCTCCCTCCTTCCGCTAGTCACACAGGCCGGATGTGGGCGTAAAATAACGTGACCAGATACCGCCTTAACATTGTATATAGGCCTCAGAATCAGTCCCAAGATGTGGGATGAACGATCTCCAGAATCCCACAACTCCAATGAACTTCTGTGCCTTCTTTTTGGTAGTAGGGGGCGACAGCGCCTGGATAGTTTGCACAACTGTCTCTGGAATCTTCCTCTGTGGCCCAGCCCACATTATTCCTAGGAATTTCACCTCTGTGGCAGGTCCTTGGACTTTGTCTCTGTTGATAGCCCACCCTCTGTTCTCCAAGTGCTGTATCAGCAGGTGCAGTGCTTCAGTTACATCTTCTTTTGTCCCAGAGATCATGATGTCATAAATGTAGTGAAACACAGCGACTTTCAAATTCAGGGTACTTAAATCTCGGGCAATCAGTCCATGACAAATCGTTGGAGAATGAAGATAGCCTTGCGGAAGGACAGTGAAAGTGTACTGGTGGCCGTCCCACACCATAGCAAACTGGTCTTGACACACTGGGTCTATCAAAATTGAAAAGAAAGCATTAGCCAGGTCTATCACAGCATGATATTCTGCATCTTTAGCAATTTTTTCAACAATTGAGATCATATCTGGTACAGCTGACTTCAATGGAGGTGCCACTTTGTTTAGACCTCTGTAATCCACAGTCATTCTATATGTCTCATCAGTTTTTTTTTACTGGGAACACCGGAGACGAGAAAGGACTTACAGCAGGTCTAAGGATCCCTACTCTCAACAGTTCTTGAATAGTCTCCCCAATTTCTTTGTGGCCTCCAGGAAGTCTGTACTGCTTGAGACAGACTGGCTTCTCTAGTGGAGGAATGTAGACAGGGGTCCATTTCGCATGACCTCTGACCACAGCCTTCACCGCCCTTACCAGATACGCTTTATCAGGATACCCGAATGTGAATGTACCTCTTTCAGTCTGAATTGACTGACCTTGAAGTACATTCATCCCAAGAATATTTTCGGGTAACTCTGATATCAAAACATTTGTCATAAATCCTGATCCCTTGCCAATAGCCAATTTCATCCGTATCCTAACTGCTGGTGTAGTTTACCCTCCCAAACCTTCTACATAAATCAATTCTCCTTTGTGATGGGAAGGATTTCCTTGCAAAAGTGTAACTTCAGCTCCGCTATCAACTAAAGCCATTACATGTGTAGGAGAAGATGACTTCCCCCACCATACAGAGACAGGTGCATATGGGCGTCGGTCTCCTGCTGACACTGCCCTTGCTGCTATTATAGGAGACTCACCATCCCTTCATAAAGGATAAGGAACCTCCCAATCCCCTTTTCTGATTCTCTCTAACTCCTCCCTAGGATAAAGGGATTTGGGTTCATGTTCAGTTTTGGAAATTGGTTTGGGGCTAACAGGAGGGGTCTGTTCTGTTTCCTCTAAGTCTAGGCTGATGTTATCTTCACTAGGAGTAGTGTTTCTAACCCTACTAAATGTTTCCACCTCTTCAGTATTTCTGCAGTAGAAATGCCATCTATCTCATCTTTAGGTACTCCTGCCTTTTAATAGGTCCACTCACATTTCTTTCCTAGAAATAACTAGCCTGGTTTTCTCTTCACCTTCTGTCTTCTCTACCCCATTCAGTTTCTTCTCTGTTCTTTTCTGCTTGTATTCTTCCTGTCTGGCCTTGACCTTATCTACTGCCCTGGCAGGTTTTGTTTTAGTCTCCTCTATCTCCCCCAACTGGCTTTAAAGGGTTGTGGCTTCATGAATCTTGCTGTTTAATCCCAGGCCTCCCAACAAAGACAATAATGGAGCCCTGAGATTAAATGGCGCAGACTTCATCAGCTTAGAGTGCAGAGCAGACGTAAAGGGTTCCATATCTGGACCTATCCATTCTGGAAATGTATTTAATCTGGTTATACAACCCATCTTGCGTAACCTGGAAATACCCTCTCCTATTGATCTCCAGGAGTAGGTATTTTCCATGTCAGTAGGACTAGCGTATACTCGGACTATTCCATCTCTCACAAGGTCTAACAGTGAAAACTTCACGCTAAACTCTCGGGCTTTTCGCATTGCCTGACGCAATTGTGGATCATGGGTTTACACTCCCATAGCCACTGCTTCCTTACCTGACAAAACAACACTGTCCGCCCCTTCATCCCATAAGCGTAGGAGCCAACTCAATAGGGGCTCCCCAGACCTTTGTATTGTTTTGCCAGCTCATGGCGTTCAGTTTGTGTAAACTCCCGTACTTCTTCAATTTCAACATCTCTGGGGTTACGATAATGCACCTCCCCATCTGCCATATCCTCTCTATCATGTTGCCGTTTCCTATGCTTAGTAATGAGAGATCTGCCATTACTTTTTTTTTCCCACTAGCAGATCATCATCTGAAATATCAAACTCTATCTCCTCATCCCCACTATCATTTGAGGAGAGCACATCCTCACAATCCCAATTTTGGGATGTGACAATGGCACGTACCCTGGCTTTACTAACAGGTTTACGTCCCTTCCTTTTCCTTAAGGCATTAATTGATTTGGTCACGAGGGCTGCACACCACTCTTGCAAATCAGCAGCCCGACTAGCGGTTGAACGTACACACTCTGAAGCAATTACTAGCTGGTCTTTTAATACCTTAACTTCTGCCTCTGCCTTCTCTCTTCTATGTGATTCAGTATAGAGAGCATGGAGGAAGTACCAACCCACTGTGGACACTGTCCTCTTCTCTTTCTTACTTAAATCCAACCCCTTAAGGCTAAAATCTCTAAAATGATCTGAGACTTTATCAACCCCAAGTCAGCTTCAAGGGAGAAGCATACTTCCCAAATTCTTTAGCAAGAGGCTCCCACTCATTATTTCTGGCCCAGATAGGTAAGCTGCACACTTTCTTCTGGTCACCAGAACCCTCTGCAGCCTTGCTTTTCCTAAACAGCTTACGCAGCATTTTACCTAGCACAAGCTACACAACACACTACAGAAAAACAAGTCTGCTTCAATTGAATTATAGCACAGATCGCGGCCGAGCCCCAAAATGTTTTGCTTGCGTCTATCTAGCAAGGTTACTCTGTGGTATAATAAGGAAGCTGAGACTTCTGCAGTGTGTAAATGTGCTTTTACTATACAAAGATGCTGTACATACAAAACTATTACAATCTTAGGAATACAATGCAAGACTGACAGATATCTATAACAAGCACCATGCCTAGAAAATAGAACAGCCTATGGTCTATAACTACAAATACATTTAAGTTATTTATCTTCCGTTACGGTATGTTCGTAATCTCCATTGGCAACGATTCTTCTTGGAGACCAGGTTCTGTTCTTCTATCATGAGTGGCTTCTTCTGATCTTACAGCAACATGATGTGTGTCCTGTGTCCTAGCTTATGCCTGCTTTTATGTGTCAGGCTGAGTTACCAAACAGAAAACATACCTGTTTACTGTAGTTGTAGAAACAATGGACTGTTGAATACAACAATGCTATCTACCTATTGTCTACTTAAACTAAACTGTCAGTAATCTAACAGTAATTCTTTCAGTTTGAGAGCTGCAAGTAATGTCTTACTTGTTTACTGTAGCTATAGAGACAAATAGCCTGTTGAATACAACAATGGTATCTAACCCCATTGTATGAAAACAGCATTTGTTTGAGAAATCTACTCAAACCAAAAAAGACAGTAATCTGACCAACTCACTATTGTAAAATTGTCCCATGTATCCTATGTCTGATTAATATAATAAAAATCATATTAACAAACGCAACACAGAGTACTGATCAAAAAACTTTTGAAATTAAAGGAATTTATGTCATGCAACTCCTCATACGTTGTATATCTGCTATGGTTCCCCTGCGGATTACTTTATGTAGGGAGGACTAAGATTGTTTAGGGTCCGTATTTCTGAACATTTGACGAATATAAAAAATGGTTTTAAGTACCATAGTGCCTCACTACATTTCAAAGAGAAACATCATCAGGATCCCTCCCTGGCCCAATTTTGTGGTATAGACTGTGTATCCATCCTGGAGGGGGTCCAATCGAGTAAGGGACCTTTTACAGAGAGAAACTCAGTGGATATTCCTTTTAAATTGTCTTTTTCCCCGGGGCCTTAATATTGAGGTGGACTGCTTTTATCAATTTCTGAATTTTGAGTTAACAGATCATTTTATTTGGCAGTGTTTAGAATCGTTTACATGGGGGGATACACCAATGCATTTGAATCGCTTCAGTGGTTATATACTGGTGTGACAGTAAATCATTGAGCATGAGATGGCTGGAGCCATAGTAATGTATTGATGGTGGCTGTGTAGTGATGTATACCAACTATCATCATATATACTTTATTCTGACGAGTCCCAATTGTTTACATTGTTCTAATGTTTCTACATGATGTGATATTTAATATATGCTTGCCAGTTGTGATATATGTATCATGGAGAATTAGACTTATTTATCCAAGATTTTTTTATCATTAATATAGTAATATCCAGTCACATATCCATATAGGAAACAATTTCTTTTAAATTTTATTTTTATAATCCTAAGTATATCCAATTAAGTTTTGGTTTTGGATTTCTAGGTTTTTATATATACATACATATTTTTACCTGTTCATTTGCTAGAGTTATTAGCGTGAATTTATTTAGAACTAGCCTGCTATTAAAACTCAATGGCCGCAATACACAGTTTGGAAGAAGAACGAGTGTTGATCTATATTTGTTTTTCCTGCTAGATACAAATTTGGCCTATGGGCTGGTAAATTGTAGTCGCCGGGACACCCGGTGAGCGCAGACGCAGACCGTTGTATTTCCGCCCTTAGATGTTGTGGATAGCAAACACTGTTATGCTTCCGCCCGTAATAGACGTGGAGCACATGCGCAGTAACTCTCTGACTTCCGCCAATCGTTGGAGTGGCTAGTATAAAGGGAGGGTTCGCCGTGCCGTACAGCCAATTCCATGATTATGTCCTCCCTGCTTTTACTATTGTCGCTGAGCTTTTTTTGTTAAAGCCGTGTTGCGACTATCAATTTGAAATACCGGCGGTACCATATCTGGTTGGGCTTTATACCACGGGGATAGTCCTTCCAACTGGCTGGCTCCTCCGTTATGAACTGAGACGGATGCATGCATGTCAATCTATCCATGGTGGGATGTAAGTATCCTCACACAAATATGATTTTGTATTGTATACAATGTCTAAAACTGGAAGATGTGCAATGATCTTGCATTGTAATACATTGTTACTATATATTATGTGTTTTTTCCTCCTAGAGACACCAATTTATGTACAACCAATACATTAACCCTGAAGAAGGAAATTTAATGGAAGCTGCTACAAATACAGCTACCAATATCCGAAACATGTTGGTTGCTTGTCGCCGCTACGTGTAATGACCTATATGTCATTAGCATAGGGCGATTGTATGTAATTGGTTTAAACATCTATGCATGTCCGTTCTTGTTTTAAATCTCTAAACCTATGTTAATATTTGTATAAATAAAACCTTTTTACTTTTATATATACTTCTTGGTGGCAATCCATGTAATTTTTCCAATCCACACAATCCCAGAGGCAACTCTTTTTCTTATTTTCCAAATTAATCGGGATGTGATTGGAAATAGTGGTAATTGCCCTTTATCCACTGGTCCAAAAGCTTCATTCCTAAACCTATTACATTTCACTAGCTGAGGCATCCATTGGAAAAATTTGCTGTGATATTGTTGCTCGTTTTTAAAAGAGATTATGTGAGTGTAATGATTGAAGGTTTTTAGCACAGTGTTTTATTAAAACTGGTTTTACGGTATTGCACTATTGTGCACATTTTTTCATTATTTACATGCAGAGAGATCCGGTAATCACACAGTTGGAAGTTGGAATATTCGGTAAACCTTTCTGTGAGGTTTGTTCATGCTTACACGCCAAGCACGAGAGTGTAAGGCATATTCAGTTGGTGAGTGTTTTATCTGACGGGAGAGGAATCACTGGCACTCGGGTGTGGTGGATGATTAGAAGATTTGAACACACATTCAACGTTTGAATTTCAGTTTATGAACTTTGTTTTATAAACCTATTTTACAAGTGTCACAAGGTGTTTTTCTCTCTCTCTCTCTCTCTCTCTCTCTCTCTCTCTCTCTCTATCTATCTATCTATCTATCTATATATATATATATAACACTGTCTGTCATTTTTTTGGACACTTTTTTTATTTGGACATTTTAAGCGCTACATATTTTTGAACAATTATTCATTTATAGAGTTTTAAAATACTATTTCACATTCGCGAAGTTCTGCCAAGTGGATGTTGCAGCCTCATCTCATGTCATTTTTGAGTTTAAAGTCTTCTTCTTTTTTTTTTTCGTTTTTTTGAGTCAACGTGAAGTCAACAGTTCATTGTCACTTTTATGGGCTTATCAGTGTTTGTTTGCTGTATCGCCCACCCCTAAATTGGACTGCTTTTGTATGTCCTGAAGGCTAAAGACTTCCTGTGCCCCTCAATGAATGAGAGAAAAAAAAGGATTTTTGTACTCCTACTAAAATCCTTTTCTTGAAGTCCGTTAAACGCAGGCCCCACCCCTATGTGTTTATGATCATGTTCTTGTTACTGCTTTGCTACAAAATGGTTATTCTGGGCTGGCCCACAGTTTTTTTATTTTGTTAGCTAATGTTCCGTTTTTTTTGTAGGCAGTAGCATAACCCGAACCTCATAGACTTCCTGTGTCTTTCAATGGACTGCAAAAAATAAAAATATATACATTTTGGCAAGTACAAAAATCATATCATTTTTTTTTTTATTTCAATAATTTTTATTGAAGTTTTCTCATTTTTTCACAATAAAAAAATACAATATGTGCAAAAGTGTTCGTGGTGAATACACATAGTATCAAATATAAACTTTTTGTGTTTATAGTACAAATATTTGCAAACTGAAAATCCATTTTTTTAGGTATGTTTCTTCAATTAGGGGTCTTTGCCAATGATAACATTAGCATGGTCCATATTCCTGGGGCAACTCCGATATTTATTCGTCCTTTTTACTGGAGCATTATCAAGATATTTTTGCTATCATCATGTAATTCCATCAAATAGGCTATAAAAAAATCATATATTTTTTTATTTTTTTTACTTCAGGTTGATGCCAGAGATGAAAAAATCACTGAAAGTCAATATCATGAAAATCATCTTCTAATGGTACAGACTCTTGAAGCAAGATTACAGGTTAGATCAGAAGTACATGTTTTATTTATTAAATGTGAAAACATTTGATGTGCAAGTACACTGTGTTCCATGTATTTATATTATTTGTATGGTTTGGTACTTAAAGCGGAGTTCAGCCGAAAAAAAAAAAAGTTAAGTCAGCCGCTACAAATACTGCAGCGGCTGACTTTTAATATTGGGACAGTTATCTGTCCAGGGCATCCGCAATGTCCTCACCCAATCTGTCCCTCAGCTCCGGGTGCAGGCGCCAGCATCTTCAGTAAGGTAATCAGGAAGTGAAGCCTATTTGAGCAATATTTTCTCCAGATAATGTAATTTGTTTGTTTATTGTGACGGAGCAAGGCTTGTGTTGGTGTTTAACATATAGGGGGAGATTTACTAAAACCAGTGCATACAGTATCTGGTGTAGCTATGCATAGTAATCAATCAACGAGCCACATGTGCGAGGCTCGCTGAGCAGACATGGCTGCTTAGAGCTCAGCTTCTACCAGGGCAAAACGGCTTCATAATACTGAGTCACACAGTGATAACCGAGACTTCACGGTAACCAGACTGTTTCTTATCTTGTGGGGCACAAAACGGTAGGATGCATACGGCCAGGAAAACTAAACTTAAATCGGCAAAGAGTCAGGAAGCACAAGGGAAAGCCGCTTCTAAAATGTCCGCGGCTCCAGCATCCCACACAGCATCACCTCACACACAGAGGCAGGCACGGAATTCTTCTGCCTCACCTCAGTTCTCTGAACATGAATTTGATTTTGGAATGACTCCCATTACTCTCCAAGCTAATGCCCAAGCCACAGACCTCCTAACTCAATTTGAAAGGGTATTACATAAAGCCCTTCAAAACACCTCAGATAATATAACTGAGAAACTGACTAGAGAAATCCATGAGGTGGGACACCGCACATCCATATTGGAACAAAGAATGGATGAAATAAATGACATTGCCACTACCCATGATGACGAATTAATAGCCCTTCGAGAAGAAAATTCTTTACTTTCCTCACGCCTTGAGGAATTTGAAAATAGGGCCAGAAGATCCAACCTGAGAATCCGTGGCATACCGGAAACTATAATAGATCTTCAATCTACTGTAACAGCGCTTTTTCAGGAACTGGCCCCATCTATTCCCATTGAAAGACTGGAGATGGACCGCATTCATAGATCTCTAGCCCCCAAAAAAGATGATGGGCCTCCCAGAGACATCATTTTGAAACTGCACTATTTCCGTTCCAAGGAACAATTGCTGGAAGCTCCCCGCAATAAAGAGACTTTATCTTTCCAAGGACACAGATATCAAATATTTCAAGATCTCTCACAGCATACCCTCCTCAAGCGCAAAGCTATGAAACCCCATTTGCAGATCCTCCAACACCACCACATACCATACCGCTGGAGCTTCCCCTTTGCCATCCGTTTCTCCTATAAAGGAGCATCTTTCACTTGTAAATCTGTGGATGATCTCCTCACTGTCATCAGAGACCTTCGCCTGTCAAGTCTGGATAATCCCACTGAAAATTCCAAACGCCGTACTCAAACCAACTCTCCTAGCAACCCACTGGAAGACCCAGACCAACCAGTACATCCCAGCTCCCATAAGAGGAGCCGTCATACATCACCACAACCAGTACCCGATAACCAAATGGACTGAGATCCTTTCTTTGGGTGATAAATTTCCTTGTTTGAAATACTAGCCTATTGACATAGGTTTATAGCGATTAGCTATACAGAATTACATCTGGAAGGAAACTTTCTTATTCCATGATGAATTAGCATCATACAATTTAGGGGATAGCCCCTTAAGTAGGAAATTTTCCTTGCAGATCAAGGAACATTTAGTCATATCTTGGTTGTTAAAGGTCTAGACTGTTTTACCCCCTTAAGTCTATTTTGACAGTTATTAGAATATGGTATTGATTAAGTTTACCCACTAAACAGTGATTCGTAGTTCAAATATTTTTTTCTACCATAACTTTCAAAGAGGCCACTTTTATCCTGGAGATAATTCACTGTGCCTCCCACCTATTCCTTGAGTGGCCGGTATTTTTTATAAATACTCCTTGGATAGATTGTATCTACACAGTGGTGGGGTTTTTTTTCCCCTCACCATTCTCTCGATACTTTCTCCACTGTGGAGCAGAACTTCTATTTTAACCAAAAGTCTTCTCTGTATTTAGACTGATTGTCATATTTACTTTTATATTTTTATTTCTTAATTTAACCTTTATCTTTTTTTCTCTCCCATTTGATTTATCTGGTTTTAACATTATATATAATTCCCCTTGACCTCCTGGTTTCCTACCCTTTCTATTTTTTCCCTACTCCAGAGTTCTCACGCACTGTTAGAATATATAACTGTAGACTTGCTATTTTATAAGTAGTTTATAATGTCACTAAATATATTGTCTCATAATGTTCAAGGCCTTAATTCTCCCCCTAAGAGAACTAAAGCTTTTCAATCCTTCTCTTTCCTTTCTGCTCATGTGGTATGCCTACAAGAGACACACACTTTTCCCTCCAATCCTCTCCTAAATTTTGCAGCCATCAATATCTTCAGGTCAACATGTCCTCAGCTGCCACAAAACAAAGAGGTGTTCTTATAGCCTTTCACCGCACAACCCCCTTTACTCTCCAGAATGAGATTAAAGATCCTGAAGGACGTTATATATTGCTCACGGGCCTGCTGTTAGACTCTGAAATCACCATAGTATCATATTACGCCCCCAACAGAAACCCAATATCATTCCTCTCACATTTGTTTTCGGTAGTGGAATCACACAAACGAGGTACCATCATTATATGTGGTGACTCAAACCAAGTACTCTATCCTTTACTAGATAAATCTCGAACTCCGCTACAAGCTCAATCCCCAACCTTTAAACAACTCCTTGACCAATTTTCTGTCCTTGACACATGGCGAGAACGAAATCCCAAAAGGAAACAATTCACTCATTATTCACATCCCCACAAAATGTTCTCACGAATAGATCATCAATTTGTACACATAAATACTTCCTCTCTCATTTTGAACACTTTGATAATCCCATGTACCTGGTCGGACCACAATGCGGTCATGACAACCTTCTCTTCCCTGATTCCCAGACCTAATCATAGACCCTGGTGTATAAATGATTGTTTGATGGCCAATCCAATATATAAACAAAATATTGAATTTGCTATCAAAGACTATATCTCTAACAATTCACCCGCAGACACAAATCCCTTAACTTTATGGGAAGCTCTCAAACCATCCGTCAGAGGAGTTTGTATAAGCCAATCATCGTACCATCGCAGATCACAACAGCGCCACAAACAATTAGATAAAGCCTTCTATAAAGCCTCTGAAAATTTTCAGAATATGCCTTCCCCATCTACTAAATCGGCGTTTGATAAAGCTAAATTAGAACTGGACCTACTCTTGACAGAAACGGCAGTGAAGACTCTTAGGAAATCAAAACATAGTCTCTATATGAAGGCAAACAAACCTACCACCTTTCTAGCCCTAACACTACGAAGAACAGATCATGTCCCAAAACCAATCCGACTCCGGTTACATGCTAACACCTACTCGAGCAACCCTAAAAAAAATACTCAATGAGTTTCACAGAAATCTTAATAATTTATATGGGAATACGCACAACTAAAAACAATTTGACACCCTATTATCATCAATCCAACTACCTTCCCTCTCCTCTACCCATCAAGAAATACTAGACGAACGAATAACTGACTCTGAGGTCCAAGCTGCAATTAAAACTCTAAAAATAAACATACGCCCAGGCCCTGATGGCTTTTCAGACACTTTCTATAAACATTTTTCTACTCTACTTCTCTAATGGTTGCTGCCTTTAACTCTCTTTTAGATGGTTATTCTTTTCGTTCAGAAACCCTATTAGCCTCCATATCCATGATACCCAAGCCACACACCGACGATACATCTTGGTCCTAGACATTAAAATATTAGCGAAAATCCTCTCTAATCGCCTTAATCCCATCATAGGATCTCTGATCCACAAAGATCAAACCAGTTTCATCCCCTTTAGACACACTGGTGATAATATTCGCCGTGCCACCCTCCTGGCACATACCTGCCTGTTTCCTCTTAATTGATATACAAAAGCATTTGACTCCCTGTCATGGTCTCATCTTGAAGCTATACTTCACAAATGGGGATTTGGAGCCCAATTCCTGACATGGATATCTTCTCTTTATAATAAGCCGACAGCATATGTCTCCTACTCGGGTTTCCGCTCTGAACCATTTAATATTGAAAGGGGAACCATGCAGGGATGCCCCCTCTCCCCACTCCTTTTTGCCTTGGCAATAGAGCCCCTTGCCCAATTGATACGATCCAACCCTAATATAAAAGGCCTTGACCTGGGCGGTTACCAACACAAATTCTGCTTGTTCGCCGATGTCTTGATTTTCTTGACATCACCTCTGACATCAGCCCCAAACCTTCTAGACATACTAACTAAATTTGGCTCTATTTCCGGTCTTAAAATGAATCCAAGTAAAACAAAAGCTCTAAATATTTCCCTTTCTCCAGAATTACAGATACAACTTCAAAACTCCCTCCCGTTCACATGGTCGCAGACTCATATAACCTATTTAGGAATTTTGTTTACTGCAAACCCAAAAAAAACTATACTCCGCAAATTATCCACCCATGTTAGCCCATCTTTCAGCCCTGATGAAAAAATGGGCACCTTTACCATTAGCCTGGATGGGTAGAATCTCAGTGGTGAAAATGTCCATACTACCTAAAATCCTATATATCTTTAGGGTGCTACCCATTCATATCCCAGCATATTTTTTGCGTATTCTTCAACTAAAAACAGCCCAATTTATTTGGGGTAAGCTCAAACCCCGTTTACCACAAACTACTCTTTCTGCCCCGTTTGCGGGGAGGTCTGAGCGTTCCAAACTATTCTAAATACTACTATGCCTCACAGTTAGAGCAATTACCCAAATATCATGCTACCACAGAAATCCCTCTTTGGGTCTCTATTGAAGCAGTTGACTGTGATCCACTTCAAACTTATTATGGCTTGCACCTAATCAACGTCGCTCCATTACTAATCCAGTTACAAAACATAGCCCCTCAATCTGGGATAAGCTTAAAAATCGTTTTGGGCTCCTTTCACAACATAACCCACTGCTTTCTTTTATGACTAATCCCTCCTTCTACCCAGCATGGACCCTCCCTTCTTCCTTCTCTGTTTGGTCCAGAACTGGTCTCACTTGTGTCCACCACTTTTTTAAACTGACCAAATTGTCTATTTTCCTACGCTTAGCAATACACATAACCTACCACACAACGAAACCTTTAGATACTTACAAATTAAAAATTTCAACTCCCAAAATGTGCCTCTACACCCGACTTCTAGTTTTACAATTCTTGAACGCACTTGTATGACAGATCCCCACAGACGTGGTCTTATTTCAGACCTCTATGCCCAACTTCTTTTGCACACAACCACCTCCCCACCTTCGTACACTGCAAATGGGAGAATGACCTAAACCTCCCCCCTGACACACTGGATTGCACTAAAACTTGGCAAAACGCAAATTCAGCTACTCCAAACATAGTTGCCCTTGAAACAAATTATAAAGTACTTACTCGATGGTACCTGGTTCCTGCTAGAATATCTAAATTCCATCCACAATACCCTCCCCAGTGTTTTCGAGGTTGTAGTGACCCAGGTACGCATCTCCATATTTGGTGGACCTGTCCCATCATTCAATCTCAATGGTCAAAAATATTTAATATTCTATCCAAAATGTTTGCAACACTCATATTTCAATTGACCCATCAGTTGCCCTCCTAAACAACAAACCGCCAAATTTAAAGCAACGTCAATTTAAACTTTTACTGTATGTAACAACGGCAGCAAAACAAACAATTGCGGCCGCCTGGAAATCTAAGACTCTTTGCATTGTATCTGCTAAACAACGTGTTACACAGGCTATGATACACGCCAAAATAGAGGCCACCATATTGGATAAAACTTCCAAATTCAAGAAACTATGGCTTCCCTGGATAAATCATTATTTTCCCCCAGCTCTAGACTGCTCTCTTCTTCTGCCCTAAAGTAGGCTACCTACCTTTCTTTCAAAACTACATTATAACTATGGTTATATTATATTTATTAACCCCCTCTAGAGGCCCCCCCCCCTTAGTGCTCCTACCACTCCCATTCTTGGTCCACTTATACCCCCGTATTTACTCTAATTTATGTCTCCAAATGTAATACTTATGAAATCTAATATACCTATTTGTATTCCACATTGGTACAGTAATAGGGGTTTTACTATTCTAGATAATCGCCTATAAGGAATGTTTGGGATGATTGGGACCCGTGTTCATCTACCCAGGTTTCCCAGGCCAATTAGCTGGAAACCTGGCCCTGGTTGGATGGACCTTGCTTCTGACATTCCAGATATTGACTATTTGTAGTTTGAGTTAATATCCTATTGTTTCATCTTTTAGACATGATCTTTATCCCTCCCCTGTTCTGTATTCAATACAGATTACTAATAACAATATTTACAGTAAGATTTACAGAAATCTGTTAAACAAGAATGTATGCATTTTTATGTGACTTACTGTTCAGACATGAACTGTGCTCTAATTTAAGTATTTGTGTGAGAAGTTTTTCTCTCTTTTTACTCAACATTATCTATCTTTATTGTAAAATAAGTACTAATAACATGTACTGTACAACTTTCAATAAAATATTTGAACCGAGTAATCAATCAGCTTCTAACTTCAGCTTGTTCAATTAACCACTGAAGCTCTGAAAGGTTTTACCCCCTTCATGACCAGAGCATTTTTGCTATTCAGCACTACGCTACTTTAATTGCCAATTGCGCGGTCATGTAATACTGTACGCAAATTACATTTTTATAATTTTTTCACACAAATCAAGCTTTTGGTGGTATTTGATCACCACTGAGTCTTTCATTGTTTGCGATATAGTAAATAAAAAAACATTTAATACGTACAATAAATCAAAAAAAAAAAATTTCGTTATGAGTTTAGGCCAACATGTATTCTGCTACATGTATTTGGTAAAAAAACAAATCCCAATAAGTGTACATTATTTAGTCTGTAGGAAAGTTATAGCATAACTACATTGTAAAGTGCAAACTGTTGGCTCTATATAAATCCTCTATTATTATAATAATCATAATAATCCACAAAATATGATGTGTACATATTTGAAAACTGATCAGTCATTCCTTGAGACCCTTAAAATGTCAGGAGCATACAAATCCCCCCAAATTACCCCTTTTTGGAAAGTAGACAGTCTGAGGCATTTAGTAAGGGACATAGCAAGTTTTTTTTAAATTTGTCACAATTTTGGGGAAAATTAAGAAATTAAATAAATATAAAAGATACTACTCTGAGGGTGATCAGGGATTTATTTTTATTTTTTAATACTTTGATTGCTGGTACAATGAAGACCATTGTACCAGCAATGCTTTAAACTGTAGTGAATGGGTTAAGTTCATAACAGCTGTGAATACTGGTGATCTGTGATTGGCTACAGCTAATAGGGGTGCAACGGCTCAAAAAACTCACGGTTCGGATCGTTCCTCGGATCAGAGTCACGGATCGGATCATTTTTTGGATCACCACCATAATATAGTCCCCACTGTAATGACCACATCTCCCCCACTGTAATGTCCAGAGAGATGGACACTCTCGCCCCCTCAAAAATTTGGAAGAAGGGAAAGAAGAGAGAAAAATAACATAGAGGCCATGTAAGTTAATTAAAGGGGAAGGAAGAGAGGGGGGGAAGAGTAAAGGAAAATCGGGATGTTGCAGGATAGACCCATATTGTTGTAAATGTATGTTTTTGTCTTATTTTAATGTAATGTATATATGCTTATTGGTAATGACATGATAACTATATGTATGTATAAAAATTGAATAAAATAAATTTAAAAACACTGTAATGTCCACATCTCCCCCACTGTAATGTGGATATTACAGTGGGGGAGATGTGGATATTCGTATTACTAATATCCACATCTCCCCCACTGTAATGTCCACATCTCCCTCACCCCCACTGTAATATCCACATCTCCCCCACTGTATATAGGCCCACTGCACTATAGGAAGATTGTCTGCTTGCATGCTTAGTCTTACTAGAAATTATAGAACCGACACAAGAGAAGCAGACAGACCCGTCCGCAGACGACACAAGCGGGCGGGTGATGATGACGTCAGCGCGCCGCTCTGGGGAGCTCACCTAGGCCGCCGCCGGGTGTACCAAGATGGCTGCCGCTCCGGAGCTAGGCCGAAGCCGCAGCCTTTCCTATGGCCGAGGCAGCGGAGCTCAATCCGCGGATCGCGCGGTGTGCCGATCCGAACATTTTGACCCGTTCGGATCACGGACCAATGACAATCCGTTGCACCACTAACAGCTAATCACACAGTACAGGGTGCTGTGATTGGCCTAGGTACTATGTGATAGCTGTGAGCCAATCACAGCTCACTGGCAAAGGAAGCAAAGCTGTTATGAATCATATTGATATGCATAGCAATCACATGATCACCGGGCCCCAAGTATCGGGATTGTGCCGCGTCCCCTTGTGTCTTTACAGGCAAAATGGTGTATGTGTACCTCTCTTTACCTGCACATGCCACCCGCCCGCAGTAAATGTACTTGGGGGCGAGGTCGGCAAGTAGTTAAGCTTTGACACTAAAACTTGGAAGCTGATTGTAGAGGAGTCCAATGTGGGTGAAGCATGTCAAAAGGGGTATGACCAATGGGCTGGGATGTGAGTTGAAGACAGTTTTTCATTCACCTTACACTGGCGTTGAATACAGTGTGCGGTGGTACCTGCATGCTATGTTATATTTTGGGACGAGATGTACTCTATTTCTGTCAGCACCAGAATACAGAGTGTAAACCTGGGAGACTGACATTGCGGACTTGGCATTGATCTGTTATGGTTCTAGAAGCTGACTGGTTACTATGCCCAGCTGTGCCAGATTCTGGTGTGCACCAGTTTTAGTCTATCCCATATTGTCTTGCAGATATGGGGCTCTGTAAATTTCAACATTGTGCCTTCTTACGATGTCTCCTAACTTCTGTGCCTTTAGGCTGGCTTACTATCACTTGAGGAAATGGAAAACCACCTTCAGGTTCAGGATAGAGTGCTCCAGTCATCATGTGAGGCATTCATAAACATGTCCCTAGGCAAGGAGACACCAGTACACTCTGCAGAAGAGGTAAAGTAACAATTACTATTGACTTAAAGCATATGTCAACGCAAAATAAAACAAAGTGCAGTAAATATCAATACATGCCAATTTCTCATTCTTTGTCATCTTAAAGAGGAACTGCAGTCTGCTCACATAATTTGTAATTAAAACATATTTGCTATTTTGAAGCTTCCCTCCAAAGTCTTTGCATATTACTTAAGTTATAAGTTTTCCTGACCCAAGAGATAAATTTGTGTGTGTGGGGGGGGGGGGGGGGGCCTCAGAACGAAGCTTGTCTATTCATAAGACAATTTTGTGCTGTTTGAAGGGGGTGTCGCTTTCCTCCGATCAGCTCTCACACACTGTAACTGCAGTCTCTCCGCCCCCTCCTCTGTGCTCCTGACAGATGAAGGAAGATATTGAATACGATCTGTCCTTTTAAAGGGGTGTAAAGAGGAGAAGACTACAGATAGACAAGTAAAACCTATGTAGGAGGATTTGTTTCATTTCTGTGAATCATCTGAGGCTTTTCACTACACTGGGTATATGTGAGGGTTTACAACCACTTTGATTCCAAAAATGTAGTATATTGCAGCTTACCATTCATTAGTCGTGATGGTTGCATTCGTTTTCTTTTTTTAGGCTTTTTCCCCTCCTGTTTTTATCCGGTGATCTGGCCAGGAACACACTTTCTGTGTTAAAGTGCCCCCTCTTTGGATGGAGGAGCTCAGTGGACAGCATTGTCAGTCTGGGGGGAGGACTGTATTAGATGTACTAGCAGGTTTAGATACACTAACAACTTGAAGCCAAACTCTAGCTCATACTTTATAATCCATTACAGCAAACAGTTTTGTTTCTGGGATAAAGGTTTTACATAAATAAAAGCTGGCCATTGTAGGCACCCCTTTCAGTAGTAAATGGTTTGTCTCAACCCTGTAACTGATGCATCTCCAGGACAGCTTATTCTTTTAAAAATAACAGACTTACTGGCTGGATCACCAGGTGAAAATAAAGGAAAGGAAGCCTAAAAAATAAAACTAATGCAGCCATTACATCTAAGAATTGGTATGCTGCAGTATGATAAATGTTTGCTTTTGGGGCTTGATACCGCTTTAATTTTGGTAGAAATCCAAAGTCCGTTTGAACCTACATAGAAAATCCTATGTTTTGTGCTTTCTCCTTTTAAGGAAAATTTGGTTTCCCTGTGGGATGATACAGAAAAGAGAAATTACTCTTCTGCTGGAAAGCATTTTTCTTCTGTAGATCCAGAAAACGTTGTTGAGAAAGTTTGGCATCGGGTGGTTGATGACTTTCTGGTGATTGGTGTAAAAGTGAAAGATTGTACCGAATTGTAAGTAATGTTACCATACATCAAGGGGGTAAAAAAGGTTCTGGAGGGCAGTTTTTATAATATGAAGCCGAGATCAAGAACACGTAGACACGACCTCAAACTAACTGGAGGAAAGTTCAAAACGAATCTTCGAAAGTATTATTTTACTGTAAGAGTAGTTGATTGTTCATAGAATAGAGTTCCAGCAAAGGTAGTGAGTAAGTCGACGGTAAATGGATTCAAACATGCTAGGGGCAAACATAGATCTTTACTCAGACAAAAAAAGATAAAAACAAATTTAGAAAAATGTATAAATGAAAGCAAAATAATGAGGCAGAAATTATGGGCCACTTGTTTTTTTTTCTGTGTTTCTATGTTCAGCCTTAAGATTGTGTGTGCCTGTGGAACAGCTACAAACTTTGGGACTCATAACTTAAGGCAAAACTTTTTTTTTTTAGTTTTGGATAGAGTGGCGCAGGATGAGAACACCTGTCAATTTGTTTTGCTGTCTGTGCCCCCCCCCCCCCCCCCCGTTAAGGAGATTCGCCCTCTCTATTATTCCTGTTTACAAATATAATTGAAAGTGAAAGTAACAGAAAATCACAGATTTTGGGTTGTCCCCAAAAAAAGGAATAGAGGAGAAATCTTCCAACGGGGACACTAGTTCTGGTGACCTGGGGGTCCCCAAGGAATGTTTTTAATTTGCAGGGATTTCCTCTCACTTCCTGTTTGGCTATGAGACAGGAAATTTAAGGGAAATCTTCCCAATGGTACACAGATGACGAAAAAAAAAAAATCTTACAGGGTTTATAACCCTACCTGGTTCTCTCCAAAATGAAAAAAAAAAGTTTTGCCTATAGTTCTACTTTAACCATAAGTGATGTTCCTAAAATTAGTGCCCTCACTCTTGTGGGCGAGGCAATACCTATTGTGTTTAGCTCAGTCATCGTTTGTATGTAGGCCCACCAAGTCATCATGTTTTCCTTTTTTTAAACCTAACTTTATTGACATCACAGAGGGTTTGTTTTAAAGCGATTTTACTACTTTGAGTATTTTCACTAGATTTGTTGTAAAATACGTGCTATATGGATGCATCATTGAGGCCAAGTAGCCACAGCCCACAATCCACCACTTTGTTTTACAGAAAACGAATTTGCTCATTGCAGATTGTGGGGTTTGCCCCCAAAGTTCATATAATCCTGCAGTATCTTGGTGTTTACCTGCGTCTTTTTTTGTAAGAACTGGAAGACAGAAAAATGTCCTAATTTTCGATCCGATTTTAGTTCTTTTTCTATCCTGTTGCCAGACCACAGAGGGCAAACCAGTCATTTTATTTTCTTCCAGCATTTTTAAAACGCACCCAAAAGTACTGAATAAAACATTTTATTTTATGGTCTGGCTGATATACAGGTAGAAACAGTTCTGGAGACTTTAAGTGAATCTTGCTATCTTTTCAGATTTTCTTCAGTATTCTCCGCACTGTATGATGTGTGTTTTTTTTACAGCACTGTTTTGTTGCTTTTCACAGATCACTGAGTGACATTGGCTTATCTCTTATAATGGATCAAGAAATAGCTTTACCCTCCCTAGTTACCAAGTGTCAGACTAATGTGCTAAAATTGGCCATCAGCTGTTCCCCTGGTTCCAGTACTCTGTACCGTACAGAACCAATAGCAAAGAAACAAAGGCTTGACTACAATAGCAAGGACATTCTTACAGGGAATTGCTCGCAGAGACCCGGCCCTCCATCCTATCAAAATGATTTGGAGCACACAGTTACTGCTGTCACCGAGCTGTCTTCAGTGTTGGCACTTAATAACACTAGTTGTGCCTTGCTGCTGCATGCCAGAAGGAAAAATCAACCTGACTGTTTACTTAGAAGTGAGAAGCTGAGCATGCCATGTGGGAGAATTCCTTTAAGCCTTGAAGATGTTTTAAAAGGAAAACATACAATAAATGTATTTGAACACTGTCAAGGTAAATTTATAATATTTTAGAGAACCTTTGCTGAATTATTCAATGCAGCCAAAACACAAAGGCTTTCTTTATTATTATTCACAAGTTTGAACTGCAAGTGCTAAAAACTTTTACATTTTCAGATAGTGAACTTATCTGAACCAAAATTGTGTTAAATAATAAAGTAGAAAATAAATACAGTATTTTTTGCTCCATAAGACGCACCTGACCATAAGACGCATCTAGGTTTTAGAGGAGGAAAATATGAAAAAAAAAAATCTGAACCAAATGGTGGACTAAAATGTTTAATAAAATATAACCAACTAATATTTCTACACTGACAACCAATGTAAGGGGGCACCCTAAACTGATCCCCAATGTAACTGGGAAATTTACACTGACCCCAACACAACAGGTGTATTTTCATCAACCACCAATGTAATTGAGACATTTACAGTGACTAGCCATGTAACAGGTGTAAGAAAAATAAAAAGAAACTGCGCTAAGAGTGAAATTATAAAAAAGGATTCCTACTCTGTAGGAAGATGTAAGTAAATACCAGTGCAGAGCTGCGGCTTTCTGTGATGCATAAACCAGTGAACAACATAAAAAAGAATAATAAAGCCGCGCTACCAATAAATGAAAATTCAGTGAAAAATATAAAATGCTCAAATTGTGCAACATATGAATTACCCAAACTTGTGAACATTCACAAATGATGCTGTGACACAAATATACAAATGAATAGACTTAAGTGAATGAAAAATGTCCCAAATTGAAATCCAAAGAATATATCCTCGAGTCTTCCTCAAGATATATATATATATATATATATATATATATATATATATATATATATACACAATTGATGAAATCCACCCGTGCAAAAGATCTAATAATGGTGACAGTCCACACTCTGTAGCAATAGAGTAGTAAAAACAAAAAGATTATCCATCACCAATGAAGGGGATCCTGCGAAACGAGCGGTGTGCTGTTGTCACCCCCCTATTTTGCTTGTTACCCCTGCACGGAAGGGTGACCTGTTTGCGTTCGGCCGGCGCACCAGGTTATAGGCCTACCTACTACTGCAACCCTGTAAGTGTATTTTTGTATTTGCTTTTGGAATAAACTCAAGGATTTTACACTATCAGAGGCCTTTGTTTGTTCCATTATCCATCAGAACCCACTGCCCTGGAGGGTGGAGTATAGCAGGTGTGGAGCAGTTTGGAGTCATCCAGCACAGCAGCCCAGCAGTACTTGTACCCAACGCTTCCCTGGGTCCTCCGTAATAGGGGACCACGGAGTTCTGGTAAGCGGATCCCCTTCATTGGCGGTGGATAATCTTTTCGTTTACTACTCTATTGCTACAGAGTGTGGACTGTCACCATTATTAGATCTTTTGCACGGGTGGATTTCATCAATTGTGTATATACCGTATTTATCGGCGTATAACACGCACCCTAACTTTAAGAGGGAAGTTATAACACGCAGGCACAGTTTACCCTCTATTTGCAGGGTAAAAAAGTGAGTGTTATACGCCAATAAATACAGTATATATCTTGAGGAAGACTCGAGGATATATTCTTTGGATTTCAATTTGGGACATTTTTCATTCACTTAAGTCTATTCATTTGTATATTTGTGTCACAGCATCATTTGTGAATGTGCACAAGTTTGGGTAATTCATATGTTGCACAATTTGAGCGTTTTATATTTTTCACTGAATTTTCAATTATTGGTAGCGCGGCTTTATTATTCTTTTTTATGTAACAGGTGTATTTACAGTAACCCCCCCATCTCTCTACTAATCGCTGCATTCTTATCTCCCATCAGTACAACTCTGCCCCTCTATCTCATCATCTACTAACCTCTGTCCCCCAAACCCCTACTCTGCTAACCTCTCAATCCAACCCTTCCTTCCCATTCAACTCTGTACCTCTGTACACCACCTCTGCTCACTTCTGACTGCACACCTCCTCTGCTCACCTCTGCACCTCAAGCCCCCCTTTTTGATTACCTCTACATGCCCCCTATGCTCACCTGTATGCTGTCTAGGTGGGTGGCATGCAGAGGATGGGGCGTGATTTGCATATGAATCGCGGCGGCTGATCTCATTTGCATTACAATGCCCACACAATTTACATGTGAATGCCGATGTTAATTAAAGAACAATGCCTTTTGTTTCTCTCCGAAAGGCAGGGGAGAAACAGGATTTAGCTGGGGCAGAGAGATGCATAGGGCATTGTTCTGTCACTGAAACGATCCCCCTATTAGCGGCTCTGCTGGTCAGTATTCGCTCCATAAGACGCACAGACGTTTCCCCCTGTTTTTTTGGGGGGGAAAAGTACGTCTTATGGAGCGAAAAATACGGTACAACATTTTATACGATACTTTAGTTTACAGTGTTTCATACGATAAGTTATGCTCAAAGAAGAATTATCCTAAGCACTATTTGTATTTAAATTCAAATATTCCAAAGCAAATATAATAACCTAAACACTACATGAAAAAGTAGTTCCAATTTAAAGTTTCTACAAACAATTGCATTATCCTAATTGCCATCAAAGATATGTGTCAGTTATAAAATAAATGGGTCAGTTAGCACCTTGATGTCCATTTGCCAAGAAACATAAGTCAGCTCAGTAGAAGTCGGATAGTTAGTTAATTGCGAGTGCAGTGGTCAAAATTAACCACTTGCCGACCTCCTAACGTACATGTATTGTGGCAGGTTGGCTTTATTGCGTGAAATAACATACCTGTACGTCATTTCGTGCAACAGCCACTAGAGACGGCACGATCGCTCGCTGTTTGGACAGACAGGGAACCAATCATAGTTCCCGAGAAAGGCAGAATGTAAACAAGGCAGATCGCCATTCTGACAGGGGAGAAGATAGAGATCTTGTCTCAGCAACTGCCTTCCCCCAGTCAGAGCAACCCCCACACATTTTGCAAGCACCCCCTAGGGACACATTTAACCCTTTGATCGCCCCTGATGTTAACCTCTTCCCTGCCAGTGTCATTAGTACAGTAACAGTGCATATTTTTAGCTCTGATCACTGAAATAGTGTCACTGGTCCCTAAAAAAGTGTCAGGTCTCCGATTTGCCCACCGTAATGTCACAGTCCCGCTAAAAATCGCTGATCGCCACCATTACTAGTAAAAAAATAAAATAAAATAAAAACACCATAAAAATATCCCATAGTTTGTGAATGCGATAACTTTTGCTGCGCAAACCAATCAATATACCCTTATTGGGATTTTGTTTAACCAAAAATATGTAGCAGAATACAAATTGGCCTAAATTGATGAAGAATCTAGATTGTTTACATTTTTTTATTGCATGTGTATTATAGCAGAAGGTAAAAAATATATAGTTTTTTTTTTTTTCTTTACGCTTTTTTTTGTTTATAGCGCAAAAAGTGAAAACCACAGAGGTGATCAAATACCACCAAAAGAAAGCTCTATTTGTGTGAAAAAAAAGGACATCAATTATATTTGGGTACAGCGTCGCACAACCGTGCAATTGTCAGTTAAAATAACGCAGTGCCGTATCGCAAAAAATGGCCTGGTCGTTAAGGGGGCAAATCCTTCCGGGGCTGAAGTGGTTAAATAAAGCAGTAGATTTCTGCTCAACAAATGAAAGTTCTGGTGGTGAGGGAAGTGGAAATGACAATAATATAATTGCGTATTTTGCAAGTATGCCTCTTAGAGATAATATTTTTTTTAATGGTAGGGCCATGTTAATTAATTTTGACAAATGCGCTTGCAATTAGGGTATTATTTTGCTTCTATTGAGATGCTTTGTTTTCTAGGCAAACAGACATCAAGGCGCTAACTGACCCATTACTTTTAGCACAGACACATATGCAATGGCAATTAAGTTACAGCAATTCACAATTTAATTGTAAAATTACATTGAAGTTGACAGGGCCACTTTTATACTAAGGATAAAAATCTGGGTTGCATAAGACAAACATTGGCAAACCTTAATCAGCAAGTTAACAGTGGCTGCAACTGAAAGCTCACCAACAAAAATGGATGAAAACAGGACAGGATAGTTGCTAACTGTCACAAACTTACAGCCTTTAGCATGAGCACACTGCAAAATCTGCCTGCTTAATGATGAATTAAAGCAGAGTTCCAGCGAAAAAAACATTTACAAATACTGCAGCTGCTGACTTTTAATATATGGACACTTACCTGTCCTGGGTGCCCGCAATGTTGGTACCCAAAGCCAATCTCTCCCTCGGCTCTCGGGTGCGGCCGCCACCGTCTTCGGTAAGGGAATCAGGAAGTGAAGCCTTGCGGCTTCACTACCTGGTTCCCTACTGCGCATGCGCGAGTCCCGCTGCACAATCCCACTGGGCCCTGCTGTCTTCTGGGACCTATGTGTCTCCCAGAAGACAGCGGGGGGACGTAGTAGGTGCTGAACGTGGCGTAGATCACTGCAGTGATCTATGCCCGGAAGTGGGAGCAGATACCTGGATTACACAGGTATCTGCTCCCTCCTCCCACCTGAAAGGTGCCAAATGTGACACCGGAGGGGGATTCCAAAAAGCGGAAGTTCCATTTTTGGGTGGAACTCCGCTTTAAGACAGAATGAGGCCCATCTTTGCACCCCCTTCATTCCTTTAGCTGACATTGATAATGATTGCAATAGGTTCAGAGAATTCCCCCTATTTTCATTGTCTGTACTGACATGGCTACTTACCATCAGACACCAACTGATACAATTACATTCTCCGCTATAAAGTGACAGGCAGGTGCACAGTAATTTCACTATAGGTTAACTACAGTAGCTTTATAGTTGTAGCTGGACCCTCTGGACATTAATCAGGCCCTGGGCTGTTTCTTAGGTTGACTTGGATAATGTGGCTCTGAATCTACCCCCTTGATGTTCTTGATTAAACTTTGTTGCTGATGCACTAAAGATAATGGAGCTGGCAGGGTTACCCAGATCATAAAACTGGCCTCACAGAATTGTAAGTCCTTTGCTTTAGAATTTATAACCCATGTCACTTTTTTGGTGCTTCACCACATCTCAAAAGCCTCCATAGATGCCTCACAGTTCTCCCTAACTGCACCTGCAGTATATTACATGTATTGGAAAAACTAGAAAACTAACACACACAGGGCAATAATTACTAAGCTTCAGAAAAACATAAAAATAACACATAAAAAATGCGTGTTAAAGCGCATTAATGTGTGTTGTTAATCAATGAAAGTGTAAACAAACCCTTGGTAAAATATCACATTCTTAAAACAAATATTATTATTATTACATATCATCTCTTCCATCAAAAAGCTTGGCCTGACTGGTTATACCACAAAGAAATACAGGAAGAAAACACAACGCATAACAAGGTTTATTATGAACAATTATTTTTTTCTTTTTTTAGATGTAGAATTGAAGAGTCTGGAAGATGTTTTTGCGCTTCTGTCAGTTTTCCAGAGGTGTGTGCTGCACATTGTGTCTCCTGACTGCACATTGACATCACTAAGAGACTGGCTGCAGAACCACATGTATGCAGAGCCACTTAATCTCATGCCTGAACTTATAATGTGCACAAGACCTGGATCCCTATATGGAACTCTCTTTTCTTGGAGTGCAAAGAACCCATGTGAAGGAAAGCTGACTATATTCTATAGGTATTCGTAACATAATTATGTCTACAAAACTGTATGTAAGTTGCCTTTTTGTACAAAAAGGTATGTTTAGGTTAATTGAGGACTTTATGGAAAAATTTCAACAAAAACTGGCATATCAATTTTGCCCTGGTTGTAAAGCTTGCTTTGTCTGAAGGAGACTTCGACATTTTTGGAGAAGGGCTATACTAGTGAGTGTTTAATACATTGGTATCTGTAAAGGCCATGAATAGGGATGACCTACATCGTGATAGGCCATTGTGCACGGATGGATTTTTTTTCCACAATGGCTCCCTTTTGTGACCACTTATTCTTTACAACATAGGAGCATTAAGCAGATAATCTTTAGGCATTGGCATATTGTGAATGAGGATAGAGTTTTGAAGGCAGTGTTACCTGCTAGACCACAGGTGTTTTTTTAAAGGGGCTCCTTCTATAAGGAATAGAGTGGCCCCTAATATTCTGAATCCGCCCACTAATAAAATATTTTTTTTCTATCAACTAACTGTGTTTTATCAGTGTAAGAAATGTAGGGTGTGTTCTCTGAGCGGTTGTACTCATAGAAGAACCACCAGCTTTATTTCCACAAGTACACGGATACAATATGCGATTAAACTGTTTATTACTTGCTCCACAGTGAGGATGGTCTACTTATTGCAGTGCCCTTGTGGCCTTCAATATGTAGGGAGGACTAAACTCCCCCTAAAGGTTTGTCTTAACGAGCATATCACCAATATCAAAACTGGATTTAAAAATCACTGTGTCTAAACACTATTTGCTTGTACATAATAAAGACCCCTCCAAGACCATTTTTTTTGGGCATTGATAAATTCAGTCCCCACTGGAGGGGTAGCTCAGTCGTGAGGGAAATATCTAAATTAGAAATGTCCTGGATTCACAAGCTCAAGACTTATGCACCCTATGAGTTGAATACAGATGTTGACGTGAATGCTGTCATAGACAATTCATAATGTCTACAGTTTAAACTTGTTCGAAGTCACGTGTGTAGGCCTGATTATATAGGATATCAATTTAGTTGACTTAATTGGGGGGGCGTGGCCTGACGCAAACAGAGACGGACGTGCTTTGGAGGAGCTCCAGGTCTCCAGAAATTCATCCGTCGCCATCCGGACCGCTAAAATCCCTATTCGGGTCCTAAATACTCACCGGCCTGCTCACCTTGCCCCACTGCAGTGTCCTGGACCGTTGTTCCGGTGCGAATCGGTCGGGGGACGCCCGAGATCCGACGCCTTCAGCGTCTGCAGTTGCCACCATCTTCTCGGCCTAAAGCCTCCCGGAAGATCCAGACCCCAGCAGTCTTGAAGGTAAGGGACCACCATCCGTCCCCACCCGCCACCCATCCTCTTACCTTAAACTACCTGGAGGCAGAGCCGAATCCCGGAACCATCTGTGGGGGCCGTTACTCCACGCGGCCTAGTGAGGCCTTGAATCCCCAGCCTCTCCTACGGCTGTACCCCCGCGAGCGCGTAGTGCGGCCGGCCTGATCCGACTCTGAGGGCCGGGATCTCCACTCGGCACCCGCCCGGACCCCCATCCTGGGCCCTGTCTTCAGCTGAGGGAGCCTTTAGGAACCTTCTGGACTGCTCCCATCCACGAGGGCTCCGCCGCCATCTTGAGGCCTGCGGGGACTCCGAATCCCCAGCGCTCAAGGACCGCGAGGCGAGCGGTGCACACCCCAGGATACACCCGAGTAAGCCTCCCTGGACTAGCGGGACAGACCTGAAGAGGTCCGAAGGCCGGCAGAGGCATCCTGTGGTAAACGGCGCGCTGAGCATAGAGGTGAGCGGCGGCCATCTTGCTACACCCTGGGCACACTAGTAGCCTCTCCATCCCCCATAATCTACAACCAAGCCCCAAATTAACATCCGGGCCGCAAGGGGGAGACCCAAGCTGCAGGGTGGGAGAACTTGCCTAACCCCAGTGATCATCAAGTCCCTGTCCCCATAGACACCTAAATCGGCCATCTTGCTACACCCAACAGCAGTATAACTGGGGCTCCACGTATTCTTTTAAGTCACACTTCAGAGGCTCCTGAACTACCCAGCAGATTGGTCTACCAAGCTCAATCCCCTTCATTAGATCCCATTACTTATTACTTCAAAAGACGCCACATTCTGCATCACTATACTCCTAGGAGCGGCCATCTTGCTACACCCCATTAACCTGTTCTCCCGGGTTCCTAATTGGTTTACTCTTACTCTGATGGTCCCGCACCCCCCTCATCAGGAAGTACATATCATTATTGCAGTCCTGTAATGAGTCTTTAACCTACGATACACGAGACAGGATGTACTTAAAGACATAGTAAAGGGGGCGCATACGCAGCTCGTAGGATGGCGAACGAACTTGACTAGAGCTCCGGCCTCACCTCCTGCATCCGAAGCTCCCGCTCCGCTACACTAGAGACTTTTGCTCCGGGAGCCACCTCCACTGAACCGGGAACCCCTCAGCTACCTGCCGAACGTTGTATGGGTAAGATCGGTGACCAGAGGCGCATATACCAGACACGATCCTCACAGGCCGCATCGCAACCCGCGTGCCACATGGAAAAATACCTGCTTAGGCCGCAGTCCCCGGCCTCAATTTCTACGGCAGAAGCCACAGATCAGCCAGACGCACTCCCGCTGGTCGATCCCTCATTGTTTATAGTTGACTTAATTGATTTTAATCTATATTAAGAAATTTTTGGTATATTATTTATTTTTTATATTTCATGGGGGTTACTGGATGTATTATTATTTTTATTCACTTATCACATATTTAATTAATATTTGAATATGTAATTATATTGAATTCATATTCTATAGAATTATTCACATTTAAATCCAATATTTGGTCTTCATATTAAATATTCACATCATGTTAGCAGGTTTTATGTTGTATTACTTATATAATTCACATACATTTAATAATTGATTTACATTGGGTCATCTTTCTTGGTTTACGGAAGGGCTGCCCATATTCAATAGGGCTTTTGCGGCCAAACACTTGATACTCAGAATGAGGTCTGGCTCTGTCATAATGTTCCCCATTAACAACGTCACATGACGAAACGCGTCTGGCGGGGGAGACGTGTTGACGTCACCACGCTGTCGTACTAGGAGGACGGGCGTTTGTTGCAAGCCGGCCGTCTGTTTTATGTGCTAAAACAAAGTAAATGTAAGTGCATTACTTTTCATATTTTTAAAAAAGCTAGACAATATTACACTATGAGTGAATGGTGATCAGCACAACTTTTTAAACCTCAATTAAATACTAAAGATGAATGTGATAACTAAGATAAATAACATCCACAATTTCCAAAATGGGTCTCCCAACACACTACAAGCAATACTCCCACTGCAGTAGTTCCTGGAGTAGGTTACACGTTCAGCTTTAACTTCTTTAACTGGAGTTCCTTCCAGTTGTTTTTGGTCACAAAACAGCTTAACACTTGTCCTCATTGAGACCAACACACGTTTGGAAGTCTGGAAGGTCACCGCCACCTTTTGGAAATCTTCAACCGGGTCCTACATTATCGTGAACCAGAGTTCCCTTGGAGATCGGGAGTTGCATATTTGCCTTTGCTTTGAGAGATCGAGAAGGCTGATTTTACTCCTCCTTGAGGTAAGCGCTCTGAGAGCATTAAGTTATTGAGATAATCACGAAGATTGAGCACAGAAGAATCTTTGATAGACTGTTCGGAAGAAGCGTGTCACATTTTGAAGATTGTTTACACACCGTTCAGAAGAATCATTTATTTTAGTTTATTTGGTTCACTTGGTAGGACTATATCCTTCTGTAATATTACACTATATATATCATTCTGTAATATTACACTATGGCCAGTCTTTCTTTCTGGGTCTTTTGCTGAAAGAGATGCATACGGCCTACACAGCGGTGCCAGTGTGTTTAAAGCTGATACAGTCATCTATCCTGTGATATTCGTTCCTAAGATCATCTGTGTAAGTAAAAGCCTTGGCTGGGCTATAGCCACATGCCTATTTTGCTTGCTATCTGGTAAGCAAGTCTTTCTTAAGGTGACGGTGCACTTTTTTTGATGGGAATCACAGTGGTGCCATTGAGAAAGGGATTTATCTTACCACTCCGAACATGGATATATATTGTGATGATATTCAATCCTCTTATAATAATTGGGACTATTCCTAGCGCGGCTTCTCATATCTTTTATCTATTGTTGTGCATCTCACTCTAAGCTGCTGCTTTCTTTGATTTACGTGTTAACACAGTGCGGTTTTTAGCCTATTTACATCTTACCTGATACCTAAACCTTGCTATTAGCTTCACTGGTCTACAGGCCTTTATACATTTAGGTGATGGGCCTGTTCTCTGGAAAAGTATTTTTCTTTTATCCATTGAAGTTTTGTCGTCTGAATCTTCTGTCAACATCTGACTGCTTATTGCCTAGCACTACTTTGCAGTTTCCGGATGGGTTGCCCTTTGGTGTGTGCCTCGGGGACTGTATCTGTACCCCACTCTGTGGGGCCGGCCTATAACGTTTGCTTCAATCACTGGATCCTGCATTAGGCACTAACCTTCGTACACTGTGGGGTGTTATACATGTCCAGGGTCTTGGTCCATTTCTATGGTTGCCAGACCCTAAAGACCCCTTCAGTGATATGCCCACAGTGATGGGTGAAGCCTGGATCTTATTCCCTGTATATGGAATCTGGTTCCTGTTAAACAGTGTTATGCACAGGTTATAGCACACTATGCAGTTTAGTGGGTAGAGGATTTGGGGGCTGTTCATTGTTGTGGTACCCCCTGCCATTTTGTATCTTAAATCCTCAGCGAATGATTTCGAATTTGCCAGTTTTTTTCCTTCTATCTGGCCTTCGTTTCAGAAAAAAGAAGATAACTGTGTCACATATCGCAGATGACGCAATTCGTTGCTGTATTCCCACAGTCCTCTTCTACAGAAAGACATAGCCACAGAGACACAGTCAGCACCTGGGTTATAGCAGCTCCTTCTTTGGACGCGCAAAACCCCATTCATTCCAATTTCCTGGACCACAAGTACCTCACTGTGAAAACCCGCACTAGCAATGGCAGATCACAGATGCAAGGGAACTGGAACGAAACGACCCAATAGCATGCATTCCACTGACAGCCTGGAGGAAACACCACTCAGGGCGATAGCTGTTCTCTTATCCCAGAGCAAATGTCCTACAATATATTGATGCCACTCCCCTTTTTTGACTGACTCTCTCATTTTAAAGGGGTACACAATAGAGTCTCTATCCCTCCCCCCTCCTCCTTTTTTACCTTCCAGTCTGCAGGCTGCACACCAAAAAAAAAAAAAAAAAGCCTCATGGTGGCCTGCTTTGAGGCATTTCCCTTACCCCAGTGATGGCGAACCTTGGCACCCCAGGTGTTTTGGAACTACATTTCCCATGATGCTCATGCACTCTGCAGTGTAGTTAAGCATCATGGGAAATGTAGTTCCAAAACATCTGGGGTGCCAAGGTTCGACATCACTGCCTTACCCATTGAGCGAGCAGATCCAATCACTAGATTGCTCAATGCTTTTACCTTGTCTGATGACCGTTTTGCACCAGCTTTAGGCAGAAAGGTTGGTTGTACCAGTTCCTTCAGCACTATTTCAAAGTTTCTATTCAAACCTGCTCACAGTCCCAAAACCATATTGGGCATTTCCCAATACTGGACTTAAAGTGGAGGTCCACGCAAAAAAAAAATTTGCACCAAAATGCTACAAAAAAATAGAAAAAAAAAGTTTTACTTACCAGAAATTGCGGTTGCTATGCGGATCTTCCTAATCTGCCTCTTCCTATACCGCGGCTGGTCGTCATCCTCGCGTTGTCTTCTGGGGAATGGGGCACGCTGCCTTCTGGGAACTGTGTATATCCCAGAGAGCAGCCGCCCATTCATACAGCGCTGCGAGACTCGCGCATGCGCAGTAGGAAACGGGCAGTGAAGCCGCAAGGCTCCACTGCCTGTTTCCCTTAGTGAGGATGGTAGCGCCGGGACGTGGCACGATCGAGGGATCGCCCTTGGGGGGCCAACATCGCGGGCGCCTAGGACAGGTAGGTGTGCTTATTAAAAGTATTTTATAAAAAAAATCGCGGTCGGAAACCCGCTTTAAAATCACTAAAAATATTTTTTCTGTTCAAAACTATTGTATGGAAACTACAAGATCTGGCATTGTTTATTTTCAGACAAGGGGATTTTTTATATATTTTTTGCATTAGTAGATATCCAAGATGTCTATACAAGGTGCCATATTCCCATTTTCCCACCATAGAATTTCTTCCTGCATTTTGCTGTGGGAGACCAGCAACTTCCAGTTTGTGTCTCTGCCATTCAGGTTCTCCTCTGCACCTAAAGTGTTAACAAAAGTACTTGCCCTGTTTCTGGCTCTTCTGCAAACCCAGAGTGTTCATGTCACAGGTTACTTGGAAGACCACCTACTGCAGGACTCCACAACCAAGACCTTATCTGCTCACAACCAAGACCTTATCTACCCACATCCAAAGAACCATCCATTTCCTTTAAACCTTTGGCTTGATCAACTCTCCAAAGTCTGCCCTCCAACCTCCTCTCACTGTGTCTGGAAGACTTGATCTAATCTTGGACATAGACCTCTGCACTGATAATTCAATGCACAGGTCCATTCTATCTGCTCCGTCTGTCAATCTGAGGCCTAACCAATGAGAGAACCCTTTGCGGGCCCTTTGGCTATAAATAGCGTGTGCACGCTTGCGTGGGCGTGCCCCTGATGACGTCAGATTTGACAAAACGACGTAGGGCGACACGTGCACGCATTGCGCACGCGCAAACGGTCGTTTGATTGACAGAATACGGAGCTTTTTATTCCTTGCAAGGAGTTTTTTAACCAGCATTTTAATATCTCAGGACTTGTTACTTTGAGGTTCTGTATCGCATACTTTGTGAAAATAAACCCCTTTTTTATGGATGAACGCTACACTATGGAAAGTTTTTTTCTTTCTCTTTTGGATTTTATCCTACTTACTGAGGAACATCCACTCTGATCTGCCAAGAGTGTGTCTACTCCCAGTTCTGGCCAGGTGTTCAATCAACGTCTCTGGAGACTCTCCCATTGTGGATGAAGCGTTCCTGCAGAATCATCCTGCCTTCCATGGAGTAAAACATCACTCTACTGAGCCTGTTTTGACCCCCCTGAGAAGGGTGGTCGCAGGCTGTCTGGTAAGCCTTCGTTCTTCACCTTGGTGGCGGGATCTTTACTAAGTGTTGGAGCATTTTGCCTATGATTTTCATCGGATACCTGCACTCTGTAGAACTCTTATCATCTTTAAATAGAGGAGAAGATTTCATATATTTTTCACTGACACACATGAAATTTAAATTGTTTATTTGTAGTATTCACTCATGTTTTTGATACTTTTTCTTATATTTTTTTCACTGTATAGCCATACACAGTTTTGCTCATCCAGCGCTACACCTTTTTGTATATTTATATTTGTTGTACCTTATATCAAGGTTTTTTTTTGGTGTTTAGCAGCAGGTTTTCCTTTAGGAATTTATTCATTTATTGCACTTTTATAATTTGCACCTAGCGCAAATTTTTCTTTTATAACCATAATCTTGGACATAACCTAGCCAGAATCTTCCTCCCTCTGGAGAAGATTATCTCCCTAAAGTCCAGTTCTCTGGCCCTTGGGTCACAAAGACACCCCTAATTGAATTCTGCATGAGGGTTCTGGACCTCATGGTGGCCTGTTTGAGGCACTTTCCCTTGCCCATGGAGCGAGCAGATCCAATCTCTAGATTGCCCAATGCTTTTACCTAGTCAAGCAAAGATCTCCCTGGCATTGTATATCTTCGATCCTGCCCTGGAATTAGGAAACTGTTCACAAGACTTAAAAATGGTAACAACAGATGAAAGTCTTACAGGCTCGGATGGAGTTTACAACTCCCTAACTTTTTACAGTGCATGGTCCCAGCAGGAGTTCCACTTACCCATCACCATTCTGAAACTTAGAAGCATCAGCCTGTCTCTATGACATTGAACCTCTTTAGTACAAGGGCAGAGTACAATTGAACAATGCCACAGCAGTGACTTGCATAAATCATCAAGGGGGCATCAGAAGCCTAGCAGCCCTGAAAGAAATTATTCTAATGCTCTCATGGGCAGAAACTTACATTCCAGCTCTCTCGGCCATCCGCATTCGGGGAGTGAACAATTTTCCAAGCCATTACTGCCTGGAACCTGGAGAGTGGTCTCTGTTCCTAGTGATCTTCCAAAATCTTTGTCAAAGGTGGGGAAAACCACATGTGGCCATCCTGGCTTCTAGATTTACCATGCTAAACAAATTTACAGCCAAGGTCTGGTATCGTCTAGCCTTCACAGTAGATGCTCTGGTGATTACTTTGACTCAATTTTAACTGGTTTATGCTTTACCTCCTGCAAGACTCACAATCGCACAGCGAAGGCCTTCTTTGCATGGTGCGAAGACAAGAGGCTTATTCTAAGGGATTGGTATATCATTCATAGTCTGTTTTGCTTATTTATCTTTATCAGGAACTTTCTACAGGGAGTTGTTCATAAAATTCTCCCAATTCAACCACCTGTGTCATCTTGGGATCTCAACCTGGTGTTCTCTACTTTTTCAGAAACTCCCCTTTGAACCAATTAGGAACTTTAAATTACCTCACCTTTAACCACTTAAGCCCCGGACCATTTGGTAGCTAAAGGACCAGAGGTGTTTTCAGAATTTTGCACTGTGCTGCTTTAACTGGAAATTGTGCGGACATGCAATGTTGTACCCAAACAAAATTTGCGTCCTTTTCTTCCCACAAATAGAGATTTCTTTTAATGGTATTTGATTGCCTCTGCGATTTTTTTATTTTTTGCGATATAAACGGAAAAAGACCGAAAATTTTGAAAAAAAATGATATTTTCTACTTTTTGTTATAAGAAAAATCGAATAAACTCATTTTTAGTCATACATTTAGGCCAAAATGTATTCAGCCACATGTCTTTAGTAAAAAAAATGTCAATAAGCATTTATTTATTGGTTTGCGCAAAAGTTATAGCGTTTGCAAACTAGGGTACATTTTCTGGAATTTACACAGCTTTAAATTTATGACTGCCTATCTCATTTCTTGAGGTGCTAAAATGGCAGGGCAGTACAAAACCCCCCCAAATGACCCCATTTTGGAAAGTAGACACCCCAAGCTATTTGCTGAGAGGCATGTTGAGCCCATTGAATATTTTTTTTTGTCCCAAATGATTGAATAATGACAAAAAAAAAAATGTACAAAAAGTTGTCACTAAATGATATATTGCTCACACATGCCATGGTTATATATGGAATTGCACCCCAAAATACATTCTGCTGCTTCTCCTGAGTACGGGGATACCACATGTGTGGGACTTTTTGGGAGCCTAGCCGCGTACAGGGCCCCAAAAACCAAGCACCGCCTTCAGGATTTCTAAGGGCGTAAATTTTTGATTTCACTCCTCACTACCTATCATAGTTTTGAAGGCCATAAAATGCCAAGATAGCCCAAACCCCCCCCCAAATGACCCCATTTTGGAAAGTAGACACCCCAAGCTATTTACTGAGAGGCATGTTGGGTTCATGGAATATTTTATATTTTGCCACAATTTGCGGGAATATGACAAACTTTTTTTTTTTTTGCACAAAGTTGTCACTAAATGATATATTGCTCACACATGCCATGGTTATATGTGGAATTGCACCCCAAAATACATTCTGCTGCTTCTCCTGAGTACGGGGATACCACATGTGTGGGACTTTTTGGGAGCCTAGCCGCGTACGGGACCCCAAAAACCAAGCACCAACTTAAAGGTTTCTAAGGGCATAAATTTTTGATTTCACTCCTCACTACCTATCACAGTTTTGAAGGCCATAAAATGCCAAGATAGCCCAAAACCCCCACAAATGACTCCATTTTGGAAAGTAGACACCCCAAGCTATTTGCTGAGAGGCATGGTGAGTATTTTACAGCTCTCATTTGTTTTTGAAAATGAAGGAAGACATTTTTTTTTTTTTTCTTTTTTCAATTTTTAAAACTTTGTGACAAAAAGCGAGATCTGCAAAATACTCAACATACCTCTCAGCAAATAGCTTGGGGTGTCTACTTTCCAAAATGGGGTCATTTGGGGGGGGGGGGTTTGTGCCATCTGGGCATTCCATGGCCTCCGAAACTGTGATAGGCAGTGAGGAGTGAAATCAAAAATTTACACCCATAGAAATCCTGAAGGCGGTGCTTGGTTTTCGGGGTCCTGTACGCGGCTAGGCTCCCAAAATGTCTCACACATGTGGTATCCCCGTACTCAGGAGAAGAAACAGAATGTATTTTGGGGTGCAATTCCACATATAACCATGGCATGTTTGAGCAATATATAATTTAGTGACAACTTTTTGTACTTTTTTTTTTCTTTTTGTCATTATTCAATCACTTGGGACAAAAAAAAAATATTCAATGGGCTCAACATGCCTCTCAGCAAATAGCTTGAGGTGTCTACTTTCCAAAATAGGGTCATTTGGGGGGGTTTTGAACTGTCCTGGCATTTTATGCACAACATTAGGAAGCTTATGTCACACATCATCCACTCTTCTAAGCACTTGAAGACAAAGCCCTTTCTGACACTTTTTGTTTACATGAAAAAAAAAATTTTGCAAGAAAATTATGTTGAACCCCCAAACATTATATATATTTTTAAAGCAAAGGCCCTACAAATTAAAATAGTGGGTGTTGCATTTTTTTTTCCACACAGTATTTGCGCAGCGATTTTTCAAACGCATTTTTTGGGGGAAAACACACTTTTTTTATTTTTAATGCACTAAAAAACACTATATTGCCCAAATGTTTGATGAATTAAAAAAGATGATCTTAGGCCAAGTACATGGATACCAAACACGACATGCTTTAAAATTGCGCACAAACGCGCAGCGGCGACAAACTACATTCATTTTTAAAAGCATTTAAAAGCCTTTACAGGTTACCACGTTAGATTTACAGAGGAGGCCTACTGCTAAAATGACTGCCCTCGATCTGACCTTCGCGGTGATACCTCACATGCATGATGCAATTGCTGTTTACATATGACGCTAGACCGACGCTTGCGTTCGCCTTTGCGCAAGAGCAGGGGGGGACAGCGGTGCTTTTTTTTTTTTATTATTATTTATTTTGCTTTTTTAGTTTATTTTTAAACTGTTCCTTCCATATTTATTTTTTTACAATTTTTATTGTTATCTCAGGGAATGTAAATATCCCCTATGATAGCAATAAGTAGTGACAGGTACTCTTTTTTTTGAAAAAAATTGGGGGGTTAGACCCTAGATATTTCCTCTGCCCTCAAAGCATCTGACCACAGCAAGATCGGTGTGATAAAATGCTTTCCCAATTTCCCAATGGCGCTGTTTATATCCGGGGGGGGGGACATTTCCTCCCACTGCTTGTAAAAGCAGTCTAGGGGCTAATTATCTGCTAGAATTGCTTTTACATGAAAGCCGGCCACTGGCTGAAAAGAATGATACCAAGATGATACCTAAACCTGCAGGCATCATTCTGGTATAAACATTCAAAGTCCAGCAACATACCAGTACGTTGCTGGTCCTTGTTGGACATGTATTGTAATCTTTTTTTTCATTCACCATTTATATATGCCGAAGCATGGGGGCATACTTCCGCAAAAAAGTTATGCTGCGTACACACGTTCGGACTTTTCCACGGGCAAGCCTTCGTCGGAATTTCGACCGTATGTACGCGGCATAAAAAGTTATGCCGCGTACACACGGTCGGACTTTTCCACGGGCAAGCCTCCGTCGGAATTTCGACCGTATGTACGCGGCATAAAAGGTTATGCCGCGTACACACGGTCTGACTTTTCCACGGGCAAGCCTCCGTCGGAATTTCGACCGTATATACGCGGCATTAGGAGCAAAATCGCTCCTCCGCCCCTGCTGCCCCCATGCTTCGGCATATATGCTCTTTTTTTTTAACTGTGGTGGTGAAATCACCTCCTACAGCGTTGGAGTCACGGCTTTATGTATCGTGGGAGCAAACGCTGTTGCTGTCAAGATAAATAGATCCGTGCTGCAACTGAATGGTGTACCTGCTAAGCAAATGATGGTTAACATTAAAACAAAGTAACATTACAGTACAACAGTAAGACCTTACCATACCATACCTGCAAAGCAAATGCCAAAACAAAACCTAGTAAAAAATAAAACATTTTTTTTAACGCAACCTGTGCCTAAAATATATATATGCCGAAGCATGCGGGCATCCTCCCGCAAAAAAGTTATGCCGCGTACACATGGTCGGACTTTTCCACGGGCAAGCCTCCGTCGGAATTTCGACCGTATGTACGCGGCATTAGGAGCAAAATCGCTCCTCCGCCCCTGCTGCCCCCCTGCTTTGGCATATATGCTCTTTTTTTTTTAACTGTGGTGGTGAAATCACCTCCTACAGCACTGGAGTCACGGCTTTATGTATCGTGGGAGCAAACGCTGTTGCTGTCAAGATAAATAATTACGCGCTGCAGCTGAATGGCGCACCTGAAAACAAAAAATTACATACCTGAAAAGCAAGCATGATAAAACATTGCAGAATAGAATACAGTAAAAAAGAGCAGAACAATAGAGAGAAAATAGAGAGAGAGAGAGAACAATAAAACGACAACTATTTTTTATTTATTTATTTATTTATTTATTTTTTGTGTTTTGTTTTTTACGTTTTTTTTTTATTTTTTACACTTTTTTTTGTAACTTTAACAACTGTAATGGTTCGGGTCTCTCAAAATGTAATGGCATCTTGGGAGACCCTGTGTAAGTGTGTCCTAGTCTGTGAAATGCTGTACCCTACGCTAAAACTTCACTTTTGAGTGGTAGTGTTCAAAACATTCACCGAGGCAAAGACCAGGTTTGTCAGGACAGAGTGGACAAAAAACATGGGTGCCACGCCTAAATCCGCGCTTGCTACAGACACAACATCTTTTTTGGGGGGTTCGTTGGGTAGGGGTACTCGGGAGGGCATGCGGATAATGCCTCTCATGCAGCCGGCTTACTGCATTTGGTAGGGGATGGTGAGGTGCAGAACCGCCTGGATACAGGAGTTCTGTGACCATCTCATTCTGGAATTTTAGAAGAGATAAAGTCCCGCCTGAAGCTCTGTATAGCACATGAGCGTTCAGCAAAGCCAATTGGAATAAGGATAGAGACACTTTTTTTGTACCAGCGTCTTGCCTTACGGTCAATTAGATACAGCGCCAAAAACTGGTCATTGAGGTCCACCCCTCCCATATTTTTGTTATATTCGTGGACACAGAGGGGTTTCTCCACAACACCAGTCGCCATACGAATTTGGACTGTCGTGTCTGCATGAAGGGAGGTAAGAAGGAAAACATTCTTATTGTCCCTCCACTTCATAGCGAGCAAGTTATTACACTTCAAGCAGGCTCTCTCCCCCAGCCTAAGACGGGCATCTACAAGCCGCTGGGGAAAGCCCCGGCGATTAGGTCGCACGGTGCCACATGCTCCAATCTGATGATCAAACAAGTGACTAAACAGTGGCACGCTCGTGTAATAATTGTCCACATACAAGTGGTACCCCTTTCCGAATAAGGGTGACACCAAGTTCCACACTATCTTGCCAGCGCTCCCTATGTAATCCTGGCAGTTGACCGACTCAACCTAACTGTCTTTTCCCTCATAAACCGTAAAGCTCCATACATAGCCTGTTGCCCTGTCACAGAACTTATAGAGCTTGACCCCGTATCTGGCACGCTTGCTGGGAAGGTACTGCTTGAAAGACAAGCGGACAGAAAATTTAATCAATGACTCATCAACGCAGACAACTTGATCGGGAATAAACAAGGCTGCAAAACGTTCTTTGAAGTGGTTTATGAGGGGCCGAATTTTATAGAGCCGGTCGTATTCAGGGTCTCCACGTGGACGACAAAGTTCATTGTCGTTGAAGTGCATGAACCGCAAAATCTGCTCGTATCGTTTCCTGGGCATGGAGGCAGAGAACACGGGCATGTGGTCAATTGGGTGCGTGGACCAATAAGCACCCAATGACGGGAATTTATGTGTGCCCATGTTGAGGGAAAGGCCCAGAAAGGTCTTAAATTCGGAAACCGTAATTGGTTTCCAATCTTTGGCAATGGAAGGCAACTGGGGGTTAGCAGCGATGAATTGACCAGCATATAAATTACTCTGGTCCACAATAGATCTATAGAGATCTTCCGTGAAAAACAGCGAATAAAAATCAATTGGCATAAAATCAGCTGTTTCCACCTGAATACCGGGTTGGGCAGTGAAAGGGGGAAGTACGGGTTCTGCAGAAGTGGTGGGGACCCAATCAGGATAGGCGAATTCTGCAGGAAGGGCACTATGGGCACGACGGGCTTGCCTTTGTCTTCTTGGTGGCAGCGGGACACTACTTGTGCTTGCCACCTCACCAGCTTGAACTGCACTTATGGGACTCGCCACGTCACCAAGTGTTACTGCAGTGCTGGATGTACGCCGCTGGTGCTTGCCAATTCACCAGAAGGAATAGCGGCGCTAGTACTACTCTGCTCCATGATGCGAGAGACCTGCGGTTCTTGCTCCTCAACAACCTCAGAAGATCGGGATCGGGTACGCCTGACCTTAGCAGGGACCTCACCTTCGTCGTCAGAGCTATCTGACGTGGAGCCGCTGACTTCACTGTCTTCTACGGCAAGATATTCTGAGCCTGAATCTGACAGATACGTGACCTCCTCTTCACTATCTGTCATGCTCAGAATCTCGAAGGCCTCTTTACAAGCACCTGACTGTCAGCAAATGTATCAAACGCTACCAAAAAAACTGTTAGCGATCGCAGGGATCAGGACTGTCTCTGCGAACGCTGCAGTTATGTGTGTTGTGTTTGGTAAGTGACAGTGATCGATCGATACTGCACTTGGGTGGGCTGGGCTGGGCGGAGGGTCTAAACGCAGGTGCTAGCAGGTATCTGGGCTGATCCCGCTAACACTGCGTTTTTGGGAACCCTAAGCTGCTGGGGACGCTAGTATAGATCTGATCAGATCAGATATTGATCTGTTCAGATACTATACCACTAAGGGAGGTGTATGCTTTGCGCGTGGGTGTTAGCGTTACTGGCACTAACCTGACGCTGCCTGGGGCGACGCAGACCCTCTCTGGCGCTAAAACCTAATTGATATCAGCCGCTGGGCGATCAGGGGGTTAAACCTTTATTGGGTTATATACGGCGGGTGCCCTGATGCTATAAAAAGCAAACTAACCAACCAGCGTCACCCGTAAAACTTATATGGTGATCACTGGTGACAGGGTTAACTAGGGGCAATCAGGGGGTTAAAACCTTTATTAGGTTATATATGGAGGTACCTGACGCTATATAAAAACCTGACGGGTAACCTAAATAACTAACTGGCTAACCAGTGTCACCGGTAAAATTAAACGGTGATCACTGGTGAAAGGGTTAACTCTAGGGGAAATCAGGGGTTTAAAATAATATATGGGGTACCTGACGCTATAAAAACCTGCGGCGAAACTAAAATTAAATAACTGGCTATCTAGGGCACCACCGGCACTAAATACAGCGATCGGAAATACGATCGCTTAGTGACGCTGGCGTTAGGGGGTGAAAGGGTTACCTGGGGGGCGATCAAGGGGTTAAACCTTTATATGGGAGGGTTAGGGGGCTACCCTGGACCTAAAGGGGCCTAAACCTAACTGCCCTGCAACTTTTTACTGTCACAAATGACACTGATTGCAGTGATCAGTAAAAAAATTACCACTGCAAACGGTGCACTGTGACTGGGGGTGACTGGGGGGTGAAAAGTGTGCCTACGTGTACTGGTGTCAGTGGGCTGTTGGTGCACTTACTGTAAGATGTCTTCTCTCCTCGCATCGAAAAGACCGACACGAGGAGAGATGACATCACTTCCTCTGCCTGTGTTTACATTTACACAGCAGAGGAAGCTTTTCATTTGCCGGGAGCGATCGCGAGGGGGTGGCCGGAATCGAACGGCCGTCCCCTCATCTCGGATCGCTCCCCAATGGAAAACGACTGCTCACTGTATAGGAGGGGGGTTCGATCGGACCCCCCAACTATACAAAGGCGATCACGTAGATATACGTGATTGTGCCATTCTGCCGACGTATAATTACAGTGGGCGGTCATTAAGTGGTTAAGGTTGCCTTCTTGGTCGCCATTACTTCAGTTAGGTGTTAGGTGTGTTTCTGAGTCAGCAGCTCTGTCTTGTAAAGATTGTTTTGCACAATGACAAATCGATTTGGAGTTCAAAACCTTCCTATTTGCCCAAATTTCCACTTTCCACCTTAATGAGAACATTGCCCTTCCTTCCCTCTGTCCTATCCCAAAAACGTTACAAGGAAATTGCCCGGGTGTGGTCAGAACTTTCAGGGTCTAATAGCTTGTAGAGAGCCTTTTCTTTGTGGCCTACAGCTTGTAGTTCTCAATGAACTGCGAGGGCATTGGTGAGCACTCTTGTAGTTCTTTGATTCCTCCTGCTATTCAGTAACTGCCTGTATTGGAGGTATGGGCAGACAGTGTACTGAGGGTCTGCAGGATCCAGGCATTGCACCTGCGATCTGCTGATCACGGGTGCAATGTTTTACAGGCTGCTGAAAATAATGAATACACATTTTTTAAACTCAAAAAAGATTTGCATTTATTGTTTTTTTTGTAAAAGGCGAACTTAGCGTTTAAGATATAATATTCTTCTAGCTTAGAAGATGTCATTGTGAACAGCTGCAATCTTAATTATTAATATTAATGTGTTCTGAAAAATTATAAATGCACATTTTATTGTTGTCAGCTTTTTTAAAGGGTTTGTGTTTATGGATTAAGTGGCCCTTTTTAAAGTTTTACTTGACAGCTATAAACTTGCAGAAATAGACAGCAAAATGCCTCTTAAGAATTTGCATTAGTCTGAGCTGTTTGTTTACTCCATACTATTCCTAGAAGAGAGAGGTAAACTTCAGAGAAAATTTATGATAAATAAAAAGATCTTTGTAGTTTGCACAGAAAACTTGTCTGCGATACCTGCCGCGCTGAATAATCACCGGTGGATGTCATGCAGAGCTCCTTACCTGCTTCTAAATTAAATAAAACTACTTGAAGTAATCAAAATAATTTGATGTATCTGTATTCAATAAAACATTTGAAATGGAGAAGTTTGCCTAGGAGTTTGTCTGAGGAGTTTTTAAATTGTGGTTACACTGCGCTGGGTTTTCAAACAGGCAACAATGCTAAATAGTTATTTAAAATTATTCAAGTGATCACTCACACCAGAAAAAGGTACACAGAAATATTGGTGTAATACATCACTAAATAGGTTCATAGGTTCTGATGCTAGAATGCCTTTTTTAGGACTCCATTTCACTCTTGAGTCCAGCAGTCATAGCATCAACATATTCAAGGACTTTACGGAGCTAAAATTACCCAACTACTCCAGTCAATGCTGTGCCATTGTTAGTATATGAGAGTCTACACAAATTTATCTTGTTCCGTATGTTATAAAAAATACAAAGCAACTAAGGTCAACAGAATGCTTGCAGGGGTGCTTGATGGGACTGCAGCCTCTTTTTAAATGATTCAGTGCTGTGCAACTTCCCTCTTTTGCACCTTTGCCAGTGGACAAGGCTGCAATAAGATTATTCAGAGAGCAGGATTTGAACCTGGATGATGTTTGCACAAGCATAGGACCATTTAGAAGTCAGCCATACCAGCAACTATAAGGATTTAGCTAGAAAAACAGCTATGTATAGAAGATGAATACCAGAATAACAATTTGCGCCTCTTCGCATGTTCACTGAGCCAGCTTACTCGCAGAATTTTCTGGTTTACCCAAAACATGCAAAACCCCTCCCATTACCTCAAGCCAGTATTAACTCTTTCATGACCAGGGTCAACACTTAGATGCCCAGACCCAATTTCGTAGTGTCAGCACTTGTCAGTTATCTTGACTAGAAACACTCTATGACTTATCTTCTAAAAAAAAGTTTATGGTTTATTTAAGGCTTTTACTTAAAGAGATTGTAAAGTCTTGTTTGTTATTTTTATATAAAAAAAATGTTATACTTGCCTGCTCTGTGCAGTGGATTTGCACAGAGCGGCCCAGATCCTCCTCTTCTCGAGTGCCTCTTCGGCACTCCTGGCCAATCCCTCCTGTTGTGTGCCCCCGCAGCAAGCAGTTTGCTACAGGGGAACCCAAGCCGAGCTGCAGCTCTGTGTGTCCATTCAGACAGCTGCGGTTCAGCCCCCTCCCTTAGGATAAAAAACCTTCTGACTTTACAATCACTTTAATACAAAACTGTAAAAAAATAAGATATACTGTATATGAATATTTTTTTTAATCCTGCACTTGTGGGTGTCTATTACAATATTAAACACGGGTGTTCTATCATATCCATTCTTCAGTGGCCTTCGAATCCTGTGAGGTGTTCATATGTCATAGCTGTCATATTGATCATATGACTGGGAACCACACTGATTAGTTCCCATTTGTTAAAGACCACAGCCCAGTCTGACAGCAGTACCCATCTGTGCATCCTGCTCGCTGTCAGAGAGTGTAAACTAATGTCACTTCAACACAAAGCAGCATGCTGGGGAACGTTATTCTACAATTGGGGGGTGGAGCTACAACTGTGGTACTGGGATCAGCTACGAGGCTGGAAGTACAGCAGCAGCATAAAATAGGATTTTTATAACGGCTTACCTGTAAAATCCTTTTCTTAGGAGTACATCACGGGACACAGAGCGACATAGTCATTACTAATGGGTTATATAGATACCGTCAGGTGCTGGCACTGGCAACTTCCAAAACCGGAAGTACCCTCCCCTATATAAGCCCCTCCCATCCGGGAGCACCTCAGTTTTGTAGCAAAGCAATAAGTGTCCCCAAAGAGGGGCGGGAGCTCTGTGTCCCGTGATGTACTCCTAAGAAAAGGATTTTACAGGTAAGCTGTTATAAAAATCCTATTTTCTTTCTCGTACATCACGGGACACAGAGCGACATAGTCATTACTAATGGGATGTCCTAAAGCAATGCCCAATGAGGGGGGGGATACACCAGATATAAGCTGAGCGCTATCAGACATGAGGATCTTTTGCGGCCTGCAACACACTGCGCCCAAAGGCGACATCCTCCTGACTTCTAACGTCCACCTGGTAGAACCTAGTAAACGTGTGAACTGAAGACCATGTTGCGGCCTTACAGATTTGAGCCAGGGAGGCCTGGTGATGCACTGCCCATGAAGTTCCAACTGCTCTCGTGGAGTGCGGTCTCCTTCTCAAGCCATAGGCTTGTATTATGACCTGTCGAATCTACTTGGCTAAAGTAGATTTTGACGCTGCCTGACCCTTTCTGGGGCCTTCCGGCAGAATAAACAAAGTATCCGTTCTGCGAATCTGAGCAGTGGCTTTTATATAAGCTTTAACTGCTCTTACTACATCCAAAGAATGCAATAACTTTTCCTCTACCGAAGTAGGTTTGGGGAAAAAAGAAGGAAGAACCACATCTTGGTTCAAATGAAACCTCGATACCACCTTAGGAAGAAAGGCTGGATGAGGGCGTAACACTACTCTATCCTTATGGATAACCAGATATGGCTCCTTACAGGACATAGCTGCTAATTCCGACACTCTTTTAGCCGAACAAATGGCTACTAGAAAAATCAATTTCCTGGTGAGAAGAACCAGGGAAATATGCTGTAATGGTTCAAATGGTTGTTTCTGTAGAACCGACAGAACCAAGTTTAGATCCCATGGACATATGGGAATATTAACCGGAGGACTAATACGCATCACTCCTTGTATAAAGGCTTTGACTAGTGAATGCGAAGCCAAGGGCCTTTGAAAAAATATTGACAAGGCCGAAATCTGACCCTTGATAATACTCAAGGCAAGCTTCCTATCTACAGCCCATTGTAGGAAGTCCAGAATCCTACCTATTACGTATTTACGTGGATGCCATTTCTTGGCCTCACACCAGGCGATGTACGCCTTCCAGATTCTATAGTAGATCTGCCTGGATACCGGCTTCCTGGCATTGATCATGGTAGATACCACAGCATTGTAGAGCCCTCTCTTTTTTAGAATGTGGGCTTCAATAGCCAGGCCGTCAAACCTAGGGCTGGTAAGGAAGGGTGGTATATCGGTCCTTGCGAAAGCAGGTCCGGACGATGTGGGAGGGTCCAAGGACTCCCCACAGACATCTTTACAATCTCCGCGTACCATGCTCTTCGGGGCCACGCTGGAGCCACCAGAATCACTGGTTTCTTTTCTACCCTGATTCTGCGGAGTAATCGAGGTAACAATTGTGGCGGTGGGAATGCATATATCAGCTTGAACTGATCCCAAGGGAACACTAGGGCATCCGAGCCGCAAGCTAGGGGATCCCTTGTCCAAGAGACAAACCTGTCCACTTTTGTGTTGAATCTGGATGCTAGCAGATCTACATCCGGTGTTCCCCACCGCTGACATATTGTCCGGAAAACCTCGGGATGAAGGGACCATTCCCCTGGGCATAATTGTTGGCGACTTAGAAAGTCCGCCTTCCAATTCTCCACTCCTGGAATGAATACCGCAGATATGGCTGGGACATATCTTTCTGCCCATCTCAGGATGTAATTTACTTCCCTCTGGGCTGCACGACTCCTGGTGCCCCCCTGATGATTGATATATGCCACTGCTGTGGCATTGTCTGATTGAATTCTGACAGGGGACCCTTGGAGTTTGGATGTCCATGCTACTAGGGCATACCGGGCTGCTCGTATCTCTAAGAGATTGATGGGCAGGGCCTTTTCCGCATCCGACCATCTGCCCTGGAGAGACCATTGCTCCGGTACTGCTCCCCAGCCTATAAGGCTGGCATCTGTAGTGACCACCTTCCAGGAAATCGGACTGAAGGATTTCCCTCTTTCCAGATTCTGGGGAACCAACCACCAGCGGAGGCTCTTGCGAACGGAAGGGGACAAGGACATTGGTAAGTCTAGGGCCTGAACTTTTTTGTTCCAGGCTGACAGTATGGCCCTTTGCAAATTCCTTGAATGGAATTGACCGTAGGGTACTGCTTCGAAAGATGCCACCATTTTTCCCAGCAGCCTCATGCACAGGCGTATGGATGGCTGTCTTTTTGAACCCACTAAGTGGATCAAATCTCTCAAAGACGACCCCTTTTCTTGAGGCAAGAAAATTTTTCTCTGGTCTGAATCCAGCCTTAGCCCCAAGTATTCCAGACTTTTGACTGGTTTTAGGGCTGACTTGTCTCGGTTGATAATCCAACCGTGATATTCCAGATACTTGATTGTCTCGTGAACAACCACTTCTAGTTTTTCCACTGAGTGGTCTATCAGCAACAAGTCGTCTAGATATGCCATTATCGTTACACCTCGTGTTCTTAGATTGGCCAATAATGGGGCCAGAATTTTTGTGAACACTCTTGGTGCTGTGGCCAGACCGAAGGGTAAGGCTCTGAACTGAAAATGGCGCCCTTCTACCGCAAAGCGTAGAAACTTTTGGTGGGCAGGAAACATGGGAATGTGCAAATAAGCATCTTTGATGTCGATCGAGGCTAACCATTCCTCCCCTTGTAGGGCAGTGGCCACCGACCAGATCGACTCCATCCGGAAAGTCCTGATATATAGGAATTTGTTTAGCCCTTTTAGATTTAATATGGGCCTCACGTCCCCGTTTGGCTTCGGGACTGTAAAGAGGTTTGAGTAAAACCCGAACCCCCATTCTTCCAGGGGAACCTCTATAATTACTGCTTGGAGCAATAATTGTTCTAGTGCCAACAGGAGGGATCCTCTCTTCTGGGGATCCCTTGGCACGTTTGACCTTATAAAGCGGGAAGGAGGGGAGTTTTTTAACTCCAATTTGTATCCCAGATTTACTGCGGAGAGCACCCATCTGTCTCTGATCGTGTCCCGCCAGGTCTCTGTGAACAACTGAAGTCTTCCCCCCACCCGATTGAGTGGGGGCAACCCTTCATGCATTTGACTTTGGGGGAGGTTTTGTACCTCTCCTGCTCCAGGGCTTCTTGTTACCCTGCAATTGTCCCTGATTTTTACCTCCGGGATTTGACCGAGGAGGCCGTCGGAACTGTTTCACAGCCGATGTCCTAGGGACTGGAGAAGCAGGCCTCTTAAAAGAGGGACCTCTAACTCTATTTTTAACCGGCAAAAGTGTACTTTTACCGCTGGAAATTCTCTGGATATATTTGTCCAGGTCTTCCCGAATAAGCGTTCACCATGAAATGGGAAGCTGACCAGCAATTTTTTACAGGGAGCTTCAGCAGACCAGTTTTTGAGCCATAGAAGCCTGCGCATATGTACTACAGACAGCGTAAGGCGGGAGGCCTGATGGATTGAATCCTTTATAGCGTCCATCGCAAAGCATAAGGCTCTAGGTAGATCGGCTAGGGCAAGAGCCTGCTGATCTGGCAAGTCCCTTAAGACCTGTTTCAACTGATCCTTCACTGCTTGGCAGACCCCAATAGCTGCCACTGCTGGTTGTGTCACCAATCCTGCTGTAGAAAAAGCAGATTTTAATAAGGACTCCAATTTTTTATCTATTGGGTCCTTGAACATTTGGACATTATCCACTGGACATGTCAGTGATTTATTCACACAAGAGATGGCTGCGTCCACTGTAGGGACCCTCCATTTTCTGATGAACTTATCCTCCATGGGATAGACCACCGGAAATCTCTTGGGGGGAGTAAATATTTTATCAGGATGCTCCCAATCCTGGTAAATGAGCCCTTCCAGTAAAGGATAGATCGGAAAGGAACAAACAGTCTGGGGAGCTCTTAGCGACCCCAACGAGGAGACAGAAGTGGATGATGGCTCCGCAAGGGGCATTTTAAATGCTGATCGGACCATATTAGTCAGGGACTGAACCCATAACCTTTCAGCATGTGATGCTGAGAATGGCTCTTCCACTGTTGATTCCTCTACAACAGAATCGACCTCATCCTGATCCCCTTCAGGTAGGTCGATCCCTGTATGGGACTGTTGCTCTGTTAACAGGCACTCTGAGGGAGGAGACGGAGATCGGGCGCTTTTTTCCTGTGACAGGGAAGCAGCGATCAATGCTGACAATCTCTCTTCCAGCCCTCCCAGAGCTGAGGAAAAAACCTCCTCTGTTACATACACAGGAGCAGGTGAACTGAGGACAGCCACAGTACCAGGTACTCCTGAGGGTGCTCTACGGTCACTAACCTCTGATTCTTCAGGGGAGACTGGTGCAGCCGAAGCATGCCCAAGATCCTCAGAGCCCGATGGAGACCCCCTATGCCTCCTGGAATTAAGTCCCGGAGTTTTTAGACGGCATATTCCTAAGCCACAAAGCCGAGGTATTCCAGCCGAAATACACCACTTACTGACAATAGTCTAGCATAAATGCTGCTATAAGAAACAGTTGGTGTCTACTAATGTGCCTTTCTAGGGGATGCCTGCATCAACCGCTTGCTGTATGCCTTTTTTAAATGTTGCCAGCTCTGTCTCTGCACTCCATAGCCAGCTCACCACACAAAATTGTGGTTACGCTTTCGTCCATGGACCGACACAGCTTCTCTATTGACAAAGTGGGTATTATCCGTTAATTAGGAGTGACTAGGCAGAAAAACTTGTAAAAAGTGTTGCATCACACCTTCTACAGTACCGCCCAGGGGGCGGACCCTCTGGGTATACCCTCTCAGTCTGCACATCGCAGATCAGTTTTTTTCTGTCTAGCAAGGAGTAGGACATGGCTCCCTTCGGGCTCATTGGTCCGGGGAAAAAAGATATATATATTTTTTATTTTTTTGCTACATTTGTTGTTTCCTGCGATCTTCGATCAACTGCCGACTGGGTGACAGGCTGGATCCTCGATCCTTGTAGTCTCCCCAGTTTCGGCCATCGAGCGTGTGCCGACCCTAGCTACGCGCTGGGTTTTCCACGACATGCCCGTCGCTCCACGGGTGGCCGGTGAGCCTACGCTCCAGGGCCTGCATCGGACCGCTCAGCTTCGGCTGACCTTACGGCCGAGTCGCAGCAGCCTGGCCGGTGAGCTTACGCTCCAAGGCTTGCATCGGACCGCTCAGCTTCGGCTGACCTTACGGCCGAGTCGCAGCAGCCTGTCCGGTGAGCGTCATGCTCCAGGGCATACATATGATCGTCCCTTCTGGGTCCAATCACAGCATGCCTGGCCAACAGTCACCTTCCGTGCGCGGACGATGATCTGTTTGGAATGTCTTCCAGCAGAATACATGCAGGATAGGTAAGTAAAACTCCCCTGCCTCGGCTGGGTGATTTAGCTGGACATTCCTGGAGAGATCAAGTAAGTGGTTGTGGCCCCTTTCTTCCCTCTCTCCCTGCCTTTCCCTCCTCCCTGGGCTTCTAGCTAAAGGTTGCTGGGTGCTGGGGGTCACCTAGGGGGTCCCACTGGAGCGGGGCTGGCTGTAACTAACATTTAAAAGAAATGTCATTTTTGCTTACCTGTGTTTCTGTGTCTCCATGCTGTCGGCGGCCATTTTGAGGTGGTCCATGCCAAGTTTGGCCTCTTGTAACTGCCTGGCGGCCATCTTCCTGTAGTTCAGCCACACCCACTGGCCCCTATCAGGTGATCGGCGGCCATGTTTGTCCACCCTGTATGCAGATATTGCCGTTCGGCGGCCATCTTTTTTGTGGGCTATGGCTGCCTGACCTCTATCTTCTGTCGGCGGCCATTTTCTTAGAGCCCACATTATCTTCCATACAGACGGTTTTGGCAACCATTTTGCGAGAGCCTCCGGCCTCTAGGGTGCATTACACTGGCGCGAAAATTCACACAGGAAGTGCTGATAAAAGAAGCAGACTGACACAGCAGCAAGGGGTCAGCATCATAGGCGCAGCATAGCAGTACCTATCCAGGGTGGTGAGTCCTCTGGGTAACCCAGCATCTCTGCAGCGCAGGAGGGTGGCCTATTGATATCTTGCCTGGAGCCCTGTGAGTGTCAGCGTGTGGTCAGCATGGCATCTGAGCCAGATGTCTTCTCCCCTGAAACACCAGATTTAGCAGCTGGTGTCCCTGAGGTGTCTATGGACGCTATGTCGGCAATCCTAGAGGCGTTTGCTGCCAGGGTGGAAGCAGCACACGGGAATACAGGGGGTAATAAACGCCCCCGTCCCCTGCAATCTTCTGGGGATATTTCTGATGCAGAACCAGGTCCAGCTACGGCTCATGGCCCAGATTCTGATGCATCAGAGACTGCAGACCGTGACCGATCGGACAGTGAGGAGGACTCCAAGTCCAGGTCAGTACGCGAGACGGCTTTGGTATCTGACCTTATTACTGCAGTGCGGGATACGCTAAAGTTGGAAAGGACTGAAGAAGTAGCAGATACTCCAGTCCCCTTTGGGTTTCGTAAACCTGCCCGCACTGCTAAGGTGTTCCCTTGTGTGTCTTATTTTGACAAACTCTTATACAAGGAATGGGAGAACCCACTGAGGGTCTTTACAGCCCCAAAGAGGTTTGCAGTACGGTACCCCTTTGAGGAGAGTTTTCTGAAGATATGAACCTCTCCCCCTATAGTGGACCCTTCGGTGTCCAGACTTAATAGAGCCACCACTATTCCAGTAGAAGGGGCTCCTGTTTTCAAGGACCCTGTGGATAAGAAGGCTGAAGCACTCGCTCGCTACCTATACTCAGTGGTAGGCTCAGCAGTACGCCCGGCATTGGCGGGGGCCCTAGTGTCTCAGACACTTACTGAATGGGCAAAATTGCTACTCCAGGGGTTAAAGGAGCGAGATGCTCCTCCTAATGAGATAACTTTGGCCGACCAGTTGGTCCAGGGCCTTAAGTTTGTCTGCGAGTCAGACATGGATACTATTCCCCTGCTGTCAAGAGCTTCGGTTTATGCAGTAGCAATACGCCGCCTGATCTGGCTAAAGGGCTGGTCTGCGGACCAGACTTCCAAGAAAGCCCTATTGGATCTGCCTTTTAAGGGCGACAGACTTTTTGGGGCTTCTCTGGATGACATCATCAAGGATGCTACAGGAGGTAAAAGCACTTTGCTTCCCCAAACTAGCAAGGGTAGGGGACCACGCCAAGGGCAAGGGCCCTCCTTTACTGCACGTAAGCGTTTTTTTCGCCCTCTTAAGGCGACAGGGAAAAGACCCCAGGCCGATAAAGCGCCTGCCCAAGGACAAAAGCGTCCTTGGTCCCGCAGACCCAACAAGCCTGTGGACAAATCTGCGTCCACATGAAGGTCCGCCCCCACCCAGCTCTCGGGTGGGGGGACGTCTTCGCAAATTCGCGACTCAGTGGACTGCTCTAGTCTCCGACAGGTGGGTTTGCGAAGTAATCTCCTCAGGCTACAAGATAGAATTTCTCTCTTGTCCACCAGACAGATTCATCACCTCCAATCTCCAGCTACTACCGACCCGTCGGGAGGCCCTGTATGGGGCGGTCCAGGGTCTACTGGAACGCGGGGTAGTTATTCCAGTTCCAGAACAGGAACGGGGTCAGGGTTTTTACTCAAATCTGTTCATTGTGCCAAAGAAGGAGGGGGTTCGTCCAATCTTGGATCTCAGAGCCCTCAATTGCTTTGTGAAGGTACAAAGATTTCGGATGGAGTCGGTTCGATCCGTAGTCACGGCTCTCCATCCGGGGGACTTTCTGGCCTCCTTGGACATCAAGGACGCATACCTGCATGTCCCCATATACTCCAGACACCAGAGGTTTCTGCGATTTGCTATCGGGAAGAACCACTACCAGTTTGTGGCCCTCCCGTTTGGCCTTGCCTCAGCACCCAGGACGTTCACCAAGGTGCTCGCTCCGATTCTGGCACTTCTAAGACAGCGGGGTATCGCTATCACAGGTTACTTGGACGACCTTCTGCTGAAGGGCCCTTCAAGCTCAGAATTAGAGGTAAGCGTGTCCATTACCTGTCAGACTCTTCGAGACTGTGGTTGGATACTAAACACGCAAAAGTCAGTATTGGTGCCCACTCAACGCCTAGTGTACCTGGGGTTGATTCTGGATTCCTCAGAGGCAAAGGTATTCCTCCCTGTGGAGAAGTTGCAGACCCTCCGGGCTGCAGTACGGCAGCTGACTTCCAGGAATTGGTCGTCACTCCGTTTTTGCATGCGAGTGTTGGGCCTCATGGTAGCCTCCTTCGAGGCGGTCCCATATGCTCAATACCACACTCGAGTGTTACAGAGGGAAGTTCTGTCCAGATGGAACAGATGCCCTTCATCTCTGGATTATCAAATCCGAGTGAGCCACCTAGTCAGGAGATCCCTGGTATGGTGGCTGACAGCACCGGCTCTAATGGCCGGGAAGTCATTTCTTCCGGTTTACTGGATAGTGATCACGACGGACGCCAGCCTTACAGGTTGGGGGGGAGTCTGGGGTGTCCAGTCGGCGCAAGGTCGCTGGACCCCAGAGGAAGCCCTCCTGCCGATCAATGTCCTGGAGATCCGGGCGATCAAGCTGTGCCTCTTCAAATGGTCTCAGAGACTGCAAGGGCGTCCAGTCAGGATCCAGTCAGACAACGCCACAGCAGTGGCATATGTCAATCATCAAGGAGGAACAAGAAGCTCAGCTGCAGCATCGGAGATCGCTCGCATCCTGAAGTGGGCAGAGAGGAGCGTACCGGCACTGTCGGCCGTGTACATTCCGGGTGTGGAAAACTGGCAGGCGGACTACCTGAGCCGCCAGATGCTGGACCAGGGAGAATGGTCCTTACACCCGGAGGTGTTCCAACTCCTCTGCCAAAGATGGGGCACACCAGACGTAGATCTTCTGGCTTCCCGACTCAATCGGAAGGTATTGAGGTTTGTGGCCCGGTCAAGAGACCCATGGGCAGACGCAACGGACGCGTTGGTAGCATCGTGGGGCCAGTATCGGCTAATCTATGCCTTCCCTCCCTTAAGGCTTCTTCCTCTTCTGCTCCGCAGAGTGGAGGCAGAGGGAATTCCAATGATCCTAATCGCTCCAGATTGGCCTCAGCGTCCTTGGTACGCCGATCTAGTACGTCTGGTAGCAGACGTCCCCTGGCGCCTACCACTACGGAAGGACCTGCTGTCGCAAGGTCCCATATTCCATCCTGCTTTACAGTCATTGGCTTTAACGGCATGGCTGTTGAGAACCAGGTACTGAGAGACCGGGGCCTGTCAGACTCAGTAATTTCTACTATGAGAAGTGCTCGGAAACCGTCCTCTAGGAAGGTCTATCACCGCACTTGGAGGGCCTACATCTCCATGTGTGAGGAAATGAAATGGCATCCGCGTACCTATTTGGTTTCCAGAATCCTGCTGTTTTTACAGCATGGGGTAGACCAAAGGCTTGCCCTAAGTACGATTAAGGGACAGATATCTGCCCTGGCTGTTTTTTTTCAGCGACCCCTGGCGACTCACTCTCTCGTGAGTACATTTGTGCAGGGGGTTCGACATGTGGCCCCTCCGGTCCGCCCCCCGTTACCTCCGTGGGACTTGAACCTGGTCCTCTCGGTGCTTCAGAAGGCACCGTTTGAGAATATTAGAGATATTCCCCTGTTGTCACTTTCTCAGAAGGTGGTCTTTTTGGTGGCTGTTACGTCAGTTAGACGAGTCTCTGAGCTGGCAGCCTTGTCCTGCAAGGCTCCCTATTTGATTTTCCACAAGGATAAGGTGGTGCTGCGGCCGCAGCCTTCCTTTCTTCCGAAGGTCGTTTCGGCTTTTCATCTCAACGAAGACATTGTACTTCCATCCTTGTGTCCTCAGCCGTCGAATCCTAAGGAGTCGGCGTTGCATTCCTTGGACGTTGTCCGAGCTTTGAGAGTATACATATCTGCTACTTCCCTGTTCCGGAAGTCAGACTCACTGTTTGTTTCGGTGGCTGGTCCCAAGAAGGGCCAAGCAGTCTCATCGGCCACCATCTCTAGGTGGATCCGACAGATAGTAATCCAGGCTTACGCCTTAAAGGGTCAGGCGCCCCCCTTTCCTGTCACGGCGCATTCGACCAGGGCAATAGGTGCCTCTTGGGCTTTCCGACATCAAGCGTCTGTTTCCCAACTATGTAAAGCGGCGACTTGGTCGTCCGCTCACACTTTCACAAAATTCTACAAAGTTGATGTAGGTGCATCTTCGGATGCCTCTTTCGGCCGCAAGGTTTTGCAGGCGGCTGTTTAGAGTTGCAACTCCTCCGTTGGAGGAGTGCTGTTTTGTGTTTTGGGGTGAAGTTTGTTTTTATGCTGTTACCACCCCTCGTTTTTTCTCTGACACTGCTTTGGGACGTCCCACTTTGTCAATAGAGAAGCTGTGTCGGTCCATGGACGAAAGAGTAAATAGGATTTTTTACTCACCGTAAAATCCTTTTCTCTGAGTCCATGGACCGACACAGCACCCACCCCTCCTTTTAAGTTTGTACTGCTTTTTGACGAACTGATCTGCGATGTGCAGACTGAGAGGGTATACCCAGAGGGTCCGCCCCCTGGGCGGTACTGTAGAAGGTGTGATGCAACACTTTTTACAAGTTTTTCTGCCTAGTCACTCCTAATTAACGGATAATACCCACTTTGTCAATAGAGAAGCTGTGTCGGTCCATGGACTCAGAGAAAAGGATTTTACGGTGAGTAAAAAATCCTATTTTTTAACATGCTGGGACGCCCACACATGCGCAGAAGCGCTGTGGCGCGCACAGAGCGTCATCCCCCAGGCTCCGCCCCCTTTCCCGGCTCACCTCTATATATAGAGGCGCGTGCACGCGCGCGGCCACGTGCGCCTTCGGCGCTAATTTCGAAAATGGAAACTAGGGACAAGAGCCAGGGCCCCTCTTTGCCGCAGGCCGGGGGATGGACGAGCATTGCAACATGGCAGAGGAAGCAGTTTCCCATAAGAGAACTCACCATCTGCCTGGACTTGCTCTGATGAAAAGAAACTAGTCCACATGACAAGAAACGTTCCACAGCGGCCTCTAGTGGATAAACACAGGTACCGCAGTCTAATATATTAAATATATATATAATTTATTTATTTTTTTTCTTGACCACTATTAAAATTATTACATTTTTTTAGTAGTTACAGGCATGCACAGATATTAGCGGGAATACCGTTAGGTAACAGAAAGACAAATTAGGCTTGGGGGTCCCCCAATAGAACCAAGTTCCTGGGGGCCCCCACTTACCTGTTCCCCGCCGCAGGACTTTGTTTGGTCCACAAAAGCCCAAACTTCACCTATCACGGCAGGCATTGTAATCAAACCTTCAGGGACCGGGTTCCCAAGGATTCCACTCCCCTGGACCTGTATAGCACCCTGCACAGAAAACATCTTGGTCGTGGGTATGACCAGAGCTCTGGATCCCAGGGTCCAGCTCTCCTAAGAGAAGCATTGCAGGCAAAACCTTGCTCTTCTCTGCAAGGCCCGGGTACCGACCGTTTAGCTATGAAGCTTTTTTGGTCGGATCCGGAATAGCTTACTGAGGCCCAAAAGAACCTGAAAAACACATGTTTCTTCTTGGCCAACACCTTAGACACTGGCAAAAAACTGAGGTGTTCCCGGATGGGAGGGGCTTATATAGGGGAGGGTACTTCCGGTTTTGGAAGTTGCCAGTGCCAGCACCTGACGGTATCTATATAACCCATTAGTAATGACTATGTCGCTCTGTGTCCCGTGATGTACGAGAAAGAAAGGTGATTTTATGTTTTTTTAGTTGGGGGGGGGGAATGAATAAGGGCACGCTGCATGGGTAAGTAAAGAATGTTCAATCAAAAGATATAAAAATGTTGTGCCCGTAGTACAGCTTTAAAAGCTGGGGATATTGTTTTTTTTGTTTGTTTTTTTTTGTTCATTTCACATGTAATGTTGGTGCTGATATGTTTTTCTTCTGTTTTTAGAAATAATATTATTATTCTCCAGTGCCTACACAGTCTGAAATGCATTCTTCCTCCAACATGTGTGGTAAATGTAATAAGACCGGGCAGTAAGAATAATTTTGCAAGAGACTTGGCGTGCTCTCTGGAGGAAGAGCTGCTCGCCCACAGAAACCTGGTGTCTGCTGCAGAAGCTGAAGTTGAAAGTGAGTTGACCTTGAGGTGCTCCACAGACAATAATATCACACACACAATGGAATCGTCTGACAGGAAAGAACAAGCACAAAAGTGCAGAGAAGACCTGGAGATGAAGAAGAAGCAGATCAAGCTGGGGGATAATCTAACTACTAACAGTGAGCTGTACAGGCGCAGTGCACTGCGTGCGGCGCAGCTTCAGCTGAACTCAGATTCACTTGTATGTAGAATAGCGAAATAATCAAATGTCAATGCTTACATTTTTGTGTAATTACGAATAATTTGGTTGATCTATCGTTTTAATATTGTACCAGTAAAATGTATTTTACACTTACTTGGCTGTGATTTTTCATTGAATGATTTAAAGTAGAACTGTGGCTCTCCATTTAAAATGTGTTGCAACATTTAATTATAAGCACAGGTTATCTGCATTTATAGTCTTTTTTTTCCCCCCTGCAAAGTCCTAAAAATACTTATTGGACCTGCTAGGCCCACTTAATCCAGCTTCCTATGAAGGGGAGGCAACTATGCTGCACTGCTCCTGAATTGCCACTGTCATGAAGACTGTGCCTACTTGTACTACAGTAGTATGAAAACATATTTGTCACTGCTAATTTACAAGCCTGTAGCTTTTCAAATAGCACCTGGCCGCACCTAGGCTTGCCTACTTCTTTCTGAATCAGCAGCAATGCCTCTGTTGCTGAAACCCTTCTACTATGAGCTGCATTTCTGTTATGCGACTGGACAGTGAAGATGAACTCATCTTGGTCAACATCTAAAATAAAATTTCAGTAGGGAAAGTGAAATTCCTCATAATGGTGGCAGGCAGAGCTGGGAACACAGATATAGAAATACACTAGAGATACCAAGAAATATAAGTCTTATTTACCTGTACAAGCTTTAAATATTTTTTTGAGGACTTTTAACTTTTGTATTGCACTTTTGCCAAAACAACATACATCTCTTGTCACATATACCCTAAAATATAATCATATTTATTGTGTTTTTTCATTTCACCTCTACCCGGTGAAGTGAAAATATTCTAAAAATCTATTAAACATATTAATAAAACACGTCTCACAGTCTCCTGGCATCTTTTGAACATCACTTTCATTTAAACATCGCGAGTCACAGCTGGGAAACCATGCACACATGTTCAGAGGAAAATGTTTATTAAATATTTTGCTAAAAGCAATTATATAACCACATCTTTAATGTCTAGATCTTCAGGAAGAAGCCTTCTAGGGGACACAGAATAACTAGATTGATTTTGCATTGCAATCAGAGTTTGTCTTCTGCATTCTAGTGTGCACCAGTGATAAATGAAACCTTCTGATGTCCCAAGGGCTATATTCTCTAAGCAAATAATGTTGAAACAGCATACATTTAGTAGACAGGGATAGATTAAAATCTAAACAGATGTAGTCTCTGGTATATCGTTGTTTTTTTTTTTTTTCTCCCCTGAGCAGCCTTAATCTTTCACATGCCAAAGAGGCCCTTAATCTGTTGCAAATACCCAATAACCTTTAATGGTTAAGGCATGTATTAGAACCGTTTTCTCAGGGGTTTTTCTTCTGAAATCTGCTTTCTATTTATTCATTCGTTTATTTATTTTGTTTTTGGTAAGTAAAATGTTCAGAAAATAACACCCCATAATTTTTTAGTGTCTGGAGGAATACTTTGTGTAGGTACTCCTCTTGGACATTTACACATTTTGTGTAACAACCTACTGTACAAGTAAAATAAAATATTACTGTACAGGGCGCAAGATTTGTAGTCCTAGACCAGGGGTCTCCAAACTTCCCAAACAAAGGGCCGGTTTAATGTCCTTCAGACTTTAGGGGGGCCGGACTGTCCAACCGGAGTACAAAATGTCCCAGCATCAGTGTGAGTAAGCAAACCCCATCATTGGTGTCAGTGGGAGGAATAGTGCCCCTTCATTTGTGTCAATGGGCCCATTGTTGGTGCCATTGGGAGGAATTGTGTGCCATCATTGGTGTCATTGGGCCTTTTTTTTTGTGCCATTGGAAGGAATTGTGCACCATCATTGGTGTCAATGGGCCCATTGTTGGTGCCATTGGGAGGAATTGTGTGTCATCATTGGTATCATTGGGCCCTTTTGTTGGTGCCATTGTGAGGAATTGTGCCCCATTGTGGGTGTCATTGGAAAAAAGTGTGCCCCATCATTGGTGTCATTGGTAGGAACTGTGCCCCATGGTTGGTGTCATTGGACACAATTGTTGGTGTCATTGGAAGGAACTGTGTCCCATTGTTGGTGTCATTGGGAGGAATTATGCCCTTCATTGTTGTCAGTGAATAAAATAGCACCCCAAAGGTGGGTTAAAAGCAAACAAAGGGCCACATCTGGCCTCCGGGCCGCAGTTTGGAGACCACTGTCCTAGACCAGTGTTTCTCAATTCCAGTCCTCAAGGCACACCAACAGGTCATGTTTTCAGGATTTCCCTCAAATAAATAAGCTGTGGTAATTACTAAGGTAGTGAAACTGATCAAATCACCTGTGCAAAATAATGGAAAGCCTGAAAACATGACCTGTTGGTGCGCCTTGAGGACTGGAATTGAGAAACACTGTCCTAGACCATGGGTTATATGCCACTGCCTTCAGATGATTAAACACTGGCACAAGCTTTGCTGGGAAAGCCCCCATTGCACCCTTATAAAACCCCACTCACTCCTTGGGACTTCAGTTTTTAAGCTAGTATCCTTAACCACTTGATAACTGGGCACTAAACCCCCTTCGTGCCCGGACCAATTTTCAGCTTTCAGCGCTCTCACACTTTGAATGACAATTACTCATGTAATACTGTACCCAAATGATTTTTTTGTCCTTTTTTTTCATACAAATAGAGCTTTCTTTTGGTGGTATTTGATCACCTCTGGGTTTTTTATTTTTTGCTCTATAAATGAAAAAATACGGAAAATTTTGGAAAAAAAAATGATTTTTTCTTAGTTTATGTGATAACATATTGCAAATTCTTAATTTTTCTTCATACATTTTGGCCACAATTTATACTGCTACATATCTTTGGTAAAAATTACCCAAATTAGTGGATATTATTTGGTCTTTGTGAAAATTAGAGTCTACAAGCTGTGGTGCGGATCATAAACAATTGATCACACCTAATGTACTGGTGGCCTATCTTATTTCTTACGACCTGAACAAGCCAGAAAAGTACAAATACCCCCAAATGACCCCTTTTTTGAAAGTAGACATTCCAAGGGATTTAGTAAGATGCATGGTGAGGTTTTTGATGTTGTAATTTTTTCCCACAATTCTTTGCAAAATTAAGATTTTTTTTTTTTTTTTCAAAAAATTGACATTGTAATAGGTTATTTCTCTCACATGGCATGTGTATACCACAAATGATGCCCCAAAATACATTCTGCTACTCCTCCTGAGTATGGCGATACCACATGTGTGGGACTTTTTCACAGCCTGGCCACATACAGAGGCCCAACATGCAGGGAGCACCATCAGGTATTCTAGGAGCATAAATTACACATCTAACTAGTTGACTACCTATTACAATTTTGAAGGCCCTGGAGCACCAGGACAATTGAAACGCCCACAAAGTGACCCCATTTTGGAAAGCTAACACCCCAACGTATAATCTATGAGGCATAATGAGTCTTTTGAACGGTTCATTTTTTTTCCTGAAGTTTTTGGAATATGCGGGAAAAAAAATGAAACCGCAATTTTTTTACGTAAAGTTGTCCATTTATAAGATATTGCCAACACATAGCATGTACATAGCAAAAATGACACCCCAAAATACATTCTGCTACTCCTCCTGAGTATGGCGATACCAAATGTGTGAGACTTTTATACAACCTGGCCACATGCAGAGGCCCAGCATGCAAAGAACACCATCAGGTGTTCTAGGGAAGCATGCACATACCAAGAATTACACCCCAAAATACATTCTGCTGAGCAAAGGGTAAACAAAAGATTACCTGTGGTTTAAGTAGCGCAGTTGTCCACAGGAGGATAGCACTGGTCCAGGCAGCAGGCAGGGACTTGGTCAGCAAAAGCGAATGCAATTGTCCAGGCAACAGGCAGGAATACTGTCCATAGTCAGTACAGGCAGCAGGCAGGGATACTGTCCATATACAGTCCAGGGTCAGTGCAGGCAGAGATTGTCAGCAGTGACAAAATATTGGTCCTGGTAGTAGGCAGGTCTATGTGGTGTGGTCAGTTCATGCGACAGGCAGAGGCATGATGGCATAGGTCCTACAGGCAGCAGGCAGAAGTAGGGCCTCGTTCAGGACTGAATGGGGACAGGGGTAGAGGCTTCTCCCACCCAAATCTCTTTGAAGCCTCCTAGTCTCCAGACCCTGATCTAGGAATGAGAAAAACAATTGTTTTCTTCATCCAGAAAAACAATTCTGGAGCCCCTCACATATGTGAGACCCCTGTGTTATGAATCCCACTAGTCCACTGGCAGGGTACAAGATCAGTCCAAGAGGCAGGCAAAAAGCATGGTCAAACAGTCCAGGGTCAGTTCCAGATCAGGCAGAGGTATGTACAGAATCGGTAGGCAGAAGCGTGGTCGAATAACAAGCCAGGGTCAGTTACAGAGAAAGCAGAGGCATAAGGGGTGTGAAGGTAAATGGCAGGAAGTGAACTAATAATTTATTTTGGTATGGTAACGGCGGAAGCAGTCACCTACGCAGAGGCCTGGTTCTGAAGGACATTGGGCACAATAATAAATGGTGTCTCTTCTCTCTCCTCTTTTGGTGCACACCCGGCATTTTTTCTGGCGTTTTTTGGCCTGTTGGTCTGGGAGGGATTTTATCTGGGAAGTGGCGTTTGGAGAGTCGGCTAATCACATCGGATCTAATGTTTACTGGTGGGCCGTTCGGGTATAAAAGGGCAGTGGTAATTTCCTCCTGGAAGAAAAGGAAGGATTTGGGTCTTTCAGTGGATTTCCGGTAGATGACATAGGAGTTGTACATGGGCAAATTAAACAAATAAATGGAAACTTTTTTATACCACTGGTATGTTCTTCTTGTGGAAACGTAGGGTTCGAGCATCTGGTCGTTGAAGTCGACACCCCCCATGAACTTATTGTATTCGTGGATGCATGTGGGTTTTTGGATCCGGCCATTCCTCCGGGTGATCTCAACTAATTCATTGTTGTGGATGGAAGAAAGCACGTACACATCCCTTCTGTCCCTCCACTTCACAGCCAGAATTTCCTCATTGCGTAAACTCGCCGTCTCCCCTCTTCTCAATTTTTTGTTGACCAGGCTTTGAGGAAAGCCCTTCCGGTTCGTCCGTACGGTGCCGCATGCTGGAGTGTTCATTCTGTGAAGGTTTCGGAACAGGGCCAAACTTGTATAAAAATTGTCCACATACAAGTGGTAGCCTTTCTCCAGATGTGGGTTTATGAGTTCCCAAACTACTTTCCCACTGGTTCCAATGTAGTTTGGGCAATTATGGGGGTGCAGTTGGGTGTCCTTCCCTTCATATACAATGAAGGCATACACATACCCTGTGGCTCGGTCGCACAATTTATACAGCTTCACCCCATAGCGGGCCCTTTTGCTGGGTTTAAATTGTTTTATGCCCAGCCTGCCAGAAAATGTTATAAGGGACTCATCCACGCATATGTGTTGGTCTGGGGTAAACAACTGGGGGAAGATATCAGAAAAATAATTTAGTAGCGGCCGAATTTTATAAAGTTTATCAAAATTTGGGTCATTTCGGGGAGGGCACTGGGTATTGTCACTGTAGTGTAGGAATCTCATAATCATGAGATATCTGGTCCTGGGCATTACTGAGGAAAAGATGGGCATGTGGTAGATGGGGCGGGTTGACCAATAGGAACGCATCTGATTTTTTCAGTTTTTAGTCCCATGCAGAATGTGAGGCCCAAAAAAATTCTAAACTCCTCCACTGTAAGGGGTCTCCACTCGTAGGGACGGGCATAATAGGATGTTGGGTTGCTTGTTATGAACTGTTGGGCATAAAGGTTGCACTGGGCCACAATTGATGCCAGCCTGTCCTCAGTAAAAATTTTATTGAAAAAATCAATCGGGGAAAAGTTATCTGTATCCACCTGGACTCCTGGCTGGGCAGTGAAAGGGGGAATGCTGGCTTCTCCTGAATTAGGAGAAAGCCACAAGGGGTACTGAAGGGAATAGGGAAGGCTGGCATTGGACCTAACCCATTGGGACTGAGGTGACACCCCACTGGTACGTGGCCTTGCTTGCTGAGGTACTGCGGTGCTGGGGGGTGGCACTGCCTCCTCATCAGAACGCCTTCAACTCGGGCGGGCCCTCCTCCTCCTCGGCTGTCATTGATCCACTGCTTAGGACAGGCTCGTAGTCAACGTCAGACTCATACTCTGAATTTGCGGAGGAATCCGAATCGGAGAGCTCCCCATTGCTCCCGTCGGCCGCAAGAATTTCCTATGCCTCCTCGGTTGAAAATACTCTTTTAGCCATTGTTGGTGATGACAAAAGGCACTGATGACACGTGACACTGACAGATGGCACTAATACGTGACACTGATATGTGGCACTAGAGACGCCAATAAAAGATGGCACGTGGCACTGATGAGATGGCACTGACAGGTCGCACTGATGAGATGGCACTGACAGGTGGCACTGATGGCAGATGGCAATGGCAGGTGGCACTGACAGGTTGCACTGATGGCAGATGGCACTGACAGGTTGCACTGATGGCAGATGGCACTGACAGGTTGCACTGATGGCAGATGGCACTGACAGGTGGCACTCGCGGCAGATGGCACTGGCAGGGACTGTGGGCATTGTGTTTTTGATGTAATGTGTTTTTTTTTTTTTTACACTCACTTTAGAAACAGCACAGATCTCTCTCCCTCCTCACACGCGATCTCTGTGTGAGGAGGGAGAAGCCTTCAATGAGAGATGATCTCATATGTTTACATTTGAGATCATCTCTCATTGGACAGTGAGATCGAGTGCTGAATGGCCTCTGTGATTGGCTGTGTCCAAGGGACACGGCCAACACAGATTTTCCCTGATGCGCGCGCGCGGGGGGAGGAAACAGGAGGACGTCCATGGACATCCTCCCGGCAATTGAGCGCCGCAATGCTGACGTCTTTTCAGCATTGCCCGGGCGCGAAGTGGTTAACCACTTAACGACCGCCCACTGTAAATATACGTCGGCAGAATGGCACCGACAGGCACAATCACGTATATATACGTGATTGCCTTTGTATAGTTGGGGGTCCGATCGGACCCCCCTTCTTTACAGTGAGCGGTCGTTTTACCTTCGGGAGCGATCCGGCATGAGGGGATGGCCGTTCGATCCCGGCCAACCCCTCTCGATCGCTCCCGGCGAATGAGAGAGCTTCCCCTGCCTGCCAGGAAGGAGGAAGTGATGTCATCTCTCCTGGGGCGCTCACATATACCGAGCGCCGTACAGGAGAAGATGCCAGGTTAGTACACACAACACTACACTGACACCAGGACACATAGGCACATAAATCGCCCCCCCAGACACCCCCAGATCACCCCCCAGCCCCCAGTCACAGTGTCACTGATTGCAGTGACCATTTATTTAGTGATCACTGCAATCAGTGACATTTGTGACTGTAAAAGTGTCACCAAAGTTTAGTCTTAGGTCCAGTGTAGCACCCTAACACCCCCCTAATAAAGGTTTAACCCCCTGATCACCCCCCAAATAACCCTTTCACCCCCTATCACCACTGTCACTAAGCAATCATTTTTCTGATCGATGTCTTAGCGTCGGTGATGCTGATCGGTAGCCAGTAATTTTTTTTAGGTTCGCCGCAGGTTTTTATAGCGTCGGGTACCCCCATATATTACCTAATAAAGGTTTAACCCCCTTGATCGCCCCCCAGGTAACCCTTTCACCCCCTATCACCACTGTCACTAAGTTATAATTTTTCTGATCGATGTCTTAGCGTCGGCGATGCTGATCGGTAGCCAGTAATTTTTTTTAGGTTCGCCGCAGGTTTTTATAGCGTCGGGTACCCCCATATATTACCTAATAAAGGTTTAACCCCCTTGATCCCCCCCCAGGTAACCCTTTCACCCCCTAGCACCGCCGTGGCTATGCGATCATTTTTCTGATCGATGTCTTAGCGTCGGTGATGCTGATCGGTAGCCAGTAATTTTTTTTAGGTTCGCCGCAGGTTTTTATAGCGTCGGGTACCCCCATATATTACCTAATAAAGGTTTAACCCCCTTGATCGCCCCCCCAGGTAACCCTTTCACCCCCTATCACCACTGTCACTAAGCGATAATTTTTCTGATCGATGTCTTAGCGTCGGCGATGCTGATCGGTAGCCAGTAATTTTTTTTAGGTTCGCCGCAGGTTTTTATAGCGTCGGGTACCCCAATATATTACCTAATAAAGGTGTAACCCCCTTGATCACCCCCCAGGTAACCCTTTCACCCCCTAGCACCGCCATCACTATGCGATCATTTTTCTGATCGATGTCTTAGCGTCGGTGATGCTGATCGGTAGCCAGTAATTTTTTTTAGGTTCGCCGCAGGTTTTTATAGCGTCAGGTACCCCCATATATTATCTAATAAAGGTTTAACCCCCTGATCGCCCCCCAGGTAACCCTTTCACCCCCTATCACCACTGTCGCTAAGCAATCGTTTTTATGATCGTTGTCTTAGTGTCGGTGATGCCGATAGGTAGCCAGTAATTTTTTTTTAGGTTCGCCGTCAGGTTTTTATATAGCGTCAGGTACCCCCATATATTACCCTAATAAAGGTTTTAACCCCCTAATTGCCCCTAGTTAACCCTTTCACCAGTGATCATCATATAAGTGTTACGGGTGACGCTGGTTAGTTAGTTTGCTTTTTATAGTGTCAGGGCACCCGCCGTATATAACCCAATAAAGGTTTAACCCCCTGATCGCCCGGCGGGTGATATCAGTTAGGTTTTAGCATCAGAGAGGGTCTGCGTCACACCCCAGGCAGCGTCAGGTTAGTGCCAGTAGCGCTAACACCCACGCGTGAAGCATACACCCCCCTTAGTGGTATAGTATCTGATCAGCTCAATATCTGATCTGATCAGATCTATACTAGCGTCCCCAGCAGTTTAGGGTTCCCAAAAACGCAGTGTTAGCGGGATCAGCCCAGATACCTGCTAGCACCTGCGTTTTGCCCCTCCGTCCAGCCCAGGCCACCGAAGTGCAGTATCGATCGATCACTGTCACTTGCAAAACACAACACACATAACTGCAGCGTTCGCAGAGACAGGCCTGATCCCTGCGACTCCAGTGCTGTAGGAGCTAATTTCACCACCACAGTTAAAAAAAAAAAAAGCATATATGCCGAAGCATTGGGGCAGCAGGAGCGGAGGAGCGATTTTGCTCCTAATGCCGCGTACATACGGTCGAAATTCCGACGGAGGCTTGCCCGTGGAAAAGTCTGACCATGTGTACGCGGCATAACTTTTGCGAGAAGATGCCCCCATGCTTCGGCATATATAAATGGTGCATGTATGCCCATCATTAGAAGTGGGTGGATGAAGGGCGGTATTCTAATGGTGGGCATACCCACCGATCAATCTTTTTTTTTCGTTCAGCCAACAGGCTGCATGAAAAAAAAGATTACAATACATGTCCAACAAGGACCAGCAACGTACTGGTATGTTGCTGGAATTTGAATGTTTATACCAGAATGATGCCTGCGGGTTTAGGTATCATCTTGGTATCATTCTTTTCAGCCTGCGGCCGGCTTTCATGTAAAAGCAATCCTAGTGGCTAATTAGCCTCTGGACTGCTTTTACAAGCAGTGGGAGGGAATGCCCCCCCCCCGGATATAAAAAGCGCCATTGGGAAAGCATTTTATCACCGATCTTGGTGTGGTCAGATGCTTTGAGGGCAGAGGAAAGATCTAGGGTCCAATAGACCCCAGTTTTTTCAAAAAAGAGTACCTGTCATTACCTATTGCTATCATAGGGGATATTTACATTCCCTGAGATAACAATAAAAGTGATAAAAATAAATAAATATGGAAGCAACAGTTTAAAAATAAAATAAAATAGCAAAATTAATAATAAAAAAAAAAAAAAAAAAAGCACCCCTGTCCTGCCCTGCTCTTGCCCAATGGCGAACGCAAGCGTCGGTCTGGCGTCATATGTAAACAGCAATTGCACCATGCATGTAAGGTATCACCGCGAAGGTCAGATCGAGGGCAGTAATTTTAGCAGTAGACCTCCTCTGTAAATCTAACGGGGTAACCTGTAAATGCTTTTAAAGGCTTTTAAAAATGTATGTAGTTTGTCGCCAATGCGCGTTTGTGCGAAATTTTAAAGCATGTCGTGTTTGGTATCTATGTACTCGGCCTAAGATCATCTTTTTTATTTCATCAAACATTTGGGCAATATAGTGTGTTTTAGTGCATTAAAATTAAAAAAAGTGTATTTTTTCCCCAAAAAATGCGTTTGAAAAATCTCTGCGCAAATACTGTGTAGAAAAAAAAATGCAACACCCACCATTTTATTCTGTAGGGCCTTTGCTTTAAAAATATATATAATGTTTGGGGGTTCAACATAATTTTCTTGCAAAAAAAAATATGTTTTCATGTAAACAAAAAGTGTCAAAAAGGGCTTTGTCTTCAAGTGGTTAGAAGAGTGGATGTAAGCTTCCTAATGTTGTGTATAAAATGCCAGAACAGTTCAAACCCCCCCCCAAATGACCCCATTTTGGAAAGTAGAGACCCCAAGCTATATACTGAGAGGCATGTCGAGTCCATGGAATATTTTATATGTTGACACAAGTTGCGGAAAAAATAATTATTTTTTTTTTGCACAAAGTTGTCACTAAATGATATATTGCTCAAACATGCCATGGGCATATGTGGAATTACACCCCAAAATACATTCTGTTGCTTCTCCTGAGTACGGGGATACCACATGTGTGAGACTTTTTGGGAGCCTAGCCGCGTACGGGACCCCAAAAACCAAGCACCGCCTTCAGGCTTTCTAAGGGTGTCAATTTTTGATTTCACTTCTCACTGCCTATCACAGTTTCGGAGGCCATGGAATGCCCAGATGGCACAAAACCCCCCCAAATGACCCCATTTTGGAAAGTAGACACCCCAAGCTATTTGCTGAGAGGTATTGTGAGTATTTTGCAGATCTCACTTTTTGTCACAAAGTTTTGAAAATTGAAAAAAAAAAGAAAAAAAAAAAAAAAAATGTTCTTTCTTCATTTTCAAAAACAAATGAGAGCTGTAAAATACTCACCATGCCTCTCAGCAAACAGCTTGGGGTGTCTACTTTCCAAAATGGGGTCATTTGGGGGGTTTTGTGCTATTTTGGCATTTTATGGCCTTCAAAACTGTGATAGGTAGTGAGGAGTGAAATCAAAAATTTGCGCCCTTAGAAATCCTGGAGGCGGTGCTTGGTTTCCGGGGTCCCGTACGTGGCTAGGCTCCTAAAAAGTCCCACACATGTGGTATCCCCGTACTCAGGAGAAGCAGCAGAATGTATTTTGGGGTGCAATTCCACATATAACCATGGCATGTGTGAGCAATATATCATTTAGTGACAACTTTTTGTAATTTTTTTTTTTTTTTTGTCATTATTCAATCACTTGGGACAAAAAAAAATATTCAATGGGCTCAACAGGCCTCTCAGCAATTTCCTTGGGGTGTCTACTTTCTAAAATGGGGTCATTTGGGGGGGTTTTGTGCTATTTTGGCATTTTATGGCCTTCAAAACTGTGATAGGTAGTGAGGAGTGAAATCAAAAATTTGCGCCCTTAGAAATCCTGAAGGCGGTGCTTGGTTTCCGGGGTCCCGTACGTGGCTAGGCTCCTAAAAAGTCCCACACATGTGGTATCCCCGTACTCAGGAGAAGCAGCAGAATGTATTTTGGGGTGCAATTCCACATATAACCATGGCATGTGTGAGCAATATATCATTTAGTGACAACTTTTTGTAATTTTTTTTTTTTTGTCATTCAATCACTTGGGACAAAAAAAAAAAATATTCAATGGGCTCAACATGCCTCTCAGCAATTTTCTTGGGGTGTCTACTTTCTAAAATGGGGTCATTTGGGGGGGTTTTGTACTGCCCTCTCATTTTAGCACCTCAAGAAATGAGATAGGCAGTCATAAATTAAAAGCTGCGTAAATTCCAGAAAATGTACCCTAGTTTGTAAACGCTATAACTTTTGCGCAAACCGATAAATATACGCTTATTGACATTTTTTTTACTAAAGACATGTGGCTGAATACATTTTGGCCTAAATGTATGACTAAAATTGAGTTTATTCGATTTTTCTTATAACAAAAAGTAGAAAATATCATTTTTTTTCAAAATTTTCGGTCTTTTTCCGTTTATATCGCAAAAAATAAAAATCGCAGAGGCAATCAAATACCATTAAAAGAAAGCTCTATTTGTGGGAAGAAAAGGACGCAAATTTCGTTTGGGTACAACATTGCATGTCCGCACAATTTACAGTTAAAGCAGCGCAGTGCAAAATTCTGAATTCACCTCTGGTCCTCTAGCTACCAAATGGTCCGGGGCTTAAGTGGTTAAGCAATGGACAATTTCCAAGAGAAGTTTTTCCAAACCAATTTATTTTTATTTATTTTGCTATAACTGACAATTCTATCAAGATCCAACTGCTTATTGCCTCAGGGCTCACTAGCAGTTCACAGATGGGTTGTTCTCATAGGTGTGCACAGCCTATTGCATTAGGGTGTGCATCCCAAAGCTCAAATACACTAAAAGATAAATCTATATTGAATAATAAAGAAAGCTCTGTGTAAATTAGGTCTTGGGGCTCATTCACATAGGTGCTGTGCCCTATACAGTGTGAATCGGTGTGTTTTTTTTTTTATGTGGCTGGAGTTGTGTGCAGGTAGCCTATGTTACTCTATGGGGACACAACAACTATACAAAACACAGCCACAGGTCCTAATTTGTAGGAGTGTGAATGCATTTATATGGACAGTGTGCCATTGGGGTCACTCACTCACACCTGTCAAATTAGGACCTGCAGCTGTTTTCGTACAGCTGCTGCGCCCTTTCAGAGTAACAGGCGGCTCCAGTCTCACAAACAAACTGCTCACTCACTGTGTTTAGAAAAGGAAGGGGCTGGTAAATTACATATTTACCAACCCCTTGCCCCGCTCTCCATCCTGAAGGTCCCCGGAGAGGCTCAGGCAGCAGGGGGATTGAATCCTGGACAGGGAGAGTGATTGGCGCAGGGGGGGGGAGCAACTATAAGAACCGATACTGTTGTGTGTCTCTCCCTGCAGCAGCTAAAAGCTGGCAGGATGGAGAGCAAAGGCTGGCTTTCAGCAGCTGCAGGGAGAAACACAATGGGATTGGTTCTTAAAAGAGCCCCCTACCACACCGATCACCCGCGCTCCTGTCCATATCCAATTCATATGCTGCCCGAGCCAATGGTGCATGGGGTGATTAGGGTGTGCATGGGCACTATGGTTGTTCTCAATTTATATCTTAAGATACACTATTACCAAAAGTATTGTGACGCCTGCCTTTACACGTACATGAACTTTAATGATATCCCAGTCTTAGTCTGTAGGGTTCAATATTGAGTTGACCCACCCTTTGTAGCTATTACAGCTTCAACTCTTCTGGGAAGGCTGTCCACAAGGTTTAAGAATGTGTCTATGTGAATGTTTGGCCATTTTTCCACCATGCTTTGTGCACTGGTCCAAATCATTTGGTGGAGGGGGGAATTATGATATGGGGTTGTTTTTCAGCTTCCAGCTAGGTGATCAACTTCAAAAAGTCTGCCCTCCGGGCTTCCCAATACCTAGAGAAGCTGGGACTAATTCCCAGAGCAGCACTCGGCTCGATTCTATTTTGTTCCAGGAGCGGGATGGGAAGTCCCTGACTTACTGCCGGAACACAGCCCTGTATGCTATATGTAGCTTAGGCTACTTACAGTTAATACAGCATGCACAGCAAGTGAACCTGTTCATTAAATAGCTTGTTTGGGCCAGCTTGGCCCAAATTGACTATTTATAGGTACATTAAAAGTGGAGCTAGGCTTTAAGAAAACATACTTGAATAGAATTTTTTTTATTTTAAGTGTCACTTTAAGAGTAAGTATTTGTAGAGGAAGTGGGCAGAGCCATTGGAGACACAAAGAGATTTTAGATTCTGCAATGTGAAATATTATATTAGGCCCGAGGAGCCAAGCAATTTTAAAATGTTGCCACTACCCTTTAACACAATTAAGACAAAAATGAGGAAACCCAGCTAATTCAACAAATAGCAAATTTTTCATTACCCTGCATATGTGTATGCAGATTTAATTGATTAGCACAGGATCATTTAGATCATGATTTCCCTCATCCTGGATGGAAGGCCTGATTCACACCTATGCAGTTTGCATATTGCAGGTGCATTTCGCGTTTTTCCATACACACTTTTGATCCATTGAAGTCTATGGAACCAAAAACCAGAAAAAAGTCCCTGGCCCTTTCCATAAAATGCACAGACGTGAACTACATCCATAGGAAACCATATTAAATGGACTGTAGTTTTTTTCTGCAAAACTGAAAACGCACTAAAAAATGCATAGGTGTGAACCTAGGGTAAAGAAATTTCTCTTATCGTCCATGGACTGACACAGCCGCTTAACACTTTACCTGTGGGTTATGTCCCTGCTTGCAGGAGAAGACCTAGGCAGAATGTGAGATGTTATACATACATTCTAAAAGCCAAAGCTGAACAGCCCCGCCCAGAGGGGCTGTCCCTCCGGACATAACCCTCCCACTGCAGTCAGCATCCCTCTTTTTTTCTGCCTAGCAGAAGGAGAAGACGTGGCTCTCTCAGAAGCCAGTCTCCTGACCGATTTTTATTCCTTTTCAAAAAAAAATTCTTGTATGATTTTTTTGATCTTCTATCAACTGTCGGCTGGGCAACAGGTTGGGTACAAGATATCCTCGTAGTCTTCCCTGTCCCACCATCGAGCGTGCTGATCCTCGCCTTGTGTGCGTGAGACTCAGTTCACAACATGCCCCATGACTCCAGGGGTGGCCGGTGGGCTTTTATGCTCCGCGGTCCTCTCAAGATTGAACAGTCCTGCTGTATCTTTCACGGTGAACCGGGCCGACAGCTACTCAGTACCGCACTGTGATAGTCCTGTCAGAAACACACCAGTGGGTCCCTCAGGGGACGGGTAAGTAGTCTCTCCTGGCTGCAGGTGAGTACATGCTGTGTGTGTTTCTCTGTGTGGGGGATTTTCCCTGTCTCCCCCTGGTTATTGCTGTTCTCTGTCACTATTGCTGGCGCTGTGCTGTCTGGGGTGCCTGGGGGTCATTCTATCCCGGATGGGGGGGCTCGTGACTGTCTACATATCGCTGGGGCTGTTTTTTGGTGTGTTTTGGGGCTTGGGCGCCATTCTGCGCCATGTTCAGTGCTTTTACTTTTGTTTCACTGGCGGTCATCTTGCCGTGGATCACTGGAGCACATTGCGGCGGCCATTTTCTTGAAGCCGCGCGTGCTTTTTGCATTGTTTGGCCTCTATCGCTGCTGACACAGCGCGATTCTCTTCACATTCTCCTCCCAGCTCACTCGCGTGGTTACAGCGCGGTGTAGGCAGCGGAACCGAGCGGTCCTGGTCTAGGTTGGTGAGTCCCCTGGGTATCCCCAACCCAGTCAGCGCAGCCAGTGGGTGGACTTTTTTTCTGAGAAGTCTCAGAGAGGGGCAATTATGGAGTCTGTTTCACCAGCTTCCCCATGCATGTCAGAGGCAACAGGCAGTGCTCCAGCACCTACGGTCCCTATGGACCAGGCAGTCCTGGAATAATTTCTTACCAGGATGGAAGCGGTGTGCGAGCGCAAGGGAGAAAAAAAGCGCCCTCTCCCCACATTATCTCCACAAGGGGAGAGCTCTGATTCAGATATGGGCTTAGCTGCTGCTGCTCAGGACCCTAGCTCTGAATATTTTGATGGTCTTGAACAGGACATTCCTTGTGAGGAAGATTCGAGTTCTGAGTCTGTAAATGACAGGGCGCTTGTAAGTGAACTCATTGATGCTGTGGGGGACACTCTCAAGCTGGATGCTGCAGCTGCAGAACCTCAGGCGGAGGCGGTCTCCTTTGGTTCTTTTAAGGCCAAGCTTCCTAAAAAGTTTTTTCCATATACACCTTTCTTTGACTGGTTCATTGATCAGGTTTGGAAAAAGCCGCAGAAGACCTTTATGGTCCCACGGCGTTTGTCTATGAGATACCCCTTTGAAGAGGCCCTGCTTAAAAAGTGGGCCTCTCCCCCAGTGGTCGACCCCCCAGTCGCCCGTTTGAACAAGGCCACTACTCTCCCAATGGAGGGGACTCCTGCATTCAAGGACCCCACTGACAGGAGGTCAGAAGTGGTGAGCAGAGCCATGTTTGCCTTGTTGGGATCCGCCTTACGCCCTTGTGTCTCAGACACTCACGGAATGGGCAAAGATTTTGCACCAGACTGTGCAGGATCATGATCTTCCTCCAGACACTATTGCGCTGGCCCACCAACTGGTGCAGGGCCTGGTATGTGTGCGACGCCACTTTGGAGGCGGCCCCTTTAATATCCAGAGCCTCCGTCTCTGCGGTGGTTTTACGTCGTCTTATCTAGTTGAAATGCTGGTCGGCTGACCTAGCCTCTAAGAAGCTCCTGACGGATCTTCCCTTTAAGGGTGGTAGGCTTTTTGGTGCTGCTCTGGATGACATTATTAAGGATGTCACCAGAGGTAAAATCACTCTCCTTCCTCGGACTATCAAGGTAAAGGAGCCCCGCCGTAAGCCGGGCCCCTCCTTTCCAGCAAAAAAGGTTTTTTTTTCGTCAGTCAGAGTCCACGGGTAAGCCCTCCCAGGCTGACAGTGCGGCTGGTGGGCAGAAGCGTCCTTGGATGCGTAAGCCCAACAAGCCGGCTCCCAAGCCCACCTTTGCATGAAGTCTTGCCCCCGCCCGAATCTGGGGTGGGGGGATGACTTTGCAGGTTCACGGATCGGTGGACCTCCCGGATCTCCGACCGGTGGGTGTGCAAGGTTTTCACCTCAGGATACAGGATAGAGTTCTGTTCCTGGCCTCCAGACAGATTCTTTCCCTAAAATCTCCCTCTCCTTCCTGCCCGTCGGGCGGCCCTCTTGGGGGATGTACAGGATTTGCTCAGGTGTGGAGTAATTGTGCCGGTACCGTCACAGAAGAGGTTTCAGGGGTTCTACTCGAATCTGTTTGTTGTCCCGAAAAAGGACGGGGTTCGGCCAATCCTGGACCTCAAGGCCTTGAATGCCTTTGTGAAGGTGCAAAAATTCCGTATGGAATCCATTCGCATGGTGATCGCTACACTCCATCAAGGGGATTTTCTGGCGTCCTTGTACATCAAGGACGCCTACTTGCATGTTCCGATCTGCGCAAGTCACCAGAAATTTCTGCGCTTTGCGATCGGCGAAGTCCACTATCAATTTGTGGCTCTTCCCTTCAGCCTAGCCTCGGCACCACGGGTTTTCAGCATGGTGCTTGCTCCGGTTCTAGCTTTGCTGAGGCAGCGAGGCATTGCTATCGTGGGCTATCTGGACGATCTTCTTCTAAGAGCAGACAATGGCTCAGAATTAGAAGAAAGTGTGACTATTGTCAGTCAGACCCTCCGGGACTTTGGGTGGCTCCTGAACATTCGGAAGTCGGTCCTGGTCCCGACTCCGCATTTGGAGTATCTAGGTCTGAACCTGGACTCCTTGGAGGCGAAGGTATTCCTACCTCCAGATAAGTTACTGACACTTCAGTCTGCAGTGCGGGTTTTGACGTCCCGAAATTGGTCGTCAATCTGTTTTTGCATGAGAGTCCTGGGACTCATGGTGGCCTCTTTAGAGGCCGTTCCATATGCCCAATCACACACATATGGGCATTGCAGAAGGAGATCCTGTCTACTTGGGACAAATCCCTGTTGTCCTTGGATCTTCAGATCCAGATGAGTCACCCGGTCAGGGCGTCCCTGACGTGGTGGTTGAGGTCCCCGGCTCTTCGTCCGGGAAGACGTTCCTCCCCATCCAGTGGACGGTGATCATGACAGACGCCAGCCTTACGGGCTGGGGTGGAGTCTGGGGAGTCCTGTCAGCCCAAGGGCTTTGGACTCCGGACGAAGCCCGTCTACCGATCAATGTCCTGGAACTACGGGCAATCAGACTGTGCCTCTCCTCGTGGTCGGAGAGACTACAGGGCCACTCCCTCAGGATCCAGACGGACAATGCCACGGCGGTGGCATATGTCAACCATCAAGGGGGGACTCTGAGCTCGGCTGCGGCATTTGAAGTCACCCACATCCTAAGGTGGGATGAAAGAAGCGTGCCGGCTCTGTCGGCCGTCTACATTCCGGGCGTAGAAAACTGGCAGGTGGACTATCTGAGTTGCCAGACGCTGGACCAGGGAGAGTGGTCCTTGCACCCAGAGGTTTTCCGTCTTCTTTGCCGGGGGTGGGGCATGCCGGACGTGGACCTGATGGCCTCTCGACTCAATCATAAGGTGTCAAGGTTTGTGGCCAGGTCCAGGGACCCTTGGGCAGGCAGACGCCTCGGATGCGTTGGTTGCCCCGTGGGGTCAGTATCGCCTGATATATGCTTACCCTCCGCTGCAGCTGCTTCCTCGCCTGCTGCGCAGGGTGGCGACCAAGGGAATTCTGGTGATCCTCATTGCTCCGGATTGGCCTCTGCGTCATTGGTACGCTGATCTGGTACGTCTCGTCGCGGACGTTGCTTGGTGACTGCCAATGAGGGAGGACCTTCTGTCTCAAGGTCCTATATTTCATCCTGCTTTACAGTCTCTGGCTTTAACGGCATGGCTATTGAAAGCCAGGTGCTGAGGGACTGAGGTCTCTCGGATTCGGTCATTTCGACCATGTTAAGGGCACGGAAGTCTTCATCCAGAAAGATATATCACCGTACCTGGAAAGCTTACATCGATATGTGCGAAGAGCTAGACTGGCGTCCTCGGACGTATTCCTTTCCCAGACTCCTGCGGTTCTTGCAGCGTGGCGTGACCCAAAAGCTTGCCTTGAGTACAATTAAGGGTCAGATTTCGGCCTTGGCCGTCTTCTTTCAGTGACCCCTAGCAGGCCATTCCTTGGTTAGCACCGTTGTGCAGGGGGTTCGCCATGTGCTCCCTCCTGTCAAACCTTCTCTCCCTCCTTGGGATCTGAATTTGGTGCTCTCGGTTCTCCAGGAACCTCCCTTTGAAAATATCAGTGATATTCCTCTCTTAACCTTGTCTCAGAAGGTGGCCTTCTTAGTGGCCATCACTTCTGTTAGACGGGTGTCCTGCAAGTCGCCTTATTTGGTTATTCATAAGGATAAGCCGGTGTTGCATCCGCGACCTTATTTTCAGCCAAAGGTGGTCTCGGCTTTTCACCTTAATGAGGACATTGTCCTCCCGTCCTTGTGTCCTCACCTATCGCATCCCAGAGAGTTTGCGCTTCACAAGTTGGATGTGGTACGTGCCTTACGGGTGTACCCCTTCTGCTACTGCTTCCATTCGGAAGTCTGACTCACTGTTTGTGTCTGTCTCTGGTCCAAAACAGGGCCAATTCCATGCATTCCACCAGGGCAATTGGTGCTTCCTGGGCTTTCCGACATCAAGCGTCGGTTGCACAAGTGTGCAAGGCGGCGACCTGGTCGTCCGTTCATACCTTTTCTAAGTTCTATAAGGTTGATGTGGCTGCATCTTCGGATGCTTCCTTTGGCCGCAAGGTGTTTCAAGCGGCTGTTTAAAAGTTGTATCTCCTCCGTTGAGGAGCTCTGCCTTGTTTGGAGTGAAGTTTTTTGGTTTTCCATTTATACTGCTCCCATCCCTCTTGACACTGCTTTGGGACATCCCACGGGTAAAGTGTTAAGAGGCTGTGTCAGTCCATGGACAATAAGAGAAAATAGTATTTTTGTAATCACCGTGAAATCCTTTTCTCTGACGTCCATGGACTGACACAGCACCCACCTTTCTTTTCAAGGTTTGTACTGCTTTGTTACGAACTGAGGGCTGCTGACTGCAGTGGGAGGGTTATGTCCGGAGGGACCGCCTTTTAGAATGTATGTATAACATCTCATATTCTGCCTAGGTCTTCTCCTGCAAGCAGGGAAATAACCCACAGGTAAAGTGTTAAAAGTCTGTGTCAGTCCATGGACGTCAGAGAAACGGATTTTACGGTGAGTACAAAAATCCTATTATCTTTGTGTCCATGTTGAAAGCAAATTTGTGGTTACCTACAATGATGAGATTCGGCTATTCCAAACGATTTTCCTATGTGCAGTCAAGTGTCAAAGCTGCTAGTTCTACATACAGTGAGTTCTGTAGAGATTTTACTTTCCTTTGTTCTTATGCCCCGTACACACGATCGTTTTTCATGCCGTTAAAAATGGCATTTTAAAAAATGGCCATTAAAAATGATCGTGTGTAGGCTCCAGAGCATTTTTAACGACGTGAAAAACGGCCATTAAAAATTCCGGACATGCTCTCTTTTTTCACGTCGTTTTTCATGTCGTTTTTTTTAACGACGTGAAAAACGATAGTGTGTATGCTTTAACGACGTGAAAAAAAACGCGCATGCTCAGAATCAAGTATGAGACGGGAGCGCTCGTTCTGGTAAAACTAGCGTTCGTAATGGAGATGGCACATTCATTACACAGTAACGGACTGAAAAGCGCGAATCGTCGCCCAACAAACTTTACTAACATGAAGGGTGGCGTCATTCGAACGGAACTTCCCCTTTATAGTGCCGTCGTACGTGTTGAACGTCACTGCGCTTTGCTTGATCGTTTTTTTTAATGATGGTGTGTACGCAAGGCAGGCTTGAGAGGAAACATGAAAAAAAACGAGAAGAAAAACGTCGGTTTAAAAAATGACATTAAAAACGATCGTGTGTACGGGGCATAAGCCTTAGGGAAGCAGAATTCGAACTGTTATATTTTATCGGTTCTTGTGCTCTGTGTATTCCTTCCAAAACTTCCTCCTTAGGGGACATGCAGCATCTCATCCTGAAAGAGTTGACTTCCTACAGTTTCTAAGCCTCAGTGGGGATTTTATTTTTTAAAACCTAGAGTTTTCGTGTTTTGTCATCTTTTATATACAGCATAGATTCATTACCTGTACAAAGCAAGAAGTTTGTTTTTTAATCAATTAAAGCAAATTTGCCATGATGCTTTCTGGTGTAACCAGGATACCATCACAAGTCTCCACACCTTGCCGATAAAATAGTAGCCAATCTTTGTTTCCAAACTCATCCTAAATCATTCTCATAGTCCAGTAAACCATTCCTTACTACACATTTAAAAAAAAAAAAAAGTTCTCAATTGTTCCTTTGCATCCTCCAGCTTCCTGTGCTCCGCTTCCCGAAACTTCCTGTTGAGGAACACACTTACCTTTACATCATTATATTCACCCTGTTAGATTCTTTACGGCTACATGTCCCTTTATCTCCCCACTCACTGATAACATTTTATAAGGGCGCTACATGAGCTGACATGCACAGGCAGCCCAGAGGACAAGACAATGAAGTCAAGCCTCTTCTCCTTGTTGAAGTGACATAAATGCCTTGGGAGCCTATGTCAGTCATTTGCTTTTGGAGGAAGAGCAGAGGCATGTCTTTGTTTTTTGTTTTTGTCAACTCCAGCTGACTGTGTGTTGGCGCAGGCAGCATACCAGTGTCACCATATAGTCTGATGCTGGGAGTGCACATGCCAGGGTGGCTCAGTAGGACCCTTAAAAGGAAATATGCCACCCTAACACTGGAGGACCAGCACTGAAGGGACCATCTGGGACAGAAAAGCAGCATGTAATGTAAGTAATGACATCAACATTAGAAATAGCAAAGAAAAAAACTTGGACTTTCTAGCACTTTAAGCCTGAAAATTATAGTGGCAATATATCTGCAGTAGCCTTAATGGTTCAGTTGTTGAGATTAGGTGTTGTGTTAATGTACTCTTTAATATGTTTTTTGCTTGTGAGTTGACTTTTGAAAAAAAGAAAAATAAATTGTGCTGCTTAGATTATTTAGCTTGATCAAGACTGGAATTTTTAGGAGAACCTGTCAAGAAGGTAGGACCTGGAAGAGAACTTTATACCTATTAGACCCTTTTCACACTCAGGCCTCGTTCGCAGTAAAGAGCTGCTCATTTTAGCTGCACTTTACTGCGGTTTAAGCATCGCTTTTGGGCCGCTAGTGAGGCGCTTTTAACCCCAAAGAATGGGTTAAAAGCATCGTGTTGTGGCGCTTTCGGGTCGCTTTTCAGCCGTTTCCGAAGTGCTGTGCATTCATTCCAATGGGCAGGGCGTTTTGGGAGTGCTGTAATCAGTGCTTCCAAACCACCCCAAAGATGCTTCTTGCAGGACATTTCGGAACGTCCCGCAAGCGCACCGCCTGATTGTGAAAAGTCACACTTGAATACAGTGGCGGTGCATCCATAGAGGGCGCCGGAGCGCCGCCCCCTCTCGCTCCCGCACCGCCACTGAAAGACAATACACAGATTCATGCATTGCATGAATCTGTGTATTGTCACCGCTGCCCACTATTCATATGGCCGGCCTCCTGGTGAGCGCCGGCCATATGAATTAGAGCGGTGGCCGGCGGTGGGTGTGTTCTGGAAGTGTCTATCAGAGCCAGCTTCCAAAAACTCCTCCCAGGTACGCACGGGGGGTGCATTCCTTGGAGAAGACTGTGGAGGTTTCAGCCAATCAGGTTCACCGGATCTGGTTACCGGTAACCTGATTGGCTGAAGCGACATCGAGGGTGGGAGAACACATCGAGGACGGCGCAGACTGAGGAAGGTAAGTGCAGGGCTGGGGGGGGGGAACAGGCTGCATTTGGGGGGAACTGGCTGTATATGGGGGACAAACTGGCTGCATTTGGGGGGAACTGGCTGTATATGGGGGACAAACTGGCTGCATTTGGGGGGAACTGGCTGTATATGGGGGACAAACTGGCTGCATTTGGGGGCCACTGGCTATATATGGGGACACACTGGCTGTATATGGGGACACACTGGCTGTATATGGGAGCACACTGGCTGTATATGGGGGCACACTGGCTGTATTATGGGGGCACATTGGCTGTATATGGGGGAACACTGGCTATATATATGGGGACAAACTGGCTGTATATGGGGGGCACACTGGCTGTATATATGGGGGCACACTGGTTATATATATATATATGGGGGCACACTGGTTATATATATATGGGGGCACACTGGCTGTATATGGGGACAAACTGGCTGTATATGGAAACAAACTGGTGGCGTTTGGGCACAGTGGCGGCAATTGATTTTTTTTTTTCAGTTTGTTTGCGCCCCCCCAAAAATTTTGAGCACCAGCCGCCACTGCTTGAATGAATGGGAGGCGGTTTTCAGGCACTTAGCAGAGGCTATTGCCAGTGCTAAAGCACCTGAAAACTGCCCAAGTGTGAAAGGGACCTTAGTAAGGACGAGCTCCGGCGTGTTCACACACCCCACGTTCAAAGCCCGCCAGGAAGTCGGCACTGCGCTGCGCTAATCACAGGCAGCGAGACATTGTGCCAATGCGCGGCTGCAGAGATCGGGAAATGTCTCACTGCCTGTGATTAGCGCAGCGCCGACTTTCTGGCAGGCTCTGCACATGGGGTGTGCGAACACGCCAGAGCTCATCCTTAGATCTTAGGTTCTAGAGCTGCCATTGCTGACCAGAATATGCTAGTTGCCTGTCTGTCGCACTTACCCTCTGAACCAGAATCGGCATAAAAAATCTGAATGTCAGAAGTTTCCTTTAAAGGGAACATGTCAGGGCACAAACATAGAAGCTGCATTGGTTGCAAGTGTATTGTATAGAACTGCCATCTTTATCCTTCTTTACCTATTGGAAAATCAGCTGTTTACCATTAGACATCAGCCACTAAGCTTTAGTCAGGTAACTTTTGCTTTGGCTATAGTATCCGAAGTTCTGCTTGGGAGCACAATATGAGTCATTAGTCTGCTTTAGGTGGAAGTATTTCCTCAGTCTTTCCTCTCTCAGTGATCGTTTTGTGCATTGTGGTATTTTGACAGGTCAGAAATTTAGAGGTATTAGGAGAGCAATTATTGTGACAATGTGATGGATGTTTACATTGATTGATCTCAGAGAGACTAAATTGTGTGTCAGACTTTTACAGTAACTGGTCAAAGATTAAAAGGCAGCAGCAGGAGACTAATCTATGTGAAATGTGTACACACATTCAAGAACCTAAAATCGACTGCACAGCCATCAGAATTTCCATTATGACTGATTTATATATGACTAGCATATTGGTTGAGGAAGTAGATGCTGACACTGACATTCTGGGAGAAAAGGGAGATCAAAGCATTGTCAGGAGGAATGCTGTAAAAATATTTTGAAAGTTACAAACAAGTACAACAAATTCTTAACATGTGTTAATGTAGAGTCTATATACAAATGTTTTCACCCAAGAGTCACAAAAGTAACCTAAGATTTAAAAATTTTCCTAATTGGATTTAATTGAAAAAGTAAGGCAGGCCATATACTTTTCGAATCTTGACCAGTTTAGCAGGAACCCGCTGAGATTCGAACCATGTATAGGCAGGCTGAATGTATCAAGTTGATTGATCAATCAACTCAGGTAGAACCAGCATGTTGGGTTGTACCTATGATTATTAGGGATGAGCCCGATGTTCGACTCAAAATTAGAAATCCGCAGAACACCCTTTAAAAGTCTATGGGAGGTTTCCGGCGGTTTCCCCATGGCATCATGGGTGACCCCGACCCCTCTGATGCCACGGAAACCCCCGTTGTGTCAGAGGGGGTGGGGTCACCTGTACATGTCACTGGGTAACCCTGCAGCGTTTCCCCGTTGCGTCAGAGGGGGCGGGGTCACCCGCGCATGTCACGGGTGGCCCCGCCCTTAGCTATTTAAGAGTTGTCACGGCGGGTCTAGCGTCATTTGGCGGGCTCCTCCCTTGGAGGCAGATCGTGTCATGGCGGCGTGTTTCTCCATATCCCGGGGACGAGGAAGGATTACATTGCTGGAATTTTTTTTAATTTTTTAACCACTTAACCACCGCCCATCGCCGAATAACGGCGACAGGGTGGTTCCTTAACTCTGGGAGGATGTTATATAACGTCCTTCCAGAATCTCGCTCCCGCGCGCCCCCTGGGGGGCGCACACAGGAGTTTCCGTGACCGCTGGGTCCAGAGGACCCGGCGCATCACGGTAAATTGCCGCTGATAGCGGCCGTTTACCACGTGATCTCTCCGTCAAATGACGGAGCGATCACTTGTAAACAGACCGGCGTCATGTGATGACGCCGGTTCCTCTCTCCCCTCTCTGTACCGATTGGTACAGTGTGAGTGGGGAGGGGAAGAGAGCGGATGGCAGCAGCACTGTGGGCTGGATCTGTGACAATTGCAGTCACAGATCCAGCCATCCACCCATGCTCAGCCATCCCTGCCCATACTGTGCAATACCCTGCCCATACTCTGCAATACCCTGCCATACTGAGCAATACCCTGCAATACTCTGCAATAACCACTTCCCGCCCGCCGGCCGTCATATGACGTACTTGACTTTGTGTGGGGATATCTGAATGATGGGTGCAGCTACAGGCATCATTCAGATATCAGCTTTTTCAGCCAGCGATTCCCTACACCATAAGAACAATCATAGCGGCTGTTCCACCGCTTGATCGTTGTTACGGGAGGCAAGAGGGGACACGCCCCCCCCCCCTCCCGCCGCCCTCCGGTGCTTCTTCCGACTCACCGATACGATCAAAGCCAGGATTGTTTTTTTTATTTCAGGCTTGCCAGCCTAGAGGTGAGATGTGGAGTCTTATTGACCCCATATCTCACTGTAAAGAGGACCTGTCATGCCATATTCCTATTACAAGGGATGTTTACATTCCTTGTAATAGGAATAAGGCCTCATGCCCACAGACGTTTTTACAGCCGCGTTTTTGAGCGTTTTTTACAGCTGAAAAATGCCTGTCCATGTTAGTCTATAGCTTCATGCCCACCTAGACGTTTTTGAGCTGCAAATAGCATAGACGTTTTTAAGCTGTAAAAAAAAAAACAGGACCAGTGCGTTCCTCAGCGTCGGCGTTAGGCATAAAAACGCCGCAATTGCGTTTTTAAGCTCCGACTTTTTTTTTTTTTTTTTTTTAAATAATAATTATACAATAACATGGACAGGCATTTTTAATCTGTAAAAAACGCAGCTGTAAAAATGTCCGTGGGCATGAGGCCTAAAAGTGATAAAAAAAAATATTTTTGCGTAAAAACGTGTCAAACTAAAATAAATAAAGGAAAATGAACAATAAAATATTTTTTTATTTTAAAGCGCCCCTGTCCCCGTGAGCTTGCATACAGAAGCGAACGCATACATAAGTCCCGCCCACATATGAAAACGGTGTTCAAACCACACATGTGAGCTATCTCTGCGAACGTTAGAGCGAGAGCAATAATTTTGGCCCTAGACCTCCTCTGTAATTCAAAACATGTAACCAGTAGAAATATTTAAAGCGTCGCCTATGGGGATTTTTAAGTAGCGAAGTTTGGCACCATTCCACGAGCATGTACAATTTTGATGGGTGACATGTTGGCTATCTATTTACTCGGCGTAACTTCATCTTTCACATTATGCAAAAACATTGGGCTAACTTTACTGTTTGTTTTTTTTTAAGCACAAAATTTTTTTTTCGTAAAAAACGCGTTAAAACAATTGCTGCGCAAATACCGTGCAAGATAAAAAGTTGCAACGACCACCATTGTATTCTCTAAGGCAGTGGTTCTCAACCTTTCTAGTGCCGTGACCCCTTGATGAAATTTCCCAAGTTGTGGGGACCCCCAACAGTAAAATAATTTTCCCTGAACGAGGGCGCCCGAACTTCCCTGCTACCAGCCGCTGATGACCTCACACACAGCCCTAATGCTATGATGTCACGGTGTCACCTACTGTCTCCTGTCATCATCATGCTCCTCGTCATCCCCCTGTTCCTGGCATCCCACCACCCTACCTCTGAGGCCTGTCATACATTTTATCACCCCGTGTCATCTCCATCCCCCCTGTCAGCTTCCTACCACCCACCCGTGTCATCTCCATCCTCCCTGTCCGCTTCCTACCATCCACCCGTGTCATCTCCGTCTTCCCTGTCTGCTTCCTACCACCCACCCGTGTCATCTCCATCCTCCCTGTCAGCTTCCTACCACCCACCCGTGTCATCTCCATCCTCCCTGTCCGCTTCCTACCACCCACCCGTGTCATCTCCATCCTCCCTGTCCGCTTCCTACCACCCACCCGTATCATCTCCATCCTCCCTGTCAGCTTCCTACCACCCGCCCGTGTCATCTCCATCCTCCCTGTCCGCTTCCTACCACCCACCCGTGTCATCTCCATCCTCCCTGTCCGCTTCCTACCACCCACCCGTGTCATCTCCATCCTCCCTGTCCGCTTCCTACCACCCACCCGTGTCATCTCCATCCCCCCGTCAGCTTCCTACCACCCACCCGTGTCATCTCCATCCTCCCTGTCAGCTTCCTACCACCCACCCGTGTCATCTCCATCCCCCCTGTCAGCTTCCTACCACCCACCCGTGTCATCTCCATCCTCCCTGTCAGCTTCCTACCATCCCCTGTAATCTTCATCCCCCGTTAGCTTCCTACCACCCACCCGTGTCATCTCCATCCCCCCTGTCAGCTTCCTACCACCCACCCGTGTCATCTCCATCCCCCCTGTCAGCTTCCTACCACCCACCCGTGTCATCTCCATCCTCCCTGTCCGCTTCCTACCACCCACCCGTGTCATCTCCATCCCCCCTGTCAGCATCCTACCACCCACCCGTGTCATCTCCATCCTCCCTGTCAGCTTCCTACCATCCCCTGTAATCTTCATCCCCCGTTAGCTTCCTACCACCCACCCGTGTCATCTCCACCCCCCCTGTCAGCTTCCTACCACCCACCCGTGTCATCTCCATCCCCCCTGTCAGCTTCCTACCACCCACCCGTGTCATCTCCATCCTCCCTGTCAGCTTCCTACCACCCACCCGTGTCATCTCCATCCTCCCTGTCAGCTTCCTACCACCCACCCGTGTCATCTCCATCCCCCCTGTCAGCCTTCTACCACCCACCCGTGTCGCCTCCATCCTTCCTGTCAGCTTCCTACCACCCACCCGTGTCATCTCCATCCTCCCTGTCAGCTTCCTACCACCCCCTGTAATCTTCATCCTCCCTGTCAGCTTCCTACCACCCCCTGTAATCTTCATCCTCCCTGTCAGCTTCCTACCACCCACCCCTGTCACCTTCCTACCACCCCCTGTAATCTTCACCCCCCCACCCTGCCAGCTTCCTACCACCCCACCCCCTTAAAGTTACTGGTGCACATCACATATGATGGACGCAGGGACATTTTTTTTTGGGGGGGGGGCACGTAGCTGGTCTTGCCTAGGGCGCCAAATTGCCTAGCACCGTCCCTGCCTGCACTGTGAGGCAAATTGCCACCAGCCAGCCCGTTCCGTTAGCTGCACTGTGAGGCAAATTGTTGCCAACCCGTTCTGCCCGCTCCACTGTGAGGCAAATTGACGCCTGCCCGCCAGCCAGCCCGCTCCACCTGTTCTTCCCGCACGCTCCATTCACCTGGGCTCTGGGCCCAGGTAAAAGGAGTGTGCGGGCAGAACAGGGGAGCAGTCAGCGGGCGGGACAGTCAGCAGGTGATCGGGCTTGCTGGCCAATCAGCGGGCGGGGGAGCAGAGAGATGACATCATCTCTCACTGCCCGCCCTGCATCACTGCAGTTCCACCCCCACTGTGCGGGCAGCAGATAGATTACATTATCTCTCTGCTGCCTGCCTTTACTCTGGGACACAGCAGGTGGCAATCCGCTATGTGTGGCAGGTGACGTCATGGCAAGTGACAATCCGCTATGTGTGGCATGTGACGTGGCAAGTGACAATCTGCTATGTGTGGCAAGTGACAATCCGCAATGTGTGACAGGTGGCGTTGTGGCAAGTGACAATCCGCAATGTGTGACAGGTGGCAAGTGACAATCAGCTACGTGTGGCAGGCAGGTGACATCTGCAATGTGTGGCAGGTGGCAAGTGACAATCCGCATGTGGTGACAGGTGACACGGCAAGTGAAAATCCGCATCTGAAGGCAGGTGACGTTGGCAAGTGACACGCTCGGGGCTCCCACTGATTCTGTAATATGGTGAGTTTAACCATTTTATTTTATATAACAATGTAATAATAGAAATAATGCACTTTAAGCATTTTTATTATTATTATTTTTTTTTACTAGTAATGGCAGTGATCTGCGATTTTTTTTTTTGGGTAGACTGCGACATTGCGGTGGACAGGTCGGACACTTTTGACACATTTTTGGGACCATTGACAGCTATACAGCGATCTGTGCTATAAAAATGCACTGATTACTGTGTAAATGTCACTGTCAGGGAAGGGGTTAAATGTGTTCCCTGGGAGGTGTTTTTAACTAGGGGGGGGGGTGGGAATGACTGGAGGAGGAGAGAGATCTCTGTTCCTAATCACTAGGAACAGCAGATCTGTCTCTCCTCCCCTGTCAGAATAGGGATCTGTCTGTTTACATTGACAGATCCCCATTCTGGCTCTCTGTGGAGCGATCGTAGGTGGCCGGCTGGCATTTCGGCCACCGGCCACGCACAGGTTCTTTTATACTCCTATATACATGTATAGAGCCATGAGAGGTCCTCTTTATACTCCTTTATACATGTATAGAGCCATGACAGGTCCTCTTTATACTCCTTTATACATGTATAGAGCCATGACAGGTCCTCTTTATACTCCTTTATACATGTATAGAGCCATGACAGGTCCTCTTTATACTTCTATACATGTATAGAGTCATGACAGGTCCTCGTTATACTCCTATATACATGTATAGAGCCATGACATGTACTTTTATACTCCTTTATACATGTATAGAGCCATGACAGGTCCTCTTTATACATGTATAATGCCATGACGGTCCCCTTTTTATACTCCTATACATGTATAGAGCCATAAAAGGTCCTCTTTATACTCCTATATACATGTAAACAACCATAACAGGTCCTCTTTATACTCCTATACACATGTATAGAGCCATGACAGGTCCACTTTAGTTATCATGATATAAAATAATGAATGTGGGGGCATTTTGATGGGCGGGATTTTTTTTTTTGGAGGGGGGGGGGCAGCATTTCATTCTTGGTACCAGGCAGCACAATGTCTTGGGCCGGCACTGTGTATCGGGGAGAGGAGTGCGGAGTGTATAACACTGACCCCGGGTGAGTGGCACAGAGACAAGAGGAGACCATTATAGGAACTACTAGGACCCACCTAAAGAGCCACTATCTCCCACCAGAAAAGCGCTGTTAAATCATATTTGGGCAAGATAACTGCCAGCACAGAGCACCTCTTGTTTGTGATCTATATTGTTCATGGGAGAAGATCCCTTTACCAATACGTTGCACAAAGCACTTTAGTGACACCATATAGGTTTTTATTAGTACACAAGAATAACTGCGCCAACCTATGTGTAAAATATTATAAATAATATGCTTCTTCTGTTATTCATTCACAATCTATTGATTGATGATGTTAAAGCGGAGTTCCACCCAAAAATGGAACTTCTGCTTTTGGGATTCCTCCCCCCTCTGGTGTCACATTTGGCACCTTTCAGGGGGAGGGGGGGAGCAGATACCTGTCTAATACAGGTATTTCGCTCCCACTTCCGGGCATAGATAGCCGAGCCACCCGCGGCTATCTACGCCACGTCCGGTGCCCCCTCTGTCCCACACAGGTCCCAAAAGACAGCGGGGACCAGTGGGATCACGCAGCGGGAGTCGCGCATGCGCAGCAGGGAACCAGGCTGTGAAGCCGCAAGGCTTCACTTCCCGATTCCCTTACCAAAGATGGCGGCGGCAGCAGCCGAGAGGTAGATCGGCTTTGGGTGCCGACATTGCGGACAGGTAAGTATCCTTATTTTAAAAGTCAGCATCTGCAGTATTTGTAGCTGCTGACTTTAAAAAAAATGGGCAGAACTCTGCTTTAAAGCGGAGGTGCAGCCACCAAAAAAAAAAAAAAAAGTCAGCAGCTACTAACAGTGTAGCTGCTGACTTTTAACAAGGGCACTTACCTGTCCTACTCGCCCGCGATGTCGGTCCCGCCACAGCGCTCGATCGCTGCTGGCAGGTCCCGACTCCTCCATCCTGAGTAAGGGAAACAGGTAGTGAAGCCGTAAGGCTTCACTGCCCGTTTCCTACTGCGCATGCGCCACTCGCACGGCGCTTTGTAAATGGGCGGCTTGCCTTCTGGGATACACACAGTTCCCAGAAGGCAGCGCGGCCCATTCACAAGAAGAGGAAGCGGAAGGAGACCCACCGCAGATGAGAAGAGGAACATTAGAGGCAGATTAGGGGACTTCCGCATAGCAACAGGCATTTAGGGTGAGTATAATTTTATTTATTTTTTTCTATTAATTTTTTTTTTTTTTTTTTTAGGATTTTTAATAGAAATATTTTTTCAGGGTGGACCTCCGCTTTAAGTCCAACATGACGTGTCTATGCAAGAAAAAAATTATTATGGAACAATACATATCATTTATATATATAAACATCCCAGTTGGTTCCTCAAAAGTGGTTATTCCGTGCCAGTGCTAGATATACAAAGTGTATAGCACCCAAACATGTATCTAGCACTGGCACGGAATAACCATTTTTGAGGAACCAACTGGGACGTTTATATATAAATAAGATGTATTGTTCCACAATTTTTTTTTGCACAGTCATGTCAGACTTATGTAATCATGATCTATGTATTGATTGCACCGCTTTGATTGTGACAAACAGTGACAAACAGTACAAAAATGCCTTAATTACCGTTTTTTAGTGCCTGACTAGCCGAAGTCCCTCAGGTGTTCCGTCAGCATCAGCAACCCGTCTATTGTGTTAACCGGAAGTGACTTCGCCGCCATCTTGGTACTCTCGTGGGCAGTAAGGCTACAGTTAGAAGTCGGCAAGCGGACATCTTTTTACACCCGCCAAAGTCTTTTATTTTACACTTATTTTTACCAGTAAACTGAGCTTACATACTATATAAGGTTTATATAGTATATATTCTCAGTTTCCTGGTAAAAATACGTGTAAACTGCAAGACTTTGGTGGGTGTATAAAGATGTCCGCTTGCCAACTTCTAACTGTAGCCTTACTGCGGACGAGAGTACCAAGATGGCGGCGCCGGAACGTAATTTCCGCACGGGTTCTCCTCTCCTGGAAGTGACGTCTTGCTGGCCGAGACGGACAGACTCCGGCGTACACAGTAATTTCGGGTCCGTCTCGGCCAGCTTTCGCGACCCCCGGCGAATCGGCAATCGACCCCCCGGGGGGTCGCGACCCCCGGGTTGAGAACCGCTGCTCTAAGGTCTTTGCTAAAAAAATATATATATAATGTTTTGGGGTTCTATGTAATTTTCTAGCAAACAAATGATGATTTTTACATGTAGGAGAGAAATGTCAGAATTGGCCTGGGTGCTCCAGAACGCCTGAAGGTGCTCCCTGCATGTTGGGCCTCTGTATGTGGCCACGCTGTGTAAAAGTCTCACACATGTTGTATCACCATACTCGGGAGTAATAGCAGAATGGGTTTTGGGGTGTAATTTGTGGTATGCATATGCTGTGTGTGAGAAATAACCTGCTAATATGACAATTTAAAAAAACAAAAAAAAACAAAACTTGATTTTGCAAAGAATTGTGGGAAATAATGACAACTTCAAAAAACTCACAATGCCTCTTTCTAAATACCTTGGAATGTCTTCTATCCAAAAAGGGGTCATTTGAGGGGTATTTGTACTTTTCTGGCATGTTAGGGTCTCAAGAAATTAGATAGGCCGCCAATACATCAGATGTGATCAATTTTCAGATATTGGCACCATAGCTTGTGGACTCTATAACCTTTACGAAGACCAAATATGCACCAATTTGTACTTATTTTCACCAAAGATATGTAGCAGTATAAATTTTGGCCAAAATTTATGAAGAAAAATTACTAATTTGCTAAATGTTATAACAGAAACGAAGAAAATTTAATTTTTTTACAGAATTTTCAGTCTTTTTTTCTCTTATAGCGCAAAAAATGAAAAACCCAATGGTGATTAAATACCACCAAAAGAAAGCTCTATTTGCGTGAAAAAAAGGACAAAAATTTCATATGGGTACAGTGTGGTATGACTGAGTAATTGTCATTCAAAATGTGAGAGCACCGAAAGCTGAAAATTGGTCTGGTTATTAAGGGGGTTTAAGTGGTCAAGTGGTTAATAAAGGACTGTGTCTGTGTTTTTTAAAATTTTTGACACTATTTTTGTGAAATGGAAGGGGTACAATTCACATAGGGGGGTCCGGGATCTGGAGGTACCCTTTGTTAAAGGGGCTTCCAGATTCCAGTAAGCCCCCCGCCCGCAGACCCCCACAACCACCGGGCAAGGGTTGTGGGGATGAGGCCTTTGTCCCCATCAACATGGGGACATCCTCCCCATGTTGAGGGCATGTGGCCTGGTACGGTTCAGGAGGGGGGGGCACTCTCTCGTCCCCCCCTCTTTTCCTGCGGCCTGCCAGGTTGCTTGCTCGGATAAGGGTTTGGTATGGATTTTTGGGGGGAACCCCACGCCATTTTTTTTTAATTTTGGCACGGGGTTCCCCTTAAAATCCATACCAGACCTGAAGGGTCTGGTATGGATTTTGAGGGGGACCCCTATGCCATTTTTTTTTTATTCTGCGCAGGGTTCCCCTTAATATTCAAACCAGACCTGAAGGGCCTGGTATGGAATTTGGGGGGGACCCCCCACGCAATTTTTTTTCAATTTTGGTTTGGGGTTCCCCTTAATATTCATATCAGACCCAAAGGGCCTGGTAAAGGACTGGGGGGGGGGGCCCATGCCGGTTTTTTCAATGACTTTTATCTGTATTGCTGGGACCCGACAATTCATTATAGCTGCGAGTAGTTTTAAATGACTTTTTTCCTTTAGAAATTTCATTTTGTGCAGGGACTGTTCTAAACACGGGAAAAATGTGCCACTTTACAGGCATACTATAGACATCCCCCAGGTACGAAATTTAAAGGAATGTTTCACTTTTATTGTTTCACTTTAAGCATTATTAAAATCACTGCTCCCGAAAAAACTGCCATTTTTAAAACTTTTCGACTCATCCCTAGTGATTATCGCTAGCGGCTGCTATCGACACTATCTGTGTTCATGGGGGAATCGAGCAAGAAATTCGCTCCATGTATTGCCAGCCTAAATGATCCCTAAAAAAAAGATATCTAAGGTTAGGTCCTTATTAAATGAAGTTACACTACAGTCAACCATGCCATATTTGTATTTAAACTGGTTCCTGAAAGCAGATTATCTGTTTATTGCGCCCAAGTTGTATCCTGGCATTCAGTTTGTCCATCTGGCTGCATCATAAGGTAAATCACTTTAGCTGCGAATAGAATTGTGTAACACAAGCCACAGTTCTGTCTAGATACACAGAAAACACTCGAAGGCTGGCCATAGATGGATAGCTTTTTTCTGTTCAGCCAGCGGGCTGAACAAAAAAGTAAAAATTAACAGATTCCTCCATCCACACAATTGAGATGGATAGAAGCTTCCTCCCCGCTAAGACATTGTATTCTGACAGCGGAGGCTCTCAGTGGTCGGTATACACTGATCAGCGGCTGCAGCCACTGATCAAGAAAATATTTCCAACAAGCCTGTTCAACAAAAGTCAATCATTAGACTGACTTCTGTGGAGCAGGACAGCCTTGCATAAATCAAAATGTGGCCAGTCCTTGCTGAACCGGCCAAATTTCAATCAATTTATGGCCAGCTTAATTGATCTGACTTTGGCTAGGTTCACACCTATGGGTTTTGTAGATCATTTTCAGTTTTGCAGAAACACACTACAGTCCATTTTTCATGATTTCCTAGAGGTCAGGTTCACATCTGTGCGTTTTCAAGCAGTGCGTCTTTTGGAAAGAGTCAGGGACTTTTTTGCCTGCAGCAGGTTGTGTTTTTGGTCCCATAGACATCAATCCAAATGCATAAAAAATGCAGTGCTTGAGTTTTTGATGAGTTTCAGCTCCGTTTTCGTCCTGCATGACAACAGACACCTCCCAAAAACGCAAAATACTTCAAAAGCGTGTTAAAAACATGTCAAAAACACATGTAAGGAAAACACACTGGGAAAACGCATCAACTGCAAATCCGTATAGGTATAAACCTAGCTTTCAAATATGCTATGAACTCAGATTAAAGTAGAACTAAAGGTAAAACAATTTTTTTTTCCATTATGGATAGAGTAAGGGGAGGGTAGGGGAGGTTATAACTCACATCAGTTTTTTTTTTTTTTTTATTTGCCATCTGTGTCCCATTGGGGAGATTACCCTTCACTTACTGTCTCATAGCCAAAAGTGAGAGGAAACCTCTTCAAAGTAAACTAGTGTCTCCATTTGAAGATTTCCCCTCTTTTCCTGTTCTGCGGACAAACCAAACTTGGGAATTTCTTTCACTTCCGGTGACAATAATTCACAGGGCAAATGGAGAAAGTGAATCTCACTAACGGATGCACAGACAGCAGTAGAAACCTGACAGGTGTTCTAATCCCTCTCCATTCCATCCAAAACTAAGAAAAAGTTGTATCCGTAGTTATACTTTAAAGTTAATTGAGTGGGCCTCTAAACTTTGGCACACAGGCAATGATTTCTGCATAATTATAAATAGAAAAAAATTGGTGTATATTGCGCTGACATATATCTAGTAGCAGCCAGCACAACACTAAAGCCCTGTACACACGATCGGTTTTACCGATGAAAACCGTCCGATAGATTGTTTTCATCAGACAAACCGATTGTGTATGGGACCCATTGGTCTTTTTTCCATCGGTTTAAAAAATAGAACTTGTTTTAAATTTTTCCGATGGATCAAAAACCGATGGAAAATTCTGATCGTCTATGGGCAAGTCCATCGGTTAAAAAACCCACGCATGCTCAGACTGAATTAGGAGACGGGAGTGCTCGTTCTGGTAAAACTAGCGTTCCTAATGGAGAGAGCACATTCGTCATTCTGCAAGTTATTGCCTCGTTTATTACAGCGCATTGTTTTTTGTTTTAGAATGGTGTTTAAAATGTCGTTTTTGCAGCAGATCTTTATCACGAGTTCTGACAAACCTATGTCTTTCTTCTTTCTTGTGACCTTCTGAATAATTTGTTTTATTCTTAAAGGCCGACCTCACAAATTACACAAAACCTTTTTTTTTGTGTTATTTATTTGTTGTGCATTTTTTGGTGTGTCAATTTCTCACAACAACATTTATTTTTTTACTTTTCCTCATGGAGGTTGGTGTCCCTTGTTATTAATTACACATTGTATTTATGAAATGTTATTGCTACTCATAATAAAAACACATCAGGCAAGTATGTTGGCTGAAATCAAATCTCCATTTATTCTGGCAAAAAAGCAAACAAAAAACGAAGGGCAACAATTCAGAAATTAGCAGAAAATATGAAATCATTGGACCCCAAAGGCAGACATGACTATGATGAACAATAAGATAAACAACAGCATGAAATCAGGAGCAGCAGCCCAAGACATACATCATCCCAAGCTGTGGTACTCCATCAAACTGCAACTTCTGGAAGAGCAACTCGAGGCCAGAGAATCACCTCCTGCTCTTCCCTGTAGCCTTCCTTCCACGCTTCCCTGCAGCGTTCTCTCCATGGCCCCGTCCACACACCCTTGCAGGCCAGGCCACTGTGGGTGATAATGTGGCAGGAGGAGGAGGAGGAGAATGAGGAGAGGGATTGGCCTGCTGAGAGATATGGGTGGCCTCAGTCAGCTGCCCCCTCACCCCCATGTGTACGGCCATGTAGATAATGTGCTCACAGAGGGCACGTTGTCCCGCCTCCATTAGGAGCAACTTATCGGCAAGATAGCTACTAAACCCCTCCGCAGGGTTGAGGGGGGCCCTCATGATGGCAGCAGCCTCACGGATCATCTTTAGTGACTCCTCCTCTACCGGTGTCATCCGCCGATGTTTTGGCGGTCTGACGTGGAGGGGAGCCACTTGTGAGACTGTGCTGCCACTAGGCCTGGGGACCTGCTGAGTCCCACTTGGCCCTGCCTCCTCCTGGCTGACACTCACCTCTGCCTCCTCCTGCCTGCCACATTCCTGAGCCTCTTCCTCCTGGCTGGCCTCATCCTGTGTTGGAAAAAGCACATAGTTAGATTTTTTGTGGAATCTATCACACACATTTTGGATATCATGACTGATGCCTTTTTTTTTTTTGGGGGGGGGGATGTTATCATTTTGGGAGAATAAATCAATTTCATCACAATATTACTTTGAGGGCAATAATTATGTTCAAAAATACTATACCTGGCTGAAGATGCGAAGATCAGGCTCTTCAAGCTCAGGTGGCTCCTCCTCCCCCTCTGCAGGGTTGGAGGGAAGGGTGGAAGGAAGGGTTGAGGGAAGGCTGGAAATTGATTCCCTGGCCTCAATCTGGTCATCCAGAAATTGCAGATGTTTGTAGTACCACAGCTTGGTACCACAGAATACATATTACAATGTGAAAGAACACAGTAAAAATAAAAGCTTACTTTTTTCAATGCTTTTTTTAAGCTTCCTATACTGCTCAGGAGCAGCAGCCCAATACATACATCATCCCAAGCTGTGGTACTCCATCAAACTGCAACTTCTGCTGCTGCTCCTGATCTCTTCGAAGCGCGCACTTCTTTGTATTTTTTTTTATATGAATTGCGCAGGTTGTTTATCTTAGTATTCATCATAGTGTAGTCTGCATCTGGGATCCAGGGCTTCATATCCTCTGCTAATTTTTGAATTGTTGCCTGACGTACATCACTCTTGTGGTACGCTGGATGTTTCAGTTCCCACAGGTTGCGTAATTGTTTATATTTGTCAATAAAAACCAACATGATCTCTGGCTCCCGTAACTTATGCATTTTGGAGTGTCTGCAAGTGAAAAACACAGAAAAAAACATGAGAAGTCAAATGACATTCTACTCAACTTCTCACAATATTGGCCTATACAATCATGAACAATTATAGGCCACTGCAGGCCCCAGTTCCCTTCTTACATTAGTTGTGTTCTTTACCGCACTTCCGGTCGTCCTTACTCCGCGCATCCCTAATAATTTCTTTCCCCTTTTTATACCTTGCGCATGCGTGTAACTCCGCCCTCGTCGCCCACCCATGACGGTCTTTTCCTGCATTTCCCCGCCCCTTAACGTTCGGCGCACAGTGTGAGACGACGACATTTCGCAGACACAGGTGGATTCTTTATTTGAATTTACTGACGAGGAAAGCCTGGAGGCGGCAACGTCCCGATCCAGGACTAAAAGATACAAGGCGACTAATATGTCATTTGCTGAGATGGTGGACATTCTGCGGAGGAAGGATTACAATGGGAAGCATGGGCCATACGACACTCCTAATCTCCGGAAGTCGCAAATAATGGACAAAGTGGCGAGGACTCTCTATGAGAAATTTGGGGTCAGGAGATCCAAGGAGCAGCTCCGTAAAAGGTGGCCTGACCTGAAGCTGAGGGAGCCGGAGCAGTATAGGAAGCTTAAAAAAAGCATTGAAAAAAGTAAGCTTTTATTTTTACTGTGTTCTTTCACATTGTAATATGTATTCTTCCATGTTTTGCTCAATGTGCTTGGCTTGACTGGTTTCACATTTTCAAATGACAACTTTTATGTTAAGTTGAGGGTCCACTTATTTGGTAAATGTGTCGTTAAAAAAAACTTGATCGTCGGGGGGCGTGGCTAGCAGCCGGAGCGGATGGCAGCATACTGAATCAGCTCCTCATCATCCTGGGCTCGTAGGGGATTTAGAGCGACTAACAGCCTCGTTTCTCACCGCAAACCAGCCAGGGTCTAAGCGGACACCCTCCTAGATGCCTTCCCGCAAAAGGAAGGAATATCCTAAGCTGGGGAAGATATCAGACTTCTTCGTGCAGCCGCGCCGACATACCAGCCAAAATGGCGCCGGCTCCTCCACAGGGACAACACGAGGCCCGACACAGCAACGCGGTCTTTTTACCGGCGGCATTTATAAGCAGGGTCACTCGCACTACTCTCCCCCTCCATCAGCTACCTCCAGCCCGGCCAAGAGCAAACAGAGAACATCGGTTACATCGCTATCAGCGGAGGAGGTAAGCGGCTTAAGCTCTACCTTAGATGACACCAGGGAGTTGCTGGACTCCATTACTGACTTCCCCACACTAAACCAACCGATCATGGACACTACCATGAAGGATATGCTGGTATCCCTACGCTCTACGTTACATGCTGACATGATGAGTATCACCCAGCAGTTTAAATCAGAGGTGGCGGAGGTGTCTAATAGAGTGTCCCACATAGAATCTAAAATGGGGGAGTTTGCAGCCACGTTTAATGATTTGGTGGATGCTCACACTGACAGGGATGTCGAGCTGCTGAAAATCAACACCAAATTAGCAAATTTGGAGGACAGATCCAGACGTAACAACGTCAAGATCCACGGAATCCCCGAATCTGTCAAACCCCCAGACTTAAAGGCACACTTTCTAAACATCATGAAAATGGCGCTGCCTGAAACACCGCTGGAAGATCTTGTAATTGATCGTATACACCGGCTGCCAAGACCAAAAAATATTCCGGCACATCTTCCCAGAGACACTATAGTCCGGATTCACTTTTACCATATAAAGGACCGGTTTATGATGTCTGTGAGGCGCCGAGATGAACTACCACAAGACCTACAGGAGCTCTCCTTCTTTGCAGACCTCTCTGCGTTTACCATGCAGCAACGCAGACAACTTGCCACGATTATCAAACCGTTGAATAACCATCATATTCCATACAGGTGGCTATACCCTGCCAAGCTGATGATTACAAAAGATGGCGCAACTCACACCATAGCCACCATAAAGGAAGGCCTGAGGCTTATGAGAGATTGGCAAATCTTAGATCCTACTGCACATGAGGGAAGTGGCACACACTCTCCTTCTTCCTCCCGAGCTAATTCAGATGAGGAAACAGGCTGAAATATACCCAGATCTTCTTAATTCATCACAATCCCCCTGGAAGCCCAGGAGAATGCCACAGAGTTTTTTCTCAATACCCCCCATCTATAGCGGTACTTAATCCGCACAGATTCCTTGAGGAATCGCACGTTTTTTACGGTTTTTGATAATTCTTTTCCCCTTGAGTACTGTTTTGTTCCCTTTGTTCTCCTTGCTTTCCTCTTCCTCCCCTCTCCCCGTAATTTTTCATTTTACCAGTACGGGACTCCCAACGCAAGGACCCAATCTCCACCAAGAGAGAACACGAGGGAAATTCCCATACCAACTCGACATCCAAACCTGCTTGTAAACCATCTCCAACTGTCTTCGTGCAAGGTAACGCATGGTCCACACTGCTTAGCATCTACACATTTTAGGACTCCCTACTACTCCTTCTGCTACAATGCCCTTTACGATCTCTTCATTTAATGTGAAAGGCCTGAACAGCCCACACAAACGTCAAATGGCATGGAAAGAAGCGACACGACTAAAAAGTGACATTATTTGTTTTCAAGAGACCCATTTCAATACTCACAGGCCCCCGTCATTCACTCACCGTAAGTTCCCACATGTCTATATGGCAAATGGCCCGAAAAAAAAAGGTGGAGTAGCAATTGCCGTCAGAGACTCTACCCCGTTCGTACATCTGGATTCCCATCTAGATGTTTCTGGCAGATTCATCATACTTATCTGCGAAATCTCAACGATAAAATTCACGTTGGTAAACCTATATCTACCTAACACGAACCAACTTCGTTTTTTGAAAAAGATATGGAAAAAAGTTGATTCCCTAAAACAGGGACATGTCATTATGTGTGGGGATTTCAATGCGATCCCAGCTAAGGATTTAGACTACTCGGGCACTTCCCCCAACAGCATACGGAGGGCTACGCTAGCCCAATTTATAGCGTCCACTGGGCTTTTTGATGTGTGGAGATGTCAACACTCCACAGAGAGAGACTTTACTTATTTTTCAAATGTCCACCATACCTACTCACGCATAGACTTGTTCCTTGTAGATAAATTTATGTTGCAAAAAATTGTCAAATCTGAAATACATGTGATAACCTGGTCCGATCATGCACCAACTTCCATTGTGGTGGGGGATCGTGAAGCCGAAACCAGAGCTAACAGGTGGCGGAACGACATATATTCCTTGTCATGCCCCGAAAACTCAAAACAAATTAGAAAGGCACTAAAAGAGTTCTTTAATATCAATGCTCCTTCGGTCAACGATCCCTTCACACTCTGGAATACACATAAGGTATATATCCGTGGCCTACTTATACAACTTAGCTCTAGACTCAAGAGGCAACGGTCGAAACAACTAGATGATCTGCTAACCAAAATACAGAACCTAGAAACCCTCAATAAGCAACATACTACACAGGCTTTGCGAGAATCTCTATTCTACACCAGACAGGAATTAAGAGCGCTTTTGATTTCCCAGCAAAATAACCGCCTACATACGTTAAAAGCAAATACCTACAGATGTGGCAATAAGGCGGGGAAATTGCTGGCGAACCAACTAAAAGATTGTGTGGTTAAACAAAGGATTCCGCACATCTTGAACCCTAAAACAGGACTAAAAGTCTCCAATCCCAAAGATATCGCAGAAGCCTTCTGCGACTACTATGAATCACTCTATAATTTAAAAGACGATCCAAACACCCCCCAACCATCAGACACATTGATCAGAGAATTCCTGGCCTCGGTTAAAATTCCTACACTGTCCAACACAGACCTTGACTTACTGAACCATCCCTTTACAATACCTGAAATAGAAAAACAAATTAGAAAATTACCGCACAACAAAGCACCAGGTCCCGATGGTTAGTACTACCAATTGTTCAGTACAGAACTTTCACCTTTTATGAATCAGATGTTCGATGCTGCAATAAACCAGGCTTCATTCCCACAAGAAATGCTCACTGCTACTATCATCACCTTGCCCAAACCAGGTAAGGAACCAACTACCCCACAAAACTTTAGACCCATTTCACTTTTAAATGTGGACATTAAAGTCTATGCCAAACTAATTGCAAACAGAATTTCAGGCCTACTTCCACAACTCATTGACCAGGACCAGGTGGGCTTTGTTCTGGGCCGCCAGGCCACAGATGCGACCAGGAGAATGATTAATCTAATTCACCTGGCCGGAAAAATAAAAGGCCTTCTCTGCTTCTCACTTTGGATGCAGAGAAGGCCTTTGACAGAGTGCACTGGGGCTATTTGACCAGAGTCTTGGAGAAATTCGGTCTGACTGGCCCAATCCAAAGAGCAATTCTGGCGTTGTATTCAACCCCATCTGCCTTCGTCTATACGGAGGGAATGTTCTCCAGGAACTTTCGAATATCGAATGGGACTAGGCAGGGATGTCCCCTGTCCCCATTGATATTCGCCCTGGTGATGGAGCCACTAGCGGAAAAAATCAGGGCTCACCCGCTAATCCAGGGCATCACCTCACAAAACACCCACCACAAAATATCTCTTTTCGCAGATGATGTCATATTGACATTATCTGATCCTGGTGTATCCCTTCCGGCTGCACATGACACCCTTACCCTATTTAGTAAGGTAGCTTATTATAAAGTAAATGCCTCCAAGTCGAGCATACTGGGTATAGCACTTGACAAAAATCTTAAAAAAGCCCTCCGGAGGGACCTACCATACCCATGGTCTTCAGATTCAATAACCTACCTGGGTACCAAGTTGGCCTCCCCGGTCTCAAACCTTTATGAGCTTAACTTTGTACCCTTAATAGCAGACTTACAAAAAGAAATGTCTAGACTCCAAAAACACTACATTTCATGGTCAGGCCGCATAGCGGCATATAAGATGTTACTTTTACCAAAACTAACCTTTCTCTTTAGAGCACTCCCGATTCCCATTCCAAGTTCTTTCTTTACCATAGCACAAAAACAACTATCAACCTTCATTTGGGCGGGCAAAAAGGCGAGAGTTCCCCAAATTATGCAGAAGAAACACAAATCAGTTGGCGGCCTGGGTGTACCTATATTGAAAGATTACTATATAGCGTCAATATTAGACCAGCTTAAAGGTTGGTATGCACAAGATAGGAGTACACCCTGGAGCCAATTAGAACAAGCATGGATATACCCCAGATCGCTGGTTTCCCTTATCCAGGCACAAACTCTGACACCCCCCAAGATTTTAATAGCACATCCCACAATACAGGCAACATTGCAAGCTTGGACTTACCTAGCGGAGGTATCACAGTCAACCCTACCTCATACTGTGGTTCCTATCCTTATGGAAACCCTCAACTGGTTGATTCCCAATATCTCCCTGACTCAGTGGGTACAGAAAGGAATTAAAAATCTTGAGGATATTGTAGTAAATAGCAAATTGATCCCGTTCTCTGACATACAATCCAAATATGGAATACCACCATCTGAATTTCTGACCTACCAACAAATCTCTTCCTATTATCAAAAGTTCAACAACACAAACATCCTCTTCCCCACACTAGTATGGAAATACTTGAATTCATCCGACCCTAAGGCAAAAGGCATATCTCTTATGTATAGTATACTCAATTCCAAAAAGGTTTTCTGTAAATTCAACCCATTACTGAAGTGGGAAAAAGAGTTGCACAAGGTCTTTTCGGAACAACAGTGGCTCCTAGCGATTAAAAACACACATCAATTCTCACGTTGCTCAAATTATGAGGAATTAGCTCAAAAACTTTGGATAAGATGGCACTACACTCCATATATAATGGCCAAGTTCTCTGAGGCGCAATCTAATCTATGTTGGAGGGGGTGTGGACAGGTGGGGACGTTGTCACACATGGTGTGGGCATGCCTACACCTCCGCAGCTTCTGGTCTGAAATGTTCAAACTCATATCGAAAATAACTGGAGTATTTGTACAACCTACCATTGAAAAAGCTATACTGAGCATTGACATGTCTGAATACCCACTATCAGTTAGGTCCATAGCCATGCACATTCTGTTTGCAGCAAGGTCTCTGATAATGTGTAAGTGGAAAACGAATGAAATTCCCAGTAAAGGAGAGGTGATCGCAAAAGTCAATGCTATAGCAGAATACGAAAAAATATTAGCATACAGGGACGGTTGCATCTCAAGATATGAATCTCACTGGAAGATATGGAGGTCCAACCTCAAACCCCACGGGTAGTGATGCCTAGTACCATAACTCTATTTTCTATACCATTTCCTACCCTCTTTCATATTCAACTTTCTCACTGCACTCCTTTTCATCTATCTCCCCTTTCCCCCACCCTGAGTTCAGTTATAACCAATGTCACATCCTCCATAGCTGGTATGGAGGGCTTCAAGTTCGTATTATACTACATGATTCAGATTGTAAAGATGCTCCTAGATGTAACACCGTTCTACGTTATTACTCAAAATTTTTGAAGTTGATTCTAGCAACAGATATAGGAGTGTAATGCCACACAGTTGTAGAAGTTTATGTATAACCATCACATTTATCAACATTATTTGTAATGTACAGCAATTTGCAGCTTGTCACATTCCATTCCGTGTATCTATGACTATATATTCTTAATAAAAATTATTTGAATTAAAAAAACTTGATCGTCTTCCCCAAAACATGCTTGCCACATATCCACGTAAACTACATGTGGGCATGCCTCATTTTAATTAAACAATGTTTATCTAGACATTGTTGGCTAGATGATGTGTTATAAGTAAAGTAGAATGTGAATGAAAGGCTAAACTGGATTCTGGGTAAAGGAGATGACACTACAGCAGTTGTGTACTCAGCTTTTTGTTCTAGAGCAATATACTATAGTCTGGGCCACATGACAACATTTTTAACGGGGTCACACATGAGTGGTCCAGTGGATACCTTGGTGGTTATCCAAGTGTATTTTTGAGTGCCCTAAAAAAAAAAAAACATGCTGCTTTGTAGAGTTCGCAAGATCTCATATGTTCACCTTGTAACTCTGGCCCAAATATCAATTGTACCACACTTCAAAACAATGTCTAGATTTTCGGGCCTAAAATCTCTGTGTGCTAAAGGATACATTATTTTTGCCATTCCCATAGGGGAGAGGAGACTGGGAGGACACCAATCTGAGGAGACGAGGAAGCACAGACCACAGACACTCCCCGAAGATCACAAACCACACCAGGATCAGCATGTTCAGGAAGCGGAGGTGGAGGAAGGGGAGGTGGAGGAAGGAGAGGTGGAGCTTATCACCACAACAGGTCAGTGTCTGTCACCACAACTTCCAGGTAAATACAGATGTAGGCCTGCATATTTCCAAATTTCTCTTTTTTTGTAGGGGCTGAACGTGGTGGTGTGTCAGGAACTCCAAATCCTCCATTTTCGAGTGCTAGTGCCAAAATAATAATTCAAGAAATAATGGAATGTAGTAGCGAAATGGACATTATGAGAACTCGAATGAATGTGATTGAGCAAAAATATAAAAATATTATAGATATTTTGGGGCGAATAGTCTGACCCCCCCTGTTTTAGTGTGCTTTTTTGCATACAAAATTTGCAACGGTATTTCAACCAGCCCAAATGGTGAGAGGAAGGCTTTGCACCCCCAAAGCACGTCCATTGATCCCCCATGATGGCAGATAACACATGTTTACCCTAGCCATGGGATCAGGTTAAAAATACCCATTTCGAGAGTGCGCATGTGCGGAGCTCAGGAGATGGCTGCCTGAGCCGTGAGCTCCGTCCCAGCCTTCCGCAGCGGCGTCCATAGCGGCGCACACAGCGATTTTACACTCCCCAAAAAGTCACAGAATACTAAGGGAAGCCCGAAGAACACCCCCAGATACTTTGCTATCTTTGTTTAGAGGATTTAGGGCCGCAATTCGAGTTTGTAATGTCGGCTGGAGAATCCAAAATGGCCGCCGTACCTCAGATCTCAGCTGCAAATACACCCTGCCTCACAGATAACAGAATGGCTGGATACTCCACAGCACCCATAATCTCCTCAGGACCCCACGGTGATTCTCTGCAGGTATATAACATCTCTTCACCTGAGACCCTCAATACATGCTTTCTCCCAGACTATCCTCCTGCTTTTCAGGGACATAATGCAGCTAACCAGGCTTTTCCTTTTACCTCAGGAATTCCTCATAGAGTGGAATCATATCAAATGGCTGAAATATTTCAAAAATTCTCTGACCTTTTGGACAAGGGCCTCGCACAGACAGCTGATAGAATCACTAAGGACTTAAAAGCTGACTTTCAAAACTTAGGCTCTAGAATTGACTCCATAGAATTTAAGATGGAGGAAACTATTGCTGCTTCTAACCAAAATATGAATCTCGTCCACACAGTGCAAGAACAGCTGGATTTGGCTATAGCAAGAATTGATGAACTTGAGAATAGGTCCCGAAGATATAATATCAGGATCAGAGGTATCCCTGAAACAGTCTTGGATATTCCCAATGCAGCCCAGGACTTACTCAGAACCATTCTTCCTGATACCCCTCTCACCCGCCTGGAACTAGATAGGGCTCACAGAGCCTTAGGACCCCCTAGGAAGGATGGGAAACCTAGGGACGTTATAATTAAACCCCATTTTTATAAGGAGTTAGCTATGAAGCAGGCCAGGGCATCACCACAATTAACATACAAAGGTCAACCAATACAATTCTTTGCGGACCTATCTTCATCTACTATTCAACGCAGAAGAGCTCTGAAACCTTTGCTATCAGTCCTGATAAAGAAAGACATCAGGTATAAATGGACCTTCCCATTTGCAGTCAAGTTCTCAGAGAATGGAAGAAACTATTCCTTTTCCAATTTCCAAGATGGGGAACGACTACTTCTACAACTGAAGCTAATATCCCAGGAAGCAGATATGGATACCTCTGCAATTAGTTCCGGATCGACGAAGCGCCCAAATCCAATTAGTCCACAATCCAGTTTATGGAACAAAGGGAAAACAAAGAAAATGAAGGACAACGGCCCTACCTGATGGAGTGACATTTTTGAAATTTTTTTTTTCCTCATCTTTTCCTTGGTCCTAGAGTCCAAGCACTTTCCCATCTGGGAAATGTAAATTTTTTATTTTTTTATTTTTTTTTGTGTTCTCCCTTATATCACTAATTCACATGGGGGACAGTTTACAGTTTACAGTATAAAGATTACAAAGCTGTGTTGTTTTTCAATCACCTTTTTCTAAAATTCACTTTTAGGATGCCCTGCGGAGGGCTGGCACACATGTGCCTCGGCCTCTCCCTTGGAGACTAGTAGGTCTCTGAGGGACGGGTTGTCTGAGCCCCTAAGGCCAGACAGTATTTCTCTTGGTTACAAGGCTCCGGGAGGTAGTCTCCCCTCCCGGTCCCTGGTTTTTATGCTAGGAGACTTTATTCTCTTCCTCTTTCTTTCTAATCCTCTCTTTTTCACTCTTTCCTTTTACTTCTTTCTTTATTTAATATATCGTTTTCAGTACATGCCTAGTTTGTTTTTGCATCATAGATTTTCTATTACCATTCTCACATTTCTCTTGGTACGACTTACTCTCATATGGAGGGAGTTCGTGAGATTGATGGTAGATGGAAGACTTTTGGGGGTGAGTAGAGACAAATACGATAGGCGCATCCTTATGGGCTTCCATGGCTAACACCACACAATCTACTCTTAAACTCGCATCACATAATGTACAGGGGCTGAACTCTCCAACTAAAAGACGTAAAATTCTGGACCACTATAAATCCCAAAAAATTGATGTTCTCCTTCTTCAGGAGACACACTTTCCAATACGGTATGGCCCAAAATATATACATCATCATTACCCACAATTCTACTTGGCCAAAGCTGAAACTAAAACCAAGGGTGTAGCCATTCTTTTCTCTAAGCATTGTAATTTTGTAAAGACTTTGGAACACGCTGATTTGGAGGGAAGATTTATCTTAATAAAGGGTACCTTGGAGGGGCATCTTTATTCCTTGGTCTCCTATTATGCCCCGAATAGGGGACAAGCTGCCTTTTTTAAAGTCTTAATGGATACACTCAACCCTATGCTGGAAGGCACGATAATATTTGGTGGTGATTCTAATGTTGCATTTGACCAGGTCTTAGACAAATCCAAACCCCCAAAGCCCAATTATCTCGACCGACTAGAGAGAGTCTTAAAATAGCCAAATTACTCTCAGCATATAATCTAATAGATACTTGGAGGGAGATGAATCCTACGAAACGCGATTTTACACATTTCTCGCATCCGCATAATACATATGCTAGAATTGATCATATCTTAATACCAGCACCTGTTCTCCCTTTTATTATAAGCGTCCATATTAAAGATACAACACTCTCGGACCACTCCTTAGTTATTGTATCCTTGCACTCCAATGCGCGTAATAGAACAAGGGGTACGTGGAGACTGAATGATTCTATCCTTTCTGACCCAATCAAGGTTGAGGAGATTAATGAAGCCTTGTTAGAATATTTCTCTCTCAATGAAAACAAAGACACCTCTGCTGAGGTTCTTTGGGCGGCTCATAAGGCCTTCATTCGAGGTAAATTTATACAATTAGGTACGCAAATTAAAAGGGAATGTAAGGCTAATATAGAACGTTTAGAGAAAGAATATGATTCCCTCAGAGCCATCCACAAAAAGGACCCCTCAAAGGTATCCACTACCCTTTTAGACAAAACTAAACTAGAGCTTAATTTGATCCTCACTACACAAGCTGAAAAAGCAATCCGCTGGTCTAACAATAAATTTTACGTACACGCTAATAAAATAGGGCCACTGCTGGCCCATAAACTTTCTCCCAGAATAAGGGTCAATTCTATACCCAAAATTAGAATTTCAGGTCAACCACCCACAGCTAACCCTGTCAAGATTCTTGAAGCTTTCCATGAATTCTTTTCTAACCTTTATAAATCCCCTACTCAAATCCACAAAGACTCAATTTCCAGGTTTCTTGATGACCTTCCCATTCCAACACTTCACATAGAGATTTACTAGAGTCAGAGTTTACCGTAGAGGAGGTTTCAGAAGTCATTAGGAATCTCAAATCGGGCTCAGCTCCGGGACCTGATGGATTGCCCATTCCGTATTACAAGGCCTTTGCTGACATTCTGGCTCCACACCTAACAAAATTTTTTAACACTAAAACATCGGGAGAACCTCTAGATATCCACCTTAACACAGCGTTTATAACTCTTATTCCTAAACCCGACAAGAATCCAGAAGAAATATCCAATTATCGTCCAATTTCTTTAATAAATAATGATGTTAAGATCATGACTAAAATTATGGCCAACCGCTTAGCTTCCTTCATCAAAAAATACATACATAAGGACCAAGTTGGTTTTATTCCAGGGAGGCAGGGACCCGACCAAATAAGAAGGGCCATAGATGTCATTTCTATACTCCAATCTAATTGGGAGGGAGGAGCGAGACAACAGGGGTTTCTTTTAGCCTTAGATCTCCAAAAGGCTTTTGATTCGGTTTCGTGGCCTTATTTATTCTCCCTGATGGAAAGATGGGGCTTCGGAAATCGTTTTTTGGGACTCTTGAGTTCCCTATACTCTTATCCTAAGGCGCAAATTCGCTTGCAAGGGCATTATTCTAAACCATTTAACATAGCTAGAGGAACTAGACAAGGGTGCCCTCTTTCCCCTATAATTTTTGCGATAGCTATTGAAACTTTAGCTATTGCTATACGCCATAACCCAAACATTCAAGGGGTCACCTGTGGAGATCAAATACATAAATGTGGCTTATTTGCCGATGATATTCTCTTATTTCTCACGTCCCCTTTAATCTCCCTACCTAACATTTGCAAGGTCCTGAACGATTTTGCCAAGATTTCTGGACTAAGAGTGAATTATACAAAATCACAAGCCCTGAACGTCTCGCTCCCTCTCTCTAACGTTTCTTCATTGAAACAATCATTTAATTTTGAATGGCAAGACTCCTCCATAAGATATTTAGGAATCACACTGACAGCTCGTACGGAAACCCTCTATGACCACAACTATCCGCCACTATACAGGAAATTGGAAAATGATCTTAAAATCTGGTCTAAGCATGAACTATCTTGGTTAGGGAAAATTAACTCAATAAAAATGACCTTACTCCCGAGAATTCTTTATTATTTTAGAGCACTTCCCATCCCAGTTAAAAAATGTCATTTAAAATCACTTCAAAGCAAAATACTAAAACATATCTGGGGTTCTTCTGGTTACCGTATATCACAAAACACCCTTTTCCGCCATAGATATAAAGGAGGCCTTGGTCTCCCAGACCTACACAAATATTTCCTAGCAGCAAGGGTAGCACAACTTTCCAAAATATATTCAAAGACTGAGAGACCAGATTGGGTCGGGATGGAGAATCAAGCGGTACCCAACTACTCTCTTGATTATCTTTTGTGGAGGTCACCTAAGAAACGACCTGCCATAATGTCTCCCATTCTTTCCCAATCTTTAGCCCTATGGGACAGAGTCAGGTCCCATTCGGCTCTTATCTCTTCAGGCCATCCTCTCACTCCTTTATTTAATAACCCGGATTTTCCCCCGGGCTTAAACGTAGAAGAATTCAGATGGTGGACGGACAAGGGGCTATACCGTATTGGTGACTTTGTGGTCTCTGGGAGTCCCATCACTCTTAATTACTGTGTTACTAGATTGAAACTCCCAGACTCAGAGGGATTACACTTCTCTCAAATCTCTCAATATCTTATTACTCTTTGGAAGGACAAACCGTTGCCTCTTCAATTCACTAAATACGAATTGTGGTGTGGTCAAAATATGGATCTCACTCAATGGAGAAATCTTCCTATATGATAGCTTGGGAAACGGACTTTCGGTTCAACTGGGACCTGGAGACCTGGCACAGGGCTTGCTCCAAGTCCTTTAAAGGTATTCTAAACATATGTTTAACAGAAGCAAATATTAAGGTGTTAACTAGGTGGTATCTTACCCCCACTAAATTGGCCGCCATATATCCTACCTTGGATCCTCTCTGCTTTAGAGGATGCCGACTTTCTGGATCAATGGCCCATATATGGTGGGAATGCCCGAGGATTCGTTCATTTTGGAAAAAAGTTTTTATTTTGATCTCCAAGGTTACTGAATACCAGGTTCCCAGGTCCCCGTGTGTTGCTCTGCTAAATGCCCATATCCCCAATATTCCTAAATTTTCTCAAATTCTTATTCATTTTATACTCACGGGCTAAAATTACAGTCGCCAAGGCTTGGAAAAAACCTAGACCTTTCCTTTCTGATGTTATTCGAAAAGTGTCTTGGATAATGATTCATGAAAAATTGGCCAGTATTCTTAACAACACCACCGTGAAGTATGGTAAAATATGGGATCCATGGGCTAACTATGTTGGAGTTCCAATTTATTAGGTCCTTTTTCCATTATACTTAGCCCTAATCTTATCAAACTAGGCATGTACTTACTTTCTACTACTTTCCTTCCTCTCTTTCCTGCTCTTCCTTCTCTCTAACCTCTTTTTCCTTCTCTTTTTCTTTTTTTCCTTCTTTATTTATGTTTTATTATTATTTATCGAGACTTCCCGGAGAAGTGTTATTGGATCCTTTGTACGGGATAATATCTTTTCATTGTTAAACCAATATAGAATAACTTTGGAGATGTATCATTTAGTTCTATTAGATACATTATTTTATCTTTTAATTTATCTATTCATTCTTCTCAAGAAGAGGCAATGATAGTCTTTATTTGAGTCCTTGTGGGAGACTGGGAGTCCTCCCTTCGGGCACAGCTTGATCCCTTTTGGGGTGCCTCGGAGGGGCAGAGGCTTCCATCCCTCCAGGGGACATTTCCGCTGAGGCCTCTCGATGTAGATTTTGGGTTAAGCTCTTTTTTAAGATGTACTAATCAATCTATTACATATATATCACTTCTTTTTCTTTCATCTTCTGTAATATATTAGTAATTGGTTTGCTAATTATCCTTATTATCCTTCACTAGTTTTTTCTCCGGGAAGACATTGGTCAATACTGATTTGTATTTTAATTTCTTGTAGGTTACCTAATGTATGTATGATGTTTTTTTTTATTTCTTGAAAATAAAATACTTTGAAAGTAAAAAAAAAAATACCCATTTCAGCCCCAAAAACATTTGGGATGGATCAGGGGTGACATCACCCCATCTCATGTTTGTATTTTTCACTTTGTTATTTTTGTAATTTTTTTTTAAAAAGTTTGTGATTTTGACCCATGCATGTTTCTGCAAAACAATCCTCCGAAAAAAAAAAATAAGATGACCAAAAACTGTCTACATTGTAATTCTATAAAACCTCAAAAATATGTGGTGCAGAGTGAAAAGTTTCTGGAAGTCTCAAAAAGGTGTGGCTTGTTCTTTCTATGCTCAATAGCAGTTCTGAAAATGCCAAATCAATGTTTTTTAGAGTGAGAATTGAGGCTATTTACTAAGGCCAAATACACTTGACACTACTAGAACCTGGGAGACACATAAACCCAAAATACAAGAATGACAAAACAAGTTTGTAGAAAATAGAATAAAAAATTATTTCACAAAGCAAAAGGTCAGATGTGGTCTGGCATTGCGATGGCCCCCCTACCTGTGAAGTACTCAACGTATTTCTCACGTACTTCACGGGCACTTTGGGGGGGCAAGCCAGTACGGGCAGTGTTAAGGCCGGTTAGAATGGTCATCTCGGATGGACCGGCCTCAGGCCCAACTGTTGACACATATGTAGGGGAATAATGTCTTAGAAAATTGTGCATTATGCAGCAGCAGTACACAATGGAGTTCAGCTTGTATTCCGCCAAATGGATAGCTGTCTGAAACAGGCGGAACCGGCTGGCCATTATCCTGAAGACATTCTCCACAACTCTCCGGGCTCTGGCCAGCCGGTAATTAAAAACCCTCCTCTCCGGGGTGAGGGTGCGTTGGGGAAACGGCCGCATCAGGTGTGGTCCCAGTCCAAAGGCTTCATCCGCGATGAAAACAAACGGTAGTCCATCCACGTTGTCTGCATCTAGAGGCAGTGCAAGACCCCCAGACTGCAGACGGTGAGCGAACTCCGTCTGCGCGAATACTCCGCCATCGGACATCCGGTCGTTCTTCCCCACGTCCACATACAGGAACTCGTACCGTGCCGACACCACCGCCATTAACACAATACTATTGAAACCTTTATAGTTAAAATAGTATGACCCCGAACGGGGGTGGCGGCACTATGTGGACGTGCTTGCCATCAATTGCCCCTCCACAGTTGGGGAAGTCCCACCGCTGGGCAAATTGATCAGCCACAGTCAGCCATTCCTGTGGTGTGCAAGGAAACTGTGGAGTCAAACAAAAAGAAGACATTAGTACGTTTTCAGGTTACAGTGCAAACAGATTACACAAAAAGACATTGTTGACCAACATCAGGCTACCATGATTAGTGAAGGGAGTATTTCATAGCCAAAAATAAGGCCCACTTAGCAGATGCCTCACCCCCGCTGAGTGGACATTAGAAAATATTCTAAGGGGGGGGGTGTTTGAGGTGATTTTGGGGGCTCAAAATAAAGGCTCTACCACTCTGCTGATCTGGATTGAGAATTAAAAAAGTTTTTCACATTTTAGGGGGGGGGGGGGGGTTGTAAAACTACGAGGGCAATGACCCAAAAAAAAAATAGGAAAAAAGAAGGCTAGCTGGGTTTGGGCCCAGGATAGCATGCTGGAGAGGTTAGTGAAGGGAAATAGGCATGTAGGCCCCAAAAAAAGCCATTACAGGTAAACACATGCATGGTGAAAATGGGGACATTACCACCATATTACAAACAGGCAAATTTGGGAAGGAGGATAAAAAAAAAAAATTTTTGCAAACAATCAAAACATATAATGTCATGTTACAGGAGCAAACTTACCTTCATATAGTCCTTCTGCAGGACCTGAATAATGGCCGAACACGTTTCAGGGATAATGATCCCGAGAGCCTGGGGGAGATGCCTGTTGTGAACTTGAGGTCCTGCAAGCTTCTCCCAGTCGCCAGGTATCTCAACGTGGCAATAAGCCTCTGCTCGGCAGTGATGGCCTGGCGCATCACAGTGTCCTGCCTCGTGATATAGGGGGACAGCAAATCCAGCAGACGGTGAAAAACGGGGTCCGTCATCCTGAGATAATTCCTGAAATCATCAGGATTATTCTCATGGATTTCCCGCAGCAGAGACATATGAGAGAATTAGTCCCGCTGGAGCAACCAATTCTTGGTCCATGAACTCCTCCTCACCCTGTTCACGGACTGAACTCGGGTTACAGTGTTAACCGCAACACCAAGTCCATAGCCAGCACGAGCTCGAGAACGAGAACGCACTTCAAACATGGTCTTAAACCGGTCGCCTGGTCAGAACGAACTCAAACAGAACGCACCGTGGAACAGCAAGGCCTGAGAAGAACGACCTGAAAAACAGTAAACAAACAGCCAAGAAGGCACTGCAAAGCAGTAACGACCTGACTGCACGCACTGAATAACAAATACGAACCCACTAGCACAAACTGAACACCAGGAAACGATCTGCAAAGCACGGAGACTGAAAAGCGCGAATCGGCTCTTACCAAACTTTTACTAACACGCGGTAACACAAAATCAGCAAAAGCAGCCCAAGAGGTGGCGCCATTGGATTTGTTCTTCCCTTTTATAGCGCCGTCGTACGTGTTGTACGTGCCCTCGTTTTGTTGCCGTCAGTTTTTGGACTGATGGTGTGTGGCCAAGACTGATGAAAAACAGTTTCATCTGATTTCCGATGGACAAATTCATCGGACAAAAATCCATAGGATATCCGATCGTGTGTACAGGGCTTAAGACAAGTGTAAATCAAGGAATAAGTAAAAAGTGAAATTATGTGCAGCGCTCAAAACATGGAAATACATATGCATACAAACTAATGTACACTGTGCAATGACCACAAAAACTAATAATAATGAAAATAAGATGTGAAATTCACACCCAAACTAAAGTCCATGTGCCATCATACAAAAGTTGTTTTCAAACACAAACATAGCAGTCTTTAAATAAACGGTGAAAACAAATTGTGACTAGAAGTGGGATTCTACGTGACATCAATGTTGAGGTGAGGACACAGACAATAGAACCACCTCCGGTTAGTGAGGAGGCTTACCAGAGTGAGAGGACTCAAATGGGCATATGCTCAATGAGCCAACAAGGCTTTTGGTGCAACCACCAAAATATGGGACCTCCACGTCTGGGTTCCAGATCAAGTTGTAAGGCAATCCAATCGGTCAAGAGATGTCACCAAGAAATGGTCTTCAGACCGAATCCTCTCAAGTGTTCAAAATAGCATGATCATAGTGTGAATCCATATAAACGTAAAATTTATTTAAAAAAAATTGGAAACACTCACATTTAGAAAGTGGATCAAGCGCTTAAAATTGAAGTTTGTGGGTAACGCAATGACATCAGTAGGGCTCGTCCTGACGCATTTAGTCTAAAGAGACCTCATCGATCTGGAACCAAGACGTGGAGGTCCCATATTTTGGTGGTTGCACAATAAGCCTTGTTGACTCACTGAGCATATGCCCATTTGAGTCCTCTCAATCCGGTAAGCCTCCTCACTAACTGGTGGTGGTTCTATTGTCTGTGTCCTCACCTCAACATTGATGTCACGTGGAATCTCACTTCTAGTCACATAATTTATTTTCACAGTTTATTTAAAGACTGCTATGTTTATGTTTTAAAACAACTTTTGTATGATGGCACATGGACTTTTTTGGGTGTGAATTCACATCTTATTTTCATTATTATTAGTTTTTGTGGTCATTGCACAGTGTACATTAGTTTGTATACATATGTATTTCCAGGATTCCTGGATAACATTTGTACTGCAGTTTACTGCCTCATTGTATTTCTTGCACTCATTTAAATAGCACCAACCGGCTTTGCAGTGCTTTCTAGAGTATGCAAATTACTCGTACAAGATAGCTTACTATTTAATGCCCCCCACAGGCATACAGACAAATATCTAATTGATGCAGTTGGGTCACGGGCAGGTTGGTCAGTATGTTTTTTTGTTGTGGAAGAAAAACCATAGCACCAAAAATACACAAATTCAAACAAAGGGATGCATACAAACTCCATGCAAATTGTTATGTTTCAGATGTCTCTTTATGTATTGATATGCCTCCTTAGACCCAGTCTGACAGGACAGTATGGTCACTTTCTGACTTGGCACCATCCACAGGCAGCCTAACTCAATAGGACACAGAAGTTGAATCCAAAACTATTTTACTTCAGCTAATTGCAATACAGAGGATGTTTTTCCAGTCTTTTTAAAGTATAAGAAAACAAAAACTTTCCTAAGCCCTGTCTCTGGGAATAACTATTACTGACTGAGGGAACATGGAAGAAACTGTGAGGCCTCATACACACGACCGATTTTCTCGTCGTAAAAAACACGTCATTTTTTTCGACGAGATTCTTGTTAAGCTTGTCGATTTTCTCGTCAAGCTTTCTATGCGTACACACTGTCATTTCCCAATTTCCTCGTTGTTCTCTGCGCTCACGTCCAGCACGTACGACGGCACTATAAAGGGGAAGATCTTTTCTTTTTCGTACATCACGGGACACAGAGCGACTTAGTCATTACTAATGGGTTATATAGATTACCTTCAGGTGTTGGCACTGGCCAATTCCAAACCGGAAGTACCCTCCCCTATATAAGCCCCTCCCATCCGGGAGCACCTCAGTTTTTTGCCAGTGTCTAAGGTGTTGGCCAAAGAGTAACATGTGTTTTCACTGGGCTTGCGTACAGGTTCTTTTGGGCCTTAGTAAGCTGTTCCGGATCCCACCAAAAAAGCTTCATAGCTAAACGGTCGGTACCCGGGCCTTGCAGCAGAAGAGCAAGGTTTTGCCTGTAATGCCTCTCTTAGGAGGGCTGGACCCTGGGATCCAGAGCTCTGGTCATACCCACGACCAAGATGTTGTCTGTGCAGGGTGCTATACAGGTCCAGGGGAGTGGAATCCTTGGGAACCCGGTCCCTGAAGGTTTAATTACAATGCCTGCCGTGATAGGTGAAGTTTGGACTTCTGTGGACCAAACAAAGTCCTGCGGCGGGGATCAGGTAAGTGGGGGCCCCCAGGAACTTGGTTCTATTGGGGACCCCCAGGCCTAATTTGTCTTTCTGTCTGTTACCTAACGGTATTCCCGCTAATATCTGTGTTTGCCTGTAACTACTGAAAATGTAAAATTTTAATAGTAGTCAAGAAAAAAAAAAAAAAAAGGGACCGCGGTACCTGTGTTAAACCACTAGAGGCCGCTGTAGTCCATTTTTCTTGTCATATGGATCTTTGGTTTTCTCAAGTCAAAAGATCCAGGCAGTTGGTAAGTTTCTCTGTGGGAATCCACTTCCTCTGCCCTGTTGCTGCGCTCATCCACCGCACAGGCCCTCCGGCAAAAAGGGCCCTGGCTCCTAGTCCCTGTTTGATTTCGAAAAGGGCGCCAATGGCGCACGGGCGCACGCGCGGGCGCGTGCACGCGCCTCCTATGAAAAAAAAGGGGCGGGGCGGGTGGATGATGCTCGATGCGCGCCGCGGCGCTTCTGCGCATGTGCAGGCGTCCCAGCATGGATAAAAGACACAGTACAAGTGTCAGCTGGATGCAAACAGAGCTAGCAACAAACAGTGGCACACAGAGGCGGTTGATGCACGCATCCCCATAGAAAGGCACTTTAGTGGACACCAGCTGGTATATAGCAGCAACTGTGTTAGACTATTACCAGCAAAAATTGGTGTATGACGACGGGAATACCTCAGCTTTGTGCTTAAAGGATATGTCGTCCAGACGCTCCGGAAATAGGTCTTCCAGGAAGCCAAAGGGGTCTCCATCGGGCTCTGAGGATATTGGGCATGCTTGTACTGCACCAATCTCCCCTGAGAATTCAGAGGTCAGTAGCCGTAGAAACCCCGCAGGAGTGCCTGGTGCTGCGGCTGTCCCCAGTCCACCTGCTCCTGTATATATAACAGAGGAGGTTTTATCCTCAACTCTGGGAGGATTGGAAGAGAGATTAACAGCATTGATCGCTGCTTCCCTGTCACAGGAAAAGCGCGTCCGATCTCCGTCTCCTCCTTCAGAGTGCCTGTTAGTGGAGGAACAGCCCCACACAGAGATCGACCTACCTGAAGGGGATCAGGATGAGGTTGATTCAGTTATGGAGGAATCAACAGTGGAAGAACCTTTCTCAGCATTTCAGGCTGAAAGATTATGGGTTCAGTCTCTGACTAACATGGTCCGATCAGCATTTAAAATGCCTCTGGCGGAACCACCATCCACTACGGTTTCCTCGCTGGGGTCGCTAAAAGCTCCCTAGGCTGTCTGTTCATTCCCAATCCACCCTTTATTAGAAGGGCTTATTTACCAGGATTGGGAGCATCCTGATAAAATATTTGCTCCCCCCAAGAGATTTCCGGTGATCTATCCCATGGAGGATAAGTTCATAAAAAAATGGAGGGTCCCTACAGTGGACGCAGCCATCTCTTCTGTTAACAAATCACTGACATGTCCAGTAGATAATGTTCCAATGTTCAAAGACCCAATAGATAAAAAATTGGAGTCTTTACTAAAATCTGCTTTCTCTACAGCAAGCATGGTGACACAACCTGCGGTAGCAGCGATTGGAGTCTGCCAAGCAGTGAAAGATCAGTTGAAACAAGTCTTAAGGGACTTACCAGATCAGCAGGCTCTTGCCCTAGCTGACCTGCCTAGAGCCTTGTGTTTTGCGGTGGACGCCATAAAGGATACAATCCAACAGGCCTCCCGCTTTACGCTGTCTATAGTACATATGCGTAGGCTTCTGTGGCTCAAAAACTGGTCTGCTGAAGCTCCCTGTAAAAAACTGCTGGTTAGCTTCCCATTTCATGGAGAACGCTTATTTGGAGAAGATCTGGACAAATATATCCAGAAAATTTCTGCCGGTAAAAGTTCACTCTTACCGGTTAAGAACAAGGGTAGAAGTCCTTCTTTTAGGAGGCCTACTTCTCCAGTCCCTGGCACATCGGCTGTGAAACAGTTCCGACGGCCTCCGCGGTCAAATCCAGGGGGCAGAAATCAGGGACAATCACAGGGTAACAAGAAACCCTGGGTCAAGAGAGGTACAAAACCTCCCCCTAAGTCATGAAGGGTTGCCCCCACTCAGTCGGGTGAGGGGAAGACTTCAGTTGTTCACAGAGACCTGGCGGGACACCATCAGAGATGGGTGATCTCCGCAGTAAGTCTGGGATACAGGCTGGAGTTAAAAGACATTCCTCCTGCCCATTTTATAAGGTCAAACGTGCCAAGCGATCCCCAGAAGAGTGGATCCCTCCTTCTGGCACTAGAGCAACTATTGCCCCAAGGGTAATCATGAAGGTTCCCTTGGAAGAAAACGGGTTCGGGTTTTTTACTCGAACCTTGTCACAGTCCCCAAACCAAATGGGGACATGAGGCCCATATTAAATATAAAAGGGCTAAAACAAGTTCCTACATATCAGGACTTTTTCGGATGGAGTCGATCCGATCGGTGGCCACCGCCCTACAAGGGCAGGAATGGTTAGCCTCGATCGACATAAGGGATGCTTATTTGCATATTCCCATCTGTCCGGCCCACCAGAAATTTCTACGCCTTGCAGTAGAAGGGCGCCATTTTCAGTTCAGAGCCTTACCTTTCGGTCTGGCCACGGCACCACGAGTGTTCACAAAAATTCTGGCCCTACGATTGGCCAAACTAGGAACACAAGGTGTAACGATAATGGCATATCTAGACGACTTGTTGCTGATAGACCACTCAGTGAAAAAAACTAGAAGTGGTCGTTCACAAGATAATCAAGTATCTGGAATCTCACGGTTGCATTATCAACCGAGACAAGTCAGCCCTAAAACCAGTCAAAAGCCTGGAATACTTGGGGGCTAAGACTGGATTCAAATCAGAGAAAGATTTTCTTACCTCCAGAGAAGGTGTCGTCTTTGAAAGATTTGACCCACTTAGTGGGTACAAAAAAGAAAAACCATCCATACGCCTGTGTATAAGGCTGCTGGGAAAAATGGTGGCTTCATTCGAAGCGGTACCCTACGGTCAATTCCATTCAAGGAACTTGCAGAGGGCCATACTGTCAGCCTGGGACAAAAAAGTTCAGGCTTTAGACTTACCAATGTCCCTGTCCCCTTCCGTTCGCAAGAGCCTCCATTGGTGGTTGGTGCCCCAGAATCTGGAAAAAGGGAAACCCTTCAGTCCGGTTTCTTGGAAGGTGGTCACTACAGTTGCCAGCCTCATAGGCTGGGGGGCAGTACTGGAGCAATGGTCTCTCCAGGGCAAGTGGTCAGAAGCAGAGAAGGCCCTGCCCAACAATCTCTTAGAGATACGAGCAGCCCGGTATGCCCTAGTAGCATGGACATCCAAACTCCAAGGGTCACCTGTCAGAATTCAATCAGACAATGCCACAGCAGTGGCATATATCAATCACCAGGGTGGCACCAGGAGTCGTGCAGCCCAGAGGGAAGCGAATTGCATCCTGGAATGGGCAGAAAGGTATGTCACAGCCATATCCGCGGTTTTCATCCCAGGAGTGGAAAATTGGAGAGCGGACTTTTTAAGTCGCCAGCAATTATGCCCGGGGAATGGTCTCTTCACCCCGAGGTTTTCCAGGCAATATGCCAGCGGTGGGGAACACCGGATGTAGATCTGCTAGCATCCAGATTCAACGCAAAGGTGGACAGATTTGTGTCTCGCACAAAGGATCCCCTAGCTTGCGGTTCGGATGCCCTAGTGTTCCCTTGGGATCAGTTCAAGCTGATATATGCATTCCCACCGCGATTAATCCGCAGAATCAGGGTAGAAAAGAAACCAGTGATTCTGGTGGCTCCAGCGTGGCCCCGAAGGGCATGGTACGCGGAGATTGTAAAAATGTCAGTGGGAAGTCCTTGGACCCTCCCACATCGTCCGGACCTGCTTTCGCAAGGACCGATATACTACCCTTCCTTACCAGCCCTAGGTTTGACGGCCTGGCTATTGAAGCCCACATTCTAAAAAAGAGAGGGCTCTCTAATCCTGTGGTATCTACCATGATCAATGCCAGAAAGCCGGTATCCAGGCAGATCTATTATAGGATCTAGAAGGCGTACATCACGTGGTGTGAGGCCAGGAAATGGCATCCACGTAAGTACGTAATAGGTAGGATTCTGGACTTCCTACAGTGGGCTGTACATAGGAAGCTTGCCTTGAGTACTATCAAGGGTCAGACGGCCTTGTCAATATTTTTTTCAAAGGCCCTTGGCTTTGCATTCATTAGTCAAAGCTTTCATACAAGGAGTGATGCGTATTAGCCCTCCGGTTAGTATTCCCATATGTCCATGGGACTTAAACCTGGTTCTGTCGGTTCTACAGAAACAACCATTTGAACCATTGTGGCACATTTCCTTGGTTCTTTTCACCAGGAAATTGATTTTCTTAGTAGCCATTTGTTCGGCTAAAAGAGTATCGGAATTAGCCGCCTTGTCCTGTAAGGAGCCATATCTGGTTATCCATAAGGACAGAGTAGTATTACGTCCTCATCCAGCCTTCTTCCTAAGGTGGTATCGAGGTTCCATTTGAACCAAGATGTGGTTCTTCCTTCCTTTTTCCCCAAACCTAGTTCGGTAGAGGAAAAGTTATTACATTCTTTGGATGTAGTAAGAGCAGTTAAAGCTTATCTTAAAGCCACTGCTCAGATTCGTAGAACGGATACTTTTTTTGTTCTGCCGGAAGGCCCCAGAAAGGGTCAGGCAGCATCAAAAATCTACTTTAGCCAAGTGGATTCGACAGGTCATAATACAAGCCTATGGCTTGAAAAGGAGACCGCCTCCGTTCAAAGTTAGGGCGCACTCCACAAGAGCAGTTGGAACTTCATGGGCAGTGCATCACCAAGCCTCCCTGGCTCAAGTCTGTAAGGCCACAACATGGTCTTCGGTACACACGTTTACTAGATTCTACCAGGTAGACGTCAGAAGTCAGGAGGATGTCGCCTTTGGGCGCAGTGTGTTGCAGGCCGCAAAAGAGCCTCATGCCTGATGGCGCCCAGCTTATGTATCCCTCCCCTCATTTGGCATTGCTTTGGGACGTCCCGTTAGTAATGACTAAGTCGCTCTGTGTCCCGTGATGTACGAAAAAGAAAAAGGGATTTTTATAACAGCTTACCTGTAAAATCCTTTTCTTGGAGTACATCACAGGACACAGAGCTCCCACCCCTCTTTTTGGGACACTTATTGCTTGGCTACAAAACTGAGGTGCTCCCGGATGGGAGGGGCTTATATAGGGGAGGGTACTTCCGGTTTGGAATTGGCCAGTGCCAACACCTGAAGGTAATCTATATAACCCATTAGTAATGACTAAGTCGCTCTGTGTCCCGTGAGGTACTCCAAGAAAAGGATTTTACAGGTAAGCTGTTATAAAAATCCCTTTTTTTCTTGGCACCACCCCTTGGGCTGCTTTTGCTGATCTCGTGTTACCGCGTGTGAAGTAAAAGTTTGGGAAGAGACGATTCGCGCTTTTCAGTCTTCGTACTTTTCAGATCGTTTTCTGCCGTTCAGTTTGTGCTTGTGGGTTCGTATCTTGACTTTCAGGGCGTCTAGGCAGGTCGTATCTGTTTTACAGTGCGTTCTTGCCTGTTCGTTTCTGATTTTCAGTTCGTTATTCATAGGCCTTGCTGTTCTAAAGTGCGTTCTGTTCTGTACGTTCTGATTAGACGACCGTTTCCTAGCCATGTCGCCTGGACGTTCTCGTCATCGAGTTCGTGCTGTGCGTGCGCTTGGTGTTGGTCTGCTTGTTTTGGACCAAGACCAGTCCATGAATGGTGTGAGGAGGAGTTCATGGACCAAGAATTGGTTGCTCCAGCGGGACCAATTCTGCCACATGCCTCTGCTGCGGGAGATCGTCGAGAATAATCCTGAGGACTACAGGAATTTTCTGAGGATGTCTGACCCCGTTTTTCAGGAACTGTTGGCTTTGGTGTCCCCCTATATTACCAGGAAGGACACCGTTATGCGGGAAGCCATCAGTGCTGAGCAGAGGCTCATCGCCACGTTGCGTTACCTGGCGACAGGGAGAAGTCTTCAGGACTTGAAGTTCACCACAGGCATCTCCCCCCAGGCTCTGGGCCTCATAATCCCAGACACCTGTTCTGCCATCATACAAGTCCTGCAGGAGGACTATATTAGGGTAAGTTTGCTCCCTTAACATCACATTTTAGGTATTACATGTATGCTAATGTATTGTATTTCTTTCATCCTTCCCTAATTACCATGATTGTAATATGCTGAGAATGTCCCCTTTGTCCCCATGCATGTTGGAAGCTATGAGATTGCCCCTTTTTTCTCCTCCCTAAATATTTCCCTTCACTAACTTTTCCAGCAGGGGCGCCTGTTGCTCCAAATGTTGGGGGGTTCAAACCCCAATTTAGGAAATAAACTTCCTCCTTTTTTGCTCTGTTGCCTATTAAACGCCCCCAGTTGTCCCCTCCAATGCAGCCATTTTGTTCCCTCAAATGCAGCCATTTAGTCCCCTCTAATGCAGCCAGTTTCCCCCCAGCCCTGCACTTACCTTCTTGTGGTCAGCACCATCCTTCTTCTGTCCTTGATGTCTTCTCCTTCCCTTCATGTTGCATCAGCCAATCATGTTACCATTAAACAGACTTGGTGAACATGATTGGCAGAGCAGCCTGTCAGTGTTTACACAAGGAATGCCCCCCTCCCTGCGTCCCCGATTTTTCTTTGAGGAAGCCAATTACATCCCTCAGGTTGTAATTTGCAAGACTATTTTAATACCTGTTTCTGCTCTGCAATTTTAACCCCCTAAATGCCGCAATGATTCATATGTCGGTCGCTTTACAAGAGGCCATCCACCTGAATAGTGTGCGGCATAGACAATACATAGGTTCATGCAACGCATGAACCTATGTATTGTTCTGAGTAATGGGCACAGGAGAGAGGGGACAGTGCTCCAGCGCCCACTCTGGACGCACCGCCACTGCAATGCTATCCTGTGGCCAAACACATCTCCCCCCCCCAAAATAATTTAGTAATGGCCCATCAGAGGGGGTGATGAATATGATAAATGAGCCTTCCATTATCCTTTTTTTACACACCTTAATAAACTTATAATTAGATTGATGTTGGTCTCTAATTTTTTGGGATAGAATTTCCTTGTAATGTATGACTTTGTTTTTCTAATATTATTTCATCTTGTTTCACTCCACAGCTTCCTTCCACGCCACAGGAATGGCAGACTGTGGCATCGGAGTTTGCCACGCGGTGGGACTTCCCCAACTGCGGTGGTGCCATAGACGGGAAGCACGTCCGCAACGTGCCGCCACCCCGTTCTGGGTCCTACTACTACAATTACAAGGGGTTTCATAGCATTGTGCTGATGGCAGTGGTGTCAGCACGGTATGAATTCCTCTATGTTGATGTAGGGAAGAATGGCCGGATGTCCGATGGGGGATCCTTCATCCAGACGGAGTTTGCCCTCCGTCTCCAGAGTGACGACCTTGCATTGCCACCGGATGCAGGGAATATTGAAGGACTCCCCTTGGTTTTCTTGGCTGATGAAGCCTTCGGACTCGGACGGCATCTTATGAGGCCATTTCCTCAGAGGACCCTGACCCCAGAGAAGAGTGTGTTCAATTACCGGCTGGCCAGGGGCCGAAGAGTCGTTGAAAATGCCTTTGGCATAATGGCCAGCCGGTTCCGCCTTTTTATGACTTCCATCCACTTGGCGGACTACAAAATAAACTATGTAGTGTTATGCTGCTGTGTGCTACACAACTTTCTGAGCCAAAAATCAAATTCCTATATGGCCTCAGTTTTGCCAGAGGCTGGACTTTCCCCTGCAAATCCCCTTCCTGGCCTGGAATCTGCCCGTCTTGGCTTGCCCCCCCAAAATGCCCGTGTGGTTCGGGACAAATACATGGAGTATTTCACGGGTAGGGGGGCAATTCCTATGCCAGCCTATGTCTAAGTATCCCAATAAAAATCTTGTTTAATCCTTTAATTATTTGTTCTTTCCTGTCTCCTAGTTTGTCTTTGTGCATTTGTAGTGGCAAGGGTATTTTACTTTAGTAAATAACAACCATTTCACTATGTTACCTTACAAAAGAACCAAATAAGCTTAGAGGGTATTATAAAAAGAAGCTACACGTTGTTTGTGGTCAAATATTTTACTCTGTGCACATTCTCTTCATTTTTTTTTTTTTTTTTTACTTTGGGGTTGGCCTGGCCACAACCCGGCAATTTTTGGCTTATGAAAATACAAAAATATCATTTGCATATCAAAAATTACAACATTGGATACCTCTGAGCAATCGGAGACATTCACTTACACAAACTATGTCTCTATGTGCCCGTCCTAATATGGGGTCCTGCCACCCCTTGCCCAGCCAAAAATTGAATATGCACACATTTTTAATTTTTTTCATATAGGAAGTTTACAATCCTGATCCCTATTGTCAACATGTGCTATCTGCCATCAGGGGTGATCAATGGACGTGTTTTGGGGGTGCATCCCCTTCCTCAGTTCACCGACTTTTGATACGAGGAAGGGGTTGCACCCACAAAAGACGTACATGGATATCCCCTGATGGCAGATAGCACATGTTCACACACTGTGTGCATATTCAATTTTTGGCTGGTTTGTTACTCAAAAAATTATAAAAACAAACATGTAAAAACAAATGTGTTTGGATGGCTTATTGAATTCTCCCCAAAACATCGAGAATGTCTTTAAATGTTTGTTCCATCACATGGATTCTTTGTTTAATTAGGTCCAGTTCCGTGCTACATTCCATCACTTGATGGATGAGGCGGAGGGCACTGTCAGCAGAGAACCGTGTGCTATCCTTCACAACATTTACATCCCCTAAAAACCAAAAAAAAAAATTAATAAAACTCTGCAGGCCTACCTCGCTTACCTTAAGCTGTGGTGTCAGATACTGACCTGTTGTGGTGACCAGATCCACAACGTCATCCACCTCTCCTTCCTGCACTTCTCCTTCCTCCACCTCAACTTCCTGCACATCTTTCGGTTGTGGGTCTTTGGGAGTTTGGTGTTGTTTGGAAGTTGTGGGGTGCATGTGCTCCCTGGAGTGTCCTCCTCCCAGTCTTCTCTCCCCTATGAGAATAAAACCAAAGGTCTATTTAGCACACTGTAAATCTCCTTGTTAACCACTTAAGCCCCGGACCATGTCGGGCCATTAGGACCAGGCCTGTTTTTGGGATTCGGCACTGCGCTGCTTTAACTGTAAATTGTGCGGACATGCAATGTTGTACCCAAATGAAATTTGCGTCCTTTTCTTCCCACAAATAGAGCTTTCTTTTAATGGTATTTGATTGCCTCTGCGATTTTTATTTTTTGCGATATAAACAGAAAAAGACCGAAAATTTTGAAAAAAAATGATATTTTCTACTTTTTGTTATAAGAAAAATCGAATAAACTCAATTTTAGTCATACATTTAGGCCAAAATGTATTCAGCCACATGTCTTTAGTAAAAAAAAATGTCAATAAGCGTATATTTATTGGTTTGCGCAAAAGTTATAGCGTTTACAAACTAGGGTACATTTTCTGAAATTTACACAGCTTTAAATTTATGACTGCCTATCTCATTTCTTGAGGTGCTAAAATGGCAGGGCAGTACAAAACCCCCCCAAATGACCCCATTTTGGAAAGTAGACACCCCAAGGAAATTGCTGAGAGGCATGTTGAGCCCATTGAATATTTTTTTTTTTTGTCCCAAGTGATTGAATAATGACAAAAAAAAAATTACAAAAAGTTGTCACTAAATGATATATTGCTCACACATGCCATGGTTATATGTGGAATTGCACCCCAAAATACATTCTGCTGCTTCTCCTGAGTATGGGGATACCACATGTGTGGGACTTTTTAGGAGCCTAGCCACGTACGGGACCCCGGAAACCAAGCACCGCCTTCAGGATTTCTAAGGGCGCAAATTTTTGATTTCACTCCTCACTACCTATCACAGTTTCGAAGGCCATAAAATGCCAAAATAGCACAAAACCCCCCCAAATGACCCCATTTTGGAAAGTAGACACCCCAAGCTATTTACTGAGAGGCATGTTCAGTCCATGGAATATTTTATATTTTGCCACAGGTTGCGGGAATATGACAAACTTTTTTTTTTTGCACAAAGTTGTCACTAAATGATATATTGCTCACACATGCCATGGGCATATGTGAAATTACACCCCAAAATACATTCTGCTGCTTCTCCTGAGTACGGGGATACCACATGTGTGGGACTTTTTGGGAGCCTAGCCGCGTACGGGACCCCAAAAACCAAGCACCGCCTTCAAGGTTTCTAAGGGCATAAATTTTTGATTTCGCTCCTCACTACCTATCACAGTTTTGAAGGCCATAAAATGCCAAGATGGCACAAAACCCCCCCAAATGACCCCATTTTGGAAAGTAGACACCCCAAGCTATTAGCTGAGAGGCATGTTGAGCCCATTGAATATTTTTTTTTGTCCCAAATGATTGAATAATGACAAAAAGAAAAAAAAATGTACAAAAAGTTGTCACTAAATGATATATTGCTCACACATGCCATGGTTATATGTGAAATTACACCCCAAAATACATTCTGCTGCTTCTCCTGAGTACGGGGATACCACATGTGTGGGACTTTTTGGGAGCCTAGCCGCGTACGGGACCCCAAAAACCAAGCACCGCCTTCAAGGTTTCTAAGGGCATAAATTTTTGATTTCACTCCTCACTACCTATCACAGTTTTGAAGGCCATAAAATGTCAAAATAGCCCAAAACCCCCACAAATTACCCCATTTTGGAAAGTAGACACCCCAAGCTATTTGCTGAGAGGCATGGTGAGTATTTTACAGCTCTCATTTGTTTTTGAAAATTAAGAAAGACATTTTTTTTTTCTTTTTTTACATTTTCAAAACTTTGTGACAAAAAGCGAGATCTGCAAAATACTCAACATACCTCTCAGCAAATAGCTTGGGGTGTCTACTTTCCAAAATGGGGTCATTTGGGGGGGGTTTGTGCCATCTGGGCATTCCATGGCCTCCGAAACTGTGATAGGCAGTGAGGAGTGAAATCAAAAATTTACACCCATAGAAATCCTGAAGGCGGTGCTTGGTTTTTGGGGTCCCGTACGCGACTAGGCTCCCAAAAAGTCCCACACATGTGGTATCCCCGTACTCAGGAGAAGCAACAGAATGTATTTTGGGGTGTAATTCCACATATGCCCATGGCATGTTTGAGCAATATATAATTTAGTGACAACTTTTTGTACATTTTTTTTTTGGTCATTATTCAATCACTTGGGACAAAAAAAAAAAATATTCAATGGGCTCAACATGCCTCTCAGCAAATAGCTTGAGGTGTCTACTTTACAAAATGGGGTCATTTGGGGGGGTTTTGAACTGTCCTGGCATTTTATGCACAACATTAGGAAGCTTATGTCACACATCATCCACTCTTCTAACCACTTGAAGACAAAGCCCTTTCTGACACTTTTTGTTTACATGAAAACAATTTTTTTTTTGCAAGAAAATTATGTTGAACCCCCAAACATTATATATTTTTTTAAAGCAAAGGCCCTACAGATTAAAATAGTGGGTGTTGCATTTTTTTTTTCCACACAGTATTTGCGCAGCGATTTTTCAAACGCATTTTTTGGGGGAAAAACACACTTTTTTTATTTTTAATGCACTAAAAAACACTATATTGCCCAAATGTTTGATGAAATAAAAAAGATGATCATAGGCCGAGTACATGGATACCAAACACGACATGCTTTAAAATTGCGCACAAACGCGCAGCGGCGACAAACTACATTCATTTTTAAAAGCATTTAAAAGCCTTTACAGGTTACCACGTTAGATTTACAGAGGAGGTCTACTGCTAAAATGACTGCCCTCGATCTGACCTTCGCGGTGATACCTCACATGCATGATGCAATTGCTGTTTACATATGACGCTAGACCGACGCTTGCGTTCGCCTTTGCGCAAGAGCAGGGGGGACAGCGGTGCTTTTTTTTTTTTTTTTTTTATTATTTATTTGGCTTTTTTATTTTATTTTTAAACTGTGCCTTCCATATTTTATTTTTTTACCATTTTTATCGTTATCTCAGGGAATGTAAATATCCCCTATGATAGCAATAAGTAGTGACAGGTACTCTTTTTTTGAAAAAAATTGGGGGGTTAGACCCTAGATCTTTCCTCTGCCCTCAAAGCATCTGACCACACCAAGATCGGTGTGATAAAATGCTTTCCCAATTTCCCAATGGCGCTTTTTATATCCGGGGGGGGGGGACATTCCCTCCCACTGCTTGTAAAAGCAGTCTAGAGGCTAATTATCTGCTAGAATTGCTTTTACATGAAAGCCGGCTGCTGGCTGAAAAGAATGATACCAAGATGATACCTAAACCCGCAGGCATCATTCTGGTATAAACATTCAAAGTCCAGCAACATACCAGTATGTTGCTGGTCCTTGTTGGACATGTATTGTAATCTTTTTTTTCATACAGCCTATTGGCTGAACGAAAAAAAGAGATTGATTGGTGGGTATGCCCACCATTAGAATACCTCCCTTCATCCACCCACTTCTAATGATGGGCATATATGCCGAAGCATGGGGGCATCCTCCCGCAAAAAAGTTATGCCGCGTACACACAGTCAAGCCTTCGTCGGAATTTCGACCGTATGTACGCGGCATAAAAGGTTATGCCGCGTACACACGGTCGGACTTTTCCACGGGCAAGCCTCCGTTGGAATTTCGACCGCATATACGCGGCATTAGGAGCAAAATCGCTCCTCCGCCCCTGCTGCCCCCATGCTTCGGCATATATGCTCTTTTTTTTAACTGTGGTGGTGAAATCACCTCCTACAGCGTTGGAGTCACGGCTTTATGTATCGTGGGAGCAAACGCTGTTGCTGTCAAGATAAATAGATCTGCGCTGCAACTGAATGGCGTACCTGCTAAGCAAATGGTGGTTAACATTAAAACAAAGTAACATTACAGTACAACAGTAAGACCTTACCATGCCATACCTGCAAAGCAAATACCAAAACAAAACCTAGTAAAAAATAAAAAAATGTTTTAACGCAACCTGTGCCTAAAATATATATATGCCGAAGCATGGGGGCATCCTCCCGCAAAAAAGTTATGCCGCGTACACACGGTCGGAATTTTCCACGGGCAGGCCTCCGTCGGAATTTCGACCGTATGTACGCGGCATTAGGAGCAAAATCGCTCCTCCGCCCCTGCTGCCCCCATGCTTTGGCATATATGCTTTTTTTTTAACTGTGGTGGTGAAATCACCTCCTACAGCACTGGAGTCACGGCTTTATGTATCGTGGGAGCAAACGCTGTTGCTGTCAAGATAAATAATTCCGCGCTGCAGTTGAATGGCGCACCTGAAAACAAAAAATTACATACCTGAAAAGCAAGCATGATAAAACATTGCAGAATAGAATACAGTAAAAAAGAGCAGAACAATAGAGAGAAAATAGAGAGAGAGAGAACAATAAAACGACAACTATTTTTGTTTTTTTTATTTTATATTTTTTTTGTGTTTTGTTTTTTACGTTTTTTTTTTTCTTTTTTACACTTTTTTTTGTAACTTTACAACTGTAATGGTTCGGGTCTCTCAAAATGTAATGGCATCTTGGGAGACCCTGTGTAAGTGTGTCCTTGTCTGTGAAATGCTGTACCCTACGCTAAAACTTCACTTTTGAGTGGTAGCGTTCAAAACATTCACCTTGGCAAAGACCAGGCTTGTCAGGACAGAGTGGACAAAAACTACGGGTGTCACGCCTAAATCCGCGCTTGCTACAGACACGACATCTTTTTTGGGGGTGGCTTTGGGTAGGGGTACTGGGGAGGACATACGAATAATGCCTCTCATGCAGCCGGCTTACTGCATTTGGTTGGGGATGGTGAGGTGCAGAACCGCCTGGATACAGGAGTTCTGTGACTATCTCATTCTGGAATTTTAGAAGAGATAACGTCCCGCCTGAAGCTCTGTATAGCACATGAGCGTTCAGCAAAGCCAATTGGAATAATGATAGAGACACTTTTTTGTACCAGCGTCTCGCCTTACGGTCAATTAGATACGGCGCCATCAACTGGTCGTTGAGGTCCACCCCTCCCATATTTTGGTTATATTCGTGGACACAGAGGGGTTTCTCCACAACACCAGTCGCCGTACGAATTTGGACTGTCGTGTCTGCATGAAGGGAGGTAAGAAGGAAAACATTCTTATTGTCCCTCCACTTCATAGCGAGCAAGTTATTACACTTCAAGCAGGCTCTCTCCCCCAGCCTAAGACGGGCATCTACAAGCCGCTGGGGAAAGCCCCGGCGATTAGGTCGCACGGTGCCACATGCTCCAATCTGATGATCAAACAAGTGACTAAACAGTGGCACGCTCGTGTAATAATTGTCCACATACAAGTGGTACCCCTTTCCGAATAAGGGTGACACCAAGTTCCACACTGTCTTGCCAGCGTTCCCTATGTAATCCGGGCAGTTGACCGACTCAATCTGACTATCTTTTCCCTCATAAACCGTAAAGTTCACTACATAGCCTGTTGCCCTGTCACAGAACTTGTAGAGCTTGACCCCGTATCTGGCACGCTTGCTGGGAAGGTACTGCTTGAAAGACAAGCGGCCAGAAAATTTAATCAGGGACTCATCAACGCAGACAACTTGATCGGGAGTAAACAAGGCTGCAAAACGTTCGTTGAAGTGGTTTATGAGGGGCCGAATTTTATAGAGCCGGTCGTATTCAGGGTCCCCACGTGGACAACAAAGTTCATTGTCGTTGAAGTGCATGAACCGCAAAATCTGCTCGTGTCGTGCCCTGGACATGGAGGCAGAGAACACGGGCATGTGGTCAATTGGGTGCGTGGACCAATAAGCACGCAATGACGGAAATTTATGTGTGCCCATGTTGAGGGAAAGGCCCAGAAAGGTCTTAAATTCGGAAACCGTAATTGGTTTCCAATTTCTGGCAATTTTAGGCAACTGGGGGTTAGCGGCGATAAATTGACCAGCATATAAATTACTCTGGTCCACAATAGATCTATAGAGATCTTCCGTGAAAAACAGCGAATAAAAATCAATTGGAATAAAATCAGCTGTTTCCACCTGAATACCGGGTTGGGCAGTGAATGGGGGAAGTACGGGTTCTGCAGAAGTGGTGGGGACCCAATCAGGATAGGCGAATTCTGCAGGAAGGGCAGTATGGGCACGACGGGCTTGCCTTTGTCTTCTTGGTGGCAGCGGGACACTACTTGTGCTTGCCACCTCGCCAGCTTAAACTGCACTTATGGGACTCGCCACGTCACCAAGTGTTACTGCAGTGCTGGATGTACGTCCAGGCTGTACTAGGCCGCTGGTGCTTGCCAGTTCACCAGAAGGAATAGCGGCGCTAGTACTACTCTGCTCCATGATACGAGAGACCTGCGATTCTTGCTCCTCAACAACCTCAGAAGATCGGGATCAGGTACACCTGACCTTAGCAGGGACCTCAACTTCGTCGTCAGAGCTATCTGACGTGGGGCCGCTGACGTCACTGTCTTCTATGGGAAGATATTCTGAGCCTGAATCTGACAGATACGTGACCTCCTCTTCACTATCTGTCATGCTCAGAATCTCGTAGGCCTCTTTACTAGTGTACCTTCGTCTTGCCATTTTGGGCTCTAAATTTAGGGGTACACTAGTAAGATTCACAGGAAAAAAAGCACCTGACTGTCGTCAGCAAATATATCAAACGCTACAAAAAAAACGTTAGCGATCGCAGGGATCAGGCCTGTCTCTGCGAACGCTGCAGTTATGTGTGTTGTGTTTGGTAAGTGACAGTGATCGATCGATACTGCACTTGGGTGGGCTGGGCTGGGCTGGGCGGAGGGGCTAAACGCAGGTGCTAGCAGGTATCTGGGCTGATCCCGCTAACACTGCGTTTTTGGGAACCCTAAACCGCTGGGGATGCTAGTATAGATCTGATCAGATACTATACCACTAAGGGGGGTGTATGCTTTGCGCGTGGGTGTTAGCGTTACTGGCACTAACCTAACACTGCCTGGGGCGACGCAGACCCTCTCTGGCGCTAAAACCTAATTGATCTCACCCGCCGGGCGATCAGGGGGGTTAAACCTTTATTGGGTTATATACGGCGGGTGCCCTGATGCTATAAAAAGCAAACTAATCAACCAGCGTCTGTCCGTAACCTTTATATGGTGATCACTGGTGAAAGGGTTAACTAGGGGCAATCAGGGGGTTAAAACCTTTATTAGGTTAAATATGGGGGTACCCGACGCTATATAAAAACCTGACGGGTAACCTAAATAACTAAATAACTTACTGGCTAACCAGTGACACCAGTGACGCTTATACGGCGATCACTGGTGAAAGGGTTAACTCTAGGGGCAATCAGGGGGTTAAAATAATATATGGGGGTACCTGACACTAATAAAAACCTGCGGCGAACCTAAAAAAAAATAACTGCCTATCTAAAACACCAGCGACACGAATACAGCGATCGGAAAAACAATCGCTTAGTGACGCTGAAGTTAGGGGGTGAAAGGGTTACCTGGGGGGTGATCAAGGGGGTTAAACCTTTATTAGGGGGGGGTTAGGGGGCTACCCTGGACCTAAAGGGGCCTAATCCTAACTGCCCTGCAACTTTTTACAATCACAGATGACACTAAATGCAGTGATCAGTAAAATAAATGATCACTGCAATCAGTGACACTGTGATTGGGGGCTTTGGGGTGACCTGGGGGTGATCTGGGGGTGACTGGGGGGTGATTTGTGTGCCTATGTGTACCTACGTGTCAGTGGACTGTTGGAGCACTAACCTCTGTCTTCTCTCCTCGGCGCCGGGAACGAAAAGACCGCGGCGAGGGAGATGACATCACTTCCTCCAGCCTGTGTTTACATCACATGGCGGAGGAAGCATTTTCATTGGCCGGGAGCGATCGCGAGGGGGGGGGCGGAATCGAGCGGCCGCCCCCTCATGCCTGATCGCTCCCGAACACTTAACGGCCGCTCACTGCAGTGAAGGGGGGTCCGGATGGACCCCCCAACTGCACAAAGGCGATCACGTAGATCTACGTGATTCTGCCTGTCGGTGCCATTCTGCCGACGTAAATCGGCGGTGGGCGGTCGTTAAGTGGTTAAACTAAAAACAGGCTAAATTGTTTGGAAGTGGGGTACAAGTGTGTGTTTGTGTGGAATTTAAAGAAGAATGCATTATTTATGACCCCAAATATGTTTAGTATTCACATTTGGATGTAATTTTTTGGACATGTAGGCACCACAAAAATTCTCTGATGCACCTGTGTGGGACACCCAAAAAAGGCGGGTCTGTTGGCCCACACTATAGTGCTCCAAAGTACAGATGTGGAAGCAGCTGCTGAGTGTCCTCTCCTTTACACTGATTAAAGTTTGCATTTCATTCTCTTTACAAACACATCATCTAGACTTAAAAATTATCCACAATACTTGATCAAAAATGGCAGATGTCTAATTACTTTTGTGGCTCTTAAATAAGCCAAAACCGCGGATAGTGGCCGAACAAAGTGTCGGTAACGTAACGAACGATTACTGTGCCCAACCTAGTTCAAAATATTACATTTTGGAAGGGAGTCCAATATGATAAAAAAAAAAAACATGTCAGTTTCTAAAAATATTAATAGCAGAAACGTCGTCATTTTACTTACTTTTAGCGAGCATCCTCTTTATGATCCTCAACTGGTCTGGCTCCCTCAGTTTGAGGTCTGACCACCTCTTTCTGAGCTGCTCATTTGAGCGTTTCACCCCGAACTTCACCCTCAGACTCTTCACAACTTTAGTGAGGATTTTGGCCTTCCTTCTATTTGGTTTGCTATACTGCCCATGCTTGGCATCATAATCAGCCTTGACCAAGATGTCCACCATCTCCGCCATCTCCGCCAAAGACATATTCGATGCCTTGAATCTCCTCCTTGATCGTGACGTGTCCTCGGTCTCCGGGCTTGTCTCCTCGCTAGTTGCGGAATTATCAGACACCTGCTGTAACTCCGCCATATCTGTCTGCGCGCCGAAAGAGAAGGGGCGGGGAAAAGATGTAAGTTAGAACGTCATGGGTGGGCGACGTGTGCGGAGCGACGTGTTCGAATTTTGACGCATGCGTGGTGTGTATATAGCAAACACACATGTGACTATAGTACGTTCGGTGTGCGGAGAGAGGAGGTCAAGTGACGGACGTGCGAACGAAGGTATGTGATTTTGTGACTTGTAAAATTTGTTGGCCTATACTGTCTTGAGATTGTTGGAGGATATATATGGTGACCGGGTAAGGGAGCTGCCGGCTCTGTGGGAGACGAAAAACCCCATCCATAAAAAAAAGGGGTGAGAAAAGCAGCGCTGGAGAAGCTGCTCCCATTTGTGCATACCAAGGTGCCCACAGCCACAGCAAAACAAGTGGACACTAAAATTGGGAGCTTGAGAGGTACCTACAGGACTGAACGCTCTAAGGTGCTGGCTTCTCAGAGGTCAGGAGCAGCAGCAGATGATGTTTATGTCCCTATTTTGTGGTACTACAACAGGATGTCCTTCCTGGATGACCACATTGAGACAAGGCCATCACTCTCCACTCTTCCCCCCAGACTTCCCTGCAGCCAACCTGAGCCTTCTCTGGAGCAAGAGGAGGCAGCCATCCTGGATGATCCTGATTTGTCCATCTGGAGCCAGGTATAGTATTAACTGAAAATGTATTGGGATAAAATTAATGTTTCCCAAATATGTCAGGATGAGAAACATACATTATTTTGTATTCCACAAGTGAAATCAAGATCTGTAGACATTATTCTGCACTTAATTGTGTGGTAAATAGTCAAGCTGATGTAGTGGTAAATTTAAAGCAAGGATTTATGCATTTACATTCTAATTGCTTCCATCAGGATTACAAAGTTTGATGCAAAGATTAAACCAACATATTAAACTATGTTCCTTTTTCATACACAGGATGAAATCAGCCAGGAGGAGGGTCTGGAAACTGTCAGGCAGGAGGAGGAAGGGCCCAGTGGCAGCCAGGAGGTGGCAGGGCCCAGTGGCAGCCAGGAGGTGGCAGGGCCCAGTGGCAGCCAGGAGGTGGTAGGGCCCAGTGGCAGCCAGGAGGTGGCAGGGCCCAGTGGCAGCCAGGAGGTGGCAGGGCCCAGTGGCAGACAGGAGGTGGCAGGGCAAAGGAGAAGCACCAGATCCCAGGTGCCTCCCATCCGGCTTCACAAAAGAGGCAGGAGGGACAGGACCACCAGTGAGGCAGCAATGGCCCTTATTAAAGAGGCCCATGCCACCCTCAAGGAGCCCACATCCCCTGAAGAGGCCATTGCCGGCCTAGTGGAGGCTAAGTTCAAGGTGATGAGCATGGAGCAACGCCTCCTATGCGAGCCCCTGCTCATCACCTTGCTCAACAAGGGGGTGATGGAGAAAATTACACCCAATACCGCCATATGTGAGGTGGCCCAACTGACCCAACCTCAACCTCCACCTCCACCTTCCTCTTCTGCCCCACCCCCTTCTGCTACACCTCCACCTTCTGCCCCACCCCCTTCTGCTACACCTCCACCTTCTGCCCCACCCCCTTCTGCTACACCTCCACCTTCTGCCCCACCCCCTTCTGCTACACCTCCACCTTCTGCCCCACCCCCTTCTGCTACACCTCCACCTTCTGCCCCACCCCCTTCTGCTACACCTCCACCTTCTTCTTCTGCCCCACCCCCTTCTCCTACACCTCCACCTTCTTCTTCTGCCCCACCCCCTTCTGCTACACCTCCACCTCCTCCTCCTGACAGGAGTACCCCTCCAGTGGGCCAGCCTCCAGCCAAACGAAGAAGGAAGGCTTCAGGAAAGGCTTCAGGAAAGGCTGCAGGAAAGGCTGCAGGGAAGGTTGCCAGGAAGAAGAGGAAGTGATGGCCTTGCTTCATTGTGGTCGGACAGAAGGCAGCCTGTTGTAGTACCACACACTTGGGACATATATCTCACCTGCTGCTGTTCCTGACCTCTGGGAGGCCAGCATCAGATTGTGTTCAGAAATGTGGGCCTTCTCAAGCTCCCAATTTTAGTGTCCACACAGGGTTGCTGTGTGCTCTGGGGTCCCTGGGATGCACAAATGGCAGCAGCTTCTCCAGCGCTGCCTTCTCTTTATTTAATTTATAAACATGAATAAATGTGTTTTTTGTTTAAGTTCATACTTGACTATGTGTATTTTTAAATAAACAAAATCGACCTTTGGAGTAAGCAGATACATTTGACTGACAAGAAAAGGCACAGATATCACCCCCCCAAAAGAATAACTAAATCTGATTAGCACAAAAACATGGTGGGAAATTTAAATAATATAGATTCCAAAATTAAATGGGAGATCGCTATCAAAACATTGAGAAATTATAATTAACATCATTTTGAAAAATCAAACCATTAAAATTATTCCTAAAAACTTGCACGATATAATACACATAAATCTTATAAAGAGCAGCATGAAAAAGGTTAAAAATAAGGCATAACTCTGTGTGAATATCAGCAGCAAAAGAAGGTCACTCGTTTTGATTAATGTAACATTCTAACGAAGATTTCAATGCAGAACATTTAAACGATGAAATATTTATGAGCGTGACGAATATGCTCTCTCCATTATGAAGGCTTGTTTTACCAGAAGATGCGCTCCCGTCTCATAGTTGCTTGTGAGCATGCGCGCTTTTGGAAGAGTCGTAAAAGCATACACACGAACCATTTTCTCGTCACAAAACAGGCCGACGAGAAACACGACGAGGAAATCTGGAATCCTGACGAGAAAATAGAGAGCAGGTTCTCTATTTTCTCGTCGAGATTCTCGGCAAGTTTCTCGTCGTAAAACCATACACACGAACGTTTTTCTAGACAAAAAAACTTGCGGCACTTTTCTTGACTGTTTTGGACGAGAAAAACGGTCGTGTGTACGAGGCCTCAGGGTCTAGCCAGGACTGAACTAATCAGCACTAAAACGGGAGGACAGAGAGAAACCAAAAATCACTTTGTAAACAAGTTGCAGTAGTCCCCATTAGATGTCAGCATATACTGAATAATAATTATTGGATGCAGTTAGATTTAAAGTCCAACTCCGGGAAACCTAAAATGTATCCATTGCAGTAGGATTAATTGCTTGTCTTGGAGACATATAAAATAAGACCCACTTACCTGATCCTCTGCTCCTCAGTGCTGCTAGATGGGTCCCTGAAGCATATTCTCCCCTAAGCTCCAGCAGTCTAAGCAGGGCCGGATTAACATAGGGGCTATTGGAGCTGCAGCTCCAGGCCCCTTCCTCAAGATAGGCCCATTTCCCCCCCCCAAAAAAATCACAAAAAAAAAAAAGATCGACTTCGAGGATTGTAGCTCGGTGACACAGACCCCATATTTGGGGGGATGTAGCTGAAGACCCACCCCACCACTGGTCAATATGGGGCTGCTATCATTTATGGTTCCGGAGATACAGGGCTGCTTGCGCAGCCTGTAAGAAGCTATATACAGAGCGGTTTAAATACAAGCTGACACACACCCTGCAGCAGACTGAGAGGATGAGCTCACAGTGCTTATAATAATTATTTGTATATTACTAAGACTGCTTTCACACTATGCCGCCCCGAGCATCGGTGGTAAAATATCGGCATAACGTATGACCTGCGGAGAGGTGTCTCCAGTCCAGACCCAACACAATTAAACACAGCAACAAGAGGGGGGGGATGGGGGAGAAGGGATGTAGCATTACATTACATTATCTCAATGCCAGCTTGTCCGCAAATCTCTCAGTCTCTTCTGGGCCATAATCTGTGGGTAAGAGGCTAGCCCACAGTCCCTTCCAAAACACACAGTGACAGTGGGTTCTGTCACACTAACCTTACCCTTCACACTCCTCTCCTGTACATACTGCCAACTATCTTTCTCTCCACATTCCTCTCCTGTACATACCACCCCCATCATACCCTCCACATTCTTTTCCTGTACATACTGCCCACTGTCGTACTCTCCACACTCCTCTCCGGTACATACCACCCTCTGTCATACCCTCCACACTCCTCTGCTGTGCATGCTGCCCACTGTCGTACCCTTCAAACTCCTCTCCTGTACATAGTGCCCTCTGCCATACCCTCCACACTCCTCTCCTGTACATAGTGTCCACTGTTAGACCCTCCACATTCCTCTCCATCACCTGCACATACTTCCCAGTTTTATACCGTCCATACTCCTCCCCTATGCCTCTTACCCACAAAAACAGTTCTTTAAAATTATACTGAATATCCTCAATGTTACCAGCTCTAGAATGGGCACATTTTTGTTAGTTCAACTAAAGGAAATCTTCTCAGTCCTCATATTTGTTCTGCCCATTATTAGTACTCATTTCATTTTGTGATTACTACTGTGATGTATAGAGGAACATAGGGGATCTCAGCTACTCTAAATATAGCACTGGTGAAAAAAGTGCCCTTTAAAAATATTTTTGAAATGTTGGCAACTATGCACTTAGGCACTGACCGAGGGCCACCTGGTCAGTAGGGGGCCCCATGAGAGGCTCCTGGGATCCTGTTAAAATAAAGCAGTAGTAAACTTCGCTAACATTACTACTTTTTAGAGGCCCTGAGGTAGGTTATGCCACAATGTACAAATATGTACAACATATTAGCACATTAGGGTACACTTAAATTTTCAGACTGAGCCCTCCAGTGCTGCGCTTCCATCTTCACCCGGTCTTCCTTCTGGGCTCTGTGTCTTCAGTCACTTGCCTTGGCTGGGCTGGGCTGCGTTGATGTCATTCGCACGCATGCTCATGCGCATCCTCTCTCTCTCTCTCATCCTCCCTCCCTTACCCCTCTCTCATCCTCTCTCTCATCCTCTCTCTCTTTCTCTCTCTCTCTTTCTCATCCTCCCTCTCTCTCTTTAATTTAATTTGTTATAACAAAAAAATGTTTGCATATTTATTTATTTATTATTTATAAAAGGCCCACCAAAATCCTCAGCACCAGGCCCATGATGTTCTTAATGTGGCCCTGAGTCTAAGATCTTGCATTGAAGGAAATGAGGCAGAGAGACAATCCAGACAATTATTACCTGAACTGAACTAATCCCAAGAACCCATCACTGTAAGGAAAGAGGCACTTTCCAAACATTTTAATTGTTCCTGAAGTTCTGTTTTTTAAACCAAAGTTAATTCCAAAAGTCAGAGCATTTAGAATATTTAAATATGTTATCAGAATTATAGCATTTACCTGAGGGACCACTGAGAAACCTGTTCTTTGGCATACAGTACTTCATGAATGATTTTGATGTTAATTTGGTAAACACAGCTAACTCGTTTGAGCCACTTGGGATTATTTACACATTTGGATTCCCTACAGTGGCTCTGTCTTCAAGATGATTGGTTTGCTTGGATCTATGCCAGGAATTTGTCTGAAAAGCATTAACCATAAGCTGAAATACGCATGTGGTTATACGCACATTCTAAATATAAAACAACATTAAACATTTAGACATACAGTATCTCACAAAAGTAAGTACACTCCTCACATTTTTGTAAATATTTTATTATATTTTTTTTATGTGACAACACTGAAGAAATTACACTTTTCTACAATGTAAAGTAGTGAGTGTACAGCTTGTATAACAGTGTACATTTGCTGTCCCCTCAAAAAAACTCAACACACAGCCATTAATGTCTAAACTGCTGGCAACAAAAGTGAGTACACCCCTATGTGAAAATGTCCAAATTGGGCCCAAAGTGTCAATATTTTGTGTGGCCACCATTATTTTCCAGCACTGCCTTAAAGTGGTTGTAAACCCTTACAACACACTTTCACCTACAGGTAAGCCTAGATTAAGGCTTACCTGTAGGTGCAACAAATATCTCCTAAACGTACACGGTTTAGGAGATATTTGCAAAAGAAAGGCACCGTTGTCTACGGCGCATGCGCCGTAGACAACGGCGCGCAGGTGCAATGAGATAGTAAAGAAGCCGTGATGGGAAGCCGTAAGTGTCGGCACCCGCGCACATGGGTGGGAGTGACGTCATCGCGGCTTCAGCCAGTCACAGCGCCGAAGCCGCGATATGCGGAAGTGAGTCCTGGAGAGATGGCGCAGAGGGAGAAGGTGTCCGAGTACCGATGCGGGGGCTTCGATCTCAGGTAAGTACTTCATAATGAGCTAGTATGCTATGCATACTAGCTCATTATGCCTTTGCCTTGCAGGGTGTCTTTTTTTGAAAAAAAAAAGAGTTTACTTCCTCTTTAATGCCCCATACACACGATCGTTTTTCATGCTGTTAAAAATGGCATTTTTAAAAATGGGCATTAAAACCGACTGTGCGTATGCTCCAGAGCATTTTTAACGGCGTGAAAAACGAGCATTAAAAATTTCGAACATGCTCTATTTTTTCACGTCGTTTTTCATGTCGTTTTTTTTAACGACGTGAAAACCGATAGTGTGTATGCTTTTACGAGGTGAAGAAAAAACGCGCATGCTCAGAATCAAGTATGAGACGGGAGCGCTCGTTCTGGTAAAACTAGCGTTTGTAATGGAGATAGCACATTCGTCATGCTGTAACGGACTGAAAAGCACGAGGCTGAAAAGCGCGAATCGTCACTCAACAAACTTTACTAACATGAAGGGTGGCGCCATCCGAACGGAACTTCCCCTTTATAGTGCTGTCGTACGTGTTGTACGTCACTGCGCTTTGCTTGAACGTTTTTTTTAAGGATCGTGTGTACGCAAGACAGGCTTGAGATGAAACATGAAAAAAAACTACGAGAAAAACGTTGGTTTAAAAAATGGCATGAAAAACGATCGTGTGTACGCCGCATTACACTCCTGGGCATGGAGTTCACCAGAGCTTCACAGGTTGCCACTGGAGTCCTCTTCCACTCCTCCATGACGACATCACGGAGCTGGTGGATGTTAGAAACCTTGCGCTCCTCCATCTTCCGTTTGAGGATGCCCCACAGATACTCAATAGGGTTTAGGTCTGGAGACATGCTTGGCCATCCATCACCTTTACCCTCAGCCTCTTTAGCAAGGCAGAGGTCATCTTGGAGGTGTGTTTGGGGTCGTTATCATGTTGGAATACTGCCCTGTGGCCCAGTCTCTGAAGGGAGGGGATCATGCTTTTCTTCAGTATGTCACAGTACATGTTGGCATTCATGGTTCCCTCAATAAACTGTAGCTACCCAGTGTAGCCCCAGACCATGACACTTCCACCACCATGCTTGATTGTAGGCAAGACACACTTGTCTTTGTACTCTTCACCTGGTTACCGCCCCACACACTTGACACCATCTGAACCAAATAAGTTTATCTTGGTCTCATCAGACCACAGGACATTGTTTCAGTAATCCATGTCCTTAGACTGCTTGTCTTTAGCAAATTGTTTGCAGGCTTTCTTGTGCATCATCTTTAAAAGAGGCTTCCTTCTGGGATGACAGCCATGCAGATCAATTTGATGCAGTGTGCGGCGTATTGTCTGATCTCCCACCCATTCAACCTCTGCAGCAATGCTGGCAGCACTCATAAGTCTATTTCCCAAAGACAACCTCTGAATATGACGCTAAGCACGAGCACTCAACTTCTTTGGTCGACCATGGCGAGGCCTGTTCTGAGTGGAACCTGTCCTGTTAAACTGCTGTATGGTCTTGGCCATCGTGCTGCATCTCAGTTTCAGGGTCTTGGCAATCTTCTTATAGCCTAGGCCATTTTTATGTAGAGCAACAATTCTTTGCCATGAGGTGCCATGTAGACCAGTATGAGAGAGAGAGAGAGCGATAATATCAAATTTTAACACACCTGCTCCCCATTAACACCTGAGACCTTGTAACACTAACAAGTCACATGACTGACACCGGGGTGGGAAAATGGCTAATTGGGCCCAATTTGGGCATTTTCACTTAGGGGTGTACTTACTTTTGTTGCCAGCAGTTTAGACATTAATGGCTTTGTGTTGAGTTAATTTGAGGGGAAAGCAAATTTACACTGTTATACAATCTGTACACTCACTACTTTACATTGTAGCAAAGTGTCATTCCTTCAGTGTTGTCACATGAAAAGATATAATAAAATATTTACAAAAATGTGAGGGGTGTACTTTTGTGGGATACTGTCGATTTTATATATACTGTGTGTGTGTGTGTGTATATATATATATATATATATATATATATATATATATAGCGGGTATTTCAATTTAGGGGGGCGCATCTGGGTGTAGTATGACCCGGATGCACTGCTTGTTAGGGAATTTGGGACCATTTTCGTTCGTGGAGGATCCCAGTGGTGTGAAGTTCCCTGCGGCCTGTGGGTGGCGCTGTCGCCCTGGGCCGGGGTTGAACCATCACTGCAGTGCTGTCCCCTTTTTGTCCTGTTTCGGCAGTGGTGGGGCGGGGAACCTGCTGTGCCTGTCGGGCGAGGAGATAAAGGGGACAGACGCCCTCAACACGGGGTCAGTCGGAGGAGGTCAGAGCCGCGCTCAGGCACCTTCAGCCTGGGTGCTGGCGTTCCGGAGTTCCGGGCCCAGGTGCCCTTGACCTGGCCGGAGCGGGAGATGGAGTCCATCCCAGGCACCTTCAGCCTGGGGTGAGGTACTACTGAGGAGGCCCGGGGCCCAGTACCTTCGACTGGGTTCCGCAAGGGTGGAAGAGTCTGAGGGGCCCTAAGGTGTTGGGCGCCCGAATCTGAGACGAGGAGGCCAGGGAGCGTAACCCCTACGAGAAGAGGGCCCCAGCAGAGACTGAGAAAGAGAAATCCGAGGATGCTGCCTCGGTCACCACAAGCTCCCTGCTCCCACCGCCGAAGAGGAAAGTCGGCCTGGTAAAGGCATCCTGTGGTCGTGGAAGAGCTTCGCCCCGTCGCTTGCCTGGCCTGGATGGATCCGGAGGGAAGAGCCCTGGACATCTCTGTTCTACTAAAGGCCCAGGTGAGCCAGGGGTTGGGACTGTGTGTGTGGTTGGAGGTGTCGGGAGTCCACAGTCGGTGGAGCCCGTTCAGGGGGGTGATTCTGTGTCCACTGGGAATTACCTACCCGCGGAGTTCTATGACACCTCCGATCTAGAATCGTTATCTGATGCCGGTGATGACGGGGAAATTGACGAGATTTTCCACCGGAAAGGTTGGGACAAGATGCCGCTACCCTCGTCCCGTGCAACAAGGGACCCACCCATGTCTATTGGGGATAGTGTATCCTGGGTGGAGGCCTTGGAGCCTGTGGAGGAATCTGGTCCCCTGTCTGCCTTTCCACCCCCTGAATCACCTGCTGTTTCTTCTGCTCCTGTTTCGGGAGTGCAACGCGCATTACTGCGGGCTCCTAAGCCCAAATCTACAGAGGTAGTTAAAGTACCTCGTCACCCAGAATCCATCGTCCTGCCTGGAGAGGGAGATCGTGCCACAATGCCACCTTTGGCCAGGCTGCAGCGACTCTTTTGTCAGAACGTTGCCCGTGAATATGAATGGGAATACCCGTATTTACCCCGAGATTTGCTCTATGAGGTAGAGGTATTGCGGCAGCGGTGGTACGATGAATTCATTTGGACACAAATTAAGGTGCCCCACGCTCGCAGATATCTCGTGCTCACCTACAGCTTCCAGGAGATTCAGAGACTGTAAGGCGGAGTGGATGCCGGGTCGGCATATCCATGCGGACAGGGTGCTTATCTGTTGGAAGGATGGAGAGAACATTGAGTATAATGTGGAGACCTTTGATAAGCACTTAAAGCCCCTGTTCGTGCCGCACCCAAAGTTTTACCTTTAGGAGGACAAGACTCCTTTGTGTTTTTTTCATTTCTGGACTTTCCGAAGTGTTGCCGGGAGACAGGGACTGTGCCCTAGTTTTTTTTGGAGCTGTTACTGTTGTTTTGTTCTCCCTTTCTCTCCTCTCACCGCAAAGGAGACAGCGACTTTGGGGTGTAGCCAGCATAGGGCCACAGCACACAGAAGTAAAGTTTTCTCTGGACTTGACCAAGTGTTTTTACCGAGGCTCTACCACCAGGTGGCGGTGCTGCGCAACGACTGTTTTTTTTTTTACACTTGCACCATACATTGGAGCGAATGGGTTTCTTTTCGGATAGACCCATTCATTCCAAGAAAACGCACAGGATGTGTGTTTTCTTTCCCCTCTGCAGGAGACTCATCTGTCAAGGCTGCTGAGAATGGGGTGGTCCTTAGATAGCAGAGAAGGGGGGAATGTAAATGTGTAAAATACCTAAAGTATTTTTGATGAGAGTTCGTTGTTTTATATTTCTGTTTCCTTTTCCCATTTTAGGTCCTGGCACAATTCATGACTAAGTTTTAAGGTTTGGTTCTATGTGTAGTTTGGTCTCTGGGTTGAACTTATGTTACCACTCTTTGGGAGACATGGGTTTGCACCAGACACTGGGGACCAGTGTCAAATCACTAGGGGGAGAGTGTAGCGGGTATTTAAATTTAGGGGGGCGCATCTGGGTGGTAGTATGACCCGGAAGCACTGATTGTTAGGGAATTTGGAACCATTTTTGTTCGTGGAGGATCCCAGTGGTGTGCAGTTCCCTGCGGCCTGTGGGTGGCGCTGTCGCCCTGGGCCGGGGTTGAACCATCACTGCAGTGCTGTCCCCTTTTTGTCCTGTTTCGGCAGTGGTGCGGCGGGGTGGGGAACCTGCTGTGCCTTTCGGGCGAGGAGATAAAGTGGACAGACGCCCTCAACACAGGGTCAGTCGTCGGAGGTCAGAGCCACTCCCAGGCACCTTCAGCCTGGGTGCTGGCATTCCAGAGTTCCGGGCCCGGGTGCCCTTGACCTGGCCGGAGCGGGAGATGGAGTCTATCCCAGGCACCTTCAGCCTGGGGTGAGGTACTACTGAGGAGGCCCGGGGCCCAGTACCTTTGACTGGGTTCCGCAAGGGTGGAAGAGTCCGAGATGCCCTAAGATGTTGGGCGCCCGAATCTGAGACGAGGAGGCCAGGGAGCGTAACCCCTCCGAACAGTTTGGCGCAGCATTGCTGGTGACGGCGGGGCCTCTGGTAACTCTCTTGGAAGGATGTCTTTCCTCTGACAGGGGCTGCACTTAGCGAAGGTAATTCTGTTCCTGTTCTACACGGTTGGCGGCAGCGGCTGTGCGCCATAACCGTTGGTGACACCACAATGATTAGTTCTATTTAAGGATTGTGCCTCGACCTACTCTCCACCTATACTGAGCTGTTCTTTGGGTCACAACCTGTCTTCTGTTAAAGGACAATTTATTACTGTCAGAGAATAAATAAGAGTTGGACCTTTTCAGTAGTGTGGAACTTCAGTTACTGGGAGCAAAGGGGGGTCATCTACAGAACGGACTTGGCTCTGGCTTATGCACACAACCCGAAGGTAAACAGGTGTTGGTTTTCACCTCTACACATTAGAGCAGAGGTCGTCAACCCCCGGTCCGCGGCCCAAAGCCGGGCCGTACCACCTCTCTAGCCGGGCCGGAACGCGAAGGACACTGTGCGGGCCGTACCGCCTCTATAGCCGGGCCACGGAGGAGACTGTCAGCGGTGCAGCTGCCCGAGCAGAGAGATGACACCATCTCTCTGCGCTACGCAGAGGTGCGCCGCTGTCCCGCCCTAACATACGGGGCTGCAAGGCTACGCTACACAGAGGCGTGGCTGGCCGATGAGAGAGAGAGAATGACCTCATCTCTCTCCCCCCACCCTCGCTATGTACCGGCTCAACCGCTCAATACTTTCTCGCAATCTCCCCCCCCCTCACGGTCTCAGCAAGGGAAAGTAAGTACGGTGCACTGCGGAGGGACTTTTATAATTTTAATAATATTTTTATAATGGGACATTTAATAATGTTTTTATAATGGGACATTTAATAATGTTTTTATAATGGGACATTTAATTATGTTTTTATAATGGGACATTTAATTATGTTTTTATAATGGGACACTTAATGTTTTTATAATGGGGCATTTAATAATATTTTTATAATGGGACATTTAATAATATTTTTATAATGGGACATTTAATAATGTTTTTATAATGGCACATTTAATGTTTTTATAATGGGACCCCCTCTTACCGGGCCTTGGAAAAATATTCTTCCACAAAACCGGTCCTTGGTGCCAAAAAGGTTGGGGACCACTGCATTAGAGGACATAGGCCGTAGTGTACCGCACCCCTCCTCCCTGATCCCCCTAGACAAGACAACAAGCCAAGAAGAAGAAGGGGTGAGAGGGGTGAGGCCGCTACATATATATATATATATATATATATATATATATATATTAGTATTTTATATATATGCTGTTTGCTGTCATTCATGACATGATTTAAAGGAGTAAAAATCGTTTTTCAACTGGAGCGCATGTCCCCTTGTTGTTTCTATATATATATATATATATATATATATATATATATATATAATAAAATGTGTTTTCTTTCTATACTTTATTCAGGATAGTATATACTGTACAAACACATACTGAATCCTGAACTGTTTCTGAAATGCTGGACAGCTCCTTTGCTAATTTCTTGATGGTTGTAGTTCATTTGTTTGTGGGATCTTGCTAAGATTCTCTTCTTGGAACTCTCTGCACTTCCTTTATCATAAATCATCAGGATCAACAAGTGGATGATTTTTACATGTAGGATAGAAATGTCAAAATTGGCCCGGTAGGGAAGTAGTTAACCTGAACCCAAACATCTCACCCTTCACATAACCTAATTGTAACACTAAAGTGTAGCCTTTCAGTGTCTGTCCTAATATCTAAGGCTGGGTTCACACTATATGCGGAGCGGCTCGCAGCAGTGTGTGTGCTGCGTCCCTGTTCCCCGTTTCAGGTCCAAATTGTTGCCTGAATTCGGACCTGAAATGGAGCCAAAGATGCACAAGACCCTTCTGCAGTGCGCTCCGTGGCTCCCCCGGAGGTGTGTTTACCGGCTCCATTGAGAGCCGGTCACAGTCTCCTGTCATGCGAATTGGGAAACCTGCATCTATTTCGCATAAGTGTGAACCCAGCCTTAACCTTACCCTCAATCCTTAACCATCAAGGCCTCTACAAATGTGTCACAGTGTCAGAGACACTTTAAAGTGGAGGTAAACCCATCAATATAACAGTTTAAAAACAGTTACATTTGCAACATGCCGGGAAGGCTAACTGTCACATTGGTTGTGCTCTCAACCAAACTGTCAAACCATCCAATGGCTGGTGTCATAACTGATCATGTGTGCAGTATCATGGCAGTTGAAGATCAACCCGTGATCAAGATGGCAGTTTCCTTGGCTGAAAACAATAAGAGGGTTTACTTCCACTTTAAGCTTAGATAGCTTTACTGCCAAACTACAGAATCATATATTTATATTTACCAAATCATTAAAACATGTCACTTAACAGAAGTAGCATAGCAGTGATAGAATGAGAAGAGCTAATTCTGTCCTCATTGGAATATCTTCATTATGACTCATCTGTATAATGACTCTGGCTCCAAACACACTTGATGTATTTTACTGACAATGGAGAAACTATAGCTCCATAAATCATGGAATTATCGTGCTACATTAACAGATGTACTGATGGGAAGTAATCCTGAAAGAGTATACTGTACCATAATTAGGCAGAATAGGAATTTGTACATGTCACTCTCAAACTACAGATTGCCGCAGTTTTTCCAACCTTTTGAGATAAGAATAACAAAGGAGGGAGGAATAATTGTTGAAAAGTGTCTACAGATTATGTATTCACAAATGAGGAATTTTGCTGGAGATATCGGCAGTGTTACATGTCAGATATTCCTGACTTGCTTGCCTGAGAATAATTATAGTAAAAACCATCTTGCTGTATATCTCCCTAATTTAACCACTTGTCAACCGCCCGCCGTCAAATGACGGCGGGAGGAAGACCCTCTTGTTCTGGGCAGACGTCATATGACGTGATCGCCTTCACAAGCCACTAGGGAGCGTGCGCCGCCACGTCACTGGGGACCCGATGCGCGTGCCCGATGGCCGCCGGGCATCCGCGATTGCCCAGTAACTGAGCAGGACCGTGGATCTGTATGTGTAAACACACAGATCCATGTCCTGTCAGGGAGAGGAGACCGATGCTGTGTCCCTTGTACATAGGGACAACCATCGGTCACCTCCCCCACTCAGTCCCCTCCTCCCACAGTAAGAATCACAACCTAGGGAACACATTTAACCCCTTGATCGCCCCCTAGTGTTAACCCCTTACCTGCCAGTCATATTTATACAGTAATCAATGCATTTTTATAGCAGGGATTGCTGTATAAATGTGAATGGTCCCAAAAATGTGTCAAAAGTGTCCGATGTGTCCGCCGCAATATCGCAGTCACGAAAAAAACCGCTGATTGCCGCCATTACTAGTAAATAAAATAAAAAATAATAAAAATGCTATAAATCTATCCCTTTTTTTGTAGCTGCTATAACTTTTGCGCAAAACAATCAATATACGCTTATTGTGTTTTTTCTTTACCAAAAATATGTAGAAGAATACATATCGGCCTAGTCTGAGGAAAAAATTTGTTTAAAAAAAAAAAAATGGATATTTATTATAGCAAAAAGTAAAAAATATTGTGTTTTTTTTTTCAAACTTGTCCATCTTCTTTTGTTTATAGCGCAAGAAATAAAAACCGCAGAGGTGATCAAATACCACCAAAAGAAAGCTCTATTTGTGAAGAAAAAATTATAAAATTTTCATTTGGGTGACCGCGCAATTGTCATTCAAAGTGAGACAGCGCTGAAAGCTGAAAAATGGCTTGGGCAGGAAGGGGGTGAAAGTGCCCCGTAGGCAAGTGGTTAAAGAACTCCGTCATTACTTTACAATATACCCTTATATACCATGTGAAATTCTGAGAATTAATAGTCAAAAACACTTTGAGCTTAATGAAAGAAAAAATGTGCATAAGGCAAAAATGTCTTCTTGCTCATACCTACCAATCAGCTTATGCCTTTTTCCATATCTACAGTATGTTTTAAAATAAATCAAGGAATCAGATAGGTTGCTATGTGTAACAAGGAGTTTTGCATAATTTTTCATTTAGATTTCCTTGTCAAAGTATTTTATTGGACATATATATTAGTCACATACAGATCATATGTAATACATGTTGTTGATATTTGTCCAATTATTACAAATATAGAAAAATAACAAATAATAGGGTCTACAGAATATATCCTAATGAAAATTATAAGGACTTAAATGAGATAGAAAGTAAATAAATCCTTGTACTAATATATTCAAGACTGTAGTTGAAAGAAATATTTAACATATTGATTTCATTTAGATTTCATAAGAATTTTTGATCATGTTTGCAAATATTTTATTTCACTAGTAATGTGTCTTTTATTTTTTATTTTTTTTCAACAAAGTAATTTCATTTTACCGCACACTTATGACTGTGCAGCAAGCCAACAAAAATTTGCAAACTATAACCAATGATCTTAAAAATGTGTCTGACATTTTCATTTCTTATAGATACCAACACATGAAAACTTGTGTGCTGAGGAGTTTCTGTCTTTAACCCTTTCAATACAGGGCTTTTTATACCACTTCCATACCGGGCCTATTCTGGCACTTCTCTCCTACATGTACAAATCATCATTCTTTTGCTAGAAAATTACTCAGAATTACTACTCCTATTCCTCAATTGTGTACTACTACCGTTGCTTCATTGCACTGTTAAGCCCTGTACACACGATCGGATATCCTATGGATTCTAATCCGATGGTTTTGTCCATCGGAAATCCGATGAAGCTGACTTCCATCAGTCTTGCCTACACACCATCAGTCAAAAAACCGACCGTTCCAAACCCGGTGACGTAAAACACTCCGATGAGCCGAGAAAAATTAAGTTCAATGCTTCTGAGCATGCGTCGGCTTGATTCTGAGCATGCGTGGGTTTTTTATCCGATGGACTTGCCCATAGACGATCGGAATTTGCTATCGGTTTTTGATCCATCGGAAAAATGTAAAACATGTTCTATTTTTTAAAACCGATGGGTCCCATACACGATCGGTTTGTCCGATGAAAAAAGTCCATCGGACTGTTTTCATCGGTAAAACCGATCGTGTGTACAGGGCTTTAGACGTAGCTGAGCCCTTATTGAATCATTTAGATTAACCACTTTATACTGGTCTAGTACCCTGGGACATAGGTTTTTTTTGTTTATCTGCAAGAAATGTGATCTAGCTATGTCAATTTGCAGTTTTCTTTATTTTACCATATATGTACACTGTATATCTATGCTTTCTTTCTAATAAACTTTTTGAAAACGAAAATTACTCAGAACCCCCAAACATTATATATGTTTTTTTAGCAGACACCCTAGGGAATAAAATGACGGTTGTTGCAACTTTTTATCTTGCACGGTATTTGCGCAATAATTTTTCAAATGCCTTTTTTTGGAAAAAAAATGGTTTCATGAATTGAAAAAAAACAAAACAGTAAAGTTAGGCAAATTTTTTTGTTAAATATGAAAGATTATGTTACGCCGAGTAAATAGATACTTAACATGTCACGCTTTAAAATTGCGCACACTCATGGAATGGTGCCAAACTTCGGTACTTAAAAATCTCCATAGGCGACGCTTTGAAAATTTCGCTTCTGAGCGCAAGCTATTGGGGACAGGGGCGTTTTACATTTTTTTTTTTTCATAATTTTTTTTTATTTTACTTAATTTTTTTTAATTTTACACTTTTTTTTTCATAATTTTTTTTTTATTTTACTTAATTTTTTTTAATTTTACACTTTTTTACACTCATGGAATGGTGCCAAACTTCGGTACTTAAAAATCTCCATAGGCGACGCTTTGAAATTTTTTACAGGTTACCAGGTTAGAGTTACAGAGGACGTCTAGTGCTAGAATTGTTGCACGCGGCGATACCTCACATATGTGGTTTGAACGGCGTTTACATATGTGGGCGGGACTTACGTGTGTGTTCGCTTCTGAGCGCAAGCTATTGGGGACAGGGGCGTTTTACTTTTTTTTTTCATAATTTTTTTTTTATTTTACTTAATTTTGCCCTGTAAACATCCCTTGTAATAGGAATGGTGTGTGACAGGTCCTCTTTATGGAGAGATGCGGGGTCAATAAGACCCCACATCTCTCCTCCAGGCTGGAAAGCATGATATCTGGAAAAATAAATCACGATCTCATGCTTTCAGCCGCAATCGTGGCTTTGTTTACCTTTGGGAACCCGGGAGCGACGTCATCACATCATGCCCGGGCCTCCGACGGTCATAGATGGTCACCAGTCATCTCTATGCTCATCATGTGACCACCGTCATGTGACCACCGGCGCCGGACGATTCTTTCTCCGGGCCCCCGATGGCACAGGAGAGGCCGGAGAAGCACCGGATGGAGGCGGGAGGGGGGGTTGTCCCCTCCAGCCGCCTATAAGAACGATCAAGCGGCAGGAACCGCCGCTATGATCGTTCTTATGGTGCGCAGAATCGTCGGCAGAAGAGAAGGATATCTGAATGATGCCTCTAGCTGCAGTCATCATTCAGATATCCCCCCACAAACCCAGGACGTCATATGATGTCCACCCGGAGGGAGAGAGGGTTCCTGCCGGCGTCATTTTACAATGACACGGTATGGAAGTGGTTAAGTCAGGGTTTCAGTGTACACTTAACATTAAGAATATGCTAATCATCAAAGATTAGTTTTGGGATTGGGTTAGAGATTCTGTTATGATTTTATTGCTGTTTTTTTATGTGCCGTTTTTTATTCCCACTAGGTAGCGTCATTGTTTTTTTGTCCTTGTGAGCAGTGAGCACTGTCATGGATACAGAAGGTGATGGGAAATTCAAACTTTTAGAATTGTCATTAGAACAAGTGGCAAGGATAAACTTCCAATGGGGACACCTGTTTTGGTGATAACTGTTTAAAGTGGTTGTACACTACCATCTTTGACTTGTACCTATAGGTAAGCCTATAATAAGTCTTACCTATAGGTACTGTAAATATCTCCTAAACATTCACCGTCTAGGAGATATTTACTATATATGCAGCCGATGACATCATCGGCGCATGCGCACTGAAGGAATGGCCACCTGTGCCGTAAACGACGGCTCCCCCCACACTTGCGCAGGAGTGATGTAATCGTGGCTCTGGCCAGTCACGCAGCCAGAAGGAAGACGTGTGAAGATGGAACAGGCCTCCAGTGATGCAATTTCATCTCATCAAGGCTTAGTTTTCAGGTAAAGTTTCACATAATGTGCTAGTATGCGATGCATACTAGCAAATTATGGCTTTACTTTGCAGGTCAGAAAAAAAAATCGCTTTAAGGTTGGATTTCACCACACTTTGGAGTGGTTGTGTCTAAGGCAAATCTCCACAGGGACACAAGGTAACCAATAAGGTTAAAACTAGGGTTGAACCGATACCACTTTTTTAAGACCGTGTACAAGTACCGATACCGATTACCGATACTTTTTTTTATTTCATGTGACAGTTTTTCTTTACAATTTTTTTTTTTTTTTACAATTTTTATATATATATTGACTGCTCCATGTCAGCCCAGCTGGGTGAGGCCCCGCTCACCCCTAAGTAATCGGGACTTAACTATACATTTTTCACCTCAGCCTCAGCGTTCTTCTCTTTTCCTCCTATGTGCCTATTTGTGCTCCTCTACCTGGCTGGTCTAAATGGCTGGCTGTCTGTCCATACGTGTGGATTAAGCTGGACGCAGTCCCTGGTGTCTCGTCTAAATGACCATAATCCAGGGAGCCCCGGTGGGGTCCGCAAGGTCCATAAAGTGGACAGCGGTCATGGCAGAGTGCTCTCCTATGCACGCGCACCTGCGCTGTGCCAGTGTCGACGGTCGGATGACGGAGGTTGGGTAAGCTAAATGCTTTGTATCCAAATGTATGCTGCATTACTGGGTATTGTTGGACCTTGCTCCCTGCAGCCACTATACATAGCCTAAACTCCACTGGGGGTACTCTGCATAACAGGCATACAAAGTAACACTTTGTCTGTTTACACATGGCAATAATGTGTTGGTGGCTTCTCATGTTTGCTTTACTGTTGTGCCATTATGGCAAACCCCCTCCAAAGACCAGCATTTTCCAAAGAAGGTAGAGGAGTCACCTGTGATGTCTACTGGAGCCAGCCATGGCTTGTTGAGATATGGGATATGCTTCTGTTTTTCTATGTGACCTTTGGATTTCCTAAAAAAATATAAAAAAAAGAAGAGTATGGAGAAGCATGTTTATGATGTCTACAATTCCCTTGGTTTGTGTACACTGCAGAAGATGATTGTAATTTTGTTACAAATTCCTACCTTTTTGTTGCTGTTCTGAACAAACTTTTCATCATGTCCTGATTCCTTCCAGGACTAGGTTTTAGCTAATTAACCTCCACCTGGTTATCAGAGCTGTAGATGGAAGCTTCTGTCTCCCTCTAGCTGTGGTTAACTCCTCAGGGTTTGTTACTAAGCAATCTATTTACTGCATTTAACCTTTTTTTCCCTTGTCCAGGGTCGCACTGGGTTGCGGGAATGAGGCTGTGCAGTTCAGTTTTTTTCTCCCGCTGGTCAGTCTCGATTCCGGACACGATTTTCAGACATCTGTGCAGGTCTCTGTGCGGATGTCAATATGGGTCACGGCCCGGAGTCGCAAAGGTAATACGAACTGCTTTTTTGAAGTTGGTGCGGAGCCGCAGATGCAGCGTTGCACCGATTAGGGCAGTGCGATTGCCGCCTATTTTTACATACGATTTGACTGGTCGGGTCGCATGTCAAAAACGCACCAGTGTGATCTGGGGCTATGGGTTGGTTTGCTGAATGGTGCGCAAACCCTGTGGAGAGGTTATCTTAGTGTTTACCAATCTCAGAGCGAACATGCTTCAGGCCCTTCAATAAGAAGACATGGATGAACATGAAGGAGCAGTCTCATAGCTTTCCCAAGCAAACATCCCTTCTCAGGCTCTATAAGAGGAATACACGGATGGGCATGACAATATGAATCCCACTTGCTTAAACAGCCATGGATAAGGGTGACACCTAAAGGGTTTCACATCCAATAAACACATTGCCAATACACTCTAAATGGGTGTTTTCGGCTCACCCTGTGAAAGTGTTATCTGCTCTGACAATGAGAAGCTGCCTATCCATACCAGGTGAAGCTGTCCATTTTCCAAATTTCCGGATGGGCATGACAGTATGTATCCCACTGGCTCAAGCAGCCAGGGATAAGGGTGACACCTAAAAGGTTTCACATCCAATAAACACATTGCCAATACACTCTAAAGGGGTGTTTTCGGCTCACCCTGTGAAGGGGTTATCTGCTCTGACAATGAGAAGCTGCCTAACCATACAAGGTGAAGCAGCCCATTTTCCAAACTTCCAGATGGACATGACTGCATACATTCTGCTTTGTTCAAGCAACCAAGGATAAGGATGACGACACCTAACAGGTGTCGCATTCTTTAAACATGTGGTCAATACACTCTAAAAGAGTGTTTTCCACTCACTATGTGAAGTCTCCAAGCCTTCCCAAGCAAACAATCCACTTCAGATCATTCCAAAGAGAAACAGACGAATATGACTGCAAGGATGTTGCATAGAACAAGCAACCTAGGATAAAGATGACGATGACACCTAATCAGTTTTCACAATTAAGCAGATGGTCAAGACGCTCTAAAGGAATGACTAGATTCGTCTCGTGCGGGGACCGTCTGTTTGCAAATGTCCAGCCTTCTTTCAGGGCCTTCTCAGGCCAACCAATTCTCTCCAGTCTCTTCTAAACATGAAATAGAGGATGACCTGTGTCCAGATTGGTAAAATTGGTGAAATGCTGGTATATAGAGGTGAAGCTTTTTAAGTATTTTAAGTACTTCCAGAAGACAGCTGGATGTGGAATGGATCAAGTGCTTGTTCGTCAAGATTGGAGGATATCGTCACAGCAGGATGTCAAAGTTATGCCCTTTCTGAACGAATAGAGGTCCAGGGGTTGGGATCACCCCGCTGGTCAGTATGTGTCCCTTGTGGGATTGGCCATTTACATGACCTTACCATCAGAAGGTGTGACCCTCAAGGACAAACGCTATCACTGCATTTTTTCTTAATCGCAGAAGGGCAAGCCTAAATTTAATAGTGGCCAGTTTGGCTTCCTGCCTCAAGATGAAGGTCTACTGAGTTAAAGAAGACTGAAAACTCAAGTCAGTTTCCACACTCATGCCAGAGAGCTTAGTTTCTGCGCTTTCTGGATGGAAGTCCAGGAAAGACAGGGAAGCCAATGCATAAACCAAGAAGTCAGTAAAAACTTCCATGTCAGGATGCTTTCTGTTATTTTGGGATTGTGCCACCCATACATGCCCTAGGGGCACGATGTGGTTCCTCTGTGCTCATAGGGACGGCTTTGGTGATTGACACGTGGTCCCCTAAGGCAAGCATTTTGGGCCATATTTGGAGATCTTTAATCCTTCACGTCTCTGATTGAGCCATAAAAATCGCCTCACTCCAGCAGCTCAGGTAGGCTCAGTTTAACTCTCGCTCCCATTCAAGCCGGGTTTCTGGACCAGTGGCCTAAACTTGTGGTTGAAGAAACTAATCGTCTGCAATGTCATTCCCTACAGACGACCTGGTGGTGCAGTCAGACACCAGCCAGTGTAGGTGAGCCTTACTTCAAGAACAATGAGCTCAGGGCCAATGGTCTTTTGTCAAGGATCCAAGACTCAGTTCTGGAGTTGAGGGCAGCCTTTTCAGGCTCTAAACCTTCAGTCACCTCATCCAGGGTAAGCCTGTCCTGGGAAAGTTAGGCTGTGGCCTACATCTGGAAACAAGGCTCAGTCTCTCACTTCTGAAGTTCTCTCTAATTCTAGAATTCACCCAAGTCAATTCTCCCAGCGATCTGCGACCTATTTGCATGGTCGGAAGAATTTTTAGGCGAACTACTTGTCCAGGACAAGTCTGGATGACAATGGATGATCCAGGCTACTGCGAGTCTTCCGAGAACTAACAGAGCTTGGTGTTTTTTCTGCCAAAGGTAGACCGCTTACACTCCCAGTCGGCACTAAGTGGCTGAAGTTCCATTCCAGGGCCCAGGATCCACCTAAGCATACCTATAGTAGAACATAGCATATATGCCCAGTATATTCGCTGATCAAGATTTTACGCTGGACTCTTCAGAAGCCTGCTCTGAATGCCTACAGGTGTGGATTTACTTAGTTCTATGTGCAAGCATGCTATAGGCATGCATTTGGGCTATCTCTGTCTTCAGAGGGCTTCCAACGCTTAATTGTTTCATCAGATGCCTTCAATCACCCTGTGGTACCTTTCACTGAAGCTGAATTACTGGTTGCAATTACATCAGCATTGGTGTCCTTGGGTTTTAAGGAACCCATACTCGCGTACTTCCCAGACCGGGTTGGTGCTCATGCCAATGCTCGAATTTGTGCCTGAACTGACCTTCAGAGTTTATATCACAAAAGAGAATTTCCTCCTACGTTCCCTTTGGGGAGTACTCAAGAAGTTAGCCCATCGGATGTGGGCTAAGCTCTAAAATATTTAATCAAGGCGACTCCTGCCATCAGGAGGTCTGTGCATCTGTTTGTCATTTTCAGGTGGAACACATAATGATTTTACGGCTTCCAGCAAGGTTATTATCTCTTGGTTGGTAACCTCATCTCCTTGGCCTGCAGGTTGTAGGGCTGGCTGTGCCAGGAGAATCAGGGCACTCTCACTAGAAGGGTTCAGACCTTGAGAGTGACAGCAGGCCGGGTGTCTCAAACTATCTGCAATGCAGCCACATGGACACCAAAATATTCATATTCATGGCTTAATGACAATTGAGTTTGTCAGAGGCATCATGGCTTCTGTTACTGTTTTAGTCAGAATTATGGAGTGTGTAGCATTATCCCCACCCTGTTTTGGCTAGTTAATTCCCAGCTGTGCTGGCATGGAGCCATCAGGAAAACTGAAAATTTAATTCAAATACTTACCGTAATTTTCCTTTCCTGACGAGCTCCATGTCAGCACAGTACCCGCCCAGTTAAGTAGTAATAGTTACGAAACGCTGAGGTGAGTGAAAAATGTATAGTTAAGTCCTGATTACGTAGGGGTGGGCGGGGGCCTCACCCAGCTGTACTGACATGGAGCTCGTCAGGAAAGGAAGATTACGGTAAGTATTTGAATTAAATTTTCCATTATATATATTTTTTTTTTACAATGCTTTCTTTTTTTTTGGGGGGGGGGGGAGTGGACAGTCAGTGTCAGTGTTTATTTGATTTTTTTTACAATTTTACTTTAGAATATTTATTTATTACAATGTTTCCTTTTTTTTTTATTCAACCCTGTTGGGGGTAGGGGGGCTTTGGTGAGATGTAAGGGGCCTAAACAGACAGAGAAAGGGACTGAGGACACAGATTCCCCAGTCCCTTTCTCAGCTGCCTCAGCTGCACTGAAGATGAATGGGGAGGAGACAGCGGCTCCTCTCCATTCATAAACGGAGACATTGTATCACTGACTCTGTTCATTCGGAGAAGCAAGGAGCCGGTAAATAACATATTTACTGGCTCCTTCCTCCACGCTCCATCCTGAAAGCTCTGGGACAGGGGTGGCGGAGGAGGACTGGGGGGGGGGCGGATTGAACACAGAGAGGGAGCGGAGGAGGAGGGGGGTCTCTCTCTCTCCCCAAAACAGTCCTGGCCCCTGAAGGCATGGACTCTACTAGACCTCTGAAGGTATGCTGTGGTATCTGGCTCCAAGCCATCAGTAACAGATCTTTTAAGTTGTGAGGTGGGCCTCCATGGATCAGACTTATCCAGTGCAGCAGGGCTGCATCGGCAAAGTGTTCCTGACAAATATCTCTGCTGTACCTCTTGTCTGCACTGTGCATTATTTAGTCCTAACCCCTGCAGTATGTGCATTACACACTCCTGTCCCCTGCTCTACCTGCGGTATGTGTGTTATGTACTCCTATTCCTTGCACTCTGCGTGATTGTGCGTTACTTCTGCAGTCTGTGCATTACCTTCTCTTGACTCCTGCATTCTGTGCATTATTTACTCCTGAGCTCTCCGCTTTATGTGGTACCTACACCTGATCACTCTGTGTCCTACTTACTCTTGACCCAGAGCAGAGTAGGTTCAGGTTTTATTTAGCCATAACTTTTAAGCACCATCCACCGTTGGCACAATTTGGCAACACGCACAAGGCATTATTATCTCCTGACCCCTGCACTGTGCATTACCTACTCTTGACCCATGTACTCTGTACTGTATATTATGCTTCCTTGTCCCCTGCACTCTGTATTATTTTTGCATGACCCTTGCACTCTGTGTGTTACTTACTTCTAGTCTCTGAAGTTTGTGAATTACTGTATTTATTGGCGTATAACACTCACTTTTTTATCCTGAAAATAGAGGGTAAACTGTGCCTGCGTGTTATATACAGGGGGCTGTGAAACGTTTTTTTCCTGAAACGTCCCTCTTAAAGTTAGGGTGCGTGTAATACACCTGTGCGTGTTATACGCCGATAAATACAGTACTTACCCTACTGTAAAGGCTAGTTATAAATTGGGGTGTTTGCCTTCTTTTTGTATAACTTGATTGCTGTATTTGGTGTGGGGACACGTTGGATGCCTTCAGCTGCCATTATGCTCTTGCTGGCATCTAATGGGTCCCTGTGCCTTTAAGTAGGAGTGGGCTCCCTCCAGGCAAACCTGACCTTAATTTATCCACAACTCTATATGCTCCAACTTTGAGACTTTAAAAAATTCAGTTAGGACCGCAGTATACAAGGGAGCCTTGGCGTGCACTGCAGCTTCCACAACCTAAAACCTCTGTTTTTAAAGTAAATTTTTAGTAAATTGTTAGACAGGGTGAATTTGTTTCTTTTTTTGTAGGCTAGCTAGAATGTGTGCTAGGAATTTTTTGTCTGTTTGTGATGCTGTGTGTTACTTACTCCTGTCCCCTGCATTCTGTGCGTTACTCCTGTCCCCTGCACTCTGTGTGTTACTTACACCTGACTCCTGCACTCCATGCATTACTGACTCACTCTGTGTGTTACTTATGCCTGACCACTGCACTCTGTTACTTACTCTTGACCAAGAACAGAGTAGGCTCAGGTTTTATTTAACCATACACTTGTAAGCCCCTCCCACCACAATTTGGCAATACCCAGGATTTGCTGCCACATCTTTGTTCTCCTCAGGTTGTAACACTCTAGCCAGATGGTCACTCCTCATATACCTCATATACCAATCAGATGTCTATCTGCACGTTTGTCTGCATAAATGCATAGCAGATAATATTTTGCATCAAATAAAAATTTGCATTAGCAAAAAACATGCAAAATACTATTCTATTAAGAATCTTGATACATATGGTGGGTATGCTCATTTTATTATTGCCGTTATATCTTAATAGACCTCTGCTGGAAGCTAAATAGATCTGGCAAAGCAACATTTACAGCATTTTAATTTAGTGGAGTTGATGTATAAAAAAGGGTTGAAGAAATACAATATAAGCTGCCTATAACCAATTTGATTTTGTCCTTTATCTTCAAGTGTAAGTTATATAATGAAAGCTTACTTCATGACAGATTTTATCATTCATTCTTTTTTTAATTGTACATACAGTATGTAGCGGGGTGCCACTTTACAGTGAGTTAAAGACTATGGTTATCTTGAGAAATAACCCCAGCTCCCTCCGGAGTCTCTTTAATATATTGCAGCAACTGTTGTTTAACTATATGGAACGGTGCATTGTGGAACTTATGATACAGGGAGAAAGGGACTCCATTGCCATGGGTATAAAAATAGACTATGGTACCCACAGTGCAGCTGTACTCCCAAAGTGCATTGCATCATCGCACAGCTTTCTGGGGGAGGTTACTTAAAGGCAGAGAGGGGCTACGCTCACTCTCTCTGGACATCACCTGCTATCAAAGAGGAAGCCAGTGTTGAGGCCTGCTGCCGGAGAGTCTAGGCCTAAAGCCTGGGCCTACAGTGGTGAAGTAGGATCACTCAGCCCAAGGAGGGATCCTGTCCTAGATGTCCAGCTCTCACTCCACAGAGACCGGATCATCCATCTACCGACATCTTGTGCGGCAGTGTGAGGGACCGGTGACTGCGGGTTGCGGAGAGGCCGTGGACCGGAACACCGACAGTGGAACATACCAGAGGGACGAGGTCTGCTTTGGTGAGAGGGCACCTGCCCGAATTTCATTAACTGTTGCGTAGGGATGAGCTTGGTGTTCGAGTCGAACATAGGTTCTACTCGAACATCGGCTGTTCGCAGCGTTCGGCGAACAACGAACGATTTGGGCCGTTCGCGCCAAATTCGAGTGACGCGAACGGCCCAGAATACACTGCGCCATCGCAGTGTAATCCCGGCACTGTGATTGGCCAAGCATGCACTGTGACCCTGCATGCTTGGCCAATCACAGCGCCGGCAGTGAGGAGAGCAATGATTGGCCACAGGCAGGATGCCTGTGGCCAATTATAGCTGAGGGGGTTTAGTACACGCCCCACACTATAAAAGGCCGCCAGCGCGGCGGCCTCGTGTAGTGTGTTCCGGAGCAGGGACAGTGTCAAATCCATTCTTTGCTAAACCTTGTGTGTAGGGACAGAGAAGGATAGGCAGGGAGAGTGTCAGTGTCATATTCTTTGCTAAACCTTGTGTGTAGGGAGAGAGAAGGATAGGCAGGGAGAGTGTCAGTGTCATATACTTTGATAAACCTTGTGTGCAGGGAGAGAGAAGGATAGGCAGGGGACAGTGTCAGTGTCATATTCTTTGCTAAACCTTGTGTGCAGGGAGAGAGAAGGATAGGCAGGGAGAGTGTCAGTGTCATATACTTTGATAAACCTTGTGTGCAGGGAGAGAGAAGGATAGGCAGGGGACAGTGTCAGTGTCATTGTTGCTAAGCCTCCTGCACATTATACACCTGAAGTTAGCCCGTATTGCTGCTTTTTCCTGGTGTGTTACACCAACAGGATTTTGTGGCACTTACAGCGGGCGGAGTGTGCCTCCTGACCATATTACACCTGAACTTAGCCTGTATTGCTGCTTTTTCTTGGTGTGTTACACCAACAGGATTTTGCGGCACTTACAGCGGTCGGAGTGTGCCTCCTGACCATATTACACCTGAAGTTAGCCTGTATTGCTGCTTTTTCCTGGTGTGTTACACCAACAGACATTTGCGGCACTTACAGCGGGCGGAGTGTGCCTCCTGACCATATTACACCTGAAGTTAGCCTGTATTGCTGATACCCAGATAGAGGAAGGCAGTAGCGTGAGAGCAGAGAGAGGGGATGCTCAAGAAGGACACCAATCTGGCAGTCATGTTCCAGCAGCTGCAGCATACTGCCAGATTGGCTCCAGTGATGAGGAGGGAGGGGATGATGAGGTCACTGACTCCACGTGGGTGCCTAATAGGAGAGAGGAGGAGGAGGATGAGGAGGAGGCACATCTCCAACGAGGCAGGATGCCCTCGGGGGGCCAGCGTAAGGGCAGCACACCGACGGAATCACACCGCAGAGCTCCGCCTGTGCAGGGCGCTGCCTCTGCCCGTTATTCAAAAAGTTCTTTGGTGTGGGCCTTTTTTGAGTCAAGTGCATCAGATCGCACAGCTGCTGTTTGCAACATATGTCTCAAGCGTATATCGCGTGGCCAAAACATCACCCGCTTGGGCACCACATGCTTGACCAGACATATGTTGACCTGCCATGCAGCTCGTTGGCAAGCCTACCTTAAAGACCCACACCAAAGAACAAAGCGGACCTCTTCTTGCACCGCATCAGCTGGGATCTCCAACCCCACTATACCTTCAGTCCTCTCTGAAACCTGCTCTGAGAGGAATGAAGGTGTAGAATTAGGTGTGTCACAGCCAAGTACTTGCGGGCACTCTGCTAGCAGTACACCGACGTCCGATTCTAGCAGGCAAATTTCCCTGCCCCAGCTGCTGGACCGTCGAAAGAAGTTCACTCCCAGCCATCCACATGCCCAGCGGTTGAATGCTAGCTTGGCTAAATTGCTAGCGCTTCAACTACTGCCTTTTCAGTTGGTAGACTCGGCCCCCTTCCGTGAGTTTGTGCAATGTGCGGTTCCTCAGTGGCAGGTTCCCAAACGCCACTTTTTCTCACGGAAGGCGATTCCGGCTCTCTAACCGGCATGTGGAAGGCAATGTCTTGGCCTCGCTGGACAGGGCGGTCAGCGGTAAGGTACATATTACCGCTGACTCATGGTCCAGCAGGCATGGACAGGGACGTTACCTTTCTTTCACGGCCCATTGGGTCACTCTTTTCGCAGCTGGGAAGGATGCAGGACAAGGTGCAGTAGTGTTGGAGGTTGTTCCACCGCCACGCCTCCAAAATGCTACTACTGGTTGTGACACACCTCTGTCCTCCACCCCCTCCTCTTCTTCTTCCTCCATGGCCTCTTCCTGTGCTTTGTCCTCGGAACCAGCGGTGCTCCGTAGGCATTCAAGGGGCTACGCAAGTACGCAGGCAAAAAGATGCCATGCCGTGCTTGCGCTGGTGTGTTTGGGTGACAGGAGCCACACTGGGGCAGAGGTTCTGTCTGCTCTGCAGGGGCAGGCCGAGAGGTGGTTGACGCCACGCCAGGTTAAGCCAGGAATGGTAGTTTGCGACAATGGCACCAACCTCCTCTCCGCTCTCCGACAGGGACAACTGACCCATGTGCCCTGTGTGGCTCACGTCCTTAACCTGGTGGTGCAGCGGTTCTTGGGCAGGTACCCGGGCTTACAGGATGTCCTGAGGCAGGCCAGGAAAGTCCGTGTGCATTTCCGCAGATCTTATAATGCCAGTGCTCGCCTGGCTGAGCTGCAAAAGGAGTTGAACCTGCCCAAGAACCGCCTTATATGTGACATGCCCACCAGGTGGAACTCAACATTGGCCATGCTGCAGCGGCTGCACACGCAGCAGAGGGCCATCAATGAGTTCCTGTGCGACTACGGCACCAGGACAGGGTCAGGGGAGCTCGGGTTTTTTTCACCACGCCAGTGGGGCATGATTAGGGATGCATGCACTGTCCTGGCACCATTTGAGGAGGCCACGAGGATGGTGAGCAGTGACAGTGCATGCATCAGTGACACTGTGCCTCTTGTCCACCTGTTGGAACATACGCTGCGTGGAATAATGGACAGAGCACTTGAGGCAGAACAGAGGAAGGAAGAGGAGGACTTCCTTGCCTCTCAAGGCCCCCTTTACCCAGACAGTGTTCCTTCTGTCCCACCCATCGCACAGGAAGAGGAGGAGGAGGAGGATTGTGTCAGCATGGAGGTGGAGCCTGGCACTCAGCATCATCAGCAGCAGTCTTTTAGGGATGATTTACAGTCCCAAGAAACCAGTGGACTTGTACGTGGCTGGGAGGAGGTGGCTGCGGATCATGTCGTCCTTAGTGACCCAGAGGACTCCGGACCGAATGCCTCAGCTAACCTACTCTGCATGGCCTCCCTGATCCTGCAAAGTCTGCGGAAGGATCCTCGTATTCTTCGGATCAAGGAGAGGGACCATTACTGGCTGGCCACTCTCCTTGATCCACGGTACAAGGGTAAGGTTGCGGACCTTATCTTACCATCGCAGAGGGAGCAGAGGATGAGACAACTCCGGGAGGCCTTGCAGAAAGGTCTGTGCAACGCGTTCCCAGAGACTGGGAGGTTACAAACTCCTGGTCCTGGACAACGAGTTGCTGAGGCTTCGGTCAGTCAAAGAAGGAGCGGTGGGGAAGGTGGCCATCTGACCGATGCGTTCAGACAATTCTTTAGTCCGCAGCCCCAAGGTATGATCGGTTCCAGCAACCATCGCCAGCGTCTGATATACATGGTGCAGGAATACCTAGGGGCAAGGTCAGACTTGGACACCTTCCCCACCGAAAATCCTCTGGCTTACTGGGTCTTGAGGATGGATCACTGGCCAGAGCTTGCACAGTATGCAATTGAGCTACTGGCCTGTCCTGCATCCAGCGTTCTTTCAGAACGCACATTCAGTGCTGCTGGAGGATTTGTCACGGATCACAGGGTGCGCCTGTCCACCGACTCTGTTGATCGACTGACCTTCATAAAGATGAACCAGTCTTGGATCACCACCAGCTACCAAACACCTGAAGCTGATATAACAGACTAAATTATTTTCAAATGTCACATCCCTTCAAGACTGATGCTGATGCTGAGAGACTGTCCTGTTATGTTGACTGATTATCCTCCTCCTCCTCAATGATCCGATTGATGATGATAGCTTGGAAGAACATTTTTGTTTCTGGGTGCCGCCACCAGTGGCTAAGGCCCAATTTTTCAGCCCCTGTTTAACAGGGGCGTGTTATTACAATTTTTGATGCAATACTTTGCAACAGGGCTCATTGCTGTGCTCCAAGTACAGTATCTGTGAGGGGTTGCAGTGTTGTGGCACCAGTGCCTAAGGCCCAATTTTTATGCCCCTGTTTAACAGGGGCATGTAATTACAATTTTTTATGCAATGCTTTGCAGTAGGGCTCATTCCTGCACTCCAACTAGAGTATCTGGGAGAGGTTGCAGTGTCGTGGCACCAGCACCAGTGGCTAAGGCCCAATTTTTCAGCCCCTGTTTAACAGGGGCGTGTAATTACAATTTTTGATGCAATACTTTGCAACAGGGCTCATTGCTGTGCTCCAAGTACAGTATCTGTGAGGGGTTGCAGTGTTGTGGCACCAGTGCCTAAGGCCCAATTTTTCTGCCCCTGTTTAACAGGGGCATGTAATTACAATTCTTGATCTAATAATTCACAGCAGGGCCCATTCCTGCGCCCACCAAGACTAATTGTGAGGCCTTACAGTGTTGTGTCAACACCACCACCACCACCACCACCAAAGGCCCAATTTTTCAGCCCCTGTTCAACAGGGGCATGCAATTACAATTCTTGATCTAATAATTCACAGCAGGGCCCATTCATGCGCCCACCAAGAGTAACTGTGAGGGCTCACAGTGTTGTGGCAACACCAACATGTAAGGGGCAAATTTCAGCTGAGTATATACGGCAGGCCCCTACTTTCAAACATCCAACTTACAAATGACTCCTCCTTGCAAACGGAAGGATACAACAGGAAGTAAGAGGAAATCTACCCCTAGGAAGGGGAATTCTCTCCTGTAAGAGTTAATATGGGAAAAAAAAGTGTCTCCTCTCCACTGATGCTTTATCACCAATTCTTGTTTCAATAAAAAGCCCAAATTTTCAAAACACATTTGTCATTAGGACGGAAAGTGAGGTGAACTGTTCTGAACAGGTGCACACTGCACAGACAGCAAAACAAATGTTACAGGGGTGATAACCCTTCCCTATGTTTTCCAAAAACCTTAAAAATAGATTTTTTGGCTGGAGCTACACTTAAACAATGTACCTGTTCAAAATTACAAACAGATTCTACATAAGAACAAACCTACAGTCCCTGTCTTGTATGCACCGCCTGTATACGGCTGTTCAGAGTATATAGGGCCTTTTTTATTTTGTGTGCGGGGTTCCCCTTAATATCCATACAAGACCCAAAGGGGCTGGTAATGGGCTGGGGCAGGGGGGGGGGGCTGTGATGGGGTAGCTATGCCATTTTCCTTAAAGATTTTCATCCATATTACCGGGACCAGACATTACATTAAAGCCGCAAGCAGTTTTAAATGGCTTTTTTTCCTTTAGTAATGCAATTTTGTGCAGGGACAGTTCTAAACACGGGAAACACGTGGCACTTCACAGGCATACTTTAGACACCCCCCAGGTACGATATTTAAAGGAATATTTGCCTTTTTTTTTTTTTCACTTTATGCATCATTAAAATGACTGCTCCCGAAAAACGGCCGTTTTTAAAACTTTTTTTTGGATTGATACATGTCCCCTGGTGCAGAACCCGGGTTCCCAAACCCTTTTTAGGACAATAACATGCATATTAGTCGTTATAAATAGCACTTTAGATTTCGAACGTTCGCATGCATTGTATTTAATAGGGTTCTAAAGTTCGTGCGAACTTTCGGTCCGTTCGCGGGTTCTGGTGCGAACCGAACCCGGGGGTGTTCGGGTCATCACTACTGTTGCGTAGGCCTGTGACTTTTTGAAGACCTGCCATTGTTAGAGAAGTGCATCACACGAAAGGACATGTGCATCTCGTGTGGCCGCGTATTTTAAAGATTGGCGTTTGCACCGTCAGTGAGTTTTATATCTTCACAAACATTGAGGATATTCAATTTCTACTTTTATAAAGCCTTGTGGATTACAAATGTTTATGTGCATCAACGATTGCTAGCGAAGACTCCTAATACTGAAGGAACTTTACACTGAACTTAGTCAGGCCTGACTAGAGCAAATAGTACTGGGACACGTGTACAATATTGCCCATTAGGGGGAGCTCACGAGCATCGGTTTTACACATATTGAAAGTGTGCATTAAAACTGTGTTTTATTATTGTTTGCTATACCATTGACTCTGCAGGGCCCTGTAAGAGTCAACTGTACTGCTGTTTAACCACTTAAGCCCCGGACCATTTCGGGCCATTAGGACCAGGCCTGTTTTTGGGATTCGGCACTGCGCTGCTTTAACTGTAAATTGTGCGGACATGCAATGTTGTACCCAAATGAAATTTGCATCCTTTTCTTCCCACAAATAGAGCTTTCTTTTAATGGTATTTGATTGCCTCTGCGATTTTTATTTTTTGCGATATAAACGGAAAAAGACCGAAAATTTTGAAAAAAAATGATATTTTCTACTTTTTGTTATAAGAAAAATCGAATAAACTCAATTTTAGTCAGACATTTAGGCCAAAATGTATTCAGCCACATGTCTTTAGTAAAAAAAATGTCAATAAACGTATATTTATTGGTTTGCGCAAAAGTTATAGCGTTTACAAACTAGGGTACATTTTCTGAAATTTACACAGCTTTAAATTTATGACTGCCTATCTCATTTCTTGAGGTGCTAAAATGGCAGGGCAGTACAAAACCCCCCCAAATGACCCCATTTTGGAAAGTAGACACCCCAAGGAAATTGCTGAGAGGCATGTTGAGCCCATTGAATATTTTTTTTTTTTGTCCCAAGTGATTGAATAATGACAAAAAAAAAAAAAAAAAAAAAATTACAAAAAGTTGTCACTAAATGATATATTGCTCACACATGCCATGGTTATATGTGGAATTGCACCCCAAAATACATTTTGCTGCTTCTCCTGAGTACGGGGATACCACATGTGTGGGACTTTTTAGGAGCCTGGCCACGTACGGGACCCCGGAAACCAAGCACCGCCTTCAGGATTTCTAAGGGCGCAAATTTTTGATTTCATTCCTCACTACCTATCACAGTTTCGAAGGCCATAAAATGCCAAAATAGCACAAAACCCCCCCAAATGACCCCATTTTAGAAAGTAGACACCCCAAGGAAATTGCTGAGAGGCCTGTTGAGCCCGTTGAATATTTTTTTTTTTTGTCCCAAGTGATTGAATAATGACAAAAAATAAAAATAAAAAATAAATTACAAAAAGTTGTCACTAAATGATATATTGCTCACACATGCCATGGTTATATGTGGAATTGCACCCCAAAATACATTTTGCTGCTTCTCCTGAGTACAGGGATACCACATGTGTGGGACTTTTTAGGAGCCTAGCCGCGTACGGGACCCCGAAAACCAAGCACCGCCTTCAGGATTTCTAGGCACAAATTTTTGATTTCACTCCTCACTACCTATCACAGTTTCTAAGGCCATAAAATGCCAAAATAGCACAAAACCCCCCCAAATGACCCCATTTTGGAAAGTAGACACCCCAAGCTATTTGCTGAGGAGGCATGGTGAGTATTTTACAGCTCTCATTTGTTTTTGAAAATGAAGAAAGAAAATTTTTTTTTTTTTTTTTTTTTTTTCAATTTTCAAAACTTTGTGACAAAAAGCGAGATCTGCAAAATACTCACAATACCTCTCAGCAAATAGCTTGGGGTGTCTACTTTCCAAAATGGGGTCATTTGGGGGGGTTTTGTGCCATCTGGGCATTCCATGGCCTCCGAAACTGTGATAGGCAGTGAGAAGTAAAATCAAAAATTTACACCCTTAGAAAGCCTGAAGGCGGTGCTTTGTTTTTGGGGTCCCGTACGCGGCTAGGCTCCCAAAAAGTCTCACACATGTGGTATCCCTGTACTCAGGAGAAGCAACAGAATTTATTTTGGGGTGTAATTCCACATATGCCCATGGCATGTTTGAGCAATATATCATTTAGTGACAACTTTGTGCAAAAAAAAAAAAAAAAAAAAAAAAATTGTCTTTTTTCCGCAACTTGTGTCAACATATAAAATATTCCATGGACTCGACATGCCTCTCAGTATATAGCTTGGGGTGTCTACTTTCCAAAATGGGGTCATTTGGGGGGGTTTTGAACTGTTCTGGCATTTTATACACAACATTAGGAAGCTTACATCCACTCTTCTAACCACTTGCAGACAAAGCCCTTTTTGACACTTTTTGTTTACATGAAAACATATTTTTTTTTTGCAAGAAAATTATGTTGAACCCCCAAACATTATATATATTTTTAAAGCAAAGGCCCTACAGATTAAAATGGTGGGTGTTGCATTTTTTTTTTCTACACAGTATTTGCGCAGCGATTTTTCAAACGCATTTTTTGGGGAAAAAATACACTTTTTTTAATTTTAATGCACTAAAACACACTATATTGCCCAAATGTTTGATGAAATAATAAAGATGATCTTAGGCCGAGTACATAGATACCAAACACGACATGCTTTAAAATTTCGCACAAACGCGCATTGGCGACAAACTACATACATTTTTAAAAGCCTTTAAAAGCCTTTACAGATTACCCCGTTAGATTTACAGAGGAGGTCTACTGCTAAAATGACTGCCCTCGATCTGACCTTCGCGGTGATACCTCACATGCATGGTGCAATTGCTGTTTACATATGACGCCAGACCGACGCTTGCGTTCGCCATTGGGCAAGAGCAGGGCAGGACAGGGGTGCTTTTTTTTTTTTTTTTTTTTTTTTTATTATTAATTTTGCTTTTTTATTTTATTTTTAAATTGTTCCTTACATATATTTTTTTTTTTATAATTTTTATTGTTATCTCAGGGAATGTAAATATCCCCTATGATAGCAATAGGTAGTGACAGGTACTCTTTTTTTGAAAAAACTGGGGTCTTCTAGACCCTAGATCTTTCCTCTGCCCTCAAAGCATCTGACCACACCAAGATCGGTGTGATAAAATGCTTTCCCAATTTCCCAATGGCGCTTTTTATATCCGGGGGGGGGGGAATTCCCTCCCACTGCTTGTAAAAGCAGTCCAGAGGCTAATTAGCCGCTGTGATTGCTTTTACATGAAAGCCGGCCGCTGGCTGAAAAGAATGATACCAAGATGATGCCTAAACCCGCAGGCATCAATCTGGTATAACCATTCAAAGTCCAGCAACATACCAGTACGTTGCTGGTCCTTGTTGGACATGTATTGTAATCTTTTTTTTTCATGCAGCCTGTTGGCTGAACGAAAAAAGAGATTGATTGGTGGGTATGCCCACCATTAGAATACCGCCCTTCATCCACCCACTTCTAATGATGGGCATACATGCACCATTTATATATGCCGAAGCATGGGGGCATCCTCCCGCAAAAAAGTTATGCCGCACACACATGGTCAAACGTTTCCACGGGCAAGCCTCCGTCGGAATTTCGACCGTATGTATGCGGCATTAGGAGCAAAATTGCTCCTCCGCCCTGCTGCCCCTGCTGCCCCCATGCTTCGGCATATATGCTTTTTTTTTTTTAACTGTGGTGGTGAAATCACCTCCTACAGCACTGGAGTCGCAGGGATCAGGCCTGTCTCTGCGAACGCTGCAGTTATGTGTGTTGTGTTTTGTAAGTGACAGTGATCGATCGATACTGCACTTGGGTGGCCTGGGCTGGACGGAGGGGCAAAACGCAGGTGCTAGCAGGTATCTGGGCTGATCCCGCTAACACTGCGTTTTTGGGAACCCTAAACCGCTGGTATAGATCTGATCAGATCAGATATTGATCTGTTCAGATACTATACCACTAAGGGGGGTGTATGCTTTACGCGTGGGTGTTAGCGTTACTGGCACTAACCTGACGCTGCCTGGGGTGTGACGCAGACCCTCTCTGACGCTAAAACCTAATTGATATCACCCACCGGGCGATCAGGGGGTTAAACCTTTATTGGGTTATATACGGCGGGTGCCCTGACACTATAAAAAGCAAACTAACTAACCAGCGTCACCCGTAACACTTATATGGTGATCACTGGTGAAAGGGTTAACTAGGGGCAATTAGGGGGTTAAAACCTTTATTAGATCATATTTGGGGGTACCTGACGCTATAAAAACCTGCGGCGAACCTAAAAAAAATGACTGGCTACCGATTGGCATCACCGACACGAAGACAGCGATCAGAAAAACGATCGCTTAGTGACAGTGGTGATAGGGGGTGAAAGGGTTACCTGGGGGGCGATCAAGGGGGTTAAACCTTTATTAGATAATATATTGGGGTACCCGACGCTATAAAAACCTGCGGCGAACCTAAAAAAAATTACTGGCTACCGATCGCCATCACTGATGCTAAGACAGCCATCAGAAAAATGATCGCATAGCGACAGCGGTGATAGGGGGTGAAAGGGTTACCTGGGGGGCGATCAAGGGGGTTAAACCTTTATTAGATAATATATTGGGGTACCCGACGCTATAAAAACCTGCGGCGAACCTAAAAAAAATTACTGGCTACCGATCGCCATCACTGATGCTAAGACAGCCATCAGAAAAATGATCGCATAGCGACAGCGGTGATAGGGGGTGAAAGGGTTACCTGGGGGGCGATCAAGGGGGTTTAACCTTTATTAGATAATATATTGGGGTACCTGACGCTATAAAAACCTGCGGCGAACCTAAAAAAAATTACTGGCTACCGATCGCCATCACTGATGCTAAGACAGCATCAGAAAAACGATCGATTAGCGACAGCGGTGATAGGGGGTGAAAGGGTTACCTGGGGGGCGATCAAGGGGGTTAAACCTTTATTAGATAATATATTGGGGTACCCGACGCTATAAAAACCTGCGGCGAACCTAAAAAAAATTACTGGCTACCGATCGCCATCACTGATGCTAAGACAGCCATCAGAAAAATGATCGCATAGCGACAGCGGTGATAGGGGGTGAAAGGGTTACCTGGGGGGCGATCAAGGGGGTTTAACCTTTATTAGATAATATATTGGGGTACCTGACGCTATAAAAACCTGCGGCGAACCTAAAAAAAATTACTGGCTACCGATCGCCATCACTGATGCTAAGACAGCATCAGAAAAACGATCGATTAGCGACAGCGGTGATAGGGGGTGAAAGGGTTACCTGGGGGGCGATCAAGGGGGTTGAACCTTTATTAGATAATATATTGGGGTACCCGACGCTATAAAAACCTGCGGCGAACCTAAAAAAAATTACTGGCTACCGATCGCCATCACTGATGCTAAGACAGCCATCAGAAAAATGATCGCATAGCGACAGCGGTGATAGGGGGTGAAAGGGTTATCTGGGGGGTGATCAGGGGGTTAAACCTTTATTAGGGGGGGTTAGGGGGCTACACTGGACCTAAAACTAAACTTTAGTGACACTTTCACAGTCACAAATGTCACTGATTGCAGTGATCACTAAATAAATGGTCACTGCAATCAGTGACACTGTGACTGGGGGCTGGGGGGTGATCTGGGGGGGTCTGGGGGTCCTGGGGGGGGCGATTAGTGTTCCTATGTGTCCTGGTGTCAGTGTAGTGTTGTGCTCACTGACCTGATGTCTTCTCTTGTACGGCGCTCGGTATATGTGAGCGCCGCACAGGAGATGACATCACTTCCTCCTGCCTCCTCTGTCTGAAACAGACAGAGGAGGCATTTCCATTCGCCGGGAGCGATCGCGAGGGGGGGGCCGGAATCGAAAGGCCGCCCCCTCATCTGGGATCGCTCCCGGTGAAGTAACGACCGCTCACGGCACAGAAGGGGGGTCCGGATGGACCCCCCAACTGTACAAAGGCAGTCACGTAGATCTACGTGATTCTGCCTGTCCGTGCCATTCTGCCGACGTAAATCGGCGGTGGGCGGTCGTTAAGTGGTTAACTTTGCTATCTTTTACCTGAGTAAACTTTGATTAATGGTTAAGCAGAATACTGTGTGGAGTTATCTATTACCCTGCTGGACAAGTGGCTATTACAAGGTAATAACTTTATGTACCATTTTATTGTTGTGTAGCATTATTGTGATCCCCAATCACCAGTGGGTTCCATAATCCCTTGCAGACCAGTTGTGCCACGGGAGGGTTCAAGCCAAGATCCTGGGGTTGGTAGCCAGAGTACAGACCCAAAACAAAACCAGCAGCCCGACCTCAGAGAGGGGGGTAGTGCTACAAGTACATTTGTCAGCAGTGTGGATTACACAACATACTGTATATACGTTTTATATTTCTCAGATATATTTTAGGTTTTAATTTTTCTGCATTTTTCTTTTTACTAAGAAGCATATTGTATATATAATATTCTTGGCATCCATTTTAGCACATGAAAAACATTTCACAATATTTGGACTTTAGCGTACAAGTTTTATGGCATTTCAATAACACGAGCATCTGCTAAATCTATTTAAATCTTGGGATTTTTTTATGTTTATTGGTTTTAATGCTGCTCCATTTTAATTATGCAAAAAAATATATGTTTTAACATTTAAAAAAAAAACGTGGAGATAATGCACTTATGTTAGGAACTCTCAACCCACTTTTGGAGGTTTTTTGATGGTTGATAGCTTTCACGATCGCAGTCACTGTTTTTATTTTAGAAAATAAGATGGGTGCCTAAAGGAAATCAGCCACATTCTAAAATATGCCAGATTACTATGGGTTAAGTCCAATGAGGTGCATGCCACCTCGTTTACTTATCTCTTTAAATTCCAATTAAAATTTTTATTGCGTGTTAGGAGTACAGCTATTGCTATACTTCGGCTGCTCTGAAGATGAACTGCACGCATTTTTTTTTTTAATTTGCGGCAGAGTTCCCCTTAATATCCATTCCAGACCTGAAGGGCCTGGTAATTGAATTTGGGGGGACCCCCACGCTTTTTTTTATTTTTATCAATGACTTTTCTATGAGTGCTTAGAACTGTCCCTGCACAAAGTGTCATTTCTGAAGGAAAAAAAGTAATTTAAAATTCACTCGCGGCTATTAATGAATTGTCGGCTCCCGGCAATACATAGAAAAGTCATTGATAAAAAAAAAAAAGCGTGGGGGTCCCCCCAAATTCAATTACCAGGCCCTTCAGGTCTGGAATGGATATTAAGGGGAATTCTGTCGCAAATTTAAAAAAAAATGCGTGCGGTTCCCCCAAATATCCATACCAGGCTCTTCAGATCTGGTATGGATTTTAAGGGGAACTCCACCCCAAATTTAAAAAAAAATGGCGTGGAGTACCCCCAAAAATCCACACCAGACCCTTTATCCGAGCACGCAACCTGGCAGGCAGCAGGAAAAGAGGGGGGGACGAGAGAGCGCCCCCCCCTCCTGAACCGTACCAGGCCACATGCCCTCAACATGGGAAGAATGTCCCCATGTTGATGGGGACAAGGGCCTCATCCCCACAACCCTTGCCCGGTGGTTGTGGGGGTCTGCGGGCAGGGGGCTTATCGGAATCTGGAAGACCCCTTTAACAAAGGGGACCCCCAGATCCCGGCCCCCCCCTCTATGTGAAATGGTAATGGGGTACATTGTACCCCTACCATTTCACGAAGAAAGTGTAACAAATGTTAAAAATGACAATAGCCGGTTTTTGAAAATTCCTTTATTAATGTCTTCTCTTTTCTTCCATCTTCTTCCTTCTTCTTCTTCCATCTTCTTCCATCTTCTTCTTTTCTCCATTCGGGTTTCTTCCTCCATCTTGTTCTTCATCTTCCTTCGGTGTTCTCGTCCACATCTTGCTCCGGCTTCTTCTTCTTCCCTTCTTCTTTCTTCGGCCACTCCTTTTGAATTGGAGGTTCCCGCTGTGTGACGCTTCAGTTCTCCTCTGGGTCCACTGGCACCCGGTGGCCCCACCCCCCTCTGACACCACGGGGAAAGTCCCCGTGAAATCCTTGTGCGTCAGAGGGGGGCGGGGTCACCGGGTGGCAGCGGACCAAGAGGAGAACTGAAGAACTGAAGTGTCACACAGCGGGAACCTCCAATTCAAACGGAGCGGCCAAAGAAATAAGAAGGGAAGAAGAAGCCGGAGCAACATGCGGACGAGAACACCGAAGGACGAAGGAAGATGAAGAGGAAGAAATCCGAATGGAGAAAAGAAGAAGATGGAAGAAAAGAGAAGACATTAATAAAGGAATTTTCAAAAACCGGCTATTGTCATTTTTAAAATTTTTGACACTTTCTTCGTGAAATGATAGGGGTAAAATGTACCCCATTACCATTTCACATAGGGGGGGCGGGATCTGGGGGTCCCCTTTGTTAAAGGGGTCTTCCAGATTCCGATAAGCCCCCTGCCCGCAGACCCCCACAACCACCGGCAAGGGTTGTGGGGATGAGGCCCTTGTCCCCATCAACATGGGGACATCCTCCCCATGTTGAGGGCATGTGGCCTGCTACGGTTCAGGAGGGGGGGCGCTCTCTTGTCCCCCCTCTTTTCCTGTGGCCTGCCAGGTTGCGTGCTCGGATAAAGGGTCTGGTCTGGATTTTTGGGGGTACTCCACGCCATTTTTTTTTTAAATTTGGGGTGGAGTTCCCCTTAAAATCCATACCAGATCTGAAGGGCCTGGTATGGATATTCGGGGGAACCGCACGCCTTTTTTTTTTATTATTTGCGGCAGAGTTCCCCTTAATATCCATTCCAGACCTGAAGGGCCTGGTAATTGAATTTGGGGGAACCCCCACGCTTTTTTTTTTTTTTTTATCAATTACTTTTCTATGTATTTCCGGGAGCCGACAATTCATTAATAGCCGCGAGTGAATTTTAAATGACTTTTTTCCTTCAGAAATTACACTTTGTGCAGGGACAGTTCTAAGCACGGGAAACAGCGCTAATAGTCCTCAGAAGTTCTGGTCCCCATTGACTTCAATCGGGTTCGGGTTAAAGCTAGGTCCCGAACCCGAACTTTTTTCCGAAGTTCGGCCGAACCCGTCGAACCCGAACATCCAGGTGTCCGCTCAACTCTAATGTTGAGGCCAAATAATAAAATGTTAGTCTCACCTGACCATAACACCTTTTTCCATGTGGCCTCAGAATCTTCAAGGTGCATTTTGGCAAAGCTCAGTCAGCATGTGACCTTTCTTGAGGAGTGGCTTTTTTCTGCGCAGTCAACATGTGACCTTTCTTGAGGAGTGGCTTTTTTCTTGCAACCCTCCCATACAAGTCACATTTGTGGAGAATTTGTGATATTGTTGTCACATGCACACAATGACCACTCTTTGTCATAAATTCCTGCAACTGTTCAGAGTTTCTGTAGACCTCTTGGTAGTCTCTCTGACCAGTTTCCTCCTGGCCTGCTGGCTCTTTCATCCAGTTTGGAGCGACGTCCTGATCCAGGGAGGGTCTGTGTTGTACCAAATACCTTCCATTTCTTAATAATAGACTTCACTGTACTTCTAGGCATTGAGAAAGCCTTTAAAACCTTTTTGTATCCATCTTTGTACTTGTGCCTGTCCACGGCTTTATCCCAGAGATCTTTTAACAGTGCCTTGCCACCCATAGTTGATTGTTTGCTTCAGTTGCTCAACCATGGACTGAAGTGCTCTAGAAAAGCTCTTTTCATGTTGAGCTAATCAAAATAACAACGGCTGATCACAATTGAAAGTCAAATGGTTTTGTGTGCCATTGAGAAGGTGATTAGCTACACCTGATTGAGTTCACAAGTAATTTTTAGGAGGGGGGGGGGGGCGATACATTTTCCAACTCCGTAAGTCTGTTTTCAGCTGGATAAAACTAAAAGTGTGTCTGTCTTAATTTCAGGCTGCGAACCAACACAATGTGATGATTTTAAAGGGGGTGATTCTTTTTTATACCCACTGTACATTCCTATGTTGGCAAAATAAGGCCCTCCACGGGAACGCAAGTGTTCACCATGTGAAAGAAACCTAACTGTTCTGACATATAGTTAATAGCACACAAGGCTCAATGACCATCCCCAGATTCTAACAAACACACACACGTACAAACTTATTTGCACATAAATCAATAAACATATTTCTCTTCTGCAGTGACTCAACATAATCATTCATTTGTGCTTCCTGTGCCATAGAAGCAGGCCGATCGCTGCACTATAGAACACAGTAGTTATATTGCTTTGCTTAGGGCTTGTGGATATAGAACTTTATTTATTGTGATCATCACTGGCCTGTCATCAATGTCTCAGGGTTTCATTCACCCATCAGATGCTGTTAGACATCCATGATTCCAATATGTTTGTTTTTCAGACAACTAAGCTCTTTCAGTTTTAAAACTAGAGAAAGATACAGAACAACACAATAGATTTAATTTATCAGGTAAACTGTTGTCATGATCTGGCATTAAAGGAGAATTATATTCTCTTTAAGAGATGCTGTTTGGTAAAACATAAAAGTGTATACAGTAGCTCACGGGAACATTTCTCTGTCACTGCTAAAGTAAATCTACTATAATGATTGAAACGTCCATTGTTAGAGGGGTAGAATGCATGTCAAGAAAAGCTCTGAAACAACAACATTGGCACTGGGGAGAATGTAATGGTTTTGAGGCTATTTATTATTTTGTACTTTTGTTTTATATATTTTTTATTTGTTTTTCAAAAAGATCTTTGATTTACAAATAAACATTTAATACAAGGCAAAGGTTTCTCAGAACTCTGTTGGAACAGCATAGCAGAGCTGCACGCTTTAAGGCACAGTTTGTCTGATTAAAACTTTAGACTGAGCCATCCAATAAGGAATGGGTCACTCCTGATCATTGAGTCATTGAGCTATGTAAACAACACAATATTTTAGTCAACGGGTCTCCAAACTTTCTGAAAAAAAGTGCCTGTTTACTGTTCTTGAGGCTTTGGGGGGGGCAGACTGTGGCCAGGATTAGAAAGTACCCCATCATTGTTTTTAGTGGAAGGAATAGTGCCCCATCATTGGTGCCAGTGAGCGGAATGATGCCCCATTGTTGGTGCCAGTGGGAAAAATGACGCCCTATTGTTGATGCCTGTGGGAGGAATGGCGCCCCATTGTTGGTGCCCGTGGGAGGAATGGCGCCCCATCGTTGGTGCCTGTGGGAGGAATGACACCCCATCATTGGTGCCTGTGGGAGGAATGGAGCCAGATCATTGGTTCCTGTAGGAGGAATGCCGCCCCATCATTGGTGCCTATAGGGTGAATGGCGCCTCATCATTAATTTTAGTGGAAGAAATAGCACCCTATTGTTGGTGCCAGTGGGAAAAATGGCGCCCGATTGTTGATGCCTGTGGGAGGAATGGTGCCCCATCGTTGGTGCCAGTTGGAGGAATGGCACCCCATCGTTAGTGCCTGTGGAAGGAATGGCACCCCATCATTGGTGCCTGTGGAAGGAACGGCACCCCATCATTGGTGCCTGTGGGAGGAATGGTTCCCCATGATTGGTGTCTGTGGGAGAAATGGCACCCCCATTATTGGTGCCTGTGGGAGAAATGGCGCCCTATCATTGGTGGATGTGGGAGGAATGGCACCTTATCATTGGTGCCCCAAGGTTCGGATAAAGGCAAGCAAATGGCCACATTCAGCATGCAGCCACAGTTTTGATACCACTGCTTTAGTCTAAGATGATATCTGAAAGACTTTAATGTGTGTGAAGAAAAAAATCTAATGACACAAAGGAAAAAAACAAAATATTAACCACTTGCTTCTTACGCATATGTGCATTGGCAAAGAGTATGGGCTTTAACATTTACATGCCGCAATATGCATTTATGGGTGGCCAAGGATTCTGTGCTGAGAACAGTGCCAGAGCTGTCAATGACAGCTCCCAGTCTCTAGTAAAGATCAGAAACCAGTGATACCGGCTCCTAATCATGTGACCTCTGTAACAACCAATCACAGTGGTCACTTGTTAATGGGACACCAGGACCAGGTGGGAAAAGGTTATTAGTGTATTTTTTTTATTTGTTTCTTTCTGCATTCTTTATTTTTTGCATTTTCCAGTACAAAGGCCAAAGGAAAACAAAGAGAACAAGAAAGGCGGAGTTCAACAATGTGCCATCTAGAAAAACAGTCCGTAAGGCCTCATATAACAGTCCAAGTCCAAAAAGCATTGTAAAAATGAGAGGGAATCCAGATATGTGTCCAGTATGGGTTCAAGTAATTCAAGAACGGAAGGTCTGGCCTTTAGGGAACCTGTGTATTTTGTTATATGTGATCATAATAAACAAACTAAGTTCAATACTATCATATGTTATTTAGAAGGTGGGTAGGGGAGGGGCATGCTGGTTATATAGGAAATAAAAACATCTGTGGTAGATGACCCCTATCATGGAGAGCTGGCAGAGTAGCAGCATCCCTTTCTATTTTATTTCACCCTTTTTATGGCAGATTTGATATACATAGTGTGACAGCAGGAAGGTAAAGTCACCTGGTTGCATCCAGGGGGGTAGATATATTTCGCCCAGATTCAGGCTTTACGCTGACTTATACAACTAGGTGGAGAGTTGTATAAGCCCAGCTAAGGCTAGTGGGCTCATGGATGACTCATACCTCTAGGGAGAGTGTGGGGCGTCGTGCAGACAGAGATGAGGAGACCAGCTGAACCTTGTCAGCTCATTTAGGCCTCTATAAGAACTCCCAGCTTCATTAGATGTTAGCTCATGCCTGGAACCAGACCTGTGTGGACTGTCTAGGGAGAGTGAACCCCTGTGCGGTGAGGCAAAGCCTGTGTGGCTATTTGTTTGGACTTTTACTAAACCAGGGACTTAGGGACTAGGACAGCACTAGGCTGATCCCAGTTGTTAGCTAGGAAACCTGTATGTTTAGTCAGAGGTCAACTTGACCAGGATTTATTTTGGTTATGTTTCTTTTGCTTTGCTGTGTTTTGTCACTGTAAATAGAAAATAAACCGCACCTTTTTGATTTTGAAAACCACAACCTCCGTTTGCTGGGCCTGTTTTGTGTGGGGAGCCCATCCCGGGGGTCACACACACCCGCTGCCGAGCTAACCCCCTCACAGTTGGTGGAGAACCAGTGGCAGTTTTTTTTTAAGCCAGCATGGAGGAGATACTGAAGCAGCTGGCTCTAGCAAATGCCAATCAACAGCAGACAAATGCAGGTTTGCAAAAGAGCCTTGCAGCTCAACAACAGAGCCTTGCAGCCCAGCAGCAGACAAACGCAACTTTGCAACAGAGTCTGGAGGCTCAGCAACGAGCCCAGCAGCAATCTGAGGCCCGCTTCATAGACCTGTTGCAGAAGCAAGAGCAGAGACTACAACAACAGATGGAAGCAGTAATGCAGCAACGTCCGCAGACCAGTGAGGAAAGCCGTCCCACTAATACCGCGTCCTTTGGGGTGAGTCGTTTATTGACAAAAATGACTGGAGAGGATGATCCAGAGGTATTTTTGACCACATTTGAAAGGACCGCTGAAAGAGAAAAGTGGCCTGAGGAGCAGTGGGCTGGACTGGTGGCTCCTCTGTTAACTGGTGAATCGCAGAAAGCTTACTATGACCTAGAGCCTAACCAAGCAAAAGACTATGTGATGCTAAAAGCTGAAATATTGGCAAGGCTGGGTGTCACCCAGGCTGTCCGGGCTCAGCGTGTGCATAACTGGACTTTCCAGCTTGGAAAACCCCCCAGGTCTCAAATGTATGATCTCATTCACCTGAGCAGAAAGTGGCTACAGCCAGAGACTTTGTCCGCACCAAAGATTGTGGAACGTGTTGTAATGGATCGGTTTTTGAGAGCTCTTCCTACTGCCATCCAAAAGTGGGTAAGCCATGGAGACCCAGAGACGGCCGATGGTCTTGTGGATCGTGTGGAGAAATACTTGGCTACAGAGAACCTGACGGCCTCTTCCAGAGACACTCGGACTTTCCACCCTAAGACCAGACCATCCCCAGGGGCGGATAAGAGGATTCCAAGGGGTGAGGGTGGAGAGAGTGAGAGGGTGGGAGCTCTACCCCAAGTTTGGCGAGAACAGCCTGGGAAATCAGCGGCTCAAGAGGCGGCAAGAAGGATCGTTTGCTACCGCTGCCGGCAAGCGGGACATATTGCAGCCAATTGCCCGGTTGTGGAGGAACCCATGCAGTGTGACTTTCTGACGGGCAGACGTCAGTCGCTGTGTGCGACAGTCGCATGCACTGCCATTCGAGGAACTGAGAAACATTTATGCAAAATGTGTGTTAATGGTAGAAATGTTGTGGTATTGCTGGATTCAGGTAGCCTTGTGACCCTGATAAAGGCTGAGTTAGTTAAAACAGAGGTCTCTGGGAATAGCAAGGTAGCTGTTATTTGTGTGCATGGGGACACCCGAGAGTATCCAGTGACTACAGTGTGTTTCGAGACCCCCAAAGGTACCCTCTCTCATCCAGTGGGCTTAGTATCTCAGTTACCGCATGACGCCATTGTGGGAAGGGATTTTCCGAAGTTCTGGGAACTGTGGGATGATCCTGAGCCCCTCACTGGTGCCCCTATGTACCAGGAATGTGATAGCCAGAACTCCCCTGAGAGTGGTGAGGACTCTCCGGAATTTCCCTTATCAGTATTGGCAGGGGAGACTCAAGAAACTGGAGAGGAGCCCACCTCCTCAGACGAAAACCTACCGTCTGTGGAGTTTTCTGATCTTGAGGTTCACAGGGAAAACTTTGCCACAGAACAGTTGAAAGACCCCGCCCTAATAAAGGCACGGGAAAACGTAGTGAAAATAGATGGCGAGTTAGTGAACCCAGCTAATACCTGCACTTACCCATACTTCAGCGTAGAGAAGGACCTACTGTATCGGGTGGCAAAAAGGGCAGAAGAAACCGTTGAGCAGCTTGTGGTGCCCAAACCTTACAGGAAGTTGGTGTTGGAGTTGGCCCATGGGCACATTCTTGGAGGTCATCTGGGGACAGAGAAAACCCGAGAGAGGGTATTACAGAGATTCTATTGGCCGGGGGTGATGAAGGACGTAGAAAATTATTGTTCCTCCTGCCCTGTGTGTCAGAGGTTGGCCCCGATGCCACATTTCCGTAGCCCGCTGGTCCCTCTACCCATCATTGAGGTCCCGTTTGAGAGGATCGCCATGGATTTGGTAGGTCCTATAATCAAGTCCGCTAGGGGGCACCAGTACATATTAGTTATAATGGACTATGCCACCCGTTATCCAGAAGCGATCCCTCTCCGAAATACCTCGGCCAAAACCATAGCCAAAGAGCTATCTCTTGTTTTTAGCCGGGTGGGTATTTGTAAAGAACTGCTTACGGACCAAGGTACACCCTTTATGTCCCGGGTTATGAAAGAGCTGTGTAAATTGTTCAAAGTGACGCAATTGCGTACGTCTGTGTATCACCCCCAAACCGATGGGCTGGTTGAAAGATTCAACAAAACCCTAAAACAAATGTTGAAGAAAGTGGTGGATAGAGATGGAAAGGATTGGGACTGTTTACTTCCTTATTTGATGTTTGCTATTAGGGAGGTGCCCCAATCCTCTACGGGATTCTCCCCCTTTGAGTTACTGTATGGGAGACACCCAAGAGGGCTGTTGGATATTGCCAAGGAAACTTGGGAAAGTGAGAGTTCTCCCCACAGGAGTGTGATTGAGCATGTCGCCCTGATGCAAGATCGAATTGCACAGGTAATGCCCATCGTGAAGGAACATTTGGCCCAAGCGCAGTTGGCACAGCAGAGAGTGTACAACCGTGGAGCCAAGACCCGTACCTTTTCCCCGGGGGATAGGATATTGGTACTTGTCCCTACGGTTGAAAGTAAATTCCTTGCCAAATGGCAAGGCCCCTACGAGATAATGGAAAAAGTGAGCGAAGTGAATTACAAGGTCAGACAACCAGGAAGGCGAAAGCCCGAACAGATCTATCACGTTAATCTGTTGAAAGCCTGGAGGGATAGAGAGTCCCTAGTCGCAGACACTTGGTCACCAGCTCAAACTGGTTGCGTGATTCCTGAGGTTGGAATAGCAGCCACCTTGTCACAACCCCAACAACAGGAGGTTAAGGAGTTTGTGCTTCGCAACAAGGAGGTATTCTCTGAGCTGCCGGGACAAACATCTGGGGTAGAGCATGACATCATTACCCCGCCCGGTGAAAGGGTGAAGTTAAAACCCTATCGGATCCCAGAGGCTCGACGGGAGGCAATACGGGAGGAAGTACAGAAAATGCTGAACTTAGGGGTGATAGAGGAGTCCCAAAGTGATTGGTCTAGTCCCATCGTGTTGGTGCCTAAACCGGATGGGAGCTGGCGATTTTGTAACGATTTTCGTCAGTTGAACAAAGTTACAAAATTTGACACCTACCCCATGCCACGTATAGATGAGTTGATCGACCGGCTGGGAACAGCCCGATACATGACGACTCTTGACCTCACAAAAGGGTATTGGCAAATCCCCCTGGCCAAGTCGGCCAAAGAGAAAACCGCATTTGTAACCCCAGACGGGGCGTTCCAATATAAAAGAATGCCGTTCGGGTTACAGAATGCGCCGGCCACATTCCAGCGGAAAATGGACCAGATGCTGAGGCCCCATCGGAAGTATGCTGCGGCTTACCTGGATGACGTAATTGTCCATAGCACAGATTGGGCCTCACATCTGCCAAAAGTGCAAGCAGTCCTGGACTCTGTTCGGGAAGCGGGGTTTACGGCTAACCCCAAGAAGTGTACCATTGGGCAGGAGGAGGCCAAATATCTTGGGTACACCATTGGGAGGGGAGTAATAAAACCCCAACTCAACAAAGTCGAGGCCATCCAGAGTTGGCCACGTCCCAACAGCAAGAAGCAGGTACGAGCCTTTCTGGGAATCGCTGGGTATTATCGGCGATTCATTCCCCACTTTGCTTCTAAGGCTGTGCCCCTAACCAACCTGACGAAGGGGAAAGGGTCGGTCATGATTAAATGGACCCCCGAGGCTGAGGCAGCATTCCAATTCTTGAAACAAGCCTTATGTAGCCAGCCAGTGTTGTACTCACCCGACTTCTCTAAAGACTTTGTCGTACAAAGTGATGCGTCAGATGTGGGGTTAGGAGCAGTATTGTCCCAGGTCTGGAACGGGAAAGAGCACCCAGTCATTTACCTCAGCAGGAAATTGAAGTCCCATGAGGTAAATTACGCCACCGTTGAAAAGGAGTGTTTAGCGGTGAAGTGGGCTCTAGATTCCCTTCGGTACTACCTGCTAGGTAGGCACTTTGACATGGTTACGGATCACGCTCCGTTAAAGTGGATGGCTCAAAACAAGGAAACAAATAGAAGAGTGAATAGGTGGTTCCTGGCCCTCCAGGAATTCAACTTCACAGTAAAGCATCGCCCTGGCGTTCAAATGGGGAATGTGGATGCTTTGTCTCGAGTACATGAATGCCTGATTGCTGGTGTTCCAACCCCGAGGTTAAAACAAGAGGGGGGGGTATGTGACAGCAGGAAGGTAAAGTCACCTGGTTGCATCCAGGGGGGTAGATATATTTCGCCCAGATTCAGGCTTTACGCTGACTTATACAACTAGGTGGAGAGTTGTATAAGCCCAGCTAAGGCTAGTGGGCTCATGGATGACTCATACCTCTAGGGAGAGTGTGGGGCGTCGTGCAGACAGAGATGAGGAGACCAGCTGAACCTTGTCAGCTCATTTAGGCCTCTATAAGAACTCCCAGCTTCATTAGATGTTAGCTCATGCCTGGAACCAGACCTGTGTGGACTGTCTAGGGAGAGTGAACCCCTGTGCGGTGAGGCAAAGCCTGTGTGGCTATTTGTTTGGACTTTTACTAAACCAGGGACTTAGGGACTAGGACAGCACTAGGCTGATCCCAGTTGTTAGCTAGGAAACCTGTATGTTTAGTCAGAGGTCAACTTGACCAGGATTTATTTTGGTTATGTTTCTTTTGCTTTGCTGTGTTTTGTCACTGTAAATAGAAAATAAACCGCACCTTTTTGATTTTGAAAACCACAACCTCCGTTTGCTGGGCCTGTTTTGTGTGGGGAGCCCATCCCGGGGGTCACACACACCCGCTGCCGAGCTAACCCCCTCACAATAGTATATACAGTATTATCCTGTTAACCAGGCATTCTAAGTGCATGCTCACTTGGTCCTTACAGTAGGGTGGAGCAGTAATGATTATCCAGCATAGGATATATTATATAACAGTTGTTTGTTCAAAAGAGGATTTTTAACATTTGTTCTTGTATATAATGGGGTTACCAATAAAAAAAATTTTTTTTACTTAGGTTTTTGTCACCAGCCTGCATAATTCAAATAGAGCATAGAAGTAAAAATTTAGACGCAAAGGTTAACGCCAGTTAAAAATTCCATGTCAGCATGATCAGCAGAGATAAGATGCAAATCTTTTCCTGTAAGAGTTGAGTTTGACCCCACCCCTACTGTCTCCCGAGCCTTCCAATTGGTTTTGTAATGTATTGCGCGGCATCATTGCTTGGGGGGGGGGGGGTTTGAGTTGTGGAAAGGGTAAGGTCAAGTCTGATTTATGCAGCAAAAGGTCATACTTTGCATATAAATACATGCATCTCTGATTTAACAGACTATTTAAATCCATCACTTAAAGTAATCTGCATTTTTATATCCAAAGTGTTTCAATACTTTTTTATGGAATGGGTTACAGAATATAAAGTATACATTTGATTCATTTTATTATATTGTATATTATCCTGGGTAATCTGTTTGCTGTATTTATTGATCAGCTATGATTTTATATGTAGCCCAGTCTGCAGTGAAGGCAGGTAAAGAGTTTTGTGTCTGGGCAGCAGAGGAGATCATACACAGGCACAGCTATGAAGAGAGACTGTATGACATGACTGCGAGCAGCCAGTGTTAAACCTGCCCTTCATCCACTAGCTATACCCTGAGTGTGGATGTGGACTGCTAGAGTCTCTAAGGAAAAGTGTGGAGGATTGTGGGAGAGATAGTTCCATACAGAGTAAGCTGCTTTATGGACTGAGCAATAAGAACTCCCACAGTTAGGAGAAGATAAGGAAGGGGGTTGTTCCTGGCCAGAATCAGATGCAAGGAGGTCATTTGGAGAGCGTGTGTGTGTGTGTCTCTGGGTGCTGGTGAAAGTCTGACTGCCACATCTGGGATGGAGAGAGACACTTAAGAGGACACCCTCTGATATTGAAGATTGTCACTGACACTGGCCTAGTCTGCTGCCCAGCTGTTGGAATAAAGCTGTGTGGTCACAGACCAGATTCGTCAACAGGGAACAGAGAGAGTTGATAAGACGCCTATGGCCAACCTTGCGCTACACCTTGATAAAAGAGGGACAGAGTTTGTGCAGGAGTATATAGTGTATGGTGGTGGGTAGTATGTGCAAGAGAGGAGTGCAGTGTATGACTGTATATCACAATGCCTTTTTTTTGGAGGGGGGGGGCAGTGGATGGAGTCAGTAGTTTTTTTTTTTTTTCAATTTTATTTGTTAATATTTATTACAATTCTTTCTTTTTTTTTGCCCTGTTGGGGGGTTTTGGTGAGATACCAGGTGTCTAAACAGACCCCGGACATCTCTCCTTTGAGACAGAGAAAGGGACTGAGGACAGAGATTCCCCAGCCCAGTCACAGATGCTCTCCATACAATCTGACAGAGCTTGAGCTATTTTGCAAAGAAGAATGGGCAAAATTGTCACTCTCTAGATGTGCAAAGCTGGTAGATATATCCACAAAAAGACTTGTAGCGGTAATTGCAGTGAAAGGTGGTTCTACAAAGTATTGACTAAGGGGGGCTGAATACAAATGCACGCCACACTTTTCACATATTTATTTGTAAAAAATGTGGAAAACCATTTATCATTTTCCTTCCACTTCACCATTTATGTGCCACTTTGTGTTGGTCTATCACATAAAATCCCAATAAAAAACATTTACGTTTTTGATTGTAACATGACAAAATGTGGAAATTTCAAGGGGTATGAATAATTTTTCAAAGGACTGTAAATAATAGAGATAAGCCCAGGAGATGTCATGCACCTTCTTGGACTTAACTCATAGTGTTCCTTCACTTTTTACAGTTCTGCTGGAATTCGGCTTAAAACTTGCTCCCACCCTCATTCCAAGCCCTATTCTAACTACCCTATAAGGGAAAAATGTCTATACTTACCTATTGTGAGGGCACTCTGTCCAGTCACTTGATCAGCTTTCAGCACCGGCTTCAATGTAGAGGAAGGACAGTCAACAACGAATGCTCCATAGTAAATAAGGCAGCTGTTGTCAGCAATCTCGCCTCCTCACTGAAGCTGACCGCTGGGAAAAACATGTGACTGGAACAGAGCACCTTCAGAATAAGTAAGAATAGACCTTTCCTATACAGAGTAGATAGTATGGGGATGGGAGCAGGTTTCAAGGAGACATATGGGCAAAGCTTTGCTGCCATTGTGCTATATGCTGGGCATCCAATGTGCCCATTTGCCTCCAGGCTCACCTGTCCTCTGCCTATTCATTATAATTCATGTGCTTTCACTATGGAGGCTCTCAAATTTAGAGTTATGACTACAGAAAATACTGGTGTGACTGGACAGGGCTCTGTAGCTTACGCATGTAATTGTGTGCAAACAAAACCCCTGTTTTTAACACATACCATTAGACAGGACAAATCGTTTTGGTTAGCGGGCTGGTCGGAAGAACTTGGAGTTTCTTTGGTTTTGTTTTGCAAAGCTTGTTTGGCCCTACTTCTCCTATGAATCCCATGAGCGCTACACTCCTGTGACCCGTCTTCAAACGACTAAGATGGTCCAGTCGCTGGATCGATCCCAGCTTTACAGGTAGGATCCACCCAGTAGCCTGGACCAGCAGCTGGCTAAGCCTCTCAGTGAGCCTCTCTGGGAGACTGAGCCAGCCACTCCGGGGACACCAGTGAGCTCAGCGCACCAGTGAGCGCTGAAGGGGCAGAGCAGGGAGCTGGTGACTGACAGTCATGGCTCTCTGCTCAGACAACTGGGCAATCAGTGGTGCTTAATCGCTCAGTTCTCAGTGTGGAGGTGCGGGGGCCAAATGCAGCATTGGATCGATTCTGCATCCACCTAGGTGAATAGAATTTTTGTTTAATGGGAAACCCATACTTCTCTTTTAAGCTTAGATAGGAAGCATTGCTGTGATTTTTTTTTTACCATTACAGTTCTGTTTTTGTGATGCTTATAATGATAATAAGCTTGCGTTTTTTAATGTGTATGTGAATACATGGTTTGATTTTGATTTGGTCATGCATCATTCCTCAGGATGGTTACCTGAAATGCATCAAGAGTCAGTCAGACATTTTTCTGGAACCCCTGCTACTTCTTCCATAGTTTTGAACCCTTAAAAGTATGTGACACTCGGTGAAATGCATTAAAATAGATGTCTTATCTGACAGATTGTGAACTTTAGAAAATATTGTTGGAACTTCATTTGTATTTCCAATTTGCAGGTTAAGCAAGAAACAAGTTTCATACAAAAGACCCCTGCTTCATTCATGTAGGAAATTTGGTCAGCTGACAGAAAAAACACATCTTAGTGTGCATGAGCATTGCTATCAGATCACCCGCTCCCTGGCTGCTTCACACATGCCGTCTGGCTCTGATGCATTTTGTTGTCAAAGTGACTTGTTCTAGAGGGTATGTTATCACGGTCCAGTGATAGTTTACATTTTTGGTGTTGTATTCAATATGTGCAAAGAGAGATCACACAAGTACTTAGAAGTTGAACATTTAACCACTTAACGACCGCCCCTGTAAATATACGTCGGCAGAATGGCACGGACAGGCACAATCACGTACCTGTACTTGCCTGCCTTCGTATAGGTGGGGGGTCCAATCGGACCCCCCTCCGGTACAGTGGGCGGCCGGGATCGCTTCGGGAGCGATCCGTGATGAGGGGGCCGCCATTCGATTCTGGCCACCCCCTCGCGATCACTCCCGGCGAATCAAATGCTTCCTCTGCCTGTGTAATGTTTACACAGGCAGGAGGAAGTGATGTCATCCCTCATGCGGCGCTCACATATACCGAGCGCCGCATGAGAGAAGACACAAAGGTTAGTGCACTAAACAGCACACTGACACCACACACATAGGCACATGATCGCCCCCCCAGCCCCCAGTCACAATGTCACTGATTGCAGTGACCATTTATTTACTGATCACTGCAATCAGTGACATTTGTGACTGTAAAAGTGTCACTACAGTTAGTTTTAGGTCCAGTGTAGCCCCCTAACCCCCCCTAATAAAGGTTTAACCCCTTGATCGCCCCCCAGGTAACCCTTTCACCCCCTAGCACCGCCGTCACTAAGCGATCGTTTTTCTGATCGCTGTTTTAGTGTCGGTGATGCCGATAGGTAGCCAGTTTTTTTTTAGGTTCGCCGCAGGTTTTTATAGCGTTGGGTACCCCCATATATTACCTAAAGGTTTAACCCCTTGATCACCCCCCCAGGTAACCCTTTCACCCCATTTTGCCAGTGTCACTAAGTGATCGTTTTTCTGATCGCTGTCTTAGTGTCGGTGATGCCGATAGGTAGCCAGTTATTTTTTTAGGTTCGTCGCAGGTTTTTATAGCGTCGGGTACCCCCACATATTACCCAATAAAGGTTTAACCCCTTGATCGCCCCCCCAGGTAACCCTTTCACCCCCTAGCACCGCTGTCACTAAGCGATCATTTTTCTGATCGCTGTCTTAGTGTCGGTGATGCCGATAGGTAGCCAGTTATTTTTTTTAGGTTCGCCGCAGGTTTTTATAGCGTCGGATACCCCCATATATTACCTAATAAAGGTTTAACCCCTTTATCGCCCCCCCCAGGTAACCCTTTCATCCCCTTTTGCCAGTGTCACTAAGCGATCATTTTTCTGATCGCTGTCTTAGTGTCGGTGATGCCGATAGGTAGCCAGTTATTTTTTTTAGGTTCGCCGCAGGTTTTTGTAGCGTCGGGTACCCCCATATATATTACCTAATAAAGGTTTAACCCCCTGATTGCCCCTAGTTAACCCTTTCACCAGTGATCACCATTTAAGTGATTACGGGTGACGCTGGTTAGTTAGTTTGCTTTTTATAGTGTCAGGGCACCCGCCGTATATAACCCAATAAAGGTTTAACCCCCTGATCGCCCAGCGGGTGATATCAATTAGGTTTTAGCGTCAGAGAGGGTCTGCGTCACACACCAGGCAGCGTCAGGTTAGTGCCAGTAACGCTAACACCCACGCGTGAAGCATACACCTCCCTTAGTGGTATAGTATCTGAACAGATCAATATCTGATCTGATCAGATCTATACTATCGTCCCCAGCAATTTAGGGTTCCCAAAAACGCAGTGTTAGCGGGATCAGCCCAGATACCTGCTAGCACCTGCGTTTTGCCCCTCCGTCCAGCCCAGGCCACCCAAGTGCAGTATCAATCGATCACTGTCACTTACAAAACACAACACACATAACTGCAGCGTTCGCAGAGACAGGCCTGATCCCTGCGACTCCAGTGCTGTAGGAGGTGATTTCACCACCACAGTTTAAAAAAAAGCATATATGCCGAAGCATTGGGGCAGCAGGGGCGGAGGAGCGATTTTGCTCCTAATGCCGCGTACATACGGTCGAAATTCCGACGGAGGCATGCCCGTGGAAAAGTCCGACCATGTGTGTGCGGCATAACTTTTGCGGGAGGATGCCCCCATGCTTCGGCATATATAAATGGTGCATGTATGCCCATCATTAGAAGTGGGTGGATGAAGGGCGGTATTCTAATGGTGGGCATACCCACCGATCAATCTCTTTTTTCGTTTAGCCAACAGGCTGCATGAAAAAAAAGATTACAATACATGTCCAACAAGGACCAGCAACGTACTGGTATGTTGCTGGACTTTGGTTATACCAGATTGATGCCTGCGGGTTTAGGTATCATCTTGGTATCATTCTTTTCAGCCAGCGGCCGGCTTTCATGTAAAAGCAATCCTAGTGGCTAATTAGCCTCTGGACTGCTTTTACAAGCAGTGGGAGGGAATGTCCCCCCCCCGGATATAAAAAGCGCCATTGGGAAATTGGGAAAGCATTTTATCACACCGATCTTGGTGTGGTCAGATGCTTTGAGGGCAGAGGAAAGATTTAGGGTCTAATAGACCCCAGTTTTTTCAAAAAAAGAGTACCTGTCACTACCTATTGCTATCATAGGGGATATTTACATTCCCTGAGATAACAATAAAAATGATAAAAATATATATATATATGGAAGGAACAGTTTAAAAATAAAATAAAAAAGCAAAATTAATAATAATAAAAAAAAGCACCCCTGTCCTGCCCTGCTCTTGCGCAATGGCGAACGCAAGCGTCGGTCTGGCGTCATATGTAAACAGCAATTGCACCATGCATGTGAGGTATCACCGCGAAGGTCAGATCGAGGGCAGTCATTTTAGCAGTAGACCTCCTCTGTAAATCTAACGTGGTAACCTGTAAAGGCTTTTAAAAATGTATGTAGTTTGTTGCCAATGCGCGTTTGTGCGAAATTTTAAAGCATGTCGTGTTTGGTATCCATGTACTCGGCCTAAGATCATCTTTTTTATTTCATCAAACATTTGGGCAATATAGTGTGTTTTAGTGCATTAAAATAAAAAAAAAGTGTATTTTTTCCCCAAAAAATGCGTTTGAAAAATCGCTGCGCAAATACTGTGTGGAAAAAAAAAATGCAACACCCACCATTTTAATCTGTAGGGCCTTTGCTTTAAAAAAATATATAATGTTTGGGGGTTCAACATAATTTTCTTGCAAAAAAAAAAAATGTTTTCATGTAAACAAAAAGTGTCAGAAAGGGCTTTGTCTATAAGTAATTAGAAGACTGGATGTAAGCTTCCTAATGTTGTGTATAAAATTCCAGAACAGTTCAAAACCACCCCAAATGACCCCATTTTGGAAAGTAGACACCCCAAGCTATATACTGAGAGGCATGTCGAGTCCATTGAATATTTTATATGTTGACACAGGTTGCGGAAAAAGACAATTTATTTTTTATTTTTTATTTTTTTTTGCACAAAGTTGTCACTAAATGATATATTGCTCAAACATGCCATGGGCATATGTGGAATTACACCGCAAAATACATTCTGCTGCTTCTCCTGAGTACGGGGATACCACATGTGTGAGACTTTTTGGGAGCCTAGCCGCGTACGGGACCTCAAAAACCAAGCACCGCCTTCAGGCTTTCTAAGGGTGTAAATTTTTGATTTCACTCCTCACTGCCTATCACAGTTTCGGAGGCCATGGAATGCCCAGATGGCACAAACCCCCCCAAATGACCCCATTTTGGAAAGTAGACACCCCAAGCTATTTGCTGAGAGGTATGGTGAGTATTTTGCAGATCTCGCTTTTTGTCACAAAGTTTTGAAAATTGAAAAAAATAAATTATTTTCTCTCTTCATTTTCAAAAACAAACGAGAGCTGTAAAATACTCACCATGCCTCTCAGAAAATAGCTTGGGGTGTCTACTTTCCAAAATGGGGTCATTTGGGGGGGTTTTGTGCTATTTTGGCATTTTATGGCCTTCGAAACTGTGATAGGTAGTGGGGAGTGAAATCAAAAATTTGTGTCCTTAGAAATCCTGAAGGCGGTGCTTGGCTTTCGGGGTCCCGTACGCGGCTAGGCTCCTAAAAAGTCCCACACATGTGGTATCCCCGTACTCAGGAGAAGCAGCAAAATGTATTTTGGGGTGCAATTCCACATATAACCATGGCATGTGTGAGCAATATATCATTTAGTGACAACTTTTTGTAATTTTTATATTTTTTTGTCATTATTCAATCACTTGGGACAAAAAAAATATATATTCAGTAGGCTCAACATGCCTCTCAGCAATTTCCTTGGGATGTCTACTTTCCAAAATGGGGTAATTTGGGGGGGTTTTGTACTGCCCTGCCATTTTAGCACCTCAAGAAATGAGATAGGCAGTCATAAATTAAAAGCTGTGTAAATTCCAGAAAATGTACCCTAGTTTGTAGACGCTATAACTTTTGCGCAAACCAAGAAATATACGCTTATTGACATTTTTTTTACTAAAGACATGTGGCTGAATACATTTTGGCCTAAATGTATGACTAAAATTGAGTTTATTCGATTTTTCTTATAACAAAAATTAGAAAATATAATTTTTTTTCAAAATTTTCAGTCTTTTTCCGTTTATATCGCAAAAAATAAAAATCGCAGAGGCAATCAAATACCATTAAAGGAAAGCTCTATTTGTGGGAAGAAAAGGACGCAAATTTCGTTTCGGTACAACATTGCATGTCCGCACAATTTACAGTTAAAGCAGCGCAGTGCAAAATTCTGAAAACACCTCTGGTCCTTTAGCTACAAAATGGTCCGGGGCTTAAGTGATTAATAAAAGTAATCACAGATAGAGATAATAATATTAGAAAATATAACAAGAATACTTAAAGGGGTTGTAAAGGTTCATGTTTTTTCACCTTAATGCATCCTATGCAAATAAGATGTAAAAACATCCGATGCTTACTGGCCCCCCAGCCCCCCCGTTTACTTACCTAAGCCCTCGAAAGTCCAGCGTCGAGAACGTGCAGGATTTCGGCCTGGTCTTCTTGGCTCTTCATTGGATAGATTGATAGCAGCGCAGCCATTGGCTCGCGCTGCTGTCAATCAAATCCAATGACGCGAGCACCTGGGGGCGGGGCCGAGTCCGGCATTCGTGTCTATAGACGCAAATGTTGGACTCGGGAGCGCGCCGGCAATGTAACCCCCCTTGGGAAAACGCTTCCCAGGGGGGTTAGCTGATGCAGGGAGGAGCCGAGACAGCCGCTTAAGGACCCCAGAAGACGAGGATCGGGGCCACTCTGCGCAAAATGAGCTGCACAGCGGAGGTAAGTATGACATGTTTGTTATTTTTTTTATTCGAACCCTTAACTAAAGATGTTGTTTCTCCACGGGGTCTCCCCACGTTCATGGTGTGGCCAGATGATCACAGCTCTGAAGATGAGACTGACTGTTCCAAGTTATAACTGTAGTATATAGGATTTGTGTGTAAGGAATAGCCAACCCCCGCCCAACTCCTCTTGCAAGCAAAATTACCTTTTAACCACTTAAGCCCCGGACCATTTGGTAGCTAAAGGACCAGAGGTGAATTCAGAATTTTGCACTGCGCTGCTTTAACTGTAAATTGTGCGGACATGCAATGTTGTACCCAAACGAAATTTGCGTCCTTTTCTTCCCACAAATAGAGCTTTCTTTTAATGGTATTTGATTGCCTCTGTGATTTTTATTTTTTGCGATATAAACGGAAAAAGACCGAAAATTTTGAAAAAAAATGATATTTTCTACTTTTTGTTATAAGAAAAATCGATTAAACTCAATTGTAGTCATACATTTAGGCCAAAATGTATTCAGCCACATGTTTTTAGTAAAAAAAATGTCAATAAGCGTATATTTATCGGTTTGCGCAAAAGTTATAGCGTTTACAAACTAGGGTACATTTTCTGGAATTTACACAGCTTTTAATTTATGACTGCCTATCTCATTTCTTGAGGTGCTAAAATGACAGGGCAGTACAAAACCCCCCCAAATGACCCCATTTTAGAAAGTAGACACCCCAAGGAAATTGCTGAGAGGCATGTTGAGCCCATTGAATATTTTTTTTTTTGTCCCAAGTGATTGAATAATGACAAAAAAAAAATAAAATTACAAAAAGTTGTCACTAAATGATATATTGCTCACACATGCCATGGTTATATGTGGAATTGCACCCCAAAATACATTCTGCTGCTTCTCCTGAGTACGGGGATACCACATGTGTGGGACTTTTTAGGAGCCTAGCCACGTACGGGACCCCGGAAACCAAGCACCGCCTTCAGGATTTCTAAGGGCGCAAATTTTTGATTTCACTCCTCACTACCTATCACAGTTTTGAAGGCCATAAAATGCCAAAATAGCACAAAACCCCCCCAAATGACCCCATTTTAGAAAGTAGACACCCCAAGGAAATTGCTGAGAGGCCTGTTGAGCCCATTGAATATTTTTTTTTTGTCCCAAGTGATTGAATAATGACAAAAAAAAATAAAAATTACAAAAAGTTGTCACTAAATGATATATTGCTCACACATGCCATGGTTATATGTGGAATTGCACCCCAAAATACATTCTGCTGCTTCTCCTGAGTACGGGGATACCACATGTGTGGGACTTTTTAGGAGCCTAGCCACGTACGGGACCCCGGAAAGCAAGCACCGCCTCCAGGATTTCTAAGGGCGCAAATTTTTGATTTCACTCCTCACTACCTATCACAGTTTTGAAGGCCATAAAATGCCAAAATAGCACAAACCCCCCCCAAATGACCCCATTTTGGAAAGTAGACACCCCAAGCTGTTTGCTGAGAGGCATGGTGAGTATTTTACAGCTCTCATTTGTTTTTGAAAATGAAGAAAGAACATTTTTTTTTTTCTTTTTTTTTTCAATTTTCAAAACTTTGTGACAAAAAGCGAGATCTGCAAAATACTCACAATACCTCTCAGCAAATAGCTTGGGGTGTCTACTTTCCAAAATGGGGTCATTTGGGGGGGGGTTTGTGCCATCTGGGCATTCCATGGCCTCCGAAACTGTGATAGGCAGTGAGAAGTGAAATCAAAAATTGACACCCTTAGAAAGCCTGAAGGCGGTGCTTGGTTTTTGGGGTCCCGTACGCGGCTAGGCTCCCAAAAAGTCTCACACATGTGGTATCCCCGTACTCAGGAGAAGCAACAGAATGTATTTTGGGGTGTAATTCCACATATGCCTATGGCATGTTTGAGCAATATATCATTTAGTGACAACTTTGTGCAAAAAAAAAATTTTTTTTTATTTTTTCCGCAACTTGTGTCAACATATAAAATATTCCATGGACTCGACATGCCTCTCAGTATATAGCTTGGGGTGTCTACTTTCCAAAATGGGGTCATTTGGGGGGGTTTTGAACTGTTCTGGCATTTTATACACAACATTAGGAAGCTTACATCCACTCTTCTAACCACTTGAAGACAAAGCCCTTTTTGACACTTTTTGTTTACATGGAAACATATTTTTTTTTTGCAAGAAAATTATGTTGAACCCCCAAACATTATATATATTTTTAAAGCAAAGGCCCTACAGAATAAAATGGTGGGTGTTGCATTTTTTTTTCTACACAGTATTTGCGCAGCGATTTTTCAAACGCATTTTTTTGGGAAAAAATACACTTTTTTAATTTTAATGCACTAAAAAACACTATATTGCCCAAATGTTTGATGAAATAAAAAAGATGATCTTAGGCCGAGTACATAGATACCAAACACGACATGCTTTAAAATTTCGCACAAACGCGCATTGGCGACAAACTACATACATTTTTAAAAGCCTTTAAAAGCATTTACAGGTTACCCCGTTAGATTTACAGAGGAGGTCTACTGCTAAAATTACTGCCCTCGATCTGACCTTCGCGGTGATACCTCACATGCATGGTGCAATTGCTGTTTACATGTGACGCCAGACCGACGCTTGCGTTCGCCATTGGGCAAGAGCAGGGCAGGACAGGGGTGCTTTTTTTTTTATTTTATTTTTTTTTTATTATTAATTTTGCTTTTTTATTTTATTTTTAAAGTGTTGCTTCCATATTTATTTATTTTTATCACTTTTATTGTTATCTCAGGGAATGTAAATATCCCCTATGATAGCAATAGGTAATGACAGGTACTCTTTTTTGAAAAAACTGGGGTCTATTGGACCCTAGATCTTTCCTCTGCCCTAAAAGCATCTGACCACACCAAGATCGGTGTGATAAAATGCTTTCCCAATTTCCCAATGGCGCTTTTTATATCCGGGGGGGGGGGACATTCCCTCCCACTGCTTGTAAAAGCAGTCCAGAGGCTAATTAGCCACTAGGATTGCTTTTACATGAAAGCCGGCCGCTGGCTGAAAAGAATGATACCAAGATGATACCTAAACCCGCAGGCATCATTCTGGTATAAACATTCAAAGTCCAGCAACATACCAGTACGTTGCTGGTCCTTGTTGGACATGTATTGTAATCTTTTTTTTCATGCAGCCTGTTGGCTGAACGAAAAAAAAAGATTGATCGGTGGGTATGCCCACCATTAGAATACCGCCCTTCATCCACCCACTTCTAATGATGGGCATACATGCACCATTTATATATGCCGAAGCATGGGGGCATCTTCTCGCAAAAGTTATGCCGCGTACACATGGTCAGACTTTTCCACGGGCAAGCCTCCGTCGGAATTTCGACCGTATATACGCGGCATTAGGAGCAAAATCGCTCCTCCGCCCCTGCTGCCCCAATGCTTCGGCATATATGCTTTTTTTTTTTAACTGTGGTGGTGAAATTACCTCCTACAGCACTGGAGTCGCAGGGATCAGGCCTGTCTCTGCGAACACTGCAGTTATGTGTGTTGTGTTTTGCAAGTGACAGTGATCGATCGATACTGCACTTTGGTGGCCTGGGCTGGACGGAGGGGCAAAACGCAGGTGCCAGCAGGTATCTGGGCTGATCCCACTAACAGTGCGTTTTTGGGAACCCTAAACTGCTGGGGACGCTAGTATAGATCTGATCAGATATTGAGCTGATCAGATACTATACCACTAAGGGGGGTGTATGCTTCACGTGTGGGTGTTAGCGCTACTGGCACTAACCTGACGCTGCCTGGGGTGTGACACAGACCCTCTCTGACGCTAAAACCTAACTGATATCACCCGCCGGGCGATCAGGGGGTTAAACCTTTATTGGGTTATATACGGCGGGTGCCCTGACACTATAAAAAGCAAACTAACTAACCAGCGTCACCCGTAACACTTATATGATGATCACTGGTGAAAGGGTTAACTAGGGGCAATTAGGGGGTTAAAACCTTTATTAGGTAATATATGGGGGTACCTGACGCTATATAAAAACCTGACGGCGAACCTAAAAAAAAATTACTGGCTACCTATCGGCATCACCGACACTAAGACAACGATCATAAAAACGATTGCTTAGCGACAGTGGTGATAGGGGGTGAAAGGGTTACCTGGGGGGCGATCAGGGGGTTAAACCTTTATTAGATAATATATGGGGGTACCTGACGCTATAAAAACCTGCGGCGAACCTAAAAAAAATTACTGGCTACCGATCAGCATCACCGACGCTAAGACATCGATCAGAAAAATGATCGCATAGTGACGGCGGTGCTAGGGGGTGAAAGGGTTACCTGGGGGGTGATCAAGGGGGTTACACCTTTATTAGGTAATATATGGGGGTACCCGACGCTTTAAAAACCTGCGGCGAACCTAAAAAAAATTACTGGCTACCGATCAGCATCGCCGACGCTAAGACATCGATCAGAAAAATTATCGCTTAGTGACAGTGGTGATAGGGGGTGAAAGGGTTACCTGGGGGGCCGATCAAGGGGGTTAAACCTTTATTAGGTAATATATGGGGGTACCCGACGCTATAAAAACCTGCGGCGAACCTAAAAAAAATTACTGGCTACCGATCAGCATCACCGACGCTAAGACATCGATCATAAAAATGATCGCATAGCCACGGCGGTGCTAGGGGGTGAAAGGGTTACCTGGGGGGTGATCAAGGGGGTTAAACCTTTATTAGGTAATATATGGGGGTACCCGACGCTATAAAAACCTGCGGCGAACCTAAAAAAAATTACTGGCTACCGATCAGCATCACCGACGCTAAGACATCGATCAGAAAAATTATAACTTAGTGACAGTGGTTATAGGGGGTGAAAGGGTTACCTGGGGGGCGATCAAGGGGGTTAAACCTTCATTAGGTAATATATGGGGGTACCCGACACTATAAAAACCTGCGGCGAACCTAAAAAAAATTACTGGCTACCGATCAGCATCACCGACGCTAAGACATCGATCAGAAAAATGATTGCTTAGTGACAGTGGTGATAGGGGGTGAAAGGGTTATCTGGGGGGTGATCAGGGGGTTAAACCTTTATTAGGGGGGGGGTTAGGGGGCTACACTGGACCTAAAACTAAATGTAGTGACCCTTTTACAGTCACAAATGTCACTGACTGCAGTGATCACTAAATAAATGGTCACTGCAATCAGTGACACTGTGACTGGGGGCTGGGGGGGGGCTGGGGGGTGATCTGGGGGGGCCTGGGGGGGGCGATTTATGTGCCTATGTGTCCTGGTGTCAGTGTGCTGTTTTGTGTACTAACCTGGCATCTTCTCCTGTACGGCGCTCGGTATATGTGAGCGCCCCAGGAGAGATGACATCACTTCCTCCTTCCTGGCAGGCAGGGGAAGCTCTCTCATTCGCCGGGAGCGATCGAGAGGGGGTGGCCGGAATCGAACGGCCGTCCCCTCATGCCGGATCGCTCCCGAAGGTAAAACGACAGCTCACTGTAAAGAAGGGGGGTCCGATCGGACCCCCCAACTATACAAAGGCAATCACGTACATATACGTGATTCTGCCTGTCGGTGCCATTCTGCTGACGTATATTTACAGTGGGCGGTCGTTAAGTGGTTAAGGACCTTTATAGTTTATAGTGACATTCCTTTGGTCCGCTACAGTAACCAGGACATCCAGGATATTAGAGGCTTTCTTATATATTATCTTATATATCAGGGATATGCAATTAGCGGACCTCCAGCTGTTGCCAAACTACAAGTCCCATGAGGCATAGCGAGACTCTGACAGCAGCAAGCATGACACCCAGAGGCAGAGGCATGATGGGACTTGTAGTTTTGCAACAGCTGGAGGTCCGCTAATTGCATATCCCTGTTATATATTTATATTTACTTAAATATTTGTGAGGCAACTAGACAACTAATAAGGAAATATGAAATATGCAATTTCCCCATCACTCCACCCCCTAGCTCACAAATATCATACAGTAATGCTTCCAATCGTACATAAAGGCAACATGTCAACAGTGGAAGGAAAGTACCTAGTTGTTGAACATTCTTCCCCCCTCATCCTGCTATGTTAGTGCTGACATATATAAAAACTACGTGTTGGACTAACAAAAGAACACCAAACTATCCCTTTCAAAAATTAGAAAAAGCACAGAAGCAGATATGAACATCAAACTTTCATTTCCAAGAATTTAGCGTAGAAGCTTGTCAAAGTCCTCCATATCTGGTGATGGACAGCAGATAAGTTGTCCAATGATCAGATTGCAGCTAAAGCACAGCAATTGCAATGATGTAGAACTGAAAGAGCAGTAGAATACAAAGTCCATTTTATCCTCTGGACTATTACAGTTCATAAGTCATAGATGTGCAGGAACATGAGCAACATTAGTATATGGAACTTTAGCTTATTTGTATAGACAGTTCAGGTACTTGATCATCAGAGCAGATAGAACAGTTCAGGTACTTATACATCATAGCAGGTGGAACTTGCACAAACAGTTCAGCTTTTAATAAGCGGCAATGGCTTTAATGATGGTTGCTGCTGTCAAAAGCATTTGTCTCCTCTTCTAACATGCTTCTGGTTGGTGTCAAGGCAGGTGTTACTAAGACTGTCAGTCCAACATTCCATAACTAACAACGATGCCCATATAGCCCATTACAGATTTCTGAACAGGCGACTCAGTGATCACTAGTGGCCTAGTCTAACACTAAAGCTGGGATCACACAAATGCGAATTGGATGCGGGTTTCACCGCATCTAATTCGCATGACAGGCAAGTGTGGCTGGCTCAATGGAGCCGGTTCACACATGTCCGCGGCTGTGGTCTGGATTGAACAGACACGCACTGGACCCCAGGCACAAACCGTGGCTGCACATGTGTGAACCCGGCCTTAAAGAAAAACCCTTAATGGAAAAAAAATGCTTTTTTTCATTAAGGGTGAAATATTGTTACAGGAACACCACACCTCTCCCACCCAAACTCTACACTAATCTTTATCTAAACTAAATGGTATATAACTATAGGCCCAACTTCAAACTACTTCATGTGCGTGTTTCCTCTGTGTACTCCGGTCTCCTCCAACACTCTAAAGACATTATGGTAGGCGAACCGGCTCTTGTCTACACTGGCCCCAGTATGTGCATACACATTACCCATGCATAATGTGTCACCATATTCTATATTCCAGTTCCAAACCAAAACTATGAGGGAGGATTGAGGAAAACCAAACCTGGGAACCTATTTCATTTCATAATCATTTGCCAACCAAATTTTATGAATACTCAATCATGTGTATTAAACGTGGTGACCAAAGAATCGCTTAGTGTCAGATATAACAATGTACTGTATATATCAATATTTAGAGCACCTTATTTTAAATGACCTACTTTAAAAATATGTATCCATTGCAATAACATGATTATCTCTAATTAAAACCAACAATTATTAGTAATTTCAATAATGGACAAAACAATTAGCTGAAGTGATTTAAACTCTCCATCGCGTACAAAAGTCTACAAAATTAGAAATCACTTGTATGTAAAACCCAAGTTTAAACCGATAACATTTTACTTATAACACCCGTTCTCTCCCTGTACTGTGCACATCCCGAGGATTCTGTTTTTAAAACTTATGCGAAATCCGCCAGTGGTTCTGCATTACAGTTCCACATTGGCTGTCATAATCTCACTTAAAGCGGAGTTCCACCCTAAAAAAGAACTTTTTATTAATAGGTTGCCTTTAATCTTAAAAAAAAAAAAAAATTGTAAAAATTTATTTTTTTTACTTACTGTATATACTCGAGTATAAGCCGAGGCACCTAATTTTACCACAAAAAACTGGGGAAACGTATTGACTCGAGTATAAGCCTAGGGTGGGAAATTCAGCAACTACTGGTACAGTAAATTTCAAAAATAAAAAATAGTTACCAATAAAATTACATTAATTGAGGCATCAGTATATTAAATGACTGTTAAAACACTGACGGGGACACTGATAAAACACTGACGGGGACACACTGATAAAACACTGACGGGGACACACTGATAAAACACTGACAGGGACACACTGATAAAACACTGACGGGGACACACTGTTAAAACACTGATGGGGACACTGTTAACCGCTTCACCCCCGGAAGAATTTACCCCCTTCCTGACCAGAGCACTTTTTGCGATGCAGCACTGCGTCGCTTTAACTGACAATTGCGCGGTCGTGCGACGTTGAACCTAACCAAAATTGACGTCCTTTTTTCCCCACAAATAGAGCTTTCTTTTGGTGGTATTTGATCACCTCTGCGTTTTTTATTTTTTACACTATAAACAAAAGAAGAGCGACATATTTGAAAAAAATGCAATATTTTTTACTTTTTGATTTAATAAACATCACAATTTTTTTTTTTTTTTTTTATTTTCCTAAGTTTAGACCGATACATATTCTACATATTTTTGGTAATTTTTTTTTGCAATAAGCGTATATTGATTGGTTTGGGCAAAAGTTATAGCGTCTACATAATAGGGGATAGATTTATGGCATTTTTATTTTTTTTATTTTTTTTACTAGTAATGGTGGCGATCTGCGATTTTTATTGTGACTGTGACATTGCGGCGGACACATTGGACACTTTTGACACGTTTTTGGGACCATTCACAGTTATACAGCGATTAGTGCTATAAAACTGCACTGATTACTGTGTAAATGTGACTGGCAGTGAAGGGGTTAACACTAGGGGGCGATCAAGGGGTTAATATGTTCCCTAGTGAGTGATTATAACTGTAGGGGGAGGGGACTCACAAGGGGAGGAGACCGATCTGTGTTCCTCTGTACTGGGAACACACATTGGTCTCCTCACCGCTGACAGGAGGTGGATCTGTGTCTTTACACACACAGATCCACACTCCTGCCGTGATCGCGGGTGCCCGGCGGACATCGCGGCCGCCGGGCACGCGCACCGGGTTACGAGCGGTGCCGCGGGTACGCCTGTGCCGCCGGCGACGCGCGCGCGCCCCATAGACGGCCGGGGAAAAAGGACGTCATATGACGCCCGCCCGGAGGGAGGGTTCCTGCCGGCGTCATATGACTATGACCCGGTAGGAAGTGGTTAAAACACTGATGGGGACACTGTTAAAACACTGATGGGGATACTCTGATTGGACATTGATAAAACACTGACGGGGACACTCTGATAAAAGACTGATGGGGTCACTCTGATAAGAGTGTCCCCATCAGTCTTTTATCAGTGTGTCCCCATCAGTGTACAATCAAAGTGTCCCCAGTGTCCAATCAGCGTGTCCCATTAGTGTCCACATTACTGTACTGTACTTTGTTTCTTGCCTCACTTCCGCTCTGTTTTATGACCCGACACCCTCCCGCTGCAGAAGTATCTAAGAAACATATGGGCGGGTAGCCGGGAGGAGCCACAATGATCACTGGCTGCTGGGACATGGCAGTCCCAGCAGCCAATCCTAGTGCACAGCAGCGTCACGGCATGGGCGGGAGTTACTGTGGCGGCGGCGGCTTTCTCCCGTCTCCCGTCTCCCGTCAGCAGGAGAAAGACACGGCGAGCGGGAGATATTTACACTCACAGCGGGGGAGTGTGCGCTGCGATACGGAGACACACTGGAGACAACTAAGAACATGACATTAAAACATGACTCAAGTATAACCAAGGGGGTGATTTTCACCCCCAAAAAAAGGGGCAGAAAAACTCGGCTTATACTCGAGTATATTTGGTATATGGAAATGGCTGTTACTAGGCAGATTTCCTAATTTGCCTAGTTCCTAGTCCGCGGTGGATCTACTTCCCTTCCTAACCCCCCATGGCCTCCTGGGAAATGAGTGTCATAATTTCCCAGAAGTCTGTGGGCATTACAGTGCTAGCGCCGTTTAACTGCGAATGCTCGAGATCTTCGTTGTCATAACAACGGGGCGGGATGTTACTCCGTCGCCGCCCATTGTCATGGCAACAATACAAACTAACGGCGCTACAAGCGCCGTTATACTGCACATGCGCGAGATCGAGAGGTGCATGCACCTCTCTAGGGAAAACCAGGAAGACACATGAACTGGGCTTCACATGCCCACAGCTATCATGGAAACGGCCACAAGATCGCTGAGAAAATATCAGGTAAGTGTTTGCACTGATTTATGTACCGATCGTGATTTATTGATATGTTTTAAATAATATTCAATGTAATTAAGTTGAGATGGCAAAAAAAATAAAAAATGTATTATGCCCAGAACCCCGCTTTAAGCACACACACAGAAAGAGACAATACATACAACATTTTTAGAGTAAATGTTTGGGGTTCTTACACCCTTCAAAGCATTAAACCGTCCCAACAATATTACTGTTGATCAAACACTAGTTGTTTTCTCTCTATTGTTGTTTCATATTCAACTTAATCAGAAAAAAACTCTTAAATAGCTATCATGCAGCATCAATAATTGGCTCTAACAAAAACTTTTTTTACATTCACATATTACATAAAAAATAACAACAACAAAAGTATGCATATTATCCATGGAGGCTAAAATATTCGTCTTTAGTTTATGGACATTAAACCATATCTAAATCCTGTATGATAATAATACTAATAATAATATCCGACAAGTGGATTGATGCTGTTTAGTACTATCTAGAAACGAAACAAAATTAACCACTTGCAGACCGCCTCTTGCCGACCGCCTCCTGTACTTATACGTCGGCAGAATGGCACGGACAGGCACAATCACGTACCTGTACGTTGCCCTTTAAATGCCTGACGTGTGGTCGCGAGCCTACTGCCTTCCCTGTGAGTCGGACCGTGGGTCTGGCAAACTCGATCGCCACGGGGATCCCCGTGATCGTCTCACGGAGGTATAGAGAGCGGGGAGATGCTTGTGTAAACAAGCATCTCCCCACTCTGACTAGTGACAATGACACTGATCTCGGCTCCGTATACTCGGAGCGGAGATCAGTGTCATGTGACACAGAGCCCACCCCCTCTACAGTAAGAAACACTATGCAGGGAACACTTAACCCCTACAGCGCCACCTAGTGGTTAACCCCTTCACTGCCAGTGTCATTTTCACAGTAATCAGTGCATTTTTATAGCACCGATGGCTGTAAAAATGACAATGGTCCCAAAAATGTGCCAAAAGTGTCCGATGTGTCCGCCATAATGTCGCACTCACGATAAAAATCGCTGATCGCCGCCATTACTAGTAAAAAAAAAAAATATTAATAAAAATGCCATAAAACTATCCCCTATTTTGTAGATGCTATAACTTTTGCACAAACCAATCAATAAACGCTTATTGCAATATTTTTTTACCAAAAACATGTAGAAGAATACGTATCGGCATAAACTGAGGAAAACAAAAAAAAATGTATATATTTTTTGGGGATATTTATTATAGCAAAAAGCTCTATTTTTGTTTATAGCGCAAAAAATAAAAACCGCAGAGGTGATCAAATACCACCAAAAGAAATCTCTATTTGTGGGAGCCGCGTCAGTTAAAGCGACGCAGTGCCGAATCGCAAAAAGGGGCCTGGTCTTTAACCAGCCAAAATGGTCCTGGGCTGAAGTGGTTAAAGGTCTTAGTGGATTATCATTACATTTCCTTCTAAGAATACAATAATGGCTAGCAACAAACACACATTACACAAAACACTTTCCCCAAAATAAAAAATATATGGCCATTATTTTGTTGATTCATGAGTGCACTCTCAATTACCCATATTTAATGAGCACATATCAATAAATCAATCAATTATCACCATATGCATTTTCATGAAAGGATGTCCATTAAAAGCTGTAATTCACCATGGTTGAAATTACATTTATGATAACATTTATAGTGTGTTCATCACATTTGTGCACAAAGATTATACATCCCATCAATATTGATTTTTCTATTTCAGCCTTGTTTAATCCAATAAAGATCTTAGAAACTTCTGAACTTCTGAGAGATCTGGTTCCTTCTGTATTAACCAAAAACAAAAAAAAAACTATCTGTGTTGTATTCTAGAATACCACACGATATTACAATTACCAATAAAGGACAATACAAAGTATTCATCTTTTGTGATCGTTTACTATTGTCCTATCTTATGCAGTTACTCTTAGCTTGGTCATAATGTTATGTAGACCTTTACTAGCCGACTAACTCATGTAAGTGATTGCCAATAAAGGGCTACAACATGGTTTTATTAATGGGGGAGGGACTTCTTCCACAAATACTTGTAATTAGAACATTTAATAAAAGTAATGACAGATACCGATAATAATGTTAGAAAATATAACAAGAATACTTAACCAAAGATGCTGTTTCACCACGGAGTCAGATGATCACAGATACATGCATGATAGCAAGCTCTTAAGACAAGACTGACTGTTCCAAGTTATAACTGTAGTTTATAGGATTTGTGTGTAAGGAATGGCTCTCTGACCAATTTCCCTTACAAGCAAAATTACCTTTTAAGGACCTGGTCAGTTTACATTCCTTTGGTATGAGTCAGCTATGGTAACCAGGATAATCAGGATATTAGAGGCTTTCTTGTATATTTGTGAGGCAACTAGACAACTAATAAGGAAATATGAAATATGCAATTTCTCCATCAGAGGGGGCCTCTAGGGGGTATATGTACCTGAATTTGACTTGGTTTCAGTCTCTTGCAATCCATATGAAGCAACAATAAAAGTGGGGGGTTAAGGGGAAAGACTGTGGGCCTATCTGGTGTACAACATACAAATGTCGTGACAGAGAGCGCATTAATAGGAAGAGAAAGCAGAATGGTGATTGCTGCTCTTTTGTTGTCCAGTAAGCAGGCAAAGGATTGAGAAAGGGCAAAAATATGTTTTCTAAACTCTATCCCTGTAACAGAGAAAGCATCATCCACCTGGCTCTGCTGTCTGGCAAGGGTGTGTAAATCTAAATTGGATAGAAAGAAATACAAATCCTTTATCAGATAAAACAGCTATATGTGTCTCATCTGTGTATTCAACTGTTTCCCTGAAGTGTAGCTTTGAAGATAGATAATTAAATAAAAAACTAAAAATCAAAAGCTACATACCTACCCCTCTTTATTTAGTTGAAAACATGAGTATAAAGCTAGCTATACACACAAAGATTTCCCCAATCCATGCTAAATAGCACAGAAGAGCGTATCTCTTGCTGCCAGGTATTGTATTCTGACAGCTAACACCTGTGGCTATAAGAACACCTGAATAGTGACTGCAGCGGAGTGGCTGCAGTTACTGTTCGGTCATTTTTTCCCCACCTGTCTCCATATATTTCTTTATTCAAGTTTTATGGGCTGGGTAGTGTCGGGAGGGCCATCAACAGCTCAAATCTCAGCCAATTCACAGGTGCCCACTGAAATTTGAGCTGTGTATGGCCAGATTAAATAATTTGTTGGGGTCTTTGTAAGCTTTGTTAAGTGGCAGTAAATGCAGGATTTGCATGTGATCCCGGATCACTATCACATTAGCTAATATGCCTCAACTTTACAATATGTATGTAGCGCTTTCAGATCAGATTCCTTGATCTTCTGCCCTGACTCTGAGAACAACATCAGCTTCACTGACACACCAGGTTAAGCAAATGGATATTGCACTTTTACTGAGAGCACATACATAGATACTCTGCACACAACAGAGGTTCAGTATAAAAAAGCAGACTGGTTAATGGTAAATGAACCCAATGTATTATCACGAGTTACAGTAAATAGCAGTATGCACATAAATTGTCCCTAGACAATATGTTCACTAGGCTATAGCAGCAAACAAATACAGTTCTATGCAGCTAAATTAGAGTAAACTTGGCAACCCACAAAATCAGCAATAAGTATTGGCATTTAAAAACAGTAATGTAGTAACAGCAATGATAATCAATACTGAGATAACTCCTCTGTAAACAGTAGATTATATCCACTTTGGAGTGCACTCTATATGAAAGGCCGCAATGAAATTTAAAACTCCCTAAAGAGGTTTAATTTTACTATATACAATAAACAAAGTTCTTGTGAAGCAGCTATCTGAGTGAGCAGTATTTAGCTCTAGTTCTTCAGCTGGCTAGCATTGGGGCCCAGTCTTTACGGTGGTGCACATGACTACAGTCACAATAAAGTCTGTATGCAGTGAGTAATACTACTAGTTAGATGGCAAGTCTCTGCTAGCAGCAACAGGTTAATGGCAGCAGTTTCCTCCCACCAGTCTGAGCGATATAGGGGTCTTACTGTTCAGATGTGTTAGAAATTCTGTATATAGCCCTACAGGACAAACAGACAGTGCACAGTCCACATGGGCTTTGCTGCTTAACTGCAAATAAGAAACTTTATTATAGAGGGAAGACAGAGTTTAACAATGGACACAGCAAAAAAATTATTAACACTTCCATCTACTGGCTGATATAGTTGTTGCACAAAATACATGAATAATGTGTTCTAACATGATGTCAGCTCACTTCTGAATCTTCCTGGAGTGATTTTGGGCCACAGCACATGGCCGCAGGCTTGTGGCATGTTGATACACATACAGCAGCAACAATGTGCACACCTTGGTCTGCCCACAGCAAAGAGGAAACCTTGCTATCCAGCCTGTGAAAATACAGCTCTCTTTATTCCTGACTTGCATTGGGAATTGTAATCCAATGCTCTATTACTGCCATAGTAAAGTTTCAAGTCACAATGGACAGCAGCGATCTATTGCTTTTGGGGAGGGAGGAGCAGGGGCAAGGCTTGTGGATTTTATTAAATTGGATTCAAATCGCCTAGGTGTAAATGGAGCCTTAGTGTGTTGACCATGGTAATTGTGGCTGCTGATCCATGATAATTGTGACCATGGTAATTGTGGCTGCTGATCCATGATACTGTGGTCAATTCCTGATCTTACTGTGCAGTATCTGTTTTTCCAAAAATATGCAGCAAAATACCTTTTTTCAAAGTGCTGCTGTGTGCTCCCACCGCTCTCCTCCTTTCCTCCTGGCTGATGTCAATGGGGAATCCCAGCCCGTCCCACCGTAGTACTCAGATCGGGGAAAGAGAGTGCCGGGAGGACACGTGACTGCATAGCAGCACTGTAAAAGAAGGTATTTCACTGCATAATTAAAAAAAAACACAGATACTGCACAGTATATCTTCCTGTAACAGAGGGGATTCCAGGATTTCTGAGTAGCGACTTTACAACCACTTTAACTGGTTTCCGACACGCTCATGCAGATATACTGTGGCACAATGGCTCTCCTGGGCGAAACCCTGTAGGCTCATGCCCACTGCACAGCAGGGGACCTGATGCGCGTGGCCGGCAGGCGCGATCGCCGCCGGCCATGCGCGATCACGTGCACGAGAGCCTGTTCTGTCCGGGGAGAGGAGACATATTGTCTGTTCCTACTACAACAATATGTCTCCTCCCCCAGTTAGTCCTATCCCCATACAGTTAGAACACACTGAGGGAACACACATTTAACCCCTTGATCACCCCCTAGTGTTAACCCCTTCCCTAGCAGTGACATTTACACAGTAATCAGTGCATATTTATAGCACTGATCGCTGTATAATTGTCAATGGTCCCAAAAATGTATTAAAAGTGTCCAATCTCTCTCCGTCGCAATGTCGTAGTACCGCTAAAAATCGCAGATGACCGCCATTACTAGTAAAAAAAATAATAATAAAAATGCCATAAATCTTTTCCATAGTTTGTAGTTGCTATAACTTTTGCGCAAACCAATCAATATACGCTTATTGCGATTTTTTTGCCAAAAATATGTAGAAGAATATATATTGGCCTAAACTGATGAAGAAATTAGTTTTTTAATAAAAATATTGGGGATATTTACTATAGCAAAAAGTACAAAATATAGTTTTTCATTCAAAATTGTCGCTCTTTTTTTGTTTATAGAGCAAAAAATTAAAACCGCAGAGGTGATCAAATACCAACCACCAAAAGAAATCTCTATTTGTGGGAAAAAAGGACGCAAATTTTGTTTGGGTACAGCATTGCATGACCGCGCAATTGTCAGTTAAAACGATGCAGTGCTAAATTGTAAGAAGGGGGTAAAATCTTCCAGGGCTGAAGTGGTTAAATAGTCAACAGTCAATGTTGTGCCTAGAAAAATATTAGGCTGGAAATTGTTCCTGCTATCTATTTGAATAAAGGAAGAATATTGTTTTGCATCTTGATGTGCGGTGTCCCTGTTAGGGTGGAGACTAGACGAGTCAGCATCTGAGATGATTGTGAAGTATGGAGCCTGATATTTAATTGAGCAATATATGGTATATTAAACAGTCAAATGAACACTTGAAAATGGCTTCTCACTATTCCAGTAGCTCTGGCAGAGTCCTCTTGAATGCAATGCAGTCCTGGATGATTACTCCCAGTCAGGATGTTATTAGTAGGAACAAAGCCATAACTCTTAAGTGGAGTCAGACAAAAGGCAGCCCATCAGGTCTTGGGCCTACCTCTCTATCCGGCACCTTTGTATGGATCTGCAGAGCTTCCAGCCTTACACAGCATCACAACACTGGAACATCAGGATACTGAAACAGCAGGAAAACTGGAATCAACACTCAGCCTCACATTCAGCTCACCTCTTGGGCTCTCAGCAGCAGTACAAGAAACAGTAGCCATGTGATCCTGGGCTCTCAGCAACAGCATCACCTGGCCCACAGTCTCCCCAAGCAGCAGACAGACTCTGCCAAGCTCCGCACACGGCTCACAGTGTCCTCTGGGCAAGGTGCCTACTTACAGCACAGTCACCCAGAATCACAGTATCCATCTGGGCACCCTGGTCCATAGTGGGTGGAGCTTAATTAGCGTAGCTGTGGGGCCCAATGAAAAGCCTTCTTTTGCCCTAATGCTAGGGGCAGGTTCCTCTTCATCTGTGAAAGTAGCCAGTTAACATACTTTCCTGTGCCCTCCTGATCCTGCGCTGTCGATCAAGCAGGGAGAGAAACAGGTGAGCAGGGCAGAATTACACATTATTCTGTGATTTCAATTTAAACTTTAATGCAGAATTTAGGGAAAAATCCTAATCTTTAAATTTTATGTGCCACACATAAATGTCCTAACTTACTCTTCATGCAACTAGCCCAACAACTTTCTACTTCTACATCAAGGTCACAATTCTCATTTAATGGGTGACCAAAGGAAAAGATTACTTCAGAATTTCTGCATCCTTAGTAACTTCATCAGCAGGCAGATTAAATATGAAGTTCCAACAGCAGCATACTCTGCTTTACTTTCCTGTAAGCATGTTCATGATGTTAGACTGACACCACTATGTTATAAAAAATATACTCAATTAAAGTGTTACTAAAATCAGAAACCTGCATTCACTATATCTGGTCTCCCACAGTACACAGAACATGGAAATGGAATTATTTTAGTAAAAATAAACTGCTAAAATTCCTTTTCTCATCAGCAGTATATAGCAGTCTTGTGACTTCTATTAGTGTCCATCCAAGCACTGGTTAAAGCTTGTAGGAGGAGTTTTCATTCTCCTCTGACTGTCCTTTGAGGCTGCATGATCCCTGAATTTCTGTCTGGACAGAGCTGATTGGCCCTGTACTGATCACATGCACCCTCCCAAAAATAAAAAAAGCTCTCTAGCAATACACACCAAACTGAGCATGTGCAGAGTGCCTCCAAGGCTCTGTACTAGCAGCAGATGGATTGGGGACAGCAAAAGAAGGGAAGGATCAGAGAAGACAGGATCAAACAGCCTTTTTACACAATGTGGAGGATTAACCCCTTAGGTTCTAAAGTGAGTATAACAAGCATGTTTTACTGCATATACTGTACATACTGATTTTACTGTTGTGTGTTTAGTAACACTTCAAAGAGTTATTCTAACAGATGCATAGGGTCCTGTTTTAATTATTGGAAAAGAACCTCTAGGAATGTTAAATACATAAATGTGCATTACATTCTGTCACTGCAGAGATTTTGGTAGACTATACTTTGTTGGTATCGCAGTCATTAAGAAATATATTATTAATATACTGAAATAAACTCATAAACATATTTTTGTCTTTATTAATAGATACTTATAGTCTGTCACCACCAATCTCTCTGAATTTATTAGTAACTTTAAGATACGTTCTGTCACTTTTTATTAGACCACAGTGTTAAATTAGAATGTTCCTTAGCCTTTTAAAATATATTAATGGCAGCTCTTGTCTCCTCGGAATAAGGAAGTGGATACATCATTGTGCATTAGAAGATATTATCAAAAAACTGGCTCCATCCATTTACATGGAAAAGGCAAAGCTGTGGAATATTTCTGTCGACTTGCATTAGCAAATAGCATTCAAAAATGGCCTGAGCAAGTCTAAATTAGCAAGATACATTAGGTTGCACTGATGTGAACATACACTTGTAAGACATTTTAGAACTTGGTGCCTTCAACCCTCCCTAACACCCTCTACTAAGAACTCTGCTGTCACAAAGAGTTATTGGCCTTCTATGAGGTTAGGAGTATTGCCCTGTGTGTACTGAATTAACAGTGAATGTTAAATAGCTGACTTGTCAATTTCATTATGATCAATGGGGACAAATGAGGATTCAAGCGTTTTAATGTATTAAGTGTCCTTAGGCTTGGAACACAGGGCTGCTTTGTTAGACTGCTGCTTGGCCAGATACCTAGAAATCCTGGAAATACAGTACAATATTTTCTTTTACTGAAAAAAAAAAGTCAGTTTAATATAGAACGGCATTTTAAATACATAAGTACATTTGAGTATGTTTTTAAGAATAAACACAGTGTCTCCAGCAGGACTTTTTTTCAGCGGGAACGCGGGGGTACGCAGTTCCGGCACCTCCTGGACTGACTGTATGTAATGTCAAGGGGTGCTGGGGTGTGCTGCAGGGTATTGATGCTCACTGCTGGCGGATCTATTCTAGCTGGAGGGGATCTATTTTTGCAGGGGGGGTCTATTGTTTCTGAGGAGGTCTAGTGTTGCTGGTGAGGGACCTATTGTTGCTGGGAGGTCAGTTGTTGCTGAAGGAGATCTACTGTTGGTGGAGGGGTCTATTGTTGATGGCTGCCAGAGAGTCTATTAATGCTGGCAGTGCGGAGATCTGTTGATGCTGCCGGGAGTCTATTGGGATTTTGTTGTGGGTGGTACATTGTTAGGGGGATCTATTGTTGCTGGCTGAAGGGGAAACCAAATTCCATACAAATTACTTAGCACAACAAAATACTTGGTTCTGTATTGTCTAAAAGTGGCGGTACTGGAAGGTGGGGTAGGGGCGGAGAAAACAAGTGACTTGGAAAAGGGGGGTTCCTGCACCTATTGTCTGAGAAAAAAAGCCCTGGACTCCAGTAAATACTTTTTACCTTCAACTATGGTGGTTTATGTTATTTTGCTTTTATCACTTGAAGATCTCACTCCTTTCTGTTTTTTTGTCTGCTCAACATACTGTTGTGGATATTCTTGACCTTTTTTATATTAAAGCAGGTTGATATCAAGTGTTATAATGCATTCTGAAAAAATGTGATCGATAAACATTTCTCACAATGGTCTGCTTGCTGTCTGCATAATGTAACAATTGCCTGTTTGTTGTCTGCTTTTTTTAACAATTGACTGTATGCTGTATTGCTCCATTTGTAGCACGTGTTTTCGGTATTGACTGAATGAGGGTGCCTAACTCCACACACCAAGGCCACTGGTATTAAAAAACGTAACCTTTATTCAAATTATATAAAATGTATTGACTGTTTGTATGTGTTTACTTCAAGGGAGGATAAGTGTTTATTGATTGGCAAAAGGTATAAGAAATTATTTTTATAGATATGGCTACCAAAAGAATCCCTCCTTTACTAAATATTGGTAGCTTGAAAAACTACCAACCTCAATAGTTAGGGATACTAGCTAGTCTGGCTGTCCACTGAAGGTACTAAGTCGGACTGACCCTAAACCAAACCAGGCTATCCACTAGGAATTCATGCTGGTCTTGACTAGTATGTACTGTGACTCCTGTGACTGAAACACTTCCTGAATGTAAACTTGGGCATAAACTGTTATATCATCCCCAGGACTAAATGGTTCCTCACAGTCTAGGCTTATACTGTCAGTGACTCACATATCTCTAACTACTGCCTGGACCAAAAGGTGTGCTACACTACCTCCAAAACTAGGGGTCAACTTTTCCAGCTAAGAGAGCCTCTTCTGGTTATCAACTTTGCCTCAAACACAGGATTTCTTAGATCCTAAGTGCTATCTGCATAGTTGCAACCATGTGGGGATAGTGTGGGAAAAAAAAAAACACAGCAAGGCATAGCACTGAGACACAGCTCAGAACAATACAGAACGGAACAAAAATATCAGATTATCCATACATGACAATATCAGATGGTGCAATAGGGACCAAAAAAAGGTCCACGCTCAGGGCATAACATAGCAAACACAATATCACATGAAATGAAAAATGCATGAAATACCTCGCAGCCAACGACAGAGAAGGGTCATGAACATAGAGATACATAACATTATTCTGGAGCAACCGTATCTTGGGAATCCAGCCAGGGAGACCAAACTTTTATCAATTTCTTGGGGCAGCTTCACACTTCCCATGTGATGGTTTTGATCATCTCCTCCACCATAGTCCAGAACACCTTCAGTTTGGGACATTCCCAGAAAATATGAAGCGGGTCACTTCTGACTCCTGGCACCGCCAACAGGAGCTTGAGACTTGGAAGAATATCCGAGAAATTTGTGAAAAAATAAATAAATATAGCGCTTATCTGGAAAAACAAAAAATCAAGAAAAACAAGCAGCTACACAACAATGTGACAAAAATTCTGAAGTGATGGAAATATAAATGTAGTGTAGCGGGTATTTGAATTTAGGGGAAGCATCTGGGTGGTAGTGTAACCCAGATGCACTGATTGCTAGGGAATCTGAGACCCTTTTGTTGTTCTTGGAGGACTCTGGTGGTGTGGGGTTCCCTGCGGCCTACATTTGGCGTTGTCGCCCTGGCCAGAGTTGAACTCACCCCGCAAGACTGCTTCCTTTTTGTCCTTTCCTGGCGCTGATACAGCGGGGCGGGGAACCTGCTGGGACGCAAGAGGAGAGGAGATAAAAGGGGCGCCCTGACCTTTAGGTTTTCAGAGTCGGAGGACGCGGCCGCACCCAGGCACCTTCAGCTTGGGTGCTGGCGTCCCGGAGTTCTGGGCCCAGGTGCCCTTGACCTGGCCGGAGCAAGAGATGGAGTCCATCGCAGGCACCTTTAGCCTGGGGTGAGGTACTATGGCGGATGCCTGGGGCTCAGTACCTTCGACTGAGTTCCACGAGGGTGGAGGAATCCGAGGGGGCCCTAACTCTTTGGGTGCCCGTGTCTGAGTTTGTGAGGACTGGTGAGCGGAACTTCTCTGGAGAGTCCGGCGCAGCATCGCTGGTGACAGAGAGGCCTCCGGTGACTCCCTTGGACGGATATCTTTCCCTTGACAGGGGCCGTGCTAGCGAAGGTAATTCATGTTCTACCTCATATAGTCAGTGGCAGTGACTATTCGCCATTGGTGACACTACAGTGGTTAGCGATACCATGAAGGATTGTGCCTCGACCTACTCCCATTAATACTGAACTGTTGCAAAGGTTCCAACTTGACTGTGCTGTATGTTTATTCGCTGAGAAGAATAAGACTATGTTGGACCTATTCAGTGTGTGGAACTCTGGTTACTAGGAGCAAAGGGGAGTGAATCCGAGGAAAGGATTTGACCCTAGGACACCTACACAAAGCCCGATCTTTCTGGCCTTCACCTCTTCACTATGGAGGACATGGGCCGTGGTGTATCTCATCCCTCCCCCCCCCCGTACTGACACCCCTAGACAGAGACAGACAATCCGAGAATGAGAAGGGGTGAGGTTGCTACAGTAGCGCTAGTGGTCAGGAGAAAAATCAGTATCTCATTGAGTGAATATGATCACTGGGTGTGAAACAGTGAAAAATATAAACTCTACAACCAACAAATTAAATAAATGTGCTAATAAGTCCACATATAAAAGGGGAATAAATGTCCATCAATATAAAATGTGGAGTAACGGTGAAGAAGAAATTTGTATTCCCCCTCCTAAAATCTACCAACCTTCATTGATCTTTGCGCTGCTTCATAAGCCCCGAAATGTACAAAGTTGTTTTCCTTTTCTATCTTTCCCCCATACACATATAAACACATGTACTTTGGGTTTACACTATTAAATGCAGATTAATTCCAGCTCTTGCAAATAATTACACATCCAGCTACACGCTTGTTGTACTGAATCCTAAATAAAATTAATTTAGCATTGTTGATGTTCACGGTAAAAAAAATAAAAAAAATAACCCATCAACAAAAACATATAAATGGACACGTTACTTCCTGGGGTGGCTTGTTTAAGCATGTAATTACATGCATCTTTCATTTACTTTCTTTTCATTTGCCAATGGAATTGATTGCCTATTAATTCACTAATAGTATTTTGTTCTAACATTTTGAAGTTCACAGAGGTTGCCCACATAGATAATTAATAACACAAGAGCAAGAATAACAAGTTGCTTAGGCAGCATGGACAATGATGTCATTCGGTAATAGGTTAAGCTGGTCAGGACTCATTACAATTAAGGTTTGCACAGTATCAATGACATTTTGTAACAAGACTGCTACAGTGTGTTTTGCCAAATAGAACCCAAGCTCTAGAGAAATTATCCTTTTAACACCGGTAGATTAAGATCCATATTTGTCGTTAAAAATGCTCTCGTGAGAATGCACCATGCAAAAAAAAAAAAAGGAAGATTAAGCTGCTATTGATATTGCTTGTGTACCCCCCTGTGACTTTACATGCTACCATTTTCTATCTTTGATGCATTTCCTTTTATTGTTATGGCAAAATAAATGCCTTTCTACATTGCTCACCATTCGTCATAAAAGGCAAAGCATTGATTTTTGAGATTTATCCATTTACCAGTAAAATGAAGATGCAAGAAGCATGACAATAAAATACTGTGAAATTATGTACCGGTATTTCTTTTAGATCCAGGAAAACAACGTCCATTTGCAGATGGCTAACAGAGTGTTTTATTGCTTGGGCATTTTACACGGCTCTACCGATATTGTTTTGCACCTCTCCGCAAAATCATTTAAATTGAATTTCTTATATAGCAGTGAATAAAAGTGTAGAAAAAACTACATAATTACTTTTTTTTTATTATGAGGGTTATATTGTATTTCAAGGATGAATCCCTACCTCCTGTTCCAATAGTATCAATTTTTTCCGAAAGGGACATTTTAGGCAAGTACATTACAATCATAAATCATAAAATATCTCTTTATTTATATACAATCTAAAACAGCTGATTGTTACATAAAATTGTATAGCGACTGATACATAATATACTGTAACCTGTGTTTATAATGCCCATACAGTCTTGCGCAATACCCTTAGATCCAAACTAGGAGGATTTTATATAAGTTTCATAGTGCTTGACTTGTCTGCATCAGTCCCCAATTTTGGGACATGCCCAAAATGTTTAAATTAAAGGGTATGTCATATATTATTGATTAAAATATGATCAGTTTTGCAGTCCACAGAGAGGAGCTGCAGCAGCCTGAAAGACTCGTCACTCTGAAATATACCTGTCTGAGTGTTTGATGGAGGAGAGTGGAGGAGCCTAAAGAGAATTTATTTATTCAGGAGAATTATAAGTTTATCTTCATCCATTGCCATTTCATATACAGTACCGCCACTTTATGGGATACTGCAAGGGGAGGATTTCTTAATGGTCTGCAGTGACCTGAAGTGCCATAAGACCCATTGGGGTCTTTCTTTGAGGTGAGAGGCTGGGGCACATCTGTGGTGGATCACGGATGCTGATGGAGGAGATGTTAAACACATATTAATTTAAGTTCACCTTTCTTGCCTTTGATATACTGCACTTTTTTGGAACGTTCCTTATTGGACATTGAAGCTATTTTGCACAATCTGCATATTGCTGTTTTTTGCACAGTTTTTGCACTTTATGTACAATTTTTTTTCTGTTGATTATGGACTTTTGAATTTATACCCTTTGGACTTGTTTAATATTGCACATGCACTTTGCACATTTTTTATTGGTTATTTGTATTTGAAGATTTTTGAGTGAGCGCCGCTTATACATTTATTCCCATGCCATATATTATGCACTGCCAATAATGAATTGAAATACATCAGCCACTATTGATTCAGACATCTATGGAGGATACCTGGATTGAGCACACACAAAGGCCCTTGTTCCTGTACCCCTTGTGTATGCGTGCTGTCCTCCTGGGTGGACTCCCCCAATCATTGGTGGTGTGGAATGGAAAGGTTGTGTTCTTGCTTTAAAGCTTTTACACTTTGGGCTGATGTATTTTAATTCATTATTGGTAGTGCACATTATATGACATACCCTCAAACCCTGAAGAAGAGGAATCAAAACGCGTTGGGGTGTGTCCTCAAGTTGGGAAACAGGTGAAGACAAGTTAAGCACTATGAAACTGATATAAAATCCCCCTATTTGGGATTTATGGGTTGCAAGATTGTATGGGCATTATGTGCAGAGTAGGGATGAGCCGAACACCCCCGGGTTCGGTTCGCACCAGAACCCGCAAACGGACCGAAAGTTCGCACGAACATTAGAACCCTATTAAATACAATGGATGCGAACGTTCGAATTCTAAAGTGCTAATTATAACGACTATTATCCATGTTATTGTCCTAAACAGAGTTTGGGAACCCGGGTTCTGCACCAGGGGACATGTATCAATGCAAAAAGAAGTTTTAAAAACGGCCGTTTTTCGGGAGCAGTCATTTTAATGATGCATAAAGTGAAAAAAAAAAAGTCAAATATTCCTTTAAATATTGTACCTGGGGGGTGTCTAAAGTATGCCTGTGAAGTGCCACGTGTTTCCCGTGTTTAGAACTGTCCCTGCACAAAATTACATTTCTAAAGGAAAAAAAAGCCATTTAAAACTGCTTGCGGCTTTAATGTAATGTCTGGTCCCAGTAATATGGATGAAAATCTTTAAGAAAAATGGCATAGCTACCCCATCACCCCCCCCCTACCCCAGCCCATTACCAGCCCCTTTGGGTCTTGTATGGATATTAAGGGGAACCCCGCACACAAAATAAAAAAGGCCCTATATACTCTGAACAGCCGTATACAGGCGGTGCATACAAGACAGGGACTGTAGGTTTGTTCTTATGTAGAATCTGTTTGTAGTTTTGAACAGCTACATTGTTTAAGTGTAGCTCCAGCCCAAATACCTATTTTTAAGCTTTTTGGAAAACATAGGGAAGGGTTATCACCCCTGTAACATTTGTTTTGCTGTCTGTTCAGAACATTTCACCTCACTTTGCGTCCCAATGACAACTGTTTTTGAAATGTGGTGTTTTTATTGAAACAAGGATTGGTGATAAAGCATCAGTAGAGAGGAGACACCTTTCTCCCATATTAATTCTTACAGGAGAGAATTTTCCTTCCAAGGGGTAGATTTCCTCTCACTTCCTGTTGTCTTCTTCCGTTTGCAAGTAGTAGTCGTTTGTAAGTTGGATGTTTGAAAGTAGGGACCTGCCGTATATACTCTGCAGAAATTGGCCCCTTAGGTGTTGGTGTTGGCACAACACTGTAAGCACTCACAGTTACTCTTGGTGGGTGCTGGAACGCCCTGCTGTCAACTATTATATCAGGAATTGTAATAACATATAATTGTTGAACAGTGGTAGTAAAAATTGGGCCTTTGATGGTGGTGCTGGTGCCACAACACTGTAAGGCCTGACAGTTACTCTTGGTGGGCGCAGCAATGGGCCCTGCTGTGAATTATTAGATCAATAATTATAATTGCATGCCCCTGTTGAACAGGGGCTGAAAAATTGGGCCTTTGGTGGTGGTGGTGGTGGTGGTGGTGGTGTTGACACAACACTGTAAGGCCTGACAGTTACTCTTGGTGGGCGCAGCAATGGGCCCTGCTGTGAATTATTAGATCAATAATTATAATTGCATGCCCCTGTTGAACAGGGGCTGAAAAATTGGACCTTTGGTGGTGGTGGTGGTGGTGGTGGTGTTGACACAACACTGTAAGGCCTGACAGTTACTCTTGGTGGGCGCAGCAATGGGCCCTGCTGTGAATTATTAGATCAATAATTATAATTGCATGCCCCTGTTGAACAGGGGCTGAAAAATTGGGCCTTTGGTGGTGGTGGTGGTGGTGGTGTTGACACAACACTGTAAGGCCTGACAGTTACTCTTGGTGGGCGCAGCAATGGGCCCTGCTGTGAATTATTAGATCAATAATTATAATTGCATGCCCCTGTTGAACAAGGGCTGAAAAATTGGGCCTTAGGCACTGGTGGCACAACACTGCAACCCCTCACAGATACTGTACTTGGAGCACAGCAATGAGCCCTGTTGCAAAGTATTGCATCAAAAATTTTAATTACACGCCCCTGTTAAACAGGGGCTGAAAAATTGGGCCTTAGCCACTGGTGGCGGCACCCATACACCAAAATGATCTTCCAAGCTATCATCATCAATCGGATCATTGAGGAGGAGGAGGAGGAGGATAGCCAGTCAACATAACAGCACAGGCACTCAGCATCAGCATCAGTCTTGAAGGGATGTGACATTTTAAAATCAATTAGTCTGTTATATCAGCATCAGGTGTGTGGTAGCTGGTGGTGATCCAAGACTGGTTCATCTTGATGAAAGTCAGTCGATCAACCGAGTCGGTGGACAGGCGCACCCTGTGATCCGTGACAAATCCTCCAGCAGCACTGAATGTGCGTTCTGAAAGAACGCTGGATGCAGGACAGGCCAGTAGCTCAATTGCATACTGTGCAAGCTCTGGCCAGTGATCCATCCTCAAGACCCAGTAAGCCAGAGGATTTTCGGTGGGGAAGGTGTCCAAGTCTGACCTTGCCCCTAGGTATTCCTGCACCATGTATATCAGACGCTGGCGATGGTTGCTGGAACCGATCATACTTTGGGGCTGCGGACTAAAGAATTGTCCGAATGCATCGGTCAGACGGCCACCTTCCCCACCGCTCGTTCTTTGACTGCCCGAAGCCTCAGCAACTCGTTGTCCAGGACCAGGAGTTTGTAACCTCCCAGTCTCTGGGAACGCGTTGCACAGACCTTTCTGCAAGGCCTCCCGGAGTTGTCTCATCCTCTGCTCCCTCTGCGACGGTAAGATAAGGTCCGCAACCTTACCCTTGTACCGTGGATCAAGGAGAGTGGCCAGCCAGTAATGGTCCCTCTCCTTGATCCGAAGAATACGAGGATCCTTCCACAGACTTTGCAGGATCAGGGAGGCCATGCAGCGTAGGTTAGCTGAGGCATTCAGTCCGGAGTCCTCTGGGTCACTAAGGACGACATGATCCGCAGCCACCTCCTCCCAGCCACGTACAAGTCCACTGGTTTCTTGGGACTGTAAATCATCCCTAAAAGACTGCTGCTGATGATGCTGAGTGCCAGCCTCCACCTCCATGCTGACACAATCCTCCTCCTCCTCCTCTTCCTGTGCGATGGGTGGGACAGAAGGAACACTGTCTGGGTAAAGGGGGCTTTGAGAGGCAAGGAAGTCCTCCTCTTCCTGCCTCTGTTCTGCCTCAAGTGCCCTGTCCATTATTCCACGCAGCGTGTGCTCCAACAGGTGGACAAGAGGTACAGTGTCACTGATGCATGCACTGTCACTGCTCACCATCCTCGTGGCCTCCTCAAATGGTGCCAGGACAGTGCATGCATCCCTGATCATGCCCCACTGGCGTGGTGAAAAAACCCAAGCTCCCCTGACCCTGTCCTGGTGCCGTAGTCGCACAGGTACTCATTGATGGCCCTCTGCTGCGTGTGCAGCCGCTGCAGCATGGCCAACGTTGAGTTCCACCTGGTGGGCATGTCACATATAAGGCGGTTCTTGGGCAGGTTCAACTCCTTTTGCAGCTCAGCCAGGCGAGCACTGGCATTATAAGATCTGCGGAAATGCACACAGACTTTCCTGGCCTGCCTCAGGACATCCTGTAAGCCCGGGTACCTGCCCAAGAACCGCTGCACCACCAGGTTAAGGACGTGAGCCACACAGGGCACATGGGTCAGTTGTCCCTGTCGGAGGGCAGAGTGGAGGTTGGTGCCATTGTCGCAAACCACCATTCCTGGCTTAAGCTGGCGTCGCGTCAACCACCTCTCGGCCTGCCCCTGCAGAGCAGACAGGACCTCTGCCCCAGTGTGGCTCCTGTCCCCCAAACACACCAGCGCAAGCACGGCATGGCATCTTTTTGCCTGCGTACTTGTCCCCTTGAACGCCTACGGAGCACCGCTGGTTCCGAGGACAAAGCACAGGAAGAGGCCATGGAGGAAGAAGAAGAGGAGGGGGTGGAGGAGAGAGGTGTGTCACAACCAGTAGTAGCATTTTGGAGGCGTGGAGGTGGAACAACCTCCAACACTACTGCACCTTGTCCTGCATCCTTCCCAGCTGCCAAAAGAGTGACCCAATGGGCCGTGAAAGAAAGGTAACGTCCCTGTCCATGCCTGCTGGACCATGAGTCAGCGGTAATATGCACCTTACCGCTGACCGCCCTGTCCAGCGAGGCCAAGACATTGCCTTCCACATGCCTGTAGAGAGCCGGAATCGCCTTCCGTGAGAAAAAGTGGCGTTTGGGAACCTGCCACTGAGGAACCGCACATTGCACAAACTCACGGAAGGGGGCCGAGTCTACCAACTGAAAAGGCAGCAGTTGAAGCGCTAGCAATTTAGCCAAGCTAGCATTCAACCGCTGGGCATGTGGATGGCTGGGAGTGAACTTCTTTCGACGGTCCAGCAGCTGGGGCAGGGAAATTTGCCTGCTAGAATCGGACGTCGGTGTACTGCTAGCAGTGTGGCCGCAAGTACTTGGCTGTGACACACCTAATTCTACACCTTCATTCCTCTCAGTGCAGGTTTCAGAGAGGACTGAAGGTATAGTGGGGTTGGAGATCCCAGCTGATGCGGTGCAAGGAGAGGTCCGCTTTGTTCTTTGGTGTGGGTCTTTAAGGTAGGCTTGCCAACGAGCTGCATGGCAGGTCAACATATGTCTGATCAAGCATGTGGTGCCCAAGCGGCTGATGTTTTGGCCACGCGATATACGCTTGAGACATATGTTGCAAACAGCAGCTGTGTGATCTGATGCACTCGCCTCAAAAAAGGCCCACACCAAAGAACTTTTTGAATGACGGGCAGAGGCAGCGCCCTGCACAGGCGGAGTTCTGCGGTGTGATTCCGTCGGTGTGCTGCCCATACGCTGGCCACCCAAGGGCATCCTGCCTCGTTGGAGATGTGCCTCCTCCTCATCCTCCTCCTCTCTCCTATTAGGCACCCACGTGGAGTCAGTGACCTCATCATCCCCTCCCTCCTCATCACTGGAGCCAATCTGGCAGTATGCTGCAGCTGCTGGAGCATGACTGCCAGATTGGTGTCCTTCTTGAGCATCCCCTCTCTCTGCTCTCACGCTACTGCCTTCCTCTATCTGGGTATCATCATCAGATCCTTCGAAACGCTGGGCATCCTCCTGGAGCATGTACCCAACACTGTGCTCAAACAGTTCGGGGGACTCCTCAGGAGGAGGACATGGTGGGTCTAGGGAAGGATTGACTAATGAAGATAATGATACCAGAGAAGAGGACGCTTTGGCAGCTGCTTAGCCAGTACCCTGAGCCTGGGTGAGAGAGGATGAGGAGGATGAGGTGGGCTTGGTCATCCACTCTACCAAGTCTTCGGCATGATGTGGCTCAACATGTCCAGCTGCCGAAAAGAAGGACAAGCGTGTCCCATGGCCATGTGCTGATGACAATGCACCGCGTCCACAACCAGCACTGTTGCCCCCAGACACAGAGCCTGCTTGCCCCCTTTTCTTTCTCGTACATCACGGGACACAGAGCGACATAGTCATTACTAATGGGTTATATAGATACCGTCAGGTGCTGGCACTGGCAACTTCCAAAACTGGAAGTACCCTCCCCTATATAAGCCCCTCCCATCCGGGAGCACCTCAGTTTTTTGCCAGTGTCTAAGGTGTTGGCCAAGAAGAAACATGTGTTTTTCACTGAGCTTGCGTACAGGTTCTTTTGGGCCTCAGTAAGCTATTCCGGATCCGACCAAAAAAGCTTCATAGCTAAACGGTCGGTACCCGGGCCTTGCAGAGAAGAGCAAGGTTTTGCCTGTAATGCTTCTCTTAGGAGAGCTGGACCCTGGGATCCAGAGCTCTGGTCATACCCACGACCAAGATGTTTTCTGTGCAGGGTGCTATACAGGTCCAGGGGAGTGGAATCCTTGGGAACCCGGTCCCTGAAGGTTTGATTACAATGCCTGCCGTGATAGGTGAAGTTTGGGCTTTTGTGGACCAAACAAAGTCCTGCGGCGGGGAACAGGTAAGTGGGGGCCCCCAGGAACTTGGTTCTATTGGGGGACCCCCAAGCCTAATTTGTCTTTCTGTCTGTTACCTAATGGTATTCCCGCTAATATTCTGTGTATGCCTGTTACTACTGAGAAAATGTAAAAATTTTAATAGTAGGCAAGAAAAAAAAAAAAAATGTAAGACCGCGGTACCTGTGTTAGACACTAGAGGCCGCTATGGTTCTTTTTCTTGTAATGTGGATTTTTTTCTTCCAGAATCAAATCCAGGCAGTTGGTATGTTCTCTGCTGGGAAGCTGTCTCCTCTGCCCTGTTGCTGCGCTCATCCATCCCCGGGCCCTGCGGCAAAGGGACCCTGGCTCCCATCTAGCTCCTTGTTGTTTTCAAAAAAGGCGCCGAAGGCGCACGTGCCCGCGCGCGTGCGCGTGCACGCGCCTCTATTCATAGAGGCGATCTGGAAAAAGGGGCGGAGCGGGTGGATGACGCTCAGGTGTGCGCCGCGGCGCTACTGCGCATGTGCGGGCGTCCAGCGTGTTTTGAAGCACATTATAGCTGGCTGTTGAAGTGCACAGACAGAGCTAGCAACAATATAAAGGCACATAGAGGCGGTTGATGCAGGCATCCCCTAGAAAGGCACTTTAGTAGACACCAACTGTGATATAGCAGCAATTGTGCTAGACTATTCTCAGTAAAAGTGGTGTATTACGGCTGGAATACCTCAGCTTTAGGCTTAGGAATATGCTGTCCAGAAGCTCCGGAACTGAATCTTCCAGGAAGCGAAGGGGGTCTCATCGGGCTCTGAGGATCTTGGGCATACTTCTGCTGCACCAGTCTCCCCTGAAGTTCAGAGGTAAGTGACCGTAGAGACCCCGCAGGGGTACTTGGTACTGTGGCTGTCCTCAGTTCACCTGCTCCTGTGTATGTAACAGAGGAGGTTTTTTCCTCAGCTCTGGGAGGATTAGAGAGAGATTGTCAACATTGATCGCTGCCTCCCTGTCAGGGAAAGCACGCCGATCTCCATCTCCTCCTTCAAAGTGCCTGTTAGCAGAGCAACAGTCCCATACAGGGATCGACCTGCCTGAAGGGGATCAGGATAAGGTTGATTCTGTTATAGAGGAGTCAACAGTGGGGGAACCTTTTCTCAGCATCTCAAGCTGAAAGATTATGGGTTCAGTCTCTGACTAACATGGTCCGATCAGCATTTAAAAATGCACCTTGCGGAACCATCAACCACCACTGTATCCTCGTTGGGGTCGCTAGAAGCCCCCAGACTGTCTGTTCTTTTCCACTTCACCCTTTACTGAAAGGGCTTATTTACCAGGATTGGGAACGTCCTGAGAAAATATTTGTTCCCCCAAGAGATTTCCGGTGGTCTATCCCATGGAGGATAGGTTCATCAAAAAAAAAAAAATGGAAGGTCCCTACAGTGGACGCAGCCATCTCTTGTATGTATAAATCACTGACATGTCCAGTGGATAATGTCCAAATGTTCAAGAACCCAATAGATAAAAGATTGGAGTCCTTATGAAAGTCTGCTTCTTTCTACAGCAAGCTTGGTGACACAACCAGCAGTAGCAGCTATTGGGGTCTGCTAAGCAGTGAAGGATCAGTTGAAACAGGTCTTGAGGGACTTGACAGATCAGCAGGCTTTGCCCTAGCTGATCTACCTAGAGCCTTAGGCTTTGCGGTTGACGCCATAAGGATTCAGTCCATCAGGCCTCCCGCCTTACGCTGTCTATAGTACATATGCGTAGGCTTCTATGGCTCAAAAACTGGTCTGCTGAAGCTCCCTGTAAAGAATGGCTGGTTAGCGTCCCATTTCATGGTGAACGCTTATTCAGGGAAAACCTGGACAAATATATCCAGAAAATTTCCAGCGGTAAAAATACGCTCTTGCCGGTTAAAAACAGAGTTGGAGGTCCCTCTTTAAGAGGCCTGCTTCTCCAGTCCCTGGGGCATCGGCTGTGTAACAGTTCCGACGGCCTCCTCGGTCAATTCCCGGGGGTAAAAAACAGGGACAATAGCAGGGTAATGAGAAACCCTGGGTCAGGGGAGGTACAAAACCTCCCCCAAAGTTAAATTCATTGAAGGGTTGCCCCCACTCAGTCGGGTGGGGGGAGGACTCCAGTTGTTCGCAAGAGACCTGGCGGGACACGATCAAGAAGATAGGTGCTCTCCGCAGTATGTTTGGGATACAGTTTGGAGTTAAAAGACTCTCCTCCTTCCCATTTTTGAGGTCAAACGTGCCAAGGGATCCCCGGAAGATAGAGTCCCTCTTGTTGGCACTAGAACAACTATTGCTCCAAGTAGTAATTATGGAGGTTCCCCTGTAAGAATGAGGGTTTGGGTTTTACTCAAACCTCTTTACAGTCCCGAAGCAAACGCGGACGGGAGGCCCATATTAATTCTAAAAAGGGCTATACAAATTCCTGTATATCAGGACTTTCCGATGGAGTCGATCCGATCGGTGGCCACTGCCCTACAAGGGGAGGATTGGTTAGCCGCGATCGACATCAAAGATGCTTATTTGCACATTCCCATCTTTCCAGTCCACCAAAAATTTCTACGCTTTGCAGTAGAAGGGCGCCATTTTCAGTTCAGAGCCTTACCCTTCGGTTTGGCCACAGCACCACGAGTGTTTACAAAAATTCTGGCCCTTTATTGGCCAATCTAAGAACACAAGGTGTAATGATAATGGCATATCTAGATGACTTGTTGCTGATAGACCACTCAGTGAAAAAACTAGACGTGGTCGTTCACAAGACAATCAAGTATCTGGAATCTCACGGTTGGATTATCAACCGAGACAAGTTAGCCCTAAAAACCAGTCAAAAGTCTGGAATACTTGGGGCTAAGGTTGGATTCAGGCCAGAGAAAAATATTCTTGCCTCGAGGAAAGGTGTTGTCTTTGAAAGATTTGATCCACTTAGTGGGTACAAAAAAGACAGCCGTCCATACGCCTGTGCATAAGGCTGCTGGGAAAAATGGTGGCATCATTCGAAGCAGTACCCTACGGTCAATTCCATTCAAGGAATTTGCAGGGGGCCATACTGTCAGCCTGGAACAAAAAAGTTCAGGCCCTAGACTTACAATGTCCTTGTCCCCTTCCGTTCGCAAGAGCCTCCGTTAGTGGTTGGTTCCCCAGAATCTGGAAAAAGGGAAATCCTTCAGTCTGATTTCTTGGAAGGTGGTCACTACAGATGCCAGCCTTATAGGCTGGGGAGCAGTACTGGAGCAATAGTCTCTCCAGGGCGGATGGTCGGATGCAGAAAAGGCCCTGCCCATCAATCTCTTAGAGATACGAGCAGCCCGGTATGCCCTAGGAGCATGGACATCCAAACTCCAAGGGTCCCCTGTCAGAATTCAATCATCAGGGGGGCACCAGGAGTCGTGCAGCCCAGAGGGAAGTAAATTACATCCTGAAATGGGCAGAAAAATATGTCCCAGCCATATCTGCGGTATTCATTCCAGGAGTGGAGAATTGGAAGGCGGACTTTCTAAGTCGCTAACAATTATGCCCAGGGGAATGGTCCCTTCATCCCGAGGTTTTCCGGACAATATGTCAGCGGTGGGGAACACCGGATGTAGATCTGCTAGCATCCAGATTCAATACAAAAGTGGACAGGTTTGTCTCTTGGACAAGGGATCCCCTAGCTTGTGGCTCGGATGCCCTAGTGTTCCCTTGGGATCAGTTCAAGCTGATATATGCATTCCCACCGCCACAATTGTTACCTCGATTACTCCGCAGAATCAGGGTAGAAAAGAAACCAGTGATTCTGGTGGCTCCAGCGTGGCCCCGAAGAGCATGGTACGCGGAGATTGTTAAGATGTCTGTGGGGAGTCCTTGGACCCTCCCACATCGTCCGGACCTGCTTTCGCAAGGACCGATATACCACCCTTCCTTACCAGCCCTAGGTTTGACGGCCTGGCTATTGAAGCCCACATTCTAAAAAAGAGAGGGCTCTCTAATGCTGTGGTAGCTACCATGATCAATGCCAGGAAGCCGGTATCCAGGCAGATCTGCTATAGAATCTGGAAGGCGTACATCGCCTGGTGTGAGGCCAAGAAATGGCATCCACGTAAATACGTAATAGGTAGGATTCTGGACTTCCTACAATGGGCTGTAGATAGGAAGCTTGCCTTGAGTACTATCAAGGGTCAGATTTCGGCCTTGTCAATATTTTTCAAAGGCCCTTGGCTTCGCATTCACTAGTCAAAGCCTTTATACAAGGAGTGATGCGTATTAGTCCTCCGGTTAATATTCCCATATGTCCATGGGATCTAAACTTGGTTCTGTCGGTTCTACAGAAACAACCATTTGAACCATTACAGCATATTTCCCTGGTTCTTCTTACCAGGAAATTGATTTTTCTAGTAGCCATTTGTTCGGCTAAAAGAGTGTCGGAATTAGCAGCTATGTCCTGTAAGGAGCCATATCTGGTTATCCATAAGGATAGAGTAGTGTTACGCCCTCATCCAGCCTTTCTTCCTAAGGTGGTATCGAGGTTTCATTTGAACCAAGATGTGGTTCTTCCTTCTTTTTTCCCCAAACCTACTTCGGTAGAGGAAAAGTTATTGCATTCTTTGGATGTAGTAAGAGCAGTTAAAGCTTATCTAAAAGCCACTGCTCAGATTCGCAGAACGGATACTTTGTTTATTCTGCCGGAAGGCCCCAGAAAGGGTCAGGTAGCGTCGAAATCTACTTTAGCCAAGTGGATTCGACAGGTCATAATACAAGCCTATGGCTTGAGAAGGAGACCGCCTCCGTTCAAAGTTAGAGCGCACTCCACGAGAGCAGTTGGAACTTCATGGGCAGTGCATCACCAGGCCTCCCTGGCTCAAATCTGTAAGGCCGCAACATGGTCTTCAGTTCACACGTTTACTAGGTTCTACCAGGTGGACGTTAGAAGTCAGGAGGATGTCGCCTTTGGGCGCAGTGTGTTGCAGGCCGCAAAAGATCCTCATGTCTGATAGCGCTCAGCTTATATATGGTGTATCCCCCCCCTCATTGGGCATTGCTTTAGGACATCCCATTAGTAATGACTATGTCGCTCTGTGTCCCGTGATGTACGAGAAAGAAAATAGGATTTTTATAACAGCTTACCTGTAAAATCCTTTTCTTGGAGTACATCACGGGACACAGAGCTCCCGCCCCTCTTTGGGGACACTTATTGCTTTGCTACAAAACTGAGGTGCTCCCGGATGGGAGGGGCTTATATAGGGGAGGGTACTTCCGGTTTTGGAAGTTGCCAGTGCCAGCACCTGACGGTATCTATATAACCCATTAGTAATGACTATGTCGCTCTGTGTCCCGTGATGTACTCCAAGAAAAGGATTTTACAGGTAAGCTGTTATAAAAATCCTATTTTTTTGCCTCCTGACTGTCTGCCTCTCCTTGTTTGCCTTCCAGACATTTTAATGGATGGCCTGCAGGGAGATGGGAAAAACAGCAATAAGGGCTACCTTCAGGTGTATACTGTGCAGGAGGCTTAGCAACAATGACACTGACACTGTCCCCTGCCTATCCTTCTCTGTCCCTAAACACAAGGATTTGCAATATGCTTCAGCAAGATTGGTTTAGCACAGAATAGCACACTGACAGTTTCCCTCACTGTTCTTCTCTGTCCCTACAAACAAGGTTTAGCACAGAATAGCACACTGATAGTTTCCCCGAGTGTCCTTCTCTGTCCCTAAACTCAAGGATTTCAAATACGGTTCAGCAAGATTGGTTTAGAACAGAATAGCACACTGACACTTTCCCTCACTGTCCTTCTCTGTCCCTAAACTCAAGGATTTCAAATATGGTTCAGCAAGATTGGTTTAGAACAGAATAGCACACTGACAGTTTCCCTCACTGTCCTTCTCTGTCCCTAAACACAAGGATTTCAAATATGGTTCAGCAAGATTGGTTTAGAACAGAATAGCACACTGACAGTTTCCCTCACTGTCCTTCTCTGTCCCTACAAACAAGATTTAGCACAGAATAGCACACTGATAGTTTCCACGAGTGTCCTTCTCTGTCCCTAAACTCAAGGAATTCAAATACGGTTCAGCAAGATTGGTTTAGAACAGAATAGCACACTGACACTTTCCCTCACTGTCCTTCTCTGTCCCTAAACTCAAGGATTTCAAATATGGTTCAGCAAGATTGGTTTAGAACAGAATAGCACACTGACAGTTTCCCTCACTGTCCTTCTCTGTCCCTAAACTCAAGGATTTCAAATATGGTTCAGCAAGATTGGTTTAGAACAGAATAGCACACTGACACTTTCCCTCACTGTCCTTCTCTGTCCCTAAACTAAAGGATTTCAAATATGGTTCAGCAAGATTGGTTTAGAACAGAATAGCACACTGACAGTTTCCCTCACTGTCCTTCTCTGTTCCTACAAACAAGGTTTAGCACAGAATAGCACACTGATAGTTTCCCTCACTGTCCTTCTCTGTCCCTACAAACAAGATTTAGCACAGAATAGCACACTGATAGTTTCCACGAGTGTCCTTCTCTGTCCCTAAACTCAAGGATTTCAAATATGGTTCAGCAAGATTGGTTTAGAACAGAATAGCACACTGACACTTTCCCTCACTGTACCTCTCTGTCCCTAAACTCAAGGATTTCAAATATGGTTCAGCAAGATTGGTTTAGAACAGAATAGCACACTGACAGTTTCCCTCACTGTCCTTCTCTGTCCCTACAAACAAGATTTAGCACAGAATAGCACACTGATAGTTTCCACGAGTGTCCTTCTCTGTCCCTAAACTCAAGGAATTCAAATACGGTTCAGCAAGATTGGTTTAGAACAGAATAGCACACTGACACTTTCCCTCACTGTCCTTCTCTGTTCCTAAACTCAAGGATTTCAAATATGGTTCAGCAAGATTGGTTTAGAACAGAATAGCACACTGACAGTTTCCCTCACTGTCCTTCTCTGTTCCTAAACTCAAGGATTTCAAATATGGTTCAGCAAGATTGGTTTAGAACAGAATAGCACACTGACAGTTTCCCTCACTGTCCTTCTCTGTCCCTACAAACAAGGTTTAGCACAGAATAGCACACTGATAGTTTCCCTCACTGTCCTTCTCTTTCCCTACAAACAAGATTTAGCACAGAATAGCACACTGATAGTTTCCACGAGTGTCCTTCTCTGTCCCTAAACTCAAGGAATTCAAATACGGTTCAGCAAGATTGGTTTAGAACATAATAGCACACTGACACTTTCCCTCACTGTCCTTCTCTGTCCCTAAACTCAAGGATTTCAAATATGGTTCAGCAAGATTGGTTTAGAACAGAATAGCACACGGACAGTTTCCCTCACTGTCCTTCTCTGTCCCTAAACTCAAGGATTTCAAATATGGTTCAGCAAGATTGGTTTAGAACAGAATAGCACACTGACACTTTCCCTCACTGTCCTTCTCTGTCCCTAAACTCAAGGATTTCAAATATGGTTCAGCAAGATTGGTTTAGAACAGAATAGCACACTGACAGTTTCCCTCACTGTCCTTCTCTGTCCCTAAACTAAAGGATTTCAAATATGGTTCAGCAAGATTGGTTTAGAACAGAATAGCACACTGACAGTTTCCCTCACTGTCCTTCTCTGTTCCTACAAACAAGGTTTAGCACAGAATAGCACACTGATAGTTTCCCTCACTGTCCTTCTCTGTCCCTACAAACAAGATTTAGCACAGAATAGCACACTGATAGTTTCCACAAGTGTCCTTCTCTGTCCCTAAACTCAAGGATTTCAAATATGGTTCAGCAAGATTGGTTTAGAACAGAATAGCACACTGACACTTTCCCTCACTGTACCTCTCTGTCCCTAAACTCAAGGATTTCAAATATGGTTCAGCAAGATTGGTTTAGAACAGAATAGCACACTGACAGTTTCCCTCACTGTCCTTCTCTGTCCCTACAAACAAGATTTAGCACAGAATAGCACACTGATAGTTTCCACGAGTGTCCTTCTCTGTCCCTAAACTCAAGGAATTCAAATACGGTTCAGCAAGATTGGTTTAGAACAGAATAGCACACTGACACTTTCCCTCACTGTCCTTCTCTGTTCCTAAACTCAAGGATTTCAAATATGGTTCAGCAAGATTGGTTTAGAACAGAATAGCACACTGACAGTTTCCCTCACTGTCCTTCTCTGTTCCTAAACTCAAGGATTTCAAATATGGTTCAGCAAGATTGGTTTAGAACAGAATAGCACACTGACAGTTTCCCTCACTGTCCTTCTCTGTCCCTACAAACAAGGTTTAGCACAGAATAGCACACTGATAGTTTCCCTCACTGTCCTTCTCTTTCCCTACAAACAAGATTTAGCACAGAATAGCACACTGATAGTTTCCACGAGTGTCCTTCTCTGTCCCTAAACTCAAGGAATTCAAATACGGTTCAGCAAGATTGGTTTAGAACATAATAGCACACTGACACTTTCCCTCACTGTCCTTCTCTGTCCCTAAACTCAAGGATTTCAAATATGGTTCAGCAAGATTGGTTTAGAACAGAATAGCACACTGACAGTTTCCCTCACTGTCCTTCTCTGTCCCTAAACTCAAGGATTTCAAATATGGTTCAGCAAGATTGGTTTAGAACAGAATAGCACACTGACACTTTCCCTCACTGTCCTTCTCTGTCCCTAAACTCAAGGATTTCAAATATGGTTCAGCAAGATTGGTTTAGAACAGAATAGCACACTGACAGTTTCCCTCACTATACCTCTCTGTCCCTAAACTCAAGGATTTCAAATATGGTTCAGCAAGATTGGTTTAGAACAGAATAGCACACTGACAGTTTCCCTCACTGTCCTTCTCTGTCCCTACAAACAAGGTTTAGCACAGAATAGCACACTGATAGTTTCCCTCACTGTCCTTCTCTGTCCCTACAAACAAGATTTAGCACAGAATAGCACACTGATAGTTTCCACGAGTGTCCTTCTCTGTCCCTAAACTCAAGGATTTCAAATATGGTTCAGCAAGATTGGTTTAGAACAGAATAGCACACTGACACTTTGCCTCACTGTACCTCTCTGTCCCTAAACTCAAGGATTTCAAATATGGTTCAGCAAGATTGGTTTAGAACAGAATAGCACACTGACAGTTTCCCTCACTGTCCTTCTCTGTCCCTACAAACAAGATTTAGCACAGAATAGCACACTGATAGTTTCCACGAGTGTCCTTCTCTGTCCCTAAACTCAAGGATTTCAAATATGGTTCAGCAAGATTGGTTTAGAACAGAATAGCACACTGACACTTTCCCTCACTGTACCTCTCTGTCCCTAAACTCAAGGATTTCAAATATGGTTCAGCAAGATTGGTTTAGAACAGAATAGCACACTGACAGTTTCCCTCACTGTCCTTCTCTGTCCCTACAAACAAGATTTAGCACAGAATAGCACACTGATAGTTTCCACGAGTGTCCTTCTCTGTCCCTAAACTCAAGGAATTCAAATACAGTTCAGCAAGATTGGTTTAGAACAGAATAGCACACTGACACTTTCCCTCACTGTCCTTCTCTGTTCCTAAACTCAAGGATTTCAAATATGGTTCAGCAAGATTGGTTTAGAACAGAATAGCACACTGACAGTTTCCCTCACTGTCCTTCTCTGTCCCTAAACTCAAGGATTTCAAATATGGTTCAGCAAGATTGGTTTAGAACAGAATAGCACACTGACAGTTTCCCTCACTGTCCTTCTCTGTCCCTACAAACAAGGTTTAGCACAGAATAGCACACTGATAGTTTCCCTCACTGTCCTTCTCTTTCCCTACAAACAAGATTTAGCACAGAATAGCACACTGATAGTTTCCACGAGTGTCCTTCTCTGTCCCTAAACTCAAGGAATTCAAATACGGTTCAGCAAGATTGGTTTAGAACAGAATAGCACACTGACACTTTCCCTCACTGTCCTTCTCTGTCCCTAAACTCAAGGATTTCAAATATGGTTCAGCAAGATTGGTTTAGAACAGAATAGCACACTGACAGTTTCCCTCACTGTCCTTCTCTGTCCCTAAACTCAAGGATTTCAAATATGGTTCAGCAAGATTGGTTTAGAACAGAATAGCACACTGACACTTTCCCTCACTGTCCTTCTCTGTCCCTAAACTCAAGGATTTCAAATATGGTTCAGCAAGATTGGTTTAGAACAGAATAGCACACTGACAGTTTCCCTCACTGTCCTTCTCTGTCCCTACAAACAAGGTTTAGCACAGAATAGCACACTGATAGTTTCCCTCACTGTCCTTCTCTGTCCCTACAAACAAGATTTAGCACAGAATAGCACACTGATAGTTTCCACGAGTGTCCTTCTCTGTCCCTAAACTCAAGGATTTCAAATATGGTTCAGCAAGATTGGTTTAGAACAGAATAGCACACTGACACTTTGCCTCACTGTACCTCTCTGTCCCTAAACTCAAGGATTTCAAATATGGTTCAGCAAGATTGGTTTAGAACAGAATAGCACACTGACAGTTTCCCTCACTGTCCTTCTCTGTCCCTACAAACAAGATTTAGCACAGAATAGCACACTGATAGTTTCCACGAGTGTCCTTCTCTGTCCCTAAACTCAAGGATTTCAAATATGGTTCAGCAAGATTGGTTTAGAACAGAATAGCACACTGACACTTTCCCTCACTGTCCTTCTCTGTCCCTACAAACAAGGTTTAGCACAGAATAACACACTGACACTCTCCCTACCTATCCTTATTTGTACCTAAACACAAGGAATCCAGGATTAGTAAAGGAAAAAAAATGACACTGTCCCTGCCTATGCTTCTCTTTCCCTGCTTCGGAACACACTACACAAGGCCGCCGCGCTGGCGGCCTTTTATAGTGTGGGGCGTGTACTAAACCCCCTCAGCAATAATTGGCCACAGGCATCCTGCCTGTGGCCAATCATTGCTCTCCTCGCTGCCGGCGCTGTGATTGGCCAAGCATGCGGGGTCACAGTGCATGCTTGGCCAATCACAGCGCCTGGATGACACTGCGATGGCGTAGTGCATTGTGGGCCGTTCGCGTCACTCGAATTTGGCGTGAACGGCCCAAATCGTTCGATCTTCGTCGAACGATCGAACACGAAGCTCATCCCTGGTGCAGAGGTTACAGTATACAATGTATCAGCCACCATACAATTGTATGTAACAATCAGCTGTCTTAGATTGTTTATAAATAAAGAGATATGATTTAGCCTAAAAAGTCCCATTGGAAAAAATGGTACTAATGGTATGTTAGGGATGTTGGCAAGCATATATCTAGCCACCACTATCCCTTTACTTTAAGCCCCTGCCTCGAAAGGTTTAAGGTGTAATAGTAAGCACAGTTGAAGTATATATTAGTGCATTGTCTTACCTGCAAAAAATTTGTTCTTTAGCCAAGTTTGTCATCAAGACACCAGATCAAGGTCCTGACTCTTTACTTTTTTACATTGCAGCTTGGTCAAGGTCATCTTTGGACTCTTTCCTTGAATCATAGCACCGTATAGTGCAATAAAGCCGGACTGACTTGTCCCTAACTCTATAAGTCTTAGACTGATGAGCAGGGAATATTGGTTAGATTATAGGTATAGATTTTTTTAGAGTTCTTTCATATTTAATTTGGGCCCCCCATGTTTGTCCTAAGTGATGGTAAATCCAAAATTTTAGAGTTTTAACTGTAACAGTAATTAAAGTACACTATTGTGCAAATGTTTTAGGCAGGTGTTAAAAAATGCTGTAAATTAAGAATGCTTTCAGAATTTAAAGTGTTAATAGTTTATTTTTTATCAATTAACAAAATGGAAAGTATATGAACAGAAGAGAAATGCAACTCAAATCATTATTTGGCGTGACCCCCTTTGGCTACAAAACAGCATCAATTCTTTCTAGGTACACATGCACAATTTTCTATAAAGACAGCCAGGGGCTGGCCCGGCACCTATCCGTGTGGTAGCAGAGGTGGATCAGTGGGCTGACCTGGAGCAGTGCTTATTCTTCCATAAAGCCAGATCTTCTGTTAATGTAGGCTGCCTAAATCCTTATGTCTCTTCATGTAATCCCAGATAATGCTGAGATCAGATCTCTGTGGGGGCCAAACCATCACTTTCAGAACTCCTTGTTCTTCTTGAGGCTAGGTTCACACTGCTGCGAATTCAAAATCACGCGATTTTACCGCAATTTCGCGACCGCAAATTTGCCGCGAGTCACAGCCGCGATTTAAGGGAATGCCAGTCTATAGAGCTGAATTCGCATCGCACACGGATCAAACTCGCACAGGACCCTTTTTTCCCGCAGCATAAATTCGCAACGCATTTATGTGAACGGCACTAATGTAAAACAATAATATTTAAATGACTTGCGAATTTGAGCAATCGCAACGGCTCAAATTCGCAATAGAATTCGCAGCAGTGTGAACCTAGCCTTACACTGAAGATAGTTCTTAATGACATCGGTTGTATGTTTGGGATTGTTGTCCTGATGCAGAATAAATTTGGGGCCCATCACATGCTTCCCTGATAGTATGGAATGATGGCTCTGCTTGTATATCCCAGCATTGAGGACACCATTGATTCTGACCAAATCTCCAACTCCATTTGCAGAAATGCAAGCCCAAACTTGCAAGGAACCACCACCATGCTTAACTGTTGCCTGAAGACAGTGATTATTGTACTGCTCCCCAGCCCTTTGGCAAACAAATTGCATCCTGCTACAGCCAAAAGTGTCTTACTTTGACTGATCAGTCCTGAGCACCTGCTGCTATTTTTCCTCACACCAGTTCCTTTGTTTTTTTTGCATAGTTGAGTCACTTGAGGCCTTATTTCTACATTGGAGGTATGGCTTTTTGGCCACAATTCTTCCATGAAGACCACTTCTCGCCAGACTTCTCTGGACAGTAGATGGGTGTACCTGGATCCCACTGGTTTCTGCCAGTTCTGTGCTGATGGCACTGCTGGATATGTTCTGATGTCGAAGTGAAATAATCATGATGTGTCTTTCATCTGCTACATTAAGTTTCCTTGGCCAACCACTGTGTCTACAGTCCTCAACATTGCCCGTTTCTTTGTGCTTCTTCAAAAGAGCTTGAACCGCACATCTTAAAACCAGAGTTTTCTTTGAAATCTTTGCCTGGGAGAGACCTTGCTGATGCAGTATAACTACCTTGTGTCTTGTTGCTGTGCTCAGTTCTGCAGTGGTGTTTGATAGTGATGGACGAACATCTAACGGGAAAGTTCGCGAACACGATCGCGCACAAATGTTCGCGAACCGCAGGTTCGCGGCGGGTCCCATTCATTTTAATGGCAGGCGAACATTAAAAACCTCCAGGTCATATTTGCAGCCACAAAATACTTACTAGCTGTGCACACATAGTCCCACAACATGGACACTGACATACCAGAAGTATTAAGTGAATCTGCGATCGACAACGACAAGCATTCTTTTTTTTATCTGCAAAATTTCATCAATTCAGGAGCGCATGAAGGCCATGGAGGAGAGGCAAGGCCAGGCTATGAAGGGGGTGCAGGAGATGATCCTGCTATTGGAAAAGTTGCTATTGGACGAGTCACCCCCCTTGGCCAATTCACAGACAGGTGAACCTTCAGGGCTAGGGGCCTTTAACAGAGTCTCTTACCTCGGACGTCCGGGACTTTTCCCATCGGATGCATCCGTTCCGTGTAAGCGCTGGGGCGTTGCTCGACCACGTCCGCGGGAAGCTTTTACAAGACCGAACTTCCTCTTGGGCGGTGGGAGAAAGGACTCCGTGGTGACCGAAGCATCCTCCGGCTTCTCGCTCGCTACAAAAAGCTCCTCTTTGACTTCCTCCGAAGTCCTGTACAGTGCGCGCAGGGGTGGCTGTACAAGCTCTGATTTCTCCTTCTTGAGTGGTGGCGCTGGTAAGGCAATTGAGGTGGAAAGCCCGAGGCCTTTCTGTAGGTTGCTTCACCTCGAAAAGAAATTCCTTACAGCTCTCGCATCGCCCGAATGGCTTCAGATGAACCACCAGTCCCGAGCAGCCGGGACAAATCACACCGAGGGCCTCCACGTCCTTGCACACGTAGAGGGCAAATCTTCCCCGGGGCTTGAGTCGAATCACGGTATCTGTCATCCTCGTGGTTGTGGTAGCTGGAACCCACGCAGCATAAGTGTTCATGTTGACCGTTTGCTGCTCCATCGCGCACTGACCTTTTTTCTGCGCCAAAGTCTCCATGTTCAACTCCATACATGGTCAGACTCCTCCCATCTCCTGCATCGTTCGCGGGCTCTCTGTATAGGCACGCCCACGAACTATGCAGTCAGGGTTCTCCTCGTGGCACAGTTCCCAATATGGCCGACCTCCACGGAGCTTCACTGTGGAATAAAGTTCAGCTTCTGAGGGGGATATCTTCCACTCTTGACCGCAGACAAATCCCGGACTCGAGCCCCCACGTGTAGCGCACCAACCCCAGACTTTATCTGCTTTTCTCTCCTTGGCTCCTCCGCAGGAAAGACTGAGGCACACCGCACCACAAGCCCGTACCCTCCTGGATGGGGAGGTTGAGCAGCGTTAGATTTCTCGGGCCTGCCTGCAGTTGGCGTTAGACTCCTCCCGAGCTGATCTCGCTTCTGCGGTAGCCAGAAACAAGTCCTTTATTTCTCCCCAGTAAAACGACTGTTCACACCAACTGAGAGTCCAACTCAATATTTATTTCTGAGAACAATAAATAGTCTCTGTGAGAGCAGACAGGTTGGGACAAGAACAGTTCAGATAAGGTGGGAAGAGGTCCAGGCACAAACTTAGCGTTGATTAGGGGAGCGCTGTTCTGATTAGCACGAACAGCTTGGTGCACAGTCACTGCCACTGACTTGGTGAATAGTTGTAGTCACTGCCACTGACCTGGTGTGCGTAGAGTCACTGCCACTATGACCTACAGAACATGCACTTTTCCTTCCTTGAATAGTTAGGCCTCTGTAGGGAGAAAACATCCCTCCGGAGAGTTACCAGAGGCCCCTTCTGTCACCACGACTCTGCGCTGGGTCTTCAGAAAGGGTCACCTCCCTGGCCTCCTCGCGAGGCGGATCCCTGGGAGCCCTCCATCCTTCGCGGATACAGCCGAAGGTTGCTGGGTTCCTGGCCTTCTCAAAAGTACCTCACCCCCAGACCTAAGGTGTCTGGGAATGGAACAGCAGTTCAGTCTCCGAGCCTAGAAGCACCCGGAGACCATTCTCACACACACCCAGGCCAAGGGCACCTGGGTGTCATGAACAGTAGCCCCCTGGCTGAAGGTGCCTGGGGCTCAGACCTCGACCGGAAGATGTCTGCCCCTTTTATACCCTCTCCCGGCAGGCACGGAAGGTTCCCCGCCCTGCCGTACTATTGCCACGAGGGGACACAAAAAGGCACAGCCCTCCAATGGTGGTTCAACCCTGGCCTATGGCGACAGCGCCACCTATAGGCCGCAGGGAACTGGACACCATTGATATCCTCCACAAGCCAAAATGGTCCACAAACCCTAACAATTAGCGTACCTGAGCCTTTTTACCACTCAGGTACTTCCCCTAAATGTAACCACCCGCTACACTAGTTTTACCAGACCGAGCGCTTCCATCTCGTACTTGATTGAGAGCATGCGTGGAATTTTGTGCGTCAAAATTGTCTACACACTCTCGGAATTTACGAGAACGGATTTTATTGTCAGAAAATTTGAGATCCAGTTCTCAAATTTTTGTTGTCCGAAATTCCGACAGCAAATGTCCGATGGAGCCTACACACGGTCGGAATTTCAGAAAAACAAGCTCCCATTGAACATTTGTTTGTCAGAAATTCTGAGCGTGTGTACGCGCCATTACTTTACAGCATTTCTTCACACCTGCCTAAAACATTTGCACAGTACTGTATATGTGAACCCTCACCTGTCAAACAACCCAATCAGTTTAAAATAGAAATAAAAGGCAACACATTTGTGTATATATAAAAAAGCAACAAAATTATAATTACCCTTTTAAAAATGTTTTTAATTAATTATCACATACCCTGTGTTCTAAGCTGCATAAGGAGCTCAGAAAGCTGGGGGAGAGGAAACAGCAACACACTGATCTTCCCAGTGAATGGCTGTGCGTGAAGAGGGGGAGTGTCGGCACAAGTCTGATCATTGGAGGAGAGCAGAGTGAGTTCCCAGCACAGCCAGAAAACTCACCACGCTGTGCTATCATGCCTAGTGTGGTCAGTTTTTAATGGGAAAGCAGAGTTACTGGCAGGAACACCAGGGGTTTCACACAAAGGAAGCAATACAAAGAGAACAGGATACTTTTTCATACAAGTACATGGTACAGCAGGCACATATCAGGAATAGGAATATTGGGTTAACATTTTCAATGTGGGCACCTGATATTTATATATTTATTTCAAATATTTACATAGGACTGACAATTTATGCAGCACTTTTACATACTGTACAATCACATCAGTAGTTGCCCTCAAGGAGCTTACAATCTAAGGTCCCTATCTCACTTACACATACTAGGGCAAATGTGAACACACACCAATTACCCTACAAGCATCTCTTTGGAGTGTAGAAGGAAAACAGAGTACCTGGAGGAAACCCTTGCAAGCACTGGGAGAACATGCAAACTCCATGCAGATGGTATTCTGACGAGAGTATAAACCGGGGAACCACTGCTGCATGGCAGAAGTGCCAAACCACTAAACAGTGGCAACTGCCAAAGGGGGATTTTCCTACACTTTGAAAAAAAATCTCTCTTTTCCTGTTGTGTCTCCTTGACAGAAAATTTAAAAAAAAAACTGTCAGGGGTTCTAACCATATCCTACTAGAACATGTGGTTTGACTGGAAGCAACAGATGCTACTGCCATTTTTTATAATTAAAGATAATACAGTTAGACCAAGTTTTGGTACAATGTATTTTGTCACATCCAACATCTTAGCAAAAACTAAAAGTGCCTATTTATTTATGTAGCGCACTCAAACCCCCTTTACCTGTCTTTGGCTACCCGCAGGTAGAGAGGGCACACCACGCCACAAGCCCATACCCTCCTGTGTAAAGAGGTTAAGCGGTGTTGTTGGTGGGTCTCCACAGCCAGAAAACCAGAATCATCCAGAGAATGGTTCTCACCTCTGTAGTTAATAGAGACAAGTCCTTGTTTCCCCCAGTGACTTGAATGTCCACACCAGTTGCAACTCCAACATAGAGTTTATTTCTCATCCATAACAGTCTCTGATAAGTAAAGGTTGGAGCAAGAAGACAGGACAGCACAGGGTGTGGGAGAGGTCCAGGCACAAACGTAATCACTTCACTGCTCGACTTCTCAAGCAGACTCAGCCCAGATGGATAGTCTCGCTAGGTAGGGACTAGCAGCCAAATGGTACTCTAACCTAACCGCACAGTCTCTGCCACAGACTTGGTGAACTCGGTCTCTGCCACAAACCTGGTGAACTTGGTCTCTGCCACAGACCTGGTGAACTTGGTGTTTCACAGCCTGACCTCTTTGTAAGGAGAAGACATCCCTCCAGACAGTTACCGGGCCCCTTCCTTCACCGTGACTTCTCACCGGTCCCTCAGAACAGTTCCTCCCCCGGCCTCCTCGTCTTAGATACGGGTCCCCTCGCAAGGCGGCACCCTGGGATTCCTCGATCCTTGATGGGCCCCAGCCGAAGGTGCTGGGCCCAAGGCCTTTGCTGCAGCCCCAGGGCTAAAGGTGCCTGGGACTGCTTCACTGACCTCCGCCCCTGGGCCAAAGGTGCCCAGGGCGGACAGGAACACACTCCCTGGGGTAGGACCCCCGACCACGACAAACGGACAGAACCCCGAACAGGCAGCGTCTGCCCCTTTTATATCCTCTCCCAGCATGCACAGCAGGCCTGCCACACCCACCGTACGGCTGTTGAGAGGGGACACAAGGCACAGCACTGTATCAGCGGTTCAACCATGGCAGCCGCCACCTGCAGGCCACAGGGAACTATACACCGATACTCTCCCTGCGGACAAAAATGGTTGATAGAATCCTGACTATTGGGGTGTTTGAGCATAACTACCACTCAAACACTTCCCCTAAATTTAGGACCCCGCTACATTTATAATTGGGGATACCACAAAGTTGGCACTCAAAAACATCTGTTAAAAACATATCAGTTTTTTAAAGTGTAATATTTGGTGCTGAATAAGAAGCTGTAAAGCTAAATAACATCTAAACCTGTTACACCTAACTTTCTCTACCTTCCTTCCCTTTATAAACTTATTTAGTACAAAGTAAGGTTTAAAGTGGAACTAAAGCCTGCTGCACTTGCCACTCCAGCACTGAAATGTTCCTCATTAGGGATGAGCTTCGAGTTCGACTCGAACATCGGCGGTTCGATCGTTCGACGAAGATCGAACTTTATGGGCCGTTCGCGCCAAATTCGAGTTGCGCGTCACGGCTCATAATGCACTGCGTCATCGCAGTGCATTGCTGGCTGATGATTGGCCAAGCATGCACTATGACCCGCATGCTTTGGCCAATCACAGTGCCGTCAGCACAGAGAGCCATAATTGGCCAAAGCCAGGGTGCCTTTGGCCAATCATGGCTCAGGGGATTAGGTACACGCCCCACACTATATAAGGCCACCTGCGCGTTGGCCTTGTGTTGTGTGTTCCGGCGGCGTTCAGAGAGAGAGAGATTGTCGTTTTATTTCAGTTAGCTAGATTGAGCAGGCAGTTGATTCAGCTAATTAGATCCGGTACTCCAGTATATTTAGTATATATATGCATTGCACGCTTTGTATATATATTGTGACAGCAGGAAGGTAAAGTCACCTGGTTGCATCCAGGGGGGTAGGTATATTTCTCCCAGATTCAGGCTTTATGCCGACTTATACAACTAGGGAGAGAGTTGATGAAGCCCAGCTGAGGCTAGTGGGCTCATGGATGATTCATACCTCTAGGGAGAGTGCTGGGCGTCGTGCAGGCAGGGAGTTGATGAGACCAGCTGAAGCTTGTCAGCTCGTTTAAGGCCTCTATAAAAACTCCCAGCTTCATTAGGTGTTTGCTCATGCCTGGAACCAGACCTGTGTGGACTGTCTAGGGAGAGTGAACCCCTGTGCGGTGAGACAAAGCCTGTGTGGCTATTTGTTTGGACATTTACTAAACCAGGGACTTAGGGACTAGGACAGCACCAGGCTGATCCCAGTTGTTAGTTAGGGAAACCTGCATGTTTAGTCAGAGGTCAAGCTGACCAGGATTTATTTTGTTTATGTTTCTTTTTGCTTTGCTGTGTTTTTGTCACTGTAAATAGAGAAATAAACCGCACCTTTTGATCTTGAAAACCACAACCTCCGTCTGCTGGGCCTGTTTTTGTGTGGGGAGCCCATCCAGGGGGTCACACACACCCGCTACCGAGCTAACCCCCTCACAATATATATATATATATATACTGCATACAGTTTAGATAGATCTCACTGCAGAGCGTTCCTGTTATTCACTTCCTAATAATACTACAGGCAGGCAGTTGATTCAGCTAGCTGCAGTATATTAAGTCAGTGTACTGTATCCTGGGCACAGTGTTCAGCTAAAACTCACTGCAGACTATTCCTGTTATTCTCTTCTTAATAATACTACAGGCAGGCAGTTGATTCAGCTAGCTGCAGTATATTAAGTCAGTGTACTGTATACTGGCAGTGGGCACAGTGTGCAGCTAAAACTCACTGCAGAGCGTTCCTGTTATTCTCTTCCTAATAATACTACAGGCAGGCGGTTGATTCAGCTAGCTGCAGTATATTAAGTCAGTGTACTGTATACTGGGCACAGTGTGCAGCTAAAACTCACTGCAGACAATTCCTGTTATTCTCTTCCTAATAATACCACACCGTCCACCACCAAAGGCCCAATTTTTCTGACCCTGTTCAACAGGGGCATGTAATTACAATTCTTGATTTAATATTTCACAGCAGGGCCCGTTCCTGCGCCCACCAAGAGTAACTGTGAGGGCTTACAGTGTTGTGGCAACACCAACACCTAAGGCCCAAATTTCTGCAGAGTATATAGGGCAGGCCCCTACTTTCAAACATCTGACTTACAAACGACTCCTACTTACAAACGGAGGGAGACAACAGGAAGTCAGAGGAAATCTACCCCTAGGAAGGGAAATTCTCTCCTGTTATGCCGTGTACACACGACCGTTTTTCTCGTAGAGAAAAATGATTTTTTTTTTCCATTTGACGAGAAAAACGATCATCTGTGGGCATTTTGTCGTTTTTCTCGACGAGAAAAACGGCATTAAAAACTACGAGAAAACTTTGTTAAAAAAAAAAAAACTACGAGAAAAATTAGAACATGTTCTAATTTTTCTCGTTGTTTTTTCCGACATTTTTTCCGCGGCAGTTTTCCCATAGGGAAACACTGCCGCGGAGCCCACAGACGGTCGTTTTTCTCGACAAGAGAAAAAATGACGTGAAAAACGACCGTGTGTGGGGAACAAGCCGTTCCCTCGTTTTTAATGTCATTATTCACTGCGTTTTTTTAACCGCCGTGAATAATGATCGTGTGTACGCGGCATAAGAGTTAATATGGGAAAAACATGTCTCCTCTACACTGATGCTTTATCACCAATCCTTATTTCCCTAAAAAACACAAATTTTCAAAATCCAATTGTCATTGGGACAGAAAGTGAGGTGAAATCTTCTGGACAGGTGCACAGACAGCAAAACAAATGTTACAGGGGTGATAACCCTTCCCTATGTTTTCCAAAAAGCTTAAAAATAGATTTTTTGGCTGGAGCTACACTTAAAAAATGTACCTGTTCTGAATTACAAACATTCTTCTTAAGAACAAACCTACAGTCCCTGTCTTGTTTGCACCGCCTGTACACTGCTGTTCAGAGTATATATGGCCTGGGGCCCCCACGCGTTTCCTTTTTTTAATTTGGGTGCGGGGTTCCCCTTAATATCCATACAAGACCCAAAGGGGCTGGTAATGGGTGGGGGGGGGTACCCATGCAGTTTTTCTCAATGATTTTCATATATATTGCCGGGACCAGACATTACATTAAAGCCACAAGGAGTTTTAAATTACCCTTTTTCCTTTAGAAATTTCATTTTGTATGGGGACAGTTATAAACACGGGAAACACGTGCAACTTTACAGGCATACTATAGACACCCCCCAGGCACGATATTTAAAGGAATATTTAACTTTTATTTTTTTACTTTAAGCATCATTAAAATCACTGCTCCCGAAAAAACTGCCATTTTTTAAAAAAAATTCTGCCTTGATACATGTCCCCTGGGGCAGGACCCAGGTCCCCAAACCCTTTTTAGGACAATAACTTGCATATTAGGCTTTAAAATTCGCACTTTTGATTTCTCACGTTCGAGTCCCATAGACTTTAACGGTGTTCAAAAGTTTGCGCAAACTTTCAGTCCGTTTGCATGTTATGGATGCGAACCGAACCGGGGGGTGTTCGGCTCATCCCTATTCCTCATCACCAGTGTTTGCATCTTTGACTTTCGGCATTTTCAACTATCACGCGCAAGGGAGTTAATTCATCCCAACACCAAAGGCATGCTGAGGATGTGCATTGAACTTTGCATGTGTGGCTCAGTTTCTGTTCTGAAAAAATGCTAGCAGACAGGTAGGAAGCTTTCACTGCAGAATAGACATACAGGGGGAAATGTACTGAACCTAGATCAGACAGAATATAGAGCAGCTGTGTATAGTAACCAATCAATTGATTTTTGTGTGATTGAACTTACTGTACCAGTGGGAAAGCGAGGAATTTCATAGGACATCCTCCCGCACTTGCTAAGCAAATGGTCCAGAGATAAAAAAAAGCAACATATAGGTGAAAGGGTATTAAAGATTTTTTTTATTGCAAATTTATCAGCTTATTAGTTCAAGACTTCATTTAGTCTGTATATTTTTCAAGCCTTTATACATATGCTGTGGTAATATCTGCATGTCTTTGCTCAGGATGGATTTCCTTAGGGTGGCAACAGTAGGACATGCCTGAGCATTGAGACCCCTTTCACACTGAGGCGCTTTGCAGGCGCTACAGCACAAAAAATATCGCCTGCAAAGCGCCCTGAAACAGCGGCTCCATTCACTCCAGTGTGAAAGCCCGGCAGGGCGTCAGAAAGAATCCTGCCAGCAGCTTCTTTGGAGTGCATTAGGATCAGTGAACTCACCGCTCCTAAAGCGCCCCTGCCCATTGAAATCAAAGTGTCCCAGTAGCAGCGCTTTTAACCCTATTTTGCCCACTAGCAGGAGTTAAAAGTTCTCCGCTAGTGGTGAAAAAACGCAGCAAAAACGACAGTAAAGCGCCGCTAAAAATAGCGGCATTTTACAGCCGACACCCGGCACGGCTCAGTGTGAAAGGGGTCTGAGTGTTGGCACAGTCACTTATGTTCTCCACCCGAAGTCCATTGAAGAATTAGGAGCTATTTGCACTGTTGGAATGAATAAAGGGATCATGATGGTGGAATGGCAAAGTTAGAGGGGGCACTATTGTAAGGGAGGTGTGGGAGGGATTCACTGCAACCAGGGGGAGAGGGTGGGTTTTGGGAATAACTGTGACTATTAATGGGGAGGGGGGTGTGCCATGAAGCAATGAGATTGATGCCCCCATGCAGACCTCAGATAAATGCGGATGATTCTCAAACTGCATATACAATATGTTAGAAGAAAGATCTGCTCAAATTGCCCCAATTCTATTCACACCTCTAGTCAGTGCTAGACGGAGTCTCTGGTCCCTGACTTCCCTTGCTAGGTCATGTGAAAAGCAGAAAATGGCAACAGAAGTTGGGGACCAGGGACTTGCCTGCATCTGGTGCAGCTCTGATCCGAGGTATATTTGGAGCTCTGGTAAAGTAAGCAGATCTTCTTGCAACACGTGGTACATGGATATAAGAGGTGGTCCAAATAACGCCTCCAGGTGACTGGAGCTGTTGAACCAGTTTTGCTGCCCAAAAGGCCTATAGCTTTCCTATAGCTTTGCAGGGCAGGGACAAGGGAGATGTAACAAGGGAGGACTACTGTCCACCATTCCAGACCAAGCCTTCCATCATTACACCACCACTCCTTCCTTCTTCTCTCCCCTGGTATTAGCTGTGGGTGAGAAGTTTGCTATCCTAATCCTGTACCAGGTAGATTTCTTGACTAATAGACCGACCGCTGCCTTGAAGCAGATGCATCTACTATATATATATATATATATATATATATATATATATATATATACTGTGAGGGGGTTAGCTCGGCAGCGGGTGTGTGTGACCCCCGGGATGGGCTCCCCACACAAAAACAGGCCCAGCAGACGGAGGTTGTGGTTTTCAAAATCAAAAAGGTGCGGTTTATTTTCTATTTACAGTGACAAAAACACAGCAAAGCAAAAGAAACATAAACAAAATAAATCCTGGTCAATTTGACCTCTGACTAAACATACAGGTTTCCTAACTAACAACTGGGATCAGCCTAGTGCTGTCCTAGTCCCTAAGTCCCTGGTTTTAAATGTCCAAGCAAATAGCCACACAGGCTTTGTCTCACCGCACAAGGGTTCACTCTCTCCAGGAAGTCCACACAGGTCTGCTTCCAGGCATGAGCTAACATCTAATGAAGCTGGGAGTTCTTATAGAGGCCTAAATGAGCTGACAAGCTTCAGCTGGTCTCATCAACTCCCTGTCTGCACGACGCCCCACACTCTCCCTAGAGGTATGAGTCATCCATGAGCCCACTATCCTTATACAACTCTCCACCTAGTTGTATAAGTCGGCGTAAAGCCTGAATCTGGGCGAAATATATCTACCCCCCTGGATGCAACCAGGTGACTTTACCTTCCTGCTGTCACATACCCCCCCCTCTTGTTTTAACCTCGGGGTTGGAACACCAGCAATCAGGCATTCATGTACTCGAGACAAAGCATCCACATTCCCCATTTGAACGCCAGGGCGATGCTTTACTGTGAAGTTGAATTCCTGGAGGGCCAGGAACCACCTATTCACTCTTCTATTTGTTTCCTTGTTTTGAGCCATCCACTTTAACGGAGCGTGATCCGTAACCATGTCAAAGTGCCTACCTAGCAGGTAGTACCGAAGGGAATCTAGAGCCCACTTCACCGCTAAACACTCCTTTTCAACGGTGGCGTAATTTACCTCATGGGACTTCAACTTCCTGCTGAGGTAAATGACTGGGTGCTCTTCCCCGTTCCAGACCTGGGACAATACTGCTCCTAATCCCACATCTGACGCATCACTTTGTACGACAAAGTCTTTAGAGAAGTCGGGTGAGTACAACACTGGCTGGCTACATAAGGCTTGTTTCAAGAATTGGAATGCTGCCTCAGCCTCGGGGGTCCATTTAATCATGACCGACCCTTTCCCCGTCGTTAGGTTGGTTAGGGGCACAGCCTTAGAAGCAAAGTGGGGAATGAATCACCGATAATACCCAGCGATTCCCAGAAAGGCTCGTACCTGCTTCTTGCTGTTGGGACGTGGCCAACTCTGGATGGCCTCGACTTTGTTGAGTTGGGGTTTTATTACTCCCCTCCCAATGGTGTACCCAAGATATTTGGCCTCCTTCTGCCCAATGGTACACTTCTTGGGGTTAGCCGTAAACCCCGCTTCCCGAACAGAGTCCAGGACTGCTTGCACTTTTGGCAGATGTGAGGCCCAATCTGTGCTATGGACAATTACGTCATCCAGGTAAGCCGCAGCATACTTCCGATGGGGCCTCAGCATCTGGTCCATTTTCCGCTGGAATGTGGCCGGCGCATTCTGTAACCCGAACGGCATTCTTTTATATTGGAACGCCCCGTCTGGGGTTACAAATGCGGTTTTCTCTTTGGCCAATTTGGCCAGGGGGATTTGCCAATACCCTTTTGTGAGGTCAAGAGTCGTCATGTATCGGGCTGTTCCCAGCCGGTCGATCAACTCATCTATACGTGGCATGGGGTAGGTGTCAAATTTTGTAACTTTGTTCAACTGACGAAAATCGTTACAAAATCGCCAGCTCCCATCCGGTTTAGGCACCAACACAATGGGACTAAACCAATATCTTTGGGACTCCTCTATCACCCCTAAGTTCAGCATTTTCTGTACTTCCTCCCGTATTGCCTCCCTTCGGGCCTCTGGGATTCGATAGGGTTTTAACTTCACCCTTTCACCGGGCGGGGTAATGATGTCATGCTCTACCCCAGATGTTTGTCCCGGCAGCTCAGAGAATACCTCCTTGTTGCGAAGCACAAACTCCTTAACCTCCTGTTGTTGGGGTTGTGACAAGGTGGCTGCTATTCCAACCTCAGGAATCACGCAACCAGTTTGAGCTGGTGACCAAGTGTCTGCGACTAGGGACTCTCTATCCCTCCAGGCTTTCAACAGATTAACGTGATAGATCTGTTCGGGCTTTCGCCTTCCTGGTTGTCTGACCTTGTAATTCACTTCGCTCACTTTTTCCATTATCTCGTAGGGGCCTTGCCATTTGGCAAGGAATTTACTTTCAACCGTAGGGACAAGTACCAGTATCCTATCCCCCGGGGAAAAGGTACGGGTCTTGGCTCCACGGTTGTACACTCTCTGCTGTGCTAACTGCGCTTGGGCCAAATGTTCCTTCACGATGGGCATTACCTGTGCAATTCGGTCTTGCATCAGGGCGACATGCTCAATCACACTCCTGTGGGGAGAACTCTCACTTTCCCAAGTTTCCTTGGCAATATCCAACAGCCCTCTTGGGTGTCTCCCATACAGTAACTCAAAGGGGGAGAATCCCGTAGAGGATTGGGGCACCTCCCTAATAGCAAACATCAGATAAGGAAGTAGACAGTCCCAATCCTTTCCATCTCTATCCACCACTTTCTTCAACATTTGTTTTAGGGTTTTGTTGAATCTTTCAACCAGCCCATCGGTTTGGGGGTGATACACAGATGTACGTAATTGCGTCACTTTGAACAATTTACACAGCTCCTTCATAACCCGGGACATAAAGGGTGTACCTTGGTCCGTAAGCAGTTCTTTACAAATACCCACCCGGCTAAACACAAGAGATAGCTCTTTGGCTATGGTTTTGGCCGAGGTATTTCGGAGAGGGATTGCTTCTGGATAATGGGTGGCATAGTCCATTATAACTAATATGTACTGGTGCCCCCTAGCGGACTTGATTATAGGACCTACCAAATCCATGGCGATCCTCTCAAACGGGACCTCAATGATGGGTAGAGGGACCAGCGGGCTACGGAAATGTGGCATCGGGGCCGACCTCTGACACACAGGGCAGGAGGAACAATAATTTTCTATGTCCTTCATCACCCCCGGCCAATAGAATCTCTGTAATACCCTCTCTCGGGTTTTCTCTGTCCCCAGATGACCTCCAAGAATGTGTCCATGGGCCAACTCCAACACCAACTTCCTGTAAGGTTTGGGCACCACAAGCTGCTCAACGGTTTCTTCTGCCCTTTTTGCCACCTGATACAGTAGGTCCTTCTCTACGCTGAAGTATGGGTAAGTGCAGGTATTATCTGGGTTCACTAACTCGCCATCTATTTTCACTACGTTTTCCCGTGCCTTTATTAGGGCGGGGTCTTTCAACTGTTCTGTGGCAAAGTTTTCCCTGTGAACCTCAAGATCAGAAAACTCCACAGACGGTAGGTTTTCGTCTGAGGAGGTGGGCTCCTCTCCAGTTTCTTGAGTCTCCCCTGCCAATACTGATAAGGGAAATTCCGGAGAGTCCTCACCACTCTCAGGGGAGTTCTGGCTATCACATTCCTGGTACATAGGGGCACCAGTGGGGGGCTCAGGATCATCCCACAGTTCCCAGAACTTCGGAAAATCCCTTCCCACAATGGCGTCATGCGGTAACTGAGATACTAAGCCCACTGGATGAGAGAGGGTACCTTTGGGGGTCTCGAAACACACTGTAGTCACTGGATACTCTCGGGTGTCCCCATGCACACAAATAACAGCTACCTTGCTATTCCCAGAGACCTCTGTTTTAACTAACTCAGCCTTTATCAGGGTCACAAGGCTACCTGAATCCAGCAATACCACAACATTTCTACCATTAACACACATTTTGCATAAATGTTTCTCAGTTCCTCGAATGGCAGTGCATGCGACTGTCGCACACAGCGACTGACGTCTTCCCGTCAGAAAGTCACACTGCATGGGTTCCTCCACAATCGGGCAATTGGCTGCAATATGTCCCGCTTGCCGGCAGCGGTAGCAAACGATCCTTCTTGCCGGCTCTTGAGCCGCTGATTTCCCAGGCTGTTCTCGCCAAACTTGGGGTAGAGCTCCCACCCTCTCACTCTCTCCACCCTCACCCCTTGGAATCCTCTTATCCGCCCCTGGGGATGGTCTGGTCTTAGGGTGGAAAGTCTGAGTGTCTCTGGAAGAGGCCGTCAGGTTCTCTGTAGCCAAGTATTTCTCCACACGATCCACAAGACCATCGGCCGTCTCTGGGTCTCCATGGCTTACCCACTTTTGGATGGCAGTAGGAAGAGCTCTCAAAAACCGATCCATTACAACACGTTCCACAATCTTTGGTGCGGACAAAGTCTCTGGCTGTAGCCACTTTCTGCTCAGGTGAATGAGATCATACATTTGAGACCTGGGGGGTTTTCCAAGCTGGAAAGTCCAGTTATGCACACGCTGAGCCCGGACAGCCTGGGTGACACCCAGCCTTGCCAATATTTCAGCTTTTAGCATCACATAGTCTTTTGCTTGGTCAGGCTCTAGGTCATAGTAAGCCTTCTGCGATTCACCAGTTAACAGAGGAGCCACCAGTCCAGCCCACTGCTCCTCAGGCCACTTTTCTCTTTCAGCAGTCCTTTCAAATGTGGTCAAAAATACCTCTGGATCATCCTCTCCAGTCATTTTTGTCAATAAACGACTCACCCCAAAGGACGCGGTATTAGTGGGACGGCTTCCCTCACTGGTCTGCGGATGTTGCTGCATTACTGCTTCCATTTGTTGTAGTCTCTGCTCTTGCTTCTGTAACAGGTCTATGAAGCGGGCCTTAGATTGCTGCTGGGCTTGTTGCTGAGCTTCCAGACTCTGTTGGTGAGCTTGCTGCTGGGCTGCAAGGCTCTGTTGATGAGCTTGCTGCTGGGCTGCGAAGTTCTGTTGTTGAGCTGCAAGGCTCTGTTGATGAGCTGCAAGGCTCTTTTGCAACCCTGCATTTGTCTGCTGTTGATTGGCATTTGCTAGAGCCAGCTGCTTCAGTATCTCCTCCATGCTGGCTTAAAAAAAAACTGCCCGCATTCTCCACCAACTGTGAGGGGGTTAGCTCGGCAGCGGGTGTGTGTGACCCCCGGGATGGGCTCCCCACACAAAAACAGGCCCAGCAGACGGAGGTTGTGGTTTTCAAAATCAAAAAGGTGTGGTTTATTTTCTATTTACAGTGACAAAAACACAGCAAAGCAAAAGAAACATAAACAAAATAAATCCTGGTCAATTTGACCTCTGACTAAACATACAGGTTTCCTAACTAACAACTGGGATCAGCCTAGTGCTGTCCTAGTCCCTAAGTCCCTGGTTTTAAATGTCCAAGCAAATAGCCACACAGGCTTTGTCTCACCGCACAAGGGTTCACTCTCTCCAGGAAGTCCACACAGGTCTGCTTCCAGGCATGAGCTAACATCTAATGAAGCTGGGAGTTCTTATAGAGGCCTAAATGAGCTGACAAGCTTCAGCTGGTCTCATCAACTCCCTGTCTGCACGACGCCCCACACTCTCCCTAGAGGTATGAGTCATCCATGAGCCCACTATCCTTATACAACTCTCCACCTAGTTGTATAAGTCGGCGTAAAGCCTGAATCTGGGCGAAATATATCTACCCCCCCGGATGCAACCAGGTGACTTTACCTTCCTGCTGTCACAATATATATATATATATATATATATATACACACACACACACACACACACTATCTCACAAAAGTTAGTACACCCCTCACATCTTTAAATATTTTATTTTCTACAATGTAAAGTAGTGAGTTTACAGCTTGTACAACAGTGTAAATTTGCTGTCCCCTCAAAATAACTCAACACACAGCCATTAATGTATAAACCGCTGGCAACAAAAGTGAGTACACCCCTAAGTGGAAATTTCCAAATTCGGACAAATTAACCATGTTCCCTTCCCGGTGTCATGTGGCTCATTAGTGTTACAAGATCTCAGGTGTGAATGGGGAGCAGGTGTGTTAAATTTGGTTTTAAAGCTCTCACTCTCTCATACTTGTCACTGGAAGTTCAACATGGCACCTCATGGCAAAGAACTCTCTGAGGATCTTAAAAAAAACTTTTGTTAATCTACATAAAGATGGTGTAGGCTATAGGAAGATTACCAAGACCCTGAAACTGAGCTGCAGCATGGTGGGCTAGACCATACAGCGGTTTAACAGGACAGGTTCCACTCAGAATAGGCCTTGCCATGGTCAACCAAAGTAGTTGAGTGCTTGTGCTCAGCGTCATATCCAGGGGTTGTCTTTGGGAAATAGACCTATAAGTGCTGCCAGCATTGCTGCAGAGGTTGAAGGGGTGGGGGGTCAGCCTGTCAGTGCTCAGACCATACTCCGCACACTGCATCAAATTGATCTGCATGGCTGTCATCCCAGAAGAAAGCCTCTTCTAAAGAAAGCCCGCAAACAGTTTGCTGAAGACAAGCAGACTAAGGACATGGATTGCTGGAACCATGTCCTGTGGTTTGATGAGACCAAGATGAACTTATTTGGTTCAGATGGTGTCAAGCGTGTATGGCGGCAACCCAGGTGAGGAGTACAAAGACAAGTGTGTCTTGCCTACATTCCAGCATGGTGGTAGGAGTGTCATGGTCTGGGGCTGCATGAGTGCTGCCAGCACTGGGGAGCTACAGTTCATTGAAGGAACCATGAATACCAATATGTACTGTGACATACTGAAGCAGAGCATGATCCCCTTCCTTCGGAGACTGGGCCGCAGGGCAGTATTCCCACATGATAACGACTCCAAACACACCTTCAAGAAGACCACTGCCTTGCTAAAGAAATGAGGGTAAAGGTGATGGACTGGCCAAGCATATCTCCAGACCTAAACCCCTTTTGAGCATCTGTGGGGCATCCTCAAACGGAAGGTGGGGGAGCGCAAGGTCTCTAACATCCACCAGCTCCGTGATGTCATAATGGAAGAGTGGAAGAACACTCCAGTGGCAACCTGTGAAGCTCTGGTGAACTCCATGCCCAAGAGGGTTAAGGCAGTGCTGGAAAATAATGGTGGCCACACAAAATATTGACACTTTGGGCCCAATTTGGACATTTTCACGTAGCGGTGTACAAACTTTTGTTGCCAGCAGTTTAGACACTAATAGCTGTGTGTTGAGTAAAAATATATAATAGAATATTTACAAAAATGTGAGGGGTGTACTCACTTTTGTGAGCTACTGTGTGTTTATATATATATATATATATATATATATATATATATATATATATATATACACAGTTGTGCTCATAAGTTTTCATACCCTTGCATAATTTTTGATTTCTTGGCCATTTTTCAGAGAATATGAATGATAACACAAAAACTTTTCTTTCACTCATGGTTAGTGTTTGGCTAAAGCATTTATCAACGGTATTTACTCTTTTTAACCACTTAAGGACCGGCTCACGTGGATATACGTCGGCAGAATGGCACGGACAGGCAAATCGACGTATATTTACGTCACTTTGAATTTGCCACCGTGTGTGTGCAGGCCGCTGGCAGCGCGCCTGCCGTGAACTCAGTGACCATGCCCGCGGGACCCGTGGACTCGATGTCCGCTGGTGTCCCGTGATCGGGTCACAGAGCTGCAGAACAGGAAGAGGTAAGTGTAAACAAGCATCTCCCCGTTCTGCCTAGTGACACTGACACTGATCGTATGCTCCCTCTCATCGGGAGCAGAGATCAATGATGTGTCACTCGAAGCCACGCCCCCTAACAGTTAGAATCACTCCATAGGACACAGTTAACCCCTTCCTAGCCCCCTAGTGGTTAACCCCTTCACCGCCAGTCACATTTACACAGTAATCAATGCATTTTTATAGCACTGATCGCTGTATAAATGTGAATGGTCCCAAAATAGCAGCAAAAGTGTCTGCCATAATGTGGCAGTCACGATAAAAATCACTGATCACCGCCATTACTAGTAAATTATATACTTTTATATATTTTTTGGGGATATTTATTATAGCAAAAAGTAAAAAATATTGCATTTTTTTCAAAATTGTCGCTCTATTTTTATTTATAGCGCAAAAAATAAAAACCGCAGAGGTGATCAAATACCACCAAAAGAAAGCTCTATTTGTGGGAAAAAAAGGAAGTCAATTTTGTTTGGGAGCCACGTCGCACAACTGCGCAATTGTCAGTTAAAGCGACGCAGTGCCGAATTGCAAAAAGTGGCCTGGTCATTTGGCAGCCAAATGGTCCGGGGCTGAAGTGGTTAAATCATAATGACAACAGAAACAACCCAAATGACCCTGATAAAAAGTTTACATACCCCAGTTCTTAATGTCGTGTATTGCCCCCTTAACATCAATAACAGCTTGAAATCTTTTGTGATATTTGTGGATGAGGCTCTTTATCTTCTCAGATTGTAAAGCTGCTCATTCTTCTGGACAAAAAGCCTCTAGTTCATGTAAATTCTTGGGCTGTCTTGCATGAACTGCACATTTGACATTTCCTCAGAGTGGCTCAATGATATTGAGGTCAGGAGACTGACATGGCCATTAGAGACCCTTTATTTATTCTGCTGTAGCCAATGACAGGTCGACTTGGCCATGTATTTTGGATCATTGTTATGTTGGAATGTCCAAGTACGTCCCATGCGCAGCTTCCTGGCTGATGAATGCACATGTTCCTGCAGTATTTTTTAATAACATACTGCATTCATCTTGCCAACAATTTTGACCAAATTTACTGTGCCTTTGTAGCTCAAAACATCAGCGATCCACCTCCGTGTTTCACAGTAGAAATAGTGTACCTTTCATCACAGGCCTTGTTGACTTCTCTCCAAATGTAGTGTTTATGGTTATGGCGAAAAAGCAAAAATTTGGTCTCATCACTCCAAATCACTTTTAGCCAGAAGGTTTGAGGCTTGTCTCTGAGCTGTTTGGCATATTGTAAGCCAGATACTTTGTGGCATTTGCGTAGTAATGGCTTTCTTCTGGTGACTTGACCATGCAGCCCATCTTTCTTCAAGTGCCTTCTTATTGTGCATTTTGAAACACATGTTTTCAGAGAGTCCTGTATTTCACCTGAAGTTATTTGTGGGTTTTTCTTTGCATTCCGAACAATTTTCCTGGCAGTTGTGGCTAAAATTTTAGTTGGTCTACCTGACTGTGGTTTGGTTTCAACAGAACTCCTCATTTTCCACATCTTGATTAGAGTTTGAACACTGCTGATTGGCATTCTCAATTCCTTGGATATCTTTTTATATCCCTTTCCTGTTTTATACAGTTCAACTACCTTTTCCCGCAGATCCTTTGAAATGCCAGTGCAGCACTGGATGAAAGATGCAAAGGTCTGTCAGGAGTCCAGAAACTCATTGACCTTTTATACACGCACTAATTACAAGCAAACAGATTACAGGTGAGGATGATTACCTTTAATATCCATTCAAATCCTTTTGTGTCAACTTGTGTGCATGTTATTAGGCCAAAATCACCAGGGTATGTAGACTTATGATCAGGGTCATTTGGGTAGTTTCTGTTGTGATTATGATTTAAAAAGAGTAAATACAGTTGATTGATAATAAATGGCTTTAGCCAAACATTAACCATGAATGAAATAAATGTTTTTGTGTTATCATTCTTATTCTTTGAAAAATGGCCAAGAAATCATAAATTCTGCCAGGGTATGTAAACATATGAGCACAATGATATATATACCGTATTTATCGGCGTATAACATGCACCGGCGTATAACACGCACCCCAAGTTTAGGAGGGAATTTTAAGGAAAAAAACTTTTAGGAGGGAAATTCAAGGAAAAAAAACTTACATTTAAATGCAGCATGCAGCCTTGCCCAGTGTCCATCTGCAGCCTTGCCCAGTGTCCATCTGTCCATCTGCAGCCTTGCCCAGTGTCCATCTGTCCATCTGCAGCCGTGCCCAGTGTCCATCTGTCCATCTGCAGCCTTGCCCAGTGTCCATCTGTCCATCTGCAGCCGTGCCCAGTGTCCATCTGTCCATCTGCAGCCTTGCCCAGTGTCCATCTGTCCATCTGCAGCCTTGCCCAGTGCCTTTGCGATCGTGTCAGTCCCGGCGTTTTTTTAAATTTGGCGCCGATTTCTGTGGAGAGGAGCGAGCGGGGCCGAGTGTACTTCGGCTAGACTCGGCTCCTCTCGCAGTCCCGCCCATCTCCACTGACTGCGCCGCTGACGGAGAAAGCCGAGTGTACTTCGGCTAGACTCGGCTCTGCTCACAGTCACAGGCAGGACTGCGAGAGGAGCCGAGACTAGCCGAAGTACACTCGGCTTTCTCTATGTCAGCGGCGCAGTCAGAGATGGGCGGGACTGCGAGAGGAGCCAAGTAAAGCCGATTGTACTTCGGCTTCGGCTCCGCTCACTCCTCTCGCTCGTTTTCAGCAGGGGAATTCGACGGAGTATCGGCGTATAACACGCACCCACGATTTTTCCCTGATTTTAAGGGGAAAAAAGTGCGTGTTATACGCCGATAAATACGGTATATATATATATATATATGTGTGTGTGTGTATATATATATATATATATATATATGTATATATGTATATTAGGGATGAGCTCGGTGTTCGAGTCGAACGCATGTTCGACTCGAACATCGCCTGTTCGGCGAAACCAGAACTTTGTGGGCCGTTTGCGCCAAATTCGTGTGACGCGAACGGCCCACAATCCACTGCGCCATCGCACTGCATTGCCGGCGCTGTGATTGGCCAAGCATGCACTGTGACCCCGCATGCTTGGCCAATCACAGCGCCAGCAGCGAGGAGAGCCATAATTGGCCACACGCAGGATGCCTGTGGCCAATCATAGCTCAGGGGGTTTAGTACACGCCCCACACTAAAAAAGGCCGCCAGCGCGACGGCCTTGTGTAGTGTGTTCCGTCGTGCAGGGAAAGAGCTACATAGGCAGGGACAGTGTGTTCTACAGGGTGTTCTTTTCTCAGGCATCTGCAGGAGTTAGTGGGTGTTGTGTGCCTCCAGCGCAGTATACACCTGTATCTACCCTTTATTGCTGTTCTATAATACAGGCATCTGCAGGAGTTAGTGGGTGTTGTGTGCCCCAGCACAGTATACACCTGTATCTACACTTTTTTGCTGTTCTATAATACAGGCATCTGCAGGAGTTAGTGGGTGTTGTGTGCCCCAGCACAGTATACACCTGTATCTACACTTTTTTGCTGTTCTATAATAGAGGCATCTGCAGGAGTTAGTGGGTGTTGTGTGCCCCAGCACAGTATACACCTGTATCTACACTTTTTTGCTGTTCTATAATACAGGCATCTGCAGGAGTTAGTGGGTGTTGTGTGTCCCAGCACAGTATACACCTGTATCTACCCTTTATTGCTGGTGTTCTCTAATAAAGGCATCTGCAGGAGTTAGTGGGTGTTGTGTCCCTCCAGCACAGCACAGTATACACCTGTATCTACCCTTTATTGCTGGTGTTCTCTAATAAAGGCATCTGCAGGAGTTAGTGGGTGTTGTGTCCCTCCAGCACAGCACAGTATACACCTGTATCTATCCTTTATTGCTGGTGTTCTCTAATAAAGGCATCTGCAGGAGTTAGGGGGTGTTGTGTCCCTCCAGCACAGCACAGTATACACCTGTATCTACCCTTTATTGCTGATGTTCTCTAATAAAGTCATCTGCAGGAGTTAGTGGGTGTTGTGTCCCTCCAGCACAGCACAGTATACACCTGTATCTACCCTTTATTGCTGGTGTTCTCTAATAAAGGCATCTGCAGGAGTTAGTGGGTGTTGTATTCCTCCAGCACAGCACAGTATACACCTGTATCTACCCTTTATTGCTGGTGTTCTCTAATAAAGGCATCTGCAGGAGTTAGTGGGTGTTGTGTCCCTCCAGCACAGCTGTTCTTTTCTCAGGCATCTGCAGGAGTTAGTGGGTGTTGTGTGCCCTAGCACAGTATACACCTGTATCTACCCTTTATTACTGTTCTCTAAGCTAGATAGGCAGGGACAGTGTGTTCTTTTCTCAGGCATCTGCAGGACTTAGTGGGTGTTGTGTGCCCCAGCACAGTATACACCTGTATCTACCCTTTATTACTGTTCTCTAAGCTAGATAGGCAGGGACAGTGTGTTCTTTTCTCAGGCATCTGCAGGAGTTAGTGGGTGTTGTGTGCCCCAGCACAGTATACACCTGTATCTACATTTTTTTGCTGTTCTATAATACAGGCATCTGCAGGAGTTTGTGGGTGTTGTGTGCCCCAGCACAGTATACACCTGTATCTACCCTTTATTGCTGGTGTTCTCTAATAAAGGCATCTGCAGGAGTTAGTGGGTGTTGTGTCCCTCCAGCACAGCACAGTATACACCTGTATCTATCCTTTATTGCTGGTGTTCTCTAATAAAGGCATCTGCAGGAGTTAGGGGGTGTTGTGTCCCTCCAGCACAGCACAGTATACACCTGTATCTACCCTTTATTGCTGATGTTCTCTAATAAAGGCATCTGCAGGAGTTAGTGGGTGTTGTGTCCCTCCAGCACAGCACAGTATACACCTGTATCTACCCTTTATTGCTGGTGTTCTCTAATAAAGGCATCTGCAGGAGTTAGTGGGTGTTGTATTCCTCCAGCACAGCACAGTATACACCTGTATCTACCCTTTATTGCTGGTGTTCTCTAATAAAGGTATCTGCAGGAGTTAGTGGGTGTTGTGTCCCTCCAGCACAGCTGTTCTTTTCTCAGGCATCTGCAGGAGTTAGTGGGTGTTGTGTGCCCTAGCACAGTATACACCTGTATCTACCCTTTATTACTGTTCTCTAAGCTAGATAGGCAGGGACAGTGTGTTCTTTTCTCAGGCATCTGCAGGACTTAGTGGGTGTTGTGTGCCCCAGCACAGTATACACCTGTATCTACCCTTTATTACTGTTCTCTAAGCTAGATAGGCAGGGACAGTGTGTTCTTTTCTCAGGCATCTGCAGGAGTTAGTGGGTGTTGTGTGCCCCAGCACAGTATACACCTGTATCTACCCTTTATTGCTGGTGTTCTCTAATAAAGGCATCTGCAGGACTTAGTGGGTGTTGTGTGCATCCAGCACAATATACACTACTCCAATTCCTGGTTTTCCCATCTCCCTGCAGTCTATTACTATGTCTGGAAGGCCAACAAGAAAAGGCAGACAGTCAGGAGCCAATAAAAGAGGGCAAGCAGGCTCTGTGTCTAGAGACAACAGTGCTGGTCGTGGACGCGATGCATCGTCATCAGCACGTGGCCATGGGACACGCTTGTCCTTATTTTCGGCAGCTGGACGTGTTGAGCCGCATCATGCCGAAGACTTGGTAGAGTGGATGACCAAGCCCTCCTCATCCTCCTCATCCTCTCTCACCCAGGCTCAGGGTACTGGCAAACCAGCTGCCAAAGCGTCCTCTTCCCTCGTATCAATGTCATCATCAGTCACTCCTTCCCTAGACCCACCATGTCCCCCCGAACTGTTTGAGCACAGTGTTGGGTACATGCTCCAGGAGGATGCCCAGCGTTTTGAAGGGTCTGATGATGACACCCAGCTAGAGGAAGGCAGTAGCGTGAGCGCAGAGAGAGGGGATGCTCAAGAAGGACAGCAATCTGGCAGTCATGTTCCAGCAGCTGCAGCATACTGCCAGATTGGCTCCAGTGATGAGGAGGGAGGGGATGATGAGGTCACTGACTCCACGTGGGTGCCTGATAGGACAGAGGAGGAGGATGAGGAGGAGGCACATCTCCAAGGAGGCAGGATGCCCTCCGGGGGCCAGCGTAAGGGCAGCACACAGACTGAATCACACCGCAGAGCTCCGCCTATGTAGGGCGCTGCCTCTGCTCGTTATTCCAAAAGTTCTTTGGTGTGGGCCTTTTTTGAGTCGAGTGCATCAGATCGCACCGCTGCTATTTGCAACATATGTCTCAAGCGTATCTCGCGTGGCCAAAACATCAGCCGCTTGGGCACCACATGCTTGACCAGACATATGTTGACCTGCCATGCAGCTCGTTGGCAAGCGTACCTTAAAGACCCACACCAAAGAACAAAGCGGACCTCTCCTTGCTCCTCATCAGCTGGGATCTCCAACCCCACTATACCTTCAGTCCTCTCTGAAACCTGCACTGAGAGGAATGAAGGTGTAGAATTAGGTGTGTCACAGCCAAGTACTTGCGGGCACTCTGCTAGCAGTACACCGACGTCCGATTGTAGCAGGCAAATTTCCCTGCCCCAGCTGCTGGACCGTCGAAAGAAGTTCACTCCCAGCCATCCACATACCCAGCGGTTGAATGCTAGCTTGGCTAAATTGCTAGCACTTCAACTGCTGCCTTTTCAGTTGGTAGACTCTGCCCCCTTCCGTGAGTTTTTGCAATGTGCGGTTCCTCAGTGGCAGGTTCCCAAACGCCACTTTTTCTCACGGAAGGCAATTCCGGCTCTCTACCAGCATGTGGAAGGCAATGTCCATGCCTCGCTGGACAGGGCGGTCAGCGGTAAGGTGCATATTACCGCTGACTCATGGTCCAGCAGGCATGGACAGGGACGATACCTTTCTTTCACGGCCCATTGGGTCACTCTTTTGGCAGCTGGGAAGGATGCAGGACAAGGTGCAGTAGTGTTGGAGGTTGTTCCGCCGCCACGCCTCCAAAATGCTACTACTGGTTGTGACACACCTCTCTCCTCCACCCCCTCCTCTTCTTCTTCCTCCATGGCCTCTTCCTGTGCTTTGTCCTCGGAACCAGCGGTGCTCCGTAGGCGTTCAAGGGGCTACGCAAGTACGCAGGCAAAAAGATGCCATGCCGTGCTTGCGCTGGTGTATTTGGGGGACAGGAGCCACACTGGGGCAGAGGTTCTGTCAGCTCTGCAGGGGCAGGCCGAGAGGTGGTTTATGCCATGCCAGCTTAAGCCAGGAATGGTGGTTTGCGACAATGGCACCAACCTCCTCTCCGCCTTCCGACAGGGACAACTGACCCATGTGCCCTGTGTGGCTCACGTCCTTAACCTGGTGGTGCAGCGGTTCTTGGGCAGGTACCCGGGCTTACAGGAGTTCCTGAGGCAGGCCAGGAAAGTCTGTGTGCATTTCCGCAGATCATATAATGCCAGTGCTCAGCTGGCTGAGCTGCAAAAGGAGTTGAACCTGCCCAAGAACCGCCTTATATGTGACATGCCCACCAGGTGGAACTCAACGTTGGCCATGCTGCAGCAGCTGCACACGCAGCAGAGGGCTATCAATGAGTACCTGTGCGACTACGGCACCAGGACAGGGTCAGGGGAGCTCGGTTTTTTTTCACCATGCCAGTGAGGCATGATCAGGGATGCATGCACTGTCCTGGCACCATTTGAGGAGGCCACGAGGATGGTGAGCAGTGACAGTGCATGCATCAGTGACACTGTACCTCTTGTCCACCTGTTGGAGCATACGCTGCGTGGAATAATGGACAAGGCACTTGAGGCAGAACAGAGGCAGGAAGAGGAGGACTTTCTTGCCTCTCAAGGCCTCCTTTACCCAGACAGTGTTCTTTCTGTCCCACCCATCGCACAGGAAGAGGAGGAGGAGGAGGATTGTGTCAGCATGGAGGTGGAGCCTGGCACTCAGCATCAACACCAGCAGTCTTTTAGGGATGATTTACAGTCCCAAGAAACCCGTGGACTTGTAGGTGGCTGGGAGGAGGTGGCTGCGGATCATGTCACCCTTAGTGACCCAGAGGACTCCGGACCGAATGCCTCAGCTAACCTACGCTGCATGGCCTCCCAGATCCTGCAAAGTCTGCGGAAGGATCCTCGTATTCTTCAGATCAAGGAGAGGGACCATTACTGGCTGGCCACTCTCCTTGATCCACGGTACAAGGCTAAGGTTGCGGACCTTATCTTACCGTCGCAGAGGGAGCAGAGGATGAGACATCTCTAGGAGGCCTTGCAGAAAGGTCTGTGCAACGCGTTCCCAGAGACTGGGAGGTTACAAACTCCTGGTCCTGGACAACGAGTTGCTGAGGCTTCGGTCAGTCAAAGAAGGAGCGGTAGGGAAGGTGGCCGTCTGACCGATGCGTTCAGACAAATTTTTAGTCCGCAGCCCCAAGGTATGATCGGTTCCAGCAACCATCGCCAGCGTCTGATATACATGGTGCAGGAATACCTAGGGGCAAGGTCAGCCTTGGAAACCTTTCCCACCGAAAATCCTCTGGCTTACTGGGTCTTTAGGATGGATCACTGGCCAGAGCTTGCACAGTATGCAATTGAGCTACTGGCCTGTCCTGCATCCAGCGTTCTTTCGGAACGCACATTCAGTGCTGCTGGAGGCTTTGTCACGGATCACAGGGTGCGCCTGTCCACCGACTCGGTTGATCGACTGACCTTCATAAAGATGAATCAGTCTTAAATCACCACCAGCTAACTAACACCTGAAGCTGTTATAACAGAATAATTTATTTTGAAATGTCACATCCCTTCAAGACTGCCTATGCTGATGCTGAGTGACTGTCCTGTTATGTTGACTGACTATCCACCTCCTCCTCAATGATCCGATTCCTGATGATAGCTTGGAAGAACATTTTTGTTTCTGGGTGCCGCCACCAGTGGCTAAGGCCCAATTTTTCAGCCCCTGTTTAACAGGGGCATGTAATTACAATTTTTTATGCAATGCTTTGCAGCAGGGCTCATTCCTGCACTCCAACTAGAGTATCTGGGAGAGGTTGCAGTGTCGTGGCACCAGCACCAGTGCCTAAGGCCCAATTTTTCAGCCCCTGTTTAACAGGGGTGTTTAATTACAATTTTTGATGCAATACTTTGCAACAGGGCTCATTGCTGTGCTCCAAGTACAGTATCTGTGAGGGGTTGCAGTGTTGTGGCACCAGTGCCTAAGGCCCAATTTTTCTGCCCCTGTTCAACAGGGGCATGTAATTACAATTCTTGATCTAATAATTCACAGCAGGGCCCATTCCTGCACCCACCAAGAGTAACTGTGAGGGCTTACAGTGTTGTGGCACCAGCACCACCACCAAAGGCCCAATTTTTCCTACCACTGTTCAGCAATGGCATGTAATTACAATTCCTGATATAATAGTTCACAGCAGGGCGTTCCAGCGCCCACCAAGAGTAACTGTAAGGGCTCACAGTGTTGTGGCAACACCAACATCTAAGGGGCAAATTTCAGCAGAGTATATACGGCAGGCCCCTACTTTCAAATATCCAACTTACAAATGACTCCTACTTGCAAACGGAAGGAGACAAAAGGAAGTGAGAGGAAATCTACCCCTAGGAAGGGAAATTCTCTCCTGTAAGAGTTAATATGGGAAAAGTGTGTCTCCTCTCTACTGATGCTTTATAACCAATCCTTGTTTCAATAAAAAAAACACTTTTCCAAAAACATTTGTCATTGGGATGGAAAGTGAGGTGAAATCTTCTGAACAGGTGCACAGACAGCAAAACAAATGTTACAGGGGTGATAACCCTTCCCTATGTTTTCCAAAAAGCTTAAAAATAGATTTTTTGGCTGGAGCTATACTTAAACAATGTACCTCTACAAAATTACAAACAGATTCTACTTAAGAACAAACCTACAGTCCCTGTCTTGTTTGCACCGCCTGTATACTGCTGTTCAGAGTATATAGGGCCTTTTTTTATTTTGGGTGTGGGGTTCCCCTTAATATCCATACAAGACCCAAAGGGGCTGGTAATTGGCTGGGGCAGGGGGGGGGGTGATGGGGTAGCCATGTCATTTTTCTCAAAGATTTTCATCCATATTGCCAGGACAAGACATGACATTAAAGTCGCAAGCAGTTTTAAATGGCTTTTTTTCTTTTAGAAATTTCATTTTGTGCAGGGACAGTTCTAAACACGGGAAACACATGCCACTTCACAGGCATACTTTAGACACCCCCCAGGTACGATATTTAAAGGAATGTTTCACTTTACAAATTTTTCTGCATTTCTATAGGTTTTGAGATACACCGTTTACATACTCTGGGTGTATTCTGCTATTGCAAAAACACACATTTAGTGCAAAAAAATTATTTTGCAGTGTTTTCTGCATATCTGGAGGTGTGAGATACACAATTTATACATTTTTCTTCTATTGTGCTATTCAAATAAAATTTTTGTTAGGGCAAAAACATTTTTTTTGAATAGCATTTTCTGCATTTCTGTAAGTTTTGAGATACACCGTTTACATACTCTGGGTGTATTCCGCTATTGCAAAAACACACATTTAGTGCAAAAAAATTTTTTGCAGTGTTTTCTGCATATCTGCAGGTGTGTCATTAAAATGAACCAGGCATGGATCCCACAGGACTTGTGCAGAATAGACATGTATACCGGAGTTCTGACAAAAACTGTCCGGCTATCGGATAGTGTCCGGCCCATACTGCGCAGGCGCAGCGCTTGCGCAGTACGGAGGACAGGAGATTCACAAAATCTCCGAAGATGAACGGCGCCTGCGCCGTGAGTGCAGGTTCAAGCCCCACCATCCAAGTGGACATACGGTAGCACATAGTAACAGGGCTCGCCACGCTTCGGGCACGGCCTCGCTTGGCTCGGCTTGAACCTCGGATGGTGTGGCTTGAACATGGACTCACCGCGCAGGCGCCATTCGTCTTCGGAGATTTTTGAAATCCCCTTGTCCTACGTACTAAGCAAGCGCAGTACAGGGACAGAATTCGACACTTCACTGGCCTTACCCAGCCATTGTTGTATTTTTGAACCAGTGTTGGCTACCTCACCCTCCTCCACCGCCGCTTCCACCTACACAGCCAGATCCACCGCCACCTCAACCTCCTACTCCATATGGACCTCTTCCTTCTAGGTCAAGATTATAATTTTATTTTTTTTAATTTCAAAGTTTTTTATTTTCCCACTAGCTTATCCATTAAATTGAATAATTTTTTCCAGAAAGGGCGTATTCTGGGGCATTCCCACCATATGTGTGGCATCGTACCTTTGAGTTTCTGAGGTTCTTAATTACTTCCTGTACATCTTCTGCTGAGAAGGGGGCCTCCAGCATATTATTTTAATTTTTTATTTTTTTTATGTTATTTTAAGTTATTTCCCTATCCACATTTGTTTGCAGAGCACTTGCCATGCTCTTAACAACATTTTGCTGCCATTTGCAGCCCTCTAGCCTTTTCCATTACTTTTTTAGAGCCATTTTAGTCCTCAAAAGTTTGGGTCCCCATTGACTTCAATGGGGTTCGGGGTCAAGTTCGGGTCAAGTTCGGTCCCGAACTCGAACTTTTTCCCGAAGTTCGGTCGAACCCGAACATCCAGGTGTCCACTCAACTCTACTCACCTCCTCTCCCTGTCTAGCTGTGCAATATGTGTATAGGCTGAATATAGACATGATCCTCAGGAGTCGGCATCTCACAATTGGCTTCTCTGTGGCAGAAGACAGGATGCAGAGCGGGTGAAGGAAAGAGCAGAAGAGCTAGTGCTGGGGAAAGATATGTTACAACTGTGTGCGGTTGCCTGTCTTTCCGATTGTGTGATTTGCTTCTCAGTGCCAACTCCTAAGGACCATGTCTGTATTCAGCCCGTCCACATACTGCACAGCTAGCCACTGCCAGAGAGAGTAGGTGAGCGCTGCGACCTGAGAAGCGGGGGGGACGGTCCGCTAACGGGAGGTAGAGGTGGAGAAGCATGTGCATGCAGGAGTATTGGTACCAGCTGTGACACCCCCTTTAAAGCCTCACCTGGGGCACATGCCCCCCTGCCCCCCCTCCTAGTTTTGGACCTGAGTTAGACACCAGGTTCAGTGTGAGGGTGGAGGGTGAAGTGTGTTCTTGACACAGCAGCTTTTGCGTTCTGGGGCAAGGGTGAACTGTATGTGGTGGCAGGGGACAGTGTATGAAGACTCAGCAGTGGGGAACTGATGTGCAGGGAAGTGAGTGCTGGTGTCACTAGATGGCTGTGATAGCATGGGGTAGCAGCTAGTTAGCAGGCATTGTGAGTTGATGTGCAGTATAGGGGGTGATTGTTCAGGGAGTTGCAATGCATGGTGTCCTACAAACATTCTGGTACAGTAATTAGGCAAGAGTGGATGTGGTGAGAATGTGAGAGAGAAAAGAGAAAGGAAAAGGCTGGTGCTGCAGTATTTTTAGCTTTCTGTTAAGGAAAGGAACAATAGCACCCTATAACCCAAAATATCCCAATTGCCTCTATGTAACTGTGTATCCAGATGAATTATATTTCTTTCTTTTTGGCTGCTCTGGGTTGCGGCACAACTTGCATCATACTCTTACATAAAGCCCAGTGTTTATTATATATTTTTTCTTACTCTAATACAGCAATGTTAAAACTGTATCAATTATTTATTTTGTGTATGCTGGCATTAATAATGTATTATTTTAATATGTTGCCTTACGTTATTATCCTCCGCCAAAGAAACAAGTAAATGGCATCTATACACATAAATGGCTATACTGGCAGTGTATACATGTTCTGAACAAGGAGGTTGATTATATGCGGAGCAGACAGAAATAATGATGCCCTGAAGAAACCGATCAATTTTTATAAAACCGCCTACAGTGCTTTCATTATTATTGGAAAATGAGCTTTACTCTGTTACTGCGTTTCTCGATTAAACTGTAATGAATGTTTTTCTATTGCAAGGAGAGCATTAAAAAAAGATAAAATATAAAAACATGCTGTTAATGACCTATCTCTGAGTAAACTATTGATGTTTAAAGATGAGCACATTTTGACAAACTTACTTTATGGTTGAATATGTTGAGCAGACATCAAAATTCACTTTTCTGGATGCTCATTATGTTAGTAAATTAGTAAAGAGGTTCATTGGACCCCTTACTTGCTTAGAGCCTCATGAAAAGTGCACATCACCCAACCCCCACCCCCTCTCTTGTGTAGTCAGCAATGTGATTAGGATCCAGCAGGGATCTCAGTTTTATTTGCAGAAAGTGCAGAGGATTATGGTGTGAGGTTTTCTGTACCTTGTGATTTACAGTGACTACATGGCATTGTGGGGATTATAGGTCAGCATTCTTTGCCTTCCTTTGATTTCAGTGCCCTAATAAGGAAATACTATGAGCATAACACCTAATTAGGGAGCATACTACTTCCTTATTAGGGTACTAACATCATAAGGGGCAAGGTAGTCCTTTCTGCTAATGCTCTGTAGTACAAATTGATTAAAGGGGGATCACCACTGGATCTCCCACCCTGTAAGTACAGCTAAGCAATGCATCAGTTTACTGGGAAAAACCAAGTGGTAATCCACAGCAAATTTTCAAAGATTGACATGGTTTGCCATTAATCTATCAATTCATTTTTCCCATTTCTATTCATTTTGTTGATACAACTGTATACTGCTAGTTTTCACCAGTATTTGTGCAACTGTTGGGCTGTTATTAGAACCATACTATTTGGCCTTTAGCATGACCTTTTGAAGGAAATTGCCAATTCATCACCTACAGTAGTTTGCAAACACTGATTGCTTAAGAGTTGGTTCATCTTTACAAAAAACTGCCTATTCAGGTAAGGGGCATCTGTAGGTAAAAACAAACTATGCATCTTTGATCAAAGTTGAAAAATGCCCTTGCCATAGGTTTAGGCCATTTACGTAACTCGGGAAGCTTGACTGAAAACTCTCAGAACTGGTATCTTCCTATCATGCCTTGTTGCTAGGACCTTGCTAATATACTCCCAGCCAATTCAAACACCCTAACATGCATTCCTTCTCCATTATCACAGTAGCTCTGAGCTCAGTGATGCTGCTGCAACATAGGAGATAGTGGACCAAACATGTGGGGGGGTTTGAGAGTCCACTCTTCTGATGGTGGAGGTGAGCAGTAAGATCTGGTAGTGTCTTAGCAACTTCCTAGCAACAAGGCAGGATGATACAATTTCTGGGAGTTTTCTCTTGGGTTTTGGTAGATACGTAAATAGCCTACACCTATAGCAAGAGCATTATTAGACTTAGTCAGAGCTGCACGGTTTATTTTTATCTATCTAAAATATCAGAGCTCTATTAGTTTAGCATTGAAATGTATTCATTACTACATGATTCTGACTTGCTGGGGTTAGATCATTAAATACCTCTGTCATTTTGATCATAAAAAATTAACATTTATGGTCAATTGGTTGTGTGAAAACAGGAAAAAATATAGTACTCCATGAGGGTGTTAATTATGATACCAAGAGAGTGATTTCTAGCCTATAAATAAGAAAAAAAAAAAAAAATTCACTTGTTTTACCACACTGAGTTTATTGAAAGGGAACAAATATTGATTTCTTTTTTTTTTAAGTAAAATGCTTTACAGAACGTGTAAAAGTTTAACTCCATTGTTACATTGCACATTTTTATTCATAAGTAAAAATACCTTTTGTTTCTTTTCTTTTATACTTAAAATATGTATCAAGGACCTGAACCGCATAGGTAGTTAACCAAAGGTTAATATCAGGATATGAAAACCACAGTAAAAGATTAAAATTCTTAGGCTATTCATCAGTGATATTTGAAATGCCAGCCATTTTGAGAAAGGTATAAATTGGAGGCCTGTAAACAAGGTTGACGCTCTAAAATGCTATCCGCTGCAGCAGTGTCAGACGTGGGCAATCATTCCCTCCATGGAGCTCCAAATCTCAATATGCTCTGCAAATATGCTAGCGCTGGCAAGGTAATCTGGGAAGTAGAGCAGGAGGGTATGGGTTTGCCCAACCCTGAGCTACATTGATGGCAGTGATAAAGTTTCACTGAGCTGCACCAATACATAAACTGGTGACAAAAAATTCTGTGGAACATTTAGCAAAATCGCGTACAATACAATTTGGCACTAGGTTCATTTATAAACAGTAGTCAATATTTCACATAAATTAAGCACACTCTCAGGTAAATAAAAACAGTAAAAAAAAAATCTAATTTTGGGGCCAATCGATATGTTCCTTTTTTCTAGTGCTGACCCTAAATAAACCACATAGAACACAAATATAAATCCAAATATTACAGTACTGTAGAATAAAACAAGTTTTTTTTGTAAATTCACACTCATACAAGATATTAAGTGGTCAGCCCACCCAAAAGTGATATTATCAGTTATCATACATATTTTGGGGACTCAAATTGTAAGATCTCCCTGACATAGTTCCTAAGCTGTGTTCCTATCCATCTTGGTGACTGTGGCATATCCACTCACTTTTTGGATGATCTTGTTTTTCCTGTTTAATTCTCCACACATATATCGAAATATATAATAAGCTAAAAAAAAAAAAACAAACAGCAAGGAGAGTAAGGACATTTGCAGTGCCTGTGCTAAGTGTGCAGGACTGGAAACTCAAGTGCAGAGATCTCATCACCAAAATCACCAGGAAATATAAGAAGCCAGTTAGCTATACTCTCCAGTATTTCAGAGACTCAGTAATCGTTTTTGGGTGGGCTGATCCTTTAAAATATACATTTTTCAATATATTGACTTATATAATTATGTATAAATCATTTTTAACACAAACGAACCCCATGGTGCAACACTAGTTACTAACACTGTGATGGAATGTTCTGTAGCTCAGAAGATATCTTTCGGATACAGTAAAAAGGCAGCAATTCCTTTAAAAAAATTTGGTCCCTACCTAAACCATACCATGATTGCATTACTTATATCAAAATGGCAACCTTTTAAATTATTATTCGAAGGCATGATTAAATAGAAGATTTAATTTTTTTCGTTCGTTGTGAGTTGTATTAACGCTGTTGTGGCAGTGCTGGCTAAATTGGACCCATCTACTACATAGAGCTTATTTAATCGCAGAGTGCAAATAGCGCACACGTAGAGTAACTCGCAACAGTCAGTCAGAATTCTTCTTTCACCCATCAAAATGCACGGCTGAAGTAATATTCCAATTGGCTGCTGTGAGGCATAACACATTTTTGCTGATTGCACAATGACAAGCAGAACTTCACCCGAAAAGTTAAAAAAGTGGTATTGGGTGGTGTACAATTGCCTAGGTAAATAAAAAAGTAAAGTCCATCCAAAATGATTGATCACCCACTGACTCCCTAAAGTATATGGAAACCTTAAAATTTGAATTATAAAAAAAATCTACACCTCTGACCATGCTATATTAGTAGTGTTCCCACTCTTTTAAGTATTTTGTGCTTTGTTTTCAATGTTTTTTTTTGTTTACCCAGCCTGTATTAGTCCTATATCCTCTTTTTGTGAGAAGGTGACAATGCTCCTTTAGCTGCTTCCTAAGCAGGAGCAACATTGTCATTTTGGGATTGTAGTATACTTTTGTAGTGGGCTGTGCTACAGCGATGCCACCTCTGATTCAGCACTATCCACCTAGGGACTTGATTCATTATTGACCACTTCTCCCATCTATATCTTTTCCCTCTGTACCTAGACCTGTTCAATGCCATAGCTTAGATTCCTTGTAACATAGTAGAAACAGAGATGGGATCCGCAAACTTATAACATTGTTAATTCATGACTGTGTTCTTTGGTGAAGTGCTAGGCATGCTGGAAAATGTAGTACAGAAGAACTAGGCCCATCACAGAAAGTAAACATTTACTTGATGCTATAGAGTGTATTAACATAGCAGCAAGTGCTTGTCTGAATGTTCAAGGTATATGAAAAAACTATGTTTGCTAAATATATACTACTCAACAAGTTATTTAAATGTGAAAGTTGAGGTAATTCTTAAAATTCTTGGGCGCGTCTGCAGTGAGATAAGGTTTTAGAGTGCCTATCTCGTGTCTCACTCTAATCACAGATTGCTGAATCTGCCCAGGTCTAACGATCACCAGGCATTGGAGGGGAGCCCAAGCACCCAATCGATCAGAGGTCATAACCACCATCCACTCAATATGTTCTTTTCAGAAACTCATGGCATATAGATCAGACCCACTGAAGTCTTTTGATGCCGCTTGGCAAGATTTGTCATCCTGGTACTCCATATCCAATACCACTGTGAAAGCCTGATGTGTATTGATGATGTTCTAAACACCTATGTTAATGTTATATTTACGTGCGATGGATGCTATGTTGCCCTGAGAGGCTCTCTAATTGTTTTTCCCTCTTCTTCTTGCTCAACTGCTCCACAGTTGAGGTAATTTTGTATTAAAACTTCAATAAAGATATATTGAAATAAAAAAGTCCCTATCCACATAAAAAAAAACAAGACACCAAAAATACTACCTTGCAACAAGAGCCCACTTTTTTTTTTTGAAAGGGCATCCTTTTGAAGCGGAGCCTTGCTGTTGCAAAAAAAAAAAACTTAACTGAAAATAAAGGCACGATCAACATAAAATATGACATTATGCCCCAAAATAAACAAAATGTCCAAAATACCACTGCCCTGAAACAAAAGGTTATTTATTTTTTAAAGGGTATCATTGCAGAAACAACAACTAAAAAAAAGTTTACGAGGTAGGACAGCTGCTGACTTAAAATAAACCAGAAAATAAAATTAAATACAAAGAGCACCAATGATAAGAACATAAAAGCAGCAAAATGATTGATTAGCAAAAGAGCTAGCAGTCAGAATTGAGAGTCAGTTAGGAAACTGCACTTTATCTTTTCCTATGAAGTCAGCTTTTCCTACCCTTTCCCTTCAACAGCTTCCAAAACACATACACTATGGCTACTCTTTGCCCCTCTTTTAATAGTGAGGGAACTAACTTATACAAAAGCCCAATTTTTGGCCCTTTGATGCCTGCTGGCTATAGTTTAATAGTTATGCAGGAGATTATGGTAAAAAGTTCTACCAGGCCAGGTGAATCTGCCCAGAAACTCGACAGGACTGCAAATCTCAAACTTTCTGGATTTGCTTCCAACCCATGGTGGTAGCAAACCTGAACCTCATCCCTAGTCACTAACCCTTACCGAACTCTTACTAGGAAATTCTGTCTCTGGTAACTCCAGTGCTTGATAATAACTTAAGCAAGATTTTGGTAAAGTGGTAGTGGTTTAACAGGGGTCCCAATGTGCAGTCTGACACAGACACATCCTGTGCTGGATTAGAAGTGCAGCAGGGAGCACGAGCTTCCCTAATTTCAGAGCCGTAGATCTGACCCAGCAGTTCCACCCACCCTGTTTTTTAAAGAAAATTACCTGGAAGACTTTTTAACGCCTTTTATTTTAATGCACCTGGAATGTATTTAGCTGATTTAAGTTGAAATTTTAGTTGGGCTTTAAAATTTTAAGTTCAGGTTGTCATTGCTTCTTTAGGAAGTCAGTGGGGGATGGAACATGTTTCGAGTAAACTCACCTTTTAAAAAACTGTTTGCTAACACTGGCTGTATTTTTTACTCAATCTTCTTTCAGTTTTTCAGCAATGTATATAATACTGTATTCAAACAGGAAACAGTGATTTCCCTCCCTGTGTACTTTCAAGTGAGTGTAAAAGGTACTCTTGCCTTGTGTTGTTTTTTTTTTTTTTTTTTAACAAGTTCTGTGGAGTCTGTACACAGTAGAACAGAAGTGAAGGCTTCACAATCTTGAGAATCACACATCCAATTGTTTGAACATCACCCAACTATACATTTTCAAATTTTGGGAGAAATCCTTTAATAAGCCTGAGAGTTTTTTTTTTATATATAAATTCTGGAAAAGTAAACTTAGGACAATGTTCAGAAAAAGAATCATGTCACTCCCTTTAGAATAAATATTTTTTTTTCTTCTTGAAAGTCTTTGTTCCTGCTTTTTTTTGTTTTCCTAGAGTAGAACAGTAGGTGGATAGAAAAACCAGTCTCTAAATTAACAGAGGCTTTCCCACTGTCTATGTACATGTACACTTTGGCATTGAGTTCCTCAGAAATAAATAGGTGGCTTACTTCTTGTGTACATCTTCATGCCGTATGATTTTGTATGTTATCCAGTAAAAGATGTTAAAAATAAGGAATGCCAGAGGAAAGGCAGCACGAGATATTGTATCAATCCGTTTTGCTCGGTCAACAAACTTCTTTTTGATGGATTCTGCATCTTTTGGTGGAGCAGGGGGTAATGGAGGTGGAGGTGCCTTCACGGCTGTGCCATCCTTTACTTGCAGGCAATGGCCCATTCCATATCCGCTGAAGTTGAATCTGCTCTCACGGACTAAGTCGTCTTCCTGAAAATAGAGAATAAGCTATGAAAACAGTCCCAATGTTTTTATTTTTATGCTTGTTAAAAAGAAAGCTTACATATTTTTTAGAAGCATATGGTAATATACCCAGATCAATAGAAATTAAAATATTGTTTTAAAATTATTGTTATGCATCTTGTATTCATGCAGAAATCTGTTTTCTTCTTTTCTCCATCAGCTGCTTGACTGGAAGACTTTCTGTGGTCTTCCTCTACTCTGCATGATAACATCCTCAGTTTCAATATCCTCCATTTTCTAACTGGTCACTTTGCACTCCCCTTACCTCTGCTGATGGAGAAACGTAACAGTGATCTTATGCTCGTTTGTATTTCTTCTGTCCTCAAACTTCTGCTCTGTTTTGACTTCTCTCTCTCACCTGCAGCAACCCATTCACCTTTTCCTCTCTGTTCCTTTTAGAGTCTACACTTTTCCCTGAAGAAGAACTGTCAAGGTTCACAGTATGTTTGCTGTATACTCAGAAGAAGCTGAATTAGTGCATGCAGAGTATGGGGCATTGCTCCAAAGTTGGAGCTTTAATGGTGGCTACTCAGAATGTGTCTGGTTAAAGCAGAACTACATTGAATCTGAGCACCACAAACCAAAAATACTATTTAATTCATTTTTAATATTCAAAGCAAACTCCCCCATCCATGAATGTCTCATGCTTTACTTTTCTGAGAAATCACTTTGAAAAACAACCCCCTAGTAATTCTTGCTGTGGCCATCTTGAGTAAGGGCAAATGATTTATATAGCATTTACTTCTTGGAATCCATGTGCCCTTAGCTTAGGTATGCAATAAGGAGGGTGTGCTGAGCTGAGAAAACCCCACCTCCCCTCCTAAAATCTCCTGGGATGTATGACATAATTCTGGCCTAGGCCTGGAAACCAGGAAGTAACTGAAGAAATGTAATAAAAAGTTTAAAACAAGTAAATATTATAATACTTTCCTATCTATTTACTAATGCTAGCAGCATAAGGATTAAAAATAGTCAATGTTGATTAAGAGAGTGAGGTTCCGCTTTATGGAAGATCTAGGCACTTAGTAAATCATTAAATGTATACAAACTGCATTACTTCAACAAAAAATGAGTGTACAAGTTGTGTGAACCGAATGACTTTCAATTAGGCAATGGGTTTGCATGCAACATCTCCTTACAACTAGAGTTGGGCGAACGGTTCGGCCCAAGCATCAGCCTCAGACTTGGCTGTTCCCCTCGTTCAGGGTGTTTGGCGGGTGTTCAGAGTGCATTTTGCGCCCTGATTGGACAAAGCTTTTCCCAATCAGGTTGTAGTTTAAGCTGTTTTTTTTTTAAGAGTGGGGCGAGGAAGCCAGCTGTGGTGTCCATAACAACCGATGGGTCATCAGCTGTCAATGGACTTCCCCGCTGACAGCTGAGCAAAAAAAAATAAAAAAATTGCAGGTAAAAAAAAAGTAAAAAAAACAAAACACTGTTGCCCCCCCCCCCCACAATCCATACAAATCCATTGTCAATCACGCTACACCCAAAAATAAAAATGTCCCGCCGACATGAAGGCTGGCTGCCTACTGCAGGCTAAGCCATTTGACTGTTCTTATAGAGGTAAGGTGCGGGGCCACCTGGCTATGTTACCTGGTGGCACCGCCCCTTCTGACCCAGCATGCACAGGCCCATGACATCAGAAGGGCCTGGACGGAGGGGGGTAACGACGGGGGGGCAGGCCATTTTTTTTCTTTATTTTTATTCAATAGCTAGATGCCGGCAATTGCAATCACGAGTCATTTTAAATGTGATTTGACTTGTTTTTTTTCTTTAGAAATGTTTGTTTTGCTGCAGTATGTTCTATATATGCTACAGATGTGCCACTTTACAGACAGACTAAGGGGACCCCCCATGCACTATATATATACACATTTTTTTATTTTTATTGTTGCACTTTAAGCATCATTAATCACTTGCCGACCGCCGCACGCAGATGTACGTCGACACAATGGCACGGGCAGGCACATAGGCGTACCTGTACGTCCCTTTAAATTTTCTGCCCAGCGGGCGTGCATGCACCCGCCGCGTGCCTTCGTGAGCGTGCTCGCGGGTCCCGGGAACTCGATGTTCCCGGGCGGCCCGTGGTTGCGGTCGGCAAAGGCAGCACAGGGGGATGCCTTTGTAAACAAGGCATTCTCCTATTCTGCCTAGTGACACTGTCACTGATGGCTGTCCCCAGTGATCGGGAACTGTCATCAGTGACGTGTCACGTGTAGCCATGCCTCCTAACAGTAAGAATCACTCCCTAGTACTGACTTAACCACTGTAGCGCCACCTAGTGGTTAACCCCTTCACTGCCAGTGTCATTTCTACAGTAATCAGTGCATTTTTATAGCACTGATCGCTGTAAAAATGACAATGGTCCCAAAAATGTGTCAAAAGTGTCCGATGTGTCCGCCATAAAGTTGCAGTCACAATAAAAATCGCTGATCGCCGCCATTACTAGTAAAAAAATAATTATTAATAAAAATGCCATAAAACTACCCCCTATTTGGAGATGCTATAACTTTTAACTCAATAAACGCTTATTGCGATTTTTTTTACCAAAAATATGTAAAAGAATACGTATTGGCCTAAACTGAGGAAAAAAAAGGTTTTTTTTTTATATATTTTTTGGGAATATTTATTATAGCAAAATGTAAAAAATATTGCATTTTTTTCAAAATTGTCGCTCTATTTTTGTTTATAGCGCAAAAAATAAAAATCGCAGAGGTGACTAAATACCACCAAAAGAAAGCTCTATTTGTGGGAAAAAAAGGACGTCAATTTTGTTTGGGAGCCACGTCACACGACCGCGCAATTGTCAGTTAAAGCGACGCAGTGCCGAATTGCAAAAAGTGGCCTCGTCTTTGACCAGCAAAATGGTCTGGGGCTGAAGTGGTTAAAATCACTGCTCATGAAAAAAAAAATTTTTTTTTTGCATTGATACATGTCCCCCAGGGTAGTACCCGGACCCCCATACCCCTTTTATGGCCAATTACTTGCATATAAGCCTTCAAAATTGGCACATTTTTCCTGTTTGGCTCCCATAGACTTTAATGGGGTTCGCCATTCAGGTTAGAACTTTTCCCCTGTTTGGGAGTTCTGCTGCGGACCGAACAGGGGGGTGTTCCGCTAATCTCTACTTAAATCCCCTTATCCCAACTATGCCCAAAAAGCACACACCTGCTAATATTTTTTCACTCTATATGCACACCAGGGTACCCCTACTTGTTCATGCCTTATTGTATTATGCCACACATGTTGTAATTTCTTGTCAGTAGTTCTACACTGTGATCAGTGCAAGTATGTAAGTCAGTTCAGACTTGATACAAGACACAATTCATTCTCCAGCTGCTTTACACCATAGTTAATTTTATTTAGTAGTTGTCCAGCAAAGTTGCTGGTGGCACTTTCTGACATAAAGACAGCTACAAATTTTCATTTAAAATTAGTATCAAACTTTCTGACCAGTAATTCCTACAGTAACTAAAAAAATATGTATTATTTGGAATTATATATACTACTTAGGTACTGTCTATTTATTATGCTTAACACAATTTTAGCCCCTTTTGCAAACATTCTAGAACAGTAAAATAGATGATGCACAAGGGTTAAAGGCTATAACATTCAGTAAAACCTAAACCAGTCAGTGAGAGAAGAGCAGCCTAAGTGGAACCCTAGGGGGCTGGGTATTGTGAAATTGTGATTGCAGTTGGCTGAATGAGAAATAAACAGCGGGGAGGTTAGAGAGTGATAAACAGAGTACAGAGAATGTGATGGAAGGGAAAACAGTTTAGTAACTACACAGGAACACTAGATGAATTAATTTACTGCCCCAGAGATCTTCCCTAATCTGATAAAGAATGGCAGCAACAATTTGCTATGCAAGATGGCCAGCCATTATCAAGTATTGTCATTAGTATTGCCATTGATTATTTGTCTACCTTGAACATTACAATTGTCCAGAGGGGCTTAAGACACTATTAACATGACCATAATGTGCCTTAATAGACATTAAATAAGTGTAATGTTAATAACAATAATATTGCGTTCACATAGCTTACAACTCCATTTTTTTTGTAAAACATATTTACTGGCATTTTACATGGAAATACAGTAGGTACATGTACTTTTAATTAGACAGATTTGAAATGTGTATCATCCAGTATTAAAAGAAACATGTGCTGTGTTAAATATGTGGAGGCTTCCTTTAATGACCCTTTCTGAAAATACTAACTACCTGGTTCTGTCTTGCTTCAAAATGTTATGACACACTGACCTGGAACAGACAAGCAAATCACAACAACAAGCAAATCACAGTGATGTAGGGGTCCTAATCTCTGCACTTGGATCAGGTAAAAAAAAAGTAGTGAAGGCAGTAGTTCAGTATAACAAGCATGGGGTTAACCCCCCACACTTTCTCAGTACAGTGCAGCATTCCTTTAAGTGATGTAAACCAGGGGTGTCAAACTCAATTTCATCGTGGGCCACATCGGCAGTATAGTTCCCCCAAAGGGCCTGTTGTATATGAGGCATGCTACGTACATTGCAGGGTTCAGCAGTGTGTTATGTACAGAGGGCAGGGTTCAGGGGTGTGCTATGTACAGAATGCAGTGCCAGAGGTGCCCTATACACCGAGTGCAGAGTTCAGGGGTATGCTATGCACAGAGTGAAGAGTTTAGGGGAGCACTATGCACATTGTGCTATCCCAACCCCCCCCCAAAGCTTCCTCACATTTCACTCCTACCTCACCTCTAGTACTGTGTGTAGGCAACTCTGCCTTGCCTTACAGGGAGATTGTTCTTTCTTTCAAATTCTGAGGATCTGCTCCCACCTCTGTGCCCTGCCGTGAGCATGTGCAGAAATCTGTTAGTTCTAGGAGCCACTGAGAGAAAAGGTGCCACTTGTGAACAGAGAAGGCTTCAGTGTTTACAAGTGACAGTGGGGAGTGGAGTGTAATGCCTTGTACACACGATTGGATATTCCGATGAAAAAAGTCAGACGGAATTTTTTCATCGGATATTCCGACCGTGTGTGTGCCCCATCGGACTTTTTTCTGTCGGAATTTAGAAAGAGAACATGCCGAAAAAAAATTCTATTGAAAATTCCGTTCGTCTGTATGGAACTTTGACGGAGAAAAAAACCTGCATGCTCAGAATCAAGTCGACGCATGCTCGGAAGCATTGAACTTCATTTTTCTCGGCTCGTCGTAGTGTTGTACGTCACCGCGTTCTTGACGGTCGGAATTTGGTGTGACAGTGTGTATGCAAGACAGCTTGAACAGAATTCCATCTGAAAAATCCGTCGGAGCTTATCCCGACGGAAAATCCGATCGTGTGTACAAGGCATAAGGAGGAGAGGAGGTGGCAGAATGAAGTTCTGCCATGTTCTAGCTACAAAATTGGGTACGAGGGCCGCATGACAAGGCCTGGTGGGCAGGATTCGGCCCGCGGGCCTTGTGTTTGACATATGTGATGTAAACCCTGTAAATATGTGTCAGGCATATAAACTGATGCAGATAACCTACGTTACCACTTGTTAATGTACAGTAAGTAAACCCACGTAGTCCAAGGTACAAAAATGTATAATTCAAACAGCATTCTTTTACATGGGGAGTAAAACTCCTTGTGTATAATTGAAGCCTAAGATGCAAGGCTTCAGTATAATTCACCAATTTTTTTTGTTTTGGGGTGCAGTGGTCCTTTAACCACTTCAGCCCCAGAAGATTTGACTGCTCAATGACCAGGCCATTTTTTGTGATACGGCACTGCGTCGCTTTAACTGACAATTGCGCGGTCGTGCAACGCTGCACCCAACCAAAATTGACATAATTTTTTTCTCACAAATAGAGCTTTCTTTTGGTGGTATTTGATCATCTCTGCGACAATTTTGAAAAAAACACAATATTTTGTACTTTTTGCTATAATAAATATCCTCAACATTTTTTTTTTAAAAGCAAGTTTTTTCATCAGTTTATAGCCTGATACAAATTCTTCTACATATTTTTGGTAATAAAAATTGCAATAAGTGTATATTGATTGGTTTGCGCAAAAGTTATAGAGTCTACAAAATAGGGGAAAGATTTATAGCATTTTTATTGTTGTTTTTTTTTTTTTACTAGCAATGGCGGTGATCAGCGATTTTTAACGGGACAGATCAGACACTTTTGACACATTTTTGGGACCATTGACAATTATACAGCGATCAGTGCTATAAAAATGGACTGATTACTGTGTAAATGTCACTGGCAGGGAAGGGGTTAACACTAGGGATGAGCTTCGTGTTCGAGTCGAACCCATGTTCGACTCGAACATCGGCTGTTCGATCGTTTGACAAAGATCGAACATTATGGGCCGTTCGCGCCAAATTCGAGTGGCGTGTCACGGCCCATAATTCACTGCGGCATCGCAGTGCATTGCTGGCTGATGATTGGCCAAGCATGCCCTATGACCGGCATGCTTGGCCAATCACAGCGCCGTCTGAACCGAGAGCCGTAATTGGCCAAAGCCAGGATGGTTTAGTACACACCCCACACTATATAAGGCCGCCGGCTTGGCGGCCTTATGTAGTGTGTTGGAGTTGTTTAAAGTAAAGAGACAGAGACAGTGTAATTTGATTTGAGTTAGATAGAGCAGGCAGGCGAGTCAGTTAGCTGCAGTTACAGTGTGTAGAGGATATATATGCATCCTAGGTGTTGTATATATATTTATACACTGTATTCAGTTTAGCTAGATCCGTTCCTGTTATTCTCTATACTGTGACAGGCAAGCAGGTGATTGTGCTAGCTGCAGACAGTGTTTCACTTAGTGTACTGTGTGCGTTGCATAGCGTTCACCTAAAGCTTACCTGAATACAGTTAGTGGTGTTCTCATAATAAAACCACAGGCAGAGAGCTGAACAGGTCTGAACAGGTGCACAGACAGCAAAACAAATGTTACAGGGGTGATAACCCTTCCCTATGTTTTCCAAAAAGCTTAAAAATAGATTTATTGGCTGGAGCTACACTTAAAAAATGTACTTGTTCCAAATTACAAACAGATTCTACTTAAGAACAAACCTACAGTCCATGTCTTGTTTGCACCACCTGTATACTGCTGTTCAGAGTATATAGGGCCTTTTTTAAATTTGGTTGTGGGGTTCCCCTTAATAACCATTCAAGACCCAAAGGGGCTGGTAGTGGGCTGGGGTACCCATGCCATTTTTTTCAATGATTTTCATCTATATTGCCGGGACCAGACATTACATTAAAGCCTCAAGCAGTTTTAAATGACTTTTTTTTCTTTAGAAATGTTATTTTGTGCAGGGACAGTTCTAAACACGGGAAACACATGCCACTTCACAGGCATACTTTAGACACCCCCCCAGGTACAATATTTAAAGGAATATTTCACTTTTTTTTTACTTAAAGCATCATTAAAATCACTGCTCCCGAAAAAACATTAGTTTCTAAAACTTTTTTTTGCATTGATACATGTCCCCTGGGGCAGGACCCGGGTCCCCAACCCCTTTTTAGGACAATAACTTGCATATTAGCCTTTATAATTAGCACTTTTGATTTTGAACGTTCGAGTCCATTGTATTTAATAGGGTTCTAAAGTTTGCGCAAACTTTCGGTCCGTTCGCAGGTTCTGGTGCACTAGTTAACACTAGTTAACACTAGGGGGCGATCATGGGGTTTCTGTGTTCCCTTGTGTGTGTTCTAACTGTAGGGGGATGGGAGTGACTAGAGGAGAACACAGATCGTTGTTCCTAGCTAGTAGGAACACACGATCTGTCTCTCCTCTCCTCACAGCACAGGGATTTGTGTGTTTACACACACACGTCCCTGTCCTGGCTCTCGTGCCTGCTGGCCACGTGCATCGGCACCCCCGCAGTGCAGCGGGCGCCCTCTCTCCCTGACTAGGGACCGACGTACAGCTACGACGCTTCACAGGAACATGCCGACCTGCGGCAGTATAATGACGGCGGCTGGTTGCCAAGCGGTTAAAGAGACGTGGCCCACAATATTGACTGATAATGTACATTAGAATCTAAGCCCTGCCCCTGACACAGTACTTCATCTAGGGTAGCAATGCCTTGTTACTTTTACTCCTTTGTATATTGCTTGAGCCTTAACATGCCTGAATAGGCCCCACTTTCCTCTATAAGGTTGTTTTTTGCTTAGTAAGTTCTTTAGATTGTCTTCTTGTTGTTATATAGTAAGCCCTTTAAGGGTTCTGCCCCTGGATGGGCATTTTTGCACCAAGTTTTCAGTATTTTTTTCAAAATCTAATAAAAAGATAAAAAATAAATAAAGAGACATTGCAAACTTGCCCATTAAGTGGTAATGTCTTAATAAATGCCCCCCTGAACTCCTAATATTTGCCTTGCCTTCCACTGCCATTGGCACTCCTGATTCTGTTGGAGCTGGCATTAGTATCGGAAGGGGAGAAGTGAAGTCACTCCCTCAATCATGTGACAGTGCTAAAGCCTTGTATTTGCCTGTTAATCACAAGAAATACCAGAGAGATTATCCCTGGGATAATTTGCTACAGTGCTTCTTTAGGTGCTACCTAAACAAGTAAATGATATGCAATCAGGTAGACCATTACCAAACAGTTACAGGAAAAGGTATATTGGAATGATAGGACATTCTAGAACCCATGTCAGATTTCTATTGCTGTCTGTGTTCCCCAGAGGAAGGATATCTACCGGTATTTACTTCCTTGCCTGAAAAGGCACTTAACCACTTTATAAAAAAAAAAAAAGAAAATGAAAATGCTCAATAAATATTATTTAAAAAAAAGGGGAGATTTATATAAACTATTATATTTTGGTGTCCTTTTTAGTTATATTGTTTTAAACATTTTTATTTTTTATCAGTTTTATACAATCTATTTACATGCATGTATTATATGACAAAAGATTTGCAGAATGCTAAGATAATACTTATCAAGAGAGACAGAACAGCAGAAGCTTTCTGATTTGAGTCTCTGATTGAAACTTCAGACTGGGCAATCCAATCCTGAGTCAGTGGTGATGAGTCATCCAGTAATGTGTTTAAATTTCATCTTGAACTATTGGGTTATGTTAGCAACTAAATGAGACTGACATTTTTGAACAGGAGCTTGAAGCTTCACCTGCCAGCTCAAAATGAAAAAGCTAGATTTTAGACCAAATCAAATCAAATTTCCCTGACTTAAAAAAAAAAAAAAAGACAAAATATTTTTTACATTTTTATTTTTTTAGTCCTGTCCATATTCAGGAAACCAGAAAAATAATTATTTGAAATGAATGTTATATCACTATAAGAAAATAATGTAATAAGACAAAACTATGACAACTATTTTTTGAAGTTGCCTGGACCTCTAAATCAACGAGGACTGGAAAAAAGAAAAAAGATTTAATGGACATGTATAATCTTATATTATCCTGCAATAAACCATGTAAATCATTCTAATTAAAATGTCAGCCGTAGAAAACACATCTGATGTATAAGCTCCAGGCTGTCATAATGACTGTCCAAGCCCTTCGTATTAAACACCTTACGGGGGTAAAACTTAATTATAATCTTTTGTCAAAGATACAGTAGACCCAATTTATTAATATGTATGCCATTTTCTCTGAATCTCATTAAACATAATAGACTTGAGGCTACAGGAAAGAGGGGCTTTCATTCCAAACAACGATTACGGTAACTTTTTTGTTCTGTGTTTGAACAGTGCACAGAGGGGACAGCATACAAAAATATGCCTAATGGAGAGCAACACATTCTAATACAATTACAAATGAATTCAGGGTTGATGCCAACTCACATATCAGTGACACTTACAGAAACATGTAACAGCAATGGACAGGTGGACCTTCTCTCAAGGTCTTGGCCCCTTCTGATCCCATGTTAGAACGCTCTGCTAATGGAGGATAGACTATTCTCTAGAGGACTTCAAGGTTCTGGCCTTTACTAATCCTGTTTGAGAACTCTCTGATAATGGAGGGTAGAATATCCCCAAGAGGATACCAAAGTCCTGGCCTCTTCTGATTCTGTGTTAGAACTCTCTGATAATGAAGGGGAAACTATTTCTTACAGATCTACAAGTTCCTGACCTCTCCTAATCCTGTGCTAGGGCTCAGTAGACTATTCCTAAGAGGACTTCAAGGTCCTGGCCTCATTAATCCTTTGCCAGAATTTTCTGATAATGGAGAGTAGACTACAAAGTGTCCATATACAGGATGAGGTTGTGCAACAGTCTAGCATAGGCAAGTATACTGGTAGATTATTGCCAACTATTGTCAATACTGCAAGTGACCTAGTAGGTTTGAAAAATTCATGTGTTTCCTTTTTGCCTCTACCAGATGAAGTATAAATAAAGATAACTAAGGTTATGGTTGGCTACAAGCATGGCTAAATTTCTCAACAGGATTTGTGTCCATTGCCCACCACATTTTTAAGACTCTAGAAGTAAAATATAAAACTACTTGCTGCTAACAGCTCTCTATTCTCAGAAATACTTGCTCCCCTTTCGTCTCGTGCTACTTTCCTTGGCACTGGTTACAGGTTGTATCTCTCTTAAAATTTAGAGAAAACTCATGCGTGGCTCTAATTGCTGCTTGCCCTGTTCTGTGAAGCACTGTGTTTAAGACGTAGGCATTGATAAAATGGTTGTTGGCTGTAATCAGGGAAGCTTTCTGTTTGCATTGCACCTCAGAAAGTTTAGCCCTAGTGGCACTCATACAAGATCAGTAAATTCAATGTATCAGCTGTTCTATAGCTTGTATCTCTGCATTAAAGCAGAACTAAACCCTACTATCCTTTTCAGCCAAGGAAGCTGCCATTTTAGCCCCTGTTTGATCTGCAACTGCCATGGTGCTGCACATGTAATCAGGTATGACATCAGACATTAATTGGTTTGACAGTTTGGTTGAGAGGGCAAGCAACATGTGACAGTTAGAATTCCCGGCAAGCCTGTTTTTTTTAAATGTTAAATCAATGGGTTTAGTTCCACTTTAGGTAAAAAATGGCTCACTATTTGTCCTACCCACCCCCATCCCTAAACACTTTCCTCGGCTGCAGCACCACTCCTCTCACTTCCTGGTCTAAATAGGATGTACGGAGAGCAGCAGGAGCCATAGACTCTTGCTGCTGTCAACTCCTGTGAGGAGGGAGCGGGGCCGTGGCTTACCAGTGCTGTGTGTGTGTCTATGGATGCACACAACCTGGTTCAGGAGCATGCAGTCATGGGTGCCTCCTTAGCACCCAGGTTGCTAAGGAGGCACCCAAAGGAGGGAGGAGTTTACAGCTCCGGTGGAGGTTTGCCAGAAGAGGAAGTAAGGGACCGCTCTGTGCAATATAGTTGCACAGACCAGGTAAGTATATCCTCTTTTTTTATTAAAAACAACAAAAATACCCTTTAGAATCACTGTAGGCATGATGATGGTCTCAAGTCATCCATACATATGGACTCATTCAGCCAGGTGATGTAATGAAATGATGATGATGTACATGTAACCAATAAAAACAAATACAATTTTAGCTTACAAAAGATAGTTCAGTAAAACATGAATTCTGATTGGTCACTGTGAGTTACTGCATGTTATTCTTAATGAATATGCTTGGCCAAAGGAGGGCTGATGTCTCACTGAGAGGAATGTGTGTTGATGCATGTTAGACTACATTGCTTGTGTATTTTGTGCAACAACTACATCAATCAGTAGATGGCAGTGTTTACAAGTTTTTAGCTCTATGGTAAACTCTTTTCTCTATATAAAAAAGTAGGATTTTTAAAACAGCTTACCTGTAAAATCCTTTTCTTGGAGTACATCACGGGACACAGAGCAGCATAGTCATTACTATGTGGGTTATATAGAATTACCTTCAGGTGCTGGCACTGGCAACTTCCAAAACAGGAAGTACCCTCCCCTATATAAGCCCCTCCCATCCGGGAGTACCTCAGTTTTTTAGCAAAGCAATACGTGTCCCCAAAAGAGGGGTGGGAGCTCTGTGTCCCGTGATGTACTCCAAGAAAAGGATTTTACAGGTAAGCTGTTTTAAAAATCCTACTTTCTTGTTCATACATCACGGGACACAGAGCAGCATAGTCATTACTATGTGGGACGTCCCAAAGCAATGCCACATGAGGGGGGGGATACACCATACATAAGCTGGGCGCCATCAGGCATGAGGATCTTTTGCGGCCTGCAACACACTGCGCCCAAAGGCGACATCCTCCTGACTTCTAACGTCCACCTGGTAGAACCTAGTAAACGTGTGTACTGAAGACCATGTTGCGGCCTTACAAATTTGCGCCAGGGAGGCCTGGTGATGCACTGCCCATGAAGTTCCAACTGCTCTCGTGGAGTGCGCCCTAACTTTGAACGGAGGCGGTCTACTTCTCAAGCCATAGGCTTGTATTATGACCTGTCGAATCCACTTGGCTAAAGTAGATTTTGATGCTGCCTGACCCTTTCTGGGGCCTTCCGGCAGAACAAATAAAGAATCCGTTCTACGAATCTGAGCAGTGGCTTTTAGATAAGCTTTAACTGCTCTTACTACATCCAAAGAATGCAATAACTTTTCCTCTACCGAGCTTGGTTTGGGGAAAAAAGAAGGAAGAACCACATCCTGGTTCAAGTGAAACCCCGATACCACCTTAGGAAGAAAGGCTGGGTGAGGACGTAATACTACTCTGTCCTTATGGATAACCAGATATGGCTCTTTACAGGACATGGCGGCTAATTCCGACACTCTTCTAGCCGAGCATATGGCTACTAAAAATATCAATTTCCTGGTGAGTAGAACCAAGGAAATGTGCCGCAAAGGTTCAAATGGCTGCTTCTGCAGAACCGACAGAACCAAATTTAGATCCCATGGGCATATGGGAGCCTTAATCGGTGGAATAATACGAGTCACACCTTGCATAAAGGATTTGACAAGTGAATGCATAGCCAGGGGCCTTTGAAATAGTATTGACAAGGCCGAAACCTGGCCCTTGATAGTACTTAAGGCAAACTTCCTGTCTACAGCCCACTGCAGGAAGTCCAGAATTCTGCCTATAACGTACTTACGTGGATGCCATTTTCTGGCCTCGCACCAAGTGATGTACGCCTTCCAAACTCTATAGTAGATCTGCCTGGATACAGGCTTCCTGGCATTGATTATAGTTGATACCACAGAGTTAGAGAGACCTCTCTTCTTTAGGATGTGGGATTCAATAGCCAGGCCGTTAAACTTAGAGTTAGTAAGGAAGGGTGGTATATCGGTCCTTGCGAAAGCAGGTCCGAACGACGTGGAAGGGTCCAAGGACTCCCCACAGACATTTTGATGATCTCCGCGTACCAGGCCCTTCGGGGCCACGCTGGAGCCACCAGGATCACCGGCTTCTTCTCCAACCTGACTCTGCGAAGGAGTCGAGGCAACAGTTGTAGCGGAGGGAATGCATATATCAGTCTGAACTGATCCCAAGGGAACACCAGAGCATCCGAGCCGCAAGCGAGGGGATCCCTTGTCCGGGAGACAAATCTGTCCACCTTTGCGTTGAATCTGGATGCTAGCAGATCTACATCCGGTGTTCCCCACCGCTGACATATTGCTCGGAAGACCTCGGGATGAAGGGACCATTCCCCTGGGCATAACTGTTGGCGACTCAGAAAGTCCGCCTTCCAATTCTCCACCCCTGGAATGAAGACAGCTGATATACATGGGACATGCTTTTCTGCCCATTCCAGGATGTGACTTACTTCCCTCTGGGCTGCACGACTCCTGGTGCCTCCCTGATGATTGATATATGCCACTGCTGTGGCATTGTCTGATTGAATTCTGACAGGGGACCCTTGGAGTCTGGATGTCCAGGCTACTAGGGCGTACCGGGCTGCTCGTATCTCTAAGAGATTGATGGGCAGGGTTTTTACTACATTTGACCATCTGCCCTGGAGAGACCATTGCTCCAGTACTGCCCCCCAGCCTATAAGGCTGGCATCTGTAGTGACCACCTTCCAAGATATCGGGCTGAAGGGTTATCGTTACACCCCGTGTTCTTAGATCGGCCAACAGTGGGGCCAGAATTTTTGTGAACACTCGTGGTGCTGTGGCCAGACCGAATGGTAAGGCTCTGAACTGAAAATGGCGCCCTTCTACTGCAAAGCGTAGGAATTTTTGATGACCTGGAAAGATGGGAACATGCAAGTAAGCATCTTTGATGTCGATCGAGGCTAACCATTCCTCCCCTTGTAGGGCAGCGGTGACCGATCGGATCGACTCCATCCGGAAAGACCGGACGTTTAGAAATTTGTTTAGACTCTTTAGGTCCAATATGGGTCTTATGTCCCCGTTTGGCTTCGGGACTGTGAAAAGGTTTGAGTAGAAACCCAACCCCCACTCTTCCATAGGAACCTCCATAATTACTCCTTGGAGCAATAGTTGTTCTAACGCCAATAGGAGAGACCCTCTTTTCAGAGGGTCTCTTGGCATGCCTGACCACATAAAATGGGACGGAGGAGACTCTTTTAACTCCAACTTGTATCCCAGAGTTACTGCGGAGAGCACCCATCTGTCTTTGATCGTCTCCCGCCAGGTCTCTGCGAACAACTGAAGTCTTCCCCCCACCCGTTTGAGTGGGGGCAGCCCTTCATAGGCTTGACTTGGAGGCTGGTTTAGTACCTCTTCGGATCCAGGGCTTTTTATTACCCTGTGGCTGTCCCTGATTTTTACCTCCTGAGTTTGACCGAGGAGGCCGTCGGAACTGCTTAGTAGCAGACGTCGCAGGGATAGGAGAGGTAGTCCTCTTAAAAGATGGACCCCTAGACCTCTTTTTACTCGGTAAGAGAGTACTTTTACCACTGGAAATCTTCTGGATATACTTATCCAGGTCTTCGCCAAAAAGGCGTTCCCCATGAAATGGGAAGCTAACTAAGAGCTTCTTACAGGGAGCTTCAGCAGACCAGTTTTTGAGCCACAGAAGCCTACGCATATGTACCAAAGACAGCGTGAGGCGGGAGGCCTGATGGATAGAATCCTTGATGGCGTCAACCGCAAAGCATAATGCTCTAGGCAGATCAGCCAGAGCCTGGGCCTGCTGGTCTGGCAAATCCCTCAGGACCATTTTCATTTGATCCTTTAAAGCTTGGCAGACCCCAATAACTGCCACTGCTGGCTGTGTAACAGCCCCTGCTGTGGAAAAAGCAGATTTTAATAAAGATTCCAATTTTTTATCCACTGGATCTTTGAACATTTGAACATTATCTACTGGACATGTCAGTGATTTGTTCACAGAAGAGATGGCTGCATCCACCGTAGGAACATTCCATCTCTGGGTGAACTTTTCCTCCATGGGATAGATCACCGGAAACCTTTTAGGCGGAACAAATAGTTTATCAGGATGTTCCCAGTCCTGGTATATAAGTCCTTCCAATAATGGATGTATTGGAAAGGAGCAATTAACCTGGGGAGCTTTTAGCGACCCCAATGAGGAGACAGCAGTAGTTGATGGTTCAACAAGAGGCATTTTAAATGCAGATCGAACCATGTCAGTTAGGGTCTGGACCCACAATCTTTCAGTCTGTGATGCTGAAAATGGTTCATCTACTGTCGATTCCTCAAAAACAGAGCTAACCTCCTCCTGATCCCCTTCAGGTAGGTCGGTCCCTTCCTGGGACTGTTGCTCTGCCAACAGGCACTCTAATGGAGGTGATGGAGATCTGGCGCGCTTTCTTTCCTGTAGAGAAGAAGCGATCAATGCAGCCAATCTCTGCTCCAATCCCTCCAGAGTTGAGGAAAAAACCTCCTCTGTTATATATGCAGGAGCAGGTGGACTGAGGACAGCCGCAGTACCTGGCACTCCCGGGGGTTCCTTATGGGTATTAACCTCTGATTTCTCAGGGGAGGAGGGTGCAGATGACTGCTCCAGATCCTCAGAGCCCGATGGAGACCCCCTACACTTCCTGAGAGGTATATCTCGGAGTTTTTTAGGCGGCATATTCCTTAGTTCAAAGCTGAGGTATTCCAGCCGCAATACACCCCTTACTGAAATAGTCTAATGCAATTTGCTGCTATGTACATCAGTGGGTGTCTACTAATGCGTCTTTCTGGGGATGCCTGTATCAACCGCCCGCTGTAAGCCCCTATACCATGCTACCAGCTCCTTTTCATGCTCTGTGTCCATAGCAAGCAGCGTGGACTGAGTCCTTTTATCTTGCTGGGACGCCCGCACATGCGCAGAAGCGCTGGGCGCACAGAGCGCGTCATCCGCCAGGCTCCGCCCCCTTTTTTGAAGCTAAACCTTATAAAAGGAAAGCATGTGTGCGCGCGCGCGTGCGCGTGCACGTGTGCGCTCTTGGCGCCATGTAGGGAGAGGAGCCAGGGTCCCTGTTTCACCAGGACTCGGGGATGGAAGGAAACTACTTGGCAGCATGACAGAGGAATGCAGCTTCCCTGATAGAGAGCTCACTCATCTGCCTGGACTTTCACCATGGAAGGAATAGTCCCAAGAAAAAAGACGTTCCACAGCGGCCTCTAGTGGACAAACACAGGTACCGCACCTTTGTCTTTTTTTTTTTTTTTTTTTAAAACCTCCTTTATGAAAAAACATTTCCAGGTTTACAGTTTTTTTAAAACTTCCCTTATGAAAAAACATTTCTAGGATTTCTTAGGCATATACAGCTATTAGCGGGAATACCCTTTAGGTAACAGGCAGAAAGACATATTAGGCTTGGGGGTCCCCTCAATAGAACCAAGTTCCTGAGGGGCCCCCACTTACCTTTTCCCCGCCGCAGGACTTTGTTTGGTCCACAGAAGCCCAAACTTCACCTCTCATGGCAGGCATTGTACTAGACCTTCAGGGACCGGGTTCCCAAGGATTCCACTCCCCTGGACCTGTATAGCACCCTGCACAGATAGCCTCTTGGTTTTGGGTATGACCAGAGCTCTGGATCCCAGGGTCCAGCCCTCCTAAGAGAGGCATTACAGGCAAAACCCTGCTCTTCTCTGCAAGGCCCGGGTACCGACCGTTTAGCTATGAAGCTTTTTTGGTCGGATCCGGAATAGCTTGCTAAGGCCCAGAGAACCTGTACACAAGCCCAGATGAATACATGTTAACCTTGGCCAACACCTTAGACACTGGCAAAAAACTGAGGTACTCCCGGATGGGAGGGGCTTATATAGGGGAGGGTACTTCCTGTTTTGGAAGTTGCCAGTGCCAGCACCTGAAGGTAATTCTATATAACCCACATAGTAATGACTATGCTGCTCTGTGTCCCGTGATGTATGAACAAGAAAGTTCCTTTTTTCTTTCTGCAGTTAAGCAGAAAAACCCATGTGGACTGTGCACTCACTGTCTGTCTGTTCTGTAGGGCTATATACAGAATTTATAACAATACATCTGCCCATCTCCAAGTGCATTGCTAGAGAGCTGGAAACTACTGTGATCATCTTCCCAACTTATCTAAAGTGTAAATGAGGTGCTGTGATGCAAGACCCTTTCCTGTATCTCCAGAGGAAAATGAATGATTGGTACTGGTTACACAGAGATATTCCAACATAGTAGAAAACCTCTTTGAGATGATAAGCTCTTGCAGTGCTCAGAAAGGACTCATAGTTCTCTATATGATCTGCCATACTACAATCTATCACACCGATTTCAAATCTTTCACAATGTATGCCCTAAATCCCATGATAGTGTGTGTGTAAGTCAGAGACATTGGATAACAGATAGGTCGAATCTAACAGTAAGAAGTAAAGTTTATGATTTGTGGGGGCGTGGCCTGGATAGCAATGGGATAGGTCGCATGTGATGTGAGCTCCGTCTGCCCATACTCCTAACCTACCATCCTGCCTGCATCCTGCTCGGTTCCTGCCATCCCCTACATCCGAGGACGTGTCCTGCTTTCCCTGCGGTTCCTGAAGCCTGTTAGCCCGCTGGTTTGCCGCCACTGCCGTCGCGGCGCTTCCCGGTCCTCTGCTTCAGGAAAGGCCCCGGCTTCGGCCTAGCTCCTGGTTCGGCGGCCATCTTGGCCCTCCCGACGGCGGCCCTGGACACTTCTCCTTGCCTCCCTGGGCGCACTGGGCTCCATCCTCTTCTACATCGGCCCCCGGATTACCTGCTGTAGCTGCTGGGGTGTCTTTGCACTCTACACCTGCTGTGTGAGCGGACCACGGTCTCGGCCTGACTCCCGGAACGGCGGCCATCTTGCTCCACCCGGAGACATCTTTGGCAAGTATTACAGGCCTCCCTGACTCCCCTGAGCTCAGATTCCCCTGCATACAGCCTGTTGCCATTACAGCTGCTTGAGAGTGACCTGCTGCCTACGTTGGGCCGTCCCTGGGCAGCGGAGGGGGGGGGAGGTTGTGGAGGACCCGGCCTCCTTAACAGCGGCCATATTGGTGCACCCAGGGATCTTCCCTGTCGCCTTACAGCATGTCTCCGTCTAAAAATAATTCTGAAGCCATCGATAAACTGGCCAGATACCGCAGGCTTGAGGAGGGGGATCGGCAGGTCAGAGACGGCGCTGCTGCTATCCTGGATGCGGATCACTCTGTGGTGGCTACTAACAAATTACTGGATGCCATCGCCATGTGCCAGAGCACGCTTACCACCAAGATCAAGGAGGTAAAAATTGATGTGTCCCTTATCCGGCAGGATCTCTCTACCCTCAGGGACCGCGTGACGGAGACGGAGACCCGTATTAGCAGAGCAGAGGATATCTTACACCCTTTACAACATACCACCGATGAGGTGCGCCGCCAGTTACAACAGATTAGCGCAAAACAGGATGACATGGAAAATCGCCTTCGGAGATGTAACCTCCGCTTCATCGGTCTTCCTGAGTCTGCTGAGGGCACCGATCCGGAGAGCTTCCTTGAAAACCTCCTAACCTCAACCTTCGTCAGAGACGCATTTTCGGTAATGTTTGCAGTGGAGAGAGCTCATCGAATCCCTGGCCGCCCTCCTCCCCAAGGAGCTCCACCGCGTACCCTGATAGCGAAGTTCCTTAATTTCAGGGATCGCGACAAGATCCTCCACCTAACCAGAGAGAAGGGGAATATCCCCCATACCAACGCTCGTGTTGCCGTCTTCCCGGACTTCTCCAATGAGGTGCAACAGCAGCGGTCCAGGTTCCAGGATGTTAAGAAGCGCCTCCGCACTCTACACCTCAAATACGCCATGCTGTACCCTGCAAAGCTTCGTGTGGAGTGCGACGGTCGGACCCACTTCTTCGAGGACCCAGAGTCTGCATCCACTTGGATTGACCGGAGAGATCGGCGAGATTGAGCATACCGCGCTGTCTGGGAGCTGTGAGTACTTTTCTTTTCTCTCCCCTGCCGCCCCCTGTGCCGGTGGCACTCCCTGTTCGTGCCCTGGTGATTCGCCTCACGGTTGCTCTGTTGCTGGTGAGTGCCCTCCGCCGAGACGGGGGAGACAGACCTAAAAGCCTTTTCCGCCCCTCCTTGGATCTCACAGCGTGCTCGCCACCTTCGGGTGATCTAACTGTTAATTCCCCGTTCTCCCCACGCATGGGAGATGCTTGTAGAGGGCAGCTTACCGAACGTTGCTGGAACTTCCTATCCTACTTTACGTACCACCCTGATGGCAGGCGGGGCTCCCTTCTGCACGGCTGCAATGGTGTTGTGCTTTTGTGGCCCCTACACCCCATGCACTTCTCAGAGAAGAAATCGTCCCCCTAGGTTCTCTATGGACTTTTTTCACTCCCCCCGTTTACCTGATTGTTTTTTCCTCTTTTTTTGTTTTCTGTTCATCACAGGTATCTATGTCCCTTTGAAATTAAGTCCCTCGCCTCCAATGCTTTTTTCACGTTGGATGTCCCCGGTTGATACCTGGTTTTGGGATACTATGTTCATGCCGAGTTGGGGTGGCACTGGACTGGGAGGGAGGGGAAATGTTTTGGCTGTTTTTTATTTGCCACTATGTTCACAATTGTTCATTTCTGCTAAAGGTACTATGTCATTGTCATACATGCACTATCAATATTGGTTGCTGATATGTTCTGTACTGTCTGATGTGTCCTTATCTGCTCTGCTGGTCCTGGTTTGGCTGCGGTCTATTATACACACCATATACCCACCATGAGTTCCCTGAAGTTCCTCACGTGGAATGTTAGAGGCTTACGCAATAAGATCAAACGCACAGCGGTCCTGACATTTCTCAAATCTCAGAGAGCTGACATTATCACACTGGTCGAGACCCACGTCACGGGCCACTTGCAATCCTCCCTTAAAAAACCTTGGGTGGGGTGGGCTTATCATGCCACTCACACCTCATATTCCAGAGGAGTATCGGTCCTGGTTGCCAAACGGGTACCTTTTGAGCTTATACTGCTCCGCACGGATCAGCAGGGCAGATATGTGTTTATGCACGCCACCATTAATGGGTCTCCTATCCTGCTACTTGCCTGCTATATTCCCCCCCCGTACAACTCAGCTGTAATTCAGGAAGGCCTTGCCTTTATGACACAATACCCCTCCGTACCGGCAGTGTGGATGGGGGACTTTAATATGACCCTGATCCCCGCTCTGGACCGTCTGGGCACACTGGATCCCCCCCTTAACCCACCGACCCATACCAGACTGCACCGCATAATGACCGACTTTGCTCTTGTCGACACTTGGCGCCACAGACACCCGCACACTAAAGTCTTCTCATGCTTTTCAGCCAGTCATAACACAATGTCACGAATTGATTTTGTTTTTATCTCAATGTCCCTGCTGCCTAAGTTAGGAGATGTGGGCTTTGCTCCGAGAGTACTCTCGGATCACGCCCCCTACTGGGTCACGATTCAGCTCCTGAGGGCTTCCCCTGCTCCTTCTTGGCGGCTAAACCCGTTCTGGCTGACTGCCCTGCAGGACCAGGATGACATCCCCACAGAATTGCAATACTATTTTACGGCCAACAGGGACACTGCCGCGCATGATGTGGTGTGGGAGATGTTTAAACTTCACGCTCGTTCCCTACTTTCCACACGTATTAACAGGCTTAAACGGTCATCAACATTTATTGTCCAGCAGGCTGCGGAGTACCTGCAGGTGCTGGAGGAGGCGTTCCACCGGGACCCCTCGCCCAGCGCGGCCAATAATCTAAAGATTCAGGCGCGCCAGGTCTCCCAATTGCACATAGAGAAGGCTAAACAACGTATCTTCTTCTGTAGACAGAGGGTGTTTGAGTATGGAGAGAGATCAGGCAAATTGCTCGCATATCTCGCCCACTTGGATATGCGTCCCCCTGTGGTGGTGTCCTTGACCGACCCGCAGGGGAACGACATCACCGATCCGCAATTGGTGGCGGAGGAATTTGGGAGATTCTACCGTGCACTTTACACTTCCAGGGTCGCCCACACTCCCCAAGACACCAGGGACTACCTAGCGGGAGTTCAATTCCCTAAACTGACAGACGACCAGCTTGAAATTCTGGAAGCCCCTATTACTGAGGAGGACATCTCCGAGGCCATTTCCTGTCTGGCCTCATCCAAGGCCCCAGGATTGGATGGCCTACCTCTTGAATTCTATGCCACCTACTCCGAAATCCTAATCCCTGAACTTAAGTACCTGTATAAATCTATATTTGACTCAGGAGTTCTACCCCCATCTATGCGAGAAGCCCAAATAGTCGTAATTCCCAAACCCGGAAAGGACCCTAAATACCCAGAGTCGTATAGGCCCATTTCCCTGTTACAGGTAGATATTAAAATATTAGCTAAGATTCTAGCCTCCCGCCTTAACCAGGTTATTCTGTCATTGATACACCCTGACCAAACCGGCTTTATGCCAGGGAAGAACACGGCCATGAATATTCGCCGCCTATTTATGAATATTCAGGGGTCCCATGATGAAATTGGCTCGAGGGTTGTGGTGGCGCTGGATGCCGCCAAGGCCTTCGACTCCGTGGAGTGGAGCTACCTGTGGGAGTGTCTCTCAAGATTTGGATTTGGCCCCAGCTTCATTCGCTGGGTCCAACTCCTCTATCAATCCCCGAGGGCCAGAGTGTTTGTGAACGGTTGGCTTTCTGAGCAGTTCCCGCTGGAGAGGGGGACCCGGCAGGGCTGCCCCCTTTCCCCCATGCTTTACGCATTGGCTGTGGAGCCGTTGGCCATAATGGTCCGTGCGGACACTTGCATCCGAGGTCTCAGGATGGGGAACCTGGAAGAAAAGATTGGGATGTATGCCGACGACACACTTTTGTATCTGGCGGACTCCGGTCCTTCTCTTATAGCAGCCCTCCAGTCCATAGAACGTATGGGTGGCCATTCGGGTCTGAGTATTAATTGGGCTAAGTCCCAGATCCTTCCGATTGACCATTTCCCCTCCTCATTCGCGTCCCCTCCTCTGGCTCTTCCAAGGGTCTCCCAGATTAAATACCTTGGCGTACAGGTCACCAGATCGCTCTCAGATTATAAACTACTGAACATTGAACCCCTGTTTGCTCTGATCAAGAACAAGACGCAGACTTGGGCCAGACTACCCCTGGGTGTTATGGGTCGCGTCAGCTTAGTTAAGATGATACTCCTTCCCAAGATACTCTATTTGGTCTGGCATGCTCCCCTCTATATACCACAAAAATTTTTCAGGACAATTGAATCCATCCTGAATTCATTTATTTGGGGTCATGGCAGACACAAATTATCCTGGAGAATCCTGAAGAACCCTGTGACGTTGGGAGGAGCTGCTCTCCCTGACTTTCAGGATTATTATTTTGCCTCCCAGCTGTCCCACTTCTATTATTTTGATAAACATGAACTAACGAGATACCAGACACTACTCTGTGAGCACCCAGATGACTCGGCCCACACCCCACTTCAATCGGTCCTGAGAGCCCCATTGACAAGACGCCCCCCCCAACACACAGCAGACATGTTGACTCACCACCGGAGGGTATGGCGGGCGGCACTGCAGAGAACTGGGACCCCAAGGGTACACTCTCATACCCCTCTCTGGTACAATACATGCTTGCCAGAATTATTGTCCATTCCGGACCCCGCGGCGTGGATACGCCATGGGATCTTATACATACACCAGATCATGACTAATTCAGGCCTTAAATCATTCCAAATGCTGAAGGACGAATTTTCCCTCCCCAATTGCCTGTTTTTCAGGTATTTGCAACTCCGCCACGCCATACAGGCCCAGTTTTCTGGCTCTTGCCCGTCCCTGGCAGTTCCCTCCATAGTGGACACAGTCACGGGTAATGTGCCTGCTAAGCTCATCTCCACTTTGTACTCCGCCATTCGTCTCCCTAGCACCACAGCATTGGCCTATACTGCTAAGACTAGATGGGAGGCGGATGTTGGACTTATAGAGGATGGGGACTGGGGCGAGATTTTGGAGGACGTGAAAAAGGTTTCCCCCAAGCTGTCGGACCGCCTCACACAGCTGTACATTATACATAGAACATATCTGACCCCTCAGAGAGTGGCACGTTTCAGGCCCACGTACAATCCGGGATGCCGCCTCTGTGACCATACCCCGGGCTCCTTTTACCACCTCATATGATTCTGTCCCACCATTCAGGCATATTGGACACAGGTGATATGCTTCCTACACGATCAGATGGGCTCCCCTGCTACCCTTGACCCAAAGATGTGCCTACTTGGCCTGTTGCCAGACTTGGATGCCGACAAACCCCTCCGTACCTTTTTACATGAGACGCTATTCTTGGCAAGAAAAGTAGTGGCCCGTAATTGGATGCAGGCCCTGCCCCCTACAATTCAGTGCTGGAAAAAGGCGGTTAACGATGCTCTCCCATATAAAAAACTGATTTATGTACATAGAGGGTGTCCGCTAAAGTTTGAGAAGGTCTGGGACAGATGGATGGCGGATGGTGAAACGTGTACTTGACATGTCGATTTTTTATTTTTGTTGTATACCGGTTTTACTTTCACTGCTGTTATTATCTTTGTGACACACAGATGCTTCACTGTGTTCATGTATGTACTATTATATTGGCCATACTGGCTTATGTTGATTTATGTACCATGCATACTTTTCAATAAAGTTGGTTTCCAATTAAAAAAAAAAAAGTTTATGATTTGTAGTCTAAGCATTCAGGTATGACTTCTCACTTGGAAGTGTCCTCTAATAAGAAAATACGTAAGACTGAGGGCCAAACTAAGGAATCAGTAATCTGGGAACAAAAATTGTATTTATACTTCCCAGATGACTTCTTCTGCGTTTAGAAATGCTAAACATAGCGTTGTCAGTCTGAATGAGGCTTTCTAGTTTAAAATAAATAAAATCCTAATTTCAATGGTGACATCAGTGAACAAGGTTGAGAGTTGTGTAAAATTTACGCTGTCTGTCTACTAGGGATGGACGAATGGTTCGGCCTGTGCATGAGTTTGGGTCGAACGTTTGCCTGTTTGGCCTTTCACCAAACACCCGAATTTGCAGGGTGTTCGTGGGTATTCGCCCCAATGAACACCCTGCAATGCACTGAGTGCTGCACAGTGCATTCTGTGCCCTGATTGGGCAAAGCTGGTGTAAGCTGGTTGCTAAGAAACAGGGCTGGGAAGGCCCGATGAGTCATCAGCTGTCAATGGGCTTCCTCGCTGACAGCAGAAAAAAAAAATGCTGGTAAAAAATAAATAAAGAAAAAACATCATGGGGTCCCCCCAGTCCATACCAAGTCCTTCGGGTCTGGTATGGATTTTAAGGGGAACCCCACGCCAAAAGTTTAAAAAAAAAATGGCGTGGGGTCACCCCCCAAATCCATACCAGACTCTTTTCCAAGCATGCAGCCTGGCAGATCAGGAAAAGGGGGGGACAAGCGAGCGCCCCCCTTCTGAACCATACCAGGCTACATGCCCTCAACATGGAGAGGTGGATGCTTTGCGACCCCCCACCCAAAAGCACCTTGTCCCCATATTGATGGGGACAAGGACATCTTCCTGACAACCCTGGGCTGTGGTTGTCGGGGTCTGCGGGTGGGCTTATCGGAATCTTTAAGCCCCCTTTAACAAGAGGGTCCCCAGATCCCACCCCCTATGTGAATGGGTATCGGGTATGTCACAAAGGGGCATGCCACCGAGTGATGTAACCGAGTGACCCCGCCACTTGCCTATATAAGAGCTGTCAAAGTGAACAGAGAGCATTTGGCGGGTAGCCTGCCAGAAGGCAGAATCGTTTTCATTTTTTTCTATTTTTCAGGTCCTTCGGGTGTTGTGATTGATGGTGGATTTACATCTAGGGACACTATTTTCAATTTTTTAATAAAGGACTTGTCAAAAACTGTTTCCTGTTTTTATTACATTTTGACACTTTTTTGGTGAATGGGTATGGGTACGATTTACCTGATACCCATTCACATAGGAGGGGGGTGGGATCTGGGGGCCCCCTTGTTAAAGGGGGCTTCCAGATTCTGATAAGTCCCCCAACCCACAGACCACGACAACCACAGCCCAGGGTTGTGGGGAAGAGGCCCTTGTCCTCATCAACATGGGGACAAGGTGCTTTGGGGTGGGGGAGCCCCAAAGCACCCACCCCCCCATGTTGAGGGAATGTGGCCTGGTATGGTTTAGGAGGGTGGGTGCTCGCTCCTCCCCCCTCCTTTCCTGACCTGCTGGGCTGCATGCTCGGATAAGGGTCTGGTATGGATTTTGGGGGGACCCAACGCAGTTTAAAAAAAAATTGTAATAACCGGGTCCTAGCAATTGTAACCGCAAGTCATTTTAATTAGGATATGACTAGTTTTTTTTCTTTAGAAATGTCAGTTTTGCTGTAGCATGTTCTGTATATGCTACAAATGTGCCACTTTACAGGCACATTAAGGGGACCCCCCAAGCACGATATTTAGAGGAATTTTTCATTGTTGCACATTAAGCATCATTAAAATTACTGCTTCTTAATAAACAATAATTAAAAATTTAAATAATTTATTGATACATGTCGCCCAGGGCAGTACCCAGACCCCCATACCCCTTTTATGCCCAATTACTTGCATATAGGCCTTTAAAATGGGCACTTTCGATTTTTCCTGTCCGGCTCCCATAGACTTCAATGGAGTTTGCTGTTTGGGTTAGAACATTTCCCTGTTTGGGAGTTCTACTGCGAACCGAACAGGAGGGGTGTTCGGCCCATCCCTGCTGTCTACATAGACATGTAGTTTTCACCAAAAAAGTGTGTGTGTATGCATTCTGTGACAAAGTAACTAAAGCTTAACCTCAAGCAATCTTCAGGCGCAAATAAATACATATAAGGACCACCCAGTCCTGAGATCTACCTAGTTCTGCTACACAGACTTCTGTCTGACTTTTCTCTGCTGCCATTAGGTTACATTTAAAGGTCTTGTTCCTCCCCCGGAATGAGACGAGGAGACGCCGTGGCTATATTGCCATGACGACAGATACGGGAGTGAGACGTGGATGCGTCATGACCTTATCGTCATTACGACTGACAGGAAAGCGAGGCGTGGAACGCGCCTCGCTATTATTTATAGAGTGACACTTCAGTGCGTCGCCCGTGCCCTTTGAGAACGTTTTTAGGAAACGAAACTAGTCAGGGCGGTGCAACGCACTGACGTCACTATCACGTGACCCCGCTAGCACGGGCGAACGCCACATTGTATGCCGGCAATTTTAAACTTTGTTTGTTTTTTATTTTTATATTTTGTACTGCTGTTTTATCTGTATACCTCTACTTTTTGGGAATAAATATACCTCGAGGTATTACACTACTGGTGTCCTTTTCCCTTTTCTTTCATGGTTCCTACACCAACTTGAAAGTTCGGTTTTTTCCTGGTTTGGAGTGATCATTCGCAGCACCTGCAGTAAAAGGATCAGCATAACTGAGGCTAAGAACCTACACTGTTATCATCGTTTTGCGAAATCAGGTGGATCAACTCCTGTACCCCGCAGAGGGTGATATCTGCATGCCTGCTAGACCTCGCCATAGTGGAGGTCCATCATTTCTGGTAACGTACCCATCTTTTACCTATTTACTCACCGCGGTGGATGTGGTCTTCTTCGACATCTGTGGATTGTTTGGGACTCATCTCCTTACACCATCATCCTCCCCTTTGATTACACCTTTCTAAGTTCCTTTTTTTCTTCCCCCTCTTTCCAGCGTGAAGGAAACATTTCTATATGTGGTGGACATTATTTTTTGCTATTTTGTGTTTTTCCAGTTATTTAAGGACTTTTTTTCAATATTCATATTTATTTGCACATTATTGCTGCTTAGCCTCTGGTTAGCTAATTATTCAATCTGATGGTCTGATCGGCCCTCAGCAATCAGTGTTTATTTATGTTTGCACGTATGGATGAGCTTCGTGTTCGAGTCGAACATACGTTCGACTCGAACATCGGCTGTTCGATCGTTCGACGAAGATCGAACGATTTGGGCCGTTCACGCCAAATTCGAGTGACGCGAACGGCCCACAATGCACTACGCCATCGCAGTGTCATCCAGGCGCTGTGATTGGCCAAGCATGCACTGTGACCCCGCATGCTTGGCCAATCACAGCGCCGGCAGCGAGGAGAGCAATGATTGGCCACAGGCAGGATGTCTGTGGCCAATTATTGCTGAGGGTGTTTAGTACACGCCCCACACTATAAAAGGCCGCCAGCACGGCGGCCTAGTGTAGTGTGTTCCGGAGCAGGGATAGAGCAGCATAGGCAGGGACAGTGACTTTTATTTCTTTCTTGCTTAACCTGGATTCCTTTAGTTTAGGGAAAGAGAAGGATAGGTAGGGAGAGTGTCAGTGTGTTTTGTGCTTGTGCTATATTGTGCTTAAAAAAAACATTTTTTCTAGGGACAGAAAACTGTAGGTAGGGAGAGTGTGTCAGTTTCTTTCACTGTCAAAGTCCTTGTTTCCAGGGACCTGGAAGGACAGTGAGTGAATTCTCCTTGTGCTAAATTGTGCTTAAAAAAAAACATTTTTTCTAGGGACAGAAAACTGTAGGTAGGGAGAGTGTGTCAGTTTCTTTCACTGTCAAAGTCCTTGTTTCCAGGGACCTGGAAGGACAGTGAGTGAATTCTCCTTGTGCTAAATTGTGCTTAAAAAAAACATTTTTTCTAGGGACAGAAAACTGTAGGTAGGGAGAGTGTGTCAGTTTCTTTCACTGTCAAAGTCCTTGTTTCCAGGGACCTGGAAGGACAGTGAGTGAATTCTCCTTGTGCTAAATTGTGCTTAAAAAAAACATTTTTTCTAGGGACAGAAAACTGTAGGTAGGGAGAGTGTGTCAGTTTCTTTCACTGTCAAAGTCCTTGTTTCCAGGGACCTGGAAGGACAGTGAGTGAATTCTCCTTGTGCTAAATTGTGCTTAAAAAAAACATTTTTTCTAGGGACAGAAAACTGTAGGTAGGGAGAGTGTGTCAGTTTCTTTCACTGTCAAAGTCCTTGTTTCCAGGGACCTGGAAGGACAGTGAGTGAATTCTCCTTGTGCTAAATTGTGCTTAAAAAAAACATTTTTTCTAGGGACAGAAAACTGTAGGTAGGGAGAGTGTGTCAGTTTCTTTCACTGTCAAAGTCCTTGTTTCCAGGGACCTGGAAGGACAGTGAGTGAATTCTCCTTGTGCTAAATTGTGCTTAAAAAAAACATTTTTTCTAGGGACAGAAAACTGTAGGTAGGGAGAGTGTGTCAGTTTCTTTCACTGTCAAAGTCCTTGTTTCCAGGGACCTGGAAGGACAGTGAGTGAATTCTCCTTGTGCTAAATTGTGCTTAAAAAAAACATTTTTTCTAGGGACAGAAAACTGTAGGTAGGGAGAGTGTGTCAGTTTCTTTCACTGTCAAAGTCCTTGTTTCCAGGGACCTGGAAGGACAGTGAGTGAATTCTCCTTGTGCTAAATTGTGCTTAAAAAAAACATTTTTTCTAGGGACAGAAAACTGTAGGTAGGGAGAGTGTGTCAGTTTCTTTCACTGTCAAAGTCCTTGTTTCCAGGGACCTGGAAGGACAGTGAGTGAATTCTCCTTGTGCTAAATTGTGCTTAAAAAAAACATTTTTTCTAGGGACAGAAAACTGTAGGTAGGGAGAGTGTGTCAGTTTCTTTCACTGTCAAAGTCCTTGTTTCCAGGGACCTGGAAGGACAGTGAGTGAATTCTCCTTGTGCTAAATTGTGCTTAAAAAAAACATTTTTTCTAGGGACAGAAAACTGTAGGTAGGGAGAGTGTGTCAGTTTCTTTCACTGTCAAAGTCCTTGTTTCCAGGGACCTGGAAGGACAGTGAGTGAATTCTCCTTGTGCTAAATTGTGCTTAAAAAAAACATTTTTTCTAGGGACAGAAAACTGTAGGTAGGGAGAGTGTGTCAGTTTCTTTCACTGTCAAAGTCCTTGTTTCCAGGGACCTGGAAGGACAGTGAGTGAATTCTCCTTGTGCTAAATTGTGCTTAAAAAAAACATTTTTTCTAGGGACAGAAAACTGTAGGTAGGGAGAGTGTGTCAGTTTCTTTCACTGTCAAAGTCCTTGTTTCCAGGGACCTGGAAGGACAGTGAGTGAATTCTCCTTGTGCTAAATTGTGCTTAAAAAAAACATTTTTTCTAGGGACAGAAAACTGTAGGTAGGGAGAGTGTGTCAGTTTCTTTCACTGTCAAAGTCCTTGTTTCCAGGGACCTGGAAGGACAGTGAGTGAATTCTCCTTGTGCTAAATTGTGCTTAAAAAAAACATTTTTTCTAGGGACAGAAAACTGTAGGTAGGGAGAGTGTGTTAGTTTCTTTCACTGTCAAAGTCCTTGTTTCAAGGGACAGAGAAGGACACCTGAAGGTAGCCCTTATTGCTTTTTTCCCATCTCCCTGCAGGCCATCTATTAGAATGTCTGGAAGGCAAACAAGGAGAGGCAGACAGTCAGGAGGCAATAAAAGAGGGCAAGCAGGCTCTGTGTCTGGGGGCAACAGTGCTGGTCGTGGACGAGGTGCATTGTCATCAGCACATGGCCATGGGACACGCTTGTCCTTCTTTTCGGCAGCTGGACATGTTGAGCCACATCATGCCGAAGACTTGGTAGAGTGGATGACCAAGCCCTCCTCCTCCTCCTCATCCTCTCTCACCCAGGCTCAGGGTACTGGAAAAGCAGCTGCCAAAGCGTCCTCTTCCCTGGTATCAATGTCAGACTCATCATCAGTCACTCCTTCCCTAGACCCACCATGTCCTCCTCCTGAGGAGTCCCCCGAACTGTTTCAGCACAGTGTTGGGTACATGCTCCAGGAGGATGCCCAGCGTTTCGAAGGATCTGATGATGAAACCCAGCTAGAGGAAGGCAGTAGCGTGAGAGCAGACAGAGGGGATGCTCAAGAAGGACACCAATCTGGCAGTCATGTTCCAGCAGCTGCAGCATACTGCCAGATTGGCTCCAGTGATGAGGAGGGAGGTGATGATGAGGTCACTGACTCCACGTGGGTGCCTAATAGGAGAGAGGAGGAGGAGGAGGATGAGGAGGAGGCACATCTCCAACGAGGCAGGATGCCCTTTGGTGGCCAGCGTAAGGGCAGTACACCGACGGAATCACACCGCAGAGCTCCGCCTGTGCAGGGCGCTGCCTCTGCCCGTCATTCAAAAAGTTCTTTGGTGTGGGCCTTTTTTGAGGCTAGTGCATCAGATCGCACAGCTGCTGTTTGCAACATATGTCTCAAGCGTATATCGCGTGGCCAAAACATCAGCCGCTTGGGTACCACATGCCTGACCAGACATATGTTGACCTGCCATGCAGCTCGTTGGCAAGCCTACCTCAAAGACCCACACCAAAGAACAAAGCGGACCTCTCCTTGCACCGCATCAGCTGGGATCTCCAACCCCACTATAACTTCAGTCCTCTCTGAAACATGCACTGAGAGGAATGAAGGTGTAGAATTAGGTGTGTCACAGCCAAGTACTTGCGGCCACTCTGCTAGCAGTACACCGACGTCCGATTCTAGCAGGCAAATTTCCCTGCCCCAGCTGCTGGACCGTCGAAAGAAGTTCACTCCCAGCCATCCACATGCCCAGCGGTTGAATGCTAGCTTGGCTAAATTGCTAGCGCTTCAACTGCTGCCTTTTCAGTTGGTAGACTCGGCCCCCTTCCGTGAGTTTGTGCAATGTGCGGTTCCTCAGTGGCAGGTTCCCAAACGCCACTTTTTCTCACGGAAGGCTATTCCGGCTCTCTACCGGCATGTGGAAGGCAATGTCTTGGCCTCGCTGGACAGGGCGGTCAGCGGTAAGGTGCATATTACCGCTGACTCATGGTCCAGCAGGCATGGACAGGGACGTTACCTTTCTTTCACGGCCCATTGGGTCACTCTTTTGGCAGCTGGGAAGGATGCAGGACAAGGTGCAGTAGTGTTGGAGGTTGTCCCACCGCCACGCCTCCAAAATGCTACTACTGGTTGTGACACACCTCTCTCCTCCACCCCCTCCTCTTCTTCTTCCTCCATGGCCTCTTCCTGTGGTTTGTCCTATGAACCAGCGGTGCTCCGTAGCCGTTCACGGGGCTACGCAAGTACGCAGGCAAAAAGATGCCATGCCGTGCTTGCGCTGGTGTGTTTGGGGGACAGAAGCCACACTGGGGCAGAGGTCCTGTCTGCTCTGCAGGGCCAGGCCGAGAGGTGGTTGACGCCACGCCAGCTTAAGCCAGGAATGGTGGTTTGCGACAATGGCACCAACCTCCTCTCCGCCCTCCGACAGGGACAACTGACCCATGTGCCCTGTGTGGCTCACGTCCTTAACCTGGTGGTGCAGCGGTTCTTGGGCAGGTACCCGGGCTTACAGGATGTCCTGAGGCAGGCCAGGAAAGTCTGTGTGCATTTCCGCAGATCTTATAATGCCAGTGCTCGCCTGGCTGAGCTGCAAAAGGAGTTGAACCTGCCCAAGAACCGCCTTATATGTGACATGCCCACCAGGTGGAACTCAACGTTGGCCATGCTGCAGCGGCTGCACACGCAGCAGAGGGCCATCAATGAGTACCTGTGCGACTACGGCACCAGGACAGGGTCAGGGGAGCTTGTTTTTTTTTCTCCACGCCAGTGGGGCATGATCAGGGATGCATGCACTGTCCTGGCACCATTTGAGGAGGCCACGAGGATGGTGAGCAGTGACAGTGCATGCATCAGTGACACTGTACCTCTTGTCCACCTGTTGGAGCACACGCTGCGTGGAATAATGGACAGGGCACTTGAGGCAGAACAGAGGCAGGAAGAGGAGGACTTCCTTGCCTCTCAAGGCCCCCTTTACCCAGACAGTGTTCCTTCTGTCCCACCCATCGCACAGGAAGAGGAGGAGGAGGAGGAGGAGGAGGAGGAGGATTGTGTCAGCATGGAGGTGGAGGCTGGCACTCAGCATCATCAGCAGCAGTCTTTTAGGGATGATTTACAGTCCCAAGAAACCAGTGGACTTGTACGTGGCTGGGAGGAGGTGGCTGCGGATCATGTCGTCCTTAGTGACCCAGAGGACTCCGGAGCGAATGCCTCAGCAAACCTACGCTGCATGGCCTCCCTGATCCTGCAAAGTCTGCGGAAAGATCCTCGTATTCTTCGGATCAAGGAGAGGGACCATTACTGGCTGGCCACTCTCCTTGATCCACGGTACAAGGGTAAGGTTGCGGACCTTATGTTACCGTCGCAGAGGGAGCAGAGGATGAGACAACTCCGGGAGGCCTTGCAGAAAGGTCTGTGCAACGCGTTCCCAGAGACTGGGAGGTTACAAACTCCTGGTCCTGGACAACGAGTTGCTGAGGCTTCGGCCAGTCAAAGAAGGAGCGGTGGGGAAGGTGGCCGTCTGACCGATGCGTTCAGACAATTCTTTAGTCCGCAGCCCCAAAGTATGATCGGTTCCAGCAACCATCGCCAGCGTCTGATAAACATGGTGCAGGAATATCTAGGGGCAAGGTCAGACTTGGACACCTTCCCCACCGAAAATCCTCTGGCTTACTGGGTCTTGAGGATGGATCACTGGCCAGAGCTTGCACAGTATGCAATTGAGCTACTGGCCTGTCCTGCATCCAGCGTTCTTTCGGAACGCACATTCAGTGCTGCTGGAGGATTTGTCACGGATCACAGGGTGCGCCTGTCCACCGACTCGGTTGATCGACTGACTTTCATCAAGATGAACCAGTCTTGGATCACCACCAGCTACCACACACCTGATGCTGATATAACAGACTAATTGATTTTAACATGTCACATCCCTTCAAGACTGATGCTGATGCTGAGTGCCTGTGCTGTTATGTTGACTGGCTATCCTCCTCCTCCGAGTCCTCAATGATACGATTGATGATGATAGCTTGGAAGATCATTTTTGTTTATGGGTGCCGCCACCAGTGGCTAAGGCCCAATTTTTCAGCCCCTGTTTTACAGGGGCGTGTAATTACAATTTTTTTAGCAATAATTTGCCATAGGGCTCATTGCTGTGCTCCAAGTACAGTATCTGTGAGGGGTTGGAGTGTTGTGGCACCAGTGCCTAAGGCCCAATTTTTCAGCCCCTGTTTAACAGGGGCGTGTCATTACAATTTTTGAAGCAATACTTTGCAACAGGGCTCATTGCTGTGCTCCAAGTACAGTATCTGTGAGGGGTTGTAGTGTTGTGCCACCAGTGCCTAAGGCCCAATTTTTCAGCCCCTGTTCAACAGGGGCATGCAATTACAATTCTTGATCTAATAATTCACAGCACGGTCCATTGCTGCACCCACCAAGAGTAACTCTGAGGGCTTACAGTCTTGTGGCAACGCCACCACCACCACGAAAGGCCCAATTTTTCAGCCCCTGTTCAAAAGGGGCATGTAATTACAATTCTTGATCTAATAATTCACAGCAGGGCCCATTGCTGCACCCACCAAGAGTAACTGTCAGGGCTTACAGTGTTGTGGCACCAGCACCACCATCAAAGCCCCAATTTTTACTACCACTGTTCAACAATTATATGTAATTAAAATTCCTGATATAATAGTTGACAGCAGGGCGTTCCAGCACCAACCAAGAGTAACTGAGTGCTTACAGTGTTGTGCCAACACCAACAACTAAGGGGCCTATTTCTGCAGAGTATATACGGCAGGTCCCTACTTTCAAACATCCAACTTACAAACGACTCCTACTTGCAAACGAAAGAAGACAACAGGAAGTGAGAGGAAATCTACCCCTAGAAAGGAAAATTCTCTCCTGTAAGAATAAATATGGGAGAAAGGGGTCTCATCTGTACTGATGCTTTATCAGCAATCCTTGTTTCAAGAAAAACACCACATTTCAAAAACAGTTGTCATTGGGACGGAAAGTGAGGTGAAATGTTCTGAACAGGGGCACAGACAGCAAAACAAATGTTACAGGGGTGATAACCCTTACCTATGTTTCCCAAAAAGTTTAAAAATAGATTTTTGGGCTGGAGCTACACTTCAACAATGTACCTGTTCAAAATTACAAACAGATTCTACATAAGAACAAACCTACAGTCCCTGTCTTGTATGCACCGCCTGTATACGGCTGTTCAGAGTATATAGGGCCTTTTTTATTTTATGTGCGGGGTTCCCCTTAATATCCATACAAGACCCAAAGGGGCTGGTAATGGGCTGGGGTAGGGGGGGGGGGGGGTCATGGGGTAGCTATGCCATTTTTCTTAAAGAATTTCATCCATATTACCGGGACCAGACATTACATTAAAGCCGCAAGCAGTTTTAAATGGCTTTTTTTTCCTTTAGAAGTGTCATTTTGTGCAGGGACAGTTCTAAACACGGGAAACACGTGGCACTTCACAGGCATACTTTAGACACCCCCCAGGTACGATATTTAAAGGAATATTTGACTTTTTTTTTTTCACTTTATGCATCATTAAAATGACTGCTCCCGAAAAACGACCGTTTTTAAAACTTCTTTTTGCATTGATACATGTCCCCTGGTGCAGAACCCGGGTTCCCAAACCCTATTTATGACAATAACATGCATAATAGTTGTTATAATTAGCACTTTAGAATTCGAACGTTCGCATCCATTGTATTTAATAGGGTTCTAATGTTCGTTCGAACTTTCGGTCCGTTCGCGGGTTCTGGTGCGAACCGAACCCGGGGGTGTTCGGCTCATCACTATTTGCACGTTTTCATTATATTTATACTTCACTGAGAGGAATATTTATGTTGGGACTATTTTTACAGGTGTTACTTGATACTATTCATTCAGTGTCACCTGTGTAGTCTATCAAGTTTTGTAAGATTTTTAGGGGCGCGACATTTTTTATATTTATTTATGTTCCTCCCCCTGCCTGTTATTGGACAGTGAAATAAGAAGCAACAGACTGATGAGCTTGTGTCACCCTGCTCTCTCCTCTGTAAGCTCCTTGTAGCACATGTACATTGCAGCGCAACCGATTTGACGAATTATGGCGCATCTTCCTGTACCAATCCAAGCACTGCTGTACCAGAGATTGCAAAAAGTTGATACCCAGTGTGACAGCAGGCCAAGAAAACCACTGGTTGTGTCCAGAAGAGGAAGTATATTGTCTCAGATTCAGGCAGTATGCTGAATACTTCTCTTTTTACTTGATTTAGTGAAGGAGCAGAGCATAGGCGTGCGCACAGGGTGTCAGGTGTGCCTGGGAGCACTCTAATCACCCTGTTTGGTGCAGATCCCCCCTGTTTAAATCCCTGATATTTCACCAAAAGCCCCTAACGGGGGTCCTAAAAAAATTGTAGAAATAATTTAAGAAAAATAAATTGTAAAATAAATAAATAAATAAAATGAAACAAATAAAAACTACTGACACCATCCACTGCCCTACTGACACCATCAGTGTATATACACATGCACACACCCATATCTGTGTTTGAGCTTTGAGGTGCACACCCTAATGCAATAGGCTGTGCACACCTATGGAACATAGGTTGTTGCACTAGCTGAAGGAAGTTTGGTTATTCTGATCTCTAAAAAATTCCCAGACTTCTTTAAAATGTTGCTCCATCCTGGAACAAGTTCCTGTGCATGTCTGATTAGGGAGCACTAAATTCCTACAATGCCTTGCAAAAGTATTCACCCCTATTTTGTTACATTACAGCCTTTAGTTCAATGTTTTTTTTAATCTGAATTATATGTAATGGATCAGAACACAATAGTCTAAGTTGGTGAAGTAAAATTTGAAAAATACATACATAAAACTATTTTTCAGAAATAAAAAAATTATAATTGGCATGTGCGTATGTATTCACCCCCTTTGTTATGAAGCCCATAAAAAGCTCTGGTGCAACCAATTACCGTCAGAAGTCACATAATTTGCGAAATGACGTCCACCCGTGTGCAATCTAAGTGTCAAATGATCTGTCATTACATATACATACCTTTTTGAAAGGCCCCAGAGGCTGCAACACCTAAGCAAGAGGCACCTCTAACCAAACAGTGCCATGAAGACCAAGGAACTCTCCAAACAAGTAAGGTACAATGTTGTTGAGAAGTACAAGTCAGGGTTAAGTTATTAAAAATATCCAAATCTTTGATGATCCCTAGGAGCACCATCAAATCTATCATAACCAAATGGAAAGAACATGGCACAACAGAAAATCTGCCAAGAGACAGCCGCACACCAAAACTCATGGACCGGGCAAGGAGGGCATTAATCAGAGAGGCAGCACAGAGACTTAAGGTAACTCTGGAGGAGCTGCAGAGTTCCACAGCAGAGACTGGAGTATCTGTACATAGGACGACAATAAGCCGTACGCTCCTCCTCTTCTCGGGTCCCTCTTCATTGGTCCTGGCCCCTCCCTCCTACCAGGTTCCCCCATAGTAAGCAGCTTGCTATGGGGGCACCCAAGCTAAATCACAGCTCAGTGTGTCCATTCAGACACAGAGCCCTGACCTGGCCCCGCCCCCTCTCCCCTGTTTGACTAACTGATTTTGATTGACAGCCGTGGGAGCCAATGGCGCTGATGTGTATCAGCCAATTAGGAGGAGAGTCCCGGAAGGCTAAGACACTTGTGGGCATCACTGGAGAGAGATGGGGCTCAGGTAAGTAATTAGGGGGTGCTGGGGAGGATGCCATACGCAGAAGGTTTTTTATCTTAATGCATTAGGATAAAAAGCCTTCTGCCTTTACAACTCCTTTAAGCAGCAACTTCTGGCATCTCACCCTCAAGAAGTACTTCCATACCTATACCTACAGGCAAAAGGGCACCCACCTGTTGCCTTATGGGTTATGTGAAATCTCCATTAAATAGCTGTAAAATATTGAAATTATGAATATATTTCAATTAGCTTGCTTTATATATATTTCATTTAGCTAACTGAATATATTTAATTTAGCACCTAGGAAAGCCCTTTTGTTAAGAGCAGACTATGCGGGTCCAAGGCTTGTATATACAGACAATGGAGAGCCAATTCCATTGTTTGCATCTACTCACCTCAATGGATCCCATGCTGGGATATGCAATCAGGATTTGCATGAAAGGGGGCTGACTTATGTAGTAAGCCCTCCAATCATGATACCAGCTAGGCCAACCAATGGGACATCAGCATAGAGAGATATACTCAGAGGGGAGGAGAAGGGAGCTCTCTTGATGGAAAGGTAGCCTGCAGGATGGTTCTGAAAGGGTAACTATGGTAAAGGTCTGTCTGACCTGCAACTACACATGCTTGTACTTTAATGTTTTAGAGGAATATGCTCTATGTTCCTCCATGTAAATACTTTGTATATTTTTAACCTACTTTTTCCTGCTTGTTTAAGACTATAGATAGTTTCTGTGTGTTAGATTAGACTTTAACAATTCTATAATAAATGTTTATTATATTGAAGCTTTCACTTCTGATCAAAAGAACTCTTATTTAAACCATATCATATCTTTGAGATATTAAATCTTAAATATAGATTTTAAACCGCAAGACACCTCTCCAGACAAGTTTGCTTTTGACAAGTTTTATTTAGGCCCTCAGCCCATAGCACATGCTAAGGGCCTGGTAACAGTAGTTTCTCTGGAACACATACGTTTTCTCGCACCTCTGATCAGATCCTCCCAAAATTATATCTTCTCCCGGGCTATAGCTTCCGAGGGATTGGCTAGGGTCCATTAAATATTCAGTGATTGACTCCCACACTGTTGCTTGAACATTCTTCCAGTGGCAGGCAGAAGCAATCAGCTACCAGGTTTAGGGATGAACCTGAACAAACCTAACAAGTAAATTGCACCTCCGCTGGTTACATATATTATATTTAGCCAGACCAGGGTAGGGGTGCTACATATCTGTCGAAAGCTCAGCTTCAACCAAGTTTATTAAATGACCAATATTGCTTTAAGATATAAGAAGTAAAGCACAATGACTTTACAGTGTTACTCAGGAATGAGAACACCATTACTATTCCACGTTCCATAAAATGGCAGCCTATACAAGGAAGCAAGATTTTTTACAACACACCAGTAGGTCTGCATTTATATGTTAATCATTAAACACCTACAGATTTTAAGCATCAGCACAATGTTAGTAACACAAATAAAGAACATAAACAGATGATGCAGTGTTTATTTCTGCATGGTCAGAGCACATCTAAGTGGTCCTCAACCAGGTCAGTACACAGGAAATTCTCTCTTTGCACCATACTTTATGTTATCTTGGATCTAGCACTTGAGATCTGCCCTCTTTATTATACTTAATTATCCATAATAGCTGGTGAACAGCACTAGCTGTAACCTGAATATTTGGTCTTCAGTAAGTTGCATGATGATTAGTTAGGAAGTAAACTGAAAGAGAAAATTAGCTAAACAAATATCAGCGAATGGCCCCAACCTAGTGAACACCTGCTGGTGGTGTAATTGCTTTAATTACACAAAATGATCCTTTCTCATGCACACATGCACTGATTCTTTCTAAAGCACACATAGAAAGTCAATTACTGTTAGCAAAAACAGTGTGCTGCAGTGAAAAATACTTTTTAAAGGGAAAGATCTCATGTATTTTCACTGAGAACATATTTTGAGATATTGGTAAGTTGAGAGTTTATTACCTATGCCTGGAGTGTTTTGTGTAATTGTATTATGAAACTAAACCTGAATTTTTTTTCTTGTGAAGCCTTGCTAAAAATATATATATATTTTTTAAAACGGTAATAAACCCAAAACCCAAAATGTATTATACTGCAGCTTACCAATCATTGGATGTGGTGGCTGCATACATTTTCCATTCCCCTTTTATCCAGAAAACTATAGCTTGTGGTACAATGCAACCAAATTGAAAGGGCTTTCTGCAAATATTGGTCACCACAAAGCTGAAAAGGGGGGAGTCAGCAAGTTTTCACAATGAGAACCTTTTGGGAAAAAAATGGAAGAATAAGCAGGATGTCTATGTCCTTTCATCCATCCACCAAGACACATCAGAAGGAATTCAGGTAAGGTCTATAAACTCTATATGGGAGTTGTAGATTTCAATGACCAGATGATGAAGCCCAACTGGCAACATGAAAACCCAGTTACTGGTATAAAAAAGTGTCTATCTAATTACTTAAATTGACCATGCACAATTCATACATCATTTATAAGTCCCCAGGAAGGCCTGGATCCTTCCTAAACTACCAAAAAACAAATTGTAACAGTTCTAATTTTCCAGGAAGGCCCTGTGCCTAAAAACCATCGGTATGATGCAGTCAGTATACTGCATGAGGGACCCTTTCCTGATCTTCTCCCTTCTGGTCAAAAAAGTCACACATGCGCCAAAAAGGTGTCACACATGTTTCTATTGTCCCCACTATCCCTTAAAACCAGGCCTCTAATTCTGTTCCTACAATACTTCACTATGATATTGGTGACGGTATGGTGAAGGAATTTCTCATGTGCCTGCCTAGCTGCCATTTACCCGTATTTGCCTGTATCTGATCTCCTGATCTGCCTGCTGCCTGGAACGACTCTTTGCCTGCATACTGACCACACCTCTGCCTCCTGTCTGAACTGACCCTGGATTGTTTATCGACCATGTTTCTGCCTGCTGCCTGGAATGATCCTTTGCCTGTATACTAACCATGTTTCTGTCTGCCACCTGAACTTACCATGGCCTATTGATTGACCATATTTCTGCCTGCTGCCTGTACTGATCCTTTGCCTGCATACTGACCGTGTTTCTGCCTGCCGCCCAAACTGACCCTGGCCTGTTAGTCAACCACATTTCTGCCTTCCACCTGGACAGATCCTTTTGCCTCGTACACACGATCGCGATTTCCGACAAGAAAACCGTGTTTTTTTTTCAGCAGGAAAACGGCTGAAATCTTGGACGAAATTTACGAACATCAAGAACGCAATGACGTACAACACGTATGATGAGCCGAGAAAAATGAAGTTCAATAGCAAGTTTGGCTCTTCTGCTTGATTCTGAGCATGCGTGTTTTTTTTCACGTCGTAATTGCATACAGACGATCGCGATTCCCGACAGGAATTTTTCCTGTCACGAAAATTGAGATCCTGCTCTGAATCTGTTCTTGGCCCGAATTCTCACAGAAAAAGTGCGATGGAGCATAAACACGGTCAGAATTTGCGACAAAAAGCTCACATCGCACTTTTCTCTTTGGGAATCGTGATCGTGTGTACGAGGCATTTGCCTGCATACAGATCATGTCTCTGCCTGATGCTTGAACTGACCCTAGCCTGTTAGTTGACCATGTTTCTGCCTGCTGCCTGGACTGATATTTTGCCTGCATATTGACCACATTTCTGCTGGCCACCAGAACTGACCCTGGCCTGTTTATTGACCGTGTTTTTGCCTGCCACCTGGATTGATTCTTTGCCTGCCACCTGAGATGAACCTGGACTAGTAAATTACCTTGTTTTTGCTTGCCAGCTGGACCACTCTTTTGACTGTTTGTGGACCACATCTATGCCTATATTAACCCTAGTCTGTTTATAGACCATGTTTCAGACTACCGTCTAAACCCATTCTTTGTCTATTTGCTAACCATATTTCTGCCTGGCATTTGCACTAACCCATCAAAACATTCTTAGTAAGTTCTTGTGAGACACCAGTCCCAGCCATTCTCTGTAGACAACTGAACTACTGAAACCACAGGTACTCTTTTGTTCACCCTTTTTCCAACTTTCTGTACTTCCTGCCCAGTGAACATAGCATTGTGCTATGGGGGTAGCCACGTACCATTAGGTTAGGCATGCTTGGTTTTTAGGAACAGGGACTGCTATTGGTGGAACTACACAAGCTATATTTCCTGCCCACTTGTACAGAGAAGAGCATTACAGTACACTGCTTTTGATACAATGTTGGTTGATTTTTGTGATATACATAATGCAGTGTCAGGTACATAATCGGTCCAAACACTGAAAAGGTCTCACACATGTGGTATCCCCATACTTGAGAAGAGTAGCAGAATGTGTTTTGTGTTTATTTTCTTTCTGCAAATTTCCAAAAACTTGTGGCAAAAAAATTACATTTTCAAAAGACTCATTATGCCTCTTAGAAAATATATTGGGATGTTTACTTTAAAAAATGTAGTAATTTTGTGAATGTTTCTACTGTCCTGGTTCTCCAGGGCCTCCAAAAATGTGAAAGGTAGTCAGGAAATTGGATGCGTAATTTATGCTCCTTGAAAGCCCAAAGATGCTGCTTGGATTTTTGACCCCTCTATGTCCCTAGGATTTAAAAAAAGTCTCACACATGGGGTAGCCCCATACTTGAGAAGAGTAGCAGAATGTGTTTTGTGTTTATTTTCTTTCTGCAAATTTCCAAAAACTTGTGGCAAAAAAATTACATTTTCAAAAGACTCATTATGCCTCTTAGAAAATATATTGGGATGTTTACTTTAAAAAATGTAGTAATTTTGTGAATGTTTCTACTGTCCTGGTTCTCCAGGGCCTCCAAAAATGTGAAAGGTAGTCAGGAAATTGGATGCGTAATTTATGCTCCTTGAAAGCCCAAAGATGCTGCTTGGATTTTTGACCCCTCTATGTCCCTAGGATTTAAAAGTCTCACACATGGGGTAGCCCCATACTTGGGAGGAGTAGCACAATGTGTTTTGGGGTGTAATTCTAAGTTTGCCTATGCTGTGTGTTAGTGATAGATTATTAATTGACAATTTTGTGTAAAAATAACATTTTAATTTCTTTCCACAGTTTCCAAAAACTTGGTAGCCCGAAGGTGCTGCTTGGATTTTGGGCCCTTCTATGCATCTAGACAGTGAAAAAGTCTTCCACTTGTGTTATTCCTATGCTCAAGTATGTGTTTTGGGGTGTAACTGGAAGTATGTTGTCTATTTTCCAAGGGTAGAACCCACTAATCGGGGTACTTTGTCGCAGTAAGTGGACTTAGCACTATATGACCATATAGTGTGACCAAACCCCCGTTTTTTTTTTAACATGTTCAGGTGTTTTTACTAGCCTTGCAGGATAAATGTCATCCTTGAATGTGTGCGCTGTAATCTGTGTACTATTTTCCAAAAAGGGGTAATCTTTGGGGTGTCTGTACTGTCCTGTCATTTTAAGCCTTAGAAAATTAGATAGGAAGCCTAAAGTTCAGGGTTGTTCAATTTCAAATATACTGTATTTACCATAGTTTGTAGACTCTATAACTTTTACACAGTCTAAATATTATATCGTTATTCTTTTTTTATTTATTTATTTTTTAACCAAAGAAATGTAGCAGATTTTTATTTTTTATTTTTTTAAATGTTGGTCTTTTTCTTTATCAACTAGTGGAAAATAAAAAAGATCCAGTTGTGGTTAAATACCACCAAAAGAAAGCTCTATCTGTTTAAAATTATTATTATTATTTTTTTGGTCACAATATTTTTTTATTGAAAGGTTTTAACAGAATCCAAGTATTCACATAAATCTATAATGTGAAAAAATTGTATAAACTATTTTGGATACAGTATTGCATGGCTGTGTAAATGTCATTCAAATTATGACAGTGCTGCAAACTGAAAAATGAGCTTTTACATAGTTACATTGGTCCAGCTCGGTGCAATGTAAATCCCAGCTGTAGTAGGCACCGCTACTCCACCTCTCCCCACCTCTCCACCTCATCCAATCAAGGAACACTTTGCAGTCATTGAAAAGATGCAAAGCGATCTTTGAATGGCACCCATTCTTCTGTGTTCACAATGCAGCAGGGCAGCCGCTTGGCACAGGACCTGGAAACTAGAGGAGATCACTATAGTATCAGTGTCTACTACAGTGACTTCAAGGTTCTAGAAGAATCCCACAGGTATGGTATATGCATAGTTACATTTACATTACATTACATTCCAAGCTGCCATGTAACAATATCCATACCTGGATTTATCCTTTTATCACAGGCTGACAGTGGTTCCTGAACCAAGCTGTATCACATAGCTGCAGTATAGGCTGCAGAAACATCTCATGGAGAGCAGGACCTGACTATGCTATCTGAAAGGAGAGTTTGGACAACATGAATGGTTGAACAAAGCTGCAGATCCCTTGGCAGGTAAAACACTTCCCATATGTATATTTCAAATGCGTATTTCGCAGCTTTACAGGGGTTCAATATTGCAGATCCCCTGGCAGGCAAAACAGTTCCCTTATATTTAATTTCAATGTGTATTTAGTAGCTGCATTTAGAAGCTTTCCTGGGGTTCAATTTTGTCACTTAGGAAAAAACTGCTGCTTCCAAAGGCCTGCAGGTATGCCTGGATCCAGGACCATTCTTAGAGGCGAAGCCTGTAATGTTTTATCTCCTAAACCTTTCTATTGTCCAGTGAGAATGTGTTGAATTGTTGGAGCTTTGCCCATAACAACATTTTGGAAGACACTGCATGTATGTGCCTATAGGTACCTACTATACTTTTGTAGCGGACCCCACAAAATTGGGGTCGCTATGCCTTAAATTTAGGGGCAGCCTGAGCAATAGTTTGGCTCAGGCCTTCGGTATTCTTAACTTTGGACTCTGCTCTGCTGTGGTGTTGCCTGGGTGTGTAGTTCCCCTTGACCTGCTGGTGACGCTGTCGCTCAGGTCTCGGCAGCCATACAGTGGATGTGGTCTACCTGCTGTGCATGCCGGGAGAGGGTACATAAGGGGCAGACTCCATGATCTGGGGAGATTGTCCGGTGGATTCCAAGGTGGAACCCCTGGTGGCGAAAGTCGCGCCCGTTGGCCCTGCTGGCCAGGGGTGCATGAATTGACCGAGGAGTCTCGGCACCTTTAGCCCAAGGCTGTAGTGTTCCAGGTAGGCCCAGTACCTTCAACTGGGTCTACAGCTAAACCACTGGAGTCCCAGGGAACCCGAGGGAGGGTGGCCCACTCTGAGAGAGAATAAACCAGGGGAGGACCTGTCCGGAGGATAGGTGAAGGAAGTCACTGTCTCAGGAGAGGCTTGGTTGCCTATCAGAGGGAAGGATTCCGTGAGTTGCACAGTAGCGCCCGTGATGTGCCCCATTGGCACCTATGGTCTCTAAAGGTTGCAGGCGTTAAAGAGTTCTAGATTCAGGAACTAAAGGATTCTGTGGCAGAGGATCTCCTGAACTTGTCTTTGAAGGGGACTAAATTTGAAGTAACTGTCCGTGCTCCACTCCGGCTGCTAGAACTGTGAGAGGGATCTATCCGGGTGAGCAATACCCACTCAGGCTTGAGTGGAAAATAGGGTAACTGGGTGCCGCGTGCCTGAACCTATCTCCCTACCCAACTCTATCTCTGTCTTCCACCTTTCCCCATTTTGTTCTGAGCAAGGAAAATAAACTCGTCTGTTGGAGTTTAAACACTGTCTGGACATTGGCCTTCTTTTGGGAGAAAGAATAGACTTTTCCCTACATTCTAGGGACGAGAACCAATGGAGGGAGGTAACTCGCTGCAGGACCCAAAAATAGTATGAACACCACTCAACCTCTTATACCAGGGGGATACGGGCATGTGGCATGGTGTGCCTTACCCTGCAAGTGAAGGTAAGCAGGAAAAAGGGTCCGTGTGCTACACTTTTTACCTACCTTTCTTTTTTAAACTGATTGAAGCTCTTTAGATTCTATACTGTAGGTTTGCAGCCCTATAAGTATGCTGGCAAAAGCATTAGAGAGTTAGTTGCCTCTGCCAAATGACTACAGCATATTTTCAGTGCTATCTTTGGGCTCAGAAAGACTTATTCCCTTGAAAGCTCCTGCCACTGTATTCCCCTGAGCACCTGCACATGCTTCGCTGGTATGGAGATAGGCATGCATTTAGGGAATGTAAAACAATAGCAATACTTGTTCCTGCTAGGAAATGCTCCTTAAGCACAAAATAATTAATCAACAGCTTCAAATATCCCATTGTTAGAAATATCATGCCTCTTGTCAGGTGTACAGATATAAATGTACTTCATAAGCCCTTGTGAATTAATTTCACATGTGACAGCTGTGCATAATTTTTGCAAACACTAGTTTAATAGTTTCTTCAAAGTAAGGAGAGAAAAAGTCAAATCTAATCCCCTAGAGAACATTGCGGGCAGCTGAGTCTTATAATTGATGTACTAAGCAACTGATCATCAATTATCCTGGTGTGGCTCTATCGGCTGTCTTCAATCGGCTCTGTAACATCAATGTAAAGGTCAAGGTAATGAAGTGTATGAAGCCATGCTTGGTAAGAGGAGCAGAACATACAATAGCTCCTTCAGTAATTACATAGAGCTGATCTGAACTGATTGATTACTGAGTTTTCACAGCGGTAGTGAGGAGGAGGATTTCTTTTGGAAGCTCTAAACCGATACTAAATAAAAGCTCTAAAATGTTTTTGAAGTACATTGTTTTATTTCATTTTTTTTTTTTCCAAAATGAATACACTGACTGTATCATAGTTCCCATTACATTTATAACCACTAGAGGGCAACTCTGTCTGAAAGCCTATTGACAGAGGCCAATAGAAACATGGATGTTCAGAAGCCTTGCTTCTGAACATCCATGTTTGCTTTCTGATGGGAATGGCCAGCAAGATTGTAGAGCTAAATACATCACAACAACATATAAACATATATACATTTGTGTCCTAGAGTCTAGTTTAAAACTCCAAGAAACCTACAAACTCTGTGTCCTGTTCGGTTATTACATGTATGCATTACATAATAACACATCTCCAGAAACTAGAGATGTAAAATTTCTAAAAAATTTGAAGCCATGGGAAAAATGTTTTTTTCCCTGTTTTCTTCTGGAAAAATGGAAATTTTGGAAAAATTGAAACAAAAAATTCAGTGTGGAGTAGTTTTAGAAATTGAAAGTTATTTTGTTACACTGGGAGCGTGAAATACAGTGTATATAAAAGTATTATGCTTGAAATCATAGGAAAGGGAGGCACGAGGGTGGTAAAGCAACACTACATTTTAAAAGCAGCCAACTTTTCAAAACTGAGCTCAATACTACTAGATATTAAATGGGACAAAATCCTAGAAACACAGAGGATGCGTGGGAGTACTTTAGGAACATATTAAATAAAAGTATTTTCCAATGGGCAATAAATATAGAAGAGCTATAAGGTTAAACCTTAGTGGCTAAACCATAACGTAAAAAGTCATATTAAGGGTAATAATAGGGCCATTAAAAAATTTAAGGCAGCGGGGTCCTTATTGACATTCCAACACTACAAAGAATGCAATAAGAAGTGTAAGAACACAATCGGGATGGCTAAAATAGACCACCAAGGGCACATACTGTAGCGAAAGAGAGTAAAAAAAATCCCCAAAAATTCTTCAAATATTTTTATAGTAAAAAAAAAATGAGTCCAGAGCACATAAGGGTTGATGAAGGGAAGTTGGTTGCAAATCACAAGGAGAAGGCAACTGTACTAAAAGCTTTCTTCTCAGTTTTTACTAAGGAAAAGGAGAGAGTATAATAATCGAGACTGTAGCATTAGTAACGCATCACAGAGTGTACCCGTGTGGCTTACAGAATCTGGTGTCCGAATAAGACTTGAAAAGCTTAAAAGAGATGTACAGGTTTGAGTTTTTGTTTTTAAATCATACTTACTTAGGAGGATGCAGTATTAACCACTTGCCGACCGACTCACGCCGATATACATTGGCAAAGTGGTTCGTTCCCGCGAATCCCCACATGGGTACATCTGTACCTTAAAGGGCGATAGTAGGCGCACGCCTGCTGAATGGTGCAATCGCTGCCGCCCACCCGCAAACGCGATCGCCGCCGGCCACCCGTGATTGCGTGCACGAGAGCAGGAACAGGGATTTGTGTGTGTAAACACACAAATCCCTCTTCTGTCAGGGGAGAGGAGACAGATGGTGTGTTCCTTCTAGGTAGGAACACACTATCTGTCTCCTACACCATCTGTCTCCTGCCCCAGTCAGTCCTTGATCGCCCCCTAGTGTTAACCCCTTCCCTGTCAGTGACATTCATACAATAATCAGTGCATTTTTATAACATTGATCGCTGTATAAATGTCAATGGTCCCAAAAATGTGTCATAAATGTCTGATCTGTCCGCCGCAATGTCGCAGTACCGCTAAATGTTTGTAGACGCTATAACTTTTGCGCAAACCAATCAATATACGCTTATTGCGATTTTTTTTTTACCAAAAATATGTAGAAGAATATATATTGGCCTAAACTATGGAAAAAAATTGTTTTTTAAAAACATTTTCAAAGTTGTCGGTCTTTTTTTGTTTATAGTGCAAAAAATAAAAACCGCAGAAGTGATCAAATACCACCAAAAGAAAGCTCTAATTGTGGGGAAAAAAAGGACGTCGCCAGATCGCAAAAAATGGCCTGGTCATTAAGCAGCTAAATCTTCGGTGGTTAATCCGATGCTGCATCTGTCCCCCACTGTCTCTAAAACTTCTTTCACTCTGAAAGCACTGGCCATTAGCACTAAAGTGCTGCTCGTTTTAGCGTTGTTTAAGCAGCACTTTTGTGCTGTTTTTCGGCCGCTAGCGGGGCGCTTTTAAAACCAAAAAAGGGTTACTTTGAAAGTGCTGCCCATTCATTCCAATGGGCAGGGCGTTTCGGGAGCGCTAAATACAGCACTCCCAACCCACTCCAAAGATGCTGCTTGCAGGACTTTTCGGAACGTCCCGCAAGCGCACCGCCAGAGTGTGAAGTCACACTGGAATGAATAGAAGGTGTTTTCCAGGCACTTAGCAGAGGCTATTTCCAGTGCTAAAGCGCTTGAAAAGCACCCCAGTGTGAAAGGAGTCTTAGGGTGAGAACAGAGCGATAAAACACAGCTGATCGCTCAGTTCTCAGCTCCCTGCCACTCTTAGCAGAGCGCTGTATACTGTCAGTCACTGAGAGGCTGAGCCAGGTGCCAGACAAGGCTCCTGTATGGATCCCAACCATATGGTCATGATCTTTACCCAGCCAGGACCGACCCAGTGACGTCACAGGAGTGCAGAACGATGTGCACCCCTGTGATCCACAGGAGAAGTGCAGCCAAATGATCTTTGGCTGTACTTCTCCCTTAATGCAAATAAATCACCAGGGCCAGATGGCTTACACCTGAGAGTCCTCAAAGAACTCAGCCAGGTTATAGTCAGACAGCATTTTTTCACACCTGCCTAAAACTTTTGCTCAGTAGTGTATACCCACTCAAGTGACTAACCACAGGTGATATGAATGAATGAGATGAAACAAATCCTGCTACACAAGTTGTACCTTTTTATTTGTAGACTTTTCTTATCCACAGCCATTCAAAGTACAGAATTTACATAATCAGAAGGGGGGGGGGTAGGTTTCTGATGTCACGCACAGCACGAGCAAGGAGCTGAGTGTAATCTGACACCTGAGCGAAGGGAATGGACACACCTCCCTCTACAACTGAGACTGTCAGTCTCCAGTCTCCTGCTGTGTTCTGAAACTCCCATCTCCAGATCCCCTGGATCCATTGCAGTTGAAATAACCTGTTAGAAATGACTCATGCAGATAGCAGAGAAAGGAGACAGCAGACAGAAATCACACTAGGTGCTTTGGATTGAGGCAAATGCACACTATATAAGGATATGCTTTGTTCATTTTTCATTTCAGAAGTTTACAACCACTTGGGGGCACCTGGGGGCCCATAAAACTTTCTAAACTGACAGGCAATGCATCAGTGTGCATTCCTTGTACTAGGAACCTGCTTAAAAACAATTTCATGCAAATATACAGTACGACCAATTAACTGAAAGCCAGATCTCACCTGCCCACTACCCTCTGCTCATGCTATTTACTTCTTGCCTTGCCCAGGAAGCTGGGAGGTGTAGATTCAATTTGCGTGATATTTCACCTTGAGATTTTGTGGTTCCTAGGCTGCTATACATTAGACCCACACAGTATGCAGTATCCACTATGCAGAGGATGCTTTAATACAAAATAAGGGGTCAAATTTTAAAGCTAAATATGGTCCATCCCTGGCTTAAAAAGGCACAATTATAAAGCACAGATCTAGGCTTTATAAAGGTGCCTGGTACCTTTTTTAATAAGCACAGGTGTGATTACTACTTCCATTCCTCTGCCTCAAACTCCATTGTAATGAATGGGAAAAAAGTTCCAGATGGATGAGATCTCAGTCAATTGAACTTCTAATGTCACGTGTTTGGCCCTTCCTCCTATTGCAGAGTGTTCTTGGCAGTGCTATGCAGGACACAGCAGGCCCCACACAACACCCTACATTTTATGAATGATAATGCTATATATTTGTTCCTATGCTATGGTTAGGGGATCTACCAATCTCCTTCCATTGCTGTTGCTGATCACCTCTAAAAGTGTGTAGACAATAGAGCCAATAAGATTAGGTAGTTCAGCATATCAACATTAGAAAATCAAAAGAGAAAAATATACTACAAAGCACATGTAGCGGGTATGTAGTTTCCCGGGTGTAAATTTGAACTTGGCAGAGACATCAGTGATGTGTAATTCCCTGCGGCCCGGTGGGTGGCGCTGTCACCCTGGGCTGGGGTTGAATCATTGCTGTGTGCTGTGCCTCCTTTTTGTCCTTCCTCGGCAGCGGTATGGTGGGGCGGGGAGCCCGCCGTGCTTGCTGGGAGAGGGTATAAAGTGGCCGGCCATCTTTGTCATGGGGTCGAAGTCCCAGGCACCTTCAGCTTGCGGACGGTGGTTTGTGTCGGTCCTCTGGGTGGCCTAGGCCTAGAGGACAGCCGGAGGTCGTGTTCCATCCCAGGCACCTTTAGCCTTGGGTGAGGTACTCGGATGGAGGTCCGGAGCTCAGTGCCCAACACTGAGTTCTGTGAGGGAAGGAGATCCTAGGGAACCCCGGGAGTGGGTACCCGAATCCGGAAGGCGCAATAAACTGGGGGGAGCTCCTCACTTGAAGACCCGGTGCAGCATATTGCCGGTGACAGGTGAGCCTCTCGTCGGAGACCGCCTGGAAGGAAATTCCCCTCGTGCGGAGACCGTAACCCACTTTCAGGAAGGAAAGTGGAGAAACAAATTGTGTCTGGGCCTATTCGCATCCACACCTCCTTTCCTGTTCTATATCCAAGGGAGTTCAACTGTTTGTGTTCATTTAAGTGGAATAAAGGAGTGTTGAACTTTAACGGTGTGGGGCTCATTTCCTAACAGACATTGTTCAAGGTGACTCTTGGAGGGAGGATCCAGGTGCACAACACTGACCCGAAGGTAATACAAGAACGTTGCTTATACCGCACTGACACATGTGGTGGAAGCCAGGCGTGGTGTCCCCTCTCCCTCCCCTCTAAGATACCCCTAGACAAGAGACGAGACGAGACGAGAGAAAGAGAGGAGTGAGAGGGGGTGCTACACACAAAAATATAAAATATGTATATCAAGTAAATATACAGTAAATTGGATAAATAACATTTGATATGTCTTTTATGTTGATTTACTGGTTATTCTTTTTAGCTCTTTTGTGTCAAACATTTTAAGGATGAGTCATAAAATTCAGGTGTAGTGTGGAAAAAAACACTGTGGGGTCCAACTGATAATGTTTTCAGCTCTCTATTTTAAATAGGCCCCTTAGCATTAGTTTAAAAAGTTTTAAACAAATCATGCCAGACTCTTCATTTCTGTAATAACGATCTTATTAAGCCACTTGTAAATGTGGCATTTAGGGAAATTCATCCAAAGAGTTTATCTGTGTTGGGTAAGTTCTTTTTACAAGCTGATTTCTTGAGCGTTGCCACAAGGCAGCAGGGTAATTTGTTGTGTTTTGTGTTGATCCCAACAGTTACTTAATATGTGCACAACAGAAGACTGCTAATCTATTTCATTTTCATGTTTCCAAACTGCTTGCTCAGTGTCTGGCCACCAAGTGAAAATCTAATAACAAAACCTCTGCCAAGGATTGTGTCTGTCCAAATCCTCATAATGATGAACAGGCTGACAATAATTTCTTTACAGCTCAAACAATCTGGACAGTGGCTTCGGGAACATGCAATACTTAATGAGCGCTGAATTTCATTTCAATAATAGCTATTCCCCTTCCTACCAGGAATGGCGTCCCAGCCTCTTTATTAGCGAGTGAATTTGGTGAAATTGATTTTGCTGCAAAATTATGGATTTTGTCAGAACTAAAACTTTCACAGTCACTAAATAATCTGCTTAGGCACAATTTGCATGAAAAAAAATCTACTCTAAAAAGCAGAATCTCAGCCAAAAATAAGAAATTGTCTATTAAAAGATAAAATAAAAACAACTTCTGCTGCAATAGTCACCTTCAATTCAGAGATTCCCTCACAATACAATTTTATTGCCACTCGATGTCATTCATTCATCAACCCACTTCCTCTGAGCCCAGGTCATTCTTGACCTACAACAGCTTGTTGGAATTTTTCTTATGGCCCTTGATGATCATGTTATGATTTTGCCACATTATCTGTACAACAATATTGGTTCTTCTGCAACTTTTTTATGATTCCATTTTTATGAAATAATTTCTGAAGGAGGAAGACCAGCGGGACAATAACAGGAAAATGTTCTTGTATGTATGAGTTAAGCCCCGTACACACGATCGGTTTAACTAATGAAAACCGTCCGATGGATGGTTTTCATCAGACAAACCGATCGTGTATGGTACCCATCGGTCTTTTTTCAAAAACCGATGGGAATTTCCGATCGTCTATGAGCAAGTCCATCGGATAAAAAACCCACGCATGCTCAGAATCAAGTCGACGAATGCTCAGAAGCATTAAACTTCATTTTTCTCGGCTCATCGGAGTGTTTTACGTCACCGCGTTTGGAACGGTCAGTTTTTTGACTGATGGTGTGTGGCCAAGACTGATGAAAGACAGTTTCATCGGATTTCCGATGGTCAAATCCATCGGACGAAAATCCATAGGTTATCCGATCGTGTGTACGGGGCTTAAGTTTCATGTATCATATATATATTCATCTAGTTAGATATGTTCCCTTGCCTCCCTCCTTCAGGTGTTTTCTATTTTCTATGTAGCGGCCTCACCCTCTCTCCATCTTTATCGGTTACACACCAACTCATGTCTAGGGGTTCCTGGGTTGTGAGAGTGAGATGCGCCACGGCCCATGTCCTCCCCATTGTAGTAGGGAGGTGAAGGCCACTTCCTGATGTTTCCTCGGGCCGGTGTGTTCTGTGAATGCACTGAGTCTGTAATTGCAAGCTCACCAGCCTCCCCTTTGCTTCCAGTAACTGGAGTTCACACACCGGAGAAAGGTCCAACACTTGTTTATTTGACACTCCAATACGCAAAGCACAATAAACAGTTCTTTTGCAGCAAACTGGTTGGGACCTATAACCTTGCCAACGGTGGGGCGAGCAGATCGAGGCACTTCCTAAAGTTTGAGTTCTATGCCACTGTACTATGACCAGCGGCGCCTAAGCCAATCCGGCTGTTACAGAACAGGAAGGATGGGGTCTCTTCCAGCAACCCCTATGAACAGCAATGGAGCCCTCTTCGATACGCTGTGGCCCCTATCAGGGGGATGTGTCCTCCCAAGAGAGTTCCCAGAGGCCCACTGTCACCGGGTTGGTGCTGCTCCGGGTCTCCAGTGGGTAACCTCCCCGGCCTCCTCACCTCAGGTACGAGTCCCTCCGCTCAGGGACCCTCGGACAGTCCACCCTAGCGGGACCCAGTCGAAGGTACTGGGCCCCAGGCCTCCTCGATAGTACCTCACCCCAGGCTAAAGGTGCCTGGGATGGACGCCAACATGACTCCGGACCAGGCCATGGGCACCTGGACCAGATTCCTGGATCTCCCGCACCCAGGCCTAAGGGCCCTGGGTGCAGACCGCAACCCTCCTCCTCCGAGGACCTCCTTCTCCGCAAGACGACGACGACCTCGTGGTCCGGCGTCTCCCCCTTTTATCTCCTCCCTTCAACGGCCCGGCGGGTTCCCCGCCCCAGCCATACCATCTCCGGGAAGAGACCAAACAGGGAGCACTGCAGGGGATGATTCTACCTGAAGCCCGTGGGTACTACGCCACCCACAGGCAAAGGAGAATATTACATCCTCCAATCCTCCACGAAACAAAAAGGGGTCTGAATCCTAACACAATTATACACCTGGGTTACACTATTGCCCAGGTGTATCCCATCAATTTGAGGACCCCGCTACATCTATTTCTAAGGTCTGATTAACCGCTTGCCGACCGCCTCACGTAGATTTATGTCGACAAAATGGCACAGGCAGGCAAAGCAACATATATATACACGTTGCTTTAAACCTGGCCCCTAGCGGGTGCGCACACACCCGCTGCGGTCTCCGTGACCGTGCCCGCGGGACCCGCGGACTCGATGTCCGCCAGTGTCCTGCGATCGGGTCACAGAACGGCAGAACGGCAGAACGGGGGGGATGTCTTTGTAAACAAGACATCTCCCTATTCTGCCTAGTGACACAGCACTGATCGTCTGCTCCCTCTCATCGGGAGTAGCGATCAGTGACACATCACAGTAAGCCATGCCCCCTAACAGTTAGAATCACTCCCTAGGACACACTTAACCCTTTCAGCGCCCCCTACAGGTTAGCCCATTCACTGCCAGTCACCTTTACACAGTAATCAGTGCATTTTTATAGCACTGATCGCTGTGTAAATGTGAATGGTCCCAAAATAGCGTAAAAAGTGTCCGATGTGTCTGCCATAATGTCGCAGTCACGATAAAAATCACAGATCACTGCCATAACAAGTAAAAAAAAGATTATAATAAAAATGCCATAAAACTACCCCCTATGTTATAGACGCTATAACTTTTGCGCAAACCAATCAATATATGTTTATTACAATTTTTTTACCAAAAATATGTAGAAAAATACGTATCGGCGTAAACTGAAAAAAAATGTTTTTTTTTTAAAACATTGGGGATAGCAAAAAGTACAAAATATTGCTTTTTTTTTAAAAAATTGTCGCTCTATTTTTGTTTATAGCGCAAAAAATTAAAAACGCAGAGGTGATCAAATACCACCAAAAGAAAGCTCTATTTGTGGGGAAAAAAGGACGTCAATTTTGTTTGGGACCCACGTCACACGATCGAGCAATTGTCAGTTAAAGCGACCCAGTGCCGAATCGTAAAAAGTGGCCCGGTCATTTGCCAGCCAAATGGTCCGGGCCTGAAGTGGTTAAGTAGGATGGGTGTTCCTGATACAGCTCCATTTTTGGTTGTTAAGTTTTATCTCTTCCCTACATATATATGTACATGGTCAGACCTAGATTACTTTAGCTATGATTAAGCACCTTCATACGGTGTGAAATGCGTTAGCCGCTTTTCCTGATTTCTGTAACAGGAAGTGACTGTACTGGATTTCATCTGCTACACAAGATATCAATAAAGATGCCTTTAACAGTGTGCGGCCATCCAGGATTTTTTCTTCCTTCCTAGTTCGTTGCAGAGCCAGCACCTGTAAGTTCCTAAAAGGGCGTGTGCTTTAGAGGACTGGGGCTTAGAGCGGCAATCCTTCTTTACCACAGCTTGTAACCGGACAGTGAAAGGAGAAGTAGCAAAGTGATAAGCTTACTGTCACTCTGATTTCTCTTCCTATCAGCAAGCTTCTTGTCAGCACATGAACTGATTGGCTCCCTTATTTGCTTCTTCCTTTCACATTCCAGCCCTGTTGTAGACTGCTAGAGGCTGATACCAGGGCAAATTCAGAGACTTACACTACTTGGATCTAAAAAATACAATTAATGATGTGTTATTACTTACAGAGCTGCATTATTTGTGTCTACTATGTGTCTAGAGTTTACTCTTTAATGTATTTAAAGTGGTTGCAAACCCTCTCCTATACCCAGTGAAGTGAACAGCCTCAGATGATACACAGAGATTAAACAAATCTCCCCACATAAGTTTTACATGTATATCTGCAGTCTTTTTCGGTCTACACTCTTTAGAAACGGCAGATCGTGTTAGTAATTTTTCTTCCTGTTTCAGCAGTGGGAGTGAAGTCTAGGCATACACTCTGCTTATCTATCTGTAAGTTCCCTCCTCGACACAAATTTCCAGCTGCTTTTATCTTCTGTGTCAGAGAACTTGTCAGAAGTTATCATACTGATAACAGAGGAAGGGAGAAGCAGAAAGACACTGCACTCAGAGCTTTGGAAAGAGATAAGTAAACACTACAGATATATGTGCCCGGGTCAGATTTAATGAATGGGGTTTACAACCACTTTAATTGTTGTTTATTTAGAGGGTGTAGATTTTTTGGGAGCATTTAAGCCAATCGGTAGGTGTCGTGTACTCTATGTCCTCCGGCACCTGCCAATCATCAGGCAGAGATACCTATGCAAACAAGGCAGATCGCCGTTCTGACAGGGGGGAAGAGATGCATTTTATTTGTCCCTGCAAAGGAATAAATTCCATCTCTTCCCCTAGTAAAAGCACACAGTTCACATAAACACTGGTTAGGCACACATTTTACCCTTTGATCGCACTAGATATTATCCCCTTCCCAGCTGGTGTCATTAGTACAGTGACAGTGCATATTTTTAGCGCTGATCACTGAATTAGTGTCACTGGTTCCTAAAAAGTGTCAAAAGTTTAAATTAGTGTCAGAATGTGTGCCGCAATATTGCAGCCCCACTATAAGTACGTATTTTAACAAAAAATACCTTAATTTCGTTTTTTTAATAACTCCAATGCAATTTTTACAGAAATCTATTTACAATACCTAATCTAACATGTGATGTAGTCTATCAACGAGACACCTGCTCTATTTTGAATAATAAGAACCCATGCAAGTCATTTATAGTACATATTATTAAATTTTCTGTGGCACCTGCTGTGATTTAAATACACAGTGACCACTGACATTATATTACTTTTAGCCTCAATTATTTTGAAAAAATATTTCAATATTTAACCACTTCCAGACCGGCTCACAACGATATACGTCAGCACTTTGAAGAGGAATATCGTTGGTATGGCAGCAGCTAGCTGCCATAACCCCGGTATCCTCTTCTTCAGTGAGCGGTCCGGTTTCAGATAAAAGTGGTCTCTGTGGCGGATTCGCCGCAAGATTACTTTTATCGGCCGCACTCCGGTGCCCTCAGCCGCTTACCGGAGCCGCCGGCAGTGGCGGAGGCGATCAGGTTCTGTCCCCTCTGTGGTATGGAGCTGAGTAAGGGGAAGATAGCCCCCACCCGGCTCCATACCATTGCAGAGCAGAAACGATGTCAAAACGAGAATTGTTTTTAAAAGTTAAGAGGTAGAGGAGGGGTGGGTGGGGTGAGGGTTGGAGGGATGGGGGCGGGCTGAGGGGGTGGAGGGAGGGAGAGTTGGGGACCTCTGGTTGGACAACTCAGAAGTTAACAGGATACAAGTGTTGTAAGAGGGTGTAGGGCATTCTACATATGTTAGTTTATATTTTGCTTCTGTGTACTTTTTAGATAAAATAAACCAAAGAAATAAAAAAAAAAATTAAAAAGTCACTTCCGCACATATCTCCCAAAGGGACATTTTTTTTTAAATAACGTTTTTTAGATTGTTTTATTGCATTTTAGTGTAAATATGAGATCTGAGGTCTTTTTGACCCCAGACCTCATATTTTAGAGGTCCTGTCATGCTTTTTTTTCTATTACAAGGGATGTTTACATAGGTAATAGGAATAAAAGTGACACATTTTTAATTTTTTTTTAAAAGAACAGTGTAAAAATAAAAAGTAAAATAAACGTGCCCCATCCCGCCAAGCTCCCGTGCGAACGCATATGTGAGTAGTGCCCGCATATGAAAACGGAGTTCAAACCATACATGTGAGGTATCACCGCGATTGTTAGAGCAAGAGCAATAATTCTAGCCCTAGAATTTTTTAAACATCGTCTATGGAGATTTTTAAGGGTAAAAGTTTGTCGCCATTACACAAACATGTTGGGTATCAATTTACTCGGCGTAACATCATCTTTCACAACATAAAAAAAAATTGGGCTAACTTTACTGTTGTATTATTTTTTAATTCAAAAAAGTGTATTTTTTCCAAAAAAAGAGCGATTGTAAGACCGCTGCACAAATACGGTCAGACAGAAAGTATTGCAACGACCGCCATTTTATTCTCTAGGGGGATGTTAGAAAATAACACAATATATAATGTTTCTAGGTAATTTTCTACCAAAAAAAAAAAAATATTTTAAAGAGGCTCGGACCTTAAGTGGTTAAAAATCTAAAAATTGCACATTTTCAAAAAATGTATATATTTATGGGGCAAATAGTTTAGTTCAGTTTACAGGTATCCCGTATAGGACAACCTTCTGCATTTCACTGCATGTATTTTCTTTCTAACTGCAGTACAGTTATTAGGAGAATTAGGGATCTACTCAAATTACACAAACAATAGGGTAAACTTTTTATTGTTTTAGCACAGCCTCGAAGTATGATTTTGGTTAGAGTAACCAAAAGATATCAGATCTGCTATCACAGAGCCTAATTATAAAAAGAAAATTCAGTTTTTTCATTTTTTATCACAACTTTAATGGCAGTCACAATTTTTCCAAATTTTGATTTCACGCTTATGGCTTTGACTTTCACAGTAAATAAACTTCATGGTATTTAAAAATGTTAGAAATATAATATTTATGTGTGAAAAAAAAAATCATATATATATATATATATATATATATATATATATATTTTTTTAGGCAGTGCAATTGAAAATTAATGTTCAAAGTATTTGATCTACAAAGAATACGTTATATCCTCATCTGAAAATTAAAACAAAACATCAAAATGCCTTTCAACGGTCATAAGAGAATAATATAGGCTACCATTACTCTTATTTTAAGAGTTTTAGTTCTTTGGCTGTCATGTGTTGGAAGAAGTATAGAGATAATGAATTCTACCACTTTTCTGACATTAATTTACAGCATGCTTGTTCCAAGTTTACGAATCAAAGATACAACAGGACAACAACCCTATTGGCTTAAAAAGTTAATATTGCAATAAGTCTACCACTATTAAATCTGCAATATAATTACTATAATATTTCTACCAGAGTTAACTCAACCAAAATAGTGGGAACTTACATCTTTACTAACTGTACATACAGACTCCTTTGGGAAAGGCAACTGGCATTTTCAAAAGGAAATCAACAAAGGCAGCACTCTATTTCTTTTAGCAAAGGATTCCCGTTTGTTTCTAACTTTGCTGTTAAATTTTTAAAGTTGAATGAATTACATTATTCAGTGTTACAATGGTTCAGAATAGGGATGAACTCGATGTTCGAACATCGGGTGTTCGCTTGTTCACCGAACAGCGATAATTAAGGGACATTCACGGGAAATTCAAGCGCCGTGGAACACCCTATAATGCACTGAGAGATCGCAGTGCATTGCTGTATGATGATTAGCCAAAACATACACCTGACCTTGCATGCTTTGACCAATCACAGCGCGCTCTGCTGAGAGAGCCATAACTGGCCAAAGGCAGGGTGCATTTGGCCAATCATTGCTCAGGGGGACTAAGTCCACGCCCCACACACTATATAAGGCTGCATACATAACGGCCGTGTATAGTGTGTGGACGGAGATAGATTGAGCTAGATTAGCCAGGCAGGTTAGTTAGTGGCAGTGTATTTGATATACATATATATATATATATATATATATATATATATATATATATAAATATATATATTGTTAAAGGGGGCTTCCAGATTCCGATAAGCCCCACACCCGCAGACCCCCACAACCACCGGGCAAGGGTTGTGGGTATGAGGCCCTTGTCCCCATCAACATGGGGGCAAGGTGCTTTGGGAGGACCCCAAAGCACCCTCCCCATGTTGAAGGCATGTGGTCTGGTACGGTTCAGGAGGGTGGAGGGGCTGCTCTCTGGCCCCCCTTTTCCTGCGGCCTGCCAGGTTGCATGCTCAGGTAAGGTTCAGGTATGGATTTTGTGGGGACCCCCACGCCATTTTTTTTACATTTTGGCACAGGGTTTCTCTTAAAATCCCTACCGGGCCTGAAGGGCCTGGTATGAAATTTGGGGGGACCCCACGCAATTTTTTTTTTAAATTTTGGTTTGGGGTTCCCCTTAATATTCATACCAGACCCAAAGGGCCTGGTAATGGACTGGGGGGGGAACCATGCCGTTTTTTTCAATGACTTTTATCTGTATTTTCGGGACCCGACAATTCATTATAGCTGCGAGTTTTAAATGACTTTTTTTCCTTTAGAAATGTCATTTTGTGCAGGGACTGTTCTAAACACAGGAAAAATTTGCCACTTTACAGGCATACTATAGACACCCCCCAGGTACGAAATTTAAAGGAATATTTCACTTTTATTGTTTCACTTTAAGCATTATTAAAATCACTGCTCCTGAAAAAAATGCTGTTTTTAAAACTTTTTTTGCATTGATACGTGTCCCCTGGGGCAGGGCCCGGGTCCCCAAACACTTTTTATGACAATACCATGCATATAAGCCTTTAAAAGTAGCACTTTTGATTTCTCCCATAGACTTTTAAAGGGTGTTCGCGGCTTTCGAATTTGCTGAGAATTTTTCGCTATTCGGCGAACAGGTGAACACCCGATGTTCGAATCGAACTTACGTTCGACCCGAACATCGGGCTCATCCCTATTATAAACATGGGAAAGATGCGCTACTTCACAGGCAGACCCCCCAGGCACAATATTTAAAGGAATATTTGATTTTTATTCTTACATTTTAAGCATTATTAAAATCATTGCTCCTGAAAAAACATCCCCTGGGGCAGTACCTGAGTCCCCATACACTTTTTTATGGCAATAACTTGCATATAAGCCTTTAAAATCAACACTTTTGATTTTTCACGTTCGTGCCCCATAGACTTTAACAGTGTCCGCACAAATTTTTCACCTGTTCGCATTTTCTGGTGCAAACCGAACCAGGGGGGGTGTTCGGCTCATCCCTAGTTCAGAATACACATCTATAGTTTAACGATTTCCTGATTTAAATTTTGGACAAAAGGGAACAAAACAACACTTAAAAAGAATCTGTTGTCCTTGCTTCTTATTCCGCTCTCTGCATTACACTGCAAGGTATATTGTTTAACCTGAATCTATCCATCTTTCAGCTCATGGATGTTATATAACCGTTTAGGGTTGGTTTTGTTAGAGAAATCGGTGTATTAGAAACACGGACAGTGCTAGTGAGATCGGGATTACCAATCGTAAAAGGGGCAATTCAGATATCGGACAAAAATTATATAATGTAATTGAGTCAGGTAAATGCATTGGTGAATGCAGATGCCAAATGTGTTTTAATCGATGTGCTGAAAAAAGATGCAATTGGTCCATGGACTGATATTTAATTCCTTTATAAATATGCCCCAATGTTTTTTAATAGAATGCTTTCACATCAACGTTTTAGGTTGCAGCCTGTTGGGAATGAGTGCCATATCTTGGTGCATTTGCCTGTGTTTTTCCATTTCAGTCAATTGAAATAAAATTCTTAAAAACAAAAGTGTCTAAACTGCTTGTTGACATATCTCAATACAAGGTCCTTTATTGTATACATTGCAGTGTATATACGTAGCCTTAAAAAGATCTTTGATGTCTAACAAAGCAAGCTCATGCAAGGCAAATCCATGTACTGACCTTAATTTTCATGATATTTTGGTTTCATAAGCGTTCACCATGCACAAAATTAGACTGCATAATCAATAATGTGTGATAAGCAACCCTCTCTCTTTGATTGACCATCCTCTCCCATTGTTGGTGCAGCCTCCACTTGCCAACAACTAGAATTCCCTCTGAGATCTAGTGCAATATCCAATACCTGTTTTCCTGCATTGGGAGTGATGATTGCAAATTTTCAAGTCAGCGTTGCCTACAATGTCTTTCTCATACAAAGAAATTACAGCAAAGAAGTGGCTATTTACAGATAACTCTTACTTCTGTGCTTCCAGTACTCCTATAGTTGCCCTAGAGAAAGAGTTTGTGAGCAGGAAGGGTTCTTATGGCAAAAGAAACATACTATGTAGCTCAGTGTAAAATCCCAGCTCTGTGTGCTGGGTGCCAGAAAAGGGGCAGTCAATTAAGCTGGCTGAAGAAGCCAAAGCTGGCAGAAGATGTCTGAGCTGGTGAGAGAGCTAGGGGACATTGCATTGCTGGAGCAGAGGTAAGTATACAGTAGATGGCTTGCATTGTGGGGACTATGGGTGGATGCTGGTGGATTTTTGTAAAATAGTCAACATGTCCTTTAAAATATACACAATTACAGTGCTTCCCAGTATGCCTCAATTTAATTCCAGCAATAGATGGGAAGTCGTTTGTACTGCTACCGAAACACAGCACCGCTTTAATGTATGTATGCTACCACAAACCATTACAACACACACAATGGCCATATCGTTCTGGAATAGAAATAGTCGATTTGGGCCAGTTTTGGCCCAATGATAATAAAGCAGTACTATAGGGTTATAAATAAATAAGCGTACACAGTCAAAGTGTGCCTTTGCTTAATTTCACCTTGACACAACGCCAATTTCCAAAAATATCTCTAAAAAGCCCCGCTAAGTTGCTGGCTATTTTTACTAGGCACATCCTGTGCCTCCTGTGCCCAGCTTCTGGACAAATCCTGCATATTTTGTGTTAATTATGTATGAGCTGTAATATGAGAAAATAAAGCAGAAAATCCATTCTTTGATTAATGTGCTCTGTAGCAGTCATTCCATCTTAATTTCATCCTGTGTCAGTGATATTGCAGCTCAACAGTCGGACTGGCCACCATCTATTCAATTATAGGAAAGGAAGGGAAGGCTGAACCAAACAAGAAGAATTCATTTATTATCACTAGATAAGGTCATAAGCAGTGTTTGGGAATCTTCAGCCATATTTACATAAAGGACTGTGCAAAACACAGTTTGAGGCTGTGGTCTTTTCTATTGTCTCATTGCATATCCATTTGCTTTTTAGAAAGGATCAAAATGACTAGCGGTGATCAAACAGGCCCAGGATCAATTTGCAAGTTTTTCACTAATCTTGCTTTCAGTGAACCCCATAAAATTTGATGAGGTGCTAATCTGTAGGGCTAATAACCAGGCTATTGTTAAACAAGGTATGGTAAGCCAGGCACTGTCATGGGGAATATGTACCAATTGTCAGGGTCACCTGTGGCCAGGTGACAGATGCACACCGTAGGGGGACAGGAGTGCACCGCGAGGTAGTGAACCCTATGGCTGGCTTCTGCGGGTAGGAAACTGGGTGGTTGTGGAAAGCGGGACCAGAGGAGCACAACCGGGATCCTAACGGAAGCTAGAGCCAAGATTCCCCAGGGCGCGGAGTCTAAGACCCAGCTGGTCTTCTCCAGGGCCCCTAGTGGTGAGGATGTTGTGCTGCAGGCTGGGACCAGGTCGCGGCCCCTGGAGTTTCCTAGCTCACACCCCGTAGGATAAGGGGAAAAGAGGGGAAGCAGCAGCACAGGATAAGAGAGAACCGAATAACAAGCCGAAGGTCAGGGGCCACAAGCAGACAAGGATAACGAAAGAACGAGCCGAAGGTCAAGGGTCACGAGCAGACAGGGATAGTCGGGGACAAGCCAATAACGTAACAGAGAGACAGACGTAGCACACGGCAGGCAGGAACCCAAACACACAATGCCTAACAAACACGTTGATCAGCAAGGCAGGCTTGCAGTGCACAGGTTAATATAGTGTTCTGTGATAGGGCCTGGGGTGGAGTCAGGCTGGGAGGAGATTATAAAGGAAGCCAGGTGAAGGAGGTCTGGTCTCTAGATGAACACATTAGGAGGAAGGTAAGATGGCAGACAGACATTAATGCATATCCATGACAGTACCCTCCCTCTTACGAGGCCTCCCCCTTCCCCGCCTGGGCCCAGGTTTAGAGGGAAACTTCAGATGAAACTCCTTTAACAGACGAGGTGCAAAGACCTCAGATGCAGTGATCCAAGACCTCTCCTCAGGACCAAACCCTTTCCAATGAACGAGGTACTGAAGAACGCCTTTACAGAGTCGGGAGTCCAGAATTTGACTGATCTCGTACTCCTGATTATCCTCAGAGACAGGCGCCACGGTAGGGAGAGGACGAGAGAATTTATTGAGGACTAAAGGCTTTAGAAGAGCAACATGAAAGGAGTTAGTGATTTTAAGGCTCTTAGGAATCTGGAGTTTGAAACAAACCGGATTCAGTTTAGCAGTTACCGTGTATGGACCGATGAATCGTGGAGCTTCAGAGAAGGAACTCGGAGCTTGATGTTCCTGGTGGAGAGCCAGACTTTGTCCCCTGGCTGAAGAGAAGGCGGTTTACGCCTGCGGCGGTCGGCAAAGCCTTTGAATTTTTCAGCAGCTGCCCGGAGGGAATCATGAACGTGACCCCAAACGGAATTGAGAGACTCCTGAACCGAAGCCAAAGCTGGAATGTCAGGAGAACAGATCATGGGAAGAGGAAGTTGAGGGTGTTTTCCATAAACTGTGAAAAAGGGTGTCTTCTGCGAACTGGTATTCACATGATTGTTATGGGAGAATTCTGCCCACGGGAGTAGAGAGGACCAATCGTCATGGTGAGAAGACACAAAGGTGCGAAGAAAGACCTCTAACTCCTGATTAACCCTCTCAGTCTGTCCATTGGATTGGGGATGGTAAGAAGAAGAAAAATCCAAGACAATATTGAGGGATTTGCAAAAGGCTCTCCAAAAATGAGACGTGAATTGGACTCCCCTGTCGGAAACAATATGAGAAGGGACCCCATGTAGGCGGAGAATTTCTCGAATGAAAATGGGAACCAAGGCAGGGGCAGAAGGAAGACCAGGAAGAGGAACAAAATGAGCCATCTTGGAGAATCGACCGATTACCACCCAAATGACTGTATTATTCTCAGACAGTGGGAGATCGGTGATAAAATCCATGGCAATATGGGCCCAGGGTTCCTTAGAAATGGGCAAGGGCATGAGGAGACCAGCAGGAGCTTGTGTGGAGGATTTGGACTGAGCACAGACGTGACATGCTTTAACGTAGTCTTTGACGTCTGAGCGGAGATTAGGCCACCAGTAGTGACGACTGATGAGTAGGAAGGATCGGAGGAATCCAGAATGCCCTGCCACCTTGGAATCATGTCCCCAACGAAGGATCTTAGCTCTTAGCTCAGTGGGGACAAAGGCCTTACCAGGCGGAATTTTTGACTTCAGGGTGGTAGAGTGGGCAACAATGCATGAGGTTGGAATGATCGGCTCAGGTTCAGGGGCGGACTCCTCGTCCAAAGTGTCAAATGACCTAGAAAACGCATCAGCCCGACCGTTGCAGGAACCAGGTTTGTAGGTAATCGTGAAATTAAAACGGGCAAAGAAGAGACTCCACCTGGCCTGTCTAGGATTCAGACGTTTAGCATTCTGTAGATACTGTAAATTCTTGTGATCGGTAAAGATCGTTATAGAGTGAGGGGAACCCTCCAAGAGATGACGCCACTCCTCTAACGCCAATTTAATTGCGAGAAGTTCCCGATCACCGATGGCATAATTCCTCTCTGCCTGAGAATTTTTTTTGGAGAAGAACGCACATGGTTGGCGTCTCTTCTCAAAGATTTGAAGAAGCACAGCTCCCACCCCCATTGAGGAAGCGTCCACTTCAATAAAAAATGCATTCCCAGGATTTGGTCTCCTCAAGAGGGGGCCAGAAACAAAGGCCTGTTTCAGGTTGTGAAATGCAGAGACAGCTTCGGGAGGCCAGTCTCTGGCATTCACACCCTTCTTGGTCAAAGCGATAATAGGCGCGGCAATGGAAGAGTAATTCCTTATGAACTGCCTATAATAATTAGTGAAGCCAAGAAAGCGCTGTGTGGCCTTGAGGCTAGCAGGAAGAGGCCAGTTGGTGATAGCCAAGACCTTCCCAGGGTCCATACGAAGACCCGAACATGAGACGAAGCACCCCAAAAACAGGACCTCAGAACATTCAAAGGAACATTTCTCCAGCTTGGCATAGAGATTGTTCTCTCTAAGACGTTGAAGTACAGTGCGGACATGGTTTCTGTGGACGAGCAGATTTTCAGAAAAGATCAGAATGTCATCCAGATAGATGACAACAAACTGGTACAGCAGATCTCTGAAAATTTCATTGACAAAGTTTTGAAACACGGCTGGAGCATTACACAGACCAAAAGGCATCACCAGATATTCGTAATGCCCGTCTCTAGTGTTGAATGCAGTCTTCCATTCGTCACCCTCCCGTATTCGAATGAGATTGTACGCGCCTCTGAGATCCAACTTGGTGAAAATGGAGGCACCCTTCAACCTATCGAATAGCTCAGATATTAAGGGTAAGGGGTATCGATTTTTAATAGTAACCGCATTTAAACCCCGATAATCGATGCAGGGTCTTAAGGTACCATCCTTTTTGGCAACAAAAAAGAACCCTGCCCCTGCAGGCGATGAGGATTTCCGGATGAAACCTCTCTCCAGATTCTCTGCGACATACTCCGACATGGCCTGGGTCTCTGGGATGGACAGAGGGTAGGTACGACCCCTGGGTAGAGTTGCTCCGGGGACAAGATCAATAGCACAGTCAAAAGACCTGTGGGGAGGAAGCACCTCAGCTGATTTCTTACAGAACACATCCCGGTAATCGCTGTATGCAGCAGGAAGATCAGAAGAAACAGAAGTGGCAGCAACCGGAAGACTCTCCTTGGGGGTCACCTTGAGAAGACACGACGAGAAACATGAGGAACCCCAGGCCAGGATCTGCCCAGAGACCCAGTCCACATGTGGAGAGTGGAGCTGTAGCCAAGGGAGGCCCAATACAACTGGGGTAGAGGCCTTGGGTAGAATAAGAAAGGATATCCACTCCTGGTGGAGAATCCCTACCGACATCCTAATGGGTAGCGTCTGGAAGCGAATAGGGCCCCCTGGGAGAACAGTGCCATCAATTGCCGAGACTACCAATGGGGTAGTGAGAGGTGAAAGGGTAAGCTTCATAGAGGAAGCAGTTCTCCAATCCATAAAATTGCCGGCAGCCCCGGAATCCAGGTATGCAAGGGTTGACTGAGGAGAAGTGCCTACATGAAGGAACACCGGCAAGAGCAGGCGAGAAGGTGATGTTTCTGGGTCCAATACTCCACCTTCCAAATGTATTAGACCCGAGCGTTTCCCGGACGAAGCGAGCAGGAGTCACGAAAATGACCCTTGCCCCCACAATAGAGGCACAAGCCCAGAGTTCTGCGCCTAGCACGTTCTTCGGGGGTTAGTCTGGTCCGGCCCAGCTGCATAGGTTCTTCAGCAGGTAGAGGATGCTCCACGGAATGAAGGGAGGGGAGCTCAGACTGGCTAGGACCCAGAGAGTGCTGGCGTCTTTTTTCTAAAGACCTCTCTTGAAAACGAATGTCGATCTGGTTGCATAATGAAATTACATCGTCCAGACCGACGGGAATGGCTCTTCCCGCTAATTCGTCTTTCACTCGGTCAGAGAGGCCATGTAAAAAGGTAGCGACCAGGGCCTCATTATTCCAGCTCAATTCAGCTGTGTGGATACGGAACTGAAGAGCATATTGCCCCACTGAACTAGATTCTTGGCGAAGACGTAAGACAGCACTAGCCGCTGAAGAAGCCCGAGCCGGCTCTTCGAAGATATTACGAAAGAGCTTCAAGAAATCGGACAGACTGGAAACCACCGGATCGTTCCTCTCCCACAGGGGGGCAGCCCAGGCCAAAGCTTCACCGGAGAGGAGGGAAATGATATAGGCTACCTTAGCCCGGTCAGACAGGAAGCTTTGAGGCTGAAGCTCAAAATGAATTGTGCATTGGCTGAGAAACCCCCTGCAGGCCTTGGAGTCCCCAGAGAAACGGGACGGAGCTGGCAATCTTAGTGAGTGTGAAGCTGCGACTGGTGCGATAGGTACAGCCGCTGGTTGTACTTGGGGTTGCGGATTCGGGGTTCCCAAGGAGACCTGAAGCTGCTCGAATCGAGAAGCCAGATCCTGGAGGAATCGCATCACCTGAGTCTGATTTGATTCTTGGGCTTCGAGTCTGCGAACTATGCCCTGCAATGGATCATCCGCGGGAAGCGGGATGTCAGCCGGGTTCATGGCTGATCAAACTGTCAGGGTCACCTGTGGCCAGGTGACAGATGCACACCGTAGGGGGACAGGAGTGCACCGCGAGGTAGTGAACCCTATGGCTGGCTTCTGCGGGTAGGAAACTGGGTGGTTGTGGAAAGCGGGACCAGAGGAGCACAACCGGGATCCTAACGGAAGCTAGAGCCAAGATTCCCCAGGGCGCGGAGTCTAAGACCCAGCTGGTCTTCTCCAGGGCCTCTAGTGGTGAGGATGTTGTGCTGCAGGCTGGGACCAGGTCGCGGCCCCTGGAGTTTCCTAGCTCACGCCCCGTAGGATAAGGGGAAAAGAGGGGAAGCAGCAGCACAGGATAAGAGAGAACCGAATAACAAGCCGAAGGTCAGGGGCCACAAGCAGACAAGGATAACGAAAGAACGAGCCGAAGGTCAAGGGTCACGAGCAGACAGGGATAGTCGGGGACAAGCCAATAACGTAACAGAGAGACAGACGTAGCACACGGCAGGCAGGAACCCAAACACACAATGCCTAACAAACACGTTGATCAGCAAGGCAGGCTTGCAGTGCACAGGTTAATATAGTGTTCTGTGATAGGGCCTGGGGTGGAGTCAGGCTGGGAGGAGATTATAAAGGAAGCCAGGTGAAGGAGGTCTGGTCTCTAGATGAACACATGAGGAGGAAGGTAAGATGGCAGACAGACATTAATGCATATCCATGACACCAATGGCAACATAAAAATAAAAATACAATACAGCAGGGTGAGGGCCTATTCATGTGGCATTGAAATACACAAACCTTTTCAAATTAAAGGGCTGGTGCATACCATAAATTTGTATTTGGTGTTATGGAACAGGGTACAAAAGGATTTGTAGTCCACCACTGTAGATCAATGTATAGGTCTGTATTTCTTTGTACACAGAATTTTCAAATCTAGCTTCAAAAGCTCCAACACACACTGAGAATATGGTTGCTGTGAGCCCACTGTTTTATAATGTGGCCCCTATTCCTTTTAGATTATTGGCTCTTATGACTAAGTTGACCAGGGGCAGAAGCTAAGCAGTGTATTATAGGTTGCTCCTAATTTCTGGTGCAAAATACTGAACATATAACTCCATTGTTTTAAGGTTTGGCCCCAATACAGATTTCAAGGATCTGTGTCAAAGCCAGGGTTGAAGCAATATTGAACCTCTTTTCCAAGTATGTACATCTATCAAGAGTTTGGTGAGTAGGGATGAGCTTTATGTTCGAGTCGAACGTGAGTCCGGCTTGAACATTGGCTGTTCGCCCATTCGGCGAACAGCAAACAATTTGGGGTGGTCACTGCAAATTCGAAAAGCTGTTAAAAGTCTATGGGAGAAATCAAAAGTGCTCATTTCTTTCTCGTACATCACGGGACACAGAGCGACATAGTCATTACTAATGGGTTATATAGTTACCGTCAGGTGCTGGCACTGGCAACTTCCAAAACCGGAAGTACCCTCCCCTATATAAGCCCCTCCCATCCGGGAGCACCTCAGTTTTTTGCCAGTGTCTAAGGTGTTGGCCAAGAAGAAACATGTGTTTTTCACTGAGCTTGCGTACAGGTTCTTTTGGGCCTCAGTAAGCTATTCCGGATCCGACCAAAAAAGCTTCATAGCTAAACGGTCGGTACCCGGGCCTTGCAGAGAAGAGCAAGGTTCTGCCTGTAATGCTTCTCTTAGGAGAGCTGGACCCTGGGATCCAGAGCTCTGGTCATACCCACGACCAAGATGTTTTCTGTGCAGGGTGCTATACAGGTCCAGGGGAGTGGAATCCTTGGGAACCCGGTCCCTGAAGGTTTGATTACAATGCCTGCCGTGATAGGTGAAGTTTGGGCTTTTGTGGACCAAACAAAGTCCTGCGGCGGGGAACAGGTAAGTGGGGGCCCCCAGGAACTTGGTTCTATTGGGGGACCCCCAAGCCTAATTTGTCTTTCTGTCTGTTACCTAACGGTATTCCCGCTAATATCTGTGCATGCCTGTAACTACTAAAAAAAATGTAATAATTTTTAATGGTGGTCAAGAAAAAAAAAAAAAAAAAGAATGTTTTTTTATATATGTTTAGTATATTAAACTGCGGTACCTGTGTTTGTCCACTAGAGGCCGCTGTGGAATGTTTTTCTTGTCATATGGACTAGTTTCTTCTCAGAGAGCAAAGTCCAGGCAGCTGGTGAGTTCTCCTACAGGAAACTGTTTCCTCTGCCATGTTGCAGTGTTCGTCTATCCCCCGGCCTGCGGCAAAGGGGGCCCTGGCTCCTGTCCCTGGTTTCCATGTTTGAAAATTAGCGCCGAGGCGCACGTGGCCGCGCGCGTGCGCGTGCACGCGCCTCTATATATAGAGGTGGCTGGAAAAAGGGGCGGGGCCTGGGGGATGACGCTCTGTGCGCGCCGCAGCGCTTCTGCGCATGTGCGGGCGTCCCAGCAGGTTTTTAAAAAAGCCACATTATTGCAGTAAGCTGGCTATGAAGTACAGAGACAGAGCTGGCAACATTTAAAGGCATACAGCAAGCGGTTGATACAGACATCCCCTAGAAAGGCACATTAGTAGACACCAACTGTTTATTATAGCAGCATTTATGCTAGACTATTATCAGTAACTGGTGTATTTTCGGCTGGAATACCTCAGCTTTGTGGCTTAGGAATATGCCGTCTAAAAACTCCGGGACTAGAAATTCCAGGAGGAATAGGGGGTCTCCATCGGGCTCTGAGGATCTTGGGCATGCTTTGGCTGCACCAGTCTCCCCTGAAGAATCAGAGGTTAGTGACCGTAGGGCACCCCCAGGAGTACCTGGTACTGTGGCTGTCCCCAGTTCACCTGCTCCTGTGTATGTAACAGAGGAGGTTTTTTCCTCAGCTCTGGGAGGGCTGGAAGAGAGATTGTCAGCACTAATTGCTGCTTCCCTGTCACAGGAGAAAAGCGCTCGATCTCCGTCTCCTCCCTCAGAGTGCCTGTTAACAGAGCAACAGTCCCATACAGAGAACGACCTACCTGAGGGGGATCAGGATGAGGTTGATTCAGTTGTAGAGGAATCAACAGTGGAGGAGCCGTTCTCAGCATCACATGCTGAGAGGTTATGGGTGCAGTCCCTGACTAATATGGTCCGATCAGCATTTAAAATGCCACTTGCGGAGCCATCCTCCTCTTCTGTCTCCTCGTTGGGGTCGCTAAAAGCTCCCCAGACTGTTTGTTCTTTTCCGATCCATCCTTTACTGGAGGGGCTCATTTACCAGGATTGGGAGCATCCTGACAAAATATTTACTCCCCCCAAGAGATTTCCGGTGGTCTATCCTATGGAGGATAAGTTCGTCAGAAAATGGAAGGTCCCTACAGTGGACGCAGCCATCTCTTGTGTGAATAAATCACTGACATGTCCGGTGGAAAATGTCCAAATGTTCAAGGACCCAATAGATAAAAAATTGGAGTCCTTATTGAAATCTGCTTTTTCTACAGCAGGATTGGTGACACAACCAGCAGTGGCAGCTATAGGGGTCTGCCAAGCAGTGAAGGATCAGTTGAAACAGGTCTTAAGGGACGTGCCAGATCAGCAGGCTCTTGCTCTAGCTGATCTACCTAGAGCCTTATGCTTTGCGGTGGACGCTATAAAGGATTCAATCCATCAGGCCTCCCGCCTTACGCTGTCTGTAGTACATATGCGCAGGCTTCTATGGCTCAAAAACTGGTCTGCTGAAGCTCCCTGTAAAAAATTGCTGGTCAGCTTCCCATTTCATGGGGAGCGCTTATTCGGGGAAGACCTGGACAAGTATATCCAGAGAATTTCCAGCGGTAAAAGTACACTCTTGCCGGTCAAAAATAGAGTTAGAGGTCCCTCTTTTAAGAGGCCGGCTTTTCCAGTCCCTAGGACATCGGCTGTGAAACAGTTCCGACGGCCTCCCCGGTCAAATCCCGGAGGTAAAAATCAGGGACAGTTGCAGGGTAACAAGAAGCCCTGGAGCAGGAGAGGTACAAAACCTCCCCCAAAGTCAAATGCATGAAGGGTTGCCCCCACCCAATCGGGTGGGGGGAAGACTTCAGTTGTTCACAGAAACCTGGCGGGACACGATCCGAGACAGATGGGTGCTCTCCGCAGTAAATCTGGGATACAAATTGGAGTTAAAAAACTCCCTTCCTTCCCGCTTTATAAGGTCGAACGTGCCAAGGGATCCCCAGAAGAGAGGATCCCTCCTGTTGGCACTGGAACAATTATTGCTTCAAGCAGTAATTATAGAGGTCCCCCTGGAAGAATGGGGGTTCGGGTTTTACTCAAACCTCTTTACAGTTCCGAAGCCAAACGGGGACGTGAGGCCCATATTAAATCTAAAAGGGCTAAACAAATTCCTACATATCAGGACTTTCCGGATGGAGTCGATCCGATCGGTAGCCACTGCCCTACAAGGGGAGGAATGGTTAGCCTCGATCGACATCAAAGATGCGTATTTGCACATCCCCATCTTTCCAGCCCACCAGAAATTTCTACGCTTTGCGATAGAAGGGCGCCATTTTCAGTTCAGAGCCTTACCCTTCGGTCTGGCCACAGCACCAAGAGTGTTCACAAAAATTCTGGCCCCATTATTGGCCAATCTAAGAACACGAGGTGTAACGATAATGGCATATCTAGACGACTTGTTGCTGATAGACCACTCAGTGGAAAAACTAGAAGTGGTTGTTCACGAGACAATCAAGTATCTGGAATATCACGGTTGGATTATCAACCGAGACAAGTCAGCCCTAAAACCAGTCAAAAGTCTGGAATACTTGGGGCTAAGGCTGGATTCAGACCAGAGAAAAATTTTCTTGCCTCGAGAAAAGGGGTCGTCTTTGAGAGATTTGATCCACTTAGTGGGTTCAAAAAGACAGCCATCCATACGCCTGTGCATGAGGCTGCTGGGAAAAATGGTGGCATCATTCGAAGCAGTACCCTACGGTCAATTCCATTCAAGGAAGTTGCAAAGGGCCATACTGTCAGCCTGGAACAAAAAAGTTCAGGCTCTGGACGTACCAATGTCCTTGTCCCCTTCCGTTCGCAGAAGCCTCCGTTGGTGGTTGGTTCCCCGGAATCTGGAAAAAAGGGAAATCCTTCAGTCCGATTTCTTGGAAGGTGGTCACTACAGATGCCAGCCTTTTAGGCTGGGGAGCAGTACTGGAGCAATGGTCTCTCCAGGGCAGATGGTCGGATGCGGAAAAGGCCCTGCCCATCAATCTCTTAGAGATACGAGCAGCCCGGTATGCCCTAGTAGCATGGACATCCAAACTCCAAGGGTCCCCTGTCAGAGTTCAGTCAGACAATGCCACAGCAGTGGCATATATCAATCGTCAGGGGGCACCAGGAGTCGTGCAGCCCAAAGGGAAGTAAATTACATCCTGAGATGGGCAGAAAGATATGTCCCAGCCATATCTGCGGTATTCATTCCAGGGATGGAGAATTGGAAGGCGGACTTTCTAAGTCGCCAACAATTATGCCCAGGGGAATGGTCCCTTCATCCCGAGGTTTTCCGGACAATATGTCAGCGGTGGGGAACACCGGATGTAGATCTGCTAGCATCCAGGTTCAACACGAAAGTGGACAGGTTTGTCTCTTGGACAAGGGATCCCCTAGCGTGCGGCTCGGATGCCCTAGTGTTCCCTTGGGATCAGTTCAAGCTGATATATGCATTCCCACCGCCACAATTGTTACCTCGATTACTCCGCAGAATCAGGGTAGAAAAGAAACCAGTGATTCTGGTGGCTCCAGCGTGGCCCCGAAGAGCATGGTACGCGGAGATTGTAAAAATGTCTGTGGGGAGTCCTTGGACCCTCCCACATCGTCCGGACCTGCTTTCGCAGGGACCAATATACCACCCTTCCTTACCAGCCCTAGGTTTGACGGCCTGGCTATTGAAGCCCACATTCTAAAAAGGAGAGGGCTCTCTAATGCTGTGGTGTCTACCATGATCAATGCCAGGAAACCGGTATCCAGGCAGATCTACTATAGAATCTGGAAGGCGTACATCGCCTGGTGTGAGGCCAGGAAATGGCATCCACGTAAATACGTAATAGGTAGAATTCTGGACTTCCTACAATGGGCTGTAGATAGGAAGCTTGCCTTGAGTACTATCAAAGGTCAGATTTCGGCCTTGTCAATATTTTTTCAAAGGCCCTTGGCTTCGCATTCACTAGTCAAAGCCTTTATACAAGGAGTGATGCGTATTAGTCCTCCGGTTAATATTCCCATATGTCCATGGGATCTAAACTTGGTTCTGTCGGTTCTACAGAAACAACCATTTGAACCATTACAGCATATTTCCTTAGTGCTTCTCACCAGGAAATTGATTTTTCTAGTAGCCATTTGTTCGGCTAAAAGAGTATCGGAATTAGCAGCTATGTCCTGTAAGGAGCCATATCTGGTTATCCATAAGGACAGAGTAGTGTTACGTCCTCATCCAGCCTTTCTTCCTAAGGTGGTATCGAGTTTTCATTTGAACCAAGATGTGGTTCTTCCTTCTTTTTTCCCCAAGCCTACTTCGGTAGAGGAAAAGTTATTGCATTCTTTGGATGTAGTAAGAGCAGTTAAAGCTTATCTAAAAGCCACTGCTCAGATTCGCAGAACGGATACTTTGTTTATTCTGCCGGAAGGCCCCAGAAAGGGTCAGGCAGCGTCAAAATCTACTTTAGCCAAGTGGATTCGACAGGTCATAATACAAGCCTATAGCTTGAGAAGTAGACCGCCTCCGTTCAAAGTTAGGGCGCACTCCACGAGAGCAGTTGGAACTTCATGGGCAGTGCATCACCAGGCCTCCCTGGCTCAAGTCTGTAAGGCCGCAACATGGTCTTCCGTACACACGTTTACTAGGTTCTACCAGGTGGACGTTAGAAGTCAGGAGGATGTCGCCTTTGGGCGCAGTGTGTTGCAGGCCGCAAAAGATCCTCATGTCTGATAGCGCTCAGCTTATATATGGTGTATCCCCCCCCTCATTTGGCATTGCTTTAGGACATCCCATTAGTAATGACTATGTCGCTCTGTGTCCCGTGATGTACGAGAAAGAAAATAGGATTTTTATAACAGCTTACCTGTAAAATCCTTTTCTTGGAGTACATCACGGGACACAGAGCTCCCGCCCCTCTTTGGGGACACTTATTGCTTTGCTACAAAACTGAGGTGCTCCCGGATGGGAGGGGCTTATATAGGGGAGGGTACTTCCGGTTTTGGAAGTTGCCAGTGCCAGCACCTGACGGTAACTATATAACCCATTAGTAATGACTATGTCGCTCTGTGTCCCGTGATGTACTCCAAGAAAAGGATTTTACAGGTAAGCTGTTATAAAAATCCTATTTTTAAAGGCTAATATGCAAGTTATTGACATAAAAAGTGTTTGGGGACCTGGGTCCTGCCCTAGGGGACATGTATCAATGCAAAAAAAAGTTTTAAAAACTGACGTTTTTTTAGGGAGCAGTGATTTTAATAATGCTTAAAGTGAAACAATAAAAGTGAAATATTCCTTTAAATTTTGTACCTGGGGGGTGTCTAAAGTGTGCCTGTAAAGTCGTGCATGTTTCCCGTGTTTAGAATTGTCCCTGCAAAAAATGTAATTTCTGAAGGAAAAAAAGTAATTTAAAACCACTCGCGGCTATAATGAATTGTCGGGTCCCGGAAATACAGATAAAAGTAATTGAAAAAAACGGCATTGATTCCCCCCCCCAGTCCATTACCAGGCCCTTTGGGTCTGGTATGAATATTAAGGGGAGCCCCGAACCAAAATTAAAAAAAAATTGCGTAGGCCCCCCCCAAAATTCCATACCAGGCCCTTCAGGCCTGGTAGGGATTTTAAGAGGAACCCCGTACCAAAATGTAAAAAAAATGGCGTGGGGGTCCCCACAAAATCCATACCTGAACCTTACCTGAGCATGCAACCTGGCAGGCCGCAGGAAAAGGGGGGCCAGAGAGCAGCCCCTCCACCCTCCTGAACCATACCAGACCACATGCCTTCAACATGGGGAGGGTGCGGCTATAATGAATTGTCGGCTCCCCAGCAATACAGATCAAAGTCATTGAAAAAAAATGCAGGGGTCCCCCCCACAGTCCATTTCCATGCCCTTTGGGTCTGGTATGAATATTAAGGGGAACCTTGAACCAAAAAAAAAACATGAGGGTCCCCCCAAATTCTATATCAGGCCCTTCAGGTTTGGTATGGATATTAAGGTAGCGCTAGTGATTGTAGAGAGACATCAGTATCTCGCTAGGTGAATATAGTCACTGAATGAGAAAACAGTGAAGCAAATATAAACACAACAACCAAAAAAATGTAAAGATTGAATATACTAATAAATCCACAAAAAATTCAAAACAAATAAATGTCCATCAATAAGATGTGGATTGACGGTGAAGAAAATAAACATATAGCCACGTAGCTCATCATAGGGAAAACATTCCTTCCGACTCTGAGTAGTTGGAACCACAAACTTGGCCGTTGGGACCCGACAGTCCTCGACTGAAGACCCTGCGAGCAGCCAGCTAGAGGAGCGGCACGTTTCGTCTATTCTCTGTCACTCCCCCTTGATGTCTTCTTAAAGCCACACCTTTGGACGGATACCATCCATCCAGGGTCTTCAGTCAAGGACTGTCGGGTCCCAACAGCCAAGTTTGTGATTTCAACTACTCAGAGTCGTCAGACAAGCTGAGCAGAATCGTTTTGGGATTTCCCATGCCTTCGTGATCTGCTGTCGCTGACAGGTAGATCCACTGGTTCCGGTAAGCATATTCCATCTATTTCATACAGTCGGAAGGAATATTTTCCCTATGATGATCTACGTGGCTATATGTTTATTTTCTTCACTGTCAATCTTCTTGATGGACATTCATTCGTTTTTAATTTTTTGTGGACTTATTAGTATATTCACCATTTAAATTTTTTTGGTTGTTGTGTTTATATTTGCTTCACTGTTTTCTCATTCAGTGACTATATTCACCTAGTGAGATACTGATGTCTCTCCACAATCACTAGCGCTACATTTATATTCATCACTTTTGCAATTTTTGTCACATTGTTGTGTAGCAGCTAATTTTTTTCAGTTTTTTTCTTTTATTAGACAAGCGCAATATTCATTTATTTTTATATGGATATTAAGGGAATCCCCGCACCAAATGAAAAAAAAAATGGTGTGGGGTCCCCCCAAAAATCCATACCAGACCCTTCAGGTCTGGTATGGATTTTAAGGGGAACCCCGAACCAAAAAAAAAAAATGGCGTGGGGTCCCCCCAAAAATCCATACCAGACCCATATCCGAGCACGCAACCTGCCAGGCTGCAGGAAAAGAGGGGGGACTAGAGAGTGCCCCCCCTCCTGAACCGTACCAGGCCACATGCCCTCAACATGGGGAGGCTGTCCCCATGTTGATGAGGACAAGGGCCTCATCCCCACAACCCTTGCCCGGTGGTTGTGGGGGTCTGCAGGCGGGGGGCTTATCGAAATCTGGAAGCCCCCTTTAACAAAGCCTCCCCATGTTGAGGGCATGTGGCCTGGTACGGTTCAGGGGGGCGCTCTCTCGTCCTGAAGGGTCTGGTATGGATTTTTGGGGGGGACCCCACGCCATTTTTTTTTTATTTGGTGCGGGGTTCCCCTTAATATCCATACCAAACCTGAAGGGCCTGATATGGAATTTGGGGGGACCCCCACTTTTTTTTGTCGATTAATATTCATACCAGACCCAAAGGGCCTGGTAATGGACTGTGGGGGGGACCCCTGCCTTTTTTTCAATGACTTTGATCTGTATTGCCGGGAGCCGACAATTCATTATAGCCGCGAGTGGTTTTAAATTACTTTTTTTCCTTCAGAAATGACATTTTGTGCAGGGACAATTCTAAACACGGGAAACATGCGCGACTTTACAGGCATAATTTAGACCCCCCAGGTACGAAATTTAAAGGAATATTTCACTTTTATTGTTTCACTTTAAGCATTATTAAAATCACTGCTCCCGAAAAAACGTCTGTTTTTAAAACTTTTTTTTGCATTGATACATGTCCCCAAACACTTTTTATGACAATAATTTGCATATTAGCCTTTAAAATGAGCACTTTTGATTTTTCATGTTCGTGTCCTATAGACTTTAACGGTGTTCGCGTGTTTGAACAAATTTTTTGCCTGTTCGCATGTTCTGGTGCGAACCGAACAGGGGGGTGTTCGGCTCATCCCTATTGGTGAGGATGCAAACGTTCCCCTGGTTAGCTGTATAGACAGAACTTTCCCCAGAGCTGTACTGCAAAACAATGTATAGATTAGGTGACCAACGCCACCTTCCTAAAATTTACAGACCCCTAATGCAGCCCATTCATTATTCATTCAAAAATAACCCGATTCCCCATCCATGTATTCAAGGTGGACAGACAAATCACTCCCGCTGAGTTTCTGTATTCTGACAGCGGTGAGACTATAGCCAGTGAAAATTCCATATTCCCTATGCACACGGTCAAGAAAATGGCTGTTCAGTAATGCTAGGTGTTGTTATGACCATAGGCTGGAAACCAGGGATGATCAAAGTGATCAGCACACCAAGGATTCCTCAAAAGAGGTCCAAAGCTTTATTTCCTCTTTCGAGGAATCCTTGGTGTGCTGATGACATTTCTTCACTATAGCCAGTGACACTGATTGAATGAGAAAAACTTGATAGGCCGGTTACACGGAAGTTGATCTGCTGAATCGGACAAATTTCGACACATACTATAGACCTATGATAGGTTCATATCACTTGGCCCTAATGGCAAAAAGTGTACATAGATTTTGTAACTTAAAAAAAAAAATTTTGGTAACACATAATATTGCTTTGGCAAATTAGTGTTTCTTTTTATCCTCTTTCAAAAATATAAAATAGATTTCTTTCCCATTTGTACGGATCAATCTCTATTCTATGGGCTAGTCTAAGGTGTGGATATGGTCTTGTCAATAGTTTAAATGGTGGTTATTGACTCACGTCCAGGATCCAGATCGAGGCTAAAAGGAAATGTTCCCGGGTTTCTGTCTTTTCCTGTTAGTTTTTGAACTAAGGGCAATACCGCAACAAGTCTATTGACATAGAGGTGGCTTTCCATCATCCAAGATGGCGGCCGCATACTCATGTCCGGATCTCATAATGAGGTAGGGTATTATATAACGTGGTGATTCAGCTCGCTACCCGTCCCTTATTGACAATGTCTGTGATGACAAAACGCGTCTAAGGGGGTACGTGCTGACGCCACCACGCTCGTAGGACGGGAGTTTGCTTTCTAGCCGGCCAGCTTTTTATATGTCCTGATTATTGCTTATTGAGTAAGTGTATTTTTTACTTTTTTATAATAAATGTTGTGGCGATATCCCACTATCCAGTCCCCATTTGCTTTTTTGGTACACAACTTCTGTATGGGCCCTACGGAGTTACATCTTCAACAGTGAGGAACATCCATCCATTCACCATAACAGCCATATCCATAAGAGTGACGCTTACATCCATCCAGCCATCCACTAGCCTGCGGTTGAATTTCATTGCATACAACTTATGTTATCTGGTAAGCAGACTCTATGAGATGTGGCGGTTTACGCACTGGTGGATTTGTTCTTGTGACTTCCTATCACTCTTAAGGCCTGTTTTTATGTTGGTATCTGGTAAGGAGACTTTATGTGCGGTGATGGTTCACTACAATTAGCAGTCACACACTGGGTGTTGTTCTGTCTCCAATACCCTATAATTTTGACCCCATATAGAGACATCTTATGTGGCAGGATTACGCTATGTTTTTTTTTCTTTCTGTTTTTTCATTTAAATATATTTCTTTTTACACACGCATCTATACATACTGTGGAGTCATCTCCCCATTGCTGCTATCCATCTATATTGGAGGAATTGGTACTGGTGTGCCAAACAAAGGCCTGGGCTGGGTTATAGCCATCTGTCCGTTTTGGCTTATCATCTGGTAAGCAGATATCTTGACAAGTTTGCCTAGAAATCCAGGACAAGTACTGTGTCATTTGACGTTTGTGTCGGTTTCAATTTTTCCTTAATTGGACTTTTTATTGGACTTTATTAATTTGAACCTATAGCGCAATTTTTTCTTTTCTTAAAATTACTGTATATACTTGAGTATAAGCCGACCTGAATATAAGCCGAGGCACCTAAATTTACCACAAAAAAATGGGAAAACGTATTGACTCGAGTAAAAGCCTAGGGTGTCCATCTGCATGCCTCACTTTGCCTCACTGTGTCCATGCGTATGCCTCACTGTGTCCATGCCTCACTGTGCCTTACTGTGCCCATGCCTCACTGTGCCCATGCCTCACTGTCACTGTGCCCATGCCTCACTGTGTCCATGCCTCACTGTGCCCAATCTCCCTACCTGATCTCCAGCACTGTGTGACTAGACTGACGTTTAACATGGGAGTCTATGGAAGGGGTGCCCGACTTTGAAAAATCGTTGCTCCCCGGCTGTAGGTCCCCTGGACAACAAACTTTGCACACATGTAGATGACGAGTGGGGCTACATGTGTGCCAGGGTTGGGGTCCAGGGGACCTAGGGCCGGCCGGTACCGGGTCTCCAAAATCACTGGAGGAATTACCATTTAACATGGGAGTCTATAAAAGGGGTGCCAGGTTTGAAAAATCGGTGCTCCCCGGCCGTAGGTCCCTCGGACTACAAACTTTGCTCACTTGTAGAGGAAGAGTGGGGCTACATATGTGCCAAGTTTGGGGTCCAGGGGACCGGGCACACAAATTTGAAGATGGACACAGACTCGAGTATAAGCCAAGGGGGGCATTTTCAGCACAAAAAAATGTGCTGAAAATCTCGGCTTATACTCAAGTATATACGGTATTTAGAATTTTAGGTAAGGATAGTTACAAAATAAAAAACAATAGACTACCTTTCCTAAGCACTTTATGAATTGCCTGTGTTCTGGCTTTCAATGCTGAAAGGGCTTTGGTGAAATATCAGGGTCTAAACAGACCTCAGAAGTGTAATTTTTGAGACAGAGAAAGGAACTGAGGACATAGATCCCCAGCCCTTTTGTTGCTGCTTCAGCTGCACTGCAAACTAATGATAAAGAAGCGCTCTATATTAAGGCTATTGTTCATTTACAAATGGAAGCATAGTAAACACAGTTTACTATACTTCAGTTGTGAATGAACACCGTGAATGATTGGTACCAATCACTCACTGTGTTAATTCATAATAGGAAGGGGTTGGTAAATTACATATTTGCCAGTCCCTATATCCCTGTGTGCCTACAAGCAGCCATCGGGAGTGAGAGAAGCTGGAACCACTCCCGAAGACAAGGGCACACAAGGGGCCTGGGCAGTATGGTGAAGGTGATCATGGACAGCAGGGTGTTATTGATGCATTGGGTAGGCAAATACTAGAACTGATTCCACTGTGTGGCTTTCCCTGCAGCAGCTGAAAGCCAGCGGGAGGGAGAAGAGGAGAAGTGAGCTTTCAGCTGCTGCAAAGAGAGCCACGCAGTGGTATTGGTTCTAGTAATTGCCCCCCACCGCACTGATCACCCCCTTCCGTTCACTATTTAATTCCCCCTTTTGCCTGGACTCCCCTGCTGAACTGATTCCCAGGCCCGATAATGGAGCCCTGGTGGTACCCTGTTATCAGCAGCACTGATCCTTTCAGCTGCTGCAGGGAGAGTTAAACAAGGGTATTGTTTCTAGTATTTGCCCCCCACTGCATTGATCACCCCCTTCTGTTCACTATGCAATTCCCTCTGCTGCCTTTGTCCCACAGCTGAACTGATGAGGCCTGGCCCCATAATGGAGGCCTGGCGGTACTCTGTTATCAGCAGCACTGATCCTAGACACTAATATAATCACATTAAATGTTCAACAAACATTTTGCCTGTGTACCTGCAGTCTAAGAGGAAATGCCAGTATGCATGGGTGTGCGCAGCTTATTGCATTAGGGTATGCACCCCCAAAGCTCAAACATACACATGCCTTTCTCTGCAGCCTCAGCTGCACTGGACAGGGAATGAATGGGAAGTGCTCTGTGCTGAGCGGCTTCTTGTTCATTCAGAAACTTAAGCAAAGTAAACACTTTACTATGCTTCAGCTATAAATGAACACAGTGAGTGTGTTCATTACAAAAGGAAGGGGCCAGTTAATGACATATTGACTAGCCCCTTGCCACACTCTCCATCCTGAAACATCCCTGCAGCAGCCGGGGGAGGGGGGGAGCCAGCAGAACTTTGAGATGAGGGCAACACAGGGGCAGTAGGGGAAATTGGCACAGCAGAGAGTGATTAGGATGTGCCCAGGCACACCTGGCACACCCCCTGTGCGCGCCTATGCCAGTATGAATGATAATCCTTATTGAAGGGTTTGTGCTTCAATCCACCACTGATGAAAAAACACAAATGGATGCTATGTATTTGGAGATAGTAGACCTGCTCTGCATTAAATCAGAATTAAATTCATTGATTTAACTATTGCCCGAAACAGTCACATTCAAGGCATGCCATGAATGATAACTGTCATATTTGCTTGTGCTGTCAACAGGACTATCAAGCTATCAAATGGCCAGTGTTGTAGGTGATCACATGTGCAGCACCATGATCAAACAGAGGCTAAGATGGCAGCTTCCTTGGGCTGTAAAGGATAGGAGGGTTTAGTTCAACTTTAAGAATATCTAAAGACTATTTTTTCCCTCTCAGAGGGATAAACAGGCATTTATAATGTGAGATGGTTTGTTAGAAGGCTAAACAGAAATGCAGATCCTTTCATTCCTATAAGTTGCGATGTACGGCCTTCATGGATCAGACTTGTTTTTCCGGTACATCCCACAGATGTTCGATTGGATTAAAATCTCGAGAATTTGGAGGCCAAATCAACACCTCAACCTTGTTGGCAGGGTGCATTATCCTGCTGAAAGAGGACACTGCCATCAGGGAATAGCATTTCCATGAAGAGTTGAACTTGGTCAGCAACAATGTTTAGGTAGTTGAAGACGTGTCAAGTAACATCCACATGGCAGGATCAAAGTTTTCAAGCAGAACATTGCCCAAGCATTACACTGCCCCTGCTGGTTTGCCTTATTCCCATACTGCATTCCAGGGCCATCTCTTCCTCAGGTAATTGATGCACACACACCTGGTCCATCCACATGATGTAAAAGAAAACATGACTCATCAGACCAGGCCACCTTCATGGCCTGATCCAATTGAGATCCTCACATATCCATTGTAGGTGCTTTTGGCTCTGGACACGGGTCAGCATGGGCACCCTGACTGGTCTGCAGGCATTTCTCTGCTTTCAACACATCAGCTTCAGAGACAACATGTTTACTTGCTGCCTAATAAATTTCACAGACTTCAGATGCCTTTGTAATGAGATAATCACTTTACCCGTGAGTGATCCTAATATTCTGGCTGATTACTAAAAGCTCCAGCCTCCTTAACATACAATACAGAGTTAACATCCCAGTATTGTACATGATGATGCCAAGGCTCTGCCTTCAGACTGGGGGAGGAGGAGAGCACCTGAGCCGGCTAGAGTGGAGTGCCAGGTAAGAAATTGAACCTCTTCATCTCTCCTTTAGACCCCTTTCACACTGGGTCGCTTTGCAGGCGCTATAACGCTAAAAATAGCGCCTGCAAAGCGGCCTGAAACAGCTGCTGCTGTCTCTCCAGTGTGAAAGCCCCGAGGGTAAAAAAAGTCCTGCTAGCAGCATCTTTAGAGCGGTGAAGGAGCGGTGTGTATACCGCTCCTCCACCGCTCCTGCCCATTGAAATCAATGGGGCACCGCGGCTATACCGCCGGCGTAGCGCCTCTGCAGGTGGTTTTAACCCTTTCTCGGCTGCTAGCGGGGGTAAAAGTGCCCCGCTAGCGGCCAAATAGCGCCGCAAAATTGATGGTAAAGCGCCGCTAAAAATTGCGGCGCTTTACCGCCGATGCTGCCCCCGCCCCAGTGTGAAAGGGGCCTTAGGAATAACAAGCGGTTGAGGGGGGGGGGGGGGGGTGGAGAGGTTTAGGATCTCACAGGGAATGTTAAAAAACACAATGAAAAATGTATATTATGGGGCCATTAAACAGTGGATTTTGTCACTTTAAGGGGTGTTCTCTGAACAATATTGGGTGTATCACCACACAGAGTGGTCCTGTGGATACTTCTAAAATAGACAGTCCTATTAATTGGAACAAGAAAAAATGGAATAGAAGGCTTGGACTTTTTAGGCACAACCCAATAGGTAGTAAATATATAAAAGTTTATTATACATATAGAAAATACATAAAAAAATATCCACATTTGAAAAGTCAGTGCAAAAAAGTTATACAATTCATACTGTACAAAGCCACTGGAAAACTGTGTAAAAATTGGGAATGAAGAACACGAGCCTAGGACATGATATTCATCTTAATCCGCTACCTAGCCTTATTCCTGGATTCAAAATGATTATGGAATGACTGTTCTTCATCTCCAATTTTTACACAGTTTTCCAGTGGCTTTGTACAGTATGAATTGTATAACATTTTTGCACTGACTTTTCAAATGTGGATATTTTTTAATGTATTTTCTATATGTATAATACACTTTTATATATTTACTACCTATTGGGTTGTGCCTAAAAAGTCCAGGCCTTCTATTCCCTTTTTTCTTGTTCCAAGGGGTGTTCTCTGATGAGGTCTGCTCACTCTTTTCTCTCCACCTAAAAGCATGTTCCTTTCACTGCATTTTCATACCTGATTCATCCCCAGTACCCTCCTTCAAGAGGGGGATGCCAAGTCAAATTCAGGAACGATTTATTAATGGATAAAGTGCTGCTTTAATCCTTGTCTTCTATATTTTATTTAGAAGTTCAGCTTTAATGCCGCGTAAACACAACCATTTTTCTCGTCGGGAAAACTGTAATTTTTTCACTTGGACGAGAAAAACGGCCGTGTGTAGGCTCTCCAGCAGTTTTCCCGACGAGAAAACCGCCGAGAATCACAACGAGAAAAATTAGAACATGCACTAATTTTTTTCTTCGGGAGTTTTCCCATAGGGAAACACTGCTAGGGAGCCTACACACGGCCGGTTTTCTCGACCAAGAGAAAACATGTCATGAAAAACGGCCGTGTGTAGACTGGGAAAAAGGGACCAAGCCGGTCCTCGTTTTTCCCGTCGGGTTTCACGGCGGTGTTTTCACCGCCGAGAAACTCGGTCATGTGTACGCAGCATAAGAGTCATGAAAATATTGCTCATGTAAGGCCACTATGAAGTGACCATAGCTGCTTATCTAGTATTTTATTATAAATGACCCCCAGTATCCACTACATATATATGTTTTCTGATCATTTTACTACAAAGCATTAATCAAAAATTCTGAATTAACTACTGTATGTTGTTCATACTGTATTCCCGCTATATTATGAGTAAAATAATAATATCTATTGTGGTCTTTATGTTCCCCTCCCTTTATTTTTATTTGCAAAGCTTTTTTACCCTTAAGCTTGGGTTGTAGATTTGATTCAAAGTTCCGTATGCTGAGGAATCTGTACTCCGCAATCCATTCATGCGCCGTACCGACTCTGTGCTTTCATTCCGAACAAGCACAGTCTGTCCACAGATTGTCATAACAGATACAGGCAGCAAGAATGGAAGAACAGCAAAATGATTAAACAAAAAGAAGCACAAAACATGCAAAAAGCAATAACAGAATATATACTTTAAATAAGAGCAATGAGAAAAACAGAACACAGTACAAGCACAAATTAAACATGCACATTACACAATAATGCAGCAAAATATAATAAAAAATATTACCTAATGAAAGCTTAGAGAAAGTCATTTGAAAAGATTCAAAATAGTAATGGCTTGCTCACAATGGATTCCTAGTATGTGTTTTACAGCAGTGAATGAAAAGCATGCCAAAACAACAGAATACCCACCAACACCCTAATAGCTACAGCTGGAACATTTAAAATACACCTACAGTCAGACCACATTTGGTTAAAAGAGGAAAACTAAGTGCTCACTGCAATTATGGGATTAACCTATTTATTATATAGCAATCACAGTAATATAGCAGCATGACATAGCAGGCACATTCCAGTTCACATAAGAAAGGGCTGTTTGTTTGAACCATTTTGCTATTCCGTTAATGCAATGGTATTAATGTTAGGTTAGTGTCATAACTGTATATCGTCCTGGCTTTGCCTCTTTTTCATATGGACAGGAAGGCCTGAGTGTCAGTCAAACTCCTGCCAAAAAGTCCTGAATTGGATTATTTGTGGCAGTGGCTTTTTTATTTTGAATATTTGATTAGCATGCATGTTTTGGTAATCCCCATACATTTTGGGACAATATATCTTAACTGGCCTTCAAAAACATGAACAACTAGGTATTACAACTAGGGATGAGCAAAAGTGAATTTTCGCTTTGCCAAAATTTTAGCTTTGGAGTCTATTGGGGAGGAACAACTTAGGTAGTTATAGGTGGGGTTTAAAAAGCCCTAAATGTCTAAAAGTTTTTTTTTTAGATAATTTTGCCTATAAGTGCCCCATGGTGAAATAGGATGTCATTTCAGATGAAAACTTGATTTTCCTTAAAATCAAAAAAGAATCAAGTTTTGTAAAATCAGCGGCTCATCTTCAACTACAATAGCATAAACTTCCTTCTTTTAAAAATGTCGGTACTAAGGAATGCCCCTACCACATTCCAATAGGGCTGCTCTCAATAGGCTGGTGATGTCTTTCCTTGTATTGTCAGTTCCACCAGGACATACTATGGTATTCTCTTTATGAAAAGTTTTAGTTTACCGGCTTGTCGAAGTTAGTAACAGGTTTGCTTTAGACTGCCTCTATGGAATAAAAACTTGGTGGCAGCACCCTAATGTCCTAGGACGTCGTCCCTAGCAGAGCTAGCATTGGGAAGGGCACTGTACATTGTCTGCCATACTGTTATATGGAACTAAAATATAGGTTATCTTAACCCAACTTTCAAAGCTTTCGAGTTTATTTATTGTCTCTTTATTGACCATGAGATACATATTTTTGGGCAATGACGAATTCAATTCAAAGTTAATTGGCTATTAAAATAACCATCATTATGGGAAAAAGCTCATTCAGTCATAGTAAAGAGAATAGTCTATACTTTTGTTTCAAAACAAATTAAGGGGCAGATTATATGGCACTCTCAAGCACCCTAGAGCAGGATAAAGGTGACCATTGACATTTGATAAGGATTGGACATGCTTAAAGGTTATTTCGTAATTTAACTACGGTAATTTTCTTCTTTAACACGGTCACTCTCGTCAGATGAGTTCTTCTGTTTAGGAAAATGGTGGGGTAGGATTCTTTTAATAATGCACATTTTGGACTGTTATAGACACTGGATTGTCCCCCAATTTACCAAAAAAAGTTATCTACAGTCTATAGGCACCTTAAAGCAGACTGTGCACTAAAAAGTAACATTAGACCCCCTATCCATTTTGAAAACCCTGTTTAATATGAGTACAAATATGTAATTGTGGTGAAAAAAGTTAGAATCTTTACCTACCTTACACCAGGTTCTGCCCATGCCACCTAGGCAAGTGTAAAGTTACAATCTTTCTGTCAAGATCCTGGGAATGGTGAGGATCTCAAGTCTTATGAGAAGACACTCCTGTAGTGTTGGAGCATCATCTCATGAGATTTGGGGTACTCATCATTCCCCAGGAATCTCACTGGAAGGGTAGTGTCCCTTGCAGTATGGAAGACAGGGGTAAAGTAAGTACAGTATTCTAACTTTTTTCTCCATGAGGGCACTTGTGTTCCTATATATCCCTTGTAATAAATGTTAATTGTTATCCTAATCACATTCTATGGTTTACCCCTACAGTGTTCCTATTTGTGGAAGAGAAGCATGGTGTTTGCTTTTATCATTTGTAAAGTAGCATTATAGCTACTACAAAGTCATAGGTATATGCTAACTGCACATTTAGCCAACTGCAGAAATATCCTCTGTCTCTTGAAGCAGTTTATGAAGGGGAAGACTGTTTAATCTGTTTCCTGCACGCCTTTTATCCATTTAATCACCGCTTACTGTACTTATGTTCGCTATCCTACTCCTTTGTAAACACAAATGTCTGCATGACCCTATGCCTGCTGGAGGGTACAAGCTTTCACACAATTAACTTAATATAAAATTATAAGACATTAAGTCAACAAGGCTCTCATGAGCATGTTATTTATTTGTTTAAATTAAAGCATGCATAATAAAATTTATCAAGCCATAGATGTGTTGTGGAAAATTACAGCCCTGTACAAAACTCTTTCTTTTCCAGCGAAAAATACTTGGTATTCAGCACATACTCTAATTTTTCAATTCAATATTTATAAGATTGCTAAGTCTTATATCCTTAAAATTCACTTATTTTGGTTCTTCGCTATCTACATTTATACTGGGCAAATGCTAAAGGAATAAACTGTTAAAAAAAGTAGAAAATAGTTAAAGGGTAATTGTGGAATTGGCACATACATAGCTAAAGTAAAGCTGTGGGGCTATAAAGGGAATAAACTGCCTCCAGGATGGTGGGATCGGCAACTTCAAGTTCCTAAATGCATCCTCTGTTTATTTTCAGGGTGAAATCCTTTTTAACCTCCTGACCCACTTTTGGCAGCAAAATATGGTGACAACAGAAGATTTGTAGTGATGGGCAATAAAGAAGGTAAACTACTTCCAAAATAGTAATACAGGCATTTCCAGGTTTCTAAAAACATCTTTCCTAATTTGGATTCCCAAACCCTGGAGCACAGTCAGTGTCCAGACTTCTGGAAGCCCATTCTCTATAGCCCTGAAGACTGTTTATCTACTTTTACAGTCCCCATAGGCACATTTTAAGTAAAAACATTCTTTAGTCTTCAACAGTTACTTGGATTCTTACTTTCCATTTTGTTGTTTCAGGAGCCATGTACCTACAGAAATTACAGTTGGTGCCTAACTTTTCTGATCCTTCTATTGTTGTCCATGGTTAGTAGACTGGGTTGACAAACTCATGTCTTTAATCTGGATTGCTTGACTTCTAAATCATTTCCCACTTTTCTTTTTTTTGTGTATCAAATTTACCATTGGCCAGGCCGTTATAGCCTCCAACAGAACCTGTTACTGAATAAACAAATCCTTGACCAGGCAGTTATAGCCTCCAACAGAACCTGTTACTGAACAAACAAATCCTAAGGATACAGAATATATATATGCTGCCCTCCTGGCCAAGTGTAGGGCAGTTGAATCTCAAATGGTTCCATTCAAACAAGGCCATCTTCAGCAGCACCAAATAATGATTTTGGGGCAATAAAAGTGAATGCATGCAACCCAACTTCACTAACATTAAACTGCACTCATTTTCACAGAGCATCAGTTTGTTACAAGCAAGTTTTCTTTAACAATGTTTTACACAGTAGCTAGCAGATTGCTTAGAAAAAAGGCTGATAGGGCAGCCAAGCAGCTTCGTATTTGGGTTTCAGAAATGTTTATTATACAAAATGGCACGACCAAGCACTTACACGAAATACTCCATACGTGTGTAATACTTGTTGAGCATTGTGCAAAGCTTATCCAGATTTTCTTCTTGTTTAAACAGTTTATTAAGCAAGAGAGTAAATGTATCACTTATACAATAGGTCAGCAGTACAGTATTGTATCCACATAGGGAGCAATATTATATAATGGCACTTGGTTTATAGTTGACTGGTATATTACAAAACAAATCATAGAGTAGTTGACAAAATTTTTGTAATCTCTTAGGAACCAGTGGGTCTCATTCAGAGAAAATGTGCTCATCGTGCCACATAATTAGGCAGGCTTCAGAAGGTCCCAATGCAGCCAATGCAGAGGTTACAACAAATAAGTTAAGAGCTTTAGGCATATGCAATTAAAGCCAAGTTTCTGCCAAAACTTTTTTTTAGGAGGTTTTTGGATGGAGTGTGAAAGGTTTGGAGGCTTGATTTTTTTTATTGCTCTTTGTGTGCAACTGGGGAGACTTACCCTCATGTGTCTCTGAAAAGAAATATAATTCCAGCAACTGTGACTATTTTATGAAACTGTAATTCATCTGCGCAACAATTTCAAGAACTATATTCACAAACCAAATATACATGTTTTACTATACATTATCTAGCAATTTCATCCATTTTGTGGACTGCCATATACATTTTTAAGAAATAAATACTCAACGTCCATCTTACTGGAACCAGAAACAACTCAGTTAAACTTTCATGAGAACTAGTTTGTGTTTCAATAGTCCACACATCAATAAACAAACAATATCCTGGCAAATAACACAGCCAGTCAAAGCTCTTGTAGGGCAGCTTGGCTATCAAACACTGAACATGTGGTGTTATCCAGCAGCCAAACCAAAATATATGTGGTGGTGGTGGTGGGAGCTCTGTAGCTCTAGAGTCAACCATGAACCCATTCTTTTTGGGGTCTTGGTTAGTGGACCACATGGTAAAGTGGCATGCGCAGAGAGAGCGAGGGAGGATCTGACGATCAGATTCTGCCTCCGTTCTTTGCTGATCTTCGGATAATGGCTCTGACGATCGCCAGATCAGCTGGCGCAACGTCACGACTGCGCATGCGCAGATTGTCTGAGGCATTATCCGACAATTTGCTGCAATCGACAGAACACCAGCACTCCTGGTTCCTCACCCCCACTGAGTGCCCCCCTAGCAATCGTGCATGCTCTCTCCTGAGCCCTGCTCTTTGTACCCATAAAACACACAGAGCTGGGCTTGTCCCACCACCACACTCCCTCGTCACTGGATGTAATTGACAGCAGTGGAAGCCAGTGGCTCCCGCTGCTGTACCTGAGCCAATGAGGAGTGAGAGAGCCAAGAGAGCATCTGTTCTTGTGCACATCGAGATTCGGCTCAGGTATGTTTTCAGGGGGCTCCTGGGGGAGCTGTATGCAGAAGGTTTTCTTTCTTACTGCATAGAGTGCAGAAAGATAAAAAAAATAACAACTCCTGTCTTTACATCCACTTTAACTGTTTTAACTTTGTGAGCAACATGGAAATTTTCTGCTTTTGAATTTCACCACATGAGGCACATACATGTCATTATATAAAATTTACTTAGTATGAACTAAAGGTGACATATTATGTTCTTAGTATATTTGATCTGAAATCAGCTACTTTTTGTATTATGTACCAATGTCCAAAACAGAGACCTAACTGTTAGGGAGTCCTGAGCACTGTGTGATATGCAGTAACCTAAATATCAGCTGAGATATAGATGGCATACTCTATTCATTAGGAGAATTGATACATGGTACTGGATCCCTGGAAGTTTTAATATCACTCATGAATTTTGAAAAGGTGCATAATGTCAGGAAAATTGTCTGGCAGCTGCTTCACACTAAAAGGTTCTACAATCACTTTGGGCTGTGACTGGAATGAATAGATCTAGGCATGAAGAGCCACACGTGTTAAAGTCCACTCCAGATACAAATGTACAGTATATAAGTGTGTTTGGAATTTTTATATTGGAATAGAGTTTGAGATTAAAAGTAAAATTTCTGTGCTTGCAGAAGACACCAAGCTGTGTAGTGGAATAACGTCCTTACAACATGCTTTCAACTTACAAGCAGACCTTAAAGCGCACCTTCAGCCATTTTTTCAACTTTCCATGTATTAAATCTGCCCTTGTTTTAACTTTGGATAGTACATTTTTTTTTCTGCCAGTAAATACCTTATACAGCTCACTTTCTGTTTCTTGTCTGGTAAAAAGCCTAGGCTTATGACATCATGCACAGCTCTCTCTCTCACTCTCGTGAGAGTTTGCCAGGAAAGGAGGGGGGGTGAGTCATAAGAGGGCCAATGAGAGCTGCAGGGCTGCAGAGCTGGAGGCGTGCCTCTGTGTGTCTGCGTAAATCCAGGAAGTAAACAAGCAGCAGCTTCAGCTGCCCACAGTTAAAATGGATGCAGCCAGACTCAGTGGAGGGACATTTCTGCAGCATATTTGGCAAGTATAGTATCACAGTATATATAAAATAATATGCAAAGTGGTTGGAGGGAAGCTTCAGAATGGCAAAGATGTTTTTATTACAAATTATGTGAGCGGGCTGCAATTCCTCTTTAATGCTTTAATGCACTGTTTAATTGTGCAGTTGGATGGCAGTTGGGTGGCAAATGAAGTTTAATGTTGACAAATGTAAGTTATGCACTTGGGGGCTTAAAACATACATGCATCATACTTTCTAGAAAAATCAACCCGGGGGGTGGGGTGTCAGGGGGAGTCATTGGCCGAGAAGGTTCTGGGTGTTCTGGTAGATCAAAAATTTAAATTTGTTCTAATATCAATTTTTTTTTTATTGTGTTCATCCCTAAACACTAACTCAGCTTGTCTCATCATTCCTGCACTGTCCAGGCTGCAACATTCCTCCTCCACTTCCTGCTCTCACAGGAGTCACAGAGCTTACTGCTGCTGTGTGTGTCTAAAGACAAACACAGCCCAGATCAGTAGAATGCCTGCATGGGGTCCTCCATAGCAAGCAGCTTGCTAAGGAGACACTCATAGGAAGAAGGAGTGGACAGCTCTTACAGGGGATCACCAACAATGAGGTTAGGGATTGCTCTGTGCAATACCCTTGCACAGAGCAGGTAAGTATAACATCTTTTTTTTTTTTAAGCAAAAAAAGTTTGGCTTTTAGAATCACTTTAATAGTATGCAAAGCCAAGCTTCAATTTCTAAAGCAACCAAAATACTTTATTGCATCAAAAGAGGTACGAGAGAGGACGAGAGAGAAAGAGAGACATAATTTGCCCCTGTACAAAGCATTAGAACTCATCTAGATTATGGAGTTCAGTTTTAAACACCAGTTCACAAAAAAAGATATTGTAGAACTGGAGAAAGCGCAGCCAAACTGATAAGATGCATGAAGGAGCTCCCTTAAAGTGGATGTAAACCCGAACACCTTGTACAGTATAGGATTTCATGTCATCTGTGCCCAGTCTTGCCACAAACAGTTAATCCAGCTCTGAGCAATCCTCCTATCTTTTTTTCAGTAAGATAAAAAGTGACACACAGAGAAATAGGAGTCAGTTCTTCCCCCTTGCTGTGAGTGACAGGTGATTTACATATCTCGTGCACGAGCCTGAGAGAAGCATTCTTTGCACTTCCCATCCCCCTCCTTTTTTCTCCACCTCTTCCAGGATTGGCTGCTCCACACCTCAGCATGATTGGGCATGCTGAAGTCATGTGGTGACTTTTCTGGGTTTTGACTGGATGTTAGTGATCATAGCAGAAGTTCAGTGTAAGAAATACACAGGAGAAAATGCATGTTGACAAGGGGAGTGTAGAGGTGGGCAGGGAGTCTACTGACATCACGACTCCACCCACCGAGCTCCGGACAACAGACCCACCCACAGAATCTGCAGTTTTTCAGGTCTCATAACAGACAGTGGTGGGACATTTGACAGGTAAGGATACATGCAGGAGGCATGTATATCTTAATAGATAACCACTATGGCATTAGTTTAGAAAGGATGAGAGTGGGTTTACATCTACTTTAACATCTGGAGGAAAATAGATTTACCCTCCACATACTGAAAGGCTTCTTTACAGTAAGAGCTGTGAAAATGTGCAATAGACTCCCTCAGGAACAAGTTCTGGCCAGTTCATTAGGGTGTTATAAAAAAGAGTTGGATGCATACCTGAATACACAAATAATAACTGGTTATTAACATTTATAGGTAACATCTGAGATTGCTGATTCTGAGAATATCTAATTGCCTTCTGGGGCATCAGGGAGGAATTTATTTTTCCCCCAGTGGAGCAAGTTGGATCACGCATGATAAGTTTTTGTTTTGCCTTCCCCTAGATCAACTGTTTGTTTCGGATTCTGTATATTGTGGTTTTCTATTTATTTACATTTTTTTAATTTTGTTTTTTAATTTTTTTTTATTGATTGAACTAGATGGGCTTTTTTTTAACCCGACTTACTATGTAATAAATGTATGTCTGGACTTGCAGTGTGGTGCCTCGATCCAAGATCTACTTATACGTGATTCATTATTACCTTATTACCGAGCTCACTAACAATGACTCAGTGCACTAAAGATCGGCTGCAATATGCATGACATACTCTAATCCTTGTCACCTGAGCTTCAGTGGAGCAGCTTAAATATCTACATCATGGAGCATTTTTTTATTTTCAAATAACACACTGTTTTTAAAGGGGATTTCCTTCCAAATTTGGAACTTCCGCTTAATCCACTCCTCGCCCCCTTACATGCCACATATGGCATGTAATTTTTTTTGGGGGGGAGTGGGGGCTTCAGTAGGAGTGGGACTTCCTGTCCCACTTCCTCCTTCCGCCCAGGGGCCGCTTAGGCGATTTGTCATATCGCCTTTTGGCGGCCCCTCCCTGTAGGCGATCACCTGGGACACGTAAGAGAGCACTGCGCCGTTCGCGCATGCCCAGTGAGTGCCCGGCCGTGAAGCCGAAAGCTGTCACGACCGGGTGCCCACACTATGAATGGAGGCACCGGCGGAGAGAGGGGGGAGAGGAGCGAAGCTCCGAACGGCGCGTCGCTGGACAGTGGAACAGGTAAGTGTATGTTTATTAAAAGCCAGCAGCTACACTTTTTGTAGCTGCTGACTTTTAATAAACATAAAAAAAGGCTGGAACTCCCCTTTAAGTTACTGCTGTCTTTTACATTGTATAATTCAGTTCAAGCTGCAGTCAATAAAACAACAAAAACAGACCGACTTCAGGGCCTTCGTAGATGGGTAAAGTGGATGAAATTTTTCAAAACGATCTTCCTGCCTGGTACGTTCATGGTGAACATACGAAGGCTTAAAAGGGAAAATAAGAATGGGTCAGTGGATAATGCACTTTATTGTGCGCAAAACTGCAAGTTTGTAAAAATGTGTGCCTAATGTGATGTGCTGTCCCTGGACCCACATTATGTTCTACTATGGCAAAAGCAGGCTGTAAAAAAACAGAAGCTTATGTCTACCTACAATATATTTTGTGCTTATAGGCAATGAGCTTTTGCTGCAGCACCATCTCCACTGCAGAATGGTTTCTTGAAAAGGGACAAATCCTCTTGATCCCTTACCAGCAGCATGCATATTATGTTATATCAGCATAAACAGAAAATGGAAAATTAAAGATAACAGTGTATACCATAGAAATAACTGTCATATTGAAATTAAACCTTTAAAAAAATATGTATATAATAATAATTATCCTACCTTGCTTTGTCTTTTCTGTCTCCTGCGAAGCCTCAGGAATTCCTTGTGTTGTCTTGACACAAAATTTACAGCTGCGTATTCCAGCAAAGCAGCAAAGACAAACAAAAGGCAAACAGCCATCCAGATGTCAATGGCTTTCACATAGGATACCTGCAAAAGAAAATAACAAAGATGTCAAGGGATCCATGTACCATTCAATTCTTGGTTACAACTTCTATGAGATCTATAGATAATAATGCTACCCTCATATACTGGACCCTGGGGAACCTGACTCTCTACTAAATATATATACAGTGGGTCTCAGATGGCCTCATATTATATTATAACTGATTTTGTAATAAACTTATATAAAACCAGAAATATAACCGATAACTGCAAATAATGTATGCCAAGATATGCTGAGGATATAAAATGAATGACACCTTTTTATGTTTTGCTCAATAATAAAAAGAAAAATTGTTATTGTATTTATTGGTGGTTTTCCAGGTTGCGCATCTAAATAAGTACAACCTGGGTCTTTAGTAAAATCTACATTCTTTGAATTTTTTTACGCACACAACCCCTATATATAAACCCCTATATATATATATTTACATGCATACATACAGTATAGTCTGTTTGCAGGCATCTCCTCCTGCCACACAGTGATTGTTTTTACTCTTTCCCTCTCCCAATTCAGTCTGCTCAAACCATATAAAAACAGTTGACTAAGTGGCCTATTTTTCATTTTAGCAGATATATCATCTGTCTGATATTCAAGAAGCCTGTAGAGAGAAAAACCAAGAGTCCATACCTTATAAGTAACACAATCTTGAAAATATGGTATATCTAGCATTGAAAATTAGATAATTACATTAAACACTATCTTCATGTAAACATTGTAAAAATGGCTAAAGGACCATTATGGGCCATACACATGGGCCCGAATATCAGACAGCATCGGCCGGTTCAATAGAAACCGTCCGATATTCAGCCTGTGTGTATGATAGCTGGTCGGTCAGAAGCCGGACATTCGGCCAGCTTCTATCAAAGGGGCATGACTAAAAAAGGGTCTGCCGATCAGCATCTGATCAGCGCCCTCAGCCAATGTCCTGTGTGTTCTGGCAGGGGGGGCGTCCTCCTGTCAGAACACAATAGCTCAGCAGGGGAGATTGTTGTACTGACATTGCATCGCTTGTACGGTGGCTCCTCCCAAGCTATTCAGTTTTTGTTTTTTAGCCCACTGGGTTGAATGAAAAAAAAAAAGAATAGTGTGTACCAGGTCAGCCTGCTGTGAATTTTTAAATCTAACACAACACACCTACAATTGTACATGAGATTTACATTTAGACCCCTTTCACACTGAAGCGCTGCAAAACTGCAGATAAATGCCGGTTTTGCAGCGCTTCTAAAGGCGCTAGCGATGTGCTTTTTTTAAGGTCACGTGTCAAAAAAATGGAAAAATATTTTTTTGGCGCTTTTTAAGCGCTTTTAAGGCGCTTTAGAAGCGCTGCCCTTTCATCATTTCAATGGGCAGGGGCGTTTTTGAGGCTCTTTTTAAAGCGTTCCGAACATGCCCCAAATATGCTCCTTGCAAGATATTTTTCACCGCCCCGCAAGTGCACCACCCGAGTGTGAAAGCATCTATTGAAATGAATGGGAGGCAGTTTTCAGGCGCTATATTTAGCGCAAAAGCACATGAAAACCGCCTTAGTGTGAAAGGGGTCTTACCTGGCTCAGAAGTATACTTAAGCATCTTTGATTACATCACTGCACTGTTTATACTGTACAGTGATACTATATACAATACTGTACATCCCTATGCTTCCAACTGTTTTTTTGTAAATGAACATCTACTGGCTTCACAGAAGCAGACAAGCTGAGACTGTAGGATTGAATACATTATTTATAAAAGATATTTTATATAATGCAGTTCTAATGTTCAACTTTTTTTTCTAAATACTGTTAATAATGTAACCCCATTCAGAACTGCATGCTGTAGAATAACATTCCCCATGCAAGGAGAACATTAATCTACGGTTCATTTTATAACCTAGACTTGAGACCACCATAGTTACAGCTTTTGGTTTCAGACAAGTGATTGGGAAGCAAGCAGAATGGTTTCAACCATGTAATCACATAATAATCATGTAATCTCATAACAATCTTGGTGATCATATGAGGTTTGTTCACAAACAAAGCTGCCAGGTGCAGCTGTCACTTTGTCCCTATCTCTTTCTCTTTGTGTAGTTACTGTGCATTACAGTGTGTAAAAATAGCTAAATAATATTAAAAAAAAAAGTAAAATAATTAATTACATGTAGTCATTTAATTTATAACAGTTTCACTTTTGTTTCATTTTTATTAAAAACTCTTATGCCGCGTACACACGGTCGGAGTTTCCGAGGTAAAAAGTCAGACGGAATTTTTTCATCGGATATTCCGACCGTGTGTATGCCCCATTTGACTTTTTCCGTTGGAAATTCCAACGGACTTAGAAAGAGAACATGTTCTCTTTTTTCCGACGGAAATTCTGTTCGTCTGTATGGAACTCCGACGGAGAAAAAAAACTTGCATGCTCAGAATAAAGTCGACGCATGCTCGGAAGCATTGAACTTAATTTTTCACGGCTCGTCGTATTTGTCACCGCGTTCTTGACAGTCGGAATTTGGTGTGACAGTGTGTATGCAAGACAGCTTGAACGGAATTCCGTCGGAAAAACCCGTCTGAGTTTATTCCGATGGAAAATCCGACCGTGTGTAAAAGGCATTAGGCGTAAAATAACCGAAAATGCCACACCATACCACAGGGTGGGTTTCCTGACGGTGATAACAGTGGACCATGCCTGCATAAAATCTGCTGCACCAGCCACTACTGGTATTTTCACCCTATAACAGGAAGTGCCTGAATAAGGATCTTCGTTGCGAGATCACTAGGTATTATTTTGATGAAAAATGCAAAATATCAAACATGACCTTTGAAGTAATATTAATATGTGTATATACAGTATATCTGAGCTTTTAGTGATTGGGCTTACACATTTTGCATAGTTCTATTTCTAAAGTAGTCTTTATTTCCTGTATGATGCCTTAAATTGGAAGAATCAGAGTCATTTGGACTATGTCTTGATCTGCCCCCACCATAGGATGAGCTTTGGGTGGATAAAGCTTGAGTTTAATTTAGCAGCATTTTCATTGCTATTGCAACCAATTACAAATAATGTACTTCCTGGCCACTGAACTGTGGTCAGGTAGCTTAGATGGGCCAATAATGGGGGTTTTCTTATATGCCAGCCTCCTCTCTGTGAAAACCCAGGGTTCCCAGCAGCCTTTTGGCAGTGTGTGGAGACTTGGATTAGATAGGGAGAGCTGAGTTTTTATGGGGACAGACTGTTGTTGTCATAGGTGTGCGCAGCCTTTGGCATTAGGGTGTGCACCCCAAAGCTCAAACACACTCTACCGATCACTCACAATGTTCATTCAGAAAGGGAAGTGGCCGGTAAATGGCATATTTACTGGCTGCTTCCCCCACTTATCCTAAAACATCCACAGCAACAACCAGTGGGAGAGGAGAGAAGCCAGCAGTGCTGTGGGTGGGAAGGAGGGGGAGCCAGGTCAGTAGGGAAAACTGTTCAGCACAGGGTCATTAGGGTGTGCCTGGGCACACCCTGTGCGCACGCCTATGGTTGTTGTGTTATACGGTGTTATACAGTATAAAGTGCTATACATAGTGCGGTATTGTGATACATTACAGTGAATTGTAGTGTGGTGAGCTACATTGAGTGTGCCTGCCTGTGTGTTCATAATGCATACACCCAACAGTCCTTTCTAGGATTACCATTTTGTGTGTGTGTGTCAGCAGCAAATTCAGTTGCTGTTTAGCAGTTGGCCCCACCTTACAGTTTTTTTTTATAAATATAGGGTTGGGGTTTAGTGTTTTGGGTTTAGGGTTTGGGTTAGTGTTTCATGGTTGATCTTTATGCTGTGTACACACAATCGGTTTTACGGATGAAAACAGCCCGATGGACTTTTCTCATTGGACAAACCGATCGTGTATGGGCTCCATCGGTCTTTTTTTCCATCGGTGAGAAAAAATAGAACATATTTTAAATTTATCCAATGGGAAGAAAAAAGATAGCAAATTCCGATCGTCTGTGTGGAACTCCATCGGACAAAAAACCCACGCATGCTCAGAATCAAGTCGACGCATGCTCAGAAGCATTGAACTTAATTTTTCTCGGCTTGTCGGAGTGTTTTACGTCACGGCGTTTGGGACAGTCGGATTTTTGACTGTTGGTGTGTAGGCAAGACTGATGGAAGTCAGCTTCATCAGATTTCCGATGGAAAAATCCATCGGATTAGAATCCATATGAAATCCGATCGTGTGTACAGGGCTTTAGAGTTTTAGGTTTTATTTCTTGGAGGTATGCATGATTTATTTTAATATCATTTGGCTAGGGCCTTTTTTATTTTGGGGTCAGCAGTATGAGGAATCGCTCCGCACTGAATGGTATTTTTTTTATCTTTTGTTGCACTCATACATGTTCCCCATAACAGTGCCCAGTTCCCCATGTGCTTTATTTGACAATCCCTTTTTTATTAGCCTTGAAATGGATGGCCGGAATTAATTTTCAAGATTTGCCTCCCATAGACTTTAATGCTTTAAATTTGCAATTTTTGGACTTTATGATCGGTTCAATGAACACCCCGCGAATTGAAACCACACATGCGCTCATCCCAGCCATGGTAAATGTTAGCTCCTCTAAGCCCCTGTAGTAGGGTATGGGTTTATTGGGTTAGCCCAACTGGTAAGATCATTCTGAGAAGCAATCAAAACAAATTACCAACTTAATGGGCACAAGCATAGCCTATAAACTGCCAAACATTGGACAGTTGGCATTCAACCAAAGTCTAGCTAGAAACTGAGATTGTGCAGACAAATAGCAACTAGAACAGCAGTATTTATGGATAGAGTAGTAATCAGGATTCACATGAAAAACATTGAAGTTCACAGGGACCAGCATGATAAATCCCTGACACAGGGCCAGAAGCAGTACTGACATTTAACATCTCATGATATTAAGACCAGGCTTGCTTACACTGTAACTTACTATTTAGGCAGCATATATGGTAAGGACTGTATAACAGTGCATCTGTTGGATCACAGAACACAAAAAAATCTTACAATGATTCCATTCCTTCCCACACTTTGTCCAAAACCTAAAAATATATTGGCTGGAGTCTTGTTTATGTTCACTCTTTATATGACTAAACCCAATTGATTTACTGTGAACTGAGAGAAGTCTTGATCTTTTAAATTAATTCTCTCAGTAGAAAAATCCATTACTCACCAAAATCATATCTTAGCACAGACAAAAACTCAACACCATTCAATACGATCAGAATGGACCAAGAACTCTAAACATTCCTACTTTGCATTCTCTCTACTTCCAAAAAAAAAAAGAACACACAATTATCATACAAAAGCTCCCCAGGTGCAAATCTTGAAGCCTTTTGAATGATGCTAGAAGTGCAAAAATTGTCAAAGTAAAGAAAAACTTCACACAGTTCCACAAACAGCGGGGACTGTATAGCCGTAAACTGAATGAAAAGTTAGTGATTGTAGAAGTTCTAATAAAAACTCTTAAAAAAAGAGACGTGCTGATAACATTTCAATGCTGAATGGCAATCAAGTAGCAGTTTGCTTATATTAAACAGAATTTAGAGTTAAAAGTTGCTCACATGAAATATTTCTGCATTCACTTTTATGGTCACAGTACCACATCCCCAATTTCTGCGAACATATCTATCAAAACAATGGACTTTAAAGGTATCAGGGGCACAAGTACAACAACTAAATTATCCCCTTTCGACTTCATTTCACACACCTGTACACTACCTATGGACCAGAGCAAATTTTATATTTCTGTTATGGGCCTATTGATTTGCCAAGAACTTTGTTATTACTTAAAGTAAAACTATAGGCAAAACTTGTTTTTCTTAATTTGAAGTGAGGGGTATAGGAGAGGGTTTACATCCACTTTAAAGTATAACTAAAGCAATTTTTTTTTAGCTTTGGATAGAGTAGAGATGGATTAGAATACCTGTGATTCACCCTCTAAATTTGTCCTGTTTATCGTTATTATCAAAAGTGAAAGTAAAAGAACATCTAAAATTCTGGGTTGTCCCCAGAACAGTAATGGAGCGGAAATTTTCCCATGGTGAAACTAGCTCCGGTGACCTGGGGGATCCCAATGGATTCTGTCAGGGTCACCTGTGGCCAGGTGACAGATGCACACCGTAGGGGGACAGGAGTGCACCGCGAGGTAGTGAACCCTATGGCTGGCTTCTGCGGATAGGAAACTGGGTGGTTGTGGAAAGCGGGACCAGAGGAGCACAACCGGGATCCAAACGGAAGCTAGAGCCAAGATTCCCCAGGGCGCGGAGTCTAAGACCCAGCTGGTCTTCTCCAGGGCCTCTAGTGGTGAGGATGTTAGCTGCAGGCTGGGACCAGGTCGCGGCCCCTGGAGTTTCCTAGCTCACGCCCCGTAGGATAAGGGGAAAAGAGGGGAAGCAGCAGCACACGATAAGAGAGAACCGAATAACAAGCTGAAGGTCAGGGGCCACAAGCAGACAAGGATAATGAAGAACGAGCCGAAGGTCAAGGGTCACGAGCAGACAGGGATAGTCGGGGACAAGCCAATAACGTAACAGAGAGACAGACGTAGCACACGGCAGGCAGGAACCCAAACACACAATGCCTAACAAACACGTTGATCAGCAAAGCAGGCTTGCAGTGCACAGTTTAATATAGTGTTCAGTGATAGGGCCTGGGGTGGAGTCAGGCTGGGAGGAGATTATAAAGGAAGCCAGGTGAAGGAGGTCTGGTCTCTAGATGAACACATGAGGAGGAAGGTAAGATGGCAGACAAACACTACTGCATATCCATGACAGTACCCTCCCTCTTATGGGCCCTCCCCCGCCTGGACCCAGGCTTAAAGAGAAATCTCTGATGAAACCTTCTCAACAGATGAGGTGCAGCGACATCAGATGCAGCGATCCAAGACGCCTCCTCAGGACCAAAACCTCTCCAATGCACAAGGTACTGAAGAATGCCTCTGCAGAGCCGAGAATACAGAACTTGTCTAACCTCGTACTTAAAATTATCCTCAGAGACCGAAAACGAGGTAGGGAGATGACAAGAAGATCTATTGAGGACCAAAGGCTCTCTAGGAATAAGCAAGGGCATGAGAGGATCAACAGGAATCTGAGGAGGGTCCCCTAGACCCTTAAAGGGGAACTGGTCATCTTGCACAGGACCATCAGACTGGGCAGATGTCAGTGGAACCCTGAAGTCAGGTTGGTTAGAAGGTGACATGTCGCCGGAGTCAAGCTGAATAGCTGAAGGACAAGCAGAATGTCCCGAACAAGAAAAAGTGAGAGGCTCACTGGGCATGGGCTGGACTGGCATAACTAGTACAGAGGCAGAGTGAATAGCTGAGTCAGATGTAGCGACTACCTGAATCGCATCGCAAGACGTAGCGACTGCAGGACTTGTAGACAAGCTAGCCTGGCTGTGCGTCCAAGGGTGGTTAGGGACAGAGAAATGTAAATGGTTATGCAACCTGGAATGAATGACCGGCTCAGATTCACAGGGGGCAACCTTGGGTAGGCAGGACGAGGAACAGGAGGGACCCCAAGCCAGGATCTGTCCAGTAGTCCAGTCCACATGAGGAGAATGGAGCTGTAACCATGGGAGACCCAAAATTATAGGCGTTGAGGCCTTGGGTAAGATAAGGAAGGATATCCACTCCTGGTGGAGTGTCCCTAGCGACATCTTAACAGGGAGGGTCTGGCAGCGGATAGGTCCCCCTGGGAGAACAGTACCATCAATCGCCAAGACCACCAATGGCGTGGTGAGGGGCAAAAGAGTAAGTCTCATGGACGATGCGATTTCCCAGTCCATGAAATTACCAGCGGCTCCGGAATCCAGATATGCTGAGACCGAATGAGAAGAAGCACCAACATGAAGGAACACAGAAAGCAGAAGACGAGAAGGGGAAGGTGATATTTCTGGGTCCAATACTCCACTTTCCAGATGAAGTGGACCCGAACGTTTTTCTGGACAAAGAGAGCAAGTGTCACGAAAATGACCTTTGCCCCCACAGTAAAGACACAGACCAAGAGTTCTGCGCCTAGCACGTTCCTCGGGGGATAGCCTGGTCCGACCCAGCTGCATGGGTTCCTCAGCTGGTAGGAGATGCTCTACGGGTCGAAGAGAGGGGAGCTCAGGCTGACTAAGAACCAAGGAGTGCTGGCGTTGCTTTTCTAAGGTCCTCTCCTGAAAGCGAATATCGATCTGGTTACACAAGGAGATAACGCCGGCCAGATCAGTGGGGATGGTTCTTCCAGCTAATTCATCCTTCACTCTATCAGACAGGCCATGCAAAAAGGTTGCGACTAAGGCCTCATTGTTCCAGCTCAACTCAGCCGACAGTATGCGGAAATGAAGGGCATACTGTCCCACAGAAGCAGACTCTTGGCGGAGACGTAAAAGGGCGCTGGCCGCTGAAGAGACACAAGCTGGTTCTTCGAAGATATTCCGAAAAAGTTTCAAGAAGCCAGACAGGCTAGAAACCACTGGATCATTCAGTTCCCACAGAGGGGCTGCCCAGGCTAAAGCTTCACCAGAGAGGAGGGAAATGATATAGGCTACCTTAGCCCGATCAGACAGGAAGTTTTGGGGCTGGAGCTCAAAATGAATCGTGCATTGGCTAAGGAACCCCCTGCAAGCCTTGGAGTCCCCAGAGAAACGGGACGGAGCTGGCAGTTGTAGCGAGTGTGTGGCTGCGACTGGTGCAATAGGTGCAGCCGCTGATTGTATTTGAGGTTGCGGATTCAGGGTTCCCAAGGAGGCCTGAAGCTGCTCGAAGCGAGAAGCCAGATCCTGGAGGAATCGCATCACCTGAGTCTGATTCGATTCCTGGGTTTCAAGTCTGCAAACTATGCCCTGCAATGGATCATCCGCGGGTAGCAGAATGTCAGCCGGGTTCATGGCTGATCAAACTGTCAGGGTCACCTGTGGCCAGGTGACAGATGCACACCGTAGGGGGACAGGAGTGCACCGCGAGGTAGTGAACCCTATGGCTGGCTTCTGCGGATAGGAAACTGGGTGGTTGTGGAAAGCGGGACCAGAGGAGCACAACCGGGATCCAAACGGAAGCTAGAGCCAAGATTCCCCAGGGCGCGGAGTCTAAGACCCAGCTGGTCTTCTCCAGGGCCTCTAGTGGTGAGGATGTTAGCTGCAGGCTGGGACCAGGTCGCGGCCCCTGGAGTTTCCTAGCTCACGCCCCGTAGGATAAGGGGAAAAGAGGGGAAGCAGCAGCACACGATAAGAGAGAACCGAATAACAAGCTGAAGGTCAGGGGCCACAAGCAGACAAGGATAACGAAGAACGAGCCGAAGGTCAAGGGTCACGAGCAGACAGGGATAGTCGGGGACAAGCCAATAATGTAACAGAGAGACAGACGTAGCACACGGCAGGCAGGAACCCAAACACACAATGCCTAACAAACACGTTGATCAGCAAAGCAGGCTTGCAGTGCACAGGTTAATATAGTGTTCAGTGATAGGGCCTGGGGTGGAGTCAGGCTGGGAGGAGATTATAAAGGAAGCCAGGTGAAGGAGGTCTGGTCTCTAGATGAACACATGAGGAGGAAGGTAAGATGGCAGACAAACACTACTGCATATCCATGACAGTACCCTCCCTCTTATGGGCCCTCCCCCGCCTGGACCCAGGCTTAAAGAGAAATCTCTGATGAAACCTTCTCAACAGATGAGGTGCAGCGACATCAGATGCAGCGATCCAAGACGCCTCCTCAGGACCAAAACCTCTCCAATGCACAAGGTACTGAAGAATGCCTCTGCAGAGCCGAGAATACAGAACTTGTCTAACCTCGTACTTAAAATTATCCTCAGAGACCGAAAACGAGGTAGGGAGATGACAAGAAGATCTATTGAGGACCAAAGGCTCTCTAGGAATAAGCAAGGGCATGAGAGGATCAACAGGAATCTGAGGAGGGTCCCCTAGACCCTTAAAGGGGAACTGGTCATCTTGCACAGGACCATCAGACTGGGCAGATGTCAGTGGAACCCTGAAGTCAGGTTGGTTAGAAGGTGACATGTCGCCGGAGTCAAGCTGAATAGCTGAAGGACAAGCAGAATGTCCCGAACAAGAAAAAGTGAGAGGCTCACTGGGCATGGGCTGGACTGGCATAACTAGTACAGAGGCAGAGTGAATAGCTGAGTCAGATGTAGCGACTACCTGAATCGCATCGCAAGACGTAGCGACTGCAGGACTTGTAGACAAGCTAGCCTGGCTGTGCGTCCAAGGGTGGTTAGGGACAGAGAAATGTAAATGGTTATGCAACCTGGAATGAATGACCGGCTCAGATTCACAGGGGGCAACCTTGGGTAGGCAGGACGAGGAACAGGAGGGACCCCAAGCCAGGATCTGTCCAGTAGTCCAGTCCACATGAGGAGAATGGAGCTGTAACCATGGGAGACCCAAAATTATAGGCGTTGAGGCCTTGGGTAAGATAAGGAAGGATATCCACTCCTGGTGGAGTGTCCCTAGCGACATCTTAACAGGGAGGGTCTGGAAGCGGATAGGTCCCCCTGGGAGAACAGTACCATCAATCGCCAAGACCACCAATGGCGTGGTGAGGGGCAAAAGAGTAAGTCTCATGGACGATGCGATTTCCCAGTCCATGAAATTACCAGCGGCTCCGGAATCCAGATATGCTGAGACCGAATGAGAAGAAGCACCAACATGAAGGAACACAGAAAGCAGAAGACGAGAAGGGGAAGGTGATATTTCTGGGTCCAATACTCCACTTTCCAGATGAAGTGGACCCGAACGTTTTTCTGGACAAAGAGAGCAAGTGTCACGAAAATGACCTTTGCCCCCACAGTAAAGACACAGACCAAGAGTTCTGCGCCTAGCACGTTCCTCGGGGGATAGCCTGGTCCGACCCAGCTGCATGGGTTCCTCAGCTGGTAGGAGATGCTCTACGGGTCGAAGAGAGGGGAGCTCAGGCTGACTAAGAACCAAGGAGTGCTGGCGTTGCTTTTCTAAGGTCCTCTCCTGAAAGCGAATATCGATCTGGTTACACAAGGAGATAACGCCGGCCAGATCAGTGGGGATGGTTCTTCCAGCTAATTCATCCTTCACTCTATCAGACAGGCCATGCAAAAAGGTTGCGACTAAGGCCTCATTGTTCCAGCTCAACTCAGCCGACAGTATGCGGAAATGAAGGGCATACTGTCCCACAGAAGCAGACTCTTGGCGGAGACGTAAAAGGGCGCTGGCCGCTGAAGAGACACAAGCCGGTTCTTCGAAGATATTCCGAAAAAGTTTCAAGAAGCCAGACAGGCTAGAAACCACTGGATCATTCAGTTCCCACAGAGGGGCTGCCCAGGCTAAAGCTTCACCAGAGAGGAGGGAAATGATATAGGCTACCTTAGCCCGATCAGACAGGAAGTTTTGGGGCTGGAGCTCAAAATGAATCGTGCATTGGCTAAGGAACCCCCTGCAAGCCTTGGAGTCCCCAGAGAAACGGGACGGAGCTGGCAGTTGTAGCGAGTGTGTGGCTGCGACTGGTGCAATAGGTGCAGCCGCTGATTGTATTTGAGGTTGCAGATTCAGGGTTCCCAAGGAGGCCTGAAGCTGCTCGAAGCGAGAAGCCAGATCCTGGAGGAATCGCATCACCTGAGTCTGATTTGATTCCTGGGTTTCAAGTCTGCAAACTATGCCCTGCAATGGATCATCCGCGGGTAGCGGAATGTCAGCCGGGTTCATGGCTGATCAAACTGTCAGGGTCACCTGTGGCCAGGTGACAGATGCACACCGTAGGGGGACAGGAGTGCACCGCGAGGTAGTGAACCCTATGGCTGGCTTCTGCGGATAGGAAACTGGGTGGTTGTGGAAAGCGGGACCAGAGGAGCACAACCGGGATCCAAACGGAAGCTAGAGCCAAGATTCCCCAGGGCGCGGAGTCTAAGACCCAGCTGGTCTTCTCCAGGGCCTCTAGTGGTGAGGATGTTAGCTGCAGGCTGGGACCAGGTCGCGGCCCCTGGAGTTTCCTAGCTCACGCCCCGTAGGATAAGGGGAAAAGAGGGGAAGCAGCAGCACACGATAAGAGAGAACCGAATAACAAGCTGAAGGTCAGGGGCCACAAGCAGACAAGGATAACGAAGAACGAGCCGAAGGTCAAGGGTCACGAGCAGACAGGGATAGTCGGGGACAAGCCAATAACGTAACAGAGAGACAGACGTAGCACACGGCAGGCAGGAACCCAAACACACAATGCCTAACAAACACGTTGATCAGCAAAGCAGGCTTGCAGTGCACAGGTTAATATAGTGTTCAGTGATAGGGCCTGGGGTGGAGTCAGGCTGGGAGGAGATTATAAAGGAAGCCAGGTGAAGGAGGTCTGGTCTCTAGATGAACACATGAGGAGGAAGGTAAGATGGCAGACAAACACTACTGCATATCCATGACAGATTCCCTTGATTTTTAGGGATTTCCTCTCACCTCCTGTTTTGATTATACGACCGGAATGAGACACAGATAGTAAAACAAATTACCAGACATAGTAATTTCGTTTTTAAGTTTCAATATTATTGGTTGCAAAATTATAAATAAAAAAAATTAAAAATAATGGTTAAGGAGAGGAAGGGAAGTATTAGTTAATTAGGATTGATTAGGGCAAACTGAGGGTTCTTAAGGGGTTAATAGAAACACATTTTGTTTTAAAAAAAGTTTTTTTTCTTATCAGGTTGCTTTGACTGACATCATATGCAAATGAACGTATGTCTCATTGATCTGCAGATGACTGAAATATTTTAGAAACAAAAGTATAATGTTACTTTGTATCTCTCTTTCTGTGTGTGAACAATGTTTATAAACAACAAGTCAGACTGTCCAACTTATTTGGTTGGCAAGTGAGGAGAAAAAGGTCCCACAAGGCAAAAGGACAGGATGTACTACACATGATCTGTATGCTTAAATTAAGCTTTTTTTGGCATGTGTAGCATGTCCAGTGTCCACAACTGGTTCTCTTTTCTTTATATACAAATATTTCTTGTAAACTCCTAAAGTCTCAAAACGTCTTGTTTGGCTCATCTATATACCTATTTTATTGAATTATCTGTTATTTTTCAATGATCTAATCAATACTTGTGGAGGAATGAGACCAATACTTAATTAATTTACTAGAAATTGTTTTATTTTATTCTTATCAGATTTTATTTCATCGATTTTTTTTTTTTTTCCCTCAAGGCAAAAAAACATACAAACATAGCATAACATAATAACATACACATCAAATAAACCTACAAAAAAAAGCACCCCACCTATAAAACGACTTATACAAAAACAAGCATTTATAATTTGTAGTTCGGAGTTACCTACTCCACTAACGGTGACTAGACATGTGCAATACGTTTAGTTACGAATTCGTTATTCGGCAAAATTCGTTATATTCGTTGATTCGTAAACATACGAATAAACGAACGGTTTGATAAAATTACAAACAAACAACGAATTATCGAAAAGAACGAATATGGAAAACAACAAAAATACGAAAAAGTAAAAAACAAAAACATAAAAACAACGAAAATACCGAACAAAGATCAAAAAATAACCAAAATCAAAATGAACGAAAACGCGAAATTACGAATATTCGGAAAACGTAAAACAAAACAACGAAAATAACAAACAAAGATCCATATTAACGAAAATCAAAATGAACGAAAAAAAAATTACGAATCTTCGGAAAACGGAAATCAAAACAACGAAAATTCAAAAAAACTTAAATTCTATTTGGTTAGTTCTGAATTAGTTCTGGACGTTGGCCAGTGGCCAATAAGCTTGTCCCTTCCCCTGAAGAGGTTGTCTCTTCCCCCAATGAGCTTGTTTCTTATTCCCTTGTGTGTTTTTCTGTGTTAGATTGCAGTGCATTCCATCCACTGTCCAGATAGGTTGTGGTTGGGTAGGTTGCACTGTTCTGTTGGATTTGTGAGTAAAGTTGTGACTTGTGAGAGAGAAATTCTTTGTTTCTTAAGCATACTCTGTCTAGATTATAATTTCTATATTTGTATTTTGTAATATCTCTGACATATTTTTGTTTTCTCCTATTCTGACACATTATGTAAAATTACGAATTACGCCCCGATTACTAATCTACGAAAACAATGTTACGAAAGTACGAATAAATGAGCCAGTCAATCTCACGAAAGTACGAATTACAAAATTACGACGAGTAGTGTTTTGAATAAACGGAAAATGTAAATCTACAAAAGTATGATTTTCCAATCAACGGAAATTAGACACGAAAATACGAATCATTGCAAATCAACGAAAATATAGTTCTTACGAAAATACGAACGTGGCCGAATATAAAATATAACGGAAATACGCATTTCGAATCAACGAAAATTAGACTAACGGAAAAACAAATCAACAGAAAAATAACCCTTACGGAAATATGAAAGAGTCCGAATACGATAACCCACGTCTTACGAAATTACGAATCGTTACGAAACAACGGAAATGCACAGAAACGAAACCAAACTAAACAAATTTTTATGTTGTGCACATGTCTAACGGGGACTCCATCCATTGTGCCCAGATAGCATCAAACTTACTAATTGAGTTTCTTAACAAATAAGTATGTTTTTCAAAAGAAATAAGCCTGTTAAGATCAAAAATCCAGTCAGAGTGGGAGGATAGGGAGAGGTCCACTTAAGGGCAATTTGTCTGTGTGCCACAAAAAGGGAGCGTAGAATAGTATTAGAAATAGGAGTAGTATAGGAAGTAGGATCAAGATAGCCCAATAGGCATAAAAGTGATTGAACTGGAATGTTTAGGTCAAATAGCCCATTAAGTGTACAAATCACCTTCCCCTACCTGAACTGCCACATCTGGCACATGCTGGATCAGATCTCAAGCTTATAGAATACAAAAATTCCAGGGTTCTATATACTCTGTGTAAAATAAAAATTGAGATCTATGAGATGGAGAGAGAGGGGCAAGAGGAAGAAACCGAAGAATTTCCCCCCAGACCTCCTCAGGGATAGAGCCAATATCTCATTCCCATCCTGCCCTGAAATGAATAGGAGACCTTAATAAAAACTTTTCCAATAGGGCCTTGTATGTTAAAGAGATAAGTCCCTTAGTTGACTTTGCTTGCACTATTCTGTCCAAGGCAGGAATGAGAGGGAAGAATAACTCAACTGAGAAAAACTGGCATGTAGCGCATGGCGCAGCTGAAGGAACTGATAAACCACTTTAACTGTAGGAGGTACTCTGTCCTCAACTGCTCGTAATTCCTGAGATGGCCATTCTCATATAATTGGACTAGGGTAATTGCTCCTGCTTTCTCCCATCTCTGAAAGCCCTGGAGAGTAGATTCCAGTACCTGAGGGAGTCTATCATTTCCCCAACTAGGAGTTGCGGACGATACTAAGCTAAGCAGGGCAATAACTTCTCCACAGGATGTGGAAACCTTAAAAGAAGATCTGAACAAAGTAGATGATAGGCTGAGCAATAGCATGCAATGCCAAGCTGCTGCTAACAAAGCAAACAGAATATTGGCATGCATTAAAAAAGGGATTAACTCCAGGGGTAAAGCAATAATTCTCCCGCTCTACAAGACTCTGGTCCGGCTGAACATGGAGTATGCTGTCCAGTTCTGGGCACCAGTCCTCAGGAAGGATGTACTGGAAATGGAGCGAGTACAAAGAAGGGCAACAAAGCTAATAAAGGGTCTGGAAGACAATAGTTATGAAGAAAGGTTGCGAGCACTGAACTTATTCTCTCTGGAGAAGAGATGCTTAAGAGGGGATATGATTTCAATTTACAAATACCATCCCGGTGACCCCACAATAGCGATAAAACTTTTTTGTGGAAGGGAGTTTAACAAGACACGTGGCCACTCATAAAAATTTGTAGAAAAGAGGTTTAACTATAAACTACGTAGAGGGTTCTTTACTATATAAGCAGCAAGGATAAGGAATTTCCTTCCACAGGCGGTGGTCTCAGGAAGGGGCTTCGAAAGTTTAAAAAAACTATTAGATAAGCACCTGAACGACCGCAACATACAGGGATATACAATGTAATACTGACATATAATCACACACATAGGTTGGACTTGATGGACTTGTGTCTTTTTTCAACCTCACCTACTATGTAAGGGTAGGAGATTCCTATAAATTTTTTAGCTGCATCCTATACTTTGTACATTAACACCATGGTTGGCATAGTGATAGAGGATCCCCCCACATTTTCCCCGCCAGTACGTACAATGATGGCCGGCCTCTAAACGCATGGGAAAACAAACAAAAAGCAGCACGGGATGGTGGTTCAAAATCCCGCCCTGAAAAATTACTGTAGTTGGGCTGCTAGAAAATATATCCTCGGGTCGGGTACTGCTAATCCCCCAGCATCCTGGAATGCTGCAATACTTCCAATTTTATACGAGGGGCTTTTTTTCACCAAATTAGTTGTCTAAATATACTGTCAAATCTTGGCAAAAATTTTGAGGGGTATCCAAATAGGAGAATTATACAAAAAATACAATAGGGGAGGCAACCAAATCATCTTAAGTAGGTTAATACAACCTACTATGAAGAGGGAGGGCTTACACCAGGCTTTACTTTGGAATCTAGAAAGTAGTGGAGTTACTGTATATTGTCTGAGATATATGCCTGAGGAAGATCAGATATTGTTATACCCAGATATTTTATAGATGACACTACCTTAAGATGGGACAATGTAGGTAACGAATCCGGCAAAGGGTCCAGTGGCAAGAGCATAGATTTGTCCCAATTTATGCCCAGTCCTGAGAACCTGCCAAATTCATCAAAATATTTCATTACTGCTGGCAGAGATGAATGAATATTGCTTAAGAATAAAAGAACATCATCTGCATATAGAGCAATCTTCTCCTCCATGCCCCCTCTTACCATACCGGTGACCTCTGCGGTGGTCTTCAGGAGACACGCCAGGGGCTCTATAGCTATTTCAAAAAGCAGGGGAGACAAAGGACACCCCTGCCTAGTGCCACAACTGAGTCTAAAGGATGAAGACTGAAGGCCACTAACCCTGACTGAAGCCCGGGGAGCATTGTATAGCAGGCATACCCATTTACAGAAGGTAGAGCCAAACCAAATTTTTCAAGAACAACCCACAAATATGGCCAGTCAATACTATCAAAGGCCTTAATGGCATCTAACTCCAGAAAGTTAGTGGTCTAGAACCCGAACTTGCATATTAAGGTAAGCCCACCTGATATGTTAGGCATAAATCCAGCCTGATCAGAGTGGATAATATGTGTAATAACCTAATTTAATCTATTAGCAAGTGCTTTGGCCAATATTTTAACATCTGTAGGTAATAGAGAAATTGGCCTAAAAGACTCAGGGTATAAGGGGTCTTTGTCCTTCTTAGGTATGACTATAATAGAAGACATACCCATAGAATCTGTGAGCCGGCCCACAGAAAAGGCCTCAGCAAATGTACTTAGAAGGGCTGGAAGCAGCACTTCACTGTATTTTTTGTATATATCTATAGGGAGACCATCTACCCCTGGAGGTATATAGATCCTGATAATAATACAGAAACATTAAGCTTGCCTGAGTCTTTATCTCTCCTTCTCCATCCTTCAATGCCGAAACATGCCTAGAATTGGATTGAGACTTTGTTATCTGGGCCAGCAGCCTACCGGTTTCCTCCCCTACAGTCCAAAACAACCTCCTCTGGAAAAATTGTTTATTCCTAGCTCTAACCACCAACCGCTCATTTAGCCTTCTCTGAGATGAGAGCCATTCAAGTTGGTTATCTAAAGTGGGGTCTAAAATATACTTGGCTTTCCGCCTTAGCAGTATCTGCCTTTACAGACTCTAATTCATTACGGGAAGCAGTTTAATAGCACTCATTTTTTGGATTAACAGACCCCGAAAGAAGGCCTTAAAGGCATCCCATACCATCCCCAGTGCAGTAGAACCCACATTTTGGGAAAAGAAAACCTCAATAGAGGGGGAGACTAAATCCTCCTCAGGAAAAAGATCTAGCCAAAAGGGGTGCAATCGCCATGGGATATTGGAATCCTGGTGTCCTGATATTATAGTAACTAAAAGCGGGGAATGGTCAGAAATACCTCTGGGTTCTATATTAACCTCTACAATACTTGAGATAAGCTCTGCAGAACACAAAGCCATATCAATTCTTGACAGGGAGTTGTGCAATTTTGAGTAGCATGTGTAAACACATTCATCAGGTTGTAACCGCCTCCACATATCCTGCAACCCTAGCTCCCCGCAGAGTCTACCTAATGGAGACAAGCTCACAGCAGATCGAGATCTAGCTGCTGGACATCTATCAAGGCCCAGGTCCATGACACTATTAAAGTCCCCAATCACCAAAATTGGCACTCTAGGTGAAACCCCTGCATAGGAAATAAGCTGGCGAAGCAGATCTGCATTATAAGGGAAGGTATATATACTGCAGCGAGTATTAGTTCTAGATCATAGAGCTTACAGTGTAGGAAAACATATTTACCAGATATTTAAATCTACATCTTTAGGAGAAAAAAAAGTGTTTAATATTGATTTTGCAATCAACCAGACAGACACCCAGTCAAGTCTTACCCCAAACAAAAGGGGAGGGGTAGCATAGGATCTGAAGATCTCTAATGTCCAAAAGAAAAAGTAGAAGTGGACATCCACTGGATGGAAGTAAAAAAAAAAAAAATGTGAATCGCTTGGCATTTTTCCTAATTTTTCAGTTTCCAGAATCAGCAACTAGTGATATAAACTTTGGGGGCACTAAAAATATGATGATATGGACAAGATAATCCCAAGGTAAAAAGGCACCATCAATATAGTGGTGTAGACACAGAAAATCCAGTCAATGGATATCTAATTGTATGGCCTGGAAAAATCTGCAGTATGTCCCACCCAACAAAAAGAGGGGGCAATGGGCCTCCCTCAGTATGCTGATCGTGTCTCCGAGGCATGCAATCTTGTAAATTGTGTTTTTCATAATATTTTAATATGAATAGTACAGAGTAGTGATAGTAGATTTCTAAAGGATTATTCTGTTGTATTGACCCTTGCTACCTTGAAAGTCATGCTTTGTAGGATATGTTTGCAATAATTTGGCCATAATTTGCCTTTGCAGGAATAAAGCTTATTTTTTTTCTACAATTCCTGAAAGCTTTAAACATTTTCCGTCCTCATTGTAACTTGGAATTCTGCCTGCATTATTGCTGATAAATGCAGACATGCCTACCCACCAATGGTTTCTCTTTGTATTCTGCTAATTATGTCATTATACTTACTCCTTCTGATTCTTTAAAATATATCTTACAGTATACATCTAGGAAAAAATAACTATTTTTTCTCTGACTCTGTAAAGTTTACAGTGTATGTGAAAATAATAGAACCTGCAATACATGCATATTTTCCTGTGATTTATCCCTTTAAAATTGCTGCAAGTACAGAAAAATACTGTTAATTCTACCAGAAATCGAGTGTGTTTCTAACTTCTAGCGACATAACAATACTGCCTCAGTGACACTGAAACCATCAGCCCTGCACTGTTGTTCCATGCTTGACTATATAGGGGGAGCGGGTACCTGGTTTTGAAAGTTATACACTCCCATTCCGGCTCAGTTCACTGCGGCGAAGTGAGGCAGAAGTTCGGCCCCCTCATCTTTCCCTCCGAAACCGGGCCATTGAGAAAGCGCAGCACGATTCGGGCTTGCACAGTTGGTTTCCCTTAGCCAAAATGGCGGCGGCAGCACCCGAGATCCTTTCCAAGAATCAGCTCGGGTGAGGTCACCGCTGGATGCCTGGACAGGTAAGTACCTTAATAGTAAAAGTCAGCAGCTACAGAATTTGTAGCTGCTGGCTTTTAATAGCTTTCTTTTTTTGGGGGGGGGGGAACTCCTCTTTAAGCCCAGCCAAACATTGTAGAGCCTTCTTAATGCAGAAGGGATTCTGCTTGCCTCACTTCCATCACTAATCCACAGGGGTTAATACTCTTTTTTGGAACAGTGGGTTGAACTGCTGGTTTAAAGTATAGTGGAGATACAGCCAAATATTACCGAGCCATTTATTCCAAGCTACATACAGCTGTCTGAGGTTGCAATGTATGGAAATTTTGAATTTTTTGGAGTATTGTTTATGAGCCACAGACACAATAAACCAGTATGAAGCACAATAGAGGCTTTTTAAAATTTAAGGTTTGCTGCTTTATCTTTAAACAATACTCGCATTGCTATTATATTTATGTATATTTTGCTCCACATTTTCATGCAGACCAAGCTGTCCATCAACAATGACAGTGAGAGGGTTTGAGATAAAGTACAACATTTGCAGGGATATTTAAGCAATTACAGCAACATTAAAAAATAAGATAAAATATTGGAACCATGGGGTGAAAAAATAAAATAAGCACCCCTGCACATGTTATAGTTTGTCCCCGTCCCTGTCACTACCATTTTTTGCTAGACAACCTAATTTGCATGTAAATGTTGAGAAGAATTAGTAGAAAGGAATATGGCATAAAAATAAGTTCACATATTTTATTTAAACATAGAAGGGAATACTTTACTGTTAAAAAAAAAAACATAGAAGGGAATAGACCTTTTTTTCATACAAGTGCATTTAACAAATACTTTAAAGTTTTAGCAAAGCCAAATTGAAATCTATCAATAAAATATCCACTAAAATCTACTTTACTCTGCAAAATCTACCCTTTGGCTTCCTACTCACCTTGGGGGGCTGGCCCTTCCTAACTTTCAAGTCTATTTTTGGACAGCGGTGCTAGTCTTCGTTTATTGGTGGTTTGTAGGCTCCACATCTAACGTGTTTAGAGGCGGCCTTTTTGGGTTTTTACGTATAGGGGGCCGAAGGTGTACGGGGAGGTTCCTGGCCCAACGCATGCTACGTGGAGGATTTGGATGGTCACTCAAAGACGTTTCTTGCGCCCAAATCAGTGGTCACCGGCTAAGCCCTTGTGGGGTAATCCTTCCCTGCCGCAATTCCGGACTCTTCCAGGCTCATTATGGAAATAAATTCCTGATAGACATTATGCTCTCCAGTGTCCTTCTGTCATTTTCTCAGATTTCTCTCAAGTTCCATCTTCCTGCCTGGATGCAGTTTCGGTACCTACACTTACATCATGCTGCCAGGACTCAGTTCAACCAGTTGCCTCTCCTTCAAGCTGATCCTATTGAGGAACTATTATCTCCAGGAGATCTAGACAAACCCCGTTTAAATCTATATGGAGAACTTCTCAGAGTTGACTACTCTAAGGTAGATAGGTAGTGGGAATTGTGGCATACTGACATTCTATCCCTGGACAAAGAGGACTGGGAGGATTGTCTGGAGCAAGGCCCTAAGCTAGTTACCTCCTCCAGGGACAAGTTAATTCAAGTGAAATTCCTACATAGAGTTTATTATACTCCCCTGAGGCTCCATCGTATTTACCCGGATATAGATCCCACCTGCCCTAGATGTTGGTTGCATGCAGGATCATATCTTTATATGTTCTGGGATGGCCCCATAATTGTAACATATTGATCAGAAGTATTTTCAGAGATTAATCTGCAGTTGCTCCTGCATCTCTCTTCAGAGCTAGCCTTATTAGGTATCCATGAAGATGCCCGACATTCCCACCACTCCAAGTTATTGATTTCCTATCTTTTGTATTACGCCAAAAAATAAATTCTCATTAAATGGGCCTCACCGACCCCATCGGCTCTATCCCTCTGGGAAGCAATGGTCGACGCGGCCTTACCCATGTATAAGATCACATTTATGAATAGAGGGTGTCCGTGGAAGTATAACAAGGTTTGGTCCCCATGGACTTCACGCTAACTGATAGTTTTGTATTATTGTTGAGACAAGGCATACCAATCAGGGAAATTGGATGGATGGCATGGCTCTTATCCCCCCCCTTTTCCCTCCCCTTCCCCCTCTAATGTTTATTATTTCTATCAGTTTTAAACATTTTTCATTTGTTTTACTCATATTTTTAAGGTGTTGCATTAAAAATTTTGAAAAATTGAAAATAAAGCACCATTTTTTAATTTACAAATAGCATTGTAATTTTAATGTCATTATAAATAGGATTTTATCTACAATAACAAGATTTGTTTTAATTGTAACATGGGTCAAAACAGAAATACACAAATTATTTTTGTTTGCTATGTCTCAATTTGCTTTTTGTAAATACATTTGAGACAATATTGGCAAAAAAAAAAAGGTTTGATATCTCAAAAAAACAATACTGTATGTATAACTTTTCATCTTATTTAATGACAAATTTGTTGTTAAATAACTGGGCATATAGCAGAAATTTTATTTGTGATTTAGTCCATAAGGGGTGCTAAAGCTGAAGTGGTTAAATAATATAAATGTAACTAAAATGTTGCATTAATCTGTTGTCAAACCTAAGTCAAAATCATTACGGATAATATGAAATGTCTCAGTGTCAATATGTAATTGTGCTGTTATTTCATTTATCGATCGTACATATTTTATTACTTGCAATCTACCCAGGGACAGATGAATGATGCCGGCTGATTAACCTAGGCATTACATTTCTTGTGGGACAAACCCTGCTCCAATCCATCATTTTCCATAATACACAAACTCTTACTTTTTCCTTATTTCTTCAGTCTTTACCTTTTATTCTTTATTTATTTATTCACAAACATTGAGCATATGGTCAGAGCTGTATTTACACATTCTGCTACCCTAGGTATATATGAACGATGAAGCCTTTTTTTTTACAAGCTTGTCACTTTTAGTTATGTGATTTAGTAAAAGCTACTACTAGAATATGATTTGGGAGGCAGTATGTGGTCTGCTTTAGATGCAGATCTACTTTTGATTTACAAAGTATTAAACAAGAAAAAAAAAGGAGATAAGGCCTGGAGGGGCAGTGCAGGCAATAATGTTGTAATCATACGAGAGGAGTCTTGAAACTTTTCAGTATGAGGGCCACATTGTATGATTTAGGTACACTCACTGGCCACTTTATTAGGTACACTTGTTCAATTGGCAGCAACTCAATGCATTTAGGCATCTACACATGGTGAAGTTGACTTACTGAAGTTCAAACCGAGCATCAGAATGTGGAAGAAAGGGGATTTAAGTGATTTTGAACGTGACAGGGTTGTTGGTGCCAGGGCGCGGACTGGGAATAAAAACCAACTCTGGAAATAATTTCATACCAGCCCCATAGCATTATTATACCAGCCCAACAGCATAACGTCATTATTTTCTTGTTCATAAAAGGATAAACCATGCATTTTTAAGCACATTTGAAGAGTGTATTATATTTAGATAAGACAGATATAAAAGCACATAGGGTTTTATATACAGTATATAAGAGAACATTCCGGTTAAAAGTGAGGTACAGGAAGTAATCATAGGCTGTGCAGACATGGTACAGGAGAAAATGTCAGAGGCTGTGGACATGGTACAGGAGGACATGTCAGAGATTGTGGACATGGTAACAGGAGGACATGTCAGAGGCTCTAGACATGGTACAGGAGGACATGTCAGAGGCTGCGGGCATGGTACAGGAGGTGATGTCAGAGGCTGCGAACATGGTACAGGAGGAGATGTCAGAGACTGTGGACATGGTACATGAGATGTCGGAGGCTGTGGACATGGTATAGGAGATGCAGAGGCTGTGGACATGGTACAGGAGGAGATGTCAGAGGCTGCGGACATGGTAAAGGAGGACATGTCCGAGGCTGCAGACATGGTACAGGAGGACTTTTCAGAGGCTGCAGACATGTTATAGGAGGACATGTCAGAGGCTGCAGACATGGTACAGGAGGACATGTCAGAGGCTTGCTGACATGGTACAGGAGGACATGTCAGAGGCTTGCTGACATGGTACAGGAGGACATGTCAGAGGCTGCAGACATGGTACAGGAGGACATGTCAGAGCCTGCAGACATGGTACAGGAGGACATGTCAGAGGCTGCAGACATGGTACAGGAGGACATGTCAGAGGCTGCAGACATGGTACAGGAGATTCAGAGGTTGCAGACATGGTACAGGAGATGCAGAGGCTGCAGACATGGTACAGGAGGACATGTCAGAGGCTGTAGACATGGTACAGGAGAGCAACAGCAGGAGGTGGTCAGAGGCTGCGGAGGGGTCTAATCGGGCTGTGATGAGGCGTGTGCCACTGCCGAGACCTCACAGAGATGAGTGCCACTGCTGCCTTACATTTAAAAATGGGGCCGCCCATTGCCAATACGTCTGTGCGCATGCACAGTTGACATGTTGGCCAAGGCCCACAGCCATATTTTTATAGGCGCTGCTGCTCTCAAAGCAGCCCTAGGGCAGGCCGGCCTACCCGGAAATTTTACTGGTATCCCGGTAGGCCAGTCTGGCCCTGGTTGGTGCCAAAAGCGCTGGTCTGAGTATTTCAAAAACTGCTGATCTACTGGAGTTTTCAGGAAACAACGAAAATGCCTTGTTGATGTCAGAGGTCAGAGTACAATGGGCAGACTGGTTCGATATGATAGAAAGGCAACAGTAATCAAATAATCTCTCTTTACAAAAAAAGTATGCAGAATACCACCTCAGATGGGCTGCAGTAGCAGACCACAAGACCACACTGGGTGCCACTCCTGTCAACTAAGAACAGGAAACTGAGGCTACAATTCCCACAGGCTCACCAAAAGTGCAGAATAGAAGATTGGAAAAACGTTGCCTGGTCTGATGAGTCTCGATTTCAGCTGTGACATTCAGATGGTAGGGTCAGAATTTGGCATAAACAACATGAAAGCATGGATCCATTCTGCCTTGTATCAAGGGTTCAGGCTGTTGGTGGTGGTGTGATGGTGTGGGCGATATTTTCTTGGCACACTTTGGGCCCCTTAGTACCAACTGAGCATTCTTTAAACACCACAGTCTACCTGAGTATTGTTGCTGACCATGTCCATCCCTTTATGACTACAGTGTACCCTTCTCCTGAAGTCTACTTCCAACAGGATAATGCACCATGTCACAAAGCTCAAATTATCTCACCACTGGTTTCTTGAACATAACAAAGAGTTCACTGTATTCCAATGGCCTCCACAGTCTCCAATTCTCAATCCAATACAGCACATTTGGGAGATTCACATCATGGATGTGCAGCCGACAAATCTGCAGCAACTGCGTGATGCTATCATGTCAATATGGACCAAAATCTCTGAGGAACGTTCCCAACACCTTGTTGAATCTTTGACACAAAGAATTAAGGCAGTTCTAAAGGCAAAAGGGGTTTAACCCGGTACTAGCAAATGATCACATAAACTCTGTTCCCAGCTGCATATGGGGCTTAGAGAGCTAGGGCTGAAGAAACAGCAATACACAGATCTTCCCAGTGAATGGCAGAGGGGTCTGTCAGCATAAGTCTTGACCATTGGACAGGCAGATTGTGCTCCCAACACAGCCAGAAAACCGACCACACTTAGAAAGATGTGCTCTCATGCCTAGCAGGGGGACCAGGTATTTCACACAAAGAAAGCAATACATAGAGAACAAACAGGATACATTTTAACATAAGCACAGCCCTCAAATTTTACATTCGCCTACTCGCATTGCGAGTGTAAAATTGTTTCTGACGAGGAGCTGGGCTGCCTGGGGGCGGGGGGGCGAGTACCGCCGGCTTGCAGGGTTGAACGGGTGCTGTTCTTTCCATCGAGAGCATAGAGGAAGAGGAGAGCCGCGGGATCACAGAGCGATAGCCCGCTATTACAGTTTACATTACAATTGCCTCCGCTCGTGATTACACACAGCCCCGCCTCCTGACCCCGTGCCTGTGATAGACAGAATGCCAGTCCAATTCTGGGACATGTTCTGTCTGTCACAGGCGCGGGGTCAGGAGGCGGTGCTGTGTGTAATCACGAGCGGAGGCAATTGTAATGTAAACTGTAATAGCGGGCTATCGCTCTGTGATCCCGCGGCTCTCCTCTTCCTCTATGCTCTCGATGGAAAGAACAGCACCCGTTCAACCCTGCAAGCCGGCGGTACTCGCCCCCCCCCCCGCCCCCAGGCAGCCCAGCTCCTCGTCAGAAACAATTTTACACTCGCAATGCGAGTAGGCGAATGTAAAATTTGAGGGCTGTGCTTATGTTAAAATGTATCCTGTTTGTTCTCTATGTATTGCTTTCTTTGTGGGAAATACCTGGTCCCCCTGCTAGGCATGAGAGCACATCTTTCTAAGTGTGGTCGGTTTTCTGGCTGTGTTGGGAGCACAATCTGCCTGTCCAATGGTCAAGACTTATGCTGACAGACCCCTCTGCCATTCACTGGGAAGATCTGTGTATTGCTGTTTCTTCAGCCCTAGCTCTCTAAGCCCCATATGCAGCTGGGAACAGAGTTTATGTGATCATTTGCTAGTACTGAGACTGCAATGGGGGCACAGTGAGCTGAGACTGCAATGGGGGCACAGTGAGCTGAGACTGCAATATTGGCACAGTAAGATGAGGCTGCAATATTGGCACAGTGAGCTGAGGCTGCAATGGTGGGCACAGTGAGCTGGGCTGCAATGGCGGGCACAGTGAGCTGAGGCTGCAATGGGGGGAACAGTGAGCTGAGGCTGCAATATTGGCACAGTGAGCTGAGGCTGCAATGGTGGACACAGGTGAGCTGAGGCTGCAATAGTGGGCACAGATGAGCTGAGGCTACAATGGTGGGCACAGGTGAGCTGAGGCTGCAATGGTGGGCACAGGTGAGCTGAGGCTGCAATGGTGGGCACTGGTGAGGCTGCAATGGTGGGCACAGGTGAGCTGAGGCTGCAATGGTGGGCACAGGTGAGCGGAGGCTGCAATGGTGGGCACTGGTAAGGCTGCACTGATAAAGTTGTTAATATTTATTTTTTTAACTTAATTCTGCATAGAACATTTAAGTGTCATGAGATAATTTATGAGGGCGTGTTTAGGGGCGGAATTAGGGGCGGTGCATGGTAAGGATTGGGTGGGGCAACTGGTGGAGAGTAACCCTTAAGGCCTGGCTAGTAGCTCAGGACTTGAAATTTTGAGCCCTGATAAGCATATGGTACAACGGACAGACACATATCAGGAATATAAAATGTTGGAATTACATATTCTTTAAAAGAATAAAAAAATGTTAGTTTATATAATCATGTCCCCATCTCTAGCCCCCCCCCCCCTTATATCGGAACTACACTGCATCTGACCATCACAAGTCCAAAACGCTATTTAATTCATTTTTTATATTTAAAGAAAAATCACACACACACCCATCCATGTCTCTCTGCTTTATTTTGCTGAGAAATCACTTTGAAGACCACCCCCTAGCATGTCTGGCAGTGACCATCTTAAGTAAGGGCAGATGATTCATACAGCATTTACTTCCTGGAATCGATTTTACCTTTTTTTTTAAGTATTTAATTATTGATTTTCAATAGAAATGTTTGACAGGCATTTTTCAAAAGGTACATCCTGTATACAGTGTTCATTATATAACCTGTAGTCAACTATGGCCAACTTAGAAGACATTAGTAACTTAAACCATGGTTCCTCAACAGAGGGAAGCTTGATAGAAAGGCTTATCAAGGTTACTATATGTGGACCACATAGGGCCCAACTCCAGTATGTTATATAGCAATAAACTGTAGAGAAACATCCATTCTGCATTCACACACACACACACACAGAAAATGCAACCACCATTCGGACCTCGCCACCCCCACCCCACCGGCCAGACTGAAGTGTCACAGAGTCTTGTAGCGGGCTGGATGTGTTGTAAGACCCCTGTCTTATAACAACAGCACCCAGGCAAGGTTTTTCAAACATACCTATGAAATAAGGTTGCAACCTATCCATTTTTTTACCAGACAGCCCAGCTTTATTATCCATGGCCCGGTTTTTGTTAGTGTAGTTGACTGAGGGGGCATTTTTCTAAAAACCCTGGAATGTTAGGCTCTCTATTTGGATAGAAACAAGACCGAAATGTTCACCTCTGGCTTTACACTTCTGACTCTATTCAACATCCTATGCACCCTGCAGTTCTCTTGCTGAATTTGCCATAAATACCTAGAGATGGCCAGAAGAGGGACACAAATATATAAAGTGGGTACGGAAAGTTTTCAGACCCCCTTAAATTTTTCACTCTTTGTTATATTGTAGCCATTTGCTAAAATCATTTAAATTAATTTTTTCCTCATTAATGTACACACAGCACCCTATATTGACAGAAAAACACAGAATTGTTGACATTTTTGCAGATTTATTAAAAAAGAAAAACTGAAATATCACATGGTCCTAAGTATTCAGACCCTTTGCTGTGACACTCATATATTTAACTCAGGTGCTGTCCATTTCTTCTGATCATCCTTGAGATGGTTCTACACCTTCATTTGAGTCCAGCTGTGTTTGATTATACTGATTGGACTTGATTAGGAAAGCCACACACCTGTCTATATAAGACCTTACAGTTCACAGTGCATGTCAGAGCAAATGAGAATCACGAGGTTAAAGGAACTGCCTGAAGAGCTCAGAGACAGAATTGTGGCAAGGCACAGATCTGGCCAAGGTTAAAAAACATTTCTGCTGCACTTAAGGTTCCTAAAAGCACAGTGGCCTCCATAATCCTTAAATGGAAGACGTTTGGGACGACAAGAACACCTCCTAGAGCTGGCCGTCCGGCCAAACTGAGCTATCGGGGAGAAGAGCCTTGGGGAGAGAGATAAAGAAGAACCCAAAGATCCCTGTGGCTGAGCTCCAGAGATGCAGTCGGGAGATGGGAGAAAGTTGTAGAAAGTCAACCATCACTGCAGCCCTCCACCAGTCGGGGCTTTATGGCGGAGTGGCCCAACGGAAGCCTCTCCTCAGTGTAAGACACATGAAAGCCCGCATGGAGTTTGCTAAAAAACACCTGAAGGACTCCAAGATGGTGAGAAATAAGATTCTCTGGTCTGATGAGACCAAGATAGAACTTTTTGGCCTTAATTCTAAGCGGTATGTGTGGAGAAAACCAGGCACTGCTCATCACCTGTCCAATACAGTCCCAACAGTGAAGCATAGTGGTGGCAGCATCATGCTGTGGGGGTGTTTTTCAGCTGCAGGGACAGGACGACTGGTTGTAATCGAGGGAAAGATGAATGCGGCCAAGTACAGGGATATTCTGGACGAAAACCTTCTCCAGAGTGCTCAGGACCTCAGACTGGGCCGAAGGTTTACCTTCCAACAAGACAATGACCCTAAGAACACAGCTAAAATAACGAAGGAGTGGCTTCACAACAACTCTGTGACTGTTCTTGAATGGCCCAGCCAGAGCCCTGGCTTAAACCCAATTGAGCATCTCTGGAGAGACCTAAAAATGGCTGTCCACCAACGTTTACCATCCAACCTGACAGAACTGGAGAGGATCTGCAAGGAGGAATGGCAGAGGATCCCCAAATCCAGGTGTGAAAAACTTGTTGCATCTTTCCCAAAAAGACTCATGGCTGTATTAGATCAAAAGGGTGCTTCTACTAAATACTGAGCCAAGGGTCTGAATACTTAGGACCATGTGATCTTTCAGTTTTTCTTTTTTAATAAATCTGCAAAAATGTCAACAATTCTGTGTTTTTCTGTCAATATGGGGTGCTGTGTGTACATTAATGAGGAAAAAAAATGAACTTTAATGATTTTAGCAAATGGCTGCAATATAACAAAGAGTGAAAACTTTAAGGGGGTCTGAATACTTTCCGTACCCACTGTATATACAAATAGAGGCTTTGTGTTGCTCCCTTAACCTAGGTACTGCCCTATTATGCCGCGTATACACGATCGGAATTCCATCGGAAAAAAATAGAACAGGTTCTATATTTAACCACTTGACAACTGGGCACTTAAACCCCCTTAATAACCAGACCAATTTCCAGCTTTCGGTGCTCTCACATTTTGAATGACAATTACTCAGTCATACAACACTATACCCAAATGACATTTTTGTCCTTTTTTTCACACAAATAGAGCTTTCTTTTGGTGGTATTTATTCACCGTTGGGTTTTTAATTTTTTGCGCTATAAAAGAAAAAAGACTGAAAATTCTGTAAAAAAATGAATTGTTCTTCGTTTCTGTTATAAAATTTAGCAAATTAGTAATTTTTCTTCATAAATTTTGGGCAAAATTTATACTGCTACACATCTTTAGTAAAAATAAGTACAAATTGGTGTATATTATTTGGTCTTTGCGAAAGTTATAGAGTCCACAAGCTATGGTGCCAATATCTGAAAATTGATCACACCTGAAGTACTGACGGCCTATCTCATTTCTTGAGACCCTAACATGCCAGAAAAGTACAAATACCCCCCAAATGACCCCTTTTTGGAAAGAAGACATTCCAAGGTATTTAGAAAGAGGAATGGTGAGTTTTTTAAAGTTGTAATTTTTTTCCCACAATTCTTTGAAAAATCAAGATTTTATTTTATTTCTTTATTTTTCCACAAAATTGTCATATTAGCAGTTTATTTCTCACACACAGCATATGCATACCACAAATTACACCCCAAAACACATTCTGCTATTACTCCTGAGTATGGCGATATCACATGTGTGAGACTTTTACATGGTGTGGCCACATAGAGAGGCCCAACATGCAGGGAGCACCTTCAGGCGTTCTGGAGCACCCAGGCCAATTCTGATATTTCTCTCCTACATGTAAAAATCATAATTTATTTTCTAGAAAATTACATAGAACCCCAAAACATTATATATGTATTTTTAGCAAAGACCCTAGAGAATACAATGGTGGTCATTGCAACTTTTTATCTCACACGGTATTTGCGCAGCAATTTTTCAAACGCGTTTTTTTTGGAAAAAAAATGTTTTGTGCTTAAAAAAAACAAAACAGTAAAGTTAGCCCAATGTTTTTGCATAATGTGAAAGATGAAGTTACGCCAAGTAAATAGATACCTAACATGTCACCCTTCAAAATTGCACATGCTCGTGGAAGGGGGCCAAACTTCGCTACTTAAAAATTCCCATAGGCGACGCTTTAAATAATTTTACTGGTTACATGTTTTTAGTTACAGAGGAGGTCTAGGGCCAAAATTATTTCTCTCGCTCTAATGTTCGCATCGATACCTCACATGTGTGGTTTGAACACCGTTTTCATATGTGGGCGGGACTTACGTATGCGTTTGCTTCTGTATGCGAGCACACGGGGACAGGGGCGCTTTAAAAAAAAAAATTGTATTGTTCATTTTACTTTATTTATTTTAGTTTGACAAGTTTTTCCCCAAAAATAATTTTTTTTATCACTTTTATTCCTATTACAAGAAATGTAAACATCCCTTGTAATAGGAATATGACAGGTCCTCTTTACAGTGAGATATTGGGTCAATAAGACCCCACATCTCACCTCTAGGCTGGGAAGCCTGAAATAAAAAATAAAAAGACGATCCTGGCTTTGATCGTAGCGGTGAGTCGGTAGAAGCACCGGAGGGCGGCGGGAGGGGGGATGTCCCCTCTCGCCTCCCGTAAGAATGATCAAGCGGTGGAACAGCCGCTATGGTCATTCTTATGGTGTAGGAAATCGCCAGCTGAAAAAAATGATATCTGAATGATGCCTGTAGCTGCAGGCATCATTCAGATATCCCTGCACAAAGTCAAGGATGTCATATGACGGCCGGTGGGCGGGAAGTGTTTAAAACTTTTTTTTTTTTTTTAACACAAAGTTGTCAATTTATACAATATTTCTAACACATAGCATGTACATAACAAAAATTACACCCCAAAATAGATTCTCCTACTCCTCCTGAGTACGGCGATACCACATGTGTGAGACTTCCACAGCCTGACCACATACAGAGGCAGAGTACAGCCGAGTATTGCAGAGTATGGCTGGGTATTGCAGAGTATGGCTGGGTATTGCCGGGTATGGCTGGGTATTGCCGGGTATGGCTGGGTATTGCAGAGTATGGCAGGGTATCACAGAGTATGGCAGAGTATGACTGGGTATTGCAGAGTATGGCTGGGTATTGCAGAGTATTGCAGAGTATGGCAGGGTATTGTAGGGTATTGCAGAGTATTGCAGGGTATGGCAGAGTATTGCAGGGTATTGCAGAGTGTGGAAGGGTATTGCAGAGTATTGCAGAGTATTGCAGGGTATTGCAGAGTAATGCAGGGTATTGCAGAGTGTGGCAGGGTATTGCAGAGTATTGCAGAATATTGCAGAGTATTGCAGGGTATTGCAGAGTATTGCAAAGTTTTGCAGGGTATTGAAGAGTATTGCAGGGTATTGCAGAGTATTGCAGGGTATTGCAGAGTAGGGCAGGGATGGCTGAGCAGGGATGGATGGATCTCTCCCCTCTCACACTGTACTGATCGGTACAAGTGATCGCTCCGTCATTTGAAGGAGCGATCACGTAGTAAACGGCCGCTATTAGCGTGCGCGCCCCAGTGGGCATGTGGGAGCGGGATTCTGGGAGGACGTTATATAACATCCTCCCATAGTTAAGGAACCGCCTTGTAGCCGTTATTCGGCTATGTGATTAAGTGGTTAAATTCCTATGGAATTCATCGGAATTTCTCTGATGGGGACCACACACGGTCGGAATTTCTGATGAAAAAACGCAGTCGGACTCCGTCTGACTTTTTTCATTGGAAATTCCTATTGTGTGTACAAGGCATTAGTGTTGTTGTAAAAACAGCTCTGCACCACATGCCAGCACAGCGTACTTCATAGGTCCTTAACTGCAGCTCTTTCCTTTTGGTAAGCAAGTGGTACTCTTTCCAACCAAGACCTTCAATTAACCAGGCTCTTGCCCTCAGAGACACACAAATCGGTATGACATAACACTTTACTCATGCTAGTGCCCTGCATGGCTTCTCTATGACTGCTGTGGTAGAGAAAGTCTGCAGAGCAATGTTGAAATGACCAGGAGTCTTTCATTACAGTACCAGAGTTGTAAAGAAATGAACCCCAGACTTTTTTTTTATAAACTATGCCCCGGTTACATTATGATTTATACAAAAGCTACCATTTCACTTATTAAAATAATTAAAAAACACTATAATAAATGCTGTTTCTGCAATCCAGATTTTTACAGTTGTCACTGAAATAAGAGTAGAGTAAAAATCTTCCAACGAGGACAACTGTTCTGGTGACAACTCTTTACGAGGGATTTTCACTTCACTTGACTTCACTTCTCGTGTAAATTATTTTCACTGTGTAATTATTGCAATGTATAGGCTCAGTAACACATTAATCAGTCATTGTTTTCTATTATTTTTATTCCATATTCTAATGCAATGTTTCCAACATTTGCTCAGTTGCATACCACCATGACAACTGTTGCTATGTCTGAATGCTACCTGTACTTCTAAAAAAATAACACAATGGATTAGATTTACTAAAGGCAATTAAACTGCTTACTTGCTTGAATGTGATTGGTATTCTTTGCATAGCGAAATTTCACCACAATCACTAAGCTCTGGGAAACATTCCATTGCAAAGTGCAATTTCTTTTGCAAAGTGGACAACCTATATTCCTTTAATAAACCAACCCCATAAAACAACAGTGGCCCGCATTTTTATAGAGTCATGGTTGGCGTCCCCTAACAAACCCCTGTGGCTTAATCCTACCCTTAATGAACCGTATTCTCTACCAGACCCCAAAAGTTGGTCCTCTAAGAGGGTTAAATACTTAAATACTTACAAGTCCTTCCACAAGTTATGACTGGATTTCAATTTACCCCCTCACTACATATTTTATTATTACCAACTTCGCCATGCCATCCGTAAACAGTTTGGGTCCCTAGCGAACCCCATTCAAGTGCCACCTCTAGAGAAAATGTTAGAATGACCCGACCCTACTAAACTTATCTCTGTTTACTACTCTGCCCTTGTAATGGACTCCAATCATACATTTAATGCTACGAAGGTGAAATGGACTTCCCTGGATATATCATTTACAGAAGAGGATTGGACTGAGTTTAGTGAAACTTATCAAAAATCAGTAATTTTATCTAGAGACAGGATTATACAGCTAAAAAATTTCCATCACTCCCATCTTACTCCTGCTAGAATGCGCAAAGATGGGTTTGAGCTCCAGTCTTTAGAGGCTGTGGTCAACTTTTTGATTTCCTCCACTGCTTCTGGTCCTGCCCTGTAGTTCAGGGATTCTGGGCAGAAATATGCTCCTTCATCTTCTCCGCTTTGGGTCTACCAAATATTTTGTACCCCAAGAATTGCCTAGGTATTTTTGGGGATCTGACTCTTTCCTCATATGCTAAAAGATTGATACTATATTTTTATGCAAATAAATCACTCTTATTATCCTGGAAAGGGTCAATATCACCTACGTTAGCTCATTATCTAAAATCTGTCAATAACTCCCTACATCTGTAAAAACTTACCTTTGAACTCAGGAAAAAAAACACATCCTTAATGATGTTCTCTTGTGGATTTGCTTGTTATGCACTTCATTATGGAAGATGTTATTCCTACTAACATGGTGTTCCTTTGTGACCTTACTGGTTAATAATACCATGAGAAATGTGAGACGGTATATTTCAAAAGATTTTATTGTTTGAAATAGAAACTTTATATTCTTTGTACATTGGGTTTTGTACAATTTTTTGGTGTTTTTTTTTTTTTTTTTGTTGCACATTTCTTTGCTTAAAGGCTAAGTAAGAGACTGTATGGGATTTATTTATGAGGTAGCTCAGTGCTCAGAATTAGGGACATGTAAGAGCAATATTTTCCAGGGATAGACTTTCAAAATTTAGTGCTATAATGACAAATCAGGAAGATTTGACCACTATGCAACCTTTCTGAATTTCTAGTGGAAAACTGCATATCTGATATTTACTGTAGAATCACCAGAATATGCTTAATGCGGTTTTAAAGGCTTTTTTTTTTTACCTTAAAATGATTGTAAGGTCTATTTTTTATGTAGCACACTCCCTAAGGAGCCGCTGGTGAATTTGGTCCTATTTCCCCCTTTGGAGTGCACACAGCATTTTCTTAATTCTTCCACTGGCTCAGAAAACAGTCTAGGGGTTCTTTATAGGGTTTTTTTTTTTGGAGTAGGAGTAGGGAGCATGTACTTCACAAAATGCTGGCTGCACTGCTGCACAAAGTTGCTGGCTGTACTGCACACATTGAATGTCCCACAGGATTCCTAATGTTGCTGGTGACTTGTACTCCCTCAGGAGTTTGAAAGCTACGCACAGTAATTTCCCTTCAGCATTTACTCACTTATCCACAGACTCACTGGTTGCCTCCTGCTGATATCTGCCAGGCTCTTCCTAGATTCCTCCATGTTCCTCTCCAGTGAACTTGCTCCTAACCCAGCTTGATCCCTAGACCCGAATCTGCAAACAGGCCCACCAGATAAACCTAGATGGGACCTCAGTATCTTCCTCAAAGCTTCTTCTAGGATCCTGCACCAGTGGAAAGAGCCCCTGCACAGGGGTCTCCTCCTGCAGGGCTAGACCCAGGAACACCGCACCCTGCTGCCCAGGCCTGAGACTATTTATGGGCCATCCCTCCAACTTCTGGGCACACTTTCCCAGGGATTGGCTGGAGTTCCTATAAATATTTAGGCTACCTGTTCTGCTCCTCCTTCCCCTATTCTTCTAGAATACTCTAGAAGACAGGGAGAAGCAGCAGAGCAGCAGCCCGTGAAACACTGAGCAGCCCTAAATAATCCACAGAGTACAGGGAAGCCAAAAATGTTTCCCTAGCAGCCTGCTCTAAACTAGGTGGGTGCTACATCAATAACAAGCATGTTATACTTACCTGCTCTGAGCTAAAGAATTGCACAGAACATCCCTGATCTTCCTCTTTTAGGGTCCTCAGTCCCGTAGGCAGTCCTAGCTTCTCCTCTTCTAGGTGTGCCACCATAGGAAACTGCTTCTTATGGCTGCACACCTGCGGGCTTGATCCCAAGCCCCACCATAGACACAGACGGCCCAGCTTGACCCTGCCCCCTACTTCCATAGAGGATTTGACTGACAGCAGCCAATGGCTCCCACTGCCTTAGCGAAGACAGTGAGATCCTAGAGAGCCAAGACAGATGGGCACGGTGCTGGTTTAAGTGAGGAATCAGGTAAGTATATATATATATATTCAGCTTATTGCCATACCTCCCCGCATCCATACTCCTCATCGGAGAGTAAATGAGAAACATCACCTCTGTCCAGTGAGTTGACTTAAGATGCAGTACTGGTGAATTCAAATAAAGAAAACTGATCACATTAATGTAGCACTACCCTTGGAGGAGAAGAATTTACTAGCCCAAGCTTAGCCTAAATGAAGAATGGATTAGCAAGTTTACTTATACAAACAACCATAAGAAAACAATGTCACTCGATATATGGTTAAACACCTGCATTATACCGACTAAGAATAAATAACAGAACTTAATTGCATTTACCTAGAAACGGCACATAAAGATAGTCCTAACTTGCTATGACAGACCCCCTTTAATTCCACAAGCCAGTAAATCATAAAAAAAAAAATCTTTCCGGCAAAGTGTGTGCCCTTGAGGAAAGCACAACATTCCCAGCAGCCAACAGATTAACTTGTGTAATGTTAGTCTCTTATCAGACCCAGGGTGCTCTCTTCTGGGTCTGCAGACATGTGTTATGGTTCAGTTCAAGTCCTCAGGCAGGGATAGGAGTTGTTGTGTTGTCACTCTTTCAGTCCTGCTTAGACAGTCCCTCTTTTCCTCCTTAAAAGTGATGGGGTGCTCTATAGTACAGTCTGATCTCAGCAAGCATCCAAATCACACCTTACACATTCCCATGGGGGAAAGTTCCTCTCTCTGATGCAAGGTCCTGTGTGATGAGTAGTATCTGAGGTCTTACCCAATTGTTGTCAGCTAAGGCAGAGTTCTGTTCTGCCAGCAGTCCAGATTCTTTTTCTCTTCCCATCTCCTTTAAGACTCTCCTCTCTCTTCCTTTCAGCAGCCTGAAGACCCTCCTCCCCTTTCTTTGTTGCAGCAGCCAATCACCGTCCTTCCAGGATTGACCCAGATCCATCCAAAATAGCTGCCCCCTTTCACGGAAGACACTCCATGAACAAGCTTCGCAAAGTGGTCCCCATAAATATGGCTACTGCACTTGTGCATTAATGAATAGACATATGCAATTCGTTTAGTTCTGAATTAGTTTTTTAACGAATTTCAACAAATTCGTTAATTCGGAAATATCCGAATATATAATATATAATAATAATAATAATAAAACCTTTTTATTATTATTATTTTTTATTATTAATTTGTTCTGTTCCATTCGTTTAGATGCAACATTTATTATTTTGGATAATACGTAACTTTGGATAAATTTGTATTCGTTATGTTCACTAACAGACAAATTTTATTGGAAATTCCAATAGCTATAATTTAATAGTTAGTTATTATTAGTTAATTAGTTAGTTATTCTTTCGAATTTTTGGATTTTCAAAATTTCTAATTTAGGAACTTACGAATTACGAATTTTGGAATGTGCAGTGCACATGTCTATTAATGAATATTCAGCTTAACCCTGCCCACACTGCAGAAGGATAATTCAGCAGCAACAAAGGAAGAAGATCTGCAGCAGTTGTCAGATACATTCCTGGTTACACTAGCTATTAGGAGTGTGTGTAACAAAAGAAAAAGCTGTCCAAATTACAGCCAGACAGAAAACATGTATGTATCTAGCAGTTTGCCTGAAGTTCTAGGACCAGCTCATGTACATATACGTCGGCATTTTAAAGATGGATATCTCGGTAACGGCAGCAGCAGCTGCCACAACCGAGATATCCATCTTTTCAGTGAGCGGTCCTGTAAACGATAATGGTGGTTTCTGTGGCGGATTCGCCGCAAGATCACCGTTATCGGCGGCGGGAGAGGGCCCCCCTCCCACCGCTCTCCCGCACCCTCCGCCACTTACTGGAGCCGTCGGTATCGGCGGAGGCGATCGGGTCCAGTGTCCTGTTAGGTATGGAGATGAGTGAGGGGAAGATGGCCCCCACCCGTCTCTATACCAAAGCGGGGCGGAAGCGACGTCAAAACGTGACTTCCGCCCATACGTCTTAAAGGCATATATTTTTGTTGTAATTTTTTCAAATGACAAAATGTTATATATTTTTTTATTGCATTTTAGTATAAATACGAGATCTGATGTCTTTTTGAGCCCAGATCTCATATTTAGGAGAACCTGTCATGCTTTTGTCTATTACAACGATAAACCACCATTATCGTTTACAGGACCTCCTCTTTAACTCAAAAGATGCAACCTGTAGAATTTTTTAAACGTTGCCTATGGAGATTTTTAAGGGTAAAAGTTTGACGCCATTCCACGAGCGGGCGCAATTTTGAAGCGTGACATGTTGGGTGTCAATTTACTCGGCGTAACATTATCTATCACAATATAAAAAAAATTGGGCCAACTTTACTGTTGTCTTATTTTTTTAATTAAAAAAAGTGAATTTTTTCCCAAAAAAGTGTGCTTGTAAGACCACTGCGCAAATACGGTGTGACAAAAAGTATTGCAATGACCGCCATTTCATTTTCTAGGGTGTTAGAAAAAAAAACAATATATAATGTTTTGGGGTTCTAAGTAATTTTCTAGCAAAAAAACTGCTTTAAACTTGTAAACACAGAGTCTGAAAAACAGGCTTGGTCCTTTAGTGGTTAAGAAGAAATAATAAAAACGATCTTTTCTAGATGAGATGTTGTCTAGTACAAACATGAAAAGCCACATGTTTAGGTTAGCAATTCATATTCAACTTCCCAGTGACACAGCCATTAGCCATTCTCAACAGGGTCTGAATCACAGGCCTGGTTATTGCTCACTGACAAAGTTTAAAGCTTATATATATATATATATATATATATACGGTATATATATATATATATATATATATATATATATACGGTATATATATATATATATATATATATATATATATATATATATATATATACGGTATATATATATATTTGAAGTGTGAAGTTATAGAAAAGGCTTAACTTTTCAACTACCTGCTGCTTTGATATTAGGCTGAAAATTGAAAATCACAGCCGTTGTCTTCTCCAGATCTGGGCTGATAATAGAGGAAATAGGATATAGTTACACAACACCGACCAACTGTTCAGAATTAAATAAAATAGATTACTTTTTGATAGCTAGAATCTCTCAGGTTTCTACTGAGAATATAATATAACTCTCAACTGTTTACAATCAGAAAAACCATCACTTTGCCCTGCACGGTACTGTATGCATTTGAGTATAGCAATTCCCCTCCCAAGAATCATAAGTAAGTCCCAACCAATAAACCAAAAGGAACTTAGTGAAAATTCACATCGGAACGTGGTGAAGGCAACCCATGTTCCATGAGGGTTTCCTCAACTGTGTTTAACCACTTAAGGACCGGAAGATTTTTCTGCTTAATGACCAGGCCATTTTTTGCGATACGGCACTGCGTCTCTTTAACTGACAATTGCGCGGTCGTGTGACGCTGTACCCAAACAAAATTGACGTCCTTTTTTTCCCACAAATAGAGCTTTCTTTTGGTGCTATTTGATCACCTCTGCGGTTTTTATTTTTTGCACTATAAACAAAAAAAGAGCGACAATTTTGAAAAAAAAGAACAATAATTTTAACTTTTTGCTATAATAAATATCCCCAAAAATGTTTTTAAAAAACACATTTCTTCATCAGTTTAGGACAATATATATTCTTCTACATATTTTTTGTTAAAAAAAAATCACAATAAGCGTATATTGATTGGTTTGCGCAAAAGTTATGGCGTCTACAAACTATGGGAAAAATTTATGGCATTTTTATGGCATTTTTATTATTATTATATTTTTTACTAGTAATGGCGGTGATCTGCGATTTTTAGCCGGACTGCGACATTGCGGCTGACAGATCGGACACTTTTGACACATTTTTGAGATCATTCACATTTACTGTATACAACGATCAGTGCTATATAAAATGCACTGATTACTGTAAAAATTACACTGGCAGTGAAGGGGTTAACCACTAGGTGGCGCTGCAGGGGTTAAGTCAATACTAGGGAGTAATGTCACTGGCAGGAAAGGGGTTAACACTAGGGGGCGATCAAGGGGTTAAGTGTGTTCCCTAGGTGTTTTTCTAACTGTGGGGTGATGGGACTGACTAGAGGAGTAGCCAGATCATTGTTCCTACTTAGTAGGAACAGATGATCTGTATCTCCTCCCCTATCAGAACAGGGATTTATGTGTTTACACACACAAATCCCCATTCCTACTCTCGTGCCCGCGATAGTGGGAGGCCGGGCGGTGATCGGGACCCCCGCTATGTGTCTTAAAGGGAAAGACGTAACCATACGGCGATTCACGGGAACGTGCCAATTTGCCAAATTATATCGCCGTGAGCCGGTCGGCAAGTAGTTAAAACACGAATGAATTTCACTGCACCCAGAAGGCATGTGAATTGTGCAGGAATGTACAGGGCGTTCCTGTGCAAAGCATGGTGTGAACCGGTCCTTAATGATACAATAAAAATGCCATGATGGGTATAGACACAGACACTGCATAACACCTACTCCCTCTGAACTTTAAGTGTGATGGGTAATTTTATTATCAGCCCTCTAAGAGTCAGAAACTGAAACAAAACTCTTAGTAAGTAAAAGTGAAAGATTTAAGAGACAGCTCGGCCAGTTTAATTAGAGGTAGGGCCAGAGCTCATTTGGCCCTGCTTCTCTTGTAAGTGTCAGATGTGCACTTTGTTCTGCACTTCTGTGACCCATATTTAGTCATGCCTGGACTGGCAGCTGGCTCAGCCTCTCAGTGCGCCACTAGGAGCCTGAACCAGCTGCTCCTACCCCCTGCACAGCCTGGCAGAGAAAGGAGCTGATGACTGAAAATCACCAGCTTTCTGCTCACTGAAGACCGAGAACCAAGCGATCAGCTTTCTTTGATCACTCGGTTCTTTGACTTTGAGGTGGCGTAGGAGCAGATGCTGCATCCACCTAGGTGAGTATGTAGGTTTGTTTTGTTTATAACCCCATACTCCCCTTTAAGGCTGGGTTCACACTATTGCGAATTGTATGTGGGGAATACTTTTGGCAACTTCGGGGGGGCGATTTGTATAGACATCTGTGCAGGAACTCGCACAGATGTCTGTCAAATCACCCCCGAAGTCGTACTGCATTGCCGAGTTGAAATCATGCCAGTTCAGCTGAACTGGCACGATTTCTAACCCGCAGCAATGTGAACCTAGGCTAAAACGTCTTTTTATCTAGGTCTAAATGCTTCTTTATAGCAAGACAAGATTAGCATTAAACATTATGGGGTTGATTTACTAAAATGGGCTGTTCACGCTGCAAAGAAAGTTACCAAGGAATTAGCCCCAGAGCTTGATGAAAGCATTGAAGTTTCACTTTGCAAGGTACACTCAATCTTATGCAAGGAAAAAAATAAAACATTTCTTGCACATGATTGGATGATGGAGATCAGGAGAGCTTCACCTCATTCATTAAGCTCTGAGGCAAGTTCCCTTGGAAAGTGCAACTTACTCTGCAATGTGAAGAGCTTATTTGCATGGGCAAAATGACAGCATTTCTTCAAACTGTTCAATTCCAGTGAATGACATGAAATGGTTCAAAGGTTATATGGTAAACTGCCAGAGATTGAAAAATAAATTCAGTTTATCAAAAACTGAAGAAAAAAAAATGTCATGTGTTTTATAAAAAGAGGCCTTTTTCATAGACAAGTAATGAGTTACCAGCTTGCATCTTTCAGGCAGCCATAGAGGTAAATCAAGCCTACAAGTGTCCCAACTTTTGTTGATCATTTACAAACCCTCTGTCTGTTTAAGGGAAGTAAAAACACATGGTTTAGCCACATTTTTAAGACTTCCCCAATGGCCCCCTTAAAGCTGAAATGGCAGCAGATAGGGGTGCACACATGGCGGCTGTGGCAAAAATGATCCCGCCGTTGTGTTCTGTACATACAGCATGGTGAATCTACTAGTGTGGTTTGCTATAGAACCATGTGCTAACTAAATGGTAGTGTGCCTATACTAAATATAAAACAACAATTGCCACGCTAGGTGAGTAGTGATAAATGCATATAAAATATAAGTGACAATGATCAGTCCGTAAATGTGTCCATATAGGAATAATTGTGATAAATCATGGCAAACGTGTCCAAAGATGATGGACGACCATGCACCCAAGTGCACCTTCCACCGTGATAGTACAAGATGTACCCTTACCAGATGTCTAGACTCCACATTATAGGAGTCTAGTCTGACATGGATTCACACACCATGTAGGATCCATCCACTGGGTATGAAGGAGGATAACGTCACGGCCGATGGTGATGGTTTTCCACTCTCTCTGATGAAAGTGGTTTTATTGAAACCATTAAAAGTGACCACTGGTCCAATGCAGTGTATCACATGAATAAAAAGTTCCTACATAAAAATCTGCAGATAAGGTTTAAAATAGCGTGGTATAATTGGACATAGACTCCACCCTACTAGTTTTGTCATACATGACGTCATCGGGGGGCAGGAGGGGCATGTCACTCTGCCCACCTCCTGTGATGCTGCCCCCACCTGTCCCTCTGCCCACCTCCTGTGACGCTGCCCCCCCACTTGTCCCCCTGCCCACCTCCTGTAATGCAGTGCTGCCCCCTGTTGTGTTTTCACCCCTGCCGTGCAGAGGCTGCTCAGGGTGCCAGTGGTTACGTCTGTATGGGGCGTCCAGGGATGGGGGAGGATCCGTCGGCATGAAGAGTCTGGGAAATCAGTGAGTCCAATGATGGGGAGGATCTGTCAGTCTGCACACATTACAATCTACACAGGGACACATGATTTGGGCAGACGTGATTTTTTTATTTGGACCCAGGCAGCACAATGTCTTGGGCCAGCCCTGAGTGTGCAACTGCCTTTAGTAAATCAACCCAATTATGTTGAGCTATAAGTGAGTATATAGGGATGAAAAAGATGGAAAAAAAGCCTTAAAGTGGAAGTAAACCCTCCCATCATTTTCAGCCAAGGAAGCTGCCATCTTGGCCTCTGTTTAATATTCAACTGCCATGATGCTGCACATGTGATCAGTTATGACACCAGACATTGGATGGTGTGATAGTTTGGTTGAGAGCACAACCAATGTGACAGTTAGCATTTCCGGCATGCATGTAACTGTTTTTTGAAACTATTAAATCGTTGGGTTTCCTTCCGCTTTAAAGAAATGAACTAATGCAACCACAATATCTATGTAGTTGTAAGCTGCAATATATTTGATATTTGTTTCTGTGTTTAGATAGTAGAGAAGTTGGATTGAAAGTAGCGGAAGAAGAAAGTATTGCCAGCATTTTATTGGCAGTCCCATGCCCCTTCTAACACAACAAACACTAATAACATTTAAAAGCTATTGATCAAAAACTGCCGCCCCCCCCCCCCCCCATAAATAAATACGTCAAAAACGTACCTTGGCTCCAGCTTCCTACTGGCAGAGCTGAACACATGAAATCTCATAACAGTGCACACAGGCAGGAGTGCATTCTTGTGGAATTTTGAGCACCTAGCTCTGCCAGGAGGCATTGAGACATCACCTTCCCTCTTGGAAGTATTGAAAGCATTTTTAAAAATATTTTTGGGAAACATTTCCTTGATCAGTGGCTATTAAAAGCCATTTGTGTTGCTTGGGCAATAAAACGAATCTTGCGTTTTCATAGAAGGTTTGCTTTAAGGTAAATACTGCAATAAAATCAAAAATGTGTGCTGAATGAACACGCATTATGTTTTCTCCTTCAAGCGTGTGTAATTTATTGTACCTACTCTTAAATAATAATGGTTTAGATGAAGATCAAAGGCAACAGAAAAATACATATGTAAACCTACAATGTCCTTGTCACTTCAGAATGAGGACTTTCTCATCTCTTACAAAAGTTGCATTGCTATAAATAGTTACAGAAACATCTACCCTTGCTTTGTTGATTCATAAATGACATTCACCTTATTGTAGGTGTTACGTTTGTGGGGGTGTAAAAATATCACAATTCCTGTTAGAGAATAACAAAAAGACTTTTTAAGGAGAATGTTTAGATCTTCTGTCCATGGGCAAAACACAGGTTCAATTTAATGCCCAACTCCAGCCACCCTCATGACCTTTCTGCCCTATTGGAGTATGTATTGTATGTTTTCTCCTTTTCATGTGGCTTAAAGGGGTTTTAAAGGTTCGTTTTTTATTTTCTAAATAGGTTCCTTTAAGCTAGTGCATTGTTGGTTCACTTACATTTCCTTAGATTTCCCTTCTCTGCCCTCTTCCGTGAGTTTGTGGAATGTGCGGTTCCTCAGTGGCAGGTTCCTAAAAGCCACTTTTTCTCACGGAAGGCGATTCCGGTTCTCTACCGGCATGTGGAAGGCAATGTCTTGGCCTCGCTGGACAGGGCGGTCAGCGGTAAGGTGCATATTACCACTGACTCACTGTCCAGCAGGCATGGACAGGGACGTCACCTATCTTTCACGGCACATTGGGTGACTCTGCTGGCAGCTGGGAAGGATGCAGGACAAGGTGCAGTAGTGTTGAAGGTTGTTCCCCACCACGCCTCCAAAATGCTACTACTGGTGATTCTGACGCACCTCTCTCCTCCACCCCCTCCTCTTCTTCTTCCTTCATGGCCTCTTCCTGTGCTTTGTCCTCGGAACCAGCGGTGCTTCGTAGGCGTTCAAGGGGCTATGCAAGTGCGCAGGCAAATAGATGCCATGCGGTGCTTGAGCTGGTGTGCTTGGGGGACAGGAGCCACACTGGGTCAGAGAATCTGTCAGCTTTGCAGGGGCTGGCTCAGAAGTGGTTGATGCCACGCCAGCTTAAGCCAGGAATGGTGGTTTGCGACAATGGCACCAACCTCCTCTCCGCCCTCTGACAGGGACAACTGACCCATGTGCCCTGTTTGGCTCCTTAACTTGGTGGTGCAGCGGTTCTTGGGCAGGTACCCGGGCTTACAGGATGTCCTGAGGCAGGCCAGGAAACTCTGTGTGCATTTCTGCTGGTTATATAATGCCAGTGCTCGGCTGGCTGACCTCCAAAAGGAATACAACCTGCCCAAGAACCTCCTAATCTGTGACATGCCCATCAGGTGGAACTCAACGTTGGCCATGCTGCAGCGGCTGCACATGCAGCAGAGGGCCATCAATGAGTATCTGTGCCAATATGGCACGAGGACAGGGTCAGGGGAGCTTGTTTTTTTTTTTTGCCTTGCCACGCCAGTGGGTCATGATCAGGGATGCATGCACTGTCCTGGCAACATTTGAGGAGGCCACAAGGATGGGAGCAGTGACAGTGCATGCATCAGTGACACTGTCCCTCTTGTCCACCTGTTGGAGCACACGCTGCCTGGAATAATGGACAGGGCACTTGAGACAGAACAGAGGGAGGAAGAGGAGGACTTCCTTACCTCTCAAGGCCCCCTTTATCCAGACAGTGTTCCTGCTGGCCCACCTATCACACAGGAAAAGGAGGAGGAGGAGGAGGAGGATTGTGTCAGCATGGAGGTGAAGCCTAGCACTCAGCATCAGAAGCAGTCTTCAAGGGATCAATTAAAGTCCCAAGAAACCCATGGACTTGTACGTGGCTGGGAGGAGGTGGCTGCGGATCATGTCGTCCTGAGTGACCCAGAGGACTCTGGACCGAATGCCTCAGCAAACCTATGCTGCATGGCCTCCCGGATCCTGCAAAGCCTGCAGAAGGATCCTCGTATTTGTGTGATCAAGGAGAGGGATCATTACTGGCTGGCAACCCTCCTTGATCCACGTTACAAGGGTAAGGTTGCGGACCTTATCTTGCCATCGCAGAGGGAGCAGAGGATGAAACATCTTCGGGAGGCCTTGTAGAAAGGTCTGTGCAACGTGTTCCCAGAGACTGGGAGGTTACAAAATCCTGGTCCTGGACAACGTGTTGCTGAGGCTTCGGTCAGTCAAAGAAGGAGCGGCGGAGAAGGTGGCCGTCTGTCCGATGCGTTCAAACAATTTTTTAGTCCGCAGGGTATGATGGGTTCCAGCAACCATCGCCAGCGTTTGTTTTACATGGTGCAGGAATACCTAGGGGCAAGATCAGACTTGGACACCTTTGCCACCGAAAATCCCCTGGGTTACTGGGTCTTGAGGATGGATCACTGACCAGAGCTTACACAGTATGCAATTGAGCTACTGGCCTGTCCTGTATCCAGCGTTCTTTCGGAACGCACATTTAGTGCTGCTGGAGGCTTTGTAACCGATCACAGGGTGCGCCTGTCCACCGAATCGGTCGATCGGCTGACCTTCATAAAAATGAATCAGTCTTGGATTACCAGCTACCAAGCACCTGATGCTGATGTAACCGAATAATTTTTTTTGAATGGGAGATCCCTTCAAGACTGCCTATGCTGATGCTGAGTGACTATCCTGTTATGCTGAGTGACTATCCTCTTCCTCCCCAATGTTCATGCTGATAGCTTGTAAGAACATTTTTGGTTCTGGGCATCGCCACCAGTGGCTAAGGCCCAATTTTTCAGCCCCTGTTTAACAGGGGCATGTAATTACAATTTTTGATGCAATACTTTGCAGCAGGGCTAATTTCTGCTCTCCAACTATAGTATCTGTGAGGGGTTGCAGTGTTGTGGCACCAGTGCTCATTCATGCGCTCCAACTAGAGTTTCTGTGAGGGGTTGCAGGTTTGTGGCACCAGCACCTGGGCCTAAGGCCCAATTTTTCTGCCCCTGTTCAACAGGGGCATGTAATTACAATTCTTGATCTAATATTTCACAGCAGGGCCCATTCCTGCGCCCACCAAGAGTAACTGTGAGGGCTTACAGTGATGTGCCAACACCAACACCTAAGGCCCAAATGTCTGCAGAGTATATAGGGCAGGCCCCTACTTTCAAACATCCAACTTACAAATGACTCCTACTTGCAAACGGAGGGAGACAACAGGAAGTGAGAGGAAATCTACCCCTAGGAAGGGAAATTCTCTCCTGTAAGAGTTAATATGGGAAAAACGTGTCTCCTCTCCACTTATGCTTTATTACCAATCATTGTTTCACTGAAACCCCCACATTTTCAAAAACCAATTGTCATTGGGACAGAAAGCTGGAGCTACACTTTAAAAATGTAACAGTTCTAAATTAGAAACAGATTCTACTTAAGAACAAACATACAGTCCCTGTCTTGTTTGCACCGCCTGTATACTGCTGTACAGAGTATATAGGGCCTGAGGGCCCCACACCTTTTCTTTTTTTAATTTGGGTGCGGGGTTCCCCTTAATATCCATTCAAGACCCAAATGGGCTGGGGGGTACCCATGCCGATTTTCTTAATGATTCTCAATAACATTGCCGGGACCACACATTACATTAAAGCCGCAAGCAGTTTTAAATGACTTTTTTTCCTTTAGAAATTTCATTTTGTGCAGGGACAGTTCTAAACACGGGAAACACATGCCACTTCACAGGCATAGTATAGACACCCCCCAGGTACGATATTTAATGGAATATTTCCCTTTTTTTTCACTTTAATCATCATTAAAATCACTGCTCCTGAAAAAACTTCAGTTTTTAAAACTTTTTTTGCATTGATACATGTCCCCTGGGGCAGGACCCGGGTCCCCAAACCCTTTTTAGGACAATAACTTGCATATTAGCCTTTAAAATTAGCACTTTTGATGCCGAATGTTCGAGTCCCATAGACTTTAACGGGATTCAATAGTTTGCGCGAACATTCGGTCTGTTCACAGGTTCTGGTGCGATCCGAACCGGGGGGTGTTCGGCTCATCCCTAGTCATGACACTAAGTGCTGTTAACTGGTAGATATATATGAGTATGAGCCCTTGCGCATATACCTGTATTTTTGGAGTATTTTAGCCAGAGCTGCTTTTTTGCAAGCGTTTGACTTTAATCTGTCATAGAGGCAGCTATTGCATGTCTTTTGCTACACACTAGTATCAGGAAAGTGGCTCAATGTATACATTTAGCTTCATTTTCCCAGACAGAGGATGCTGCATAAAGTGCATCCGGAAAGTATTCACACCGCTTCACTTTTTCCACATTTTGTTATGTTACAGCCTTATCCCAAAATGGATTAAATTAATTATTTTCCTAAAAATTCTGCAAACAATACCCCATAATGACAACGTGAAAGAAGTTTGTTTGAAACCTTTGCAAATTTAATAAAGATCGTTATATAGGGGTCCCCGGGCTCCATTTCACCTCACGCTCTCTATGAAAACAGTAATTCGGGCATGGCAAGCGCAAGCCTGTGGGCACCAGGGAGAAATGCACAGCTGTCCCCTGCCAATCCCTTATGGCTCAACCCACTATTCAGATTTTTTTGCCTATCCCAGACATGGGGTTGTGGGCAGTTAAAGGCATTAAAATGATTGAACATTTATGGGTAGATGGCGCACTTGTTTCTTTTGATGCCCTTAAACAAAAGTTTGGATTATCCAACCATTTTTTTTTTTGATTCCTACAAGTTAGGCATGCCTTTTCCACCCAATTTAGTTCTCAACCTGTAACTCATCTCCAGTCTAATCTAGAATCCTTAATTAGAGACGAGCAGTTGGATAAGCCCTTGTCTAACATTTATAAGGCGCTGATGTCCTCAGTTAATTTTTTTCTAGAGAGACTATATTCTAAATGGCAGGAGGATTTCCCTGTCATGGATGCAGTGGATTGGGAAGACATATGGGAATATGCGTATCTTCAGTTAGTGGCAGTAAGGGATCGTTTGATTAAGTTCAAACTTATCCACAGAATTGATTTAACTACACAATAATTGAACAAAATCTACCCGGGGGCCTACCCCTGCTGTTGGAAGTGTAGTGGAGATGAAGCAGACTTGTGTCACATGGTATGGTCCTGCCCCAAGCTACAATTTTTTTGGACATCGATAACCCAATTTGTATCCTCCCTGGTGATGATTCCGATTCCCCTGACAATTTTAGTCTGTCGGTTGGGCCTGGTCAGTGATTTGGCACATCGCCGAGCAACACAGACTCTTATAAGGCTATTGTATACCTGGAAGGCAAAAATGTTAAAATGGAAACAAATGGAAGTGCCCTCCCTAAATTTCTGGAAGACACTAGTCAATACCCCTATATAAAGCCACAAACCTTTCACGTGGGTGTTTGAACAAATTTGATAAGATATGGACTATTTGGTTGGAATCATTAGAAACGTATGCCACTCACTAGGGTCAGATAAGACGGTTGAAGTGAGGTGGTAATGGTTAAGCCCTTGTTTATTGCTCTGGGTAGCGAGTCCCTATGTCACCAAATATAGATTCTGAATTGAATCTGTATTGTACTTTGTTTTATACTTTTGGAATTTAATAAACAGAATGTACAAAAACAAAAAAACTAAAACTTTTTATTAAAGAAAAAAACGAAAAAATCACATGTACATAAGTATTCACAGCCTTTGCCATGACACTCAAAATTGAGCTCAGGTGCATCCTGTTTTCACTGATCATCCTTGCGATGTTTCTACAACTTGATTGGAGTCCACCTGTGGTAAATTCAGTTGATTGGACATGATTTGGAAAGGCATACACCTGTCTATATAAGGTCCCATAGTGAACAGTGCATGTCAGAGCACAAACCAAGCCAAGAGGTCCAAGGAATTGTCTGTAGACCTCAGAGAGAGGATTGTATTGAGGCTCAGTTCTGGGGAAGGGTACAGAAAAATGTCTGCAGCAATGAAGGGCCCAATGAGCACAGTGGCCTCCATCATCCATAAATGGAAGTTTGGAACCACCAGGACTAGAGCGGGCCACCTGGCTAAAATGATGATCGGGGGAGAAAGGTCTTAGTCAGGGAGGTGACCAAAAACCTGATGGTCACCCTGATAGAGCTACAGCAATACTCTGTGGAGAGAAGAGAACCTTCCAGAAGAACAACCATCTCTGCAGCACTCCATCAATCAGGCCTGTATGGTAGAGTGGCCAGTTTGGAGCCACTCCTCAGTAAAAGGCACATGACAGCCCACCTGGAGTTTGCCAAAAGAAGGACTCTCAGACCATGAAAAACAAACTTCTCTGGTCTTATGAAACAAAGATTGAACTCTTTGGCCTGAATGACAAGCGTCATGTCTGGAGTAAACCAGGCACCGCTCATCACCTAGCCAATACCATCCCTACAGTGAAGCACGGTGGTGGCAGCATCATGCTGTGGGGATGATTTTTAGCGGCAGGTACTGGGAGACTAGTCAGGAATGAGTGAAAGATGAATGCAGCAATGTACAGAGACATCCTTGATGAAAACCTGCTCCATAGCGCTCTGGACCCCAGACTGGAGAGAAGGTTCGTCTCCCAACAGTACAATGACCCTAAGCACACAGCTATGATAACAAAGGAGTGGTTATGGGACAATATGTCCCTTAAGTGGCCCAGCCAGAGCCCAGGTTTGAACCTGATTGAACATGTCTGGAAAGATCTGAAAATGGCTGTGCACCAACGCTCCCCATCCAACCTGATAGAGCTTGAGAGGTCCTGCAAAGAAGAATGTGGGAAACTTCCCAAAAATATGTGTGCTAAGCTTGTAGCATCATAATCAAAAAAGACTTGAGTCTGTAATTGGTGCCAAAGGTGCTTCAACAAAGTATTGAGCATAGGCTGTGAATACATACATACATGGGATTTGTTTCGTTTTTTATTCTTAATAAATTTGCAAAGATTTCCAACAAACTTCTTTGACATTGTCATTATGGGGTGTTGTTTGTAGAATTTTAGGAAAATTAATGAATTTAATCCATTTTGGAATAAAGCTGTAACATAACAAAATGTGGAAAAAGTGAAGGGCCGTGAATACTTTCCGGATGCACGGTATAATTTGCAGAATAACTGGTTCCATCTGAGCAAAATTACACATTCTTGCTTTTTGTCACCAAGCCAACCTTTTTATTGGTATCACAATACCGGAGGAGGCTTAGTGAAAGAGAACTATGGAGATAATTCTTCTGTCTTGGCCAACATTTTGGCATCTTTCCTTTAAAATTCAATAGCACAATTCTTCATTGTGCTGTTTGCTTTTTGTTTCAGGCTTCCACAGTCAACCAGTTAAGGCAGAGCAAAACTCACAAAACTACTAAAAAGCTCATTTATAAAGCTGTGCATGTGAACGGCAGCCTTTCAAAAAAAATCACCTGCAGGGCAATAGCAAAATGTGCTCGTATCACCGCAGACAGGGCTTACGTGTACATCTTACCCTGGTCTTCCTTCAGGGTTCCCTGGCTCCGGTCTTTTGAATGGCTGAGACGCGATGAAATCACCCCAACTCATGCTCATGGAAGTCACCGTTTATGGAATAGAGCTCTGAAGGGATGGCACGGTTAACAGTTTATCCCTGCTCTTATTTATTTTTTTAGTAAATAGGGCCCAGTAAATGAACAGTGCAGTGTCTTATTCCTTATCAGAAAGTTGAGTCTGAAGTTTATGCCAGACAAACAAAGCCTCAAACCAAATGGTGTCTGTTGTATAAATAAACAATTTGTCCGCACTAGTTCCAAGATGAAAAAAATGTAGTTTGCTAGAAATAGGAAATTTATGTAAATCCCCTATAAATAGCGACCAAATTGGCAGCGCCAAAATATTAACTCGTACATAAACAATTACATATACCATGTGTCAAATCAATATAAATGTAACTTTTAAACAGAGCAGCAGAAAATGAAAAAGTTAGTCATGTATACAATTTCACATATTTAGTTGATCGTGGTAACTCAAAGTATAACCAAAAACCAATCCATCAAGTAAAAACCACATACTGCGCTAAAACCATTGATATAAATGTGACTTAAATATTACTAAAATATAACTAAAATATAAAAAGTGCACTTTATCCCTCAATTGTGAAAAACATAAAAACAATTGTGTTCCAATCACTAAGGCCGGTTTCACACTGGGGCGGTGTGTGCAGCGCTATACCATTGGGATTGCTGAGGTATTTGGCCGCTAGCGGTGCGGTTTTAACCCCCGCTAGCGGCCGAAAAGGGGTTAATACCACCCGCAAACCGCGGCTACAGCCGCGGTTTGCGGGCGGTATTACCGTGGTGTCCCATGCATTTCAATGGGAAGGAGCGGTGTAGGAGCGGTAAACACACCGTTCCTCTCACCGCTCCAAAGATGCGGCTAGCAGGACTTTTTTTCACGTCCTGCTAGCGCACTGCTCCAGTGTGAAAGCCCTCTGGGCTTTCACATTGGAGAAACAGCAGCCGCTGTTTAGGCTCGGTTTGCAGGCGCTATTTTTAGCAAAATAGCGCCTGAAAACCGCCCCAGTGTGAAAGGGGCCTAACATAAACAACTGTTGTGGTCCATAAGTATGCTATTTTCCAAAAACTTTGCTATTAAAAGAAACTCCAGTGACATGCTCAGAGTTCTGTGCAAAACAATTTCTGTGCAATCATCACTGTCCCTCATTGGTACTCTCTATAGCTGGAGTTTAACCACTTCAGCCCCAGAAGATTTTACCCCTTTCCTGACCAGAGCACTTTTTAAAATTTGGCACTGCGTTGCTTTAACTGACAATTGCGTCGCAATGTAATGCTGAAATTCGCACCCTGGTGGTATTTGATCACCTCTGCGGTTTTTTTTTTTTGCGCTATAAACAAAAAATGAGTGACAATTTTGAAAAAATATATATTTTTTACTTTTTGCTATAATAAATATCCCCAAATAAAAAAAAAAAACTAACACATTTCTTCATCAGTGTAGGCCAATATATATTCTTCTACATATTTTTGGTTAAAAAAATTGCAATAAGCGTATAATGATTGGTTTGTTTATAGTGTCTGCAAACTATGGGAAAAATGTATGTCATTTTTATGGCATTTTTATTATTTATTTATTTTTTACTAGTAATGGCGGTGATCTGCGGTACTGCGACGGACAGATCAGACACTTTTGACACGTTTTTGGGACCATTATCATTTATACAGCGATCAGTGATATAAATATGCACTGATTACTGTGTAAATGTCACTGGTAGGGAAGGGGTTAACACTAGGGGGCGATCAAGGGGTTAAATGTGTGTTCCCTAGATGTGTTCTAACTGTATGGGGATAGGACTGACTGGGGGAGGAGACATATCGTTGTTCCTACTTAGTAGGAACAAACGATGTGTCTCCTCTCCCCTGACAGAACAGGGATTTGTGTGTTTACACACACAAATCCCTGTGCTGGCTCTCACGCACGCGATCGTGAGTGGCCGGCGGCGATCGCACCCTCGGCCACGTGCATCGGGTCCCCCCTCTGGCAGCTCTTAAATGGAGGGACTACCGATACAGGGTATTGCCCAGGAGAGCCATTGTGCCGCAGTATAAGTACGTGAGCTAGTCGGTATCCGATTTAACCTATAAAAGGTCTGAAATATTATATCAGCTTGGACAAGTTGGACTGGAGCATGTGTTTATGAGACTGACTGGAATACAACCGTTTTTCAAAATTGAGGGGAAAAGTGCACATTTGTATAGTTTAAATACATTTTGGAAATATTTTAGTCACATTTATATCAACAGTTTTAGCTCGGTATATGGGTTTTGCATATTGATAAGAGGTGTTTAACCCATCGCTAGTTTGAAGAGAAATACCGTTGTTATGGTAGCAGCTAGCTACCATAACCCCGGTACCCTCTTCAAGAGCGGGCGGTTCTCTTCCAGATAAAAGTGGTCTCTGCGGCGGATATGCCGCAAGATCACTTTTATCGGCAGCAGGAGAGGACCCCCTCCCGACGCTCTCCGGTGCCCTCCGCCGCTTACCGTAGTCGTCGACATGGAGATGAGTGAGGGTAAGATGGCCCACACCCGTCTCCATATCACTGCAGGGCGGAAGCGATGTCAAAATGTCACTTCCGCCCAATGCTCTTAAAGGGAATTTTTTTTTTTAGAATGACATAAAACATTTTTTTTATTATTGCATTTTAGTCTAAATATGAGATCTGAGGTCTTTTTGACCCCAGATCTCATATTTAAGAGGACCTGTAATGCTTTTTTTCTATTACAAGGGATGTTTACATTCCTTGTAATAGGCATAAAAGTGACCCAATTTTTTTTTTTTTTTTTAAAACAGTGCCAAAATAAAAAAAATAAAGTAAAATAAATAAGATTTTTTTTTTTTTTTAAAGAGCCCCGTCCCAACGAGAAGCGCCCGCATATGAAAACGGTGTTCAAACCACACATGTGAGGTATCGCCGCAATTGTTAGAGTGAGAGCAATAATTCTAGCCCTAGACCTCCTCTGTAACTCAAAACATGCAAACATGCAACCCCTATGGAGATTTTTAAGGGTAAAAGTTTGTCGCCATTCAACGAGCGGGGACAACTTTGAAGCATGACATGTTGGGTATCAATTTACTCAGCGTAACATTATCTTTCTCAATATAAAAAAAAATTGGGCTAACTTTACTGTTGTCTTATTTTTAAATTCAAATAAGTGGTTTTTTTTTCAAAAAAAGTGCGCTTGTAAGACCGCTGCGCAAATACGGTGTGACAAAAAGTATTGCAACGACCGCCATTTTATTCTCTAGGGTGTTAGAATAAAAATATTTAATGTTTGGGGGTTCTAAGTAATTTTATAGCAAAAAAAACAGTTTTTAACTTGTAAACACCAAATCTCAGAAGCTGCAGCAGCTTTTTATACACCATGGTTTATATTCTATATTTCATAGGATCCGAAATAAGTGACATACTGTCAGAGAACAGTTCGCAGAAGAACTGGCACATCTGCTAATGGCCAAGGGAATCGCAGATTGGCATCTACCCATTCACCAATGCAAATGCGCATGGGTACGCAGGTACGAATGGCTGCGAAGATTAATGTGCAATTATGCAAGCACGTGCGCCAAGGCGCACTCAATGGGTGATTCTAATAATATGATTCAGCGCCACCTATAATTAAATTAAATATATTTAATGTGAATATAACTAAAGAAATATGAATATATAATATTTAAGCTGCTCCCCTGCGGATGGAGTATATAACTCCTGACTGTGGTTATTAAATGTGGATAGGGGGCGCTATTCGCACAAATTGTATTAAATTAATACGTGATGGCAAATAACTATAATCTAATATAGTGATAACAGTGATCAATATAAAATATAAAAAAACACACGATCATGTGATATTCCATATATACCAGGATTATGACATCCAAATTTAATAATGCCAAAGGAGTGGCAAAATTTAAATAATAGTCCCAATTGTGCCCAGTGGCCTATTTAAAGCCAGCAGTATGACCCACTAGTTGCTGGATGATCTTCAGTCACCTTGTGTGCCTGAGTTCTAGTTCCTGATATTATTGGATTTCCTGTTACCGACTCAGCTTGCCTTTGAACTGTCTTGTCTCCATTCCTGGCTTTGACCCTCGGCTTGCTCCATTGACTCCGCTTATGCCTGCTTATTCTTGTATGACCTTTGGCTTGCTCTTTGGACTCCGCTGCTGCCTGATTACCAATGTATGACTCCGGCTTACTCCTGACTCTGCTTCCTGCCCTGCTTCTGGCTCTCCCTTCTGCCAAGTCTCATCTGTTACATCTGAGGGACTCCTGCCCAGCAGTGCATTCCGCTTGTCCAGCCGCCATCCAGCAGATATCTCTTAACTTCAGCCTGTCGCAGCTGGAAACCCCTGCTTCTTTGGGCATAGCACTTCCTGTCACCACCTTCAGTGGTGCACTCAGCTGCAAGGGAAGCCATCTCAGCACTTCGGCCTACGACTAGGTACGTGACACATACCTATTCACCAGAAGGAGAACTTCTACAAATCGAGGTGTAATCGCTTTATGAACCCAATAACCTGGATCTTCACTGCAAGCAGCTATGTCAACAATCTCATTTGTCCAGGAACACATTCCTTGTCAAAGAGCCAAACACTTTGATACAGGGATGAGATCATTTGATTCCACTCCATATGAAGAGCTCAACTCCACACATAGTTGAGAATGTGCTCTCCATCAGATTACTATAAAAACATAAACAACCTCATAGTGCATTATCATTTATTAAAACCAAAACATAAACATACCAAATAGAAAAAAGAGTCATCTGAGTTTTCTATGAAATCTTAAGAAATGGTACTATACTTTTGTTTTAATATTAGTCTGATGGAGAGCACATTCCCAATTGTGTGTTGAGTTGAGTTCCCCATACGGAGTGGAATCGGGTAACCTCATCTTCTTATCAGAGTGCTTGGGTCTTTGAAGAGGAGTGTGTTCCCGGGCAGAATGGTTGTTGTACTGTAGCTGCTTGCAGTGGAGATCCAGGTTACCCGGTTCATAATGTAATATCTCTGAATTAAATTTACCAGTCCCGCCGTTTCTGCAGAGCAGGTAAAATAGAGAGTTTTGTCCCACCCTTGATATCATCTTTTTAAATTACTGCCATCTGGCAGTCGGTTCAGAAACATAAAGTAGAGGACAGATTGATTCAGGGAAAGTTTATTTCCAAGAGCTTTCAAAGCCATGAATGAAGAATTGAATAAAGTCAGTCGTAGTGACTGTTGCAACAGCAGTTTTTTTTATTTTTTTATTATTATTTATTTATAGGAGTGTATGTTTATATACAAATGTGATGTTGTTTCTTTTATGTTTATACATGTGAGGATTTTTTTCCACAGAAGAATTTCATTTGTTTTGCAATGGCAATAAAGTATTTATCTTATACCTCGGTTTATGGAACGTTTGTTGTACTGTCTCTTTAGCTCATAATGCTCTAGGAATTCTTTGTTATGTAATAAAGTATTATTTGCAAAACAAAGTTTGAATATGAATAGTATAAAAGAAATAAAAATAAAACAACAATAAAAAAATATAAACATAAAAGTAAAAGTCTAACATAACAATCACAAAACTGCACAGTATATTACTTACAAGCAAAATAGAAAACTACAAAATTCAATTTCCAGAATAATATTTTTCTTTGTTGTAAAAAAAACAAAACTCATAAAGACTGCCTGTGTTGACTTTTCATATAGAGTTACAGAAGAAAAACTGTAATCACTACATTTTTACGTGTTCCTTATAGTCTTAAAAACAGCTGGCAATGAAAACAATTATCTAAACTCACATCTGGGAAAAACTGCCACACACTGCTATGTTGTAACCTGTGAAGAATAGATATGATCTTTCTACACCCTGCTGCCTGCCTTTGATTATTCCAAGCTTGACACTGATCCCTAACAATGTCTCAAATAATAGCATGAACTTCCAACAATTTACCTCCTGAAGAAAAGCTGCAAGGTAACTGGCCTACCGTTTCCGGGGTCATGGGCAAAGCTTAAATGGTGATACAGTCAGCCTGATCTAGTTTGACAGGAACTCTCAATGCACGGTGCAGCCTAGATCATGCTAAAAATGTTCACTAATTCTGCCTGTTTCATGCAATGGGGGGGGGGGGCAGGATTCAAGAGAACCCGTCTACCATGCCAATAATTGCCTTTTACACAGTGACACTGTACAAAAACATTGAGGTTTTGTAAGATAATAGGCTCAATTTACAATGCCAAAAAGCACCAGGATAATTATTCTTATTTTCCAAAATGTGACAGTGATTTCCAAATCTCATTGTACTCATTGTGTGCGCTAAAACAGCAAACGGCTTAACTTAAAGATTCTTAACCTTGTATAAAGCTTTGTAAGTTATCCTTAAAGTGCACCTGTGCCTACACTGTGGACATTAACTATTTAGTCTCTTATGCCTTGTACACACAATCGGATTTTCCGTCGGGATAAACTCCGACGGATTTTTCAGACAGAATTCTGTTCAAGCTGTCTTGCATGCACACTTTCACAACAAATTCCTACCGTCAAGAACGCGGTGACGTACAACACTACGACGAGCCCAAAAAAATGAAGTTCAATGCTTCCGAGCATGCGTCAACTTGATTCTGAGCATGCATGGTTTTTTCTCTGTCGGAGTTCCATACAGACGAACGGAATTTCCGATAGAAAATTTATTTGGCGGAAAAAAAGAGAACATGTTCTCTTTCTAACTACGTCGGAATTTCCGAGGGAAAAAGTCCGATGGGGCACACACACGGTCGGAATATCTGATGAAAAAATTCCGTCTGACTTTTTTCATCGGAAATTCCGATCGTGTGTACAAGGCATTAGGTATAACCCCTATGGACCAACACAATTTTTGCATTTCTGCTATGGACCTGCTTCTTTGGCAATAACTGTCATTACTTCAGATAAAGTAATACAAGACTTTGTTTTGGTGGAGAAAAAATAATATTCTAACAAAACTACACATATTAGCCTAGCCACCCTGGCGGTATGAGTATGTCAGATTTTTGCGTCTCAAAGCGGTACATTGTTTTTGCATAGAAATTTGGCGTTTTATATTTTAGGCCTGTAATTCTTATTAATAACACACTTAAATCTGTCCAAACAAGAGTCTAGTAGACATCCCGACTATGATAAAGTTTGATACACTAAATCATATATTATAATATAATAAAAAAAAAATATAATAATAACAAAATAAATTTCCCCACAATTCACTATCGATCAATTCTGCAAGTGTTCTAATTTACTATCGCTGTTTTCTAGCTGGTCACAAACCACTTTTGACGTAAAGGGGCACTTTTTGGTTGTCATGGACAATCTCCAGTTTCCAGGCACTAAGAACAGTATATATAATATAAAACTGCAGGCAGGGCACTGGACAAAGCAATAGGGACAAAAGGGAGGTGAAATGATTTCATAGAGTAATGTAATCTGTAAGATTACAGTGTACTGTACGTGTTATACATTTTGAACTTTTTGAATTTGCCGCTGGGCTCCGCCCCCATGTGTCGTGACGCTTGCAGGGATTGGAGCCCGACACACAGGACATCGGGCGGAGTACACAGCCCGTGGGGACAGCGGGGGGACATCGCAGGATCCTGGGGACAAGGTAAGTACACGGCACCAGGATCCTGAGATGCAATCCCGAGCGTGGCTCAGGGTTACCGCTAATGGTAATGAAAATTAACCCCGAGCCACACTCAGAAATACTGCCAGGGAGGTTAAACAATAGTAGGTTACTTGCAAATAAATCAAAGTCTTTTTTTTTTAATTGTGACACTAAAAAATTACCAAACAGAACAAAAACAAATAATTTTAAATATGGTTAAAAAAAAATGAAATTATTTAAAAACCGGCAGAAAAATAAATGCTTAGGGGAGAAGGGGAACAAGGTGTTAATTATGGCTGAATAGGAGCAAATTTTTTTTAAACAAAATTGCAAGGTTGCTTTAACAGAAGCTCATCCCTTTGATCTGCAGTTAAATAAAACAAAGTGAATGCAAAAGTAAGAATGTTACTTTTTATTTCTCTACCTCATGTCTAAACAGTGTTTAAAAATACTCCTGTCACATGGGCCTTGTTTGACAGCAGCAGCAGAGAGTTTTACACAGCAGCTCTCAGCTGTCATTTTGACAGCTGGGTGCAAGCAAATGTGAGGGGGAAGCAGCAGAAGCATAGGGCATACCACACAATCCCTGTGTACCTAGAAAAAGTTTTGTGTGTGTGTGTGTGTGTAACACGCCCGAGGTCCATCACTGTTTAAAGCATTTACATATTCATGATAAGCAGTACAAGAGCTTTAAAACCTACTATACTCCCCAATACTTTTGGCCTGATACACACTATAAGTTTGTGCATTCAATCCAGTGGGATAATGGAAGAAAAAAACAGGAGATCGCCATACTAACACAAGTGACATTAGAGTGGCAATCTCCCCTGCTGTGCTTTTGTGTTTTGACAGGGAGACTCCCCCCCAAAGAATACACTGATTAGCACTCACAGCTTTTGGCTGGGAGCACTGATCGGATGCTGGGTTTCCAGCATGTCCCTTCAACAAAAAACGGTCATTAGACCAGCCTCTGTCAGACAGGCTGCTTTACACTGTGATTAAATGTCACCTGGTTTTTGTTGCATGTGTGTACCCAGCCTTAGGTAGATTAGAACCTGCGACATGCTATGGCACTGTGATGAAAATTGGGTGTGGTTGAATTATGGTGAATTTAGCCGTGGAGTCTGAACCTACTCATGTATACACCACACACATATGTTGCAGTCCTTGTATTAACGGAAAACTCTTTAACTACAATGGCACAAATAAGAGTCTTACAGAAACATATAAACCTCAGCACAAACGATAATATTTTGTTTTAAATGAAATGTAAATTGCTTCATTTATGTCATTTGTGCATGCCAGTACCCATATATTTAAAGCAAAATGTAATCAACGTCTGCTGATTCGATATCACGTCAGTGTGCCCTTTATGTAATGTAGCATAATGGTAAAGCTCAAACTGAATGTATTCAGTTTACTTTAGGAAAGCTTGATTCCCCTTTTCAATGCTACATTGCAACACATGCAGTATAAAAAATGGTTTTCATAAGTTGTTAGCATCACATTAGGATAAGATTAGGTTGGGATAGTAAGGGTACAAATTAGATTTATGACTGCTAAAAATTCGACATTACATTCTTTTCAGGTAAGCATACAGTATGATAAGTAAAAGCCATTGATGCTCCTTGTGACAGTGGGGTGCAGTGGTGCAAGAGACCTGCATTTCCAGTTTACATAAGGGGGCAGTCAGTGGCGGCAGGTGCTTATGCTTAACATTTTGCAGGGGGCGGCAAACAAACCTGCCCCCCCCTCGGCGGAGATGGATGGTGGCGATCACTGCCCCCCCGCCCGTGGGAGATGGCTGGCGGCAATCAGTCCCCCCCTGCGGGAGACGGACGGCAGCGATCCCCCCCGCGCAGGAGACAGACAGCGGCGATCAGTGGCCTTACCTTAGGAGGCTGATGCTGTTCCTTGCACCAGGGAAGAGCCGGGGGCCGTTACTTTTCCTCCCAGCCGAATAGAAAGTGGGACCTTCTGAGACCTGATTGGCTGGGAGTCCTAAGACTCCCTGGCCAATCGGGTCTCAGGATTCGCTTCCTGATTGGCAAGGAGGAGAATCAGGAAGACAATAGTGAATATTAATTTGCGATTGTCACACAACTGCGCGGGCCTAGGGCGCAGTGCTTTGCGCCCCCGAGCCCACCCTTTTTTAAGTCAATTAGAGCCTTAGGCTCTAATCATGTGCTTAAAAAAAAACCCTATTGAAATCCATGTGTCCAGTGCCCTGCATGTAGATTAGGGGCTGGGTGCATGGATTAGGAGGCGCCCCTAATGGACGGGCTGCCACTAGGGGCAGTAACAAGACCTATTACTCTGCTTATGGAAAAAGAGCTGCATTAATCAGTCTTCATTCCAAAAAACTGCTACCCACTCAGGGGGACTTTGAGGCACCTGTTGAGCTGCTACATTAAAAAGAAAAATAATACTGGACTAAGCTTAGCAAGGACATTACTTTACCAATAATGTTTATATTATTTTGAGTGGAGTTCAGCTTTAAGGTAAAGCTGGTGGAATTTCTAGTTTTAACATTTTTTTGTGTAAACACTGTGACAGCAGGAAGGTAAAGTCACCTGGTTGCATCCAGGGGGGTAGATATATTTCGCCCAGATTCAGGCTTTACGCCGACTTATACAACTAGGTGGAGAGTTGTATAAGCCCAGCTAAGGCTAGTGGGCTCATGGATGACTCATACCTCTAGGGAGAGTGCTGGGCGTCGTGCAGACAGGGAGTTGATGAGACCAGCTGAAGCTTGTCAGCTCATTTAGGCCTCTATAAGAACTCCCAGCTTCATTAGATGTTAGCTCATGCCTGGAACCAGACCTGTGTGGACTGTCTAGGGAGAGTGAACCCCTGTGCGGTGAGACAAAGCCTGTGTGGCTATTTGCTTGGACATTTAAAACCAGGGACTTAGGGACTAGGACAGCACTAGGCTGATCCCAGTTGTTAGTTAGGAAACCTGTATGTTTAGTCAGAGGTCAAGTTGACCAGGATTTATTTTGTTTATGTTTCTTTTGCTTTGCTGTGTTTTGTCACTGTAAACAGAAAATAAACCGCACCTTTTTGATTTTGAAAACCACAACCTCCGTTTGCTGGGCCTGTTTTGTGTGGGGAGCCCATCCCGGGGGTCACACACACCCGCTGCCGAGCTAACCCCCTCACAGTTGGTGGAGAATGCGGGGAAATACTTGGCTACAGAGAACCTGACGGCCTCTTCCAGAGACACTCGGACTTTCCACCCTAAGACCAGACCATCCCCAGGGGCGGATAAGAGGATTCCAAGGGGTGAGGGTGGAGAGAGTGAGAGGGTGGGAGCTCTACCCCAAGTTTGGCGAGAACAGCCTGGGAAATCAGCGGCTCAAGAGGCGGCAAGAAGGATCGTTTGCTACCGCTGCCGGCAAGCGGGACATATTGCAGCCAATTGCCCGGTTGTGGAGGAACCCATGCAGTGTGACTTTCTGACGGGCAGACGTCAGTCGCTGTGTGCGACAGTCGCATGCACTGCCATTCGAGGAACTGAGAAACATTTATGCAAAATGTGTGTTAATGGTAGAAATGTTGTGGTATTGCTGGATTCAGGTAGCCTTGTGACCCTGATAAAGGCTGAGTTAGTTAAAACAGAGGTCTTTGGGAATAGCAAGGTAGCTGTTATTTGTGTGCATGGGGACACCCGAGAGTATCCAGTGACTACAGTGTGTTTCGAGACCCCCAAAGGTACCCTCTCTCATCCAGTGGGCTTAGTATCTCAGTTACCGCATGACGCCATTGTGGGAAGGGATTTTCCGAAGTTCTGGGAACTGTGGGATGATCCTGAGCCCCCCACTGGTGCCCCTATGTACCAGGAATGTGATAGCCAGAACTCCCCTGAGAGTGGTGAGGACTCTCCGGAATTTCCCTTATCAGTATTGGCAGGGGAGACTCAAGAAACTGGAGAGGAGCCCACCTCCTCAGACGAAAACCTACCGTCTGTGGAGTTTTCTGATCTTGAGGTTCACAGGGAAAACTTTGCCACAGAACAGTTGAAAGACCCCGCCCTAATAAAGGCACGGGAAAACGTAGTGAAAATAGATGGCGAGTTAGTGAACCCAGATAATACCTGCACTTACCCATACTTCAGCGTAGAGAAGGACCTACTGTATCGGGTGGCAAAAAGGGCAGAAGAAACCGTTGAGCAGCTTGTGGTGCCCAAACCTTACAGGAAGTTGGTGTTGGAGTTGGCCCATGGGCACATTCTTGGAGGTCATCTGGGGACAGAGAAAACCCGAGAGAGGGTATTACAGAGATTCTATTGGCCGGGGGTGATGAAAGACATAGAAAATTATTGTTCCTCCTGCCCTGTGTGTCAGAGGTCGGCCCCGATGCCACATTTCCGTAGCCCGCTGGTCCCTCTACCCATCATTGAGGTCCCGTTTGAGAGGATCGCCATGGATTTGGTAGGGCCTATAATCAAGTCCGCTAGGGGGCACCAGTACATATTAGTTATAATGGACTATGCCACCCGTTATCCAGAAGCGATCCCTCTCCGAAATACCTCGGCCAAAACCATAGCCAAAGAGCTATCTCTTGTGTTTAGCCGGGTGGGTATTTGTAAAGAACTGCTTACGGACCAAGGTACACCCTTTATGTTCCGGGTTATGAAGGAGCTGTGTAAATTGTTCAAAGTGACGCAATTACGTACATCTGTGTATCACCCCCAAACCGATGGGCTGGTTGAAAGATTCAACAAAACCCTAAAACAAATGTTGAAGAAAGTGGTGGCTAGAGATGGAAAGGATTGGGACTGTCTACTTCCTTATCTGATGTTTGCTATTAGGGAGGTGCCCCAATCCTCTACGGGATTCTCCCCCTTTGAGTTACTGTATGGGAGACACCCAAGAGGGCTGTTGGATATTGCCAAGGAAACTTGGGAAAGTGAGAGTTCTCCCCACAGGAGTGTGATTGAGCATGTCGCCCTGATGCAAGACCGAATTGCACAGGTAATGCCCATCGTGAAGGAACATTTGGCCCAAGCGCAGTTAGCACAGCAGAGAGTGTACAACCGTGGAGCCAAGACCCGTACCTTTTCCCCGGGGGATAGGATACTGGTACTTGTCCCTACGGTTGAAAGTAAATTCCTTGCCAAATGGCAAGGCCCCTATGAGATAATGGAAAAAGTGAGCGAAGTGAATTACAAGGTCAGACAACCAGGAAGGCGAAAGCCCGAACAGATCTATCACGTTAATCTGTTGAAAGCCTGGAGGGATAGAGAGTCCCTAGTCGCAGACACTTGGTCACCAGCTCAAACTGGTTGCGTGATTCCTGAGGTTGGAATAGCAGCCACCTTGTCACAACCCCAACAACAGGAGGTTAAGGAGTTTGTGCTTCGCAACAAGGAGGTATTCTCTGAGCTGCCGGGACAAACATCTGGGGTAGAGCATGACATCATTACCCCGCCCGGTGAAAGGGTGAAGTTAAAACCCTATCGGATCCCAGAGGCCCGACGGGAGGCAATACGGGAGGAAGTACAGAAAATGCTGAACTTAGGGGTGATAGAGGAGTCCCAAAGTGATTGGTCTAGTCCCATTGTGTTGGTGCCTAAACCGGATGGGACCTGGCGATTTTGTAACGATTTTCGTCAGTTGAACAAAGTTACAAAATTTGACACCTACCCCATGCCACGTATAGATGAGTTGATCGACCGGCTGGGAACAGCCCGATACATGACGACTCTTGACCTCACAAAAGGGTATTGGCAAATCCCCCTGGCCAAGTCGGCCAAAGAGAAAACCGCATTTGTAACCCCAGACGGGGCGTTCCAATATAAAAGAATGCCGTTCGGGTTACAGAATGCGCCGGCCACATTCCAGCGGAAAATGGACCAGATGCTGAGGCCCCATCGGAAGTATGCTGCGGCTTACCTGGATGACGTAATTGTCCATAGCACAGATTGGGCCTCACATCTGCCAAAAGTGCAAGCAGTCCTGGACTCTGTTCGGGAAGCGGGGTTTACGGCTAACCCCAAGAAGTGTACCATTGGGCAGGAGGAGGCCAAATATCTTGGGTACACCATTTGGAGGGGAGTAATAAAACCCCAACTCAACAAAGTCGAGGCCATCCAGAGTTGGCCACGTCCCAACAGCAAGAAGCAGGTACGAGCCTTTCTGGGAATCGCTGGGTATTATCGGCGATTCATTCCCCACTTTGCTTCTAAGGCTGTGCCCCTAACCAACCTGACGAAGGGGAAAGGGTCGGTCATGATTAAATGGACCCCCGAGGCTGAGGCAGCATTCCAATTCTTGAAACAAGCCTTATGTAGCCAGCCAGTGTTGTACTCACCCGACTTCTCTAAAGACTTTGTCGTACAAAGTGATGCGTCAGATGTGGGGTTAGGAGCAGTATTGTCCCAGGTCTGGAACGGGGAAGAGCACCCAGTCATTTACCTCAGCAGGAAGTTGAAGTCCCATGAGGTAAATTACGCCACCGTTGAAAAGGAGTGTTTAGCGGTGAAGTGGGCTCTAGATTCCCTTCGGTACTACCTGCTAGGTAGGCACTTTGACATGGTTACGGATCACGCTCCGTTAAAGTGGATGGCTCAAAACAAGGAAACAAATAGAAGAGTGAATAGGTGGTTCCTGGCCCTCCAGGAATTCAACTTCACAGTAAAGCATCGCCCTGGCGTTCAAATGGGGAATGTGGATGCTTTGTCTCGAGTACATGAATGCCTGATTGCTGGTGTTCCAACCCCGAGGTTAAAACAAGAGGGGGGGGTATGTGACAGCAGGAAGGTAAAGTCACCTGGTTGCATCCAGGGGGGTAGATATATTTCGCCCAGATTCAGGCTTTACGCCGACTTATACAACTAGGTGGAGAGTTGTATAAGCCCAGCTAAGGCTAGTGGGCTCATGGATGACTCATACCTCTAGGGAGAGTGCTGGGCGTCGTGCAGACAGGGAGTTGATGAGACCAGCTGAAGCTTGTCAGCTCATTTAGGCCTCTATAAGAACTCCCAGCTTCATTAGATGTTAGCTCATGCCTGGAACCAGACCTGTGTGGACTGTCTAGGGAGAGTGAACCCCTGTGCGGTGAGACAAAGCCTGTGTGGCTATTTGCTTGGACATTTAAAACCAGGGACTTAGGGACTAGGACAGCACTAGGCTGATCCCAGTTGTTAGTTAGGAAACCTGTATGTTTAGTCAGAGGTCAAGTTGACCAGGATTTATTTTGTTTATGTTTCTTTTGCTTTGCTGTGTTTTGTCACTGTAAACAGAAAATAAACCCCACCTTTTTGATTTTGAAAACCACAACCTCCGTTTGCTGGGCCTGTTTTGTGTGGGGAGCCCATCCCGGGGGTCACACACACCCGCTGCCGAGCTAACCCCCTCACAACACATATTGTATAATGTTTTGTGTCTTTTTTATCTCCTTGGTTGAACACATGAGGTACTGTAATCCCACATTAGTGATTCTTGTTGCAGATGTATCCTATAAAGCATGATCAAGCATCAGCTATTTCCTATGGCTTTGGTTTTAGCTAGTGTTTTAGTAGCACTTTTTCCAGCTGGGTTGGATCAATGACCTGTAAATGTTATAGTCATCGTGCCTTTTTTCATACATCTATCATGCATTCGGGTGGCAGGAGTCCATACTTAGAGAGAGAATGTGTGTGCAAGAGCCAGTGTGAGCACTTCTGTGCATAGGGACCACTTCCTCTACATTAATTACATCACAGTAACATACATTATGCAGAGAAGAGGCAGATGCACCACTGTTTTACTGCTGATGTTTTTTAACTCTTAAAGCAGAACTAAACTGTATCTGAGCACCACAAATTGAAATTGCTATTTAATTTGTTTTTAATTTTCAAAGCAAACTCACCAACCCATCCATGTCTCCATGCTTTATTTTGTTTAGAATTCACTTTGAACAAAATCTCTAGCATTTTTAGCTGCAGCCATCTTGAGTAAATGCAGATGATTCATGTAGAATTTACTTCCAGGTCTCCACCTGCTCTTAGCTCAGGCATGCAGGCAGTAGGGTGTGCTTTGCTGAGAAAACCCTTCCTCCAGATGAAAGAAAAAAAAAGAAGACCGCTGGGATGTATGACATCATTTTGGCCTAGGCCAGAAACCAGGAAGCAACAAAAGAAACGAAAAACATTTTTTAAAACAAGTAAATATAGTGTACTGTCCTAACTAATTATTAATATTAGCAGCATAAGGATTACAAATAGTCAATGTTGATTGAGAGAGTGAAGTTCTGCTCTAATGAGAAATGATTGGCTTGTGTAAATATTTTTAAGGTTATATTTTTGCTTGCCTGTAGGGAGAAGTGGTTGTACAGGGTTTACAACCAATTTAAGTGAAAACTGTATGTCATAGAAATCATTAGATCAGTAGAACTGGAGACCGTGGTGGGATATTTATATTTTAACTATATATTACATCTCATAATTAATAATTAGCATATGCGCTTTTATTACATAACAATGAAATTACTAGCAGCTTGCAGAGTATCTTACTATATACCAATAAGCATTATTAATATTTAAACTACCCTTACATATTATTGCATATTTTAAAAGAGAAAATTGTTATTTTATTGTTTTTCATATATTTTATGAATTGTTCTTCACAAAGAGCACAAGATTTATAAACTCTGCATTCTTCTTAGTTAGCTACACAGTTTTGGCATAACCTTCAGCACACGTTTAAGAATATGCATACTGAACATAGCAAATTCTCTGTTTTATTTTTATTTAAATACTTCACCTACAGAAGGTTTTACCTCCTTGATGACCAGGGCACTGTGCAACTTTAACTGGCAATATTTGGCCATGCAATACTGTACGCAAATTAAATTTTTATCATTTTTTTCACACAAATAGAGCTTCTTCTGGTGGTATTTAAAGCGGAGTTCCAGGCATTTTATCAACTCTGCATTCTTGAGCACTTCCTATAATCTACTTGACTTTTTTTTTTTTCCTGCAGTGCAAATACCATTTTTTGGAGGTATTAATCCTCCGCTACGGCAGTACCTCGCCACGGCAAGGTATGTCATGTCCGCCCGCCCATCGACTCCTGAGTTATGAGTGTCATCAATCACAGGAGTCACTGGGTATCTTGAAGGATCGCCTCGCAGCACCGCGCTTTGTATGATATGCACATGCACGAGATAGCCAGCAGCGCTGTATCCCAGAAGGAGATGCCAGTGGGCTTCAGATGCCCACACTGAAGATGGGAGCACGCTCGGTGGGGACAGCGAGGCACGTTTTTTATTTTTTTTAAAAGCATTTACAAAACCGACATTCACTAATAATCCAGTTGGTTATGATTTGGTGGAAACAGCAGGGGGGGTGTTTTAAAAAAAAAAAGAAACAAAAACCCTGGGACTCTGCTTTAATCACCACTTGTTTTTTTTATTTTTTGCTATATAAATAGCTACGATAAATAGCTATAAATGCCTTGATCCTCTGTGCCTACTGGACACATCGGTCACCGAATAACACTGCTGTGTGCCTTGAAGGCGTGCTATTGAGCATGTGCTCAGTCACGCACCAGTATGTCACTAAACCTGCAGCTGCCACCCTGCCACAGTAAATGTACTGTGGCGGGGCAGCAAGTTGGTAAAGTGGTTGTAAACCCTTATGTAGCGCCCCCCCAATATTTGGGGGCGCTATGTGGAAATTTAGGGGTAATCTGAGCCAGTAGTCGGGCTCAGACCAATCAATGATTCAATATTGCTCTGCTCTGGGTGTGATACTGCCTGCCAGTAGTGTTCTCCGTTGTCTGTAGGTGGCACTGTCACCGCCGGCATAGGTTAAACTACAGGGGGTATCACAACACCTTGGGTGTCTCCTCTCGGCAGCTGTGCAGGGGGCGTGGTCGACCCGCTGTGCATGCTGGGAGAGGGTACATAAGAAGCAGACGCCATTAGGCGTGAGGCGATTCCAGGGGGACCCCAAGGCGCATAGGGGGGACCTCTGGTCCAGTGAGTGTGCCTCGTGGCCCGCATGGCACGAGGTGCGCGAGTGTGTTTAGGCCTCGGGCACCTTCAGCCCAAGGCACTGTTTCTGCATCGTGGGCCCAGCTCCGCTGGCAAGGGCCTACGCTTCAGAGAAGAATCCCAGGCTGCCCGTTTGTAGAGGACCCATCTTGAGGAAAAGAGTCCTGGGCAGGATCAGCCCAGGAGATTAGCGACTGTACTGCTGTCTCAGGGAGAGGCCTGGAAACTCGCCTAAAGAGGGATTCATCATCTCTGATATCAGTGCTCCATTCTGGCTGCTAGGACCGCTCTCATAGGGACTATCCGGGTGAGCAATACCCACTTAGGCTTGAGTGGCGACGAATATAGACACTGAACCTTAAATGCTGCGTGCCTGAACCTTCCTCTACTTCTTTCAACTTCCTACTCTCTCTCTCTTCAAGTTGATTTAAAGAAAAAGAATAAAGTCTTGCTGATTAGGTTTTACTCCTGTGTGAACATTGATCTTTTTGCCTGGACAACGGAGCTAAGGGATCCACTCTAGAGAGGTAATTGCTGCAGACCCAAAACAAAACCAGCTGGTCCCTTAAATGGGGGTAAGTGCTAAACTTACATATACACACTGAGGTGACTAGACTCAGGTGATACACAGAGATGAACCAAACCCTCTTACATATGTTTTACCATCTCTTATCCACAACCATTCAAAGCGTACAGTTTACACAACATTTCTGATCGTCAAAAGGCAGGGGGTGGGAATCTGATGTCACACACTGCACAGCATAGAGTACGGGACTGAGTGTGATCTGAGACCTGAGTGGAGGGAATGGACACAACCCTCTCTACACATATGAACAAACCAGAAGCCATATTATATTTAGATTTTTTATCTCTCTCTAAAGTTTAAACTTTAGTTCAATGTTTTTTTTTAAAATCTGAATTATATGTGATGGATCAGAACACAATAATCTAAGTTGGTGAAGTAAAATTAGAAAAATATATACATAAAATATTTTTTAGAAATAAAAAACTGATAAATGGCATGTGCGCATGTATTCACCCCCTTTGTTATGAAGCCCATAAAAAGCTCTGGTGCAACCAATTACCTTCAGAAGTCACATAATTAGTGAAGTGATGTCCACCTGTGTGCAATCTAAGTGTCACATGATCGATCATTACATATAAACACCTTTTTGAAAGGCCCCAGAGGCTGCAACACCTAAGCAAGAGGCACCACTAACCAAACACTGCCATGAAGACCAAGGAACTCTCCAAACAAGTAAGGGACAATGTTGTTGAGAAGTACAAATCAGGGTTAGGTTATAAAAAAATATCCAAATCTTTGATGATCCCTAGGAGCACCATCAAATCTATCATAACCAAATGGAAAGAACATGGCACAAGAGCAAACCTGCCAAGAGACGGCTGCACACCAAAACTCACTGACCGGGCAAGGAGGGCATTATTCAGAGAGGCAGAACAGAGACCTAAGGTAGCCCTGGAGGAGCTGTAGAGTTTCACAACAGAGATTGGAGTAACTGTACATAAGACGACAATAAGCCTTACGCTCCATAGAGTTGGGCTTTATGGGAGATTGGCCAGAAGAAAGCCATTACTTTCAGCAAAAAACAAAATGGCACGTTTTGAGTTTGTGAAAAGGCATGTGGGAGACTCCAAAAATGTATGGAGGAAGGTGCTCTGATCTGATGAGACTAAAATGTAACTTTTTGGCAATCAAAGGAAACACTATGTCTGGCGCAAACCCAACACATCACATCACCCAAAGAACATGGTGGTGGCAGCATCATGCTGTGGGGATGTTTTTTAGCAGTCGGGACTGGGAAACAGGTCAGAGTTGGGGGAAAGATGGATAGTGATAAATACAGGGATATTCTTGAGCAAAACCTGTACCACTCTGTGTGTGATTTGAGGCTAGGACAGAGGTTCACCTTCCAGCTGGACAATGACCCCAAACACACTGCTAAAGCAACACTTGAGTGGTTTAAGAGGAAACATGTAAATGTGTTGGAATGGCCTAGTCAAAGCCCAGACCTCAATCCAATAGAAAATCTGTGGTCAGACTTAAAGATTGCTGTTCACAAGCGCAAACCATCCAACTTGAAGGAGCTGGAGCAGTTTTGCAAGGAGGAATGGACAAAAATCCAAGTGGTAAGATGTGGCAAGCTCATAGAGACTTATCCAAAGCGACTTGGAGCTGTGATAGCCGCAAAAGGTGGCTTTACAAAGTATTGACTTTAGGGGGGTTAATAGTTATGCACATTGACTTTTTCTGTTATTTTGTCCAATTTGTTGTTTGCTTCACAATAAAAATAAATAAACATCTTCAAAGTTGTGGGCATTTTCTGTAAATTAAATGATGCAAATCCTCAAACAATCCATGTTAATTCCAGGTTGTGAGGCAACAAATCACGAAAATTGGCAAGGGGGTGAATACTTTTGCAAGGCACTGTATAAATCTTGAGAAGTGTTATGCCGCGTACACACAAATGGAAATTCCGACAAGAAAAGTCCGATGAGAGCTTTTGATCGGAAATTCCGACCGTGTGTATGCTCCATCGGACTTTCGCTGTCAGAATTTCCACCAACAAAAGATTAAGAGCTGGTTCTCAAATTTTCAGACGGAAAAAATTCCTATCAGAAATTCCGTTCGTCTGTATGCAATTCCGACACGCAAAAAAACACGCTCAGAATCAAGCAGAAGAGCCGAACTGCCTATTGAAATTCATTGATCTCGGCTCGTCGTACGTGTTGTACGTTACCGCGTTCTTGACGGTCGGAATTTCAGACAAGATTTGTGTGACCGTGTGTATGCAACACAAGTTTGAGCCAACATTCCGTCAGAAAAAAACCCACGGTTTTCTTGTCGGAATTTCCATCCGTGTGTACGCGGCATAAGTCAAATAAACAAGATAAGGAAACCATGAGCTTACAGACGCATTTTTTTCCTTCTCAGGAATGAAGAAACGAAAATAGGGTTTATTTCAAAATGTTGCCTTATAAACAAACCTTATTACTCAAGTACAAATAATCATATTAGCAAAAGTTATATGATATTATATTAGAGTAATTATATACATAATTAATTAAACAATGTCTCCAGTGGTGTCGGGAGGGGGGGCTGGAGCCCCGAGTGTGCCCCCAAAAAGCCCCGCGTCTCGATAATTCCTAATAACATTATTAGCCCCGAGCCGTTTTCATGGGCAACGGGAAACGATCTACCGCTTAGTCAGTGCAGCCGAGTGACGTTACTGATGTACAAATAGTCCCACCTCCGGGACCCGGCTCGTATGATGGACGTCCCACTGGTCCACTGCCGTGAACGTGGGACGTGAGACGTCCATCATAGGCGCCACCGGGTCCAGGAGGAGGCGAGAATGACACTGCGGCCACGCTGGGCACTGGGAGATCCCGCTCGCTCTGTGTAAATGACCGGGCAGTGGAGAGGCTCTCCCATCCAGGCTCTCTCTCCCTGGTGCATGCAACCTGCTGTGAAGTGGTCGGAATGAGCTGGGTTACACTATGCAGGTAAGGCTGAGCTGCAGAAGTGTCAAGATATGTGTCAGGGGGGACACTGTAGGTGTCAGGGGGGTCAGTGTAGGTGTCAGGAGGTTCAGTGTATGTGTCAGGGGGATCAGTGTATGTGTCAGGGGGGTCAGTGTAGGTGTCAGAGGGGTCAGTGTAGGTGTCAGAGGGGTCAGTGTAGGTGTCAAGGGGGTCAGTGTATGTGTCAGGGGGGTCAGTGTATGTGTCAGGGGATCAGTGTATGTGTCAGGGGGATCAGTGTATATGTGTCAGGGGGGGTCAGTGCATGTGTCAGGGGGATCAGTGTAGGTGTCAGGGGGGGTCAGTATAGGTGTCAGGGGGATCAGTGTATGTGTCAAGGGGTCAGTATAGGTGTCAGGGGAATTAATGTAGGTGTCAGGGGGGTCAGTGTATGTGTCAGGGGGGTCAGTGTAGGTGTCAGGGGATCAGTGTAGGTGTCAGGGGGGTCAGTGTAGGTGTCAGGGGGTTAGTGTAGGTGTCAGGGGGATCAGTGTCGGTGTCAGGGGGATCAGTGTCGGTGTCAGGGGGATCCGTGTAGGTGTCAGGGAGGTCAGTGTAGGTGTCAGGGGGGTCAGTGTATGTGTCAGGGGGATCAGTGTAGGTGTCAGGGGGATCAATGTAGGTGTCAGGGGGATCAATGTAGGTGTCAGGGGGGATCAATGTACTTGTCAGAGGGGATCAATGTAGGTGTCAGGGGGGTCAGTGTATGTGTCAGGGGGGTCAGTGTATATGTGTCAGGCGGATCAGTGTATGTGTCAGGGGGATCAGTGTAGGTGTCGGGGGGATCAGTGTAGGTGTCAGGGGTGTTAGTGTAGGTGGCAGGGGGGTCAGTGTAGGGGCCTGGTAGGTCAGTTTAGTGGTCAGCATCGATGGGCATTGGTGAGCCAGGCAGCAACCAACATGTGAGCCTACCCCCCCTGCAAGCAGTCAATTCCCCCCCTGCGTGTGCCGCCGCTGCCAGGCTTGGACTTCGGCCTGAAGTCCCTGGTCTTTTTCACACTTAGCAGCGCCCCTGAATGTCACATATTTTGGTTTGTGCAATTTTGTTATAATATATTTTTTTATAATACTCATATATGTACTCATTATCTATTGTTGAATATTAATCATGAAAATATTAGAATAAGAGAGGTTTTATGGTTCAAACACTGTATATGAGTTGGTATGTTTAGGAGTTATATTAATGAGAATATTCATGAATAACTGGTATGCTTCTAGTCAGAACCATGACTTAATTTTCAAGGAATTTAACGATAAGGTAATTAGTGTGGGCATTGTGAGGGGGTTTTCTCGGCAGCGGGTGTGGGTGACCCCCGGGATGGGCTCCCCACACAAAAACAGGCCCAGCAAACGGAGGTTGTGGTTTTCAAAATCAAAAAGGTGCGGTTTATTTTCTATTTACAGTGACAAAACACAGCAAAGCAAAAGAAACATAAACAAAATAAATCCTGGTCAACTTGACCTCTAACTAAACATACAGGTTTCCTAACTAACAACTGGGATCAGCCTAGTGCTGTCCTAGTCCCTAAGTCCCTGGTTTTAAATGTCCAAGCAAATAGCCACACAGGCTTTGTCTCACCGCACAGGGGTTCACTCTCCCTAGACAGTCCACACAGGTCTGGTTCCAGGCATGAGCTAACACCTAATGAATCTGGGAGTTTTTATAGAGGCCTTAAACGAACTGACAGGCTTCAGCTGGTCTCATCAACTCCCTGCCTGCACGACGCCCAGCCCTCTCCCTAGAGGTATGAGTCATCCATGAGCCCACTAGCCCCAGCTGGGCTTATACAACTCTCCGCCTAGTTGTATAAGTCGGCGTAAAGCCTGAATCTGGGCGAAATATATCTACCCCCCTGGATGCAACCAGGTGACTTTACCTTCCTGCTGTCACATACCCCCCCCTCTTGTTTTAACCTCGGGGTTGGAACACCAGCAATCAGGCATTCATGTACTCGAGACAAAGCATCCACATTCCCCATTTGAACGCCAGGGCGATGCTTTACTGTGAAGTTGAATTCCTGGAGGGCCAGGAACCACCTATTCACTCTTCTATTTGTTTCCTTGTTTTGAGCCATCCACTTTAACGGAGCGTGATCCGTAACCAAGTCAAAGTGCCTACCTAGCAGGTAGTACCGAAGGGAATCTAGAGCCCACTTCACCGCTAAACACTTCTTTTCAACGGTGGCGTAATTTACCTCATGGGACTTCAACTTCCTGCTGAGGTAAATGACTGGGTGCTCTTCCCCGTTCCAGACCTGGGACAATACTGCTCCTAACCCCACATCTGACGCATCACTTTGTACGACAAAGTCTTTAGAGAAGTCGGGTGAGTACAACACTGGCTGGCTACATAAGGCTTGTTTCAAGAATTGGAATGCTGCCTCAGCCTCGGGGGTCCATTTAATCATGACCGACCCTTTCCCCTTCGTCAGGTTGGTTAGGGGCACAGCCTTAGAAGCAAAGTGGGGAATGAATCGCCGATAATACCCAGCGATTCCCAGAAAGGCTCGTACCTGCTTCTTGCTGTTGGGACGTGGCCAACTCTGGATGGCCTCGACTTTGTTGAGTTGGGGTTTTATTACTCCCCTCCCAATGGTGTACCCAAGATATTTGGCCTCTTCCTGCCCAATGGTACACTTCTTGGGGTTAGCCGTAAACCCCGCTTCCCGAACAGAGTCCAGGACTGCTTGCACTTTTGGCAGATGTGAGGCCCAATCTGTGCTATGGACAATTACGTCATCCAGGTAAGCCGCAGCATACTTCCGATGGGGCCTCAGCATCTGGTCCATTTTCCGCTGGAATGTGGCCGGCGCATTCTGTAACCCGAACGGCATTCTTTTATATTGGAACGCCCCGTCTGGGGTTACAAATGCGGTTTTCTCTTTGGCCGACTTGGCCAGGGGGATTTGCCAATACCCTTTTGTGAGGTCAAGAGTCGTCATGTATCGGGCTGTTCCCAGCCGGTCGATCAACTCATCTATACGTGGCATGGGGTAGGTGTCAAATTTTGTAACTTTGTTCAACTGACGAAAATCGTTACAAAATCGCCAGCTCCCATCCGGTTTAGGCACCAACACAATGGGACTAGACCAATCACTTTGGGACTCCTCTATCACCCCTAAGTTCAGCATTTTCTGTACTTCCTCCCGTATTGCCTCCCGTCGGGCCTCTGGGATCCGATAGGGTTTTAACTTCACCCTTTCACCGGGCGGGGTAATGATGTCATGCTCTACCCCAGATGTTTGTCCCGGCAGCTCAGAGAATACCTCCTTGTTGCGAAGCACAAACTCCTTAACCTCCTGTTGTTGGGGTTGTGACAAGGTGGCTGCTATTCCAACCTCAGGAATCACGCAACCAGTTTGAGCTGGTGACCAAGTGTCTGCGACTAGGGACTCTCTATCCCTCCAGGCTTTCAACAGATTAACGTGATAGATCTGTTCGGGCTTTCGCCTTCCTGGTTGTCTGACCTTGTAATTCACTTCGCTCACTTTTTCCATTATCTCGTAGGGGCCTTGCCATTTGGCAAGGAATTTACTTTCAACCGTAGGGACAAGTACCAGTATCCTATCCCCCGGGGAAAAGGTACGGGTCTTGGCTCCACGGTTGTACACTCTCTGCTGTGCTAACTGCGCTTGGGCCAAATGTTCCTTCACGATGGGCATTACCTGTGCAATTCGGTCTTGCATCAGGGCGACATGCTCAATCACACTCCTGTGGGGAGAACTCTCACTTTCCCAAGTTTCCTTGGCAATATCCAACAGCCCTCTTGGGTGTCTCCCATACAGTAACTCAAAGGGGGAGAATCCCGTAGAGGATTGGGGCACCTCCCTAATAGCAAACATCAGATAAGGAAGTAGACAGTCCCAATCCTTTCCATCTCTATCCACCACTTTCTTCAACATTTGTTTTAGGGTTTTGTTGAATCTTTCAACCAGCCCATCGGTTTGGGGGTGATACACAGATGTACGTAATTGCGTCACTTTGAACAATTTACACAGCTCCTTCATAACCCGGGACATAAAGGGTGTACCTTGGTCCGTAAGCAGTTCTTTACAAATACCCACCCGGCTAAACACAAGAGATAGCTCTTTGGCTATGGTTTTGGCCGAGGTATTTCGGAGAGGGATCGCTTCTGGATAACGGGTGGCATAGTCCATTATAACTAATATGTACTGGTGCCCCCTAGCGGACTTGATTATAGGACCTACCAAATCCATGGCGATCCTCTCAAACGGGACCTCAATGATGGGTAGAGGGACCAGCGGGCTACGGAAATGTGGCATCGGGGCCGACCTCTGACACACAGGGCAGGAGGAACAATAATTTTCTATGTCCTTCATCACCCCCGGCCAATAGAATCTCTGTAATACCCTCTCTCGGGTTTTCTCTGTCCCCAGATGACCTCCAAGAATGTGCCCATGAGCCAACTCCAACACCAACTTCCTGTAAGGTTTGGGCACCACAAGCTGCTCAACGGTTTCTTCTGCCCTTTTTACCACCCGATACAGTAGGTCCTTCTCTACGCTGAAGTATGGGTAAGTGCAGGTATTATCTGGGTTCACTAACTCGCCATCTATTTTCACTACGTTTTCCCGTGCCTTTATTAGGGCGGGGTCTTTCAACTGTTCTGTGGCAAAGTTTTCCCTGTGAACCTCAAGATCAGAAAACTCCACAGACGGTAGGTTTTCGTCTGAGGAGGTGGGCTCCTCTCCAGTTTCTTGAGTCTCCCCTGCCAATACTGATAAGGGAAATTCCGGAGAGTCCTCACCACTCTCAGGGGAGTTCTGGCTATCACATTCCTGGTACATAGGGGCACCAGTGGGGGGCTCAGGATCATCCCACAGTTCCCAGAACTTCGGAAAATCCCTTCCCACAATGGCGTCATGCGGTAACTGAGATACTAAGCCCACTGGATGAAAGAGGGTACCTTTGGGGGTCTCGAAACACACTGTAGTCACTGGATACTCTCGGGTGTCCCCATGCACACAAATAACAGCTACCTTGCTATTCCCAGAGACCTCTGTTTTAACTAACTCAGCCTTTATCAGGGTCACAAGGCTACCTGAATCCAGCAATACCACAACATTTCTACCATTAACACACATTTTGCATAAATGTTTCTCAGTTCCTCGAATGGCAGTGCATGCGACTGTCGCACACAGCGACTGACGTCTGCCCGTCAGAAAGTCACACTGCATGGGTTCCTCCACAACCGGGCAATTGGCTGCAATATGTCCCGCTTGCCGGCAGCGGTAGCAAACGATCCTTCTTGCCGCCTCTTGAGCCGCTGATTTCCCAGGCTGTTCTCGCCAAACTTGGGGTAGAGCTCCCACCCTCTCACTCTCTCCACCCTCACCCCTTGGAATCCTCTTATCCGCCCCTGGGGATGGTCTGGTCTTAGGGTGGAAAGTCCGAGTGTCTCTGGAAGAGGCCGTCAGGTTCTCTGTAGCCAAGTATTTCTCCACACGATCCACAAGACCATCGGCCGTCTCTGGGTCTCCATGGCTTACCCACTTTTGGATGGCAGTAGGAAGAGCTCTCAAAAACCGATCCATTACAACACGTTCCACAATCTTTGGTGCGGACAAAGTCTCTGGCTGTAGCCACTTTCTGCTCAGGTGAATGAGATCATACATTTGAGACCTGGGGGGTTTTCCAAGCTGGAAAGTCCAGTTATGCACACGCTGAGCCCGGACAGCCTGGGTGACACCCAGCCTTGCCAATATTTCAGCTTTTAGCATCACATAGTCTTTTGCTTGGTTAGGCTCTAGGTCATAGTAAGCTTTCTGCGATTCACCAGTTAACAGAGGAGCCACCAGTCCAGCCCACTGCTCCTCAGGCCACTTTTCTCTTTCAGCGGTCCTTTCAAATGTGGTCAAAAATACCTCTGGATCATCCTCTCCAGTCATTTTTGTCAATAAACGACTGACCCCAAAGGACGCGGTATTAGTGGGACGGCTTTCCTCACTGGTCTGCGGACGTTGCTGCATTACTGCTTCCATCTGTTGTTGTAGTCTCTGCTCTTGCTTCTGCAACAGGTCTATGAAGCGGGCCTCAGATTGCTGCTGGGCTTGTTGCTGAGCCTCCAGACTCTGTTGCAAAGTTGCGTTTGTCTGCTGCTGGGCTGCAAGGCTCTGTTGATGAGCTTGCTGCTGGGCTGCAAGGCTCTGTTGATGAGCTTGCTGCTGGGCTGCAAGGCTCTGTTGATGAGCTGCAAGGCTCTGTTGATGAGCTGCAAGGCTCTTTTGCAAACCTGCATTTGTCTGCTGTTGATTGGCATTTGCTAGAGCCAGCTGTTTCAGTATCTCCTCCATGCTGGCTTAAAAAAAAACTGCCACTGGTTCTCCACCAACTGTGAGGGGGTTTTCTCGGCAGCGGGTGTGGGTGACCGCCGGGATGGGCTCCCCACACAAAAACAGGCCCAGCAAACGGAGGTTGTGGTTTTCAAAATCAAAAAGGTGCGGTTTATTTTCTATTTACAGTGACAAAACACAGCAAAGCAAAAGAAACATAAACAAAATAAATCCTGGTCAACTTGACCTCTAACTAAACATACAGGTTTCCTAACTAACAACTGGGATCAGCCTAGTGCTGTCCTAGTCCCTAAGTCCCTGGTTTTAAATGTCCAAGCAAATAGCCACACAGGCTTTGTCTCACCGCACAGGGGTTCACTCTCCCTAGACAGTCCACACAGGTCTGGTTCCAGGCATGAGCTAACACCTAATGAATCTGGGAGTTTTTATAGAGGCCTTAAACGAACTGACAGGCTTCAGCTGGTCTCATCAACTCCCTGCCTGCACGACGCCCAGCCCTCTCCCTAGAGGTATGAGTCATCCATGAGCCCACTAGCCCCAGCTGGGCTTATACAACTCTCCGCCTAGTTGTATAAGTCGGCGTAAAGCCTGAATCTGGGCGAAATATATCTACCCCCCTGGATGCAACCAGGTGACTTTACCTTCCTGCTGTCACAGTATATTTTCTTAAAGTAATAGATCTTAGAAAGGCTCTACCAGGTCTGAGTGGTTTGACAAATTTTAGACAGTTTTTGATAGTTTATAGTTTTTGCTAAGCCATGGTCAAAAGGTTATTAAATTATTAAATAAAATCAGTTCTAACACAACACTACCCCCTGGTGGCGAAAATATTAAGAGTACAGGATGGCCGCCAGATGTGGTTGTCATAGTTACACTGGAAACAATCCGTAATTTTACATCACCAATTACGTAGTAGTGACACACATACCCACTTTTTGGGTGGGATAAAAGTGATTACACCTAGCTGAAAAGGGAGCTTGGAGGAGACGGAAAGAATCTTGGAAGGCGAGAGGGTGTTGAGATCTTGAAAATGCAGAGATGTAGGAGTGTTGGAAGAGGTCCCTTGGGGGACACCTAATTTGATGCTTCTCAAAACAACAGATTTCTTAAGTCCTGGTAATGTTTTAATCTTTTTTATTTTTACCTTTTGGTAGTTGAATTATTTTGACATATACAAAACAGAACCATTTAATATTGTGGCCTAGCAATTTGGAGTTGAGTTATTTCTACCTGCAGCATGATATAATTATATTCCAAATATTAAGAGACATACACATTTTTGTCTGTCTCTACAAAGCTAAGACCAAAGTCTGTACAATGATTTTGTCGTGATATGTGTTTAAAAATAATCTTGATTAAATTATCAAGCTATGTGCACAGTATAACATTTTGTCCGTGCATTTTTAAAGAGTAAGTTTGAAGGTCTATATTTGTTTTGAGAAGAAGTCACAAGTGTCAAAGCCAACACCTAGTTGTTTACATAAGTCCGTGGAGCTACGGAAAGCTAATCACTAAGGCTCGGTTCACACAGGGGCAACACGACTTTCAGCGCGACTTTGAGAGGAAACTCAGACACAACTTGAGCATGAATCACAGGGCGACCTCAGCGCGACTTGTGGTGATTTACAACCCGACTTGAAGTCGCTTCCAGGACAGGAGACATTCCAGTGGCCAATAAAACAAGAATCAGCTCTGTGGGAGGGAGGGGGGAGGGAGAGGTTTGCCTGAAAAATATGTGTTCTCTTCCTGGAGAGTTGCTCCTGTTAAGACAGGGAATACGACTTCTGAGCGACTTTCATTGAAATCAATGGGTACAGGTCGCCTAGCAGTCGCCTAGGAGTCGGATTGAAGTAGTACAGGGACCTTTTTTGAAGTCGGAGCGACCGCAGTCGTGTGCATTAAGACATCTCCATTGACTTCAATTAGTTTTAAAAATAGCGCGACTTGGGGCAACTCGGGGCAACCTGAAGTCGCGTCCGGAGTCGCCCCTGTGTGAACCGAGCCTGAGAGTTACCAAGTCTAAATTGACCAAGTTATCATTCAAGCACTGAAATATGGTATTTTGTAATAAGAGTGTGGTAAAATTGTGATTATCATTTGTATTCCCATATATATTTGATTTTTGAAAGTATATCAATTTTTGTAATATCACAAAATATACCTGATATTATTTTACACTGAATTTTTAGTTAATAAATATATATTTTTAGCATGTCGTTGTGATCACTTGTCTTCAACAGATAAACTAACTTGAATTACTTGGTTGTATTTGTGGAAAAATGTAAAAATCTCCTCAAACATAGATGTTTGCATAATTCCATAAATATAATATTGTTGTAATATTTCAGTATAAACATTCTGACACAGAGAGAGGGGCACACAACCTTAATACCTTAATATGCAGGATGTCCCAAAAATCTGAATCCATAGGCATTGAATTATTAGAAATCATTATTTCCATCCCTATAAGGTGCAGTTGGTCCAGGAACTGCATGACACAGACAGGTGTATGCAATATTGGAATGTGGCTCTTACAATATCAGGAATTTTGTTTTACAGTAATGAAGCCTTAGTGGTAGTGTCAAGTAGCACAATGCACATTACTGGTCTGAAAACAACCCAAAGTGCATGATTGAAGGCTATTTTTGAAAGTGATACACAAATGTACAATCTACTGTACCGTGGGTAGGGATATTTGGTGGCAGATTAATTGGGCCTTTTTTTTTTATTATTAGTGCATGCCACAGTCGTTTCTTGTCTTTTAATTAGGTGACATTCCTTTGCTGGAACAACATAAAATGTGATTTTAGCAAGAGGGTGTCCCATCACATTCTGCCATTGCTGTGAGAATTTTTTTAACCAAACTTTTGCAAACAGGTAGATTGAAAGGCTAGGTTCAGTTGAATGGCCTCCTAGGTGTCCACACCTAGCACCACTCAACTATTTTCTTAGGGTTTATCTAAAGTCAGTAGTCTATCCCAGTGTTTCTCAACTCCAGTCCTCAAGGCACCCCAACAGGTCATGTTTTCAGGATTTCCTTCAGATGAAACAGCTGTGGTAATTACTAAGGCAGTGAAACTGATCAAATCACCTGTGCAAAATAATGGAAAGCCTGAAAACATGACCTGTTGTGGCGAATTGAGGACTGGAGTTGAGAAGCATTGGTCTATCCGACAAGGGAAGGACAGTCGTTGCACTACACTTGAAAATATTTACTGCTTGTAAAAGCATACGTTCTTCTGCATTAAGAAATGTTCATTGTTCTTGCATTCAGTATATACAAAAGTGCTGTAAAGTCCAAGGCTGTCAGCTTGAGCATTTACTGTTATAAAACTTTAAATAATTTTTTTGGATTAATTCACAATGGCTAATTTACATCAAGCTGATCACGTTAACTTATAAAGCTGTGAAACTACCATCATCTCCATTTAAAACTACTTGAGGTTTTGACTGTGCAACTATATAATTCAAATCTGCTGCTGGGATCACTTTAGAGTAATTCTAAGGCCTCGTACACACGGCCGATTTTCTCGGCAAGAACCAGCAAGAAACTTGCTGGTAGAGAGGTCTTGCCGAGTAAATCGGTCGCGTGTACGCGGCTATCGGGTTTCTCGTCGAGAAAACCGACAAGAAACCTCAACGAGAAAATAGAGAACCTGCTCTCTATTTTCTCGTCGAGATTCTCCTCGGCATGTTTCTCGACGAGAAAAGTGAGTGTGTGTACACTTACCTGTCCTCCCGGAAGCCCGCGCATGTTCGAAATGAATTCGACGCATGCGCGGTAGCTTCATAGGCATACGTAGGGTATACCAAGATGGCGGCGACGGCATCGAATGTGACGAGCGCATGCTCGTCGTAGTCGATGACGTCACCGCGTACGCTCCATTCAAAGAACCACGGGTTCTTTGAAACGAGCGTGTGTACACTCGGCCGGGACAAGTTTCTTGTCCAAGAATCTCGTCGAAAAAAACGACATGTTTTTTTCAACGAGAATCTCGGCCGTGTGTACAAGGCCTAAAGCCTAAAGGGTTTATTTTAACCTTAATGCATTCTATGCATTCAAGTAACAAAAAAACTGTCTCAATCCAGCACTGTGCATGAGAGCAGAAGCTCTCTCTGCTCTCTCCCTCCTCATGCCATTGGCTCCTGCTGCTGTCAATCAAAGCATGTGAGGAGGGAACAGGGGGTGGGGCCGAGCCGTCGTGTCTGTGTCAATAAACACAGACAGAGCACCTTGGGAGCTAGCCCGCATGAGTCTCCCCATAGAAAGCGGATTTCTGAAAGGGTCTAGAACGCATGCAAATTCCCAAGAATAATTCATGTAATGATCAATGTACATTTAATACTTGTCCTTTTAAAAAATTATTTTGTAATACATTTTGTATTTTTTAACTACATATTCTTTTGTTGTGCCTTGGAAATCCTAAATCTGTTCAATTTGGGGTGTGGCGCTAAAAGGCCGATTAACTAAATCCTTTCTATGGGGGTACTCACTGAAGTGGAGAAGCCAGGAGCACTGGCAGGGGATCCCAGAAGATAAGGATCAGAGCTGCTCTGTGCAAAACCTTTGCACAGAGCAGCCAAGTATGATCTGTATATTATTTTATTAAAAAAAAAATGAAGCTTTAATATCACTGTCAGAATGTTTGCGTCAAGACAGAAATTTATATCTCATGAAATAAAGGTACAAAAAAGTTATCTCCATAATTTCATAACCTTCAAACAATGGTATGTGATCATCCACGAAAAGTCAATTCAATGCTAAAAGGCTTAGAAAATAAACATTCATGTAACATTGACATATCTCCTTGTTAAAGTATTTTATTGAAAGAGATGTAACAGAAATGTACAGATCATACATTTATAATGGTTGTAGAACATTGACTACATATTTCTATTATAAAGAATAAGTAGTAAATTCATGGTCTACAATGTGCATATTGCTGTATAGTTTCTAAGGGCTAAGCAGAAATCAACAGTGGATACATCCACGCACTAGATGTATGTTACAGTAGATGGTAAGATAACGAACAAACAAATATTATTTGGTTTAGTACAATTGAGAACTAATTACATAGTGCAATATTATAATGCCGCTTAGATAATGCTTTTCAAGTAAAAATAAAGATCTAAGCGAACTTTAAATGGACGTAAAAGATAGTGTAAAAATGACATGAAAATAGAAATGGATAAGTAGGTAACCTAAAAATAAGTAGAATAGGATAGTAGGAAAGTAGAGGGAGGGGGGGGGGGTATAGGAGTCCACTCGGATGGCTCGAGTTCATTGGTCTTTGACCTGTGTGTTACAACAGGATAATAGAGTGTTCACGATATGATCCACCTGCTACCATGGCATGAGAATCAAGTCTTCGCGGAATGAAGATAGGTGATATTTAATCCATGGGTTCCATAACTTTTCAAAGATTGGAATTTGATCTCTTTCTATGGCTAGCATTTTGGCGTGAGCCATAAATTCATTGACACTACGTATTGTCTCGGCTATTTCCAGTTTAGGGGTCCTCCATGCTTTTGCAATTGTTTGTTTGGCTGCCGTAAACAATTGAGTGAGGAGTTTAAATTGTTTATATGTGATGTAATCTGGTTTTAGATTGAGCAAGGCCGTGGCTGGGTCAGGATGTATAGTGAAGCCAAATATTCTGGAGGCAGTTTCAAATATCTGTTCCCAGTATAATTGTATCAACGGGCAAGACCACCAAATGTGTAGGTGGGTGCCCGGGTCGGGACAGCCCCGGAAGCATTGGCCTGTTTGGTTTGGCGTAAATTTCGCCAATCTATAGGGAACGAGGTACCAACGGGTTAGAACTTTATAGTTGGTTTCTACCGCCAAAACATTTGGTGAAGAAGATTTTGTTATAGACCATATTTTGGACCAATCAGCCACATCAAATTCTCTTTCCAGGTCCTCCTCCCATTTACGTGCATAAGGTGGTTTGTCTAAACCTGGGTAAATTGTAATGTGGGTGTATATTGACGATATTAGTCCTCTTGAGTGGGGGTCTTTTAAAAATGCAGATTCAAATATTGTAAGTTGGGATAAAGGGGTGTCAGTAATTAACAAAGGTGCGTAAAAGTTTTTAATTTGGAGATATCTGAAAAGTTCAGAGTTCGGCAAGTTATAGGTGTCGCAAAGGGTAGGAAACGTATGAAAAGATGATGTAGAGGTTAGGTTATTAAGCCGAGTAATATTCAATGTATTCCATACCCTAAATGACTTGGGTGAGACCTATGCTGGGTAAAAAGCAGGATTTTTAAGGAATGATAAGAGAGGGTTGTGAGGTGATTGTAGCTGATGTTTAAATCTAAGGTTATCCCATACGGCTAAAAAGTGTTTTATAATAGGGTTACTTAGGGTTTTCCTTTCTTTAGGGAGGAGCCATAGTACATTGGATATAGATAGAGGGTCACATTCTGCTGCTTCTATTATTACCCATATAGGTATATCATCATTAGTGTGATATTTAGTGAGGCTGGCAATATGTGCCGCTCTATAATAATTAGCAAAATTAGGGAACCCAAGGCCTCCCTTAAGTTTCGGTAAATAAAGTGTATGTAACGATACACGGGGTTTTTTGGAGCCCCAGACATAGTTTGATGTTTTTCTTTGGAGTATTCTAAGATAATAAGATGGGATAGGGATTGGTAAGACTCTAAATAAGTAGAGTATTTTAGGGAGAATTGTCATTTTGACTGCGTTAATTTTACCTATCCATGAAATTGGGAGATGTGTCCATTGTTGTAAAAGAGTTGTTATTTGTTTGAGGAGTGGGGGATAGTTTGCTGCAAAGAGATCTAAGTATGAGGCTGTTAGGTGAATCCCTAAATAGGGGATTGACCTCTCAGTCCATATGAAAGGAAGTGCAGTTTTGGCCGAGTCTGATTCTACTTTAGTGAGGGATATATCTAGGGCCATGGATTTTTTGGGGTTTATTGTAAGTCCCGAAATCACTGCAAATTTATCTAAAACGGATAGAAGATTAGGTCCAGAGACTTGTGGGGATGATAGAAATAGGAGTATGTCATCCGCAAATAGGCATAATTTATGATGGTATCCAGCTAATTCGATGCCTGTGATTGTCGGATCTGTGCGGATTCGTTGAGCTAGGGGTTCTATTAGGAGGGCGAATAGGAGGGGGGAGAGTGGACATCCCTGGCGCGTTCCTCTTTCTATATTAAAGGAATTAGATTTATAGCCTGCGTATTTTATATATGCAATTGGTTTGTTATAGAGTACTTCTATCCATGTTAGGAAGTGAGGGCCAAAACCCCATTTTTGTAATGTGTAATTAAGGTACGGCCAGGCTATGGAGTCAAAGGCCTTTTTTATATCTAGGGACAGAAAACAGGAGGGTATACGTCGTTTTTTGGCTATGTGGGCTAGCAATACGGCCCGACGGACATTGTCTCCCGTCTGCCGCTTTGGCATGAATCCTACTTGATCCTTATGGATGAGCTTGCCTATTATTCTATTTAGTCTTTTGGCCAATATTTTGGCTAAGAGTTTGATATCTAGGTTCAGAAGGGAAATTGGGCGAAAGTTTGTACATAGGGTATCATCCGTGAGAGGTTTTGGGATCATACAAATAATGGCGGTCAGGGTTTCCTGTCTAAAGGATTTTCCTTTCAATAGTACATTGAAGGCGTCTGCTAAGATTGGTGATAATATGTCTGTATAGGTTCTGTAATATAAAGCTGAGTAGCCATCTGGGCCTGGTCTCTTGTTTATTTTTAATTCTTTAATAGCCTTGGCGACATCTTCTGGTGAAATAATATTCTTCTAGGATTTTATTTTGGTCAGGGGAAAGTCCTGGCAAATGTAAGTCGGAGAAAAATGTATCTGCAGCTAGCGGGTCAAAGTTATTAGATGAAGCATATAATGAGGATAGGTGGGAATGAAATTTTTTGACTATTTTGTGAGGGTTGCATGTGTATACTTCCTTTGCTAGTTTTAGCCGAATTGGTTTAAAGGGTTTGTTTAGGGAGTTGAGTGTTCTTGCAAGGTATGTCCCGGGCTTATTAGCTTTCATGAAGCGGTTAAATCTTGAGCGTTTATAGGATTTTTCTACGGCTTCTGTGAGAAATAAGTTGTATGCAGTACGGGTCTTGTCTAATCGGGATTTAGTTAATGTGGATGGATTTTCTTGATGGGATATAAAGGCCGTGTTAAAATCCATTTCCAGTTTACGGGCAAGGGTTTTCCGTTCTCGTTTAAATATAGCTGATTGTTTCTGGATTGTGTTGCGTATCACAGGTTTATGGGCTTCCCATAGAGTTAGAATACTAATTTCTGGGTTAGAGTTAAGGGTAATGTATTCTTTTATGTCTTGTTCAATAGTTTGGCGATAAGCTGGGTGTTTGAGTAGAATGTCTGGGAGATTCCAAGTACGATCATGGCCTTTGGGTAATAATGATTTAATGGAGGTAAGTACAGCATTATGGTCGGACCATGGAATGGGGACTATGTCTGCAGCAATGATTTCAGGGAGCATGCCTATAGTTAGAAATATATGATCAATCCTTGAAAATGTTTTGTGGGGATGGGAATAGTATGTGTATTTCCGTGTAGTGGGGTTGGCTTCTCTCCATGAATCTACTAAATTATGTTTGGATAGGATTTGTGAGAAGGACTTCTTGACATTTGTTTGTGATGGTGTGTACGGGGATTTATCCAGAAATGGGAGGAGGACCTGGTTGGAGTCACCACATAGCATAACTGTTCCTATTTTATGATCATTCACTACTTGTAATAAATGTGACATAAATGGATTGGGTTGTTTATTTGGTGCATAATAGTGATGAGCCGAACACCCCCGGGTTCGGTTCGCACCAGAACCCGCGAACGGACCGAAAGTTCGTACGAACATTAGAACCCTATTAAATACAATGGATGCGAACGTTCGAATTCTAAAGTGCTTATTATAACGACTATTATGCATGTTATTGTCCTAAAAAGGGTTTGGGAACCCGGGTTCTGCACCAGGGGACATGTATCAATGCAAAAAGAAGTTTTAAAAACGGTCGTTTTTCGGGAGCAGTCATTTTAATGATGCATAAAGTGAAAAAAAAAAGTCAAATATTCCTTTAAATATCGTACCTGGGGGGGGGTGTCTAAAGTATGCCTGTGAAGTGCCACGTGTTTCCCGTGTTTAGAACTGTCCCTGCACAAAATGACACTTCTAAAGGAAAAAAAAGCCATTTAAAACTGCTTGCGGCTTTAATGTAATGTCTGGTCCCGGTAATATGGATGAAAATCTTTAAGAAAAATGGCATAGCTACCCCATGACCCCCCCCCCCCCTACCCCAGCCCATTACCAGCCCCTTTGGGTCTTGTATGGATATTAAGGGGAACCCCGCACATAAAATAAAAAAGGCCCTATATACTCTGAACAGCCGTATACAGGCGGTGCATACAAGACAGGGACTGTAGGTTTGTTCTTATGTAGAATCTGTTTGTAATTTTGAACAGGTACATTGTTTAAGTGTAGCTCCAGCCCAAAAATCTATTTTTAAACTTTTTGGAAAACATAGGTAAGGGTTATCACCCCTGTAACATTTGTTTTGCTGTCTGTGCCCCTGTTCAGAACATTTCACCTCACTTTCCGTCCCAATGACAACTGTTTTTGAAATGTGGTGTTTTTCTTGAAACAAGGATTGGTGATAAAGCATCAGTACAGAGGAGACACCTTTCTCCCATATTAATTCTTACAGGAGAGAATTTTCCTTCCAAGGGGTAGATTTCCTCTCACTTCCTGTTGTCTTCTTGCGTTTGCAAGTAGGAGTCGTTTGTAAGTTGGATGTTTGAAAGTAGGGACCTGCCGTATATACTCTGCAGAAATAGGCCCCTTAGTTGTTGGTGTTGGCACAACACTGTAAGCACTCACAGTTACTCTTGGTTGGTGCTGGAACGCCCTGCTGTCAACTATTATATCAGGAATTTTAATTACATATAATTGTTGAACAGTGGTAGTAAAAATTGGGCCTTTGATGGTGGTGCTGGTGCCACAACACTGTAAGCCCTGACAGTTACTCTTGGTGGGTGCAGCAATGGGCCCTGCTGTGAATTATTAGATCAAGAATTGTAATTGCATGCCCCTGTTGAACAGGGGCTGAAAAATTGGGCCTTTCGTGGTGGTGGTGGTGGTGGTGGTGTTGCCACAACACTGTAAGCCCTCAGAGTTACTCTTGGTGGGTGCAGGAATGGGCCCTGCTGTGAATTATTAGATCAAGAATTGTAATTACATGCCCCTTTTGAACAGGGGCTGAAAAATTGGGCCTTTCGTGGTGGTGGTGGCGTTGCCACAACACTGTAAGCCCTCAGAGTTACTCTTGGTGGGTGCAGCAATGGGCCCTGCTGTGAATTATTAGATCAAGAATTGTAATTACATGCCCCTGTTGAACAGGGGCTGGAAAATTGGGCCTTAGGCACTGGTGGCACAACACTACAACCCCTCACAGATACTGTACTTGGAGCACAGCAATGAGCCCTGTTGCAAAGTATTGCTTCAAAAATTGTAATGACACGCCCCTGTTAAACAGGGGCTGAAAAATTGGGCCTTAGGCACTGGTGCCACAACACTCCAACCCCTCACAGATACTGTACTTGGAGCACAGCAATGAGCCCTATGGCAAATTATTGCTTCAAAAATTGTAATTACACGCCCCTGTTAAACAGGGGCTGAAAAATTGGGCCTTAGCCACTGGTGGCGGCACCCATAAACAAAAATGATCTTCCAAGCTATCATCATCAATCGTATCATTGAGGACTCGGAGGAGGAGGATAGCCAGTCAACATAACAGCACAGGCACTCAGCATCAGCATCAGTCTTGAAGGGATGTGACATGTTAAAATCAATTAGTCTGTTATATCAGCATCAGGTGTGTGGTAGCTGGTGGTGATCCAAGACTGGTTCATCTTGATGAAAGTCAGTCGATCAACCGAGTCGGTGGACAGGCGCACCCTGTGATCCGTGACAAATCCTCCAGCAGCACTGAATGTGCGTTCCGAAAGAACGCTGGATGCAGGACAGGCCAGTAGCTCAATTGCATACTGTGCAAGCTCTGGCCAGTGATCCATCCTCAAGACCCAGTAAGCCAGAGGATTTTCGGTGGGGAAGGTGTCCAAGTCTGACCTTGCCCCTAGATATTCCTGCACCATGTTTATCAGACGCTGGCGATGGTTGCTGGAACCGATCATACTTTGGGGCTGCGGACTAAAGAATTGTCTGAACGCATCGGTCAGACGGCCACCTTCCCCACCGCTCCTTCTTTGACTGGCCGAAGCCTCAGCAACTCGTTGTCCAGGACCAGGAGTTTGTAACCTCCCAGTCTCTGGGAACGCGTTGCACAGACCTTTCTGCAAGGCCTCCCGGAGTTGTCTCATCCTCTGCTCCCTCTGCGACGGTAACATAAGGTCCGCAACCTTACCCTTGTACCGTGGATCAAGGAGAGTGGCCAGCCAGTAATGGTCCCTCTCCTTGATCCGAAGAATACGAGGATCCTTCCGCAGACTTTGCAGGATCAGGGAGGCCATGCAGCGTAGGTTTGCTGAGGCATTCGGTCCGGAGTCCTCTGGGTCACTAAGGACGACATGATCCGCAGCCACCTCCTCCCAGCCACGTACAAGTCCACTGGTTTCTTGGGACTGTAAATCATCCCTAAAAGACTGCTGCTGATGATGCTGAGTGCCAGCCTCCACCTCCATGCTGACACAATCCTCCTCCTCCTCCTCCTCCTCTTCCTGTGCGATGGGTGGGACAGAAGGAACACTGTCTGGGTAAAGGGGGCCTTGAGAGGCAAGGAAGTCCTCCTCTTCCTGCCTCTGTTCTGCCTCAAGTGCCCTGTCCATTATTCCACGCAGCGTGTGCTCCAACAGGTGGACAAGAGGTACAGTGTCACTGATGCATGCACTGTCACTGCTCACCATCCTCGTGGCCTCCTCAAATGGTGCCAGGACAGTGCATGCATCCCTGATCATGCCCCACTGGCGTGGAGAAAAAAAAACAAGCTCCCCTGACCCTGTCCTGGTGCCGTAGTCGCACAGGTACTCATTGATGGCCCTCTGCTGCGTGTGCAGCCGCTGCAGCATGGCCAACGTTGAGTTCCACCTGGTGGGCATGTCACATATAAGGCGGTTCTTGGGCAGGTTCAACTCCTTTTGCAGCTCAGCCAGGCGAGCACTGGCATTATAAGATCTGCGGAAATGCACACAGACTTTCCTGGCCTGCCTCAGGACATCCTGTAAGCCCGGGTACCTGCCCAAGAACCGCTGCACCACCAGGTTAAGGACGTGAGCCACACAGGGCACATGGGTCAGTTGTCCCTGTCGGAGGGCGGAGAGGAGGTTGGTGCCATTGTCGCAAACCACCATTCCTGGCTTAAGCTGGCGTGGCGTCAACCACCTCTCGGCCTGGCCCTGCAGAGCAGACAGGACCTCTGCCCCAGTGTGGCTTCTGTCCCCCAAACACACCAGCGCAAGCACGGCATGGCATCTTTTTGCCTGCGTACTTGCGTAGCCCCTTGAACGGCTACGGAGCACCGCTGGTTCAGAGGACAAAGCACAGGAAGAGGCCATGGAGGAAGTAGAAGAGGAGGGGGTGGAGGAGAGAGGTGTGTCACAACCAGTAGTAGCATTTTGGAGGCGTGGCGGTGGAACAACCTCCAACACTACTGCACCTTGTCCTGCATCCTTCCCAGCTGCCAAAAGAGTGACCCAATGGGCCGTGAAAGAAAGGTAACGTCCCTGTCCATGCCTGCTGGACCATGAGTCAGCGGTAATATGCACCTTACCGCTGACCGCCCTGTCCAGCGAGGCCAAGACATTGCCTTCCACATGCCGGTAGAGAGCCGGAATAGCCTTCCGTGAGAAAAAGTGGCGTTTGGGAACCTGCCACTGAGGAACCGCACATTGCACAAACTCACGGAAGGGGGCCGAGTCTACCAACTGAAAAGGCAGCAGTTGAAGCGCTAGCAATTTAGCCAAGCTAGCATTCAACCGCTGGGCATGTGGATGGCTGGGAGTGAACTTCTTTCGACGGTCCAGCAGCTGGGGCAGGGAAATTTGCCTGCTAGAATCGGACGTCGGTGTACTGCTAGCAGAGTGGCCGCAAGTACTTGGCTGTGACACACCTAATTCTACACCTTCATTCCTCTCAGTGCATGTTGCAGAGAGGACTGAAGTTATAGTGGGGTTGGAGATCCCAGCTGATGCGGTGCAAGGAGAGGTCCGCTTTGTTCTTTGGTGTGGGTCTTTGAGGTAGGCTTGCCAACGAGCTGCATGGCAGGTCAACATATGTCTGGTCAGGCATGTGGTACCCAAGCGGCTGATGTTTTGGCCACGCGATATACGCTTGAGACATATGTTGCAAACAGCAGCTGTGCGATCTGATGCACTAGCCTCAAAAAAGGCCCACACCAAAGAACTTTTTGAATGACGGGCAGAGGCAGCGCCCTGCACAGGCGGAGCTCTGCGGTGTGATTCCGTCGGTGTACTGCCCTTACGCTGGCCACCAAAGGGCATCCTGCCTCGTTGGAGATGTGCCTCCTCCTCATCCTCCTCCTCCTCCTCTCTCCTATTAGGCACCCACGTGGAGTCAGTGACCTCATCATCCCCTCCCTCCTCATCACTGGAGCCAATCTGGCAGTATGCTGCAGCTGCTGGAACATGACTGCCAGATTGGTGTCCTTCTTGAGCATCCCCTCTGTCTGCTCTCACGCTACTGCCTTCCTGTAGCTGGGTTTCATCATCAGACCCTTCGAAACGCTGGGCATCCTCCTGGAGCATGTACCCAACACTGTGCTCAAACAGTTCGGGGGACTCCTCAGGAGGAGGACATGGTGGGTCTAGGGAAGGAGTGACTGATGATGAGTCTGACATTGATACCAGGGAAGAGGACGCTTTGGCAGCTGCTTTGCCAGTACCCTGAGCCTGGGTGAGAGAGGATGAGGAGGAGGAGGAGGGCTTGGTCATCCACTCTACCAAGTCTTCGGCATGATGTGGCTCAACATGTCCAGCTGCCGAAAAGAAGGACAAGCGTGTCCCATGGCCATGTGCTGATGACAATGCACCGCGTCCACGACCAGCACTGTTGCCCCCAGACACAGAGCCTGCTTTCCCTCTTTTATTGCCTCCTGACTGTCTGCCTCTCCTTGTTTGCCTTCCAGACATTCTAATAGATGGCCTGCAGGGAGATGGGAAAAAAGCAATAAGGGCTACCTTCAGGTGTCCTTCTCTGTCCCTTTACTTAAGGATTTCTAAATATGGTTGAGGATGATTGCTTTCGCACAGAATAGCACAACGACAATTTCCCTGACTGTCCAAAAAACAAGGATTTCAAAGATGGTTGATGAGGAATGCTTTAGCACAGTATAGCACAAGGAGAATTTCCCTCACTGTCCTTCCCTGTCCCTAGAAACAAGTATTAGCACAGTGAAAGAAACTGACACTCTCCCTACCTATAGTTTTCTGTCCCTAGAAAAAATGTTTTTTTAACCACTTAACGACCGCCCACCGCCGATTTACGTCGGCAGAATGGCACGGACAGGCAGAATCACGTAGATCTACGTGATCGCCTTTGTGCAGTTGGGGGGTCCATCCGGACCCCCCTTCACTGCAGTGAGCAGCCGTTAAGTGTTCGGGAGCGATCAGGCATGAGGGGGCGGCCGCTCGATTCCGCCCCCCCCCCTCGCGATCGCTCCCGGCCAATGAAATTGCTTCCTCCGCCATGTGATGTAAACACAGGCTGGAGGAAGTGATGTCATCTCCCTCGCCGCGGTCTTTTCGTTCCCGGCGCCGAGGAGTGAAGACAGAGGTTAGTGCTCCAACAGTCCACTGACACGTAGGTACACATAGGCACACAAATCACCCCCCAGTCACCCCCAGATCACCCCCCAGGTCACCCCAAAGCCCCCAATCACAGTGTCACTGATTGCAGTGATCATTTATTTTACTGATCACTGCATTTAGTGTCATCTGTGATTGTAAAAAGTTGCAAGGCAGTTAGGATTAGGCCCCTTTAGGTCCAGGGTAGCCCCCTAACCCCCCCTAATAAAGGTTTAACCCCTTGATCACCCCCCAGGTAACCCTTTCACCCCCTAACTTCAGCGTCACTAAGCGATTGTTTTTCCGATCGCTGTATTCGTGTCGCTGGTGTTTTAGATAGGCAGTTATTTTTTTTTTAGGTTCGCCGCAGGTTTTTATTGGTGTCAGGTACCCCCATATTTAACCTAATAAAGGTTTTAACCCCCTGATTGCCCCTAGTTAACCCTTTCACCAGTGATCACCATATAAAGGTTACGGGTGACGCTGGTTGATTAGTTTGCTTTTTATAGCATCAGGGCACCCGCCGTATATAACCCAATAAAGGTTTAACCCCCCTGATCGCCCGGCGGGTGAGATCAATTAGGTTTTAGCGCCAGAGAGGGTCTGCGTCGCCCCAGGCAGTGTTAGGTTAGTGCCAGTAACGCTAACACCCACGCGCAAAGCATACACCCCCCTTAGTGGTATAGTATCTGATCAGATCTATACTAGCATCCCCAGCGGTTTAGGGTTCCCAAAAACGCAGTGTTAGCGGGATCAGCCCAGATACCTGCTAGTACCTGCGTTTAGCCCCTCCGCCCAGCCCAGCCCAGCCCACCCAAGTGCAGTATCGATCGATCACTGTCACTTACCAAACACAACACACATAACTGCAGCGTTCGCAGAGACAGGCCTGATCCCTGCGATCGCTAACAGTTTTTTTGTAGCGTTTGATATATTTGCTGACGACAGTCAGGTGCTTTTTTTCCTGTGAATCTTACTAGTGTACCCCTAAATTTAGAGCCCAAAATGGCAAGTCGAAGGTACACTAGTAAAGAGGCCTACGAGATTCTGAGCATGACAGATAGTGAAGAGGAGGTCACGTATCTGTCAGATTCAGGCTCAGAATATCTTCCCGTAGAAGACAGTGACGTCAGCGGCCCCACGTCAGATAGCTCTGACGACGAAGTTGAGGTCCCTGCTAAGGTCAGGCGTACCCGATCCCGATCTTCTGAGGTTGTTGAGGAGCAAGAACCGCAGGTCTCTCGTATCATGGAGCAGAGTAGTACTAGCGCCGCTATTCCTTCTGGTGAACTGGCAAGCACCAGCGGCCTAGTACAGCCTGGACGTACATCCAGCACTGCAGTAACACTTGGTGACGTGGCGAGTCCCATAAGTGCAGTTCAAGCTGGCGAGGTGGCAAGCACAAGTAGTGTCCCGCTGCCACCAAGAAGACAAAGGCAGGCCCGTCGTGCCCATACTGCCCTTCCTGCAGAATTCGCCTATCCTGATTGGGTCCCCACCACTTCTGCAGAACCCGTACTTCCCCCATTCACTGCCCAACCCGGTATTCAGGTGGAAACAGCTGATTTTATGCCAATCGATTTTTATTCGCTGTTTTTCACGGAAGATCTCTATAGATCTATTGTGGACCAGAGTAATTTATATGCTGGTCAATTTATCGCCGCTAACCCCCAGTTGCCTAAAATTGCCAGAAATTGGAAACCAATTACGGTTTCCGAATTTAAGACCTTTCTGGGCCTTTCCCTCAACATGGGCACACATAAATTTCCGTCATTGCGTGCTTATTGGTCCACGCACCCAATTGACCACATGCCCGTGTTCTCTGCCTCCATGTCCAGGGCACGATACGAGCAGATTTTGCGGTTCATGCACTTCAACGACAATGAACTTTGTCGTCCACGTGGGGACCCTGAATACGACCGGCTCTATAAAATTCGGCCCCTCATAAACCACTTCAACGAACGTTTTGCAGCCTTGTTTACTCCCGATCAAGTTGTCTGCATTGATGAGTCCCTGATTAAATTTTCTGGCCGCTTGTCTTTCAAGCAGTACCTTCCCAGCAAGCGTGCCAGATACGGGGTCAAGCTCTACAAGTTCTGTGACAGGGCAACAGGCTATGTAGTGAACTTTACGGTTTATGAGGGAAAAGACAGTCAGATTGAGTCGGTCAACTGCCCGGATTACATAGGGAGCGCTGGCAAGATAGTGTGGAACTTGGTGTCACCCTTATTCGGAAAGGGGTACCACTTGTATGTGGACAATTATTACACGAGCGTGCCACTGTTTAGTCACTTGTTTGATCATAAGATTGGAGCATGTGGCACCGTGCGACCTAATCGCCGGGGCTTTCCCCAGCGGCTTGTAGATGCCCGTCTTAGGCTGGGGGAGAGAGCCTGCTTGAAGTGTAATAACTTGCTCGCTATGAAGTGGAGGGACAATAAGAATGTTTTCCTTCTTACCTCCCTTCATGCAGACACGACAGTCCAAATTCCTACGGCGACTGGTGTTGTGGAGAAACCCCTCTGTGTCCACGAATATAACCAAAATATGGGAGGGGTGGACCTCAACGACCAGTTGATGGCGCCGTATCTAATTGACCGTAAGGCGAGACGCTGGTACAAAAAAGTGTCTCTATCATTATTCCAATTGGCTTTGCTGAACGCTCATGTGCTATACAGAGCTTCAGGCGGGACGTTATCTCTTCTAAAATTCCAGAATGAGATAGTCACAGAACTCCTGTATCCAGGCGGTTCTGCACCTCACCATCCCCAACCAAATGCAGTAAGCCGGCTGCATGAGAGGCATTATTCGTATGTCCTCCCGAGTACCCCTACCCAAAGCCACCCCCAAAAAAGATGTCGTGTCTGTAGCAAGCGCGGATTTAGGCGTGACACCCGTAGTTTTTGTCCACGCTGTCCTGACAAGCCTGGTCTTTGCCAAGGTGAATGTTTTGAACGCTACCACTCAAAAGTGAAGTTTTAGCGTAGGGTACAGCATTTCACAGACTAGGACACACTTACACAGGGTCTCCCAAGATGCCATTACATTTTGAGAGACCCGAACCATTACAGTTGTAAAGTTACAAAAAAAAGTGTAAAAAAGAAAAAAAAAACGTAAAAAACAAAACACAAAAAAAATATAAAATAAAAAAACCAAAAATAGTTGTCGTTTTATTGTTCTCTCTCTCTCTATTTTCTCTCTATTGTTCTGCTCTTTTTTACTGTATTCTATTCTGCAATGTTTTATCATGCTTGCTTTTCAGGTATGTAATTTTTTGTTTTCAGGTGCGCCATTCAACTGCAGCGCGGAATTATTTATCTTGACAGCAACAGCGTTTGCTCCCACGATACATAAAGCCGTGACTCCAGTGCTGTAGGAGGTGATTTCACCACCACAGTTAAAAAAAAGAGCATATATGCCGAAGCATGGGGGCAGCAGGGGCGGAGGAGCGATTTTGCTCCTAATGCCGCGTACATACGGTCGAAATTCCGACCGTGTGTACGCGGCATAACTTTTTTGCGGGAGGATGCCCCCATGCTTCGGCATATATATATTTTAGGCACAGGTTGCGTTAAAATTTTTTTTATTTTTTACTAGGTTTAGTTTTGGTATTTGCTTTGCAGGTATGGCATGGTAAGGTCTTACTGTTGTACTGTAATGTTACTTTGTTTTAATGTTAACCACCATTTGCTTAGCAGGTACGCCATTCAGTTGCAGCGCGGATCTATTTATCTTGACAGCAACAGCGTTTGCTCCCACGATACATAAAGCCGTGACTCCAACGCTGTAGGAGGTGATTTCACCACCACAGTTAAAAAAAAGAGCATATATGCCGAAGCATGGGGGCAGCAGGGGCGGAGGAGCGATTTTGCTCCTAATGCCGCGTACATACGGTCGAAATTCCGACCGTGTGTACGCGGCATAACTTTTTTGCGGGAGGATGCCCCCATGCTTCGGCATATATATATTTTAGGCACAGGTTGCGTTAAAACATTTTTTTATTTTTTACTAGGTTTTGTTTTGGTATTTGCTTTGCAGGTATGGCATGGTAAGGTCTTACTGTTGTACTGTAATGTTACTTTGTTTTAATGTTAACCACCATTTGCTTAGCAGGTACGCCATTCAGTTGCAGCACGGATCTATTTATCTTGACAGCAACAGCGTTTGCTCCCACGATACATAAAGCCGTGACTCCAACGCTGTAGGAGGTGATTTCACCACCACAGTTAAAAAAAAGAGCATATATGCCGAAGCATGGGGGCAGCAGGGGCGGAGGAGCGATTTTGCTCCTAATGCCGCGTATATACGGTCGAAATTCCAACGGAGGCTTATCCGTGGAAAAGTCCGACCGTGTGTACGCGGCATAACCTTTTATGCCGCGTACATACGGTAGAAATTCCGACGAAGGCTTGACCGTGTGTACGCGGCATAACTTTTTTGCGGGAGGATGCCCCCATGCTTCGGCATATATGCCCATCATTAGAAGTGGGTGGATGAAGGGAGGTATTCTAATGGTGGGCATACCCACCAATCAATCTCTTTTTTTCGTTCAGCCAATAGGCTGTATGAAAAAAAAGATTACAATACATGTCCAACAAGGACCAGCAACGTACTGGTATGTTGCTGGACTTTGAATGTTTATACCAGAATGATGCCTGCGGGTTTAGGTATCATCTTGGTATCATTCTTTTCAGCCAGCAGCCGGCTTTCATGTAAAAGCAATTCTAGCAGATAATTAGCCTCTAGACTGCTTTTACAAGCAGTGGGAGGGAATGTCCCCCCCCCCGGATATAAAAAGCGCCATTGGGAAATTGGGAAAGCATTTTATCACACCGATCTTGGTGTGGTCAGATGCTTTGAGGGCAGAGGAAAGATCTAGGGTCTAACCCCCCAATTTTTTTCAAAAAAAGAGTACCTGTCACTACCTATTGCTATCATAGGGGATATTTACATTCCCTGAGATAACGATAAAAATGGTAAAAAAATAAAATATGGAAGGCACAGTTTAAAAATAAAATAAAAAAGCCAAATAAATAATAAAAAAAAAAAAAAAAAAAAAAAAAGCACCGCTGTCCCCCCCTGCTATTGCGCAAAGGCGAACGCAAGCGTCGGTCTAGCGTCATATGTAAACAGCAATTGCATCATGCATGTGAGGTATCACCGCGAAGGTCAGATCGAGGGCAGTCATTTTAGCAGTAGACCTCCTCTGTAAATCTAACGTGGTAACCTGTAAAGGCTTTTAAATGCTTTTAAAAATGAATGTAGTTTTGTCGCCGCTGCGCGTTTGTGCGCAATTTTAAAGCATGTCGTGTTTGGTATCCATGTACTCGGCCTATGATCATCTTTTTTATTTCATCAAACATTTGGGCAATATAGTGTTTTTTAGTGCATTAAAAATAAAAAAAGTGTGTTTTTCCCCCAAAAAATGCGTTTGAAAAATCGCTGCGCAAATACTGTGTGGAAAAAAAAATGCAACACCCACTATTTTAATCTGTAGGGCCTTTGCTTTAAAAAAATATATAATGTTTGGGGGTTCAACATAATTTTCTTGCAAAAAAAAAATTTCTTTCATGTAAACAAAAAGTGTCAGAAAGGGCTTTGTCTTCAAGTGGTTAGAAGAGTGGATGATGTGTGACATAAGCTTCCTAATGTTGTGCATAAAATGCCAGGACAGTTCAAAACCCCCCCAAATGACCCCATTTTGTAAAGTAGACACCTCAAGCTATTTGCTGAGAGGCATGTTGAGCCCATTGAATATTTTTTTTTTTTGTCCCAAGTGATTGAATAATGACCAAAAAAAAAAAAATGTACAAAAAGTTGTCACTAAATTATATATTGCTCAAACATGCCATGGGCATATGTGGAATTACACCCCAAAATACATTCTGTTGCTTCTCCTGAGTACGGGGATACCACATGTGTGGGACTTTTTGGGAGCCTAGTCGCGTACGGGACCCCAAAAACCAAGCACCGCCTTCAGGATTTCTATGGGTGTAAATTTTTGATTTCACTCCTTACTGCCTATCACAGTTTCGGAGGCCATGGAATGCCCAGATGGCACAAAACCCCCCCAAATGACCCCATTTTGGAAAGTAGACACCCCAAGCTATTTGCTGAGAGGTATGTTGAGTATTTTGCAGATCTCGCTTTTTGTCACAAAGTTTTGAAAATGTAAAAAAAGAAAAAAAAAAAGAAAAAAAAATGTCTTTCTTAATTTTCAAAAACAAATGAGAGCTGTAAAATACTCACCATGCCTCTCAGCAAATAGCTTGGGGTGTCTACTTTCCAAAATGGGGTCATTTGTGGGGGTTTTGGGCTATTTTGACATTTTATGGCCTTCAAAACTGTGATAGGTAGTGAGGAGTGAAATCAAAAATTTATGCCCTTAGAAACCTTGAAGGCGGTGCTTGGTTTTTGGGGTCCCGTACGCGGCTAGGCTCCCAAAAAGTCCCACACATGTGGTATCCCCGTACTCAGGAGAAGCAGCAGAATGTATTTTGGGGTGTAATTTCACATATAACCATGGCATGTGTGAGCAATATATCATTTAGTGACAACTTTTTGTACATTTTTTTTTTCTTTTTGTCATTATTCAATCATTTGGGACAAAAAAAAAAAATATTCAATGGGCTCAACATGCCTCTCAGCAAATAGCTTGGGGTGTCTACTTTCCAAAATGGGGTCATTTGGGGGGGTTTTGTGCCATCTTGGCATTTTATGGCCTTCAAAACTGTGATAGGTAGTGAGGAGCGAAATCAAAAATTTATGCCCTTAGAAACCTTGAAGGCGGTGCTTGGTTTTTGGGGTCCCGTACGCGGCTAGGCTCCCAAAAAGTCCCACACATGTGGTATCCCCGTACTCAGGAGAAGCAGCAGAATGTATTTTGGGGTGTAATTTCACATATGCCCATGGCATGTGTGAGCAATATATCATTTAGTGACAACTTTGTGCAAAAAAAAAACAGTTTGTCATATTCCCGCAACCTGTGGCAAAATATAAAATATTCCATGGACTCAACATGCCTCTCAGCAAATAGCTTGGGGTGTCTACTTTCCAAAATGGGGTAATTTGGGGGGGTTTTGTGCTATTTTGGCATTTTATGGCCTTCAAAACTGTGATAGGTAGTGAGGAGTGAAATCAAAAATTTACGCCCTTAGAAATCCTGAAGGCGGTGCTTGGTTTTTGGGGCCCTGTACGCGGCTAGGCTCCCAAAAAGTCCCACACATGTGGTATCCCCGTACTCAGGAAAAGCAGCAGAATGTATTTTGGGGTGCAATTCCACATATAACCATGGCATGTGTGAGCAATATATCATTTAGTGACAACTTATTGTACATTTTTTTTTTCTTTTTGTCATTATTCAATCATTTGGGACAAAAAAAAAAAAAATATTCAATGGGGTCAACATGCCTCTCAGCAAATAGCTTGGGGTGTCTACTTTCCAAAATGGGGTCATTTGGGGGGGTTTTGTGCCATCTTGGCATTTTATGGCCTTCAAAACTGTGATAGGTAGTGAGGAGTGAAATCAAAAATTTATGCCCTTAGAAACCTTGAAGGCGGTGCTTGGTTTTTGGGGTCCCGTACGCGGCTAGGCTCCCAAAAAGTCCCACACATGTGGTATCCCCGTACTCAGGAGAAGCAGCAGAATGTATTTTGGGGTGTAATTTCACATATGCCCATGGCATGTGTGAGCAATATATCATTTAGTGACAACTTTGTGCAAAAAAAAAAAAGTTTGTCATATTCCCGCAACTTGTGGCAAAATATAAAATATTCCATGGACTGAACATGCCTCTCAGTAAATAGCTTGGGGTGTCTACTTTCCAAAATGGGGTCATTTGGGGGGGTTTTGTGCTATTTTGGCATTTTATGGCCTTCGAAACTGTGATAGGTAGTGAGGAGTGAAATCAAAAATTTGCGCCCTTAGAAATCCTGAAGGCGGTGCTTGGTTTCCGGGGTCCCGTACGTGGCTAGGCTCCTAAAAAGTCCCACACATGTGGTATCCCCGTACTCAGGAGAAGCAGCAGAATGTATTTTGGGGTGCAATTCCACATATAACCATGGCATGTGTGAGCAATATATCATTTAGTGACAACTTTTTGTAATTTTTTTATTTTATTTATTTTTTTGTCATTATTCAATCACTTGGGACGAAAAAAATAAATATTCAATGGGCTCAACATGCCTCTCAGCAATTTCCTTGGGGTGTCTACTTTCCAAAATGGGGTCATTTGGGGGGGTTTTGTACTGCCCTGCCATTTTAGCACCTCAAGAAATGAGATAGGCAGTCATAAATTTAAAGCTGTGTAAATTTCAGAAAATGTACCCTAGTTTGTAAACGCTATAACTTTTGCGCAAACCAATAAATATACGCTTATTGACATTTTTTTTACTAAAGACATGTGGCTGAATACATTTTGGCCTAAATGTATGACTAAAATTGAGTTTATTCGATTTTTCTTATAACAAAAAGTAGAAAATATCATTTTTTTTCAAAATTTTCGGTCTTTTTCTGTTTATATCGCAAAAAATAAAAATCGCAGAGGCAATCAAATACCATTAAAAGAAAGCTCTATTTGTGGGAAGAAAAGGACGCAAATTTCATTTGGGTACAACATTGCATGTCCGCACAATTTACAGTTAAAGCAGCGCAGTGCCGAATCCCAAAAACAGGCTTGGTCCTAATGGCCCGAAATGGTCCGGGGCTTAAGTGGTTAAAGATGGTTGATGATCAATGCTTTAGCACAGTATAGCACAAGGAGAATTTTCCTCACTGTCCTTCCCTGTCCCTAGAAACAAGGATTATCACAGTGAAAGAAACTGACACTCTCCCTACCTATAGTTTTCTGTCCCTAGAAAAAATGTTTTTTTAAAGATGGTTGATGATCAATGCTTTAGCACAGTATAGCACAAGGAGAATTTCCCTCACTGTCCTTCCCTGTCCCTAGAAACAAGGATTATCACAGTGAAAAAAACTGACACTCTCCCTACCTATAGTTTTCTGTCCCTAGAAAAAATGTTTTTTTAAAGATGGTTGATGATCAATGCTTTAGCACAGTATAGCACAAGGAGAATTTCCCTCACTGTCCTTCCCTGTCCCTAGAAACAAGGATTATCACAGTGAAAGAAACTGACACTCTCCCTACCTATAGTTTTCTGTCCCTAGAAAAAATGTTTTTTTAAAGATGGTTGATGATCAATGCTTTAGCACAGTATAGCACAAGGAGAATTTCCCTCACTGTCCTTCCCTGTCCCTAGAAACAAGGATTATCACAGTGAAAGAAACTGACACTCTCCCTACCTATAGTTTTCTGTCCCTAGAAAAAATGTTTTTTTAAAGATGGTTGATGATCAATGCTTTAGCACAGTATAGCACAAGGAGAATTTCCCTCACTGTCCTTCCCTGTCCCTAGAAACAAGGATTATCACAGTGAAAGAAACTGACACTCTCCCTACCTATAGTTTTCTGTCCCTAGAAAAAATGTTTTTTTAAAGATGGTTGATGATCAATGCTTTAGCACAGTATAGCACAAGGAGAATTTCCCTCACTGTCCTTCCCTGTCCCTAGAAACAAGGATTATCACAGTGAAAGAAACTGACACTCTCCCTACCTATAGTTTTCTGTCCCTAGAAAAAATGTTTTTTTAAAGATGGTTGATGATCAATGCTTTAGCACAGTATAGCACAAGGAGAATTTCCCTCACTGTCCTTCCCTGTCCCTAGAAACAAGGATTATCACAGTGAAAGAAACTGACACTCTCCCTACCTATAGTTTTCTGTCCCTAGAAAAAATGTTTTTTTAAAGATGGTTGATGATCAATGCTTTAGCACAGTATAGCACAAGGAGAATTTCCCTCACTGTCCTTCCCTGTCCCTAGAAACAAGGATTATCACAGTGAAAGAAACTGACACTCTCCCTACCTATAGTTTTCTGTCCCTAGAAAAAATGTTTTTTTAAAGATGGTTGATGATCAATGCTTTAGCACAGTATAGCACAAGGAGAATTTCCCTCACTGTCCTTCCCTGTCCCTAGAAACAAGGATTATCACAGTGAAAGAAACTGACACTCTCCCTACCTATAGTTTTCTGTCCCTAGAAAAAATGTTTTTTTAAAGATGGTTGATGATCAATGCTTTAGCACAGTATAGCACAAGGAGAATTTCCCTCACTGTCCTTCCCTGTCCCTAGAAACAAGGATTATCACAGTGAAAGAAACTGACACTCTCCCTACCTATAGTTTTCTGTCCCTAGAAAAAATGTTTTTTTAAAGATGGTTGATGATCAATGCTTTAGCACAGTATAGCACAAGGAGAATTTCCCTCACTGTCCTTCCCTGTCCCTAGAAACAAGGATTATCACAGTGAAAGAAACTGACACTCTCCCTACCTATAGTTTTCTGTCCCTAGAAAAAATGTTTTTTTAAAGATGGTTGATGATCAATGCTTTAGCACAGTATAGCACAAGGAGAATTTCCCTCACTGTCCTTCCCTGTCCCTAGAAACAAGGATTATCACAGTGAAAGAAACTGACACTCTCCCTACCTATAGTTTTCTGTCCCTAGAAAAAATGTTTTTTTAAAGATGGTTGATGATCAATGCTTTAGCACAGTATAGCACAAGGAGAATTTTCCTCACTGTCCTTCCCTGTCCCTAGAAACAAGGATTATCACAGTGAAAGAAACTGACACTCTCCCTACCTATACTTTTCTGTCCCTAGAAAAAATGTTTTTTTAAAGATGGTTGATGATCAATGCTTTAGCACAGTATAGCACAAGGAGAATTTCCCTCACTGTCCTTCCCTGTCCCTAGAAACAAGGATTATCACAGTGAAAGAAACTGACACTCTCCCTACCTATAGTTTTCTGTCCCTAGAAAAAATGTTTTTTTAAAGATGGTTGATGATCAATGCTTTAGCACACTATAGCACAAGGAGAATTTCCCTCACTGTCCTTCCCTGTCCCTAGAAACAAGGATTATCACAGTAAAACACACTGACACTCTCCCTACCTATAGTTTTCTGTCCCTAGAAAAAATGATTTTTTAAAGATGGTTGATGATCAATGCTTTAGCACACTATAGCACAAGGAGAATTTCCCTCACTGTCCTTCCCTGTCCCTAGAAACAAGGATTCGCACAGTAAAACACACTGACACTCTCCCTACCTATCCTTCTCTTTCCCTAAACTAAAGGAATCCAGGTTAAGCAAGAAAAAAAAATGTCACTGTCCCTGCCTATGCTTCTCTTTCCCTGCTCCGGAACACACTACACTAGGCCGCCGTGCTGGCGGCCTTTTATAGTGTGGGGCGTGTACTAAACACCCTCAGCAATAATTGGCCACAGGCATCCTGCCTGTGGCCAATCATTGCTCTCCTCGCTGCCGGCGCTGTGATTGGCCAAGCATGCGGGGTCACAGTGCATGCTTGGCCAATCACAGCGCCTGGATGACACTGCGATGGCGTAGTGCATTGTGGGCCGTTCGCGTCACTCGAATTAGGCGCGAACGGCCCAAATCGTTCGATCTTCGTCGAACGATCGAACAGCCGATGTTCGAGTCGAACGTATGTTCGACTCGAACACCGAGCTCATCCCTAGTGCATAATAAGAAACTACAGTTATTGCGGTATCCACTATGTGACCCGTAAGAATTAAGTATCGTCCTTCAGGATCTTTTATTTGTGATTGGAGTGTTAATGGGGTAGAACGATGGAAGGCTATGAGAGTACCCCATTGCTTGGAGGCAGCCGAGGCTGTGTAGGTTTGCGGATAGAAATGGGATATAAATTTGGGTGTGGTGGTTTTCGTGAAGTGAGTTTCTTGTAAACAAACTATGTGTGCCTTTTTGGCATGAAATACGCGGAAGGCCTTGGTTCGTTTTTGAGGAATGTTCAGTCCCTGAACATTCAGGGACAAAATGTTTAATGGTGCCATGGTAGTAGGGTGGGTAAGGAGGACTTACCTGCTGCCAAGTTATCCGTGTTACTCAATGCGATCCGAGTGGACTCGAAGAGGGGGAAGGAAAGCAGATAGAAGATGAATACTAGAGTGATAGAATGGAATAAAATCTGACTGATTAGACAAAATAATACATATACTAACATAAAGACACATTTAAGTGTTTTCCGCAGGTGGGGGCAAAAATCCCCCACTGGGGAAATAGCGCCTCCGTCAGACTTCCACATGTTTTATGTGGTCGAATGAGGGAGGCAAAGTAGGGCGCACGGATCTCCCGTTCAAAGGGGGGGAGAGCCATCTGAAAAGAATAATACGATAAAGAATAATTCGTTAACCTAATAATGCATATGAAAACTGTTAAGATTATAGGTAAATACTCCAGGGGAGGGACTATAGGGGTGACAAAAATGTAAGAAAATCTGCTGATTGCTCCAGGATCTCCTGGTGAGGAAGCTACCTAAACTAGAGGGGTGGTAATAAAGGGTGAGGATAGAGCAGGAATTGGGGGTCCTCCTTTACACACTAGGAGTAATAACTAAACTGTCGGCTAGGGGAAATAATAAAAAGGATCCCCAAAGGTAAATAATACTGTTGTTCTATTAGTTCCCATTCAGTAATATAAGATCAATCATTTGACTTACAAAGAGGGGGGACTGGTAAAATAAGTATGACCCATGTTCTTCAATAGTCTAGTGAACGTCAGGAGAAACTATATAATGTTCTTCTTCAAGAACCAGAAAATCTAGGATAGCAGGACTTTTGCTTACCCTAAGTTATGCTAAAAAAAAAAAAAAAAAAAAAAAAAAGATAGAAAAAACTTCAACCGTATGCTGGTTAGCATTTTTAGTATTTAAGCTTAACTGGAAAACTATGAGCAATCAGTATAAGTCAAAAGGGACTGCATCTGGGGCAATACTTATTATTGTGCATTAGTTTGTTAATAAGTGCTATGTGTTGCACAATATGTCTTCAAAAGGTCCATAGCAGGGTAAAAGCGAACAGGTTGATTTCTTTGAGGTTTCTGTCAGTCCATTGAATCTTCTCTTTCCTGAGGAGGAGATGTTCTTGAGGGATGGATGATTTCCATTTTCCAAATTGGGTTGGGAGTGATGCCCTTTGGATGAAAGGGGCATTGCTCTACTCTGCAGAGAGGTATTTCTTGGATCTGGATCCATTAAATGTAGATCTATGAGTGTTTGTTGAAGTTCTTCATAGGTTCTGCAAGTGTATCTTTTCCCTTTATAGGCGAATCGTAAAGAGAATGGGAATCCCCACTGATATGGGACATCATGGCTTTGGAGTTCCTGAAGAAGGGGTTTTAATGCTCTTCTCTTAGAAATTGTAGTTTGGGACAAATCAGCAAACAGTTGGTATTCATGTCCTTGAAAATTTAACTGTTTTTTATCTCTGGCTGATGACAGAAGCATTTCTTTTGTGCGGTAATAGTGTAGTTTCACTATGATGTCCCGTGGAGGACCGTCAGGTTTTTTAGCAGCAAGTGCTCGATGAATTCTGTCAAATTCCATTCTTTCAATGGGAATGGCTGGTTGCAATTCCTGGAACAGTGCAGTAATTGTAGATTGCAGGTCAAGAATTGCCTCAGGGATACCCCTGATTCGCAAGTTGGACCTCCTGTCCCTATTCTCATGGTCTTCTAGCTTGTTGTGAAGCAAGATATTTTCCTCTTTCAGATTTTCAAGTTCCATTGAATGTTCCAGAGAAATATTTTCTAAGTCCTCAGTTTTTATCTCTAAGGCAGCTGTACGCTTACCAATTTCCCTTATCTCTCTTGTGAGGTTTGAGGTAATTTGGTCAGATGTCTGCTTTAGTGCTTTATGGAGCATATTTTCAAATTGTTTAAATATGGCTGGAGTTATTTGTGAGGTCTGAGGAGAGTCTTGTATGGTAAATAAATCATTGTCAGAGTCAGCTGAGAATATAGGCTGTGACAGGTTTAACTGGTGTGAGCGCATAGAAGTTGTGAATGAGGCAGAGGATTGTGCCCCTTTAGTCACGGTTCTCCCCTTAGGAGCTTTCATGACATGATTTTTTAACTTGGTACCGCTCCCTCTCTGAGCCATAATTCTGCCCACAAAATGGACTACAGGGTCCCTGGTACTTGTTCTACCCCTCGGGTATGTCAATATACTTGCGGGTTAACGCTGGATACCGGCTCTCCCCACGAACGGTAAGGAGCTCTAGCTCTGCATTACCGCACCGCTAGACTCCGCGCATGCGCCCAACATTGACATATCTCAACCAAAACCTATAATGTGACTTGCATTGGTGACTGATAGCTGATAATTAAGTGTTCTTGCATAGCAAGAGCACTTATTGTTATCTCACATATATATTATTGTTATCTCACATATATATTATTGTTATCTCACATATATATATTATTAAGTGTTCTTGCATAGCAAGAGCACTTATTGTTATCTCACATATATATTATTATTATTCTTATTATAGCCAAATTTACCACCCTAACTCCTCCCACAGCTTTTGCACTACATAGACAAGTAATATACCGAAACGTGCAGATTTTTCCAGATTGGTAAGCTATTACTTCGTGGAACGTTTCGCCGAATTGTTCACGAAATATCGTTGTTTTTGCAGCAAAAAATTTCACAATATAAAGCTCTTCGCTGTAGTATTTATAGTTTTTAAAATACGACCGTTTGAAGAATAGCAAGTTTTCAGGAGAGGCAGAAAATACTGTGACCTGTGCTTAGAGCCTGCATAAACAAACATTGGTTTCCTGGGGAATTATAGCTCCTCCCACACAGCTCTGAGGGGAATTTTAGCTCCTCCCACACAGCTCTGAGGGAAATTATAGCATTAGTGCTCCTCCCACACAGCTCGGAGGGGAGTTTCTGTATCACAATATGTTGTAACATGGAGGTTGTCTTTCCCTTAGGACACAGTATGTTCCAAGTTGGGGTGTCTGGGGGGAAAGACAATGCACGTCGCCTCTTATTTCTCTAAGACATTTCTAATGTTCAACTTTGCTTTCTCTTTTGATTCTGTTATCTGTAAATGAATTACTATGTACCTCTACCATGTACCGTATGTAATACGACAGATACTGTTTTCTGCTGTTTATGACCCCCCCCCTCCCCCCCGCCATGAAATTATTTATTTTTTTAAATAAATCATTAAAAAAAATATATATATTTTTTGAAAACGAAAATCATTTTGAAAAAAATAAAACATTAAAAAAAAAAAAAAAAAACATTTCGGATACTATTTTTCGCTGTTTATGACCCCCCCCCATGAAAAAAATAATAATAATTTTTGAAAAAAAAATTATTACAAAATAAATTAAAAAAAAAACATTTTGAATTATTTTTTTTTAGCAATTATTCTTATTATAGCCAAATTTACCACCCTAACTCCTCCCACAGCTTTTACACTACATAGACAAGTAATATACCAAAACGTGCGGATTGTTCCCGATTGGTTTGATATTACTTTCTGGAACGTTTCGCCAAATGGTTCACAAAATATCGTCGTTTTTGCGGTGAAATTTGTCCCATAGGAATGAAATAATTTTTGAAAAAAAAATCATATTTGAAAAAAAAAAAAAAATGTTCGGCTATCCCTTCTGTAGTGGCAGATATAAGATTTGTGTAGGTGGGTTACAAGGAAAATCAGAGGAAGAAAAAAATATGGAGAACAATGGCTCCACATGACAGTAACTCAAAGGGGGAGAATCCCGTAGAGGATTGGGGCACCTCCCTAATAGCAAACATCAAATAAGGAAGTAGACAGTCCCAATCCTTTCCATCTCTATCCACCACTTTCTTCAACATTTGTTTTAGGGTTTTGTTGAATCTTTCAACCAGCCCATCGGTTTGGGGGTGATACACAGACGTACGCAATTGCGTCACTTTGAACAATTTACACAGCTCTTTCATAACCCGGGACATAAAGGGTGTACCTTGGTCCGTAAGCAGTTCTTTACAAATACCCACCCGGCTAAAAACAAGAGATAGCTCTTTGGCTATGGTTTTGGCCGAGGTATTTCGGAGAGGGATCGCTTCTGGATAACGGGTGGCATAGTCCATTATAACTAATATGTACTGGTGCCCCCTAGCGGACTTGATTATAGGACCTACCAAATCCATTGCGATCCTCTCAAACGGGACCTCAATGATGGGTAGAGGGACCAGCGGGCTACGGAAATGTGGCATCGGGGCCGACCTCTGACACACAGGGCAGGAGGAACAATAATTTTCTATGTCCTTCATCACCCCAGGCCAATAGAATCTCTGTAATACCCTCTCTCGGGTTTTCTCTGTCCCCAGATGACCTCCAAGAATGTGCCCATGGGCCAACTCCAACACCAACTTCCTGTAAGGTTTGGGCACTACAAGCTGCTCAACGGTTTCTTCTGCCCTTTTTGCCACCCGATACAGTAGGTCCTTCTCTACGCTGAAGTATGGGTAAGTGCAGGTATTATCTGGGTTCACTAACTCGCCATCTATTTCCACTACGTTTTCCCGTGCCTTTATTAGGGCGGGGTCTTTTAACTGTTCTGTGGCAAAATTTTCCCTGTGAACCTCAAGATCAGAAAACTCCACAGACGGTAGGTTTTCGTCTGAGGAGGTGGGCTCCTCTCCAGTTTCTTGAGTCTCGCCTGCCAATACTGACAAGGGAAATTCTGGAGAGTCCTCACCACTCTCAGAGGAGTTCTGGCTATCACCTTCCTGGTACATAGGGGCACCAGTGGGGGGCTCAGGATCATCCCACAGTTCCCAGAACTTCGGAAAATCCCTTCCCACAATGGCATCATGCGGTAGTTGAGATACTAACCCCACTGGATGAGAGAGGGTACCTTTGGGGGTATTGAAACACACTGTAGTCACTGGATACTCTCGGATGTCCCCATGCACACAAATAACAGCTACCTTGCTATTCCCAGAGACCTCTGTTTTAACTAATTCAGCCTTTATCAGGGTCACAAGGCTACCTGAATCCAGTAATACCACAACATTTCTACCATTAATACACATTTTGCATAAATGTTTCTCAGTTCCCCGAATGGCAGTGCATGCGACTGTCGCACACAGCGACTGACGTCTGTCCGTCAGAAAGTCACATTGCATGGGTTCCTCCACAACCGGGCAATTTGCTGCAATATGTCCCGCTTGCCGGCAGCGGTAGCAAACAATCCTTTTGGCTGCCTCTTGAGCCCCCGACTTCCCAGGCTGTTCTCGCCAAACCCTGGGCAGAGCTCCCACCCTCTCACTCTCTCCACCCTCACCCCTTGGAATCATCTTATCCGCCCCTGGGGATGGTCTGGTCTTAGGGTGGAAAGTCCGAGAGTCTCTGGAAGAGGCCGTCAGGTTCTCTGCAGCCAAGTATCTCTCTACGCGATCCACAAGTTTACCGGCCGTTTCTGGGTCTCCATGGCTTACCCACTTTTGAATGGCCGTAGGAAGAGCTCTCAAGAAACGATCCATCACAACACGTTCCACAATCTCCGGTGCGGACAAAGTCTCTGGCTGTAGCCACTTCCTGCTCAGGTGAATGAGATCATACATTTGAGACCTGGAGGGTTTTCCAAGCTGGAAAGTCCAGTTATGCACACGCTGAGCCCGGACAGCCAGGGTGACACCCAGCCTTGCCAATATTTCAGCTTTTAGCATCACATAGTCTTTTGCTTGGTCAGGCTCTAGGTCATAGTAAGCTTTCTGCGATTCACCAGTTAACAGAGGAGCCAGCAGTCCAGCCCACTGCTCCTCAGGCCACTTTTCTCTTTCAGCAGTCCTTTCAAATGTGGTCAAAAATACCTCTGGATCATCCTCTCCAGTCATTTTTGTCAATAAACGACTCACCCCAAAGGACGCGGTATTAGTGGGACGGCTTTCCTCACTGGTCTGCGGACGTTGCTGCATTACTGCTTCCATCTGTTGTTGTAGTCTCTGCTCTTGCTTCTGCAACAGGTCTATGAAGCGGGCCTCAGATTGCTGCTGGGCTTGTTGCTGGGCTGCGAAGCTCTGTTGTTGAGCTGCAAGGCTCTTTTGCAAACCTGCATTTGTCTGCTGTTGATTGGCATTTGCTAGAGCCAGCTGTTTCAGTATCTCCTCCATGCTGGCTTAAAAAAAAAACTGCCACTGGTTCTCCACCAACTGTGAGGGGGTTAGCTCGGTAGCGGGTGTGTGTGACCCCCTGGATGGGCTCCCCACACAAAAACAGGCCCAGCAGACGGAGGTTGTGGTTTTCACGATCAAAAGGTGCGGTTTATTTCTCTATTTACAGTGACAAAAACACAGCAAAGCAAAAAGAAACATAAACAAAATAAATCCTGGTCAGCTTGACCTCTGACTAAACATGCAGGTTTCCCTAACTAACAACTGGGATCAGCCTGGTGCTGTCCTAGTCCCTAAGTCCCTGGTTTAGTAAATGTCCAAACAAATAGCCACACAGGCTTTGTCTCACCGCACAGGGGTTCACTCTCCCTAGTCAGTCCACACAGGTCTGGTTCCAGGCATGAGCAAACACCTAATGAAGCTGGGAGTTTTTATAGAGGCCTTAAACGAGCTGACAAGCTTCAGCTGGTCTCATCAACTCCCTGCCTGCACGACGCCCAGCACTCTCCCTAGAGGTATGAATCATCCATGAGCCCACTAGCCTCAGCTGGGCTTCATCAACTCTCTCCCTTGTTGTATAAGTCGGCATAAAGCCTGAATCTGGGAGAAATATACCTACCCCCCTGGATGCAACCAGGTGACTTTACCTTCCTGCTGTCACAATATATATATATATATATATATACAGTATATGGTTGGCAAGCGGTTAAAGTCAGTAGGTACAGTATTTGTAGCTGCTGACTGTTGATTTTTTTTAAACAGGGCGAAGAACCGCTTTAACCTCCCTGGCGGTATGATTCTGTCTGGAATTTTGTACCAAAAGCGGTACAATTATTTTGCATGGAAATTTGGTGTTATGTATTGTAGGCCTGCAATTCTTAGTAATTACTTACTTAAATCTGTCCAAACAAGAGTCTAGTAGACATCCCGGGTATGATAAAGTTTGAAACACAAAATCTTAAATTATAATATAATAAATAACTATAAATAATTATAACAAATAATAATATGATAATAATAAAAATTATTCACTAATGTAATCAAATCAAAAACACAGAAATTTGCTCAGTTGCAGAATTGTCGCTGTCATTAGATTTAGTGTTTGATGACGAATTTCCCCACAAATCACTATCACTCAATTCTGCGAGTGATTCTAATTTATTATCGCTGTTTTCTAGCTGGTCTAAAACCACTTTTGACATAAAGGGACACTTTTTGGTTGCTATGGACAATCTCCAGTTTCCAGGCAGAAAGAACAGTTTTTATAATATAAAACTGCATGCAGGACACTGGACAGACCACTAGGGACAAAGGGGATGTGTAATTTTTTTTATACAGTACTGTAATCAGTAAGATTACAGTATACTGTATGTGTACTGTGTTTTAACTTTTTTGAATTTGCCGCCGAACTCCGCCCCGTGCGCCGCGCCGCTCGGGAACGGAGCTCGGCGGCACTCGGCAGTTACCAGTGTGTGAATCGAGCGAGGAGACATGGCTCGCACACACAGCGGGACACATCGCAGGATCCAGGGACAAGGTAAGTAACTTCCCCTGTATCCTGCAATGCGATCCCGAGTCTGGCTCGGGGTTACCGATTTGGACATGAAAAATCCACCCCGAGCCAGACTTGGGATTACCGCCAGGGAGGTTAAGGAAATTGTATTTAGTAAGACATGATGCCAAGCACTGAAAAATAGATTTTGGTTTGCATATACTTTAATAAAATAATATTGAAGGTCTTTTTTTTATGGGATATGGGATCAATTTTTCTCTGTATTCTGTCAGAAAGAAATATAAATTTTTTGGATCTATCTATCTCTCTCTCACTCTCTCTCTCTCTCTCTCTCTCTCTCTCTCTCTCTATATATATATATATATATATATACATACATATATTTGGATTTTGTAGCTTCGCTCCTTTTGGTAATCACCAACTTTTATTTGCCAAAGAACTACGAGTTTCTGTATGCCATAGCTATAACTTGTAGCTTTTAAAAAAACTTGTAGAAGTAATTTGTTTGGCAAGGCTTGGGTTGTAGATGTATTTGATTATTCAGTAATCACATCTATCTTGTATTGTTCCCCTCACTATATTCTCTGTCATCTCAAAAAAAAATCTCACCACATATCCCATTAAAATGTCTCACGAAGCAGACACCTACAACACAATATCCTGATACAGCATATTAAAAAAGCTTGAATGTTGCACTGGATTGACAGATTAGGTATACAAGTGATGAGATTTGTTTGGAGATACCTCTGATAGGCCCATTAGCAATCTGATAAGACCAGTTTCCATGACAACTGACTCTGGTTGCGAGAAGCAATACCTAAAAAAAGATGCAGCAGGTATTCTCTTTTATACACACACTCTGCTTTTATTTTATTTTTTTCACCTGTGTGAGTCATATCCCGCAGTTATTCTTATTGCAAGTCAGATGAGCTTTTGATATATACATTCTTCCCAAGCCCCCGGGTCACTAGCTGTCTAGTGCGTTCTATTATTATCAGACAACAGCATTTAAATATAGAAGGAGCAACTTTGTAGTGGAAGGAAATGCATCTTCATAATGGGACAACTGAACTTGAACCCTAGAGCGCGATAACCAGAGGTTTAGGAAGAGGCCATGCAGAGTTTATTGTTAATGCTCATCCACACAACAATCCTAATTGTATCAGACTGTCCAATGTAGGACACACTACCGATATATTCAAACAACCGATCTTGGAAGACCACAATGATGAAATTTGTTTTATAGTAACTCTATGCCATTAATTCATGCAATGATAGAAATTCAATAAACATATTCTTTTGTTAATTTCACATGTATTCATTTACAGTATGTTTCCCCATTACATGCAGACAAGCGAAACGTAATAGTGGTAGGGGCTGGGAATAACTACAACAATGACAGGGGTACTTAACCACTTGGGTACCAGCCTGTAACACCCCTTCATTACCAGGCCATTTTTCAGTTTTTAAGGCTGTGATAGTTTGACTGACAAATACTCTGTTATGCAACGCTATACCCAAATGAGTCTTGTGTCTTTTTTTTTTTAGACAGATAGAGCTTTCTTTTGGTGGGTTTTATTTATTTTTATTTATTTGCTTACTATAAAAAGGATAAAGGACCAAAAAACAAGTTTGTCTTACTTTATGGTAAAATAAAAATGACAGAATAGTTTGAAAACACCCAAAATTACCCTTTTTTTTATGAACGTAGACATCACAAGGGGATTATATTTTTTGCCACTTTTTTGGAAATGAAGAAACGAGCCAATATTGATGGGGTTAAACATGGAGCTTAAGAATAGTGCACTAAATATACTAAGGAAGGAGAAAATTGAGGGGTTAATGTACTGGTTACATATAGTGGCATCATAGAGATGAATAGGTACACAGCAACCACCCATTGGATTGGCCACGCGGCGGCTGTTTATCCATTGCCATTCATAAACCGCACAGGGTAAAGCCTAATACACACGGGACGAATGTAGGGCGTCATCGTCCAGTTCAATGGAAACCAACCGACATTCGGCTTGTGTGTACTGGAGTCAGTCCGACTGAAGCCGGCCACTCGGGTAGCTTCTGTCGAAGGGGCATGACCGAAAAAGGTCTGCCGATCAGCTCCCGATCAGCGTTATCAGCAAATTGCGGGGGGGCAGTCAAAACACAATGGAACAGCAGGGGAGATCGCTGTACTAACTTTGGATAGTTAGTACAACGGCTCCTCCTGAGCTGTCCATTTTTTTTTGTTCAGCCCTGTTGGGTTGAAGGAAAAAAAAAACACTAGTGTATACGAGGCTTAAATAAAGGGCTTCCGCTCCGCCATTGAAAAACCTACAACGGTGCAACAAGTTTTTTTTGTCTTTTGATTCACCCTTTGTGACAATAGGTCATTAAACCTAGATGGCCAAACCAAAAAATATGCACCAATTAATTAACTTGAGTAAGTATAACTCTATAACTAACTTGCTATTCAAATCTTTTTATTTTTTTATTAGTTGTAAAGACTGGGCTTTTTTTTTTTTTTTTGGTACATGCTGTTAAATGGAGATTTGTTTTTTTTTCCCCTTAACCCCTTGCTTACTGGGCACATAAACCCCCTTCCTGCCCAGGCGAAATTTTAGCTTTCGGCACTGCGTCGCTTTGAATGACAATTGCGTGGCCATGCGACGTGGCTCGCAAACAAAATTGACGTCCTTTTTTCCCCACAAATAGAGCTTTCTTTTGGTGGTATTTGATCACCTCTGCGGTTTTTAGTTTTTGCGCTATAAACCAAAAAAAGCATAAATTTTTTAAAAAAACACAATATTTTTGGATTTTTGCTATAATAAATATCCCAAACAATTTTTTCCTCAGTTTAGGCCGATACGTATTCTTCTACATATTTTTGGTTAAAAAAAATCCCAATAAGCGTATAGTGATTGGTTTGCGCAAAAGTTATAGCGCCTACAAAATAGGGGATAGAATTCTGACATTTTTTTTATTATTTTTTTTTTTTACTAGTAATGGCGGCGATCTGCGATTTTTGTCAGGACTGCGATATTGCGTCGGACACATCGAACACTTTTGACACATTTTTGGGACCATTCACATTTATACAGCGATTAGTGCTATAAAACTGCACTGATTACTGTATAAATGTGACTGGCAGGGAAGGGGTTAACACTAGGGGGCGAGGAAGGGGTTAAATGTGTTCCCTATGAGTGATTGCTACTGTGGGGGGAGGGGACTGACTGGGGGAGGAGACCGATCTGTGTCCCTATGTACAAGGGACACAGCATCCGTCTCCTCTCTCCCTGACAGGACATGGATCTGTGTGTTTACACACACAGATCCATGTCCTTGTCTGTGTACCGGCCGATCGCGGGTATCTGGCGGACATCATGGCCGCCAGGCACGCGCATCGGCATCTCAGTGATGCGCTGGGCACGCGCTCGCGCCCCCCAGTGGCCGGAGGAGCGGAGGCCGTATAATGACGGCCTCCCGGCATTAAAGAACCACTTTGCGGCCGTCATTAGTCGTATGATGGGCGTGAAGTGGTTAAAGTATTTTACTCTCAACAACTTATAATATTTTGAAAAACGCTTGTAAAACGATCATATTTCATATTTTTCTGTCTGTGTTTTATTTTAATGCTGAACTCTGGACACAAAAACATATGTAGCCCCCCCCAAATATTTGGGGCGCTATGCTTAAATTTAAGGGTAGCCTGAGCCAGTAGTTGGGCTCAGACCAATTGATTGTTCTAAATTTGCTTCTGCTCTGGGTGTGATACTGCCTGGCAGTAATGTTCCCTGTTCGCCTGTAGGTGGCACTGTCACCACCGACATAGGTTGAACTACAGGGGGTATCACAACACCTTGGGTGTCCTTTCTCGGCAGCCATGCAGTGGGCGTGGTCTACCCGCTGTGCATGCTAGGAGAGGTTACATAAGAGGCAGATAGATTTTCGTCCGTTCTGGGGTTCCGTCCTGGGAGCCCACCGCGCATGGCACGGGGTGCGTGTGTGTTCTGGCCCCCGGGCACCTTCAGCCAGAGGCTACATCGCTACGTGTTAGACCCAGCTCTGCTGGCTGACGCCTACACTTCTGGAAAGGATCCCAGGCTACCCAACTGCAGGAAGCCCAATCTTAGGAAAGAAGGCCAGGGGAGGATCTGCCCCAGAGGAGACTAGCGACGGTACTGCTTTCTCTGGAGGAGGCCTGGAGTCTCACCTAAGGAGGGATCCATTACTACAAGCCCTGCAATATGCCAATCTGGCCTAAAGGTTTTCTATTATTGCTTGGCTGGGAGGTTCCGGACTTTGATAATCCTGTGGCAGAGGTTTCCTGATCGCATTCTTGCGGGTTTTTTCTAGCTAAAATTGATCTGTGCATCATCCCGGCTGCTAGGACCAGTGAGAGGGACTATCCAGGTGAGCAATACCCACTCAGGCTTGAGTGGCGACGTTGTGCCTTTAGTGCTGCATGCCTGAACCTTCCCCTGTTCTTCTTTTGTTCCTACTTTCCTCTCAAGTTCCCTCAGCAAAGTAAATAAAGCCTTATTGTTGGGTTTTACATCTGTGTGGACATTGGCCTTTCTAAAGACTTTTCTATACCCTGACAACAGAAGCCTTGGAGGTAGTTTGCAGACCCAACAAAATCAGCCGGTCCCTTAAATGGGGGTAAGTGCTACACATAAATTTAAATATATTCAACAGCCACAATGAACATAAATCCACTTTATGTGCACCAAATGCATTTGCAAACCCAGATATAATTTTGTAATAGTAGCAGTAACATCATCACTGTGCTGCCTGTGTAGAGAGCAGAGCTGTGAAAGGGACCCAACAGCACCACCTACTACAGGCTTCCAGCAGAAAACTACAGGAGGGAGCAGAGACAAGACCAATCACCCTGCACAAGAAGACAGTGGAGCAGTAATTGGTCTTTATTACAGGAAGCTCCTGCACAAATCTCAGAGTTCAGTCTTAACAGTCAAAAGCAACTCTGCTCTGTGCCAAGGTACAATGACAAGCTGAGCCAACTGGTTTGTTTTGTAAATCACATGATTTGCTCCCAAGCCTTAGTGAGAGACCAATGCTGTTGGGCACCGACTTGCCGCTTACGGAGGACTATGGACTAATTTACCCAGAGTCCAGTACCCTAAAGTTCTTGATAACTTTAGCTCCCGAATGAAGGAGCAAGGGGGCCAAGTAAAAAAGTATACGTTGGGGAGGAGGGGATAACCGCTAAAGCTTGACCCTAAAGGTCAGTACACACGATAGAAAATTGGATGTATATTTCTATAAGAGGAAGGACTGGTTGATTATCTGTTCATTAGTATATTGCTTTTGACAGCTCATTCCAACTGTTTTGATGAAAAAGGTGCAAGCTAGAAAATGTTTATCATGAGTGAACACAACGTCCGATTTTTCGTTCAATGTTTACAGTAATCGTACAGAAATAATCTAAAAGAAAATACCACGCATGGTCAGAAACAAAAACTCACCCAGAAGAACCTAATAAGTAGCTATGTTTGCCTTTGTCTTTTAATTTTTTTTGTATAAGTTAAAATCATTCTCGGTTACATCATAATATGTACCTTTGTGAAAAAACTGATGATCATACGTCTGATTTTCTCCTAGTGTGTTCTAGGCTTTACTCTATTCCAACCTCTAACCTCACCCCTTACACTAAATTAACCACTGAAGGACTGAACTTACCTTGTTCGGTGGTAGAAGTGGCAAAAGTTTGTGGGTGGGGCAACCTTGCCCATGCACACGAGGCCTTTTGTCTCTCCTCCGCCCCCTCAGGTGTATGCACTCATTGATGCCCGGGACCAGGTGGGGCCACATTGATGGGCAAATCAACAATAAGGCTGAACCCCCATTCACTGTGTGCAGCTGTGTAACAACATACATCTCCTAAATGTAGAATTTAAAGGGGGGCACTACTGAGCTAATGTCCCATGCCACCAGTTCAGCTTTCCACTGCCACCTCACTCCCAGTGACATAATGGGGTCCTGCCATGCACTAAGTGTGAACTTGACTTGAGTGCACTTGATTAACTCTTTCAGCCATCCTGTACCATGTGACTAGGTCCATGGGGTCTCCATAGCATGGGTTCGGACCTGATTTCTTTTGGGGAACTGACTGCTAGAGAGGGAGTCAGAGCACCAATCCCCGCGCTACCGGAGGACCTGTCACCCACACCAAGTACTACTGGCTTGTAGAAACGCTATATACCTTAATGCACCCCTTTGAGTAACTTCAGACCAGGCTTTTATTGGTTAACAGTTACTTTACTGAAGACTTGCAACAGTACAGTCCATAATGCAGTACACATATAACACAGTTCATCCCTAACTAACACATAATGCAGGCTGCCCAGCTCATACCTTGCCCAAGAGAAAAGTAAATTTAGCCCAAGTCCATCTCTGGCATAGCCCTGGTTCTAGGGAGAATCACAGCAGAGTGTCCCAGAAGGGACCACATGCTCCAGCAGAACTACATGGTGCAGCAGGCCTTCCTTTGTATTCCCATGCGGAAAAGATACCTACTGAGCAGAGCCCTCCCCCCGTTTATCAGCAGCACAGGGTAGTAGGCAGAGCCCAGAAAAGCCAAGAAAGTGCTGGTTTACAGGTAACCACTTTCCAACCTGGGCAGCCTGTGACTTACTACATCCATAAACAGCAGTGAAGATAACAAATGAACCTTACAGTTCAAGTGGGTCTAAAATGTTCACAGACACCCTGTAAGCATCTGCTTACAAGTTACTAGTGCCCAGATTCCAGTGCCAAAAAAAGAACAATCTGATAAAACTATATGTAGCCAGAAATAAAACCTTCAGAAAATGTTACTACTGCCATTTAAATAAATATGAATATTCATTAGTTGCAAAAAGTATTATTACCTTTAAAAAGAACACTTAGATTACATTATATAGTTACATAGAACATAAAAATGTCACCTGCATATTTTATGCTACTCTTGTAAATTACTAATGATTACACTTTTCATCTTTATACTATGCATTTAATAAGGCAAAAAGCACTGATCAAAGTACCAAAAAAAATAAAAAATCGAAAATCTGAGGAAACCAGTCTTCAAATGTCTGTCTTTTTGTAAAATGGTGAAAGCTTCAATCTAATTGGTTCACATTGTTTTGTAAAGAAAATGTATTTTTACTTTAAAAATCCAGACTGAAAACAGATATCATTGAGGCACAGATGGGGTTGCCAACACAAAATATATTTTTCTATGGACATCTGTCCAAAAATTAACTTTTGCAAACACAAAATGACTATACGAAACAGTGGAAAGATGGCTCAATGTTTTACAGAAGTCCTTAATAAGTAACACCTTAATAATGATCTTGTGTATTAATTGTATAGAAAGCAAAGCACTAGCCTTACCTTTGGAAGTGAAGCTCTCGATCCAGAGCTTTGTGTCGTCATTGTTAGGACAGTGGTGATTCCTAAAGCAACTCTAGCAGGTGCAGCATCCATGTTGATCCAAAATGATACCCAAGACAAAATGACAATAAGCAAGCTGGGGATGTACATCTGTATCAAGTAATATCCCATTTGGCGCTCCAGGTGAAACTTAACTTCGATACACGTAAATTTTCCTGAAACAGAGGTGAACTTTATCAGTTTGGATGGAGGGCAATGTGGTTATTAAAGTAGATCCTAAACCCTAAGCACTCATTCACCAGAGGGGTGTTAAAAATAGGCAGTTGAGCCCCAGTTTTTCTGCCCCACCCACGTTCCCTAACCTAAAACAGTGCCTGGAGGGGGTTGCACACATGCTGTGGGTGTGATACTTTGCTTCGCAGATGCCACAAATAATATACCCCCATGTTAGGTCCTGCAGGCAATACCAAGGGACATGACCCAATCAAGTAAATGGGGCTATGCAGTGGTGGGGGCTTTTCAGGGATAAAACAGGCTGTGTGAAGGTGATCTCCCACCGGTGTAAACAAGCTCTTATACTGGTGGCAGCCCTTGCCACCCCTCTGAAAAGCAATCCTTGGTGTATTACTTTTTTTTAGAGGGCAGCTGACAGGCCTCCTTACCATAGTTTCCGGGGACAGTCCCCGGATTGAGGACACTGTCCCCACCACCAAGTCTGTCCCCGGTTTTGTCCCCGGATTGGATTTGAACAGGGGCTGGGGCAATTTCAAAGACAGTCATTGCAGAATAAAAATAAATAAATCTGAATTACACCCCCCCTTTCTGCCGCACTAGCTTAGGGGGGGTGTATTATTTTCCATTATCTGTGCCCCTTTCTGATGATCATGTGCTGGTCGGAGCGGAGGGAATATTTCTTCAGTTTTGGGTGCCCATTCAGCTCCGCTTGCATGTTCTTTTGCCTTGGCTCAAGTCCCGGCCAGCCGCCTGCCTGTTTATCTCCTTGCCTTCCCTGGCGGACTGATCTTCCTCCTCTCCCCACCCAGTAGTAGCCGGGGCCCGGAGAGTAAGACTTGACAGGCTGTGAGGCGGGTGCCAGAGAGTCGATGATTGCCGCCATTACTAGTAAAAAAAAAATATGTCCCCGGATTTCATTTGAAAAATCTGGTCACCTTACCTTACCGCCTTTTTAACTTTAACTCTTAAAAGCCCGCCCATATGGAGTGCACAAGTTTGAATGGTGTCTGCGGCATGGCCCCATTCATTTGAATGGATTTGGCAGTGGTAATACCTGCCAAATTTGATAGGGGAATATTTTTTGCAGAGGCTGTGAAGCAAAGCATTATGACCGCAACACATTTACAACCCCCCTCCATCTGCTCTGTTAGGCAATAAAACTGCAGCCCAACCTCCTATTTTATCTCCCCCAATGAATATATGAGGTTATATAAGGAGCCATAACTGGACAACATGCAGGGCTTGATTTACTACTGCAAGTGCAGTTGCTCGAGAGCTTAGTAAATAAGGGGAAGCTCTGCTGGCTTCCATCATCCAATCGTGTGCAAGCAAAAATTCTGTCTTTTTTTTCTTTTCTTTTTTACTTGCATGTGATTGGGTATTATTTGTAAAGTGAACCTCATTTTCTAATCTCTGGAACAACAGTGATTGCAGAGTGCACAGTCTATTTGCCTTTAGTATCTCTATCCCTTAAGCCTGGTATACACTGTGGGTGTTATTTACTAAAAATGGAGAGTGCAAAATCTGGTTCAGCTCTGCATAGAAACCAATCAGCTTCCAGGTTTTATTGCCAAAGCTTAATTGAACAAGCTGAAGTTATAAAACTGATTGGCTACCATGCACAACTGCACCAGATTCTGAGTGCATCAGTTTAAGTAAATTAACCCCTGTGAGTTTTTTTTTTTTGTTCAACCCAGCAGGCTGAACAAAAAAAAAACTGAAGAGCTCGGGAGGAGCCACTGTACTAAGTACCTGATGTTAGTGCAGCATACTACCCTGCTGTGCTATTGTGTTCTGACAGGGGGACGAGGATGTCAGAACACACCAGTCAGCGCTCTCAACTATTGGCTGACAGCGCTGATCGGATGCTGATCGGCAGACCTTTTTCAGTCATGCCCCTTCGACAGAAGTCGGCTGAGCAAAAATTATATATGCTTTTTTATCAGACACCCTAGGGAATAAAATGACGGTCATTGAAACTTTTTTTCTTGCACGGTATTTGCGCAATAATTTTTCAAACGCCTTTTTTTTGGAAAAAAAATGGTTTCATGAATCAAAAAATAACAAAACAGTAAAGTTAGCCAATTTTGGGGGGAAAATATGAAAGATGATGTTACGCCGAGTAAATAGATACCTAACATGTCATGCTTTAAAATTGCGCACACTCATGGAATGGCGCCAAACTTCGGTACTTAAAAATCTCCATACGCGACGCTTTAAAATGTTTTACAGGTTACCAGGTTAGAGTTACAGAGGAGGTCTAGTGCTAGAATTGTTGCACACGCTCTAACGCACGCGGCGATACCTCACATACAGTATGTGGTTTGAACGGCGTTTACATATGTGGGCGGGACTTACGTGTGCGTTCGCTTCTGATCGCAAGCTTTTTTTTTTTTTTTTTATTCTTTTTTTTTATTTTACTTAATTTTTTTTCTTTTTACACTTATTTTACATTTTTGTTTTTAACACTTTTATTCCTATTACAAGGAATGTAAACATCCCTTGTAATTAGGAATGTGTGTGACAGGTCCTCTTTATTGAGAGATGCGGGGTCAATAAGACCCCACATCTCTCCTCCAGGCTGGAAAGCATGAGATCGTGAAAATGTTTCACTGATCTCATGTTTACTAGCCGCAATGGCGGCTTTGTTTACATCTGAGGACCCGGGCGTGACGTCATCACATTGCGCCCGGGCCTCCGACGGTCATAGAGATGACTGGTGACCATCTGGTCACCAGTCATCTCTATGCTTCCTATCGTGCGCCGGACGATTCATTCATAGTCCCTTGTCTGGAGCTTAAAGTGTTACTAAACCCAGGACCCTGCATTCACTATATCTGGTCTCCCATAGTACACAGAACATGGAAATGCAATTGTTTTAGAAAATATAAACTGCTAAATACCTTTTCTTATCAGCAGTATATAGCAGTCTTGTGACTTCTATCAGTGTCTGGTTAAAGCTTGCAGGAGGAAATTTCAATCTACTCTGACTGTCCTATGAGGCTGCAGGCCCCCTGACCCTCTGTCTGGACAGTGCTGATTGGCCCTGTGCTGATCACATGCACCCTCCCAAGGAAAAAAAAAAAGACTCTCTAGCAATACACATTAAACTGAGCATGTGTAGAGTGACTCCAAAGTCTTAGTCTTATTTAGGAGATGGTTAGGGAACAGTGGAAGAAGGGGAAAATCAGAGAAGACAGGATCAAATAGCCTTTTTACACAATGCAGAGGATTAACTCATTAGCTTCCATAATGAGTATAACAATCATGCTTTATTGCATATACAGACTGATTTTACTGAGGTTGCTCTTTAACGACTTCAGCCCCGGAAGATTTTACCCCCTTACTGACCAGAGCATTTTTTGCAATTCGGCACTGCGTAGATTTAGCTGACAATTGCGCGGTCGTGCGCCGTTGTACCCAAACAACATTTACGTCCTTTTTTCCCACAAATAGAGCTTTTTTTTGTGGTATTTTATCACCTCTGCGGTTTTTATTTTTTGCGCTATAAACAAACAAAGAATTTTGAAAAAAAAAGCAATATTTTTTACTTTTTGCTACAATAAATATCCCCAAAAAATATATAAACAAATTTTTTCCTCAGTTTAGGCCGATCTGTATTCTTCTACATATTTTTGATAAAAAATTGCAATAACTGTATATTGATTGGTTTGCGCAAAAGTTATAGCGTCTACAAAATAGGATATAGATTTATGGCATTTTTATTATTATTAGTTTTTTTACTAGTAATGCCGGCGATCTGCGTTTTTGATCAGAACTGCAACATTATGGCGGACCCATTGGACACTTTTGACACTATTTTGGGACCATTGTCATTTATACAGCGATCAGAGCTACAAATAGCCACTGATTTCTGTATAAATGACACTGGCAGGTAAGGTGTTAAACACTAGGGGGCGATCAAGGGGTTAAGTGTGTCTAGGGAGTGATTCTAACTGTAGGGGGGATGGTCTCACTACAACATGACAGAGATCACTGCTCCCGATGATAGGGAGCAGTAGATCCCTGGCATGTTGCTAGGCAGAACAGGGAAATGCCTTGTTTACATATGCATCTGCCCGTTCTGCCTCTCCTCGCCCCAATCGCTGGCCGTCGGTGAACATCGAGTTTGCGGGACCCGCGGGCACGCTCCCATGGCACGCGGTGGCACACGCATGCCCGCTAGCTGGCAAATTTAAAGGGACGTACAGGTACGCCCATTTGCCTGCTCCTGTCATTCTGCCGACGTAAATCGGCGTGCGGCAGTAAGCAAGGAGTTAACATTAAAATGCACAGATTTTTTTAAAGAAATTATACTGCTGCCGCATATTGTAACATGTCAGTAGTTGATTCATTTTCACCTTACTGTCCTGTATAGCAATGCAGAGAAAAAAAAATATATATATATATATTTTATTTGCAGTAAAAAAAAAAAATACTAGGCCCTATGAGAATATATGTTAATGCATGATATCCTGCATTAAAAGAGAAGTATGGGGTTTGTTTCTTATTCAGAATTATACTTACCTAGGTGGATGCAGCATCAGTCCGATGCATCTGTTCCCCGCCGGTTCTAACACCGGTGATTGTTCGGTTCACAGAGCTCCCCGAGCAGAGAGCTGGTGACTGTCAGTCACTGCTGTCTGCCCTGCTTCCCCCCCCCCCGCTCATTGGAGCGCTTGGCTGTGGAGGGGGGGAGGAGTGTCCGGTTTAGGCTCTTAGCGGCTCACCGAGAGGTTAAGCCAGGTGCTGGTCTAGGCATGTGGGTGGATCCTGACTTCATTGTCACGATCTTGCCCGAGTCTGTGCTGGGTCTGTGACATCAGCGTCTGCTGAAAATGAACTGCACTTCTGTGATCCACAGGAGAAGTACAGCCAAACAAGGAAACACAGAATAAAGGCGACACATCCAGAAGTAAAATCAAAAGAATTTATTGAAAGTCCATAAAATCAAACGAACATGACAAACATCAATCCAAAAAAGGTGCTCAGTGGACACGTTTCAGACGGACGTGCTTACTCATCACTGAGTAAGCACGTCTGTGTGAAACACGTCCACTAAGCACCTTTTTTGGATTGATGTTTGTCATGTTCATTTGATTTTATAGACTTTCAATAAATTCTTTAGATTTTACTTCTGGATGTGCCGCCATTCTTATTTGTTTCCATTGGATTTCCCTGGCTGCGGACCAGGCAGGCACCCGGATCCTCAGATCCTCACAGGTGGCTTTGAGCAGTGTGTTCACAGCTCTCTCTGTATAGCCAAACAAGCTTTGGCTGTACTTCTCCTTTAACCGCTTGCCGACCATCGCACAACGATATACGTCGGCAGAATGGCACGAACAGGCAGATGGGCATATATATACATCCGCCGCGGGCTCCGTGAGTCTGACCGTGGGTCCCGTCTATTTTGTAGATGCTATAACTTTTGCGCAAACCAATCAATAAACGCTTATTGCGATTTTTTTAACCAAAAATTTTTAGAAGAATACGTATCGGCCTAAACTGAGGAAAAATATATATATATATTTTTTGGGGATATTTATTATAGCAAAAAGTAAAAAATATTGAATTTTTTTCAAAATTGTCGCTCTATTTTTGTTTATAGCGCAAAAAAAAAAAAAAAAGCAGAGGTGATCAAATACCACCAAAAGAAAGCTCTATTTGTGGGAAAAAAAGGATGTCAATTTTGTTTGGGAGCCACGTTGCACGACCACGCAATTGTCAATTAAAGCGACGCAGTGCCGAATCGCCAAAAAGTGGCCTGGTCTTTGGCCAGCCAAATGGTCCGGGGCTTAAGTGGTCAATGAACATTGTGTCAAACATTACCCACACTCTGTGCTTAATGGAAACCCCCCCCCCCCCCCACTAATTTTTATTTTTTTATTTTTTATAAATGACAATAAGTGATACCAGAAGCCGTATTATACAGTATGCCCACTCAAACAAATGTGCAACAGGCTAAAACTGATTAAATACAGTGTTAGTTTAACAACATGCAAACCAATATCAATATGTGTCAAAACAATAAAAATATTTACTACAAATGATAGTCTCTGTGATTAACATAAATTACAAATTACATTAGTGAATATAAGCCCACTTCCTCTTTAACCCTTTACAGCAGACTCTATGAAAAAATTCTAATTTCCACCCTAGTGGAAAAAGTGATTAAAGTGCAGTCCATCACCAACTTTCGGACAAACACTCACCAGCTGGAATTGCCCAAAAATAAGGAAATTGGGTTTAAGTGGCATGAAAAATCATATGGATGGATGGATGTGTTATGGTATTTCCCACATCAGCTCCTACTCTGAATGTCTCACACCTCAGGCCAAGCATGAGTATCCCAAAAGTAATAAAAATCACATAGCGTAATCCAGTAAAATAAACCCACTCCCTTAAAAATATGCACTCACATAACACTAGGGGTCGACCAAAATTGTTTTTCAGGGCCGATACCAATATTGAATTTTTGGCTGCCTTTAAGGCCTATAGCCGGTATCAGGTGCCGATATTCTGTAGATTTAACCTTTTTATGTTTACACTGTCCTTCCACATTTTTTTTAATCACTTTTATTTCTGTTACAAGGAATGTAAACATCCCTTGTGACAGTAACAGGCAGTGAGAGGCACTCTTTATGGAGGGTCTAAAAGGTCTATAAGAACCCAAACCCCTCCACTGCACTTAAAAGTATTCAAAAGCCAAGACCTGCATTTTTGAACACTTTCTATTTGTTAAAACTGGCACCTTTAGGATGAGAGTAATCCAGAAGTGATGTCATGACATCGCTTCTGGGTTACTAGATCCGAGACCCAAACAAAGCAATCGGCTTTGTTCAGGTTTTTGGCCAGCCGGTGGACATGCCGGCTGGTCGCTCGGGCCTCCCGGTGGACCATCCCGCTACTTGTGATAACGGCTGAGTGGCTGCTGAGCCGCATCGGTTGTTATTACAAGAAAGCTGACCGTGCGCTCTAAAGACTGGTACTGGGGTGATGCCTGCAGCAAGTTTGTTAACGATACCGATTCTTCAAAAAAAGTGAATATCGGCTGCCGGTAAACGGCCACGCTGATAATCGGTCGACCCCTACATAAAACCATTTTAATACGGAAGCAATCAGACTGCAGTGTGATGATTTTCCCTTCTCCCAGTAGCTGATACTGTGTACTCCAATGAATAAGCGGTTGCTCTCACAACACAGCCTACTGCCGATCCTTACTGCTCCTCTAAGCTAAGATGCGCACAAATTGAATCCCAGCCCTAGTTTAATTCCTTTAGAAATCACCCACTTCCTTAGTGGAAAAGACTGTCCCCTGCCAGCATGCTGCCGAGAGGACCCGGGCTCTCCGTATAGAAGCAGTGGCCTCTCTACATTGATCTTACATGCTCAGAGCTAGAGCTCCTCCAAACAGCAGGGGCCATATGATTTGCTGATTGCAGAGCTATAGGTTTGGCACAGCAAAAGCAGTGTCAGACCTCTGCAGAGAGACCACTGCTAGGAAACAGAGAGGTTGATTTACTAAAGCAAATAGACTGCAGTTGCTCCAGAGCTTATTAAATGAGGTAAAGCTTCACTTTGCAAAGAATACCCAATCACGTGCAAGGAAAATAAAAAACAAAACAAAATTTTTGCTTGCACATGATTGGATGATGGAAGTCAGCAGAGCTTCTGCTCATTTACTAAGCTCTAGAGCAACTGCACTTGCAGAGGGCAACTGCACTGTGCAAAGTGCACAGTCTATTTGATGTTAGTAAATCAAGCTAAGATTCTCTGTAGAATACTGGCAGGGGGCAGGCTTTCTAACTCTGGGTGTAGCTGTGTTAAAAGAAACTGTAAGATATGTTTTCCAGTAATAGTTGTGTAGCGGGTATTTGAATTTAGGGGAGGCATCTGGGTGGTAGTGTAACCCAGATGCACTGATTGTTAGGGAATTTGGGACCATTTGTTGTTCATGGAGGACTCTGTGGTGTGAGGTTCTCTTCGGCCTGTGGGTGGCGCTGTCGCCGTGGGCCGGGGTTGAACCCTCACTGCAGTACCGTACCCTTTTTGTCCTCTTCTGGTGGTTGTACCGCAGGGCGGGGAACCTGTGGTGACGCTGAGGGAGAGGAGATAAGAGGGGGCGGACGCCCGTAACACGAGGTTCAGAGTGGGAGTTCAGAGTCGGAGGTCAGAGTCGCGCCCAGGCACCTTCAGCCTGGATGCCGGCATTCCGGAGTTCCGGGCCCAGGTGCCCTTGACCTGGTCGGAGCGGGAGATGGAGTCCATCCCAGGCACCTTTAGCCTGATGTGAGGTACTATTGAGGAGGCCTGGGGCCCAGTACCTTCGACTGGGTCCCGCAAGGGTGGAGGAATCCGAGGGGGCCCTAAAGCCTTGGGTGCCTGAGTCTGAGATGAGGAGGCCAGGGAGCGTAACCCCTCCGAACAGTCCGGTGCAGCATTGCTGGTGACGGTGGGGCCTCTGGTAACTCTCTTGGACGGATGTCTTCCCTCTGACAGGAGCTGCGCTTAGCAAAGGTAATTCACTTTCTGTTCTACACAGTCGGTGGCAGCGACTGTACGCCATAACCGTTGGTGACACCACAATGGTTGGTTCTATCTAAGGATTGTGCCTCGACCTACTCCCCACCTATACTGAACTGTTCTTTGGTCACAACCTGTCTGTGCTAAATGACGATTTATTGCTGTTGGAGAATAAATACGAGTTGGACCTTTTCAGTGGTGTGGAACGCCAGTTACTAGGAGCAGAGGGGGTCATTTACAGAAAAGACTTGGCTCTGGGTTATGCACACGACCCGATGGTAAAATAGGTTCTGGCCTTCACCTCTTTCCAAAAGAGGACATGGGCTGTGGTGTATCGCATCCCTCCTCCCATACTCCCCCCTAGACGAGACAACAAGTCGAGAAGAAGAAGGGGTGAGAGGGGTGAGGTCACTACAGTTGCTAATGCTACGTTTATATAATTAGTGTAACCCCAGATATTCACTCCAAAATAAAATGGTCAATGTCTTGAGAGCACAAGGACACTGCATATGTCAAATTTCTACATAATGTAGAGGAATGGTAAAGCCCAAGGTCAAACTTTCAGTTTAGAAAAGCTTTTCTCTCTTTCATTACATTAGCTGAACTTTGGCCAAAACTATTTTTGAACAAATGCACTGTAAAAATAAATTACCACGAATGAAGTGTGCGTTGTGTGGCTGCTGCTAAAGGGAAAACTAATAGTTTCATTCAGCTGTAAGTGCTGAACTTCAGATTATAGCAGGTCACTCACTTGGCACCTTTTCAATTTTCAAACATTGTGCATTCTTTTCACAAAGGTGTTCTGTGAATGGAGGAGGTGTGGATGAATGTCTCCCCTCCTCCATTGAAAGAGTGCCTAGTATTCTGTGAAAAGAATGCCAGATGTTTTCCAAATGAAAGAAATGCCGAGCAAGCAACCCGCTATGATCTGTGTACCACAGCCAGATCTGTAAGATTCAGTGTCTTCAATGTCTTCAAAAGTCTTTCCTAGCACAGCAGCAGCCACACAGGTCACATACTTTAAAATAAAAAAATAAAAAAAACATTTTTGGATGTAGTTTACTTTTTAGTTAAGGTAGCACTAAAATAGGAATTGGATGATTTCCTGAAGATGGGCAATGCTGTGCAAAAATGGAAAATAACCCCACATGCTTATGTCTAATGTTTATGCAATAAGTGCATCTTGAGTCATCTTGATCATCTAGTGTGGTAATTTGGAGCTAATTGGGAAGGGAAGTATTTTCATTTTTTTTATTTTTATTTTTTATATTTGAATTTGCTTGCTAACTTTTTTGAAAACACTTTTCCTTATTTTATTTATGGGAGAGGTGGATAAGGTCAGTAAGACTTGATTCAGCCATATGTTCACCTTGGTTGCAATAGATCACTTATAATGGTGATGTACTGCTCTCTGTCCTTAGGAAGCAATAAATCACTGTTGCTGTGATCTATTGCTCCAGGAAGAGGCAGGCAAAGGGGCATCAGCTCTATGGCCAGAGGCACTCACAAGAAATACTGATGACTTCACAGAAAGCTCAGTGATAACATTGTGCCACAGAGCACTAAGAGCTCCCTATTGCACAACTGAAAAGCCAGGAGCCAGGAGCATTTTATAACAGGGATAAGCTAATGTTGTCACTAACAGCTTGCAGCCCAAGCATCAGAGCCTCCTGCATTGGTCCACAGCCATTTTGAAATTAATCTGTGCAATGGTCCTTATATACAGTACTGTATATAGATTTGACAAAAGTAAGCCATGTCCAGGTCTACATCACAAGACACCCCAACATAGAAACAAGACATAATGATGATGACTTGGCTTTAAATTTAGATATGTGGGGTCTAAATCATCCACTTAATATCAGTAGTGTTACATGAGGCCATTTCTGGTCTATGTTGCCCCCTGATCAGTTGGTTTATGATGCCCCTCCTCTGTGGTTAACATGTTGGTTGATTGGATATATTCGTCACTGGGAATGCCATCCTGCTTCATTATCCCCCAATCTGTCCTAAAGCAGCGGGCGCTGACCCAAGAAATGTATTGAATTCTTGATATCCCGATACTTACCTGAATCAAACAATGGAAGTCTGCATTGGTGAACTAACTAAATGCAGTTAACCAGATTTATCGGAGTATCTGGGTTGAATTGTTGTATAGGAAACTCATATGTATAAGGAACATCATGTAACATATGTGTTACCTTTAACATCTAAGAATTTTAATGATACAAGTAAAAATATTTGAAATGGTATAAGTTTGTTATGAATGGTACCTTTAAAGTCCTTTAGATTTCCTTTGTTAGGGTTCTCACATATGAATCCCAGCTCCCACTTGATCCCATAGGGCCTCTACATAACTGGTATGTCTGCCACTGACTGCACATGATTAATGACTAGATATTTTGTATGTACAATGTGTTTACTTGTGAATTTCTGGTCCTAAATAGAAAATGCATATGATTCATGTAAACCACAAAAAAAGCATATAAATGTGGTAAATGCAAGTATACGCTAAAGGGATGTGTGTAAAAGCAATTTTAAAAATGCAATTTTTTTAAAATATTTCTTGAACATCCGGGTTGAGAAAAATCAACCTCCTTAGAAGCAGCCTTTAGTGAGCCTTGGGGTGATGCACCACTGTGCCAAAGAAAAGACTGCCCCATTACAACAGTCTTCAGCAGGTCTAAGGGCAGGGGTAAGCAACCTTTGGGAGGTGAAGATCTACCTGGACAACATGAAAAAGATCAAAGATCACCAGGGTGCCACGCCCTTTAAAATAATAATAATAATTTACTAGCAAGCCTCCAATAAAGATGGCATAAAGAAAACTTATTAAACTAATATCACTGTAGATATATAAATCTAGCCTACCCTAAAATTTAGCTTCAGGGAGAAAATCGGCATTTACTTTAATTCACAATTTTCTTTCATGTCTGGGTAATACATACTCAAACCCACAAGGCTGACTCTGGAGTTAATCATAAAAGCAGAACATCTGGTACTGCAGGCTAATTTTTTCAACTAAATTTAGGCCTGGCTATCAGCGCTGATTTTTTGCCAGTGTAAGTAGTATATAGGGCAGTGTACAGAGGTCAGTAGGTATGTAGGACAGTGTACAGAGGTCAGTAATATGTAGGGTAGTGTACAAAGGTCAGTAGTAGGTAGAGCAGTGTACAGAGGTCAGTAGGATGTAGGGCAGTGTACAGAGGTCAGTAGTATATGGGGCAGTGTACAGAGGTCAGTAGAATGTAAGGCAGTGTACAGAGGTCAGTAGTAGGTAGGGCAGTGTACAGAGGTCAGTAGTAGGTAGGGCAGTGTACAGAGGTCAGTAGGATGTTGGGCAGTGTTCAGAGGTCAGTAGTAGGTAGGGCAGTGTCCTGGGGTCAGTAGAATGTAGGGCAGTGTACTGAGGTCATTAGTAGGTAGGGCAGTGTACAGAGGTCAATAGGATGAAGAGAAGTGTACAAAGGTCAGCAGTATGGAGAGGAATGTATAGAAATCAGTAGGGCAGAGGACAGGTGATCAGGAGGGCCCAGTACAGGGGGGCTAGGAGGGTACACTACTGAGGGGTTAGAAGGGCATTGTGCAGGGGGGTATAAGGAGGGTACGGTGCAGGGGGTCAGAAGGGCACGGTATTGGGGGGGTCAGGAGGGCATGGTATTGGGGGGTCAGGAGGGCATGAGAATGGGGGCTCAGAAGGGCAGAGTACAGGGGGTCAGGAGGGTATGGTACTGGGGGTTAGGAGGTTATGGTATTGGGGGGTTAGGAGGGCACGATCCTGGGGACTCAGGAGGGCAGAGTACAGGGATGTCAGGAGGGTACGGTGCAGAGCGGTTCAGGAGGGCATGGTACAAGAGGTTCAGGACAGCAGAGTACAGGGGGTTCAGGAGGGCACGGTACAGGGGGGGGTCAGGAGGGCATGGTGCAGGTAGGTCAATAGGGCATGGTGCAGGGAGTTAGTGCATGGTTAGGAAGGTAAAGTTTTGGGTGGTCAGAAAGGCACAAAAGTTATTTCCTTATGCAGAGTGGCGCAGAGAATCTGTCATGGCAGAACTGCGTGTTCTGGCACTGATCCCCACCGGCTCTCCTCTCACATGATATCACCTGCAAGTGCCTTGGATGGATCAGAGGGGAGGGCCTGTGTGGAGGCCGAGCACTGCAGTCAGTGGAAGAGCTCAGACGTGTTCAGTCAAGAGCTGTAAGGTGCCCAAGCTATTTTGGAGGCTTTCCCCGCCCCGCAGCTGCTCATTTGCAGGGGCGGGGCTGTCTCTGCAGGTTAGGATTGGTTGAGTGTGTGCCTGCACACTCTGCATCTGTGGGGAAAAACACAGGGTCGGTAACATGGGGACCTGTTCGCAATCCACCTGTCACCTGCCCGCGGTCGATAGGTGGATCAGGATTGATAGGTTGCCAACCCCAGGTCTAGAGCATCGGGATTGTTTAGATGGAGGGTCCCTGCACAGTACCTACAGTAGGCCCTATCTATTCGTAAATGCATTTTGTCTGCAGTTATGTTGTAAGGCATACAAATGGCCATTTAAATATTTCTCCTCTACACGACAGCCATAGGAAACCAGCTAAATACACTGTTAAAATACATGTACGTGAAGGGGTAGATTTACTAAAACTAGTGCACACAGAATCTGGTGCTGCTGTTCATAATAACCAATCAGCTTCAGCTTATTCAATTAAGCGTTGACAATAAAACCTAGAAGATAATTGGTTACACCAGATTCTGTGTGCACCTGTTTTAACAAATCTGCCCATTAGTGTTTTATTATTATTATTATTATACAGGGTTTATAAAGCGCCAACAGTTTGCTCAGTGCTTTACAGCATGAGGGCAGACAGTACAGTTAGAATACAATTCAATACGGGAGGAATCAGAGGGCCCTGCTCGTTAGAGCTTACAATCTAGAAGCGAGGGTTAGGTAATACAAAAGGTAATAACTGATGGAGAAAATAAAAGTACAGTTGTTAGGTAAGGGCAGGATATGCTTCTCTGAAGAGAAGGGTTTTTGGGAATCATCTAAAAGCTAATAGAGTAGGAGATAATAAGACAGATTGGGGAAAGGGGTCCCATAAGATTGGAGAGGCTTTTGGAAAAGTCCTGGAGGCAAGCAGGTGACGAAGGAGCTAGAGAGCAGGAGGTCTTGGAAGGAACGAAGAGAATTATTAGGTTGGTATTTTGAGACTTGGCTAGTGATGAAGGTGGGGACTGAGTTGTGGATAGCTTTGTAAGTTGTTGTTAGTATTTTGAATTTAATTTGTTGGGTGAGCGGAAGCCAATGGAGGGATCGACAGAGAGTAGCAGACACAGAGCGGTTGGTAAGGTAAATGAGCCTGGCAGCAGCATTCATATTGGACTAAAGGTGGGATAGAATATGTAAAGGTAAGCCAATGAGAAGGGAGTTGCAGTAGTCGAGGCAAGAGATGACCGGGGGTGGGTTAGGAGTTTTGTGGTGTCGTTGGTTATAAAGGGGTGTATTTTGGAGATGTTGTGTAGGTTGAGGCGGCAAAACTTGGACAGTGATTGGACGGTGACCTAAAGGATTACACCTTGGCATGTGGGGATGGGCTGATAGTTGTGCCATCGATCTTGACAGAGATTCAAACACACTGCATAACCAGGTTGTCACTGTTTCAATCAGCAGTGTGATGATATTGCAAAAAGCAGGCAGCCGGTACAGGAAAACGTCTTTCTGGCCGGGCAGTTTGATGGGGTTGAGTGAAGCAAGCACCTATACAATTTACATATCTTTTGACAAGAAAATAAACAGTTCACATACTTTTTCAACAAAAAACATTTATTTATTTATTTATTTTTGCAGCTTTTGTCCTGTTGAGGAGATTTACCTTAATTTCCCGTCCCAGAGATGAAACAGGTAGTAAGAGGAAATCTCTACAAAATGAGGGGAATTCTCCTTATATAGTTGTCATTAGAACAGAGGTCTCCACTGGAAGATTTTCTCTCACCTCTTTTTCTGATGGCAACTCTAAAATTTGGGATTTGTCCTCAGTTTCTCTCTTGATAACAATGATGGGTAACTCTACCCAGTGGGGATATGCTGACAGCAATAAAAATCTGAAGCCCCATACACACGATCGGACTTCAAACAAACTTGTCCGTGGATTTTTGTTTGAAGGGCGTTGGCCGTGAACTTAGTATGCATACACACGGCAGGACTTTTTCAGCAAACTTTCCCAAAATCACGTGTTTTTTATGCTCTTTTCTGCTCTTTACCGCCACCCTTTGGTCAACTTCTGCTATTGTTGGTTGATTTTAACATTGGTTCTGAGCATGCGTATTTGTACTTCGGACTAAAGTCCAATGGATTTCTGTACACACGGCAGGACTTTGCACCGTAGGACTTTTGTTGCCGAAAAGTTTATCCGTTTGCAGAGCGAACTTTTGTCCGATGAAAAACGAAAAAGTTTGTCCGATGGAGCGTGCACACGGTTGGATTTTTTTTGAAAACCTGGGAATTTAGAAGTTTGTTGTCAAAAAGTCAGACCGTGTGTATGGGGCTTTACAGGGGTTTTATTCTCTCCCCACTTTATCTAAAAACAAATTACATACACTATAATGGATAAAGATAGCATGCCAAACTTGGAATTCTATTTTATTTATTTTTTGCTTTATTTTTTCTTTTTATAAATTCAGCCCCATATTAAACATAAATCATTTCGTTTGTCGTGAGTCAGCAGTTCTGTATGATACATATACAAATTTACTAGAAATAGGTCATACATCCTATTAGCAAGCGAGCCCGATTGCAATTACGGTAAATTGTCCCTTTGAGAATATGCCCTTGTAGCTTTTTTATTCTTTGCTTTGTAAAAATACTATGCATGCAGAACCAGCAGTAACTATGTCCTGGCGATAACTACAGTCGCATTTCCAGTAACATTACTCTGCCTCTGTGTGACATATTTTTATCTTCCATGCTTTGCAAGAAATCATAGACATGCATTAAGTCTAAATATTTTACACGCTTCCAGGACTCTAGTGGAAAATGATTAATAGTGACACCGCAATTCTTCGTCTTCTCTCTGCAAACCTTTCTTATCCGTACATGTAATTTTTTTTCTTCTCCTTTTTAAATTGTGGCTGTACTTTTTAAACTAAATGTGACCCTCTTGTACTTGAGATCTACAGGATATTTTTTTTTCCTAACAGTGACAGATGCAAGTATGACACATATGGCTGAATCTGCCACGTTTCATTATAAGATTGAGCACAATGACACAACTGATGCAACTTGAATACGCTCGTGCTTATCTGGGAAATTATGGCTGCGGTTAAAATGTATTCATTTGGAAAGAATCAGGAGCCTGTCTATGCATTCATTGGATTCTCTCAACAAAAGGAATCTAATGAACTCCCATCAGTCAGAAGAAAGCTTTGAGGAGTCTCTGGGGGATGTTTTTCTGCTGCATGATAGTGGTCCTTTTGATTTATTATGGAAGCATTTGAAAAAGACATGCAATATAAGCACCAGTGTAGTGCAGATAGATCACACAGCAATAAATATGCACGGATAGTCCCCTATCTGATTTTACAGTACACATGGGAACATTATTATGACCTTCGCTGAACACAGTAAAAAGAATAGAATGCTACAAGATATGACACAGTGTTCTACTACTGCTTCAACAGTTCTTAAAATAACATTTATTTTTTAAAGCGGAAATTCAGTAAAACAGCTGCATACAAGTCAACAGTTGTATCTTGCTATTATTATGTTCACATACACAATCAGCGCTAAAACAAAAATATTTGCTACAAATAATACACAATGTTGCAAAGTCTGCAATTTTGCTGTGTAACTGTACTTCATTCATTCACCACATAACGAATGTCCTTGAAAATGGATCCACCACCTTTAACCAGGTAAATTATGCGCAGCTCTGCCTATCTTTTGAACTCCACATCAAATGTGCTCCTATATCTCCAGATCCCTCATAGGAAAAATATTCAGATAGGAACCCACAATTATTTCATATAGGATTGCTTTCCATCACTCCACCTCTGTTCTTTCAGATTTTCTCAGTGGGGAAATTATATACACATAAAATACCACCCAATAGTGTAATAATGTGTTATTAAAAAAATTGGAATAAAAACATATAGCTGTGCTTATATTATATAAGTGCACTGAGCATTGTGATAAACAACATGCAAGTATAGTAAGTATAGTAAATCCATCAGACGCATAGAGTGCGCCAATATAACATAAAAGGCCAGATGCCTTGAGCTCCATTAGCGGTCAATCCCGAGCTTGTCCTTACACTCAGGATAGTTATTATGAACCAGAGTGGTGAAGTTATCTGCTGACCTCATTTTTTTTTTTTTTCTGTGAGGTCTGGTCATGATGGTAAAAATGTGCATCTGACCTTAATAGTTTGAGGTCCATTCCCATCTGGTGAGTTAGCCTTTCTGAAGGTGGTGGTGAATAACACATTTGGTGAGGACTTCAGAACACCACAGCGGTGCTGGGCATAATTTACTTGGTTAACCATAATGGATCCATTTATGAGGATATTTTTTGTATGATGATTGGTGTATGAAACAGGTACATAGAAAGACTGTGGATTTTGCAATGTTGTACATTATGTTTAGCACATATTTATTTTTCAGTACTGGTTGTATATATGGATATAATATTATATTTATTTAATCATAGTTGCTTTTCTCTTGATAAGGGTTTCTAAGAATGTTTGATTATTGGTCTGCGTTGTTGGAGGGTAGGGATAAGCTCAATGTTTAGTCTGAACAGAAGCAGGCACTGTCAAGTCTTTAACAACCAGTGTCATCACCAGCTCTACTCACTTACTTGGCCAGAATTTTCCCCCCACTGGCAACGCACCCCCCCTCCATGTTGAGGGCATGTGGACTGGTATGGTTCAGAAGGGTTGGCCTAGTATGGTTCACACTCACCCCCCACCCCATCCTGGCCAGCCAGGCTGCATGCTTGGATTAAGGGTCTGGTATGGTATTTAGCATATTGTTCGATTTAAACCATTTAAAAAATCACTAGTGCTAGCCGAGTGGATTTTTTTAAAACAATTTTTTGCATTGGTACATGTTCCACAGGGCAAGCCCACCTCTCCCTGTGCTATTTTTAACACCCCTTGCCTATTAGGCCAGACAATTGTAATTTTTATTTTGACAATTTTGGCTCCTATTGATTTCAATGGGGTCTCAGCATCCCAACTTTAAAGTTCACCGAACCCCAGCCGAATGGAACCCAGGACAGTTTGGCTCATTACTGTTGCAGAGCAGTGGTTGTCAAATGACAAGGTAAAGGGGACCTCAAAAACAGTACCTGATGTCTCACAGCATTGCATATAACATTTATTGTATGTAATGCTACAGAAAACTGCCATAGTCTTGATAGAGGAAATGGTAATAAATGATTTTACTGCAGGAGTGTTTGGAGACTGAAGTCATGCTGTAGGAGAAAGACAGACTATGGACATAAAACCCCTTGAGAACACTACTATTAATGGTTCCATTACAAACCAATGCTTCCACTACTGACAGAGTCCAACGGGCACACTTCAAACACCAAAGGGAAACACATGGCACTTGAACCACAGGTTATGCACCAGGTTTGTAGGGGATATATTATCTGCTATTATAATACTGTTAAACAAACTCTGTTATTTTACACATAAAAGCAAAGTGATATATTCTATTTACAGCTGACCATGCAACCCACTAATATCTTCTCTAAGCTGCCCCACCACTTTGTTCCTCCAGGAGTCAAATTCCATGTAAGCTCCATGTCAGATATTGTAGGAACATACAAGGGTTGGTGATGTCATCTTGCTTTGTGTTGGGGCATGGTGACTAAACTTTAAGGCCTCAAGCTCTGCATCCTGGGAGGTGGTCATATGCACCACAATATCATGAAAATACTTACCTCCTGAACCTTTTTCGCATCCTTAAGGAATTCAAAGTTTTCAACAATGTCCCCCATTTCCCTGTGTTCTCAAGGCTGTATGTATTTCTCACAGTCTTCTGATATGTTTATGTTTACAAAGCCTCTGCAAAAGCTCTGCAGTAGGGTTAAAAGGTAAAAGGATTAAGTATTTTCTTGTCTGTGCTTGCCAGTCAGCCACCAAGTTTTTAATCACATTTATATATGAGGCACATTTAACCACTTCAATACAGGGCATTTTCACCCCCTTCCTGCCCAGTCGCACTTTGAATGATAATTGCGCGGTCATGCAACACTGTACCCAAATGAAAAATTTTCTCCCACAAATAGAGCTTTCTTTTGGTGGTATTTGATCACCTCTACGGTTTTTATTTTTTGCGCTATAAACAAAAGAAGAGAGACAATTTTGAAAAAAAAACACAATATTTTTTACTTCTTTCTATAATAAATATCACAATTTGTTTTAAAAAAACAAATATTTTCCTCAGTTTAGGCCGATACGTATTCTTCTACATATTTTTGGTAAAAAAAAATCGCAATAAGCATATATTGATTGGTTTGCGCAAAAGTTATAGCGTCTACAAAATAGGGGATAGAATTATGGCATTTTTTTTTTTTTTTTTTACTAGTAATGGCGATGATCTGCGATTTTTATTGTGACTGTGACATTGCGGCGGACACATCGGACACTTTTGACACATTTTTGGGACCATTCGCATTTATACAGCGATCAGTGCTATAAAAATGCATTGATTACCGTATAATGTGACTGGCAGGGAAGGGGTTAACACTAGGGGCGATCAAGGGGTTAAATGTGTATCCCAGGGAGTGATTCTAACTGTAGGGGGCGGGGACTCACAAGGGGAGGAGACCGATCGGTGTTCCTCTGTACTGGGAACACACATCGGTCTCCTCACCTCTGACAGGACGTGGATCTGTGTGTTTACACACACAGATCCACGGTCCTGCTGTGTTCACGGGCAATCGCGGGTGCCTGGCGGACATCGCACGCGCACCGGGTCCTGAGCGACGCGGCGGGCGCGCGCGCATCCTAGATGGCCGGGAAGCCCAGGACATCTTATGACATCCACCCAGGATGGGAGATCCCTCCTGAGGACGTCATAGCCCAGTTTTGAAGTGGTTAAAATGCATTTGGTGTCAGGGGCATGCTGGGAGCTCACTGTGACAGACATGTCCTGCTGAGGCTCCCCTTTTCTCGGGACTTCACGGCCAGCATACACACCCGAATGGAAGGGTAATTATTTCAAAAGCTTACCCTGGTCTTCCTCAGTGCCCTGGGAACGTTTTAAGATGGTTAAAGGAGCTGTCCGGGGAAAAAATAAGGTGAAACCCCTCAGAGATAATTCATCTAGAGGCCTCAGTAAAATGGAACAGGCTAAATCACCTCACACAATCTCACCTCATGCTGCCAGGCAGCAGCAGCAGTTACCTCATGAACTATATGATACAGACTGTGAGGACAGCGCCATCTGCCAGCCACAACAGACAGGCTCTTTACACCCAAATGTTTTAATTCAAATAGAAAAAATGCTACAGAAGGCATTAAAGCAGACCTCGGACCATATTACTGAGAAATTAACAAAAGAAATCCGTGACTTAGGTCAGCGCACGGCTGAATTAGAAAACAGAGTGGATGACATAGAAACTAATGTAATGACTCATGAAACTGAATTGGACACACTTAAAGATGAAAATTTCTCACTGCAAACTCGTTTAGAAGATTTTGAAAATCGCGCACGTCGTTCAAACCTCCGCATTAGAGGTATACCGGAGTCTATTATTGATCTACAATCGACAATTACTGCCCTATTTCAAGAGTTATCACCGTCAATTCCAATTGAGAGACTGGAAATAGACAGAATACATCGAGCATTAGCACCACGCAAATCTGAAGGTCCCCCCCGCAACATAATTGCGAAATTCCATTTTTCTTGTTCATACATCACGGGACACAGAGCAGCATAGTCATTACTATGTGGGTTATATAGAATTACCTTCAGGTGCTGGCACTGGCAACTTCCAAAACAGGAAGTACCCTCCCCTATATAAGCCCCTCCCATCCGGGAGTACCTCAGTTTTTTGCCAGTGTCTAAGGTGTTGGCCAAGGTTAACATGTATTCATCTGGGCTTGTGTACAGGTTCTCTGGGCCTTAGCAAGCTATTCCGGATCCGACCAAAAAAGCTTCATAGCTAAACGGTCGGTACCCGGGCCTTGCAGAGAAGAGCAGGGTTTTGCCTGTAATGCCTCTCTTAGGAGGGCTGGACCCTGGGATCCAGAGCTCTGGTCATACCCAAAACCAAGAGGCTATCTGTGCAGGGTGCTATACAGGTCCAGGGGAGTGGAATCCTTGGGAACCCGGTCCCTGAAGGTCTAGTACAATGCCTGCCGTGAGAGGTGAAGTTTGGGCTTCTGTGGACCAAACAAAGTCCTGCGGCGGGGAAAAGGTAAGTGGGGGCCCCTCAGGAACTTGGTTCTATTGAGGGGACCCCCAAGCCTAATATGTCTTTCTGCCTGTTACCTAAAGGGTATTCCCGCTAATAGCTGTATATGCCTAAGTAATCCTAGAAATGTTTTTTCATAAGGGAAGTTTTAAAAAAACTGTAAACCTGGAAATGTTTTTTCATAAAGGAGGTTTTAAAAAAAAAAAAAAAAAGACAAAGGTGCGGTACCTGTGTTTGTCCACTAGAGGCCGCTGTGGAACGTCTTTTTTTCTTGGGACTATTCCTTCCATGGTGAAAGTCCAGGCAGATGAGTGAGCTCTCTATCAGGGAAGCTGCATTCCTCTGTCATGCTGCCAATTAGTTTCCTTCCATCCCCGAGTCCTGGTGAAACAGGGACCCTGGCTCCTCTCCCTACATGGCGCCAAGAGCGCACACGTGCACGCGCGCGCGCGCACACATGCTTTCCTTTTATAAGGTTTAGCTTCAAAAAAGGGGGCGGAGCCTGGCGGATGACGCGCTCTGTGCGCCCAGCGCTTCTGCGCATGTGCGGGTGTCCCAGCAAGATAAAAGGACTCAGTCCACGCTGCTTGCTATGGACACAGAGCATGAAAAGGAGCTGGTAGCATGGTATAGGGGCTTACAGCGGGCGGTTGATACAGGTATCCCCAGAAAGACGCATTAGTAGACACCCACTGATGTACATAGCAGCAAATTGCATTAGACTATTTCAGTAAGGGGTGTATTGCGGCTGGAATACCTCAGCTTTGAACTAAGGAATATGCCGCCTAAAAAACTCCGAGATATACCTCTCAGGAAGTGTAGGGGGTCTCCATCGGGCTCTGAGGATCTGGAGCAGTCATCTGCACCCTCCTCCCCTGAGAAATCAGAGGTTAATACCCATAAGGAACCCCCGGGAGTGCCAGGTACTGCGGCTGTCCTCAGTCCACCTGCTCCTGCATATATAACAGAGGAGGTTTTTTCCTCAACTCTGGAGGGATTGGAGCAGAGATTGGCTGCATTGATCGCTTCTTCTCTACAGGAAAGAAAGCGCGCCAGATCTCCATCACCTCCATTAGAGTGCCTGTTGGCAGAGCAACAGTCCCAGGAAGGGACCGACCTACCTGAAGGGGATCAGGAGGAGGTTAGCTCTGTTTTTGAGGAATCGACAGTAGATGAACCATTTTCAGCATCACAGACTGAAAGATTGTGGGTCCAGACCCTAACTGACATGGTTCGATCTGCATTTAAAATGCCTCTTGTTGAACCATCAACTACTGCTGTCTCCTCATTGGGGTCGCTAAAAGCTCCCCAGGTTAATTGCTCCTTTCCAATACATCCATTATTGGAAGGACTTATTTACCAGGACTGGGAACATCCTGATAAACTATTTGTTCCGCCTAAAAGGTTTCCGGTGATCTATCCCATGGAGGAAAAGTTCACCCAGAGATGGAATGTTCCTACGGTGGATGCAGCCATCTCTTCTGTGAACAAATCACTGACATGTCCAGTAGATAATGTTCAAATGTTCAAAGATCCAGTGGATAAAAAATTGGAATCTTTATTAAAATCTGCTTTTTCCACAGCAGGGGCTGTTACACAGCCAGCAGTGGCAGCTATTGGGATCTGCCAAGCTTTAAAGGATCAAATGAAAATGGTCCTGAGGGATTTGCCAGACCAGCAGGCCCAGGCTCTGGCTGATCTGCCTAGAGCATTATGCTTTGCGGTTGACGCCATCAAGGATTCTATCCATCAGGCCTCCCGCCTCACGCTGTCTTTGGTACATATGCGTAGGCTTCTGTGGCTCAAAAACTGGTCTGCTGAAGCTCCCTGTAAGAAGCTCTTAGTTAGCTTCCCATTTCATGGGGAACGCCTTTTTGGCGAAGACCTGGATAAGTATATCCAGAAGATTTCCAGTGGTAAAAGTACTCTCTTACCGAGTAAAAAGAGGTCTAGGGGTCCATCTTTTAAGAGGACTACCTCTCCTATCCCTGCGACGTCTGCTACTAAGCAGTTCCGACGGCCTCCTCGGTCAAACTCAGGAGGTAAAAATCAGGGACAGCCACAGGGTAATAAAAAGCCCTGGATCCGAAGAGGTACTAAACCAGCCTCCAAGTCAAGCCTATGAAGGGCTGCCCCCACTCAAACGGGTGGGGGGAAGACTTCAGTTGTTCGCAGAGACCTGGCGGGAGACGATCAAAGACAGATGGGTGCTCTCCGCAGTAACTCTGGGATACAAGTTGGAGTTAAAAGAGTCTCCTCCGTCCCATTTTATGTGGTCAGGCATGCCAAGAGACCCTCTGAAAAGAGGGTCTCTCCTATTGGCGTTAGAACAACTATTGCTCCAAGGAGTAATTATGGAGGTTCCTATGGAAGACTGGGGGTTGGGTTTCTACTCAAACCTTTTCACAGTCCCGAAGCCAAACGGGGACATAAGACCCATATTGGACCTAAAGAGTCTAAACAAATTTCTAAACGTCCGGTCTTTCCGGATGGAGTCGATCCGATCGGTCACCGCTGCCCTACAAGGGGAGGAATGGTTAGCCTCGATCGACATCAAAGATGCTTACTTGCATGTTCCCATCTTTCCAGGTCATCAAAAATTCCTACGCTTTGCAGTAGAAGGGCGCCATTTTCAGTTCAGAGCCTTACCATTCGGTCTGGCCACAGCACCACGAGTGTTCACAAAAATTCTGGCCCCACTGTTGGCCGATCTAAGAACACGGGGTGTAACGATAATGGCATACCTAGACGACCTGTTGTTGATGGACCACTCAGTTGCCAAGCTAGAAGTGGTAATTGTCGATACAATCAAGTATCTAGAGTCTCACGGTTGGGTCATCAACCTGGACAAGTCAGCCCTACAGCCAGTGAAAAACCTGGTATATCTAGGGCTACGGCTGGATTCAGACCAGAGGAAGATTTTCTTACCTCTAGACAAGGTATCCTCTTTGAGGGCCTTGGTCCGTCTGCTTTGTGCAAAAAGACAGCCGTCCATACGCCTGTGCATGAGGCTGCTAGGAAAGATGGTAGCATCATTCGAAGCTGTGCCATACACCCAATTCCACTCAAGGAATTTACAAAGGGCCATATTGTCAGCCTGGAACGGAAAAGTTCAGGCTCTAGACTTCCCGATGGCTTTGTCCCCTTCCGTTCGGAAGAGTCTCTGCTGGTGGTTGATCCCCCAGAATCTCCAGAAGGGAAAACCCTTCAGCCCGATATCTTGGAAGGTGGTCACTACAGATGCCAGCCTTATAGGCTGGGGGGCAGTACTGGAGCAATGGTCTCTCCAGGGCAGATGGTCAAATGTAGTAAAAACCCTGCCCATCAATCTCTTAGAGATACGAGCAGCCCGGTACGCCCTAGTAGCCTGGACATCCAGACTCCAAGGGTCCCCTGTCAGAATTTAATCAGACAATGCCACAGCAGTGGCATATATCAATCATCAGGGAGGCACCAGGAGTCGTGCAGCCCAGAGGGAAGTAAGTCACATCCTGGAATGGGCAGAAAAGCATGTCCCATGTATATCAGCTGTCTTCATTCCAGGGGTGGAGAATTGGAAGGCGGACTTTCTGAGTCGCCAACAGTTATGCCCAGGGGAATGGTCCCTTCATCCCGAGGTCTTCCGAGCAATATGTCAGCGGTGGGGAACACCGGATGTAGATCTGCTAGCATCCAGATTCAACGCAAAGGTGGACAGATTTGTCTCCTGGACAAGGGATCCCCTCGCTTGCGGCTCGGATGCTCTGGTGTTCCCTTGGGATCAGTTCAGACTGATATATGCATTCCCTCCGCTACAATTGTTGCCTCGACTCCTTCGCAGAGTCAGGTTGGAGAAGAAGCCGGTAATCCTGGTGGCTCCAGTGTGGCCCCGAAGGGCCTGGTACGCGGAGATCATCAAAATGTCTGTGGGGAGTCCTTGGACCCTTCCACGTCGTCCGGACCTGCTTTCGCAAGGACCGATATACCACCCTTCCTTACTAACTCTAAGTTTAACGGCCTGGCTATTGAATCCCACATCCTAAAGAAGAGAGGTCTCTCTAACTCTGTGGTATCAACTATAATCAATGCCAGGAAGCCTGTATCCAGGCAGATCTACTATAGAGTTTGGAAGGCGTACATCACTTGGTGCGAGGCCAGAAAATGGCATCCACGTAAGTACGTTATAGGCAGAATTCTGGACTTCCTGCAGTGGGCTGTAGACAGGAAGTTTGCCTTAAGTACTATCAAGGGCCAGGTTTCGGCCTTGTCAATACTATTTCAAAGGCCCCTGGCTATGCATTCACTTGTCAAATCCTTTATGCAAGGTGTGACTCGTATTATTCCACCGATTAAGGCTCCCATATGCCCATGGGATCTAAATTTGGTTCTGTCGGTTCTGCAGAAGCAGCCATTTGAACCTTTGCGGCACATTTCCTTGGTTCTACTCACCAGGAAATTGATATTTTTAGTAGCCATATGCTCGGCTAGAAGAGTGTCGGAATTAGCCGCCATGTCCTGTAAAGAGCCATATCTGGTTATCCATAAGGACAGAGTAGTATTACGTCCTCACCCAGCCTTTCTTCCTAAGGTGGTATCGAGGTTTCACTTGAACCAGGATGTGGTTCTTCCTTCTTTTTTCCCCAAACCAAGCTCGGTAGAGGAAAAGTTATTGCATTCTTTGTATGTAGTAAGAGCAGTTAAAGCTTATCTAAAAGCCACTGCTCAGATTCGTAGAACGGATTCTTTGTTTGTTCTGCCGGAAGGCCCCAGAAAGGGTCAGGCAGCATCAAAATCTACTTTAGCCAAGTGGATTCGACAGGTCATAATACAAGCCTATGGCTTGAGAAGTAGACCGCCTCCGTTCAAAGTTAGGGCACACTCCACGAGAGCAGTTGGAACTTCATGGGCAGTGCATCACCAGGCCTCCCTGGCGCAAATTTGTAAGGCCGCAACATGGTCTTCAGTACACACGTTTACTAGGTTCTACCAGGTGGACGTTAGAAGTCAGGAGGATGTCGCCTTTGGGCGCAGTGTGTTGCAGGCCGCAAAAGATCCTCATGCCTGATGGCGCCCAGCTTATGTATGGTGTATCGCCCCCCTCATGTGGCATTGCTTTGGGACGTCCCACATAGTAATGACTATGCTGCTCTGTGTCCCGTGATGTATGAACAAGAAAGTAGGATTTTTAAAACAGCTTACCTGTAAAATCCTTTTCTTGGAGTACATCACGGGACACAGAGCTCCCACCCCTCTTTTGGGGACACGTATTGCTTTGCTACAAAACTGAGGTACTCCCGGATGGGAGGGGCTTATATAGGGGAGGGTACTTCCTGTTTTGGAAGTTGCCAGTGCCAGCACCTGAAGGTAATTCTATATAACCCACATAGTAATGACTATGCTGCTCTGTGTCCCGTGATGTACTCCAAGAAAAGGATTTTACAGGTAAGCTGTTTTAAAAATCCTACTATTTCGCACCAAAGAGCAGCTCATGGTCGCTGCAAGGAACAAAGAATCCCTCATCTTCCAAGGCCACCCATATCAGATCTTTGCTGACCTTTCCCCAATAACAGTCGCTAAACGGCGCTCGATGAAACCCTTATTACAAAACCTACAACAACATCAGATCCCATACCAATGGGGGTTCCCTTTTTCACTTCGCTTCACATATCAAGGCACCAAGTACTCATGCAAAACCCCTGATGAACTACAGAACACCCTACAAAAACTTCATCTCTGCGAAAGTCCTTCAGCTGGCCCTCGCCGACGAACAGCATCCAGTTCTCCACAAAATGTATCCAAAATCAAAAATGACAGAACCAGACAAAGCCCATCGAAGAGGGGTCGATTCAACTCTCCAAACCAAGTTACTCCAGACTCAATGGACTGAATGCATTTTGCATATCAAATTGAAATTCACTCAATATTTTTGATCTTTCATCCACTTTTTGGATGCTAAACACTTAATGTCATTTAACCATCCTGAATTTACTTCCCTTAAGCAGGTTATGGTCTAATTTTATATATTTTTTATTTTAATTTTTTATTATTATTATTTTTTATTATTATTATTATTTTTATTTTTTTATTTTTTTAATACTTTATTTTTATTTATTTATTTATTTATTTTTTATTTTCCAATTTTTATCCCCTTTTTGGTCTAGGATAATTGACGTTTTAAATTATCCCCCAAAAAATTATATTCTCATAACACCCTTCCCTCCTCATCCTATCCTTCCTCACCTCACCCCCCTCTATCCCCTCTATCCCTTCTACTTCCCACATTTTACCCCCTCCTACCCGCCCCTTTCCCCTAATCCTTTCCTACCCACAACAAGGGTTCTATATTATTTTTGTACAAAATTGTTTACTGAATAGAAGTAAATATTACTAATATATTAGTAATAATTGATATTTTATTTATTTTTCATCCTAATTAATAAGGACATTACTGCCTCTCCTACAACTGGCAACCCAGAGGTAACCTGTATAATTCAACAAAATTTATAATCTAACACTCTCCCCGTGAAACCATAAAACACAATTGTTAGATTAAAATTTTACATGTACTAATGTTGAACATATAATATTTTCTTATATTTGATTCATTTTTGCTTACTTCCGCCCAGTTTGGGTGTCATAATATATTTTTCTTCTCTAGATATATTTTTGGTCGTGAGGGACCCGAGAAACTGTCACTGCTCCCTCCATTTTTCTGTCTTTGGACTCTCCCCACACCTTTTTGTGTGAGGAGCCTCCCTGGTCAGACTCTGTGCCTCCGAGCTTGCACTTTTGCATGCTCGGAACGCCAACGTTTTACCTTCTTGCATTCTAAACGTTTTTTGTTAATTATTTGTTTAATAATGACTCTCATTTTCTCTTTCTTTCTCAACATTCTGTCTCCACTCTCCCTTTTCTCTTTGCTCCTCCCCGGGGTAAGTATGGATTTTCAATTGTTTTTAGATATGTCTTATAATATTTTCTATAAAATTTCATGATGGCTCCTTTAAATATTCTTACCTTAAATGTCCAAGGTCTAAATGTTCCACAAAAACGAACCAAAGTTTTTAGATCATTATCTTCTTCAAAGGCGCATATAATTTGCCTCCAAGAAACCCATTTCACTGAAACCTCGACACCTAAATATTTTGGTACAGCTTATCCCCAAGTTTTTACTGCTTCAGCTAAAACTAAACGAAGGGGAGTGCTAATTGCATTTCATAGAGCTACACCCTTCTCTCTTCTGACAGAAACCAAAGACCCAGAAGGTCGCTATCTCATTATTACAGGGCATCTATGTGATACGCTAATCACAGTAGTATCCTATTATGCTCCTAATAAAAATCCGACAGCATTCCTCTCCCATTTGTTCCAGGTAATAGAGACTCATAAAATGGGCACACTTTTGATCTGTGGAGATTCGAACCAAGTTCTATACCCTTATTTAGATAAGTCCCCAATTCCTATCACTTCCAATTCTCAATCTCGTAGGTTCCAAAGACTTCTACAACAACATTCCTTGCTAGATTCCTGGCGAGAAATCAATCCCACGAAACGTCAATATTCCTTCTATTCCCATCCACATAAGTCTTTTTCCCGTATCGACCATATACTAATCTCTATTAGTATGTCCCCGGAAATGCTCACATCATCTGTAATACCCTTTACATGGACTGATCATTGTGCAATACTTTCTACTTTCACTTCCCTCATACCCAAACATCAAGACCCCACATGGTACATAAATGATTCAACCCTATCCCATCCATCACACTCTACTGACTTAGAAATAGCCATAAAAGACTATCTGAAAAATAATAAAACCCCTGATATTTCTCCATTAACATTATGGGAGGCACACAAACCCGTCCTTCGAGGAATCTGCTTATGCCAAGCATCATATCTTAAAAAAGAAAAAAAGAAGCTACAACTAATATTAGAAACAAAATTTAACACTTGCCACGCAAATTTTCAAGCAAATCCTACCCCTGTGACAAAAAATCAACTAGATGAAGCTAGCCTAAATCTTGATCTTTTCCTATCTGAATCCGCAGATAAAACCATACGCAAATCCAAGCATAAATTTTATATTAAAGCTAACAAGCCTGGCACTCTTCTCGCTCGAGCACTTAAAAAATTAAACAACCCATACAAACCGATTTGATTAAAATTACCTCATAATACTTATACCAGTAATCCAGAAAAAATCCTACAAACCTTCCACAAACACCTTACATCTTTATACAACAATCAGGGATTTTTTGACCGATCCGCTGCAGAATTATTTTTTTCACAAACCAAACTTCCAAAGATTCCTTTAACTCAACATGAACATCTTGAAAGTCCCATTACAACTGCAGAGGTTGAATTAGCCATTAAATCCCTTAAACCAAATAAACGCCCGGGTCCTGATGGCTTCTCTGCCCTATATTATAAAAAATTTACTCATCTTCTTGCGCCATTGCTGACAGATGCTTTCAATTCACTTCTGAACAACCAATCCTTTCGTCCTGAAACCTTAACAGCAATAATCACAATGATCCCCAAACCTCATTCAGATGATTCATCTTATGCTAATCACAGGCCCATATCCCTGCTTAATCTTGATATCAAACTACTAGCGAAAATTCTAGCAACTCGTTTGAACAATATTATTGGTTCATTAATAAATAAAGACCAAGTTGGTTTTATTCCTTTTCGCCAAGCAGCTGATAACGTACGCAGGGCAACTTTATTAATCCAAGCAGCTAAAACACGGCGAATACCTATGTGTCTTCTGTCGTTAGATATTAAAAAAGCATTCGACACAGTATCATGGCCCTATCTACATTTTGCTTTACAAAAATGGGGGTTCGGTCCTCACTTTCTTAACTGGGTTTCATCACTATATAATAATCCCAAAGCCTATATTAAATATGCTGGATATAAATCTGGTTGCTTTAACATAAATAGAGGTACACGTCAGGGTTGTCCACTCTCCCCACTTTTATTTGCCCTACTTATTGAACCCCTAGCTCAGGCTATACGATCTGACCCTTCAATCAAAGGGATAGACTTAGCTGGTCATCAGCACAAATAATGTTTGTTTGCTGACGATATACTAATATTTATGTCTTCCCCTCATATTTCTGCTCCCAACCTTATAAGTAAGCTAGATCATTTTGCACAGATATCTGGACTAATTATCAACTCTCAAAAATCTACAGCCTTAAATATCTCCTTACCTCCCCATACTTTACAACAAGCACAAACTTCCCTCCCATTCTCCTGGTCTACATCGCACCTGACCTACCTAGGAATTACTCTTACTCCCAATTTAACTGAATTCTTCTCAGCTAACTTTCCGCCATTACTAAAGCAAATTACCAATCTCCTTAAACAATGGTCTTCTTTACCAATCTCATGGATTGGTAAAATAAACGTAATAAAGATGACTATTTTACCCAAGATACTATATCTATTTCAGGTTTTGCCCATTCCAGTTCCAGCATACTTTCTTAGAAATCTTCAACGCAAAACACTAGCGTTCATCTGGGGCTCTTTAAAACATCGTTTATCTAAACACACACTCTACCTTCCCAAACTTAAAGGTGGACTAGGATTCCCCAATTTCGCCTCTTACTACCATGCAGCTCAAATAGCATGCATCCCCAAATATCACGCAAAATACGAAACCCCACTCTGGGTTGCAATTGAAGCAATTGACTGTGATACATTTTCTATAACAAATTTAATTTGGTCCAAACCCTCAGATCATAAAAATATAAAAAATAAGATTACCAAACACACAGTTACTATCTGGGATAAATTTAAACTTATCAAAGGACTACAATCTCCTCATGTTCCCCTTCTATCATTTATTAGAAACCCACTATTCTACCCAGCCTGCACATTCCCTAATTCATTTAAAAAATGGATCTCCTCTGACATAACGCAACTCTGTGATTTATCGACATCTACCTCACTTATAACATTTCCTGAACTATGTGATAGGCATCAACTCCCCCAATCAGAACTTTTGCGATATCTGCAGATCAAAAAAAATTTCATGCCATATATACAAAATATGAGTAAGCTCAACGAACTCACACAATTTGAACGTATATGTAAACGCGAACCTCACTCTAAGGGTCTCATATCAAAAATATATAAACACCTTATTACTTTGCCTACTGCAGACCCACCATCATACGTGGCAAAATGGGAGAGAGACCTTGGACTTCAGTTGGAACCATCCGATTGGGATAAAATTTGGACCACAACAAAATCATCTTCACAAAATATAATAGCTCTAGAGACAAATTATAAAGTATTTTTGCGCTGGTATTTGGTTCCTGTCAGAATCGCAAAATATATTCCGCAATACTCCCCACTCTGCTTCCGTGGCTGTGGTGAACTAGGATCACACATACACATATTTTGGGATTGTCCCGTTACAAAATGTTTTTGGAAAGAGGTTTTTCTTATCCTCTCTACCTTATTCAAAAAAACAATCAAACCTGACCCTTCAATTGCACTACTAAATCTAAAACCGACTTCTATTTCCCACACTCAATTCAAACTCCTTCTACAAATCACTACTGCAGCAAAGCAGACAATCGCCAAAGCGTGGAAAACCCCAACATTAATGATCTCAGAAACCAAAACCAGAATAAACCAAGCCATGACCCACTCAAAAACGGAAGCCATTACCAATGATAATATTGGAAAATTTGAAAAAATCTGGAATCCTTGGGTGACTAATTTTTTCCCTCCCAACTTTGACATCACATTATTAAGACCTTGGTAATATAACTACTAATAGCTATTTAATATACTAATATTATCAGACCAACATTATAAGATACCCCGGGGACCTTTTCAACCTTTTCTATCTTTTCTACCTACTATCTTTATTTTTTTTCTCTTCTTCTTACCCTTCCCTCTCTTCTATCTTCGCTCTTTAGCTCTTTTTTTGTTGTTTTTTCTTTCCTAGCATATATTGTTATTATATGCAAAAATGGTAGCAACATTTTTGTTTTTTTTTATGTTTTTTATTTATCAGTATATTTCAGCTTTAGAGCTCCTTTGAAACAATACAAACCTTATATATTACAATAACATTATATGAGGTCGAGAAATTATGACCCTTCATTTTTTCTTTATAAATCCTTATATTACCTTACATGTTATATATTATTACTAAATCTGGTTTGTAATTACTAAATTCAACACTAAGCATATATTTTAGCAAGTCTCCAGATAATGGTCAACATATGTTAAACTTAAATTACTGTTTTTTTTCTCCTCTTCTGTTGTTGTTGCCTTCAAAAATCACTGGAGCTTGACATAAATATCTAATTTGTGTTCTCCTTAACTGCTACTATTTATAGTGACTATGTTTATTGACAATATATGCTTGTAATTTAGAAAATTTAATAAACAAATTTGACAAGAAAGTGCATTTGGTGGTGCTATCCTTAGTGTTTCAAGTTCCATGCCATACACTAGGTGGATTTGCAGAGGTCTCAATATGCATATGACCTTTGTATTTTCCAGTTGGCTCTGACAACAGTCATCTGGTTTAGGAGGTTTAGGAATAACATTGTCCTATTACCCTAGTAAGGATCCTGAATATACTTTCTAGACATACAGCTAGCCACAACAGGGGTTATCTACAAATCAGCATATCAAATACCCTAATAAAACGATAGAAGTATGAAGAAGAAACAATATCAAGTCACATCAAATATTACCTTCAGATAAATGGTAAAATGTAAATTTTAAATATAAATATCAATGAATTGGTTTCTCTACCCCTAATTAAACCCCATCCAGTGATTGGATGTACACATCGGGTTGCCAATTCATGCTACCCTGAACAGATCTGTCTTGTGAACTCATAAAGGGGCAATCTGTAGCAGTTCAATTCTGAATTATAGAGTAGGCTAAACATATGAGAAAGCCTAATTTTCAATGGCACCCCACCAGAGACTTTCTATCTGCAGTGTAAGTAGAATGTAACAAGGATTATGCTTTTTTTTTTTTTTTTTTTTTAAGAGGGTGCAGGGGGTTGGGGTATAGAATTTGCCATACTCCCTGTGATGTTGTAGCCAACAAAAATATACTTTTTATTAGGGTAATATGTGATAAGGACGTCACTATGACATAGACAGCAAAGAAATTTGCTTCAAATCCCCTGCACCATCTACTTGTAATAGGTCCCTTTTGGGTCCTGTTTGCACTACTGAAAACAGGCTCTCCATGTGAACTATCAATGGATCCAACCTTTACTAGATCTTTAAAAAAAATGGGCAGATTACAAATATCTATCTAGTCTAGGCTTTGCCTCTACTCATTTTATCTGGTGGAGCATATTTGCCAATGTTTGCTGGTCTTCACTTGTTATCCTTTATCACCCTCCATTTAGTTTTTTTCTATGTGATATACAGTACACGTGATGTGGTTGGGAATATGATGATCAATAGTAAATATGCATGCACAAAAAGATAATGAACTCACAAGGAAAGTTGTTTACCTGTGTTGTAATGCTTTGTGCAATAGCCAAGCTCATTCTCCTCTTTTAGTATAAACTGCGGCAACGTTAAACCATCAGCGACTTGCACTGGGCTATTGCTCATCCATTCAAATATAAGGTCATTCATTGTGTATCCAACTAGGATAAACAAACCACAGATGATTAGATTGTAAATTGAAGCCACATCAATGTCTCATGGAAAGAAAAGCAAGCATTTTCTCTTCATTTGGAGCAGGCAAAGAACGGAACACTAAGCCAGGTCTAATTATTGCCCTTTATTTGGAAGAAAAACAGAATGATTTGCATTATGTAATGTTTTTATAAAATGCTGATTATAACACAAGATGACTGCTTTATGCTCATTTTATTCTCTGGATGAAAAAAAATCACTGTCATGTTTGCTCCATAGACATTAGCATACCCTATTTTTTCATATCATCCACAGTCAATTTTTTGTGATAATTTGCCAGAATTACTTTTTCAGCCCCTGATTTTGCCATAATTGGCACATTTAAATTATGGTAATACACAGTAAAATGTTTGTTACCGCAATGGACAGCAATTTGCATACTACAGTGTGTGCAGTGTCATTCATAATAAATGCCACCCAACACATAGTACAGCAGCAGCTACTGTTCTGCAGCACACCGCAACACAGCTGGCATGTATTGTGGTGCACTGTGTTAAAAAAAAAAGTGCATGTCCAATTTTTTCCTTAAGGTGCACTGCCAGCTCATTTAAGAGGCACAATGATCTGAACCCAGAAACATGTTGTCTTAATACAATGCATAATTTAAAGGCGGCTGTGATTACATATAATCAAACCCCTCTAGTACCTAATTTGTTATGTTATGTTGTTCATTTATTTTCCTGGTGCCCAACACATGGCCTCAAGCTCTGTGCGACCCACCAGGTCTCTACGAGCATCACCTGGGCAATTCAGAAGACAGAGTGGCAGCACGGTGTGTGCCCGGCACTGAAAGAAATATTGTACTGTGGGTGGAGTTATCTCCTGAACAGTTCAGACTTGGGGAGAAAGATTGGGAGGGCGCAGGAGCATCTGATAGTTCTGATAGCGATCACCAATTGGGTGGATTGTTGACACTTTCACTACCTTTACCACCATTACAGGGGGAATGGGTGGGTTAACACTTTGACTGCCATGACTACCAATATGGGGGGGGGGTTTGAGGGTTAACACTTTCACTGCCATGACCAACAATACATGATGGATTAAATCTCATTGCCAATGGGGTTTCATTGCTGGAGGGAGGGAGGTTAACATTCACTGTCCACCATGCACCATGCAATGACCACCAGCACACAGAGAATGGCATGACACTTTCACTGCCATGACCACCAATAAAGTGAGTTAACTTCCACTGTCATAATGACCACCAATGTGAAGGAGGGTGGGGATGGGGTGGTTAACCTTCACTGCCATGACCACCAATGTAAGGGGGGGGTTGATGGGGTTGCCTTTTACTGCCACTGACCACCAATGCAGGGGGAACAGGTTACATTTTGTTGCCACTCACCACCAATGTAGGGGATTGGTTAATCTGCACTGCCACTGACCAGTGGGGGTTAATACTACTGACACCAGTGCTGGGGGCTATTATTGTGTCCACTGACACCAGTGTTGGGAATTATTATTGTGTTCAGTGACACCAATTCATAGGGTTAATATTGCATCCTCTGACACCAAAATCCGGGGATTATTATTGATTCCGCTCCCACCAATGCTGGGGGTTATTATTGCACAAACTGACACCAATGTCTGGGGAATTATTGCATTTACTGACACCAATGTTGGGGTGATTATTGCACTCAATGACACCAATGATTCCGGTTATTTTTGCACTGACTGACATCAAAACTGGGGGTTATTGTACTCCAACTTGTTCAGTGTGCATTGTGGTAATGCAGCAACATGTTTGGGCAAGTTGCAAAAATGTGCTATAATTTTCAAGTTAAAGTTTCAAGGTAAAGCCCCCAATTGATTTTTATAGTCCCAACATAATGTTCAGCAGTTTGCAGTGATGAATAGAACGTTTTGCAGTAGGTGTGGTAGAGTGTGTATCCTAACAATACATACAAAAACAAGACAGGACCAAGAAACGTTACTGTCAAAGAACCATAATATTGAGCCTCAGTGGTATAAAAGACCATCACTGAATAATAAGATAGAGTCAAAAATAGAAAAACCCAAAAGCCTTTATTATTTCACAAATCGGACAGAATATATAAAAATTAACACCACAACCTTCCATCACTTTAAAAGGGACAACAATATATGTAACTGCCAGTGGAAGGAACAGAGGGATTCCACTTGAGAAAAAACACTATTCTACATTCTACAATAATGAAAAAGGGTTTTAGTATTCAAAAAAACACCCAACATACTGTAAGAACTCACAATGCCCAAATAGATATATATCTAGAATGTTATATTTATCTCTTTTGGGGATCAATAAAAATCACCCCAACTGGGAGACCTGGGCCTGTTGTACAACCAAAAATAGCAATGATTCCCCTAAATAGTGAAGCCACATTTATGACATTGCGTACATCAATAAGGTTGGGGCTTTCTGCCTGTCTTCTCCTTCTCCTTATAAGTAAACAGGCGAGTGCTTATTCTTTCTAGCAAAACATATTTGAGTTGTATGGGAAAAAGTTGGTGTCCTGGACAGTTTTTACCTTTTGTCTATAAAAAATAAAAAAATTCAATAAATGGCCAATTTCTAGTGGAACTTTTGGGTTGTGTGAGAAAATCAGCACTCTATGGAACACCCACAAAATATAACAAGGAACTATATAAAGACATTGACCTTAAGGCCACAGTGCTAACCAATAATACACAGTACTAAGAAGGATATGAATGGTGATGTGGAATAGACCACACCACACCAACCAATTCGATTTCAGAAGTGTAGTATATATTTATGCCAACCAGGCCAATGTCATTGAGAAGGAAATTCCACTGTGAGACTGTGGTAATGGGTAGTGTTGCCTGTTTGTTTCAGGCATCAGAGCTTTTGCTATAGGTGCTATATCAAGCCATGCCAATAAAACAGTAAACTGTAAATGAGTCAGTTTGTTCACTAGGCTACTGAGCCATCTATATCGCCCCAATTGAGAAAAAATGACACCCTTTATGTTGGTATATGGGTTTGTCTTTGACTTACTATAGCTATCTTCAGTGGATTATGGGAACTTCAGTACCATCAAGCATTGTTTAACCTCCCCTGTTGGATACAGTGGATACATAATATGACATGTTGTAAGGTAATAAAACTATCTACTGATTATTTTGCTACAGTTTTTGATAACATTTGTAGACTTGCTTTTCAAAAGGCGTTCTACATACAATATTAAAACAAAATAATTTTAAAAAAAAAAATTCTTTTTTTTTTTTTAATGTTCATAAACTACTATTAAATTAAAAGACTTCTCATTAGGATGCGATGATGCCAAAGCAACAGCATGGGAATGAGTAAAGGAAATGTTGGCCTTTTAAATACATTCATTAAAGCTGACATTTAATTTGTCCCAGGTTTTATCTGGTATGATGAAATGCTATAAAGAAAATGGCATCTTGTAATGATTGTGCTGCAGAAAGCAGATCAGTCTGGTGTCTATGGCTGAATTACCTAAAATTTAATGATTAGAGCGGAATTTCTTAATTTGTATATTGCAGTTCCTGTATGGCCTGGTTACTATGGCAACACTGATTCTCTCAATGGATGCAGATAAATCACAACTCAACTTTTCCGCACGAGACACATATTGCTCTTACTTACTGATAGAGAAGATTTTAGAAAAATGTAAAGGCAAACTTTTGTTTTGTGATATCACTGTCTTTATATTAGCTTTTTTTTTTCATTTGTTTAACTGATTTGTTTAACTGATTGTCAACTATGCAGTTTACCAAATCTGGTTTAATAACTAAGCAATGTATTGATTCTGAAGGTTTATTGCAGATAACCCCAGATTGCTAAAATAGACATAAACAAACTAATAATAAACAAGAGGTAATTCAAGTCACATAGAAAAAAATCTCCAACTGTCAGTGTGGTCACCAAAATTAACAAACTAACAACTAAAAAATTACATGGTTTAGATACTCAGACTTCAAAAGTAATCATAGTAAAGCGTAATTACTTTAGAAAGTTTAGATTATCAATCATATACAAAAATTATATGTATATATATATATATATATATATATATATACAGGAGCAAAATCTATTAATTATCCTAAACCTTTACTGCGTGATTAAAAAAAAGTTAATCAAAGGTTAAAAACATTTAAAAACACTAAAATTGTCTTCAGTCACAACCACCAATAAATTTTTTTTGCTTGAGGCCTATGTTTAGTAAAAAATTATGTTTTAATCAGCACATGGGGCTTTGTTTATAAACTAAACTGTCCCTTATGCTACTGGCTCTGGATTTAGTTTAAATATTCTCCCTCTGATCTCCCCCCTACCCCTGCAGCCATTATTTTCTGTTGCCATGGAGGTTAATAGAGCCAAATGACCAGTGTATGACAGCCTCAGCCATTTTCTAAGCCACTAGAGTTATGGGGGTCATGTGTCACAGACAGAAACATGTTGAGGATGTGGCCTGGTTGCAGCCCAGGCTGAGGCTTTCATAGACTCTTGCACAGGGATTTGCAGAGATGTGCGACTTCAAGGACTTTTTTCTTTTTCACTAGATGCCTGGAGCTGGGATGAGCGCCATTCTTGTCTGCACTCCCAGCGGTTTGTCGTACAAGAGGACATGGAGGAGCCTTGAGTGCTACCTGTAATTTTCAGTTTTGGGCCACAGAGCCAAGGGCCAGTCACAGGCACTCATCAAGATTGTCAACAATGCCTGCCCTTTCTGCCTTTCTGCCTCTCTCTTATGTTCATAGAAACTGTACTAAAGGTTCTATGAATGAAAAAAATCTAAAAATGTAAGATGGACAGATAAATTAAAGGTCCACCCTTTCCAATTATAGGCCTCTGTTTCATTCATGGAAGATATAACAAAGCTTCTATGAATAGAGGACATAGTTAGCGGGACCCTTCGGTGCGAGCGGACCTTCTTTTATTTTTTCAGGTCAGTGGTGGTTGCAGGCGTCGTGATTGGCAATGGATCTACAACTGGGGAAATGTCAAAAAACTGTCTAATGTCTTCTTTACAGTACACATTTTTTGTTAAAGGGGGCTTCCAGATTCCGATAAGCCCCCTGCCCCAGACCCCCACAGCCACCAGCCAGGGTTGTGGGGAAAAGGTCCTTGTACTTATCAATATGGGGACAGGGTGCTTTGGGGGGGCAAAGCCCCCCTGCCCCAAAGGACCAAACCAATGTTGAGGGCATGTGGCCTGGTACGGTTCAGGAGGGGGTGGGCACTCACTCGTCCCCTCCCTTTCCTGATCTCCCGGGCTGCATGCTCGCATAAGGGTCTGGTATGGATCTGGGGGGGACCCCACGCCGTTTTTTTTTTCCACATGTTTTAATTGACAGCAATTGTTTTGTTTTTTTACATTCAGCTGTCAGCAGGGATCCTCACTGACAGCTGCTGTCTCATCAGTTTTTAGGGACGCGACAGCCGCCTGTTCCTTAACAACCATATTGTTTACTGGTTGTTAATGAGTGGGCAGCCGCCCGCTCCTTATTCAGTACACATTCCACACATACCACATGCCTGGGCCACTACCTAAAGTGGTTGTAAACTCTTACACACCACTTTTACCTACAGGTAAGCCTATAATAAGGCTTACCTGTAGGTACTGGAAATATCTCGTACACCTGCACGGTTTAGGAGATATTTACCATATACACTTGTTCCAAAGTCATCAGCACATGCGTATTAAAGAAAGGGCACATTCGTGCCATTTCTATAGGGCCCGTGCGACTGTCGGCCCCCGCGCGCATGCATGGTAGTGACGTCACGCGACTCTGGTCAGTCACAGAGCCGGAGTCCACGGCCTCGGAAGGAAGAGTCCCCAGTGGGGACATTGCGGACATTGCTAGCTTCATTTGCAGGTAAGTGCTACATAATGAACTAGTATGCGATGCATACTAGCCCATTATGCTTTTACTTTGCAGGGGAATAAAGAGGATGTAAAACCCATCAGGGTTTGCTTCCTCATCAATTACTGCATGCATTTAATTATTTTTTAATTATTATATTTCCTTCTGTGAATTGAGTTTAATGCCTGTTCATGCGGTTTTTTAACCAAGCATTTTGCAGTAAACACGGTAGAATAGTATAGTGAATTGACAACTACAGGATCGCATGCAATATTTAGGCAAAATGTGTCCAGACACCTTTTCATGCAAGTTCCTTTTTTGATTGGAGCCAAGCATCACCCTGGAGACACTTCCAAAAACATAGAAATGGCAGTCCATGCTAGTAAATTCTAGTTATATCTCAACTATATCTAATTCCTCATTGGAACAAAGAACATTATCATTCCTAACATGCAATATTGATAAGTCATTTATAATCCTAACTGCAAAAAAAATAAAAAATCATGAAAGACTTACAGCTCTCCAACTGCATTGCACATGTCTGTACATCCATAGGGAAATTCTTCAAGTCCATTGGACAGGACAACGTTAATGTTAGTCTATAACAGATCAACAAGAACATTCAGTTTATGTTTTAATTTCAACAATTAATTTTTTAGGTAAATGATAAAGTATAATGAAACATGCATCAGGTGTATCTCCTTGAAAACCCAACTTTATTGTGCTTAATGCTACAAAATGATGTTTACCTGTGTCTACTGCACATTGCATGTTTATCTCTAGGGTAAGCAGTGGCTAAACTTACAGAGTCATTGGAGCCACATCTCCCAGATATTTTGCAACATAAAGTCAGAATCCGGGCACACATTTTAATTCCAAAAATCTGTAGACACTATGGGGTTACTAAAGGCAAATCCACTTTGCACTGCAAGTGCATTTGGAAGTGCAGTCACTTTAGATCTGAGGGGAAGATCTGAAAGGGGAATCTCTGCTGATTTTATCACCCAATCATGTGCTAGCAAAAATGCTTTTTTTTATTTTCCTTGCATGTCCCCCTCAGATCTACAGCGACTGCACTTCCAAGTGCACTTGTAGTGCAAAGTGGATTTGCCTTTAGTAAATAATCCCCCTTATCATTCTTTCTATATGAACTTGGGTAAACTTGCTGGGTGAGAAGATCTGACTGTTAGGAACTTGTAACTCTCTTGTTTAATGGTAGCTGCTGGTCTCATTCCAGCATCCTGGTTTGGGCTGAGCTGTAATTTCCCTGTCTGATTGTCCACCTACAATGTGATTGATGTAGTCTTTGTGTAGAGACCAAATCTGTTTTAAGCCTGCCAAGCCCTTAGTGTTACGCTTGTGATAATGTTTGCAACACATGCTTCAATCTCCCTGTTTGTCTGCCTTGTTCCCATGCCTTGACCTTTAACTTCGCCTGACCCCCGCCCTGCCTGTCAGTTTGGATTTCCTTTTTCTAGACCTTGGATTGGACTCTGAACTCTGCCTGCCTTTTGGCCATGGATTTGACCCTGACTACTCTCTGAACGTTGCCTGTATTGAACTCGGACTCCCATTGGACCATTCTGCCTGTGTGCCAAACACAAGTACCTGTTTACCGTACTGAGCTTGCACCTGCCTCAGTGTGGTATCCAGGCACTATAGCATTGTGTATAATACCTGGGGGCAACTGAGTACCGGTAGGCCTGCTTGCCTTATGGTAAAGGGGGCTGCTATAGGTGAAGAACACAGAGCCAGCTATAAGTGCCTGACCACCACTGCTAGGGGTAGGCATAACACTAACTAACAATCAGTGTTATAATTTATATGTTGCCTAGTAGAGTTGAGGTCAGAGGCAAGTGCAGGTCCCTTTAGTACCTTCACACCAAATGAGTCAAGCCATTTCTTTGTGTACCTGGCTTTGTGCACAGGGCACATTCATGCTTGAACATTCAAGGGTAGAACACAACTGGCTAAAATGTCTTTGTATGCTGTAACAATATCAGTATCCTCACTGGAAAGACCTGGGCTCAATAATTCAGAGAGTTGTCCACACACTTTTGACTATATAATAGTGTCATGTTCAGGCTTTCACAAAATTTTGGCCATATAGTGTAGCTTATCCCAGGAACCAATGAATGGAGAACTTACAGGTTCGAGAAGCTGTTATATTTTAGTCTGCAAATGATCAAGACATTGTTGATTTTGTCAAGTTGAAATGGATCTGCACACTGATGCCATTACCAATATAAAAAAAGCTCCATGATTAAGCCTTTTGTGTGGTGAAACATAGTAATGTAGAAGATTATATGTTGTGAATCTTTTATTTATTATATTAACCACTTCAATACAGGGCTTTTATACCACCTCAATACCAGGCCTATTCTGGCACTTCTCTCCTACATGTACAAATCATCATTCTTTTGCTAGAAAATTACTCAGAACCCCCAAACATTATATATGTTTTTTTTTAGCAGACACCCTAGGGAATAAAATGGCGGTCATTGCAACTTTTTATCTTGCACGGTATGTGCGCAATAATTTTTCAAAAGCCTTTTTTTTGGAAAAAGAATGGTTTCATGAATTAAAAAATAACAAAACAGTAAAGTTAGCCCAATTTTTTTGTAAAATATGAAATATGATGTTACGCCGAGTAAATAGATACCTAACATGTCACGCTTTGGAATGGCGCCAAACTTCGGTACTTAAAAATATCCATAGGCGGCGTGGCCGGAATGGTGGACTGAGCAGACGTGCTGTTTGAGCTCTGCTGAAGAAGAATCCGCAAATACATCCGTGACTGGGTGAAATCTGCTCCTTTCTGGTCCAGCAGCCCTTATATGCCTTCCGGAAGCTCTGGTGGCCCGAAACGGGGCAAGAGATTGAGATTTCCGGTGGTCATTGAGGCCATAGAGAGTCCGACTCCTGAACCCCGGCCAGCGCGCCTAACTAATATGGCGTCTCAGACTGACCATGTGGATACTGTGGAGGCCTCACCGCCGGGTATTCCGGAGGTGATGGCGGCTATAATGACCTGTCAGGCGGCTGTGGCGGCGTGCCAAACAACGCTCACCACGAAGATTGAAGCCGTACAGTTGGATGTGGGGTTGCTGCGCCAAGACATAGATAAAATTCGCTCCAGGATTATGGTGGCTGAGCAGCGCGTAGGAGACGTGGAGGACGCGGTCACGGGCCATGAAGCAGCTATCAGGACCCTGGTCACTAAGGTCAGAGCGCTGGAATATCGTGCGGAGGACGCCAAGAACCGTAGCAGACGCAACAACATCAGAATTGTCGGTCTGCCGGAGGGGGTGGAGGGACGCAATCCTACGGCCTTTATCGAGGACATGCTCAGAAACCTGCTTCCTGAGGCCCAGCTCTCCGCACACTTTACGGTGGAGAGGGCACATCGGGTGCCACCGAGACCGGGTCCGGAGGGTGCCCCCCCTCGCACGTTCATCCTCCGACTGATGAACTTCAGAGACAGGGACGAGCTGCTTCGGGCGGCCCGCCTAGCTGGCAGACTCCCGTACCGCAACACTAATCTAATGATGTTCCCGGATTATACTATCGAGACGCAGCGACAACGACGATCGTTCGATGGAGTGAAAGCGGCGCTTCGGCTGAAGGGCGTGAAGTACAGCATCCTCTTTCCGGCCAAGTTGCGGGTGGTGGATGGTGAGACCGTGCGGATCTTCAATAACCCCAAAGATGCCGGAGTATGGCTAGAATCCTTGCCTCCGTAGTGTCTGCTTCTCTTACCTGCCTGAATTGGTGCGTTACAGCCTTGCTAAACTGCCGTGTAAGGTGGGTGAACCAATTACCTTAGGGACTTGACCAAGGACTACTGGTTTAAGTTTTGGCGCCATTGCGCCCTGCTATCCTGCCCATGAAGCCACTCGGAACTGCCTATATGTTAATGGCTGCCTATTGACTCTCTCTTTCACCCAGATGACAGATCTCCCCATGTTGGGGATGAACCCCTCTGCTCTTCAGCATCTCGTGTCTGCAGTGGTTTAAAAAACCCTTTTTACGTTTCTTTTCTTAGCTTATTTTTGGTAAATTTTTTTTTTTCTGCCGCTCAAGTTCTGATGCGGGGTAGATTCTGACCTTACGAGGCCCAAGCCTCCTATGACTTGTGACTGGTCGCTCTGTTTAAGTTTGGGGTATGATGTGCTCTTCTATGTTGGAGGAGTACGGGGTGGGGGGGTGGGGATTGGATGACAGTTGTCGTCCTGTGTTTGGGGGGTTGGTTCGGGGGGAAGTTATGTTTTTCTGGGTTGGTCTTTCAGTTTACATCTTTTTGTTGTGATGACATGCAATGGTGGTTTATCTATTCCTCTGCGGGGGTGCGTCGCCCCAAACCGGTCGGGAATAAGGCGGTTGAACGAGCGCAGGGGGGGGACACGCACTTCTGCAGAGGTTTACAAAAAGAGGGTATGTTCCGTTATTTTTCTTACTTGAATAACCATTACTATGACTGATTTCACGATAATGTCTTGGAATGTTAGGGGTCTTAATTCTGCCGTCAAGCGGTCCTTGGTCTGCAAGTTTATTCAGCAACACAGCCCCAAGATTTGTATCTTGCAAGAGACCCACCTGGTGGGTTCTAAGATCCTGGGATTGAGAAGGGCATGGGTAGGTGCACACTATCATGCCACATACTCGAATTATGCTAGGGGGGTGAGCATTCTAGTGCATCGCTCCTTGCCATTTCAACTGCAGGCAGTCCGCACAGACCCAGGGGGTAGATATGTCCTGATGCATGCCCTTATAGCTGGAACTCAATATATTATTGTAGGAGTCTATCTGCCTCCCCCTGCGGATCTCACATTGCTCCATAGGGTGATGCAGATTGCTACGCAATATGGGGTGGACAGGGTGCTCCTAGCGGGGGATTTTAATTTGGTCATGTCAGATATTCGAGACCGGCTCCGTCCATCCCCTGCTCCTGCCCTTGGGCTGTCTCACTGGGCATCTACTTTTACTCTGACGGATTTGTGGCGACATTTTCAGCCCTCTGACACACAGTTCACCTGTCTCTCCATGACCTATCGCACGCTATCTCGCATTGACATGGCATTTGCCTCTTCTGGCCTGTTGGGGGAGGTCCGTTCCGCCGAGATCCTCTCCCGGGGTATTTCTGATCATGCCCCGCTGTTGGTCTCGGTTGGGGCGGCTCCTCCTGGTGGTCCGAGGGTCTATCAACTTTCTAAGTACTGGGTGATGGATCCCGAGATTCAGGAAGACATGCCTGAGGAGCTGTGTGGTTTCTGGCTGCAGAATGAGGGTTCCTCGGGACCCTTGGTAGTGTGGGACGCTTTTAAGGCCTGGCTTAGAGGGGTATACATCAAAAAGATTGCTGATAGAAAGAGGGAAGCTAGACGATCTCTTGGCCGGCTGGAGGATCAGGCCCTGATGCAGGAGAGGGCTTATGTTCGGGCACCTGGGTCGGACACTTATTATCCTTGGCAGGACACCCTTAGAGAGCTCTCTCTGTTAAGAATAGATCTTACTAAAAAATCCATGCTGGACAGTGCACAGAGGGTGTTTGAGTTTGGTGACAAAAACGGTAGGCTATTGGCATGGCTGGCCAAGGGCCAATCTGCCACTACACATATAGGTAGGATTAGAGATACGGATGGTGCATTGTTGACTGCCCCGGAAGATATTGGCTCTAGGTTTCTACGCTTCTATCAGGACCTGTACTCCTCCAAAGTGGCCTACACTGCTGATAACCTCACTGACTATTTGGACAGAATCCCGTTCCCCACACTTGACCCTGATAAGAGTAGGGAGTTAGATAGAGATATATCGTTGGAAGAGGTACAAAAAGCCATGGGATGCATGCAATCGGGTAAGGCTCCGGGGTTGGACGGGGTTCCCATTGAGTTCTACACTGAATATCAGGAATTACTGGCCCCCAGAATAACTTCCCTCTTTCAGCAGTTCTCCACCTTAGGTTCCCTCCCGGACTCCATGTCTGAGGCGATTGTTGTGTTGGTGCCCAAACCCGGAAAGGATCCAGAAGAGTGTGGCTCATATAGGCCCATTTCTTTGATCAACGCCGATGCCAAGATTTTGGCAAAGGTGTTGGCGATGCGACTGGTTACGGTACTGGAGGATTTAATCCACCTGGACCAAACCGGGTTCATGCCGGGGAGGGGCACGGACATTAACATCCGGAGATTCTTTCTCAATATAGATGCTCCTCATGATAATGGTGGTACCCGGGTCATAGCCTCTCTCGACGCCGAGAAGGCTTTTGACTCGGTGGAGTGGGGCTATCTCTGGGAGGTCTTAAGACGCTTTGGGTTTGGCCCTCAATTTCTTAAATGGCTTAGTATGCTGTATGAGTCCCCTAGGGCGAGAATACGGACTAATGATGTCCTGTCTGATTTTTTTCTCCTCCAGAGGGGTACCAGACAGGGCTGCCCCTTGTTGCCTAGTCTGTTTGCCCTGGCCCTGGAGCCATTGGCGATCCTGATTAGAGAGTCGGGAGCGGTCCGGGGGCTCAGGATTGGCCCTCTGGAGGAGAAGATCTCCCTCTACGCGGATGATACGCTGCTGTATCTGCATGATGCTGGCACCTCGCTGCAAGCGGCCTTGCAGATTTTTGATGTCTTTGGGAGTTTCTCCAGAATCAGGATCAACTGGTCTAAGTCGGTTTTGTTTCCGTTGGATCCCCAGGCCCGCGTTGAGGGAGCCCCGACCCCGCTGCTTTGGGTAGAGGAGTTTAAATATCTGGGGATTGTGGTGTCGAGGGACCTCCGGGACTTTCGTCGCCTCAATCTGCTGCCTATTACAAGACGACTTAGGGAGCACTGTGTCAGATGGAGAGAACTGCCCCTTAATCTCCTGGGTCGCATTAATGTGTTAAAAATGTTGTTTATACCCAGATTCACCTATGTATTCAGGAATTGTCCGGTATGGCTCCCTATGTCATTTTTTAAGGACCTAGATGTTTGCATAGGCTCCTTTCTGTGGAAGGGGTCTTCTCCTAGGCTAGCCAGACCCACTCTGCAGCTACCGGTCCGCTGTGGCGGACTGGCGCTCCCCAACTACCTGGTGTATTTCTGGGCAGCGATTCTGGTTACTGTAAGGTGGTGGTTTGAGCAATCCAGGATGAATGCGGCCACTTGTTTGGAGGCTGCCATACTGGGATCGCTCAAAGAACTGGGGAATTTGATCTATAGGGGAAGTGCGGCATATCCTTCATTACCGGCTCCTACCAAGACGACCCTTAGGGTGTGGACTGCGGCTAGGAAGAGACTCCTCCGACCACATTGCTACTCTCCTTTTAGCCCACTCTGGGGTAACCCCTCCCTCCCTCACTTTAGGACGATACCGGACCCGCAGTTGTGGGCCGGGTATGGGATAAAGGTACTAAGAGATGTTATTCGGGGAGGGACTCTATTGACTTTTCAGGACTTGTCAGCTAGATATGGACTCCCGAATAGTATGCAGTTTAGATACTTTCAGCTGAGGCATGCTGCTAGAGCCCAATTTCCACAGACTGTCGACATGGATACTGACCCTATTGAAAGACTCCTTGCTCAGGAAAAACTTACAAAAATGCTCTCTACACTGTATCTGGCGCTCCTGGGGGGGAACTCCCCCAAGATGGAATCACTTTGGGAGAAATGGCAGGCTGATATTCCCAGCCTGGATAGGGAGGCCTGGGGGGAGAGTTTTGAGGATGGAGCTAAGTTAATGATATCCTCTAGGGATAAGCTATTGCACACTAAATTTATGCATCGGGTGTACTACACACCTCAGAGGCTGCACCGGATATACCCTAACAGATCCCCTGACTGCCCTAAATGCCGATCTCCGGATGGCTCCTTTCTTCATATGTTCTGGTCTTGTCCCTCAGTGGGTGCCTTCTGGGGTGCGATCTTTGAATGTATCAATATACGCCTTTCCCTATCTATCCCGTTGTCACCCGAGCTTGCTTTACTAGGAATACATGATTATGACCAAAGACCTCGTTACACAAAATTGTTGGTGTCCATGCTACTATTTTATGCCAAAAGGGAAATTCTTCAGAAATGGTCCTCTTGCTCACCTCCTAAGATTGACGCTTGGGAATCTTCAGTCAATGCGATGATGCCATTCTACAGGTTGACTTGTATCAGTAGGGGTTGTCCTCAGAAATTTGATCGGGTGTGGCTCCCCTGGACACAATCACTGTAGTCTAGTTTCATGACGAGTGGAGGCTACCCACTAGCTGTTTACCTCGGATGTTGGGGATGGAACTGGGTTCAGTTATAGTGTTTGCTTATTGTGACCGAGTGTATTTTGTCTCCCTGATTACCCTTCTCTATTTGATGATGTATTACTTGTAATTATGCCTTGTATGTCTATTACTTGTTCTTGATGTCTTCTCAATAAAGACCAACCTTATTGTTAAAAAAAAAAAATCTCCATAGGCGATGTTTTGAAATTTTTTACAGGTTACCAGTTTAGAGTTACAGAGGTCTAGTGCTAGAATTGTTGCACATGCTCTAACGCACGTGGCGATACCTCACATATGTGGTTTGAAGGGCGTTTACATATGTGGCCGGGACTTATGTGTGCGTTCGCTTATGAGTGCGAGCTACCGGGGACAGGGGCGTTTAAAAAAAAAATTATGTTTTTCTTTTATTTTACTTAATTTATTTTATTTTTACACTTTTTCTTAAATTTTTATTTTTTTGATCACTTTTATTCCTGTTGCAAGGAATGTAAACATCCCTTAATAGGAATGGTGTGTGACAGGTCCTCTTTATGGAGAGATGCAGGGTCAATAAGACCCCACATCTCTCCTCCAGGTAGGAAAGCATGATATCGGGAAAAATAAATCACCGATCTCATGCTTACTAGCCGCAATCGCGGCTTTGTTTACTTCCGGGAACCCGGGCGTGACATCATAACGTCGCGCCCGGGCCTCTGACGGTCATAGAGATGACTGGTGACCATCTGGTCACCGGAAATCTCTATGCTCGTCATCCGGCGCCGGACGATTATTTCTCCGGGCCCAAGATGGCACGGAGAGTCCGGAGAAGCACCGGATGGCGGCCAGAGGGGGGGATGTCCCCTCCCGTCGCCTATAAGAACGATCAAGCAGCGGAACTGCCGCTATGATCATTCTTATCGTGCACAGAATCACCGGCATGAAAGAATGATATCTGAATGATGCCTCTAGCTGCAGGCATCATTCAGATATCCCCCCACAAAGTCAAGGACGTCATTTGACGTCCACCCAGGATGGGAGATCCCATCTGTGGACGTCATATGACTATGGCTAGGTAATGAAGTGGTTAAAGCTGGTTTTACATCAGTGATGGCATCAACATACTGCCTGTTCATTTCTGCTTGATAAGCCTGCACCTGGTGGGATCTGGAGGTACACGGTAAGAGGAAAGTTTGGAAAGGGTTTGGTAAGGCATAGCTACTATTGATTCCCCAAGACATTTCTGGCTTACAAAATCCCATTAACCCTAGGGACTCCATTAGAATAGGAGCCAATGACAGATTACAAGCTGTTGTGGGTGATTTGAATGGTCACTTAAGACAGACTGTATTATCAGATGAATGTGATATCTAGGTCAGCAAACTGAAAGTGACTTGTAATGAAATAAGCCTAAACTGTGCTGTGTCAATTACAAACATTGTGAAAGCATCATATGATATGCCAGCAAATCAGTGGCAAAATACACATGCTTAAAGCCCAACTCAAGAAAATGTGAAAATTCTCCCTTGTAGTGGGGCTTTGCCCATGCAGCAAGGGTTGACTAGTGTTTAGTCTAAGGGAGAGTTAAAGCACTTTTACTTTCCCAATTCTCTGCACCTTCAGGCAGATGGTATTCTCCAATGCTCTGGGAGTGGACTGGTCCTCAGTGTCATCACATCAAACACAATGCTATGGACTATGCATCAGTCTTGATGGTATCTGGACCTTAGACTGCTAAAACATAGGAAAAAAGATGCTGTGGGGACCAGTAAACGGCATGGAACAGGTAAGAAAATCTGTTTATTTATGCCCTCTAGACATAAACAATTAATAAACATTTTTGAAGTTTCCCAAAGTTGACCTTTAAATGTATGGCCTGAATATAACATAATTAGTGCAAGGGATATGGCCCCTCACCAATCAGCAAAAGTCTTTGTAATACCACACTTGCCGCTGTCTTTTTGGACACAGAAAATCTTTTTACAACTATGAGCTATTTTTATTATTTTTAAACCTTTTAAATGGTATAACATTTGCTACATTATACAGAGTGTTATATAGTTAAATAGTATATATATTTTTGTGAATGGATGATTACCTCAGCTATGTTAGATACATGTTGAATTGGGATTTTTAATTAATTAAGGTAAATATCCTGACATGTTTCAGAATACCTTCATTAGCAAGGAATTTTATAACAGGAATATGATGAAATGTAATGATTATATTGCTATAGTATGATACAGAACTGTTTAGTACATTTGTTTTTTTATGATATTGCATTATTACTGATCTGCCATAAAAAAGAGTATTTGGGGCAGTTTTAAAAACTGAAAAAAAGGAAAGCCACAAAGTGACCAACCAAGATGACTTAAATTTTCTAACCACTTCTAGTAGTAAATTATAATTTTCTATATTAAAAATATGAAACAAATATATGTGGGGGCAAGCTTGTAAAAAGGGGGAAACAATATAAAATGGCATTAAAAGAAGCCTTAGGGAAGCATTGAAGGCTTCCATTGCTGACCTAAATGCTAGTTGCCTGACTATCTCTGGTGTACTTGATTGAGTCTGTGCAATCTATAGCAGGAAAGCCAGAAAATTAGCATTTTCTGATGGGGAGATCAGCGATGGCAGCCTTTATTATGTCTCATTCTGGGTTTATTTAAGCTAATCTTCATAAAAATATGCATTCTTGTGCTTCCCTTTTTAATACCATGTGCAGTAAAATAATATATATCGGCGTATATAGAGGGTAAACTGTGCCTGCGTGTTATACGCCGATATCTGTTTTTTTACCAACAGGGGGCGGGGATCGGGCGGTCCGCCCCGGGTGCCACCCCTTGGGAGGGTGTCAGGCCAGCCGACCCGCCTCTCCTGGCCCAGGGACAGCACTGCAAACCCCAAAGTCCAAAAAACACCACTGCCAGCCCCCTGTCATACACCGCTCCTCCCGTGTAACTCTCAATGCAAATCCAAGCCACCGAATCCTTCAACCAACTCTGCTCGTTGTGGCTGCTCTCCTCCTCCCGCTCCGCCTCCTCCTTATGTGTAGCTTTTGATTGGAGGAAGAGAGAGGTCACGTGACCGTCAATGAAAGAGAGGAGAGCAGTCACATGACCGGGTTCAGCGTCAATGGAGGTATCCAGAAGCCCTGATCCACAATGAGTGACACAGGAGGAGCGGCACACGAGAAGGGGGTGACAAGCTGACAGTGTGAAGTCCTCTCAACTCTTAAGTATGCTAGCAGCGCCGTCCCAGGAGACTGGGGGTCTCCTGGGAGTGCAGGGGGTGCAGGGGGGTCTTTATAATGAAAGGGGGCTGTGTGTTGTACAGGGGGCTGTGTGGGGCTGTGTGTTGTGCAGGGGTCTGTGTACTGTGACTGTTCAGGGTTCTGTGTACTGTGCAGGGGTCTGTGTACTGTACAGGAGGTCTGTGTACTATGCAGGGGGGTCTGTGTAAAGTTTTCCCTGAAACTTCCCTCTTAAATACAGTATTAATGTGGAATGTATGTTACCTGCTAAAGAACATTATTTTATATCCAGTTATTATGGGTTAAGTTCCACTTTAATACTCGTTGGTCTGCTTGGGCTAACCACGAGGAGAAGGATCTGCCGGGCCTTTTGGCTAAGTGGACCTGAGTGTGCCTTGCCCAGTTAGGAGTCTTGTACCTTGAGGGGGTTAGGGAAGGGTCCATCCTTTTCAAGAGGGGCTAAAAGACACACCTAAGTGCACTTTTTTTCTTTGTGTTAACATGCACTTTTTTGTTCACTTTTGATGGTTAGTTTGCACACCGCACTGCGGATTCGGGAAAAAAATAGAGCAGAACCTTATAAATGTGCAATAGAAGCTTCTAATAGAAACATATTATGTCCATTAATGCTATATAAGTGGTCCCCTTAGTACAGGTTAAAAACTAGAAGAGCATGAGGAATAGTCAGAGCCTATGAAAATCACAGGCAATACTGACACACAAGGTCTGAATCATTTTAGAATTTAAATTGAAGAGGTTATTGTTGGTAACATTTTATCAAGGAAAATGGGCTTAAATCAGTAAGAAGACTAGAATAAAAAAAATCCAAATCATAATAAATTTCAGTCTGATGTTCAATGACTCATCAGCATAGCTTTATTTACAAAGGGAAAGCTTACAAGCAGTCTGTCAAACCATTACATTAGATGGAATGGTACTTCTAGCCTAAGTGACATCAAATGTCATTTCATTGAGAAATAGAAGCCAGTTGGGTGCCATTGTGAAATGAACTGGATAATGCACTTGACATTTTACCAAGTTAAAAATTCTGAAAACTTATGCAAAATGGTGTTCACAGCTGTATATTGGAATGTAACAATGTACTGACAGACATCAGACACAAAAAAATCACATTTCAAAGGAAAGCAAATGTATCCTTTACTTTACAAAGCTACAAATTCAAACAGTTGTTAATGGTTAATGACTAGAACACATTTCAGGGTTTAAATATACATTTTTATGTTTAATTTAAAATGTTTACTTTTCTAGCGAGTCACGGGAGGACTAGGCTGACAGGCAGGTATACATTTATCCCTCTTTTTATTACTAATAAGATATGATAGGCTGGTAGAGATACCTAACCATTCAGACTTTGATCATAGTGGGGGGAGATTTATTAAAACTGGAGCACACAGAATATGGTGCAGCTGTGCATAGTAACCAATCAGCTTCTAACTTTGGCTTGTTCAATTAAGCTTTGGCAATAAAATTCAGAAGCTGATTGGTTACTATGCACAGGTGCACTGCATTCTGTGATCCAGTTTTAGTAAATCTTCCCCACAGTAACCTGCAGTCAGTGGCAGATGCTGGTCATTGTACAGCTACATGCTCCCTGTTGATACCTGTGATTACAGAGTCTAGCGTAGAAAGGTCTCTCAACACTAACTTCTTTTGAGATGCCATATGGCTGAATAGCCCTTTGGTGTGTGCCTAAATCTGTGATAGAGATGAGTTCTGAACAAGCAGCCAAAGCACTTTTAAGCAAGCCCTCTATGTGTCTACAAGCATTGTGGAGTAACTCTTTTTTAAATTCAATAACAAACTTAGCTGTTGTTCTAAGGAGAGCAGATCTTGAAAGCCTGATAGCCCTCTAATTCAAACAAACAGCCGATATTTCTAATCTGTAAAAAAGCAACTAAAGCCAAGTTTAAAGTCTTTGTTGTGATCTTCGAGGATGAATAATTTTACATTAAAAGCAGCTAGAGAAGTGAGAAAGGACTTGTTGTAAAGCTCGTTTACTATGTGTTAAAAATATAAATGTATATCCAATGTCTCTACACGTTTGTACTTTGGGTTTTGCCTAAACCTTATTTCATCATTTATTCAGTAATGTCAAGGATTGTAACTTGTTAATTTAAAATATTAGTATTTACTATCCTTTATAATAATTTATACAGTTTTAATATTCTGTTTTATTCCGTTATAAAGATAATATTAATTATAATAATTATAATGTATTATTACACTTGCCACATAGTATAATGGCTGCTTGCTTGCTGCCCATATACTGCCATGATTGTCCAGCTGTTGGCCAGATATTGCAAGGATTGAGCTAACAACTGCCTGCTTGTTACCCACATATTGTCATATTTTCCCAGTTGTTGCCAAGTATTTATAGATGACTCATGACAGCAGGTAAAATAAAAAAAAAATAGATGTGGATGTGGATGTGGACACAGCAAGGTAAAACTGAGATAAGTAATTAAAATACATATGTAGAAAAACAAAGAGTATACAGGGTAGGAACTATACACAGGAAACCCACATTATCATCCAGCTAACCCAATAAACATATTACCTGATGCTGTACAGGACATTTCCATTTTTGAAAATTCTCAACAGTTTGTTGTCTGTTGTGACATCATGGAAGTTTGCCCCCTTTTCATTAGCAAAGAACAAATCTGGTTTCCAAATAGAATCCAACATAGAAGGATCTAAATCTAAGGAGTCATCTGGGTATTCGCTGTAGGACAGTCTAGGGTCATTCCACTGCTGCCGCAAAAAAATGTTCACTCGGTAATCCTAAAAAAGTTGTAAATAACACATTAATATCATGGCTGAGACTTGGCTACATGTGGCACTTTAAACTCTTCAGTGCCAGTGACCCATGCAATAGGATATACATGTAGGTGCCTCTGGAAGTAAAGTTTTTCCATATGGAACGGTAGCGGAAGATGTTGGATACTCTTTCAGGGACAACCTCTTCAAGACTATGTATGATCCACAAAACAAATGTTTAGACTTTCAAGTAAAACATATAATCCTACCAAGGTAATGGAACATTACCATTTATGGTAATTTAATAGTAATGTATGGTAATGGTAATAAGCAGTATATCATTCTCATCACAGCTGCAAATGTTCTTGAACTAAACTCCACAAACCATGTTTTAACTTAACCAGGGTTTCAAAGAAAAATAGCTATCTCTTGTTTGTGACTTATTTGTGTAAGAATACAGGTACTCATCCCCGTGTTTTGACTGAACTAAATGCAGCACTTACTGTTGAAATTGGGTATTCCAACAAGACCACAAAATACAATGATTGTATATAGTAACTATTTATATGGTTGGAATAATACACCAACCAAACTATACAGCAGCAAATTGTGGATCCTTCTGCTTTTTTATGGCTGGACTGGAGTTTTTAGGGTGACTGGTTTGCAAATGTAGTAAACTACAGTTTTAAGTAAGAATGTTGTTTGATGGTGAGATATATTTTTCACTTGTGATTGTATGGTACTATCCATCCAATTACCATAACACACAATCTATTTTTGATGGTCATCAACTCTTTAAAGTGGAACTGCTATAAATCCCTTTTTTACTTGTTACAAGTATATGTGTGTAATAACTGATCAGTATACCATTTATAGTATACATGGCAAGACATTTATTAGTAAATCCACAGTTAGCTGGAATATTCTCCTTATGTCATACGTCCTTCTTGAAAGCTCTTGTATGTGATAGCAGGACCTTCTGAAGGCTGTTGTTTTTAGCATCAGCAGCTTAAAGCCTAATAATTTACAGATGCTATTTCTAAAAGAGGATGTGTTTTATTGTCATGGGTGGGGGCACATAAGCCAAACAGCTTCCAGACAGGTTTAGTTGTCAAAGCTTATCGAACAAGCCAAAGTTAGAAGTTGATTGGCTGCCATGCACAGCTGCACCAGATTCTGAGTGCTCCAGTTTTAGTAAATCTCTCCCCTATAATTCACCAGCAGATGACATTGCAGGAGAAACATCTCTAGGTTTGGGTTTAAACAGAGAGCAATAGATAGTAGGGGTAGGATCAAGAACAAAGATAAATACCAGGTAAACTAGAAGAGATAAAAGACACATACACATTTGTGTAGCAAGCAATTAGTCACCATGCATTTATATTTAAAATGTGGCCGCCAGTGTAACTGCATCTACCTTACTCCTGAACCACATTTAATTAGTTTCAATAAGGACCACATTCTCGGCGCACATTTACATGGCTGAAAACCAGACCACATGAAAATGTGACAAGAGACATTGACTAAGATGTTTGTATTCCTGACTGGAAGATTGCACATTCGGCAAATGGTCAACCTTAAAAATGACCCTTATAATTAAACGGATGCAGACAGCATATTAATTAGTGGTCACTGTATAATAAATACTTTGCACACTAGTAACTCACATTTGTATGCCCCAAAAAGCTTTAAACTAGCATTGGAGGATTATCCCTCTAATGAAAACCCGACATTTTTGGATTTCCTCCTGCTTTCTTTCTTGGTGACAATGGTCAACAGGACAAACATAATGGCACAGCGGAGACTCAGACAGCAAAGAACCTTGAGAAAGAGTTTAACCCTTCCCTACTATCTAAAACTAAAAAATATATATGCATACACATTCCGTCATCTAATTATGTGTTTGGAAAAATCCTGTATTTTTTCATTCTTCTGCACATGGTTGATTACTTAAAGTAAGCTATTTATTATTCATGCTATTTATTAAGCTAAGAGAACATTATCCAATTTATTAGTAAATCAATCACTATGATTTTGGGTTTAGATCCAGGAATTTTCAGAACAATCTATGAAAGTTCTAGAAAGACAATAATAAACTACCTGCATCTCTCCAATCACATTCTATCATGTATGGGTGTCTAATGACCCCTTAGGCAGGAAAAAAAATCTATTAATAATGATATATACAGCTGTAAAATACTATTATTTATTATTTGTGCATTGGACCATAATACATAGTTTTAAAATTCTAGACTGTTCTATGGTAAGGTCAAAATACATAAAATAAATAAAATCTTTCAATACTCCAGGGATCAATGTTTCTGTCCTCATAGTGAAATTAATTTCAAGTTTTTCATGTTTTAAATTAAGATTAGATAAAAAAACTTTAACTATTTTGGTTATTTGTTTCTAAATCCTGAAGAGTATTGCCCTCTTTTCACAATGTGAATATAGTTTTCATTAACACTGACACTGCATGTGCAAAAATGCCAAGGCACAACAGTCTGCATTCCAGCAATGCACAACAAACCACCATAATTAATCTGATATGAACAAATTATGCATTGCGGTTTTGGGAACAATAGTGTTGCAATGAGTTGATGGATTTTTAAATGCCCTCCATATGCCATATTATATGTAGATCAGTGAATAATAGAAGCCGTTATCCTAGTAATGCCACAACAGTTTAGTCAAAGCACTGTATCCCTTTTCCCTGATCCTAAGCTTGAAGAGTGCAGGCTTCTGTGAACTCTGCGCCAGATTGAGGATACCTCAATGTCTATCTTCCAAATGATTCCTGTGACCATATGGAATTACTAGCTTGGAGTTTCTTGCTGTTTGGATAAATAGGCAGTTTTTTTTTTTAATGGCCTAAAATTTCTGGTAAATTAAATGCACAGTTTAAATACATAAATAGGAACTGTTTTACCTGCCAGAAGGTTTGTAGAAATAGCAATAAATAGTTAATTAAAAGATAAAATAAAAAGCTTTTTTTTGCTGTAATATTTGCCTTCACCCCAGAGATGTCCCATGCAGTGCTTTTTTTACTATTAGATTTCCTCACGCTGACAGTCAGTATTATTCAATCCTCACACTTTTATGAACCTGCATGTGACTCGACAGTCATTTTCAATCACACTTCCTTTACCTTATATTAGCATGCTCCTTATCAACACATAAAATGATTGGCTCCCAGAGCTGATTCTTCCTCTCACACTCAAGACTTGCTATACAGGGACAGGGACAAAGTCAAACTCAGGTACTTATTCTTCTTGCAATTAAAAATTACATTTATTAATGGAAGGATACGTTCACCTTTAAAAAAAAATAAAAAAAATAAAATACACATCTTTTTACCAGTAAAAAAATGTGCATTTATTATTTAATTTTTTTTGGAATACAGTCTGTAAGGCATTGCACCCATGATCAGCAGGTGGCTGGATTCTGCAGACACTCAGTAAGCTGTCTACCTGTACTTCAATATGGGCAGGCAGTTACTGAATAGCAGGAAGAACCAATGGACTATAAGAGCGCTCACCAGTTCCCTTGCAGTTTATTGAGAACTACAAGTCGTCAGCCACAATAACTGATGGTACTTGTAGCCATTAATTCACAGGAAACTGCAAATGAATGACGCAGCCGTGTGGGCAGAGCCCTGCGCAGGCATGCTGTTTTTAAATTGTGACAGCAGGTGTGGGGAGAAGATTCCCAGTCCACTGTCACAGGGAGGAGGGGAGCAGGAAATGAGGAGGCAGGAGCTGGAACATGTAATTTGGAACAGAAACTCTGGATATAAATTATATATATAATTTTATATATATACATATATATATATATATATATATATATATATATATATTCGTTTTTTTTTTTTTTTGGGTAGAGTAGGGAAGGGTTCACCCCTATTTGAGATATTCCCTTTCAATTTCTTTCCTGTAGACACAACAAGGGAAAGGAATCACTCCAAAATTAGAACATTCTTCACCTGTGCCTATTTAAACTTGCTGTTGGGGGCAGTAAATATTATCCCCTTTGTCATGCTTTGTGGGCAGTACCACTGCCAAACGTGACCCATTAAAGCATATGGGGCAACGGCGCTGAAGCTGCTGCACAACTGTGAGCAGCGCATGTGGTTATGCCATGGAAGTGTGGCATTTACAGAGTTTAAATAGATATTTCACCTCCTCACCACCTGTCAAATGCCTCTGAAAAAAGTGCAGCGGTGACTCCCACATATGTAAATGTAGCTTTTGGCAGTTTTTACTAGACCAAGTGTCCCTGTTGAAAGATATTCCCCTCACTTCCTGTTCTGGTGAAAACTACAGATTTGGGATTTTCCCTCAGTTTCAGCTGTGTCTGATTTGGAGGGACTGTCCTTTCCTTCTTTAGGATCTAAACATGTCTGTTTCTCATTCGTCCACAAGATTCTCAAATTTTTGTCTATTTAACAACCAAAAGTGTTTTTGCTTTTGCCCTAAACCTTTCATTCCACCTATAAATCATTGTATTAAATTTTTTTAAGAATTTATTTGTATTAAGTTCAATAGACTACAATCAACACTCATAGATGCATCACAATGCTACATAAGATTGTGAATACTTCTATACAGTAATCATATAAACTAGGCCTGATAATTGAGATTGTGTAAGAGATCGACAGGCCTATCATCACTGTTAGGGATGGACAAAAAAAATGGTAGGGGAGAATGCAGGAGTGGAGAGAGTGGAAAAAAGGGAAGGAAAAAAATAAAGATAGCAGGGATGTGCATAGTGCAGTAGGCCAAGCCCCCATACCCAATATATATTGGAACCCAAGTTGGCCCCAGTTGAGATGGTGATCTATGGGCCAGTATAAAGGGTTCAACTGACCAGTTTTTTGGGAATGCAACCTTTTTGTTCCACGTAACTGGGGCTTGAGAGGTATGTGTCCATTGATTACATAATTTGTATTTTGAATAAAATTTTCCCTTTTTCTCATCTCAATGTATTTGTACCTAATGACAATGGTCACAGGGGAAAATGGAGAATCTCCTCAGTAAGGACACAGAAAATAATAAAACCCAACATGGGTTCTGGCCCTTTTTTACTCTACCCAAAACAAAAGAAAATATTTGGGCATTTTATACATTTTAGGCTTGACATTTTGGACAACAGACTGTACCCTTTTAGGAGGTTTGTCCCTTTCTCTGAAAGGAGTTGTTAAGTTTAATTGAAATTGGTAGCTTGAGCTTCAATAGCTGAGCTATATGGTTATGTATAAACTAAGTACACCCCTCACATATGAAGAAATGACACTTTGCTACAATGTAAAGTAGTGAGTAAAGTAGTGAGTGTACAGCTTGTATAACAGTGTAAATTTGCTGCCCCCTCAAAATAACTTAACACACAGCCATTGTACACACCTAAGTGAAAATGTCCAAATTGGGCCTAATTAGCCATTTTCCCTCCCCGGTGTCAAGTGACTCGTTAGTGTTATAAGGTCTCAGGTGTGAATGGGTAGCAGGTGTGTTAAATTTGGTGTTATCGATCTAACTCTCTCATACTGGTCACTGGAAGTTCAACATGGCACCTCATGGTAAAGAACTCTCTGAGGATCTGAAAAAATGAATTGTTGCTCTACATAAAGATGGCTTAGGCTATAAGAAGATTGCCAAGACCCTGAAACTGAGCTTCAGCAAGGTGGCCAAGACCATACAGCGATTTAATAGGACAGGTTCCACTCAGAACAGGCCTCGCCATGGTCGACCAAAGAAGTTAAATGCACGTGCTCAGCATCATATCTTGGGAAATAGACATATGAGTGCTGCCAGCATTGCTGCAGAGGTTAAAGGGGTGGGGGGATCATCCTGTCAGTGCTCAGACCACACACCGCACACTGCATCAAATTGGTCTGCATGGCTGTCATCCCAAAAGGAGGTCTCTTCTAAAGATGATGCACAAGAAAGCCTGCAAACAGTTTGCTGAAGACAAGCAGACTAAGGACATGGATTACTGGAACCATGTCCTGTGGTCTGATGAGACCAAGATAAACTTTTTTGGTTCAGATGGTGTTAAGCGTGTGTGGCACCAACCAGGTGAGGAGTACAAAGACAAGTGTGTCTTGCCTGAAGTCAAGCATGGTGGTGGAAGTGTCTTGGTCTGGGGCTGCATTAGTGCTGCCGCTACTGGGGAGCTACAGTTCATTGAGGGAACCATGAATGCCAACATGTACTGTGACATACTGTAGCAGAGCATGATGCCCTCCCTTCAGAGACTGGGCCGCAGGGCAGTATTCCAACATAACGACCCCATACATACCTCCAAGACAACCACTGCCTTGCTAAAGAAGCTGAGGGTAAAGGTGATGGACTGGACAAGCATGCCCCCAGACCTAAATCCTATTGAGTATCAGTGGGCCATCCTCACATGGAAGGAAGAGGAGCGCAAGGTCTCTAACATCCACCAGCTCTGTGATGTCATCATGGAGGAGTGGAAGAGGACTCCAGTGGCAACCTGTGCAGATCTGGTGAACTCCATGCCCAAGAGGGTTAAGGCAGTGCTGGAAAATAATGGTGGCCACACAAAATATTGACACTTTGGGCCCAATTTGCAAAAATGTGAGGGGTGTAATTTCTTTTGTGAGATACTGTATGTTATGAGTGCTGTTTATTAAATTATTAAATTAATTAATTAAATAATTAGTTATAACTTGTTTGGTGTTGAGATAATAAATGTATTATTTATTTATACCTACACTAAAGGACCACGACCTATTAGTCAAGTGTGATTATTTTAATGATTAATAAGTTCTGCCTACGATCCCATTCCAATTTCATAATAAGTCTAAAATGCAAAACTTCCCCCTACTTTCTGATGTCATAGATTTACAAATGTATGGCTTTAGTTGTATTGTATAATTTTAATGCATGGATTTGTATCGTATTGGGTTGTTGGAAAATGTAATTGAAGTCTCAGATGTAATTTCAAAGTAAAGCAGCAGTCTGAATCTGTTTAGTGTGTGGTACTTGAATTCTTGTTTTGTGTCTTCCTGTGCCTACAGCGACAGTAATTAGATTGTCTGTCACCCTGCAAAGGGCCATTGTCAGACAGGAAGTGCACGGGGAAACCTGTAATCAGAACCGCAATCTGATATATTTTTTGCACAGTGTTGGCAAAACTGTATTACAAATGCTGCTCGGAGGTGAAGCAAAATTAAATCAATTTACTAGATTCTTCAGTGGCTTGTTTTGTGCAGGTATAGATGGGGCCCAGACTAGAAGATGGAGGGAGGTCATTGGTAGGCAATCAGGTGTGAGGATTTTTTTTTTTTTTTACAAATGATATATTAGCCTTCTCCCTTTCGGTCAGTGCTTGTGTACACTGAGCTATGCATGCGCATGCACCGGAGTGTCATCATCAAAGACCAGCCAACCAAGCAGCCAGAGAGTCAGAACCCAGAAGGAAGACTGGGAGAAGATGGCAGCATATGTAAGGTAAGTCTGCCATAATGGGCTAGTATGCATACTAGCCCATTATGGCTAAAAGCTCCTGGGGTCCCCAAAAAAATAAGTAAAATTCCGCCTAGCAGCAATAGTGTTGTCGGTTCGAATACCAATCACGACACTATCTCCATAGAGTTTGCATGTTCTCCCTCTGCCTGTGTGGGTTAATTGGCTCCTGTCTAAATTGGCCCTAGTCTGTGTATGAAGGTGAGTTAGGGATCTTAGACTGTAAGCTCCTTGACTGATGTAAATGTATAATAAATATGTATAAAGCACTGCGTAAATTGACAGCGCTATATTAGTACCTATAATAACAGAGAAAGTGGTGTTATTCCCCTGGCTGCACTATTTATCGAGGATGTGTAAATCTCAGGACTGGATTAATACAATTGCAAATCTTTTGGCAGGTGAAACAACTTCATTAATCGTATTTAATATATGTATATAGATAGTAATACAAATGTATTGTGCTAAGCATGTGATAAGAGAAAAAATAATCTGAATCCATTAAGTGTTGAAAATAGCAAACACAGATGATGAAAGTGTCCTCAAGAAAGAGGGAATTATTCCACCACCCTATAGTTATCAGCAAGGCTTACCAAATGAATGTAACCTTCTTATTATAGGGAAGTCAGAAAATGCCTTAGGCTCTATGGGCTTATAGCCAAGCCTCCGATAGACAACCTCCTATAGCTAGGGTGTTGCTGTTTCCCCCCCGAGTCCCTCAATAGGTTCCCAATCACAGGATTACATGAACATTTATAGGGGGAAAGAAATCCATAGTGTGTACTGGAAACGTTTATATTTTATTAATAAAAGGTGTAAAACTCACAGTTCTCGAGTAATATAATGGCACAAAAGAACGCGCGATCGAGCAAATAAACAGCATCCAGACATCCGAGGCATGAAGATGTAAGGTGTGCCAAAACGCATAGGGCATGGCTTCCGCATTGTTTTGTGCCATTATGTAAAAAAAAACAAAAAAACTTTTATTAAAAAATGTACTAAACACTTACACTAGTCTGGTGAAATATAGCGCTGTATAAAACATCCATCCCAAGGGTAATGAGGTGAAAATATTGAATCAAAGAATGCAATGATGTCACAGACACAAGCTGCCACTGACGCATTTCATCATGATTGACATCGTCTGGGGTGTAGGAGCTGTGTCCCATCATTGCGTTTTTATATATCATAACATCCAATGGAAATTGTTCCTTCAATGCTTCAATAATGTAAATAACAATCTGGTTATCGATGTGCAAAATAGCCATCAAAGATTAGGCCAGTTTCAAGCCTCACTCTCAGCTCCTGATATACACAATAGCCATCTAAGATGACGTCGGGCGTGCATTTCAAGCTTCATTCTGAGAGCCGACACCACACATGGTGCCTGCTTCAAGAATCGATCTGGATGCCGCTCCGACCAACGGGGTATGTAATCCAAGCCTCGCTTTGAGCCTAGCTCCAGTAACAGAGCCGGCATTTACGGAAGGCAATAATATAAAAACTATTGAAGCATTGAACAGACGATTTCCATTGGATGACTACTATGGTATATATAAATGCAATGACCGGACACAGCTCCTACACCCCAGATGATATCAATTATGATAAAATGATTTGGGTGGAGCTTGTGTCTATGAGGTCATTGCAATCTTTGATTCAGGATTTTCTCCTCATTACCCTTGGGATGGATGTTTTATACAGCCCTGTATTTCACCAGACTATTGTAAGTGTTTAGTACATTTTTTAATACAAATTTAGTGATGGTTTTACACTGTGTGTGGATGCTTGGTATTCCTTTGCATATATTCACGAGATGGGAGTTTGACCTGTGAGTGCGGAGTGCAGTGACTGCCTACAATAGCCCTATCCTGAAGTGCTGGGAGATCTACGGTCGGATTGAGCTACTCTTGAAGTGATTGGAAATCACAAACAGCACTATTGACTCAATACCAATGGTATATGAGTCCACTTACTCTTGTAAGCGTGTTGGCTATACATTTGGTGGTGGATCACTAATTAGTTTTGGATGTACTATCTACTGTATATTCGTGGAAATTCACCTATTAACCTTTTCTGGACTCACTTTGTATGGTGGTTTGTCATGATGATTGATTCACACGACCATTGAACTTGCATTTTTTGACACATTGGACTATTTACATTTATATTTATATAGGTGTTTATTCACTTTATTTTTATACTCACATATCATTCAATGTTGCCTTGATTGATCATTCAATATGTATATGTACCCTTGTATTGTTATTTTTTAGATCTGCACCATGGTTTAAGTACTTCCATAGAGTAGGTTTATTGTACAGAACATGAACAGGCACCCCACCCAGAAAGCTCTCTCTAACATGTTTCGCCATCCCCCCGTACTGGGGCCTAATTGTAGAGCAAGTTCTTGTTTTGTGTGGCATAGGAAGTATGGCTCCCGAAGAAGTGGACACCTACGTAATGGAGATAAGAACCCTGGCAGCCTTGTCAATGGCTTAATTTTTGTGAGTAGTCTTATGGGGTTATTTACTGAAACTGGAGAGTGCAAAACCTGGTGCAGGTCTGCAAAGAAACCAATCAACTTCAAGGTTTTATTGCCAAAGCTTAACCTCCCTAGCGGTAATCCCGAGCGTGACTCGGGGTTGTTTTTTTATGCTAGGATCGGTAACCCCGAGTCACGCTCGGGGTAGACATTGCAGAGCCCGCAGCGGAGTTTCCTTACCTTCTCCTGGCGATCCAGCGATGATGTCCTCTGCTGTGATCGCCAGCGAGATCTCCGGCGAGTGTCGGCACTTTTTCGACCCCATCTGACTTCCTAGTTCCGTTCCCTGCGAGCCGCAGCGGCGCATGGGAGCGGAACTGGGCGCCAAATTCAAAAAGGTAAACACATAGTATACATACAGTATACTGTAATCTTACTGATTACAGTACTGTATGTAATAATTACACACCCCTTTGTCCCTAGTGGTCTGTCCAGTGCCCTGCATACACTTTTATATAATAAAAACTATTCTTTCTGCCTGGAAACTGGAGATTGTCCATAGCAACCAAAAAGTGTCCCTTTATGTCAAAAGTGGTTTTAGACCAGCTAGAAAACAGCGATAATAAAATAGAATCACTCGCAGAATTGAGCGATAACGATTTGTGGGGAAATTCGTCATCAAACACTAAATCTAATGACAGCGACAATTCTGCAACTGAGCAAATTTCAGTGTTTTTGATTTGATTACATTATTGAATAATTTTTATTATAATTAGATTACTATTTTTTATAATTATTTATAGTTATTTATTATATTATAATTTATAATTTTGTGTTTCAAACTTTATCATACCCGGGATGTCTACTAGACTCTGGTTTGCTCAGGTTTAAGTAAGTAATTACTAAGAATTGCAGGCCTATAATACATAACACCAAATTTCCATGCAAAATAATTGTACCGCTTTTGGTACATAATTCCAGAAAGAATCATACCGCCAGGGAGGTTAACTGAACATGCTGAAGTTAGAAGCTGATTGGCTACCATGCGCAGCCGCACTCAGATTCTGAGTGCACCAGTTTTAGTAAATCTCCCCCACAATGTTTTACATTTTATCCAGGGTGCCACCATTGTAAATCCTGTGCTATGGCACAACGAAAAACTAAGGGTTTGTGACTATATCGCTTTCTACTCTAGAGTTTAACATTTAAATAAAATAAATTCAATTCTCGAGTTTTTATTGGTGACTATTTAGTAACGGTAGCATAATGAAATGTGCCTTTTGACTGCTCTGCAACACTGATCTCCCTTCATATATGACAAATTCACTTTAAAGTGTAGCTAAAACCAAAATGTTTTAAAAAATTGGGTTTAAATGGTTCAATCTGTGTTCCATTTCGGAGAATTTGTTTCACTTCTGGTTCTATAAACACAATAAAACATCAGAGGAAATCTCTCTAAAGAAAAATAAACAAGTGTCCCTATTGGAAGATTTACCTGCTGTTCTTATTCTGGTAACACCTCATAATTTTCTGAGTCACCTGTCCAAAAAGAGTTGGTGACTCTAACCAGTGGGGACACAGGCAGTAATAAAAAGAGAGGCTTCCAACATTCCCTACTTTATCCAAAACTAAAAAGGGGAAATCTTCCTGTCTAAAATAGGTTTTCCTTCACCGGGGCCGCCATCAGGGGGGTACAGGCAGTACACCTGTAAGGGGCCCGGAGGTCCCCAGGGGCCCGGGTGCCCCCCCCCCTTTTTTTTTAATAAAAAAAAAAAAAAAAATTAATTTCTACTTTTTTTTTTAGAAGGGGCCCAGAGCTCCCCAGGGCCCCGGAGGTCCCCAGGGCCCCGGATGACAACCCCCTTTTTTTATATATATTTTTTTAATTACATTTTTTATTTTATTCATTTTTTTATTACATTTTTTTTTGTAAGGGGCCCAGAGGCCCCCAGAGGCCCGGAGGTCCCCAGGGCCCCAGATGGCAACCCCCCTTTTCTTGTTCTTTTGTTTTTTTTTGTTCGTCAGCACCCAAAGCCCCCCCGATCTCAACAATTCGCGGCGGCAGCACCCCTGCTTCTCAATTCGTGGCACCCCCCGCTTCTTAATTCGCGGCGGCAGCACCCCCCCCGGTTCTCCACTGCTCCAGGGGGCCCATGCCTGAACTGAAGCTGTGTAAAGACTTTCACTTTCTCTTGTGTCTACCGGAACTAAATGTAGTTCTTCTGAATATGACACAGACGGCAAAACAAATAAAACTGACAAAGTTTTAAACCAATTACTACTATCCAGATAGAAAGCAATTGGGCTGCGAGTTTGAAAATGACTTGCTAAGCTATTGCTAGACTTGCCAGGCTTAACAAATATGTTGTACAATTGCAGCAAGTCCGCATTGCATGATTCCAGATTAACTTTCTTTGCAAATATTCTGCAAGTCTGCTGCAAGTTCTGTTTCAGTTATGATAGTCATCCCAGCACAGGGGTCACTGTGGCTGAATTTTCATGCTGTAGACTTGCAGAGCAACTTTGCTCTTGCTAGAGACTTGCCACGCAATTTGCTACAAATTGGAAAAGTGCCAACTTGAACTTGTGCTTCGAGTGCTCTGCAAATGTACGGCTTGCCAGTGAAAATGTGCAGCAACTTAACAGACTTACAATTCAACACTGTGGCAAATTTGTGGCAAGTTATCCTTGCTATCTGGGTATCCCTACTATCCAAATTTATCTTCTATTCCATAATCCTACTATATAAAAATGGTCTTTAAATACACTATACATGTTGTATATGTAACACTGGATTTTGCTGGTTTGGTCGCCTTTCACCAAATGACCACAGAAAAGAGGTCATTGTCCAAATTTGTCAACCAATTGGAAAAATTAGAAAATTGGAAAAATATGTCACATTAATATGTCATTTTTAAAACAAATCTAATATATCATCCACATATACAAAATTTAGATAATTTCCTGAACTATATAAATATGAAAGACTTCACTTCCATTAAAAGGGAGTAGCCAGTACAAAAAAAAATCACATTGCACAGTGCCAAACATTTGATTTTGGTAATATTATACATATAAAGCAAGGAACAGCTCAAAATGTCAAACAATGCAATATTGTCTGCAGTATGACAATATCTCAGTTTTTTGATACACAGAAAGCTGGATGTGTCTGGAATGATAACAAAAGACTGAGTAATTCCTCTGCTTCAGACACAATTTCACCAATCAATATGCTAGATCTCTGTTCACGTGCAAGTGCATTTTTTTCTCATATGGAGGCAGTAATGACTATTGACATGTGCACACAGGTACGTTCCAAAATATACAGCAAAATGCGATGAGAGGACAAGAAATGTAGTAATACAAGCATAGTAAGCGCGTGCCTTTATTCTCGTTGAACAGCATTCTGCAAAGATGATGACATGTTTTCCTTCTATTCGACTACCTTCTGTAAATTATAATTTTAATTTAAAGAGCTCAATATGCTTTTTTTTGTGAATTTTTGGTTGTTTTATTTGAAAGTTAAAGGACCAATAAACTTAAAATTTAACCCACATTAATTAAAAGAGATATTAAAATATACAGTATATAGATATATTTTAAAAATGTTTAGGAACTTATCAAATTTATTAGATGTTGAAAAAGCTGTGACTGTGGTAAAAAAAAAAACATTTAAAATACAGATGACATTTATTAGTTATGTTTTTAAGCATCCATCTTTCTATCTACAATCTATTTACATTATCTGTCTATTTATCTATGCTGTATCTATCCATTTGTCTATCTTTCTATAAAACCCTGCCCCTGCAGGAGTATGCATATCCTCGAAATTTTCATGTGTGGAACTACTTAAATAGAGACCTGCAGCAGCAACTACATTTCTACAAATGTTTTGCATTCAAATAGGTTGTGAAGAATGTCCTTAAAGTATATTCTAACAAATTTAGAAAAATATATGCTTGTTGGTGTTTGATAAAATATACTGTATAATCTGCTGGGACCTGACACAAGTTATCATGCAGTTTCAGACAATCAAAGGTTGCACTGATCAGAAATGGTTCAGTTATAATGTCATATGCTATAACAATAGTTATTTTCAGCAATCAGATTCATATTTTTAGTTCTCTTTGCCAAGCATTGTTCAAAATAATAATGGTTATGACTAATAACTAGTGTTGAGCGAACCCGAACTGTAAAGTTCGGGTCCGTACCGAACTTTAGCTTTTTCCCGAACCCGAACCCGGACTTTGCGCAAAAGTCCGGGTTCGGGTTCGGCAATCTAATTACGCATTTAGAAATGCTTCAGGGGCCAGCCAATCACCTTTTGATTAGCTGGTGTGCCCTTAGAGGCCATCATAGCCATGCCTACTAATGGCATGGCTGTGATTGGTCAGTGCAACATGTGACCCAGCTTCTATATAAGCTAGAGGCACACAGCACACATGACACACCAGATTCAGAGATTAAAATCAGCGATCTGCATAGGTTTACCTGTTTGTGTTGCAGTGCAGTCTTTTTACACTGCCATGAGCCCAGTGTCAGAGAAAATCTAACTTTTAGGGGGAAAAAAAAGGCACTTTATTGTGCTCTTTTCCAAAAGACCCATAGGGCAAAAAAAATAAAAAAAAAAAAAAATTGCATTTTATTTTGCTCGTGCAAAAAAAGACCCGTTTAGGGCAAAAAAAAATAAAAAAAAATTTGCACTTTAATGTACGCTTGCAAAAAGAGCCATTCAGGGCCACAAAAAATAGTTTGCAGTGTGTTATACATATGTGGAGGTGTGTGAAATAAACAATTTCTATATAGTTTTCTCCTACTGTGCTATACTAAAAAAACAACATTTTTTTTAAATAGCATTTTCTGCAGTTCTGTAGCTGTGCGATTTAGCGGTTACGTACTGTGGGTGTGTTCTGCTCTTCCAAAAAACGCCTTTTAGGGACACAAAAAATAGTTTGCAGTGTGTTATACATATTTGGAGGTGTGTGAAATAAACAATTTCTAAATAGTTTTCTTCTACTGTGCTATACTAAAAAAAACTCATTTTTTTTGAATAGCATTTTCTGCAGTTCTGTAGCTGTGCGATTCAGCGGTTACGTACTGTGGGTGTGTTCTGCTCTTCCAAAAACACCCATTTAGGGCAACATCCTAAATTTGGAAAATATGAGGAGAAGGTCAAAGGGACGTGGTGGCCCCGGTCGTGGTGCTGCTGGTGGAGCTCCTGTTGCAGGGAGAGGACGTGGTGGATCTGTGTCAGATACACGCACAAGTGAAACACCTTCCTCAGGTGCGAGTAGGCGACCGAGCCTGCGGCGGTATTTTGTCACGCCTAATGAGGCTGTACGAATGTTTAGGCCAGGACAAGTACAGGCGATAGTAGATTGGGTTGCTGACAGTGCCTCGGGTTCCTTCACATTGTCTCCCACCCACTCTTCTGATGAAAGATCAGAGTTGGCACCTGAAACCCATGTCCATCAGTCTTTCACCTCACCCCCTTGCAAATCAGCCAAGCAGTCTGAGCCCCAAATCATGCAGCAGTCTCTTCTGCTTTTCGATGACTCTGTTAGCAGGGTTTCCCAGGGCCATCCACCTAGCCCTGCCCCAGAAGTGGAAGAGATTGAGTGCACCGATGCCCAACCACTTATGTTTCATGATGAGTACATGGGAGGACCATCGCAGTACGTCTCGGATGATGACGAAACACAGGTGCCAACTGCTGCTGCTTTCGCAATTGTGCAGACAGACAAGGAGGGCAGGGGTGAAGACTGGGTGGAAGATGATGAGGTCCTCGACCCCACATGGAATGAACGTTATGCAGGTGACCAGTGTAGTTTGGAGGAAGAGGCGGTGGTCGCACAGAGCCACCAGCACAGCAGAAGAGGGAGCAGGGTGCAAAAGCGGAGCGTCCGTCCGCTAGACAGTATGTCTGCTACTGCCCAATGCAGCAAGGGACCGAGCACACCAAAGCCAGGTCCAAGGAGTTCCCTAGCGTGGCAGTTCTTCACACAATGTGCTGATGACAAGACACGAGTGGTTTGCAGGCTGTCAATCAGAGGCTGAAGCGAGGCATAAACGTTCTCAACCTGAGCACAACCTGCATGACCAGGCATCTAAGTGCAAAGCACGAGCTGCAGTGGAGTAGACACCTCAAAAACCAAGAAAGGTCTCTGGCTCCTCCTGCTTCCTCTTCTGCTGCAGTCTCGGCCTCTTCATCCACCTCTGTAGTGACAGTGGCACCTGCCACCCCGCAAACAGAGGATCTGCCAGCAACACTACCACCTGGGTCACCGACCATCTCCACAATGTCCCATGGAAGCGTTCAGCTCTCTATCTCCCAAACATTGGAGCGGAAGAGGAAGTACCCCCCTAGCAACCCGCGATCCCTGGCCCTGAATGCCAGCATTTCAAAACTCCTGGCCTTTGAAATGCTGTCATTCCGTATGGTGGAGACACAGAGTTTTAAAAGCCTGATGGCATTGGCTGTCCCACAGTACATCGTGCCCAGCCGCCACTATTTTTCCAGGTGAGCCATCGCTTCCCTGCACAACCAAGTGGGGGACAAAATCAGGTGTGCACTGCGCAATGCCATCTGTGGCAAGGTCCACCTAACTACGGATGCGTGGACCAGTAAGCACGGTCAGGGACGTTATATCTCCCTAACAGCACACTGGGTAAATGCAGTGGCGGCTGGGCCTGAGGCAGATAGCAGTTTGGCGCATGTCCTTCCACCACCGAGGATTGCAGGGCGCTTCAGTTTGCCTCCTGTTGCTAACTCCTCCTACTCCGCTTCCTCATCCTCTACCGCCTCCTCATCCAGTCAGTGTAACACCTTCACCACCAACTTCAGCACAGCCAGGGGTAAACGACAGCAGGCAGTTTTAAAACTTTCCTGTTTGGGGGAAAAACCCCACACCGCGCAGGAGTTGTGGAGGGACATGGAACAACAGACCAATGAGTGGTTTCTGTCAGTGAGCCTCAAGCCCGGCCTGGTGGTGTGCGATAATGGGCGAAATCTCGTAGCAGCTCTGGGCCTAGCCGGTTTGACGCACATCCCTTGCCTGGCGCATGTGCTGAACTTGGTGGTCCAGAGGTTCCTTAAAAATTACCCCAATATGCCAGAGCTGCTGCAGAAAGTGCGGGCTGTGTGTGCGCACTTTCGGCGTTCTCACCCTGCTGCTGCTCGCCTGTCAGCGCTGCAGCGTAACTTCGGCCTTCCCGCTCACCGCCTCATATGTGACGTGCCCACAAGGTGGAACTCCACCTTGCACATGCTGGCCAGACTGTGCGAGCAGCAGCAGGCGATAGTGGAGTTTCAGCTGCAGCAATCACGCGTGAGTCGCTCTGCGGAACAGCACCACTTCACCACCAATAACTGGGCCTCCATGCGAGACCTGTGTGCCTTGTTGTGCTGTTTCGAGTACTCCACCAACATGTCCAGTGCCAATGACGCCGTTCTTAGCGTTACTATCCCAGTTCTATGCCTCCTTGAAAAAACGCTTCGGGCGATGATGGAAGAGGATGTGGCACAGGAGGAGGAGGAGGAGGAAGCGGGATCATTTCAAAGGCTTTCAGGGCAGTCTTTCACAAGTGGCAACGAGGGTGGGTTCCTGCACCAACAAACGCGAGGTACACAATTGTCCGGCAGAAAGGGCACAGTTCTGGAGGATGACGAGGTGGAGGAGGAGATGGAGGAGGAGGAGGAGGAGGAGGAGGAGCCATTTTCACAGCAGGGTGGCACCCAGACCAGCTCGTGGCCATCACTGGTGCGTGGCTGGGGGGATACAGAGGACACAGACGATACACCTCCCACAGAGGATAGCTTTTCTTTGCCTCTGGGCAGCCTGGCACACATGAGCGATTACATGCTGCAGTGTTTCCGCAATGACCGCCGAGTTGCCCACATTTTAACTGGTGCTGATTACTGGGTGGCCACCCTGCTGGATCCCCGTTACAAGGACAACGTACCGTCCTTAATTCCCTCACTGGAGCGGGATCGTAAGATGCGCGAGTACAAGCGCACGCTGGTAGACGCGCTGCTGGTGGCATTCCCACCTGACAGCGGGCGTACGGTGGAAGCACAAGGCGAAGGCAGAGGAGGAGGAAGAGGTCGCCAACGCAGCCGGGGGACCGGCAGCACCTCAGAAGGCAGGGTTAGCATGGCTGAAATGTGGAAAAGCTTTGTCAGCACGCCACAACAACCAGCACCACCAGCTGAGATGGAACGTCTTAGCAGGAGGCAGCATTTCACCAACATGGTTGAGCAGTATGTGTCCACAGGCCTACACGTACTGGATGACGGGTCTGCCCCCTTTAACTTCTGGGTCTCCAAATTGGGCACATGGCCTGAGCTTGCCCTTTATGCCTTGGAGGTGCTGGCCTGCCCTGCAGCCAGTGTATTATCTGAACGTGTATTTAGCACGGCAGGGGGCGTTATCACAGACAAGCGCAGCCGCCTGTCCAGAGCCAATGTGGACAAGCTCACGTTCATTAAAATGAACCAGGCATGGATCCCACAGGACTTGTCCGTACCTTGTGCAGAATAGACATGTATACCGGTGTTGTGACAAAAACTGTCCGGCCATCGGATTGTGTCCGGCCCATACTGCGAAGGCGCAGCGCTTGCGCAGTACAGAGGACAAGGAGATTCACAAAATCTCCGAAGATGAACGGCGCCTGCGCTGTGAGTGCAGGTTCAAGCCCCACCATCCAAGTGGACATACGGTAGCACATAGTAACAGGGCCCCTCACGGGCTCGGTTCGATCGCCACGCTTCGGGCACGGCCTCACTTGGCTCGGCTTGAACCACGGATGGTGTGGCCTTCACCTGAACTCACCACGCAGGCGCCGTTCGTCTTGGGAGATTTTCGAAATCCCCTTGTCCTACATACTGAGCAAGCGCAGTACAGGGTGGACACTATTTGACGGGGGACAGAATTCGACACATCACCGGCCTTACCCAGCCATTGTTGTATTTTTGAACCAGCGTTGACTACCTCGTCCTCCTCCACCGCCGCTTCCACCTACACAGCCACATCCACCGCCACCTCAACCTCCTACTCCATATGGACCTCGTCCTCCTAGGTCAAGATTATTATTTTTTATTTTTATTTTTTTTATGTTATTTTAAGTTATTTCCCTATCCACATTTGTTTGCAGAGCACTTGCCATGCTCTTAACAACATTTTGCTGCCATGTGCAGCCCTCCAGCCCTTTCCATTACTTTTTTAGAGCCTTTTTAGTCCTTAGAAGTCCGGGTCCCCATTGACTTCAATGGGGTTCGGGTTCGGGTCCGGGTTCGGGCTAAAGTTCGGTCCCGAACCCGAACTTTTTTCCAAAGTTCGGCCGAACCCGTCGAACCCGAACATCCAGGTGTCCGCTCAACTCTACTAATAACGATTGTTACAGCACTATGACCTGAAACGGAGATTTTTTTTTAATATAAATTACTTTACTGAAATCGATTGAAATTCACATTAATAAAACAAACAAGTAAAACAAACCTCTGGTACTTCTCTTTCCTTTTATCTATACTTCCCCCTCCTTTTAGACTTGTATATCTTTATTTTTCCTATTCCTATCTTTTCCTGACCTCCCCCTCCACTTATCCCCCCCCATTAATCCATCCTTCTCCCTGTGTGTTACCTCCCCTCCCTCCCCCCCCCGGGGGAGTGACCCTCGCACCCACTCTTTGAGTAAGTTCCTATCATATTCGATAGCCAGATTCCCTCTCCAGCATCTTCCTAACGCCCCACAATGCAGACCCCTCCTAGAACAATTGTCCCTCTGACCCTGAAATGTGTCTCGTTGAACACGAAAGGCCTTAACGTGCCAGAAAAAAGGTCGCAGGTCCTATCTTCGCTTACCAAACATAAGGCTCACTTTATTTTTTTACAGGAGACTCATTTTCGATCTGATGCCGTCCCTAAACTTTCTAACCACATATACCGATCCGCCCTTCATGCCACCAACCCGGTGTCCAAATCCAAGGGGGTATCGATTCTTATATCGAGACACGCCAATTTTCTTCTGACTGACTCCCTGGTGGATCCAGAAGGAAGATTTATCTTTATTAAGGGAGCATACGCATCGAAGCCAATTACTCTGGCTAACATCTATTGCCCTAACGAACATCAGGTCTCCTTCCTCCGTAAGATTTGTGCCCTCCTGGCCACATTCAAGAGCGGTCTAGTCCTCTTGGGTGGCGACTTCAATGTACCTTTAAACCCCATCCTAGATACCTCTACAGGTCCGTCAATACTTACATATAAGGCATTACGTCACATCAAAGCCCAATTACAATCCCTGAACCTTCATGACACATGGCGCACCCTTTACCCCTCAACCAAAGACTACACATTTTTCTCGGCCCCGCACCAGAAATACTCAAGAATCGACCTGTTTTTCCTTTCCCAGTCTGACCTCCCCGCCCTTCATCACTCTTCCATCGAGCCGATGTTCCTCTCAGACCACCACCCCATTACTGTCACACTATCGTTTCCAGAAACCTACCCCAAGACCAAAGTCTGGCGGTTTAACCCTTCCTGCTTGAAAGACCCAATTATCCTGGAACGCATCCGCACACGTATTAAGCTATACTTCCAGGAAAATGCTAGTCCTGACATCTCTCCACTGTCCCTATGGGAAGCCCACAAGTGTGTGATTAGGGGGGAACTGCTGACCCTTAATTCTCAGGCCAAAAAACTTCATCAGGAAAGAATACACTCCCTCCTCACAAGGTTTAGATCATTAGAATTATCCCATAAACAATCACAAGCCCAGATCACCCTACAGGATCTAATTCAGACCCGCTTGCTTCTCGCTGAGGAACTGGGTAAACGCACAAAGAGACGATACATCTTAGGCCAGAGGGTGTTTTATGAACAGGGCAACAAGAGCGGCCGCCTTTTAGCTTGATCAGTTCAGACGGCCAAACCCTCGTCCACCATACACGCCTTACGCGATCCCAGGGGTACTCTCCTGGCCAAGAGCGAGGACATTGCAAAAGAATTCGAATCTTTTTACAGTAAGCTCTACAACCTTCACCCCAGGCAGCCGCTCCGAATCTCGGGTGATACACGCCAAGCACTCATTACGGATTTTCTCTCTCAGTATGGCCCCACACCTCTGTCTTCCCAGCAGGCACAATCCCTAGAGGGGCAATTCTCGCTAGGGGAGCTAGAGACAGTCCTGAAACAAATGAAGCTAGGCAAAAGTCCGGGCCCCGATGGGTTCACTCTCCAGTATTACAAATCTTTTGTTGACGTCCTGTCTCCCAACCTCCTACAGATGTTTAATGCCCTGGCCAACCCGCGAGACCGACCAACCAGACTGCTAGAGGCACACATCTCCGTAATCCCCAAGGAAGGGAAGGATCCCCTTCAGGTAGCCAATTATAGGCCAATCTCACTCCTTAATGTGGACATAAAAATCTATTCCAAAATACTTGCCAACAGGTTGACGCCTCTGATCCCTGGTCTTATATCCAGGGACCAAGTGGGCTTTGTTCCGGGTCGAGAGGCCCGTGACAACACCATACGAACCCTTACCTACATCATTGGCTCACCTCAACTAAAACCCCGGGATTCCTACTTTCGCTGGATGCAGAGAAGGCGTTTGACAGGGTGGCTTGGGACTATATGCGAGAAGTCCTAAAAGGCATAGGCCTGGAAGACCGCATGCTCGCCTCCATAATGGCATTATACGCTGGTCCCACGGCGGCGGTGAGAGTTAACGGCCACCTGTCGAACGCCTTCCCCATCAACAATGGCACTCGCCAAGGCTGCCCCCTCTCCCCCCTGATCTACATCCTCTCCCTAGAACCCCTTTTAAACAAACTTAGAGAAAACGCGGATGTTAAGGGACTGATGGTTAAGGGCAGGGAATATAAAGTAGCCGCCTTCGCGGACGACATCCTGCTCTCTCTCGCTTCGCCGCGTACCTCCCTCCCATCGCTCTTGGAAGATTTGGAAGCCTTTGGGGTAATCTCAAACCTGAAAATTAACTACACAAAGTCCCAGGCCCTGAATGTCACCCTTCCATTACAGGAGGTCGCCCACTGTCAGGAGTCCTTCCCATTTCATTGGGAAAAGACCGCAATTTCCTACCTTGGAATCCGAATCCCGCCCTGTCTTAAGGATCTTTATGCCCTTAACTTCCTCCCGGCTCTGAGCAAGGCCCAAGAACACCTTAGGGAATGGTCGACACTTAATGTCTCGTAGTTTGGCCGGGCCGCCCTGATTAAAATGATCATACTCCCACGTCTGCTGTATCTGTTCCAAACCATCCCATTGTCTATCCCCGCAGGATTTTTCTCTTCCTATCGAAATGCATGCTCCACATTTTTGTGGAAAGCCTCCCCCCCTAGAATCAAATACGAGAGATTTTTTTTTATATAAATTACTTTACTGAAATCGATTGAAATTCACATTAATAAAACCATATTAATTATACTTCCCCAAGAGAGAAAAAATCAGTAATAAGCTACCAATAAATAATTTAAACACAATGAACCAGTGTACAATCTCGCCCTTTATATCACAATTAGGCAATTGAAAAACCGATTTAGTAACCATTGCAGGATTAGTGTGATCGTTAAAGATACCTGACTCAAGTTTAAACAGCTGGCCTTATTCACTAAGCTGAATGAATAGTCATTGCTCTAATCTAGGGATGGGCAAATGGTTCGGCCCAAAAGTTCGGGCTTACACAATTGTCTGTTCGGCCATTCCGCGGAACAACCGAATTTGCAGGGTGTTCACCCCGACGAACACCCTGCAATGCACTGAGCGCTGCAGGGCACAGTGTAAGCTGGTTGTTAAGGAGCTGGGCTGGGAAGCCAGTAGTGGCATTCTTAACAACTGATGAGTCATCAGCTGTCAATGGGTTTCCCCGCTGACAGCTGAAAAAATAAAAAAAATGTCCGGTTAAAAAATAAAGAAAAAAATGGCGTGGGGTCCCCCCAGTCCATACAAGGCTCTTCGGGGCTCTACCAAGAGCCGGTGGTTGTGGGCGTCTGCGAGCAGGGGGCTTATCGGAATCAGGAAGTCCCCTTTAACAAGGGGGCCCCCAGATCCCGGCCCCCCATGTGAATGAGTATCGGGTACATCGGGTACCCCTACCCATTCACCAAAAAAGTGTCAAAAAGTAATAAAAACAAGAGACAAGTTTTTGACAATTCCTTTATTAAAAAACAAACAAAACAAAAACAGTGTCCCTCGATGTAAATCCATCGTCAATCATCCCGACCCAAAAAATTAAAAAAATTAAAAACACTCTGCCTCCTGGGACAGCTTCCTGCTGAATGCCTGCTCTGCGCTTTGACATTTCTTATATAGGTAAGGGGTGAGGCCACTTGACTACCTGCCTCTTTGGTGCCGTCCTTTCTGAGGTCACAGGTCCAGCATGCACCAGTCCGTGATATCAGAAGGGGGCGGTGCCACCCCCTTTCCTAACCTGCCAGGCTGCATGCCCAAATTAGGGTCTGGTAGGAATTTTGGGAGAGGAACCCCACGCTGTTTTTTTTATTTTGGCGTGGGGTTCCCCCCCAAATCCATACCAGTCCCGGAGGTTTTTTTAATATCCAGTGCTGGCAATTGTAAACGTGAGTCATTTTAAATGGCGTTTTTTTTTCTTTATGAATGTCATTTTTGCTGCAGCATGTTTTGTGCATGCTACAGATGTTCCACTTTACAGGCACATTAAGGGGACCCCCAGGCTTTATATTTAAAGGATTTTTAATTTTTATTGTTGCACTAATTAAAATCACTGCTCCTGAAAAAACAATCGTTTTAAAAAAACATTTTTTGCATTGATATATGTCCCCCAGGGTAGTACCCAGACCCCCCCATACCACTTTTATGGCAAATTACTTGCATATAAGCCTTCAAAATGATTTTTCCTGTTCGGCTCCAATGGGGTTTGCCGTTTGGGTTAGAACATTTTCCCTGTTCGGGAGTTCTGCTGCGAACCAAACAGGGGGGTGTTCGACCCATGTCTACTGTAATCCTTTAAAAAATAAGCCCTATTAACTGTGTGTGTCATAATTTTTTAATCTTGGGCATTGGTTGTGTATTTTTTATCATTCTATATTGCAAACAGGCATGAATTATATACTATATAATATGTAAATGTTGGGTATATATTTTTTATCTTTTTACTATACCTCGCCATATTATTTGAAATTTACTTTAGGCACAAATCTGGAACCTTGGGAGAAGTAAACCAATCCTACGATGGTTACTGCAGATTTTTAATCAATTTATTCAGGCAGTTGTCACTGACTATTTAAAAGCTACCCTTTTTTGGCACTGTGCACTTAAAATACCTCATACCCCAGATTTGACAAAACCCCTGCTATATCCCCATATATCAAATAAGAAAAAATAAATCAGAGCAGAAACGGTTAGGCATGTTTTTTTTTAAAACTGGCCTGGCAACAGGACAGTACATGAACGTGACCAGACAGAATAGGCTAAAATGTGGATATACAAACAAAGGAGTTGTTTTTCTGTACTCGAAAGAAAAAGACTATCAGCAGGCAGGTTTTATTAAGCAAATTGAAGAAGGCAAGACAAATAAAAGTGCACTGTCCCAGAGACACCTCAAAAATAAGTTGGCCAGTAGCAAGGTGGCAGTTTTACGTATCCAGGTGAAATAGCCCAAACCATGCAGACAAAAACAAGGAACGTGGGTTTCTACAATAAAAATTGCAGTGTACTTTATCCAATAAACCTGTGGAAAAAACTGCAGGACAATAAGTAAGCTGCTCAAACAGGCCACAATGTGTTAAAGTGTTACTAAACCCACAACAGTAAAATCAGTCTGTATATACAGCATAGCATGCTTGTTATACTCACTGTGGAACTTAAGGAGGTTAATCTTGTGCATTGTGTAAAAAGGCTGTTTTATCCTGTATGCACAGATCCTCCCCCCTCCTGCACTGTCTGGGGAAGGCCAGCTAACACAGGCAGGGTAGCCAACCTGCACATGCTCAGTTGTGTCTTTTATGCTGGAGAGAATAATTACTTGTTTTTAGAGCTAGACATATCACATGATATTGGCATCACACATGTGGGAGTGTATACAGGCTGAAGTGAAAATCTCCACCTCCTGAACTCTCAGCACTGGAGAAACTGTGCAGTTTATTACTGATTGTGGTATACAGATCAGCCAAAAAGGTATATAATGGCAGTATTTTAATGTAAAAAGAAGATTTATAAGCTGTGGGCACTGTGGGGGGGGGGTGTCAGATGAACTATTTTCATATTACTGGGTTTAGTAACACTTTAAGTCATGGCGGGTTTCTTTTCGTCAAACGCCAAGCAAAGATGCCACCCTGAGATTACCCAAGAGTCGCAAACTGGGAGCTCCAGTTACTATTACCTTTTGCAGGATGAGCGGGTGAATGCCAGACACTCAGCTCTTTAGATTTTGTGCCTTGGGTCTTGGGCAAATTGTCCACTGACACCACATTTTCAAAACAACAAGTTCAGGGCTAAAGAGCTAATTACGCTCATAAAGGCAACACCCTTTTTTTAAAGATTCAGGTAGGACTAATGTCAAAAGCATACAGAACCTGTGCCTTTGACATACAGAACCTGTGCTTTTGACATTAGGTATGCCTGACTTTTTTAATAAAGGGTGTTGCCTCAATGTAAAGGCAGCTATGGCAATAGGAGGAATGAATATGTGGTGCACACTTCTTTAGTGCTTTAGCTTTATTTTTTAAGAGTAAACTTTCCTATAGATTTCAGATCTTTGTGGCTTCTACTTCTGCTGGTCAGACTTATTACTGCTTGATAAAAAAAAAAAATCAGGTGTCGCAGCCAAAACTACCTAAAAAAAGTGTTGTTTTTTTTGTTCTAGACTAAAATTAATCAGATTGAGTTGCTGCTGCTGTATTTATTCTAAACTAAATGTAAAAGGTAAATTCATTTACACATAAAAAATATATAATAAAAGAATATGGTACTACTGGCACTGTGAAAATTGTTCTGTTCTGTAACACCCCAAATAGCTTAAACACTTGCTGCCCAGCATACATATATAAATGGCTTGAGCAACAAGTGGTTTTACCAGGATCATGAATGATTACAGCTGCAGCCACGAACCCTGGTACAATTTTTAATACAAGCATATGGCTTTCCTATAAAAGTGATTTGAGCGGCCTTACTTTTACAGACCTGCAGAGCCTCCTCCCCACCACCACTATTGCCTACTGTTGCCCCGGGAAGCCCAGGACCATGGTAAGAAGTGGGATCAGTTGCCCACAGAAAAGATGGAGGAGCATATGTTCCCCCATCTCCTCAGAAACTAATGAAGCCAGAAGGATTTCGTCACTTCTGGTTTTAGAGCTGTCCTTCCCTGGCCGTTACAGCCAAAAAAGTTCAATAAAAAAAAAGGTATTTCTTTTTAATAAAATGTAAAATAAAAATAAAAGCACCTCCGTCCCCTGTGCTCAAACAAATGTTAGTAATTCCAGCACACATATGTGTATGATAATTGCACCACACATGTGAGGTATCACTGCAAGCCTAGGAGTGAGAGTAATAATGCTAGCACCATAGCTCATGTTTAACTCTAAACTGATAACCTGTAAAGGCTTTTAAAATGTTGTCTAAGGACAGTTCTAGGTACCGTAGTTTGTAGCCGATTCACAGTTGTGCGCAATTTTAAATCTTGACATGATTGGTATCTATTTACTCAAAACAATATCATATTTCATATTTTACCAAAAAAATTGTACTATATTGTGTTTGTGAAACGAAAATTCATTTTAATGAATTTTCACTGATAAAGGGCTGCATAAAATATTGTGTGACATAAACAAATTTCAACAGCCTCAATTTCATACTCCAGGGCTTTGCTTTCAGAAAATATATAATGTTTGCGGGTTCTAAGTCATTTTCTAGCAAAAAAAAAAGTGCTGACTTAAAGCGGAGGTTCCGCGGTCCATCTTTTTTTTTTTTTTTTAGTCCATTCAATTTGGATAGAGATTACAATGTAGTACTCACTCGTCTGGCGTTTTTATTCATCCCCCGCCCGTTTTCTTTAAGAATAAATACTTTAATACAGTGATCCATAGCTTTTCCATTTTGCTTGTGGGCATCCTGAAGCCCACAAGCACGGACTTCCGGGTAGCGGTGAATGCGCGCCTCCCCGCATTCACCGCTCTATCTCGCGCATGAGCAGCGCCGTCAACATTTCCTGTCCTAGCCAATCAGCTGTGCAGGTAATGTCCGCCCTCGTCACGTGACCGGGTAGTTGAGTCACGTGACGAGTGAAATCTCGAGAGATTTCGCTGGAACGCATCTCCTGGGAAGCATGACAGATTGCTCCCAGGAGACATTGCGCAGACCTCCCATGACACACAGCGCGGCCGGGGAAACTTAATACACGCCTACTCCCGCGGGAGGAAAAGACGGAAGTGCCAAATTGTACAGCTGATTCACCTTTATTAGAGCCGAACGAAAAAAAAAGGTAAGTGAAATGTGTATGTAAATTATGCAGGGAGATTGTTAATGTAAAGTTAAAATTTAGGGCGAACCTCCGCTTTAAAATTTATGTGAGAAATGTCAATATTTCTCAGTTAGGCAAGTCGTTAAAAGCACTCCACAAACATGTAATTTATAGGATTGGTTTTTTTTCCATGTTGTCCTCTGAAGACACGTTAAAAAGACCCTTTCCCTGCTGTATGGTGTTCAAATTTTTTTTTGCTTTGTTAAATGTTCCCAACGGTGGTGCCCAGCTCCAGATCCCATTTTTTAATGAATATTTCATGAATTGAAACCAGGCAGATTAAGTGAGGTACAACACCAATATCAGAATGCACAATGCATACCCTCTTAGCTGTACTAGGTATAACTGCGGACATACACAGGGCACATCTCCTAACCATGATGATTCACAGTGAGCTAAGAAGTATCTCAAAATCCAGCCATTTGCATCTCTATGGCCACTCTTTGACCTCTGCAGATAGGCTGTGATTTCTGGTGTCACCGACATGACAAGTGTGTGTGTGTAAATATGTTAAGTTAATATCTTTCTTTTATGTAAGCCTTTTTTTGGTTTATTGGTCCTTTAAGTAATAAATTGATTTATTACGTTAATACAATTGATATAATTCAGAGCTCTAGTGATTACAGACATTTTGAAAATGTTTTATGACTGATTTTATTTAAACTAATATATAAATATATATATATTTTTTTTAATTTGACAACTGCATCTAATTCCATTGTAAGGAAACACTGCATGCATTCCACACCCATCTGTGTGCAACTATGGGAATCATCCTGCCATCCAATCAGCTTCATCAATATGATTTTTCTTTATTCTACTTAAAGCAGAACTTTGCTCACTCACACTAGCGTTGCTAGCCAGGTGCGGGGGGGGGGCAGGCCGCACCCGGGTGACACCCACCAGAGGGGTGACACCCGTGGGTAGCGCAGCGGCACCACACTGACATCGCCCGCTGCCCTGTGCCTTAGGCTCACGCTGCGGCTGTGTCCCTCAGCGGAGCGGAAGGAAGCCGCCGCCCCCTCTGCCTCCTCTCTGTTTACATCCACAGAGGAGGAGGAGGAGCCCGCGCTCGAGAGACACACCGCTGTGTGTATCTGCCGCTCTGTTCTGAGGTCTGTAAGGTAAGGGCGGCATCTTTACTGATGGGGGGAGGGGGTGTCTGTACTGCTGGGGTCTGCACTAGGGGGACTTTGCACCAGGGGGGCTGTAACTGAGGGGGTGTCTGTACTGAGGGGGGTCTGGTACTGAGGGGGGTGTCTGTACTGAGGGGGGTGTCTGTACTGAGGGGGGTGTCTGTAACTGAGGGGGGTGTCTGTAACTGAGGGGGTGTCTGTACTGAGGGGGGTGTCTGTACTGAGGGGGGTGTCTGTACTGAGGGGGGTGTCTGTACTGAGGGGGGGTCTGTAACTGAGGGGGGTGTCTGTAACTGAGGGGGTGTCTGTACTATGGGAGGGGTCTGTAACTGAGGGGGGACTGTAACTGAGGGGGGTGTCTGTACTGAGGGGGGGTCTGTAACTGAGGGGGATGTCTGTAACTGAGGGGGTGTCTGTACTGAGGGGGGGTGTCTGTACTGAGGGGGGTGTCTGTACGAGGGGTGTCTGTAGCTGAGGGGGGTGTCTGTAACTGAGGGGGTCTGCACTGAGGTGGGGGTGCCTGTACTGATGGAGCGGTCTGCACTGAGGTGGGGGTGTCTGTACTGAGGGGGAGGTTCATACTGAGGGAGGCGGGTCTATATTGATAGCGGGGAGTCTGTACTTAGTGGAGCGGGTTTGTACTGAGGGAAGGGATCTATACCGTGGGAGTGGGGTCTGTAGTTAGTGGAGGGGGGTCTGTACTGAGGGGGTACTATAGTTGTTGGGGGGTGACACCATTTTTATTCGCACCGGGTGACACCAACCCTAGTGACGCCACTGCTCACTCAGTCAACATTTTTTTTTTTTACACTTCTGCAGTTATTTACTGGCTTGCATGCCTAGGAGTCTTCAGGAGGGGTTTTCTCAGCTAAGGACTTCCTCTTGCCTGCATACCTGTGCTAAGGGCAGATGGATTCCAGGAGGTAAATGCTACATGAATCGTCTGCCCTTACACAAGATGATCACAGCCAGAAATGCTAGTGTTTTTCAAAGTGATTTCTCAGCAAAATAAAACTTGAAGACATGGTTGGGTGGGTGAGTTTGCTTTAAATATTAGAAATTAATTGAAGCATTTTGGTTTGTGATTCTTAGATGCAGTAAAGTTCCACTTTAAGCTGATTAAAGCAAACCCAAATTAATTAAATATTGCTTCTTTAGTAAAACATAGGAGTTATTAAGGGTGATTTACTAAAGATTTACTGAATTTCCATTCTGCAAAGTGAGTATTATTTTTTTTAGCCCACTAAACAAGAGTAAAGATATGTTCACTTCAGTTGTGCAATAATATGCAAGCAAATTTCTTTTTTTTTTATTTCCCTTGCACATAATTGAGTATTCAAACTGATGAAAGATTCACCTTATTCCCTGAGGACATATTTATAAAGCAATAAATGTGACAATTACCAAAGATTCACTGCAGGTAATTCTTCCTAATGCATGTGCACTGAGAATGAGTAATTTCCTATGAACGTTTGATGAATATCACATTGACTGCTTTTGAACAAATATACCAAAATGCTTCCAACTGTATACTAAACGGACCAAAAGGGGGCAAAAAAATAAAATCATTGTAAGGGTTTAACTTACACTTTATTGCAGCAGGAAATTCATTGAGGGATTACAGTCTTCCATGTTACAACTCAGAGGAGTGAGGTGCTGTGGTCAAATTTTAATTTACTACAAAATATTGTTTTGATTTATTAATTTTAAGTATCAATTCACAATATATTAACAGTTATTCATCTTGACATTAACTTTAAGTTAATGCACATTTAGCCTGATCTACAGTAACTTGTTCATCTTCTTGGCAGAGAAGCTTCAATGATCAGCCCCACTCACCATTGTGGTTTCTGCTATTGAACCAAAGCTGTTGATAAATATGTTGCAGGTAACATTTACAGGAGGACCTGTAAGTTAAAATAACAGACAGAAAAAAGAAAATGACAGTTTGTGTACATGATATACATTCATCTCTGGCTTTAGCCAGCACAGAATAGCACTTACCATTGTGGTCTCGGTGACTGATCCAAAACTGTTTATAAAAATATTGCAAGTAACGTTTATTGGAGGACCTGCGAAATGCAATAAGAATGTTTGCAAGAGATGTGAAAACAAAGGAAGGCAATGACTCTCATCTGTAAAAACTGGTACAGATTCCGAGGTAACGAAGAGGGAAAAAAACATATTTCACCACACAAAAAACAAGCATTATGGATGCGTGTTAGATAAAACATACAAACAACATAAAAATGTCACTTGGTGTTTTTGAAACAAGTGGTCATCTGAAAACATAAAATGAGATAATGCTTGATACTGAATTTTGGCAATGTGTTATAATGGAAAGAAAATGTAAAAGCTTTAACCGTGCAAAAGCAGACATTTTTTCAACAAGTGTTTAAGCCATTTAAGTCAGTGAGCTTTACATTCTATTTAGGAATTTGATCAGCGACATTTAGGAATCTTCAGACTTTACAAGTCATCAAAAAGGCAAATGTAAATGTATTTAGGGCAAAAAAATTAAACAATACAATGAGTCAATGACATCATCATGGCAAAATCATTCTAAATTTCAACTTGTAAATTTAGGATAAGTATTAGATTACATTAGCTTATATTAGTATGGTCTGAATCATGTTATGTAAAATGACCTAGAATATAAATAGGTTTTAACCCTTTGAAATCAGACAGTGAATTGGTGATACATATATAACAAGTTTTGAAAATAACATTGATCATTTTATTGGTTGAATCTGAGATATTTTAGCCTGTTAACAGGGTTGACTAACAGGCATTGATGTGTATATAAGGTCCAGTTAAGCCTAGGCTAAGTAGGAAAACCCAAGGTTGCCTTTCTTTCATTGTATGACCCGATCTCTTATTTCAACTTTAATAGTTGACATGGAGCATAGAACTGATAACCTGTAATAGGGGTTCATGAGATCATATCATTGGAATCTAGGCCTGTCTAATAGTATCAATACATTCAGGCATATAGGTACCTTAACAGATTTAATAAGTAGTTACATTTTTAAACACTGTTTGTATTTTACAAATGCATCATTGTTAACAAAATTAAGGAGCAACTGTGTTGTTGTGCTACTAAACATTAGGGATAAAGGTTTTTACCTCCCTGAAACTTCACTGAAAATGAAGAGATATGGGTGAAATTGCTAGTTTGGGAAAATGAATTGTATGCAATGGGGGAGGCAAAATTAGGGTGGCTTTAAGTGCGTAATATGCTTTGATGGCTCTTGGGTGTTAAAGAAACCCCTTTCAACTAGCATAGACCTGTTCTTATGCCAAACAACAGTTCTCCATTACCCTCATTAGTTTATTATTTCACAAAAAAAAAACTGCTAAAAAATGAAAAAATTACAATACAATACAAAACAAATAATGAAATGAAAGAAAGAAAACCCAAATAAAAAGAACACTACATTGCAAAAAAACAAACCAACCCTAAATACATTATCAGGCTTATTTAACAGGAGCAAGCCAAGAGAAATTATGTTAGGTAACCCCCGGTATGTAATTACATTTCACATTCAATTACTTTAGAATGATCAGAACTTTTAATTAAAAATCAGACTGAAATGTTAATCCAGAGAATAAAGTTCCAAATATAATTAAAAGATTTAAGACAAAATTTCCTTTGAACTCTCTCATTGAAAGGTTCATCATCACCAACATTTAAAAAAGAATCCTTAAAACTTTAGTCTTCAGTTACATTAAAGAGAGATTCAGTTATTTGCCACTACATTTTATTCCTATAGATATGCTTCTCTTATTATGGGGTCAACACTATTATAATTGTGAGAAGAGCATTGCAGCATGACCAGTCAGAAAAAGGTGTTTCTCCATTCACATTTTAAAGTTGGCCCAACAGTGGAAATTCTGCTCTTGGGTGGACTCTTGCTAGCTTGTTTTATTTATCCCTGATCCTACCTCATCATGATACACAATTTTCATAAACAAGTGTACCCACACAATAAGAGAGGGAATACCTTTCTTCCTCACTATCCACACCACCAGAAAGCCCCTCTAATCAGTAGAAATCTTACTACTTCTAAGTCTGCAAGAAAACAGACACTTCTAGGAGTGTCGATCTCATGGCTCTCTCTGGTTCCTCCCTCCAACCTTAATTGTTTCCCAGATTATCAGATACATTCATGATGTGGAGGTCATCAAGGGCTCATTGACTGATTTTTTAAGCAATTCTGCTTGAAAAAAACAACGTGCAAGAAAACTCCTTGCAAAAGAAGATTCTTAATACTTTACTCTTTGGCATGAGGTTGAACCATGTATTAAGCACACCTACAAGATTGTCAGATGCTAAAGATTCTTCAACTGCCTAAACTTTTGAAAAGTTCAGATTTTAAGACAGTTAGGGATGTCCACGCCACTGAATACTAAACCTACTCCCTCTAGGTCCATCAAGTGCTTTCTAGCACCCAAGAATGAAGAGTCACAATATGCTGTGGAGCAAAACAGCCCTCCTCATGACAGCAGGACTGCTTCTCCACGCAGAGCTTTGTTGAGGCACAGCTCTCTGGCTTCCTGTAGTGGATCCAGGTATCTGAAAGAGCACAGATCTTCTTGCAGCCAACACTATGTAGCTACACTGGTGAGTGGACTGCCAACCAAAACAGAGCTAGCCTCCTTGCTATATGGCTTAGAACGCACAATGAAGAAAGAATGATCCGCCATGCCGTCAGATCACATGCATGTTCTACAGTGCATTGAGGATTCTGAGCAGTGGCTTGACCACCATACCGCTACTATCAAAGAAAATGTACAACAACTTGTCTTTGCACACCACCTTGCCCTGTAACAAATAGAAGACCAGAAGAATCATAATTGGAGGAATAACTTCTGCAACTAATAATGAGGACCTCCCTGATAACATCTGAGGTTTACTCAACTCCATTCTTGGTAACCCCGTTACACACCATCCAAAGCAATGTTGGCAGTAAATGAAATGTAATAGATGCTGCTCTCCAAGCCCCTACGATTATGCACCAGTGGTCAAGGCAAAACCCATCGGGGGGTGGCCAATTGATAGAAATTTGCAGGCTGAAGCCAATTTGACTTACTTCATTATAGTAGCTAGCTGGGACAGCAGTGTCTATTTAATTTGCTGCAAACATTGTTTCAGGTGACAGCATGTTCACTTTCTCCTTAGGATCTTGGGAATGTCACCCCTGATTTTATAAAATCATTCTAAGTCCAGCATACCCATTACATACCAGCTAAGATTTAATTGAGTTGACCAAGCCCTGCGTCCTTGCAAATTATCCTTGAAAACTCCCAGGCATGTGATATGCCTTCTCCATTATTATGAGGACAAAAGGGTGCTTATGCAGAAGCTCCAAGATATTCACTCATATGATTTTAATGGCGTCACCATTGCTTTCTATCCTGACCTAACCAAAGAAACCTTGGAGTGCTGCGGAGCTCTCTGACCCTTGCTGGACAAGCTCTGAACTGCAAAAATATCCCTGCTTGTTTAATTAAACACAAAGATAGTCGCTTGACCATACTATGCTTTCTTGAAGATTTTGGAAAGTTTTGCCTGGATCTGCAAGTAGAACCCCCCAGAACTACCAGGCTGTCAAGACTTATTACTAACCTATACTCTACTTCCAGAGAAGCAGGTCTTCAAATAAATGCAGATTCAACACCTCAAGATCCACATGCAGGAATGGGTGAGATATTTTCAATACTCCCAGCCACTTTAACCATTTGATCAAGATTGTTTCCTGTTTTATTTTTTTATTTTTTTATTTCAATTTCTTTATTGAGTTTTAATAAACATACAAAATTAAATTAAAGCTGTATTGTCCCCATCGGCCTTCTTACACATATTACAATAATTTAATTTCATTTAACCACTTAACGACCGCTCACTGTATATATACGTCGGCAGAATGGCACCGACAGGCACAATCACGTAGAGCATACGTGATTGCCTTTGTACAGTTGGGGGGTCCAATCGGACCCCCCTCCTATACAGTGAGCGGTGGCTAAGTGTCCGGGAGCATTCCGGGATGAGGGGGCAGCCATTCGTTTCTGGCCACCCCCTCGCGATCGCTCCCGGCGAATGGAAATGCCCCCTCTGTCTGTGTCAGACAGAGGGAGCAGGAGGAAGTGATGTCATCTCTGGTGCGGCGCTCACATATACCGAGCGCCGTACAAGAGAAGATATCAGGTCAGTGCACACAACACTACACTGACACCAGGACACATAGGGACATAAATCGCCCCCCCAGGCCCCCCAGATCACCCCAGATCACCCCCCAGATCACCCCCCAGCCCCCAGTCACAGTGTCACTGATTGCAGTGACCATTTATTTAGTGATCACTGCAATCAGTGACATTTGTGACTGTAAAAGTGTCACCAAAGTTTAGTCTTAGGTCCAGTGTAGCCCCCTAACCCCCCCTAATAAAGGTTTAACCCCCTGATCACCCCCCAGATAACCCTTTCACCGCCTATCACCACTGTCGCTTAGCGATCATTTTTCTGATCGCTGTCTTAGCGTCAGTGATGCCGATCGGCAGCCAGTAATTTTTTTTAGGTTCGCCGCAGGTTTTTATAGCGTCAGGTACCCCAATATATTATCTAATAAAGGTTTAACCCCCTTGATCGCCCCCCAGGTAACCCTTTCACCCCCTATCACCACTGTCACTAAGCGATCGTTTTTCTAAACGCTGTCTTAGTGTCTGTGATGCAGATCGGTAGCCGGTAATTTTTTTTAGGTTCGCCGCAGGTTTTTATAGCGTCAGGTACCCCAATATATTATCTAATAAAGGTTTAACCCCCTTGATCGCTCCCCAGGTAACCCTTTCACCCCCTATCACCACTGTCGCTAAGTAATTGTTTTTCTAAACGCTGTCTTAGTGTCGGTGATGCAGATCGTAGCCAGTAATTTTTTTTAGGTTCGCCGCAGGTTTTTATAGCGTCAGGTACCCCAATATATTATCTAATAAAGGTTTAACCCCCTTGATCGCCCCCCAGGTAACCCTTTCACCCCCTATCACCACTGTCACTAAGCGATCGTTTTTCTAAACGCTGTCTTAGTGTCTGTGATGCAGATCGGTAGCCGGTAATTTTTTTTAGGTTCGCCGCAGGTTTTTATAGCGTCAGGTACCCCAATATATTATCTAATAAAGGTTTAACCCCCTTGATCGCCCCCCAGGTAACCCTTTCACCCCCTATCACCACTGTCGCTAAGCAATTGTTTTTCTAAACGCTGTCTTAGTGTCGGTGATGCAGATCGTAGCCAGTAATTTTTTTTAGGTTCGCCGCATGTTTTTATAGCATCAGGTACCCCAATATATTATCTAATAAAGGTTTAACCCCCTTGATCGCCCCCCAGGTAACCCTTTCACCCCCATCACCACTGTCGCTAAGCAATCGTTTTTCTAAACGCTGTCTTAGTGTCGGTGATGCAGATCGGTAGCTGGTAATTTTTTTTAGGTTCGCCGCAGGTTTTTATAGCGTCAGGTACCCCCATATATTATCTAATAAAGGTTTTAACCCCCTGATTGCCCCTAGTTAACCCTTTCACCAGTGATCACCATATAAGTGTTACGGGTGACGCTGGTTAGTTAGTTTGCTTTTTATAGTGTCAGGGCACCCGCCGTGTATATAACCCAATAAAGGTTTAACCCCCTGATCGCCCGGCGGGTGATATCAATTAGGTTTTAGCGTCAGAGAGGGTCTGAGTCACACCCCAGGCAGCGTCAGGTTAGTGCCAGTAACGCTAACACCCACGCGTGAAGCATACACCCCCCTTAGTGGTATAGTATCTGAACAGATCAATATCTGATCTGATCAGATCTATACTAGCGTCCCCAGCAGTTTAGGGTTCCCAAAAACGCAGTGTTAGCGGGATCAGCCCAGATACCTGCTGGCACCTGCGTTTTGCCCCTCCGTCCAGCCCAGGCCACCCAAGTGCAGTATCGATCGATCACTGTCACTTACAAAACAAAAACACACATAACTGCAGCGTTCGCAGAGACAGGCCTGATCCCTGCGACTCCAGTGCTGTAGGAGGTGATTTCCCCACCACAGTTAAAAAAAAAAGCAAATATGCCGAAGCATTGGGGCAGCAGGGGCGGAGGAGCGATTTTGCTCCTAATGCCGCGTACATACGGTCGAAATTCCGACGGAGGCTTGCCCGTGGAAAAGTCCGACCATGTGTGTGCGGCATAACTTTTTTGCGGGAGGATGCCCCCATGCTTCGGCATATATAAATGGTGCGTGTATGCCCATCATTGGAAGTGGGTGGATGAAGGGCGGTATTCTAATGGTGGGCATACCCACCGATCAATCTCTTTTTTCGTTCAGCCAACTGGCTGCATGAAATAAAAAGATTACAATACATGTCCAACAAGGACCAGCAACGTACTGGTATGTTGCTGGACTTTGAATGTTTATACCAGAATGATGCCTGCGGGTTTAGGTATCATCTTGGTATCATTCTTTTCAGCCTGCGGCCTGGAATTAGCCTCTGGACTGCTTTTACAAGCAGTGGGAGGGAATGCCCCCCCCGGATATAAAAAGCGCCATTGGGAAAGCATTTTATCACACCGATCTTGGTGTGGTCAGATGCTTTGAGGGCAGAGGAAAAATCTAGGGTCTAGAAGACCCCAGTTTTTTCAAAAAAGAGTACCTGTCACTACCTATTGCTATCATAGGGGATATTTACATTCCCTGAGATAACAATAAAAATGATAAAAAAAAAAAATACTTGGAAGGAACAATTTAAAAATAAAATAAAAAAGCAAAATTAATAATAAAAAAAAAAGAAAAAAAAAAAAAAGCACCCCTGTCCTGCCCTGCTCTTGCCCAATGGCGAACGCAAGCGTTGGTCTGGCGTCATATGTAAACAGCAGTTGCACCATGCATGTGAGGTATCACCGCGAAGGTCAGATCGAGGGCAATCATTTTAGCAGTAGACCTCCTCTGTAAATCTACTGGGGTAACCTGTAAAGGCTTTTAAAGGCTTTTAAAAATGTATGTAGTTTGTCGCCAATGCGCGTTTGTGCGAAATTTTAAAGCATGTCGTGTTTGGTATCTATGTACTCGGCCTAAGATCATCTTTTTTATTTCATCAAACATTTGGGCAATATAGTGTGTTTAGTGCATTAAAATTTAAAAAAGTGTATTTTTTAACCCAAAAAAATGCGTTTGAAAAATCGCTGCGCAAATACTGTGTAGAAAAAAAAATGCAACACCCACCATTTTAATCTGTAGGGCCTTTGCTTTAAAAATATATATAATGTTTGGGGGTTCAACATAATTTTCTTGCAAAAAAAAAAATGTTTTCATGTAAACAAAAAGTGTCAAAAAGGGCTTTGTCTTGATTGGGGCGTGGCCTGAGGTGAGGGAGAATGGTCGCTCTGTAACCTGCTCCAGGATAACGGGAATCCCCTGAGCGGCTAGAAGCAAACAAAAAGCAGCCCTGAGAACCCAGATAAGCTCCGGTAGCGGCGGAGAACATAAGGTGCAGATGGGGAACAAAAAGAAGAAGGAGAAACCCCTTAAATTGAGTGATTTCCTGAGCCCTGACAGGACTCAGGGAAAACAAGATGGCGCAGGTCCCTCAGCCTCTCAGCACAATTTAAGGCGCTACTCTGCACTTCAGGAGAATAAGCAGAAATCAGCTATGGAAATACAGCTTCCAAACAGCACTCTCTCACAAGCTGAAATTCACAGCCCTCCTTCTCAGAAAAGAAGATTAGACAATTCAGAAGAGAATGTAAGTGAATCTCCTCATAACTTTGACATGACAGTATACAACAATCCATTTGATGAAAAACTGCATGCCATTCCCACCTCAGGTCAGCCTGTCTCAGACTCCACACTTAAAGAGATAGTCATGTCATTAAGGGGGGCTCTGCAACAAGATATGTTTAATTTCATGCAACAGTCCAAGCGAGATTTTGACGCAATTGGTGACAGAGTAGACTACATAGAAAATAAGATGTGCGACTTTACTGAGGCACACAATGACCTAGTTGAAGCCCACTTTGATGTGGAAGAGGAATTAAAAAACCTAAAATTAAAGATCTCAGACCTTGAAGACAGAAGTAGAAGGAACAATGTTAAATTTCGTGGTATACCAGAAAGTGTTAAGCCCCAGGAATTGAAGACATTTATAAAAGGCATGATAACAGCACTATTACCAATGGTCCCTCAACATGAACTGTCAATTGATCGGGCACACAGATTGCCTAAGCCCTCGCATATACCAGAGCACTTACCCAGAGATGTAATTGCAAAAATAAATTTTTTCCAAGTGAAGGACCAAGTAATGCAGTATGCACGTCACCACTTACCGCTACCTGACCCATATGCAGGAATCAAACTTTACTCAGACCTATCGCAAGCTACATTATTGGCACGCAAGAACTTGAACCCGATAACAAAAATTCTCCGAAACCATAAAATACTTTATAGATGGGGTTTCCCCACAAAATTACTGATAGAACGTGAGGGCAAGATGCATTCCATACATACCCTGGAGGAGGGTCTAAAAACTGTACAGCTATGGGGGATACTTCCTACCGACAGTGAGGACATCTCGGATAATCCCCCATCAGGGAAAATGACCCAAAGGCATACTAACCAAGGAAGAACCTTGGCCGCTGCCGCCAAGGAAACTTTTGACTGAAAAATATATTTCACTTACACAGAAATGCTCCATTTCCAGTTCACTATATATACCAAATCCTATTCTCAGGGATTCAAATCCAGGGGGGGCCCTAAGTCTGGGAGGTCTTGTTACTCCCCCTCCCTAAGGATGAAGGGTACATTCACAATGTACACAGGAGTTGCATACCAACTCCAAATTTCTTATTTTTATTTTTTGTTAAAACTGTTTGTTTTATTGTTGCGTTTTCACTTCATAAGTTTTCAGATGCATTACCACCATCTACTGGACAAGAAAGGTATCAGTAAGAATAACAGTATTGAGATAATATTCTTATCGCATAATGACAAGACAAAATTAATAAGCACCAAATTCCTTCAATATGGGCCTTAAACTGCTGTCAATCAACACCAAAGGTCTCAATAGCCCATATAAAAGAAGAGCTCTCTGGACTGACGCACTAAAACACAAAAGCGATATAGTGTGTATACAGGAATCGCATTTTGCAAAAGACAAAATTCCCAAATTCTCACATCATAAGTTCCCAAAAAATTTTACTTCTAACAATAAGAAGAAGAAAAAAGGAGTTGTAATTGCAATTAAAGATACGGTCACCTTTCAACTATTGGACCTTAAAATGGACAACCAAGGTAGATATATAATCCTGGTAGCAACCATTAACAACTCAGATTATACAATTATAAATATATATGCTCCAAATAAACACCCACAAAGATTTATACGGAAAATAATAACGGTTGCAAGGAAACTACAAAAAGGACCACTTATTCTCTGCGGGGACTTTAATGCACCTCTGGATCCCATTATGGACACTTCCAAAAAAGAAAATTCCACCAGATATGGACTGAACAAGATGCTTCAAGATGAAGACCTCTATGACCCCTGGAGATGTCTACACACAACTGAAAGAGACTACACTTTTTTTTCACAGGTTCATAAATCATTTTCCAGGATAGACTATTTTATTACAGACAAACACCTGCTACAAAGAGTAATAGATGCCAAAATACATAATATAACCTGGTCTGACCATGCACCAATTACACTAGAAATCCAGACAGGAGGTACCTGTCCTAATAATTCCTTATGGAGAAACAATACGTTCATTCTATCTCAAAAGAGGAACCTGTCTGTAATAAAAAGGAATTTAACTGAATTTTTTGATATCCATAAAGGTGAATCTCTGAATATTGCAAATTTATGGTGTACCCATAAAGCTTTTGTTAGAGGGATTCTTATACAGGTAGCAGCAAGGGAAAAAAAAAAGAAACAAAATATTATAAATAATTTATTAAAAGATATAGCAAGTGTGGAAGAAATTCATAAAAAAAACCCCAAAGATTCCAATTTGATACAACAATTAACCAAACTCAGGTTAGAACTGAGATGTGCCTTGCTAGAAGACCATGACAGATACCTAAAAAGAATAAAACTAAATTATTATTCCCAGAATAATAAAGCTGGTAGACTATTAGCAAATCTACTACGTCAACGACAAAACAATAATAAAATATCTAAAATAATACACCATAAAACAGGAAATACCCATTATAACCCCCAAGAAATAGCAGATTCACTGGCAGATTATTATACTTCTCTATATAACCTTCGGGAGGACAAAAATACCTTTCAACCTACTCCCGAGAGTATTTCTGACTTCCTGAAATCAGTAAACCTTCCTGAAATTGACCCTACCACCCTTGAAAAACTCAATGAACCAATATCGCGAATAGAAATTTTCAATGTTATCAAACATTTACCCATAAATAAAGCGCCAGGTAGTGATGGTTTATCAGCAGAATATTATAAAGCCTGTGTGGATATTTTAGTTCCATATCTAACCAATCTATTTAACCATGTAGCAAATACCAGTCAATTTCCTAAGGAAATGTTAGAGGCAATCATAATTACAATACCTAAAACAGAAAAAGACCCTACATCCCCCATTAACTACCGTCCCATTTCGTTATTGAATACAGACCTGAAAATTTACGCTAAAATATTGGCAAATAGACTGCTAGAAACTACCCCCTATCTCATTAAACCTGACCAAGTAGGATTTATTAAGGGCAGACAAGCACCAGATGGTACGAGAAGAATTCTAAACCTGATTAACCAGATAGATAACGAAAGAACACCTTCCCTTCTATTAGCTATAGACGCCGAAAAGACATTTGATAGAATGCACTGGGACTACATATCTAAGGCATTAACAAAATTTGGATTCAAGGGATTTATACATACTGCTATTATGTCACTCTATACACAACCTTCAGCCAGAGTATCTACATCAGGCTCAATCTCTAAAAGATTTAATCTCACTAACGGAACTAGACAAGGGTGCCCTCTATCCCCCCTGATATTTTCATTAGCGATAGAACCTTTGGCAGAATCCATACGAATAAACCCATACATTAAAGGTATAAAAATAGGACAATACGAACACAAAATCGGACTATTTGCGGACGATATCATATTATCATTAACTAACCCAGACGCATCATTACCTGCTGCACAAAATATACTAGACCATTATGGCAAAATATCCTACTACAAAATTAACAAAAATAAATGCAATGCATTACCAATGAACTTATCTCCTGACCAAATTAAAAGTATGCGAGAAAAATATGGTTTTAACTGGGATACAACTTCTTTATCATATTTAGGGATTAAACTTACTTACCCGCCCTCCAAAATGTATGAAATTAACTTCCCCACACTCCTAGAAATAGTACAAAAAAGATCTTCAAAATATACAAAAAACTCAACTCACATGGGTAGGGAGAATAGCAGCCTTTAAAATGCAAACACTACCCAAAATATTATATTATTTCCGCTCCCTCCCTACTATTATTCCCAATACATTTTTCACACAAATTAATAAGAAACTCAAAAATTTTATCTGGAATGGGAAAAAACCTAGAGTGGCATTTTCCATACTGACTTCCAATAAAACAGTGGGAGGAATGGGATTACCGGAAGTAAAAAGTTACTATTACGCCTCACTACTAGATCAAATGAAACACTGGTTCTCCCCTTCAGAGGATAAATTATGGACAACTATTGAAAGGGAGGCAACACTAGGATACGACCTGTATGCACTTTCTATGGCTAGCCACTTACTTAAAAAAATCAACATCCCCAACCTAATTAGTATTAGAGCCACCTTGATAGCATGGAAACACGTTTTATCCAAAACAAAAAATTGGGACAATAATGTTACAGTACAAATACCAGTGAAAATAATAGATTACTGCAAAATCCGCATTACATCAAAAGAATGGGTCAAACAGGGATACAACATTTATAATGAACTACCTGTAAGCTATAAAGAGTTGGTAATGGGTAAAATAGCAAAATGTTCTAGACTAAAAAACTTCCTTCCCCATAACAATATAAATATTCCGGCCTCAATTTGGCATTATTTAACAAACAATAAAGACCAAAAAGTGAGGGGTATCTCTTTATTTTATGACCTTCTCACCACATACCCCACAGACTACAAAAACCCCCATATGCTCAAGTGGGAAAAAGATTTATCTGAGACGTTCACAGGTACCCAATGGAGGAAAGCAATTTTAATATTCAGGAAGGCTTCCTCTTGTACTGATCACTGGGATAACTCCCAAAAAATTTTAAACAGATGGTACATGACGCCATATAGACTATCAAAGATATATCCCACAGCTTCACCGATCTGTTGGAGATGCAATGAGCAAATAGGGAATCTTCATCATACCCTATGGAGCTGTAAAAATATACACAGTTTCTGGAATTCTGTCTCAGTGTTTTTAGCGGATCTCACTGGCAATTTGCTGGATCTCACCCCTGCCATGGCCCTTCTAGGAATAAATCTAGACATATACCCTATAATGTATAGAACTATTGTAGCCCATACACTGATAGCAGCCAGACTCACAATATCCAGTCTATGGAAATCCTTTGAAAATCCAAACCTAACCAATGTCATAATTAGACTGAATATTCAAGCTCAATATGAACTGATGTTGGCATGCAAAAATTACAACACAGAGAACTTTAAAGAAAAATGGCAAAATTGGATGGTCCACCCTAGAGCTTCTAAATATCTAAAAAACTGTTCTTTGTAGTTCTTTAGTTACCTATCTCAAGCTTAGCTAAGTAGATAATACATTTGTTATAACGAATTTAGCAACAGGTTGATGGGTCTTCGCCTACAGTTTGTTCCCAATATGGGGTGGGCGAGACCTACTAACTTGGAAAATGAAAATATTGGTTAATTGATTACCTTTATATTTTCGGAAGCTACAGTAAAATATTTATATTCTTATAATGTTGATTAAGTAGGTCATATGTGATGTGTGGAACATTGACATGAGCAGCTGCTCTTATTTATTTATTTATTTATTTATGTATTTACTTATTTATTTTTCATATGTATGTATGTGTGTATGTGTATGTGTGTGTATATGTGTATATGTATATATATATATGTGTGTATGTATGTATGTGTATGTGTGTATGTATATATATATATATATATATATATATATATATATATATATATATATATGTATATATTTATTTTTCTTTCATGCCTTTTCTTTCTTTCTGTATGTTGTGTTATAGAAAATTATAAATAAAGAGTTTAAAAAAAAAAAAAAAGGGCTTTGTCTTCAAGTGGTTAGAAGAGTGGATGTAAGCTTCCTAATGTTGTGTATAAAATGCCAGAACAGTTCAAAACCCCCCCAAATGACCCCATTTTGGAAAGTAGACACCCCAAGCTATATACTGAGAGGCATGTCGAGTCCATGGAATATTTTATATGTTGACACAAGTTGTGGAAAAACGACAATTTTTTTTTTTTTTTTGCACAAAGTTGTCACTAAATGATATATTGCTCAAACATGCCATGGGCATATGTGGAATTACACCCCAAAATACATTCTGTTGCTTCTCCTGAGTACGGGGATACCACATGTGTGAGACTTTTTGGGAGCCTAGCCACGTACGGGACCCCAAAAACCAAGCACCGCCTTCAGGCTTTCTAAGGGTGTAAATTTTTGATTTCACTTCTCACTGCCTATCACAGTTTCGGAGGCCATGGAATGCCCAGATAGCACAAAACCCCCCCCAAATGACCCCATTTTGGAAAGTAGACACCCCAAGCTATTTGCTGAGAGGTATTGTGAGTATTTTGCAGATCTCGCTTTTTGTCACAAAGTTTTGAAAATTGAAAAAAAAAAAAATATATATATATATTTTCTTTCTTCATTTTCAAAAACAAATGAGAACTGTAAAATACTCGCCATTCCTCTCAGCAAATAGCTTGGGGTGTCTATATTCCAAAATGGGGTCATTTGGGGGGGTTTTGTGTGATTTTGGCATTTTATGGCCTTCAAAACTGTGATAGGTAGTGAGGAGTGAAATCAAAAATTTGTGCCTAGAAATCCTGAAGGCGGTGCTTGGTTTTCGGGGTCCCGTACGCGGCTAGGCTCCTAAAAAGTCCCACACATGTGGTATCCCCGTACTCAGGAGAAGCAGAAAAATGTATTTTGGGGTGTAATTCCACATATAACCATGGCATGTGTGAGCAATATATCATTTAGTGACAACTTTTTGTAATTTTTTTTTTTGTCATTATTCAATCACTTGGGACAAAAAAAAATATATTCAATGGGCTCAACAGGCCTCTCAGCAATTTCCTTGGGGTGTCTACTTTCTAAAATGGGGTCATTTGGGGGGTTTTGTGCTATTTTGGCATTTTATGGCCTTCGAAACTGTGATAGGTAGTGAGGAGTGAAATCAAAAATTTGCGCCCTTAGAAATCCTGAAGGCGGTGCTTGGTTTCCGGGGTCCCGTACGCGGCTAGGCTCCCAAAAAGTCCCACACATGTGGTATCCCCGTACTCAGGAGAAGCAGCAAAATGTATTTTGGGGTGAAATTCCACATATAACCATGGCATGTGTGAGCAATATATCATTTAGTGACAACTTTTTGTAATTTTTTTTTTTTAGTCATTATTCAATCACTTGGGACAAAAAAATAAAAAATTCAATGGGCTCAACATGCCTCTCAGCAATTTCCTTGGGGTGTCTACTTTCCAAAATGGGGTCATTTGGGGGGGTTTTGTACTGCCCTGTTATTTTAGCACCTCAAGAAATGAGATAGGCAGTCATAAATTTAAAGCTGTGTAAATTTCAGAAAATGTACCCTAGTTTGTAAACTCTATAACTTTTGCGCAAACCAATAAATATACGCTTATTGACATTTTTTTTACTAAAAACATGTGGCTGAATACATTTTGGCCTAAATGTATGACTACAATTGAATTTATTCGATTTTTCTTATAACAAAAAGTAGAAAATATCATTTTTTTTCAAAATTTTCGGTCTTTTTCTGTTTATATCGCAAAAAATAAAAATCGCAGAGGCAATCAAATACCATTAAAAGAAAGCTCTATTTGTGGGAAGAAAAGGACGCAAATTTCGTTTGGGTACAACATTGCATGTCCGCACAATTTACAGTTAAAGCAGCGCAGTGCAAAATTCTGAATTCACCTCTGGTCCTCTAGCTACCAAATGGTCCGGGGCTTAAGTGGTTAACCACTTCAGCCCCGGACCATTTCGCTGGCCAAAGACCAGAGCACTTTTTGCGATTCGGCACTGTGTCACTTTAACTGACAATTGTGCGGTCTTGCGACGTGGCTCCCAAACAAAATTGATGTTCCTTTTTCCCACAAATAGAGTTTTCTCTTGGTTGTATTTGATCACCTCTGCGGTTTTTATTTTTGTGCTATAAACAAAAATAGAGTGACAATTTTGAAAAAAAATCTTTCTTTTTGCTATAATAAATATCCCCAAAAATCCACAGTTTAAGCCAATGCGTATTCTTCTACATATTTTTGGTAAATATTGATTGGTTTGCGCAAAAGTTATAGCATCTACAAAATAGGGGATAGTTTTATGGCATTTTTTTTTTTTTTTTTTACTAGTAATGGCGGAGATCTGCAATTTTTATCATGACTGTGACATTATGGCGGACACATCGGACACTTTTGACACATTTTTGGGACCATTGTCATTTTTACAGCGATCAGTGCTATAAAAATGCTCTGATTACTGTGAAAAATGACACTGGCAGCGAAGGGCTTAACCACTAGGTGGCACTGAAGGGGTTAAGTGTGTCCTAGGGAGTGCTTCTAACTGTAGGGGGGATGGGCTGTGTGCGACATGAAACTGATCACCGCTTCTGATTACAGGAAGCTGTGATCAGTGTCCTGTCACTAGGAAGACTGGGAAAATGCTTGTTTACATCAGAATTTCCCCATTCTTCCTCACCGTGAGACAATCGCGGGTATCCCGAGGACATCGCGCACGTTCCCAATTCCGCTTCTTAAAGGGGACGTATATATACAGTACGTCTATCTGCCTGCCCGTGCCATTCTGCCGACGTATATCGTCGTGCGGCGGTCGCTATGTGGTTAAAATAGCTGACAGTTCTACTTCATGATCTCCTTTTTTTTCTCTGCTCCCGTTGCGATCAATATGCCCACAATGTAGGCCTTGTGGGCCTCCCACACTGTGGCTTCTGATGTGTCAACTGTATTATTTATGTTAAAATACTGCTCTAGCTCTTTTTTAATCCTATCTACGGCCTCTACATCCTGTATCAGTTCTTCGTTAAGTCTCCAAATATTAGTCCTATTTTGTACGCCCTCTGTTTTTAATTTTATTGTCACTGGGGCGTGATCTGAAAAGGTAACAATTCCAATATACGAGCAAATCACTGCATCCAACATCCTATGCTCTACCAGGAATAAATCATTTCTCAAGTACGTTCCGTGTACAGAGGAGCGGAACGTATAGTCGCGTATTTTAGCGTGTTGTATTCTCCATCAGTTGGTGTTGGTATAGTTTCTTTTTAAACGACTTCCACTGTGCGTTCCCATTCCGCTGTGCATGGGACGTACTGTCCACTTTTGGATCAAGACACATATTGAAATCTCCAGCCATGATAGCTCCCCCTGACTTAAACTCCATGAACTTCTCCATAACACCTTTAACAAGTTTTATTGGATTCTTATTGGGTCCATAGATATTTGCTATGGAGAACTCCCTTTCATTTATTCTACCCCTTAATAACAGATAGTGCACTTCCGGGTCCGCCATTCTCTCTTCCGGGGAGAACCTTACTCCTCTAGCAAATCCTATAGCGACTCCCTTTGCTCCTTTGGTTGGCGAGTCCCCATAGTACCATGTTGGATAGTCATAGGAGAGAATTTTAAGATTTGAACCCTGAGAAATGTGCGTCTCCTGTAGAAGAACTAAATCGGCTTTAAGGTGCTTTAATTCTCTAAGGATGTTAAACTTTTTGGTAGAGGTACATTGTCCGAAACTATTTTTAATATAGACATCCTATCTCACGGTGCTTTTCCTCCCCACTCCCTCCTCCATGTGTTTTATCTTTGACAAGCTCTCAATAGACCTAGGTATTTTAGCACTTATACTATACATTTTCCAATAGGTTGGAGAGAAACCGATATCCCACCCACCCCATCCCCCACCCACCTGTCTCCCTCCCCTCCACCCCATTCCCCGATGGGGGACTATGGCCTTCCCATGGCCCAAGGATCCGTGGCCCTCCAACTCCTTCCTGCCCACCGGATCACACCCACGGAGGTTGAGCTCCATCTATGGTACCCAAACAGGCCACTGCCCCCTAAATGGGGTGCCCATTCCTGTCCCACCCCCCCAGTCCTGCAACCCTTACCCCCTTCCCATTTCTATTCCTTCCCCCTTCCCTCAACCCCCACGTCTAATCCCCTTTCTCTTTCTCATCCTCTCTCGGGTTTCCTCTTAGGTGGTTTCTTCTTTTTTTCAATTGGGTGCCACTGCTGTTGGTCCACCAAATTAGGTCTTTGCTCCTGTGCTTCCCACCAGCCTGGTATCTCAACTAGCGGAATATCCAATTTGTTGCAGAATTTTTTCATATCTTCTGAAAATCTTGATGTTGCCGACCGGACCTCTTTCCTTCCAATTAGGCAGGCTGGGAAGCCCCAGAAGTATTGGATATTGTTATTCCTCAGTAATTCCAGCAGGGGCTTCAACAACCTTCTCCTTATGAGGGTTTTGGTTGCCAGATCAGGGAATATCTGTAATAAAGACTCTTCGTACTTGGCTGGTGTTGTTTTAAGTTTTATCCATATCTGCTGTTTGTCTTTATAATTGTGAAATCTTGCAATCAATCAGCATCTCTGCTGGTTTTCTAATCCTGTGTATTCTTTTGAATTTGATCTTTTCTGTCTCTGCGTTACCAAGCAGCAGGCCAAATACTTTGTCCATTTTTTCTTGTAGATGTTTCCTGTTTTCAACCCAACTGGAACTTCTTCTTCTATACTGCTGAAAATGCAAGTTGTTGCTCTTTCCCTGCTCTAATTAGACTATTTGAGACTCATTCCTTATAAACTATTGTAATTAAATCTATACCATCTCCATATGTTTATCTCCATAATGGAGAAATTTGCGGTTTATTCATTATTCCCTGTTATTGTTCTTTTTCTGATTGTTAGGTGGGAACATCTACTCTTCAGGATACTACCCATTGTGGGTCTGTTGTGCACTATTTTATGGGTTTTCCTGTCATGGGACTTAGCCCCCTGATGTCTCACCACATAAATATGCGTGATAAAACTTTGGTTCTATTTTCTCTCTGCTCTCTTTTCTTCAGTCTATTCTCTCTTTTCTACTTACTCGCATACCCCTTCCCCCCTTCCCTGGTCTCAGCTAATGTTTGGTATTGTGTACAGTATTTTTGAGGTACCATAGTGACCTTAAACACAGTCTCTTATAATGTTAGGGGCCTACAGTCTACAAATGAAAAACATCAGCTTGTCTCTCTTGTGACATTGTCAACCCACACTACCAGAACCAAACATAACTTTTATTATTATCCTGTTTGGTTTTACAGCTTATCAGATTTTGATAAAGCTAAAGGGGTCACTATTGGTTTCCTCAGGATTACTATTTTTCAGCTTTCTGATATGCTTGCTGACTCCCACGGTAGATTTTTGTTTATAAAGGGAAAAATTGGGAATACATTCAGCACCCTAGCTATAATTTTTCTCCCCCGATCATGACCACATTTATTTCCTTTCTTCAATTCTCACTATACTGACTGTTAATGGCCAAAAATTAACCATTTTTTCAGGTGAGCTAAATATAGCTTTAGAACTGGGGATTAATACCTGTCAGGGTTCTTCATCCATAGCCTCCAGAAGCTTAGCCTTTGTGCGTAAATGTATCCATGATAGTCAATTTATTGACACTTGGGGAATCTCCAACATATGACTTTTACTCTAGAATCGATTATATGTTTGTAAATCATCACCTCCTGGAACTACTGTGTAAAGCCACTATTGAAGTTGCTACTATATCTGCCCATGCCCCTGTTATGATTCAGATTAAAATTCTTACCCACCCTACTAGGGAAAATAACATGACTCTCTCCTCTCCAATCCAATAGAGGTAGCTCAACTGACTACTCACTTTCAACAGTACTTATCGGACAATACTGCCTCAGAGGTTTTCTCTGATGCATTATGGGAAGCTCACAACACATTTGTGAGAGGTAAACTTATTGAATTGGGATCCCGCAAAAAGAAGGAACATAATTTTTGTCTATCTGAGCTGCTTTGACAGGTTGGAGAGTTAGAGAGCATTCATAAATGTTCACAGCAACCAGCCCTTCTTATCTTGGTTATATATGTAAAATTTACTGCTCGTCTGACTATTTGGACCTAACTATCATGCAAGTCTTGCTTTATTTTTTAATGATTTCTCTCTGATTTATAGATAACTTGTGCCATTGCCATACGTCATTCACATTCACATATTCTATTGTATTAAGGCACTGTGAACCTCTAGGTTGGCTTCACTGTATTGGCATCTCACAGGCCTCATGCTTTTTGATGTGTTACAATGTAAGGCTTTTCATCACCACAATTTATTTTACCTCTTGGTGTTTAGATGATATAGTTGGACTACCCTGTCTTTTCTATACAGTTGAATTGTTTTGTATGCTTTTGTACTGCTGACATTGCTGTTTCCCAACTTTGTTTTTGTAAAAAATTTGAAAAACCAAATAAACAAAGTTTATACATAAAACACTATGACAAAATGGGATTTCCATTTTGTTTCCTCTAATATTTACGAATGGGGCAACAAATCTGGGAAACTTTGGCTCATGTCTCTTCAAGCTAAAAAATCGTCTATATTTTTCCAAAATTAAAACGTTTATTAACAACATAGCACATACCTTGAAAGATATACAGTAGCTTATACTTTCTGAGATTTCTACTACCGCCTGCATAATTCACAGAATCTCACCACTTTTTATTATCTTCCTCGGGTGGGGCCCCCTTCACTACCACCTGAGACTCTGCAAGTATTAGAGGCACATATCTCAGAAGCTGAAAAAACTGTTATAATATAACACTATAGAACCTTTCAAACTACTTTGATTCCCCATTTGACCTCTTATGTAATCTTTGTTTCCATTTGTAGGGAACTTAGGCTCGAGATGCGTCATGCCCATATTACCATACTGCCCAAGCAGGGTAAGGATCCCACCTGTTGTAGCAACTACAGGCCCATTTATTTGTTGAATATTGATGCAAAACTCTACACAAAGGTTCTAGCAAATACAGTAGATTACTACATCTTATGTCGAAATGGTTTTCCCTAAACAGACAGGATTCATACCTGGTTGGGAAGCCAGGATAATTCCTTACCTACACTCTCGCTCATAGCCTATGTTTGTTTCAACTCCCAGTCCACCCTGTTCCTATCTACAGACGATGAAAAAGTGTTTAACAGGGTGGACTGGGATTATATTTCTTGGGTTTGGGTCCTTTAATGATACATAGAATTTTTGCTTTGTATCATAACCCAACTGTCTGAATAAGAGTTAATGGAGATTTAAGTGACCCCTTTTCTTTACACAACAGCTCCTAACAGGGTTACCTGCTCTCCCCACTTCTCTTCTGCTTATCACTGGAGCCATTCTTATCCATTATTAAAAAACAAAATATCCTCACCCGTCAAAGACCAGGTGTATGTTGCCAACATCCCAGGTAAGTATCAAGAAAAAGAATGACCCCCTTGGCAGCCAGGACTTTAGGGGCAACAAGTACACCAACTAATTTGTGTTAAAAGCATATATTTATTGTTTCACATTAAAAAGATTCTAATATTTAAACAAATATTTTTAAATATTGGAATCCTTTTAATGTGAAACAATAAATATCTGCTTTTAATGCAAATAAGTTGGTGTACTTGCTGCCCCTAAAGTCCTGCCTGCCAATGAGGGTTGTTGTTTTTCTCGATATCTATTATTAAATGTAATCCCAATATCCACCGTTTATGTGTAGGAGATTATGAACATACTGTAAATATGCTGTTACGCAAACTATAATCTTTTTCATATTCAGCAACCCTTAATCACTCTACTGAGTCTAATGTCTGCTTTCTCCAGATTTTGAAATGTATCAAATTTCAAAATTATTCTAACCAAATCAGTATCCTTTTTAGAACCAAAAGCCATGGAGGTCTAGCAATGTACATATTAAAAAAAAAAAATTACCATGCTGTAATTTTTACTAGAATTGCCGATTGGAAATATTCCTACTATAGCTATGGGTGAAGCTGGAATATGATTTTAATAAAGTGGCACTTCACACTTCCCCATTTCCCCATGGATACCTAAGAATTTTAGAAATCTTTCACCTTATACATCTCCTCTAACAATATTTTCCCCAGCTGTTTGGGACTCCGTGCATACTAAATATGACTGGGACTACAAATCTCCTTTTATACCACTGCTTGGTCATTCATATTTGTTACCAGGCTTACTGAACACTCACTTTCAAACACAGGCAGCAGCCCCTCCATTACTCTTACACAATGTTTTGAAGAACAATGACATTTTGCCTCTGCATAAAATTAAACAATTTTCATTTTGTTTTAATTCTCATTTAAACCCAAATGAACATATATTATCAATAAACTCCTCCCTGCATAGGGGAATTTCTCAGTTTTATCATGCCTTGTTGGACATCAAAACCAAATCCTACCCACCATTTTTATAATCCTGGGAATCTGGGCTACAGACTTACTGAGGCAAAATTCTTCAGCTGACACATGTATCTTCTCTTTCTTCAAATGTCAATTATAAATTACTATCCAGGTGGCATCATACACTAGCCAAGCTTCACTTGATATTGTCTGAGATACCACCCACATTCTGGAGAGAGTGAGTTATGGCGGTCATGCATGCCCATATCTAATGGGAATGCCCACTGATACAACCATATAAGTCCTCTGTCTTGCAGCTGATTCATGCTATTCAAAGCTCTGTGGTCCCCCAACTACTCTTGAGCTGTCCTCTTTTATTGTTCAAATGAACCAACAGGCTAATATAAAAGATCCATTATGCCACATTTATTAAACGCAGACAAATTTCTAATCCCTGCCTATTGGAAACAAAAGACAACTCCTTAGTTGAAGCAATGGTTTAAAAAAAAAAAAAACAGGTTGTGGCTGAAGCAAAACACAGGATGAATAGGGCCCTCGTCTTTGCTAAAATGACTGCCATCGAAGCTAATAAAATAATGAAAAATATATGGTACCCCTGGGTCAAGCACTGCCTTCCCCCTGACTTTGATGAGAAATTACTAATGCCTTGGTAATGTAATCCATTAGGTTCTTTCTATTCTAAACCTATCCAGAGGGCTTCAAAGAGGAGGAGTGCTGGGAAATCACCCTCCTCCCCACTTTTTTCTTTCTTTTTCTTTCTTATCCTATCCCCGAAACTGCTGTTAATTCAATGAGGATACCCCTTTATTGCTAAGCCAGTACACACGATGAGGTTGGAAATATAGCTATTCATTTTACGTGGATGAATGTTGCTCTTCAGTCCGTAACTGAGAAGAGGGATCGACTGTGGCACAGTGTTAATTTTGGCAGCAAATTTCAATTTAGTTTTAGTCTTAGTCTTAGGACTAAAATTACATTTTAGTTTTAGTCCCATTTTAGTCTTCTGCAATTGCTTTAGTTTTAGTCATATTTAGTCAACTAAATCTCCAGTAGATTTTAGTCGACTAAAATGTTGTACGTTTTAGTCAACTAAAATCTCCAGTACATTTTAGTTGACTAAAACCAATTTTAGTCGTCTAAAATCTAATGGGTGTAATTAAATTGTAATGCATTAGTTAACATTTCTCTACAACTTCCAAACTCATTATATACTGCTGGAGTGAAGACTCAAATATGTTATTTTTTATGGTATTGAGGTATGAACATGCACTACAGACCAGTGTTAATTTTGAAGTCAAATTTCAATTTAGTTTTAGTTTAAGTCTTTTGACTAAAATGGCATTTTAGTTTTAGTCCCATTTTAGTCTTTTGACTAAAATGCCATTTTATTTTTAGTCGTATTTTAGTCATCTCAATTGTTTTAGTTTTAGTCGTATTTTAGTCGACTAAAATAGTATTCATTTAGTCGACTAAAATGTTTTAGTCGTTTTAGTCGACTAAATTAACACTGCTGTGGCACCTGCAATATAGTTCTCTTCTAACTCCTTAAACCCATATCTCTAGTGCCACACTTCCACCCTAGGACCAATCTTATACCAGGATTTGTCGGTTGTACCCCCACCTGTCCACAGTATGTTCCCATTAGGGGTAGACAGAGGGCACAGAGGTATATTCGACATCCCTATAGAACCAACATGTCAGATCTCCTCGAACCCCTCTCTCCTCTGTATCACCTGTTAAATCCAGTTAAAGTTCTGAAATACGACTGGCTACACCCAATCCAACCGACGATATGAGATTCTCACAACTTTACTGCTCACGTTGTATGTACCTCATTGAAAGTTTGTAAGCTTATTGTCATGTTCATGAAACGTCAATAAAACTCTTTAAACAGAAAAAAAAAATCAGATATGTCTAATGGAAGAACATACATATGACCAAGCACACCATTCAAGTAAAGCTGGCCATTGGTGATTTGAATCTGGGCCGGTTCAGCAGGGACTGGCAGAGATTCAAACCATGTATGCGCAAGGCTGATTGTGTCCAAGTTGATTGATCAACTTGGGTACAACCAGCCTGTTGGATATTCCATGCAACTATTGCCAGTGGCTATAGTGGCTAGCAATAACCACTGCGTGTTCTCCCACGCGAGGGGTTAATAGATAGTGTTGATGGGGAAATCAAGTGATTTTCATTCTTGCAACCCATAGTTGCAGGAAAGAAAATCTCTCCATCTATGATTGGCTTAAGGATACACATGACTCCTTTATTTAGACAATTTCTGCTTATCCCTGTGTTCAGCTTTAACATTGTGGATACAATTTCCATTCATCACTGTTACCCATTTGCACTGGCTTTGTATATACTATCTTTATAATCTTTATAAGGTTAATTGTTTCCTAACAGTCTAAGCATAGTGCATCAAGATGGTAATCACAGCTGAAGATCACTCAGACTGCTTATAAATAAACAAAGATGGCTTCCGCCAACTAGTTAATATTCCAGCCAAAAACAGATCTCCTGAATGCTATGACAACCATTGGCTTCCTGCTCCCAGCCAGACATTTCTCCTCCATATCCTGACTGAACGTTTGTTTTCTGTCATTGTTTTCAGTGTAACACAGTAGAAACCAATCATTTCTTTCATTTTCTGGTAAATGCTTTGCTTCTGGCAACTATATCACCTTCTGAAACTATGGGAGAATAAGCAGCAGGAAATAAAATCAATAATTAATGATTCTACATGTCAGCTAAATGTGGCCAATCAAGAACAGCAGTGTGGTTATAGAACAAGCTAATCAGTTTACGGGCACATGCTCTCAGGAAGCTCCAAAAGTTGTTAAAAATGAGGAGAGAACATTTATTTACCTTTGACCACGAGGTTCTCCTGGTTTCAAGGGCTAGCTGGGGATTTATGTTGATTTCTATTGCAAAAAAGTGAAAAGCTAACCCAGGTAGTTCATCCTAGTAGGAAAGCATTATATAGGTAAAAAAAAATTGGAACACATTAAAGTGGTCTTCAAAGTTCCATCAGCTCTGTGTGCTACTTGTGACCATTGTGGTTAATAGTTATCTTAGGAAATCCTGAGAGTGACTAACCTAGTTTCTGAAGCTAATAATGTATAAAATTGTCAGCATTTAGTTTGTATTCCTGATCATAATTGCCATTGCTTCAAGCTGAATTCTGGGTGCCAAAATCTTAATTTAAATATACAGTGGGACCTCGGATTGCGAGTATTGTGGTTTACGAGCATTTCGCGATACGAGATTTGTTTTCTTAAAATCCTGACTTGCTTTGCGAGCGTTGTCTCGCAAGACGAGCAGGATTCAAGCCTCGATTCTGCGGGACTTTCCCGCATAGACACTCCCTTCCCGTTAATTTTCCCGCACAGGAAGACCCGTGATAGCACCCCCCCCGCTCAACAACTTTGAAGTTAAAACCCGCGACAGCACCCCCCCCGCGCAAAAACTTTGAAGCTGTCCCGCGATAGCTCCCATCCGCTCAAAAACTTTTATGTTTCGGGAAAGGAAACATTTCTCCGTCCCGTGGTAGAACCGACCGCCTCCCCTCCTCAGCAACAGGAATGTCCCACAGTTGCATTTTTAAAATATTGGGAGGTATGCATTTGGCCAGAGGTGCAGGGGCACCGGTGACACTCAGAGACACTCGGATATGCTTGGAGACGCTCGGAGACACTCAGAGACACTCAGAAACACGTGTCTCGAAGCATTTCCGAGTGGTCTCCAAGCGCCTCTGAGTGTTTCCGAGTGTTTCAGAGCCCCTGCACCTCTGGCGACATGCGGTACTGCATAGACAAGCAAGTGGCTGTAGAACAAATTATCTGAGTTTCAATTATTTACTATGGGGAAACTCGCTTTAAAATACGAGTGCTTTGGATTACAAGCATTCTTCTGGAACGAATGATGCTCGTAATCCAAGGTATTACTGTATTCCTCAATAGCCACAAAGAATATGAATCCACTCATCAAATACCTTTACAATCAACATAGCCTGTACAGGGAGCAAAACTGTTGGAGGGGCCTCTGCAGGCTGTCTGCAGAAAACTATGGGGAATAGGGGAAACCGTTCACACATCACGAGGAGAGAAAGCAGCAGTGACCAGTCTATACTACAGAAAGTACATCAAGATTTAAGTAAGAATTCACATGCTTTTTGTATATAGAGGAGATTTGTCTGTTGTACCATGTACCTGTGTTAAAAAGTATCCTATGCTCTTTGCATTGCTTCCTTTGCGTGAAATACCTGGTGATCCTACCAGTCCCCCTGCTTTCCTATTTCAAACTGACCATACCAGCGCATAAAAGTGTATCCTGCTCAGCATTGTCAGTTTTCTGGCTGTGTTAGCAGCACGGCCTGCCTGTCCTCCAATGGCCGAAACTTATACTGAGAACCCCTTCCCCCTTTCACTGGAAAGATCAGTGAGCTGCTGTTTCTCTGCCTCCTGTTAACCCCCCCCCACCTCTCCAAGCCCCTTATGCAGCTGAGAACAGTGGTCATGTGATCACTTTCAGAAAAAGAAAAATAATATTTATAATGTTTTGTATATATTTACACAAATGTTTTGCCTTGCATTTCTCATTTAAACGAAATGGATTGTTTTACAAGCTGAGGGTTCACATATACTTTAATCTAATTCCTAACAACACCAAGTCTCCTAAATCAGATTTGCAAATTCCTACCTGCATCACACAAGTACATGCAGACAGGGATATGTCAAATTTGTATTAAAAAAAATAAGTAAGACAACTGGGATTACTGGGCATTACCATACATTAATAACTATATTTTTTTCAGATTCTTTGAGTTATTTTAAGGTAGGGAAGTGAAATAAAAAAAAAAACTTTGGATTAAGTATACATTAATATCCCACAATTCCTTATCTTTGTATCTTCTTTTCATGATCCATTAAATTATGTGATAAGACTAGAGGGCAGCACAGTGGCTAGGTGGTTAGCACTTCCACCTAGCAGCACTAGGATCGCCGGTTCCAATCCCAACCATGATGCTACATGCCTGGAGTTTGCCTACTCTCCCTATGCCTGTGTAGGTTTCCTCTGGGTGCACTGGTTTCCTCCAACACTCCAAAGACATACTGGTAGGGTAATTGGATCCTGTCTATATTGACTCTAGTATGTGTATGTACGAATGTGATTTAAAGACCTTAAATTGTAAGCTCCTTGAGTGCAGGATTGATGTGAATGTACAATATACACTATATTACCAAAAGTATTGGGTCACCTACTTTTACACGCACATGAACTTTAATGCCATCCCAATCTTAGTCCGTAGGGTTCATTATTAAAAGACATGGATGAGCGAGTTTGGGGTGGAGGAACTTGACTGGCCTACAGAGTCCTGACCTCAACCCGATATAACACCTTTTGTATGAATTAGAGACTGCGAGTCAGGATTTCTTGTCCACATCAGTGCCTAACCTCACAAATGCGCTTCTGGAAGAATGGCCAAACATTCTCATAGACACACACCTACACCCCATGGACAGCCTTCCCAGAAGAGTTGAAGCTGGTATAGCTGCAAAAGGTGGGCCATTATGCATTTAAATTGTATGTAAATATTTATATTTTTCATTAAATTACAAGTGCAGCAGACTCTATCTATCTATCTATCTATCTATCTATTGCTCTCTCTCTCTCTTTAAATGTATGCTGACTCTGATTTAGAGGGCATGAATTGGTTTCAGACACTGGGGCCCAGTGTCAAATAACTGGGGGGGATGTGTAGCGGGTGGTCATATTTAGGGGAAGCATCTGAGTGGTAACAGGCTCAGATGAAATAATTGTTAAGATTCATGGACCAATTTATGCCAGTGGGGAATATCAATGGTGTCCAGTTCCCTGAGGTCTATAGGTGGCGCTGTCGCCATAGGCCGGGGTTGAACCACCATTGGAGAGCTGTGCCCTTTGTGTCCTCTCGCGGCAGTAGTACAGCAGGGCGGGGAACCTGCTGTGCCTGTTGTTGGAGGGTATAAAGGGGCCAGATGTCTTCCGCTCAGGGTCCACGCCCAGGCACCTTCAGCCTGGGGGTGAGTGATGGTGGTCTCCAGGTGCCCTAGGCCCGGAGACGGAGCTGTGGTCTCGCCCCAGATACCTTCGGTCTGGGGTGAGGTACTTTCTGGAGGCCTGGGGCCCAGTACCTTCGACTGGGTTCCGCAAGGGATCGAGGGCTCCTAGGGTGTCCCCCGGTGTGGACGCCCGAATCTAGGACGAGGAGGCCAGGGAGGTAACCCTTTCCGAAGACCCGGTGCAGCATTCGCTGGTGACTGTGGGGCCTCTGGTAACTGTCCGGATGGATGTCCTTTCCCTGACAGGGGCCATTGCTTCTAGAAGGTAGTTCAAGTTCTCACGGTCGGTGGCAGCGACTGTGCATTAAGCCTGTTGGTGTTATACAGAACAGGAGAAAACCAAGTTCAAGTTTGTGCCTGGACCTTCCTTCCCCACCTCGTCTGAACTGTATGTGTTACAACATGTCTGCTCTCACAGAGACTGTTTATTGCTACGAATAAATAAGTGTTGGACTTTCAGCGGTGTGGACAGTAACTTACTGGGAGCTAAGGGTCCTACCTCCACTTACATGCAGGGTGGCAATCAATCTCATGAGAAGGTTTGGCTCTGGATGGAAACACAGACCCGAAGGTATGGTTTGATTAGCTCCATCTTTGCATACAGTATGGTGTGAGCTGGTGGTCTGCCACACTCTCCTCCCTGGTCCCCTAGACGAGACTCAAGTGCCAGAAGAGAGAAGGGAGTAAAGGGTGAGGTCGCTACACATGGGGGCTCGTGAGTCCGGGATGTGTGTTTACATTAATGAAGCTGAAACCCTCAGAGTTTGAACTTTGCTGCCCAGAGGAGTTCCGAGGAGGTCGGCTATATTGGCCATTGCGCCATGAAGCACACCCTGACTGCACAGTTTGTGGGCGCGACCAGGAGAAAGCCCGCAAACCGGTGCAGAAGATGGGAGGAGTCTGGCCATGTGAGGAGTTGCACGTGGGGACTTTGGCGCGAAGTGTGCAGTGCGTGTTGGAGCAGCAAACAGTCAGTATGTTCACTACTAATACCTCATGGGCTCCGGTTCCTACTTCTACAACCACGAGGATGACGTCATTTGCTGCTTCGCTGATGGATACGGGGATCAGGCTCAAGCCCCGGGGGCGATTCGCCCTGTACGTATGTAAGGACCGTGAGGCTCTCAGTGTGATTTGTCCCAGCTGTTCGGGACTGGTGGTTCATCTGAAGCCATTCAGGTGATGCGAGGCCTGTAAAGAGTTCATTTTCGAGGTGGAGCAACCCACAGAAAAGCCTCGGGCCTTCCACCTCAACTGTATCACGGGCGCCCCCACTCTTGAGGGAGAAGTCAGAGCTTGTACAGCCACCCCTACGCGCACTGTAGAGACTTTGGAGAAAGTCGCGAGCAAAAGTTTGGAGAGAAAAAAATCCAAAGATGCTGCTTCGGTCACCTCGGAGTCCCTACTCCCACCGCCAAAGAGGAAGATTGGTCTTGTCAAGGCTTCCTGCGGCCGTGATGGAGCTACGCCCCAGCGCTTGCCTGGCCCGGATGGATCCCAAGGGAAAAGTCCCGGACATCCTTGCTCAAGTATAGGCCGAGGTAAGCCGGGGAGCGGGACTTGGTGTTTGGTTGCAGGTGTCAGGAAGCCCATCGGAGGGGGTGACTCCACATCCACAAGGAGTTACAGGCCTGCGGAGGAATATGACACCTCCGACCTGGAGTCGATCTCCGATGCGGGAGACGCAGCCGAAATTGATGAGCTTTTTGAACGGAAGGGCTGGGACAAGATCCCCCTGTCCTCGTCCCGTGTGAGAAGGGACCCACCTATGTTCACTGGGGATAGTACACCCCGGCGGGAGGCCTTGGTGCCTGAGGAGAGTTCCGGTCCCCTGCCTGCCCTTCCACCCTCGGAGTTGCCTACGCTTGCTGCTGCGGAGAAGCGAGTGCCGCTGCGGGCCCCTATGCCCGGACTTGAAGTGGTGAAAGCACCTCGACATCCGGATGCTCTTGTCCTGCCTGGTGAGAGAGACCGCACTACAATGCCACCTTTGTCCTGGCTGCAGAGACTTTTTGGCCAGAAGGTCACCAGCGAGTATGGGTGGGAGTACCCGTACTTGCCAAAGGAACTTTTGTATGAAGTGGAGGCCTGCAGGTAGCGTTGGTACGATGATTTCATCTGGACTCACATTAAAGTACCTCAGGCCCGCAGATACTTTTCCTGGTCTCTTACCGCCTCAAAAAGATTAAAAGATTAAAGGACTGTAAAGCTGCATGGATGCTGGGTCGGCACATTCACGCGGAAAGTGTGGTCATTTGCCGAAAGGAGGGGAATGATGTTGAATACCATATGGAGACTTTCGACAAATATTTGAAACCCCTGATACTGTTGCACCCAAGGTTCTATCTGTAGGAGAATAGACTCCTGTGTTTTGTTACTGAACATTCCGAAGTGCCTTTGCCGGAACTCAGGGACTCTGTAACCCGAAAAGGGAGGCCTACTTTTGGAAGGATTGGGAGCAGTTTTTTTTTCTCCCTTTCTTTCTCTACCGCAAGGATACTGAGACTTTGCGGTGTAGTTGAGTCAGGGCCAAGGTACAGATGAAGAGGTTCCTGAGCAAGAAAAAGAGAGTTCTATATTGCGACACTGCCACTAGGTGGGGGTGTTGCGCAACGATTGTCACACACACCACACATCATTTTTTTTTTGGGGAAGGAAGGGGTTTCCTCTAGGGGGAGCCTGTTCTTTTTCCCCTCTGCAGGAGAATGTCAATCAAGTCTGCTGAGAATGGGGCGGATCTTAGTCAGTGATGTGGGAGAGGGGAAATATATTTTTTTTTCTCCTTAGAGAAAAAGAAAAAGTTTATACTGTTATGCAATTGAATGGTTTATCTTTGTGTATGTTCTTTGTTGTTGTTTTTTTTCCCTTGATTTTTCCCTTCCCTTTTTGGTTCAGACAACAACGATTTTTTTTTTTTAAATTGTAATTTTTCTTCTTTTTGGTTAGTTTGTCTCTGGATTAAATGTATGCTGACTCTGATTTAGAGGGCATAAATTGGTTTCAGACACTGGGGCCCAGTGTCAAATAACTGGGGGGGATGTGTAGCGGGTGGTCATATTTAGGGGAAGCATCTGAGTGGTAACAGGCTCAGATGAAATAATTGTTAGGATTCATGGACCAATTTATGCCAGTGGGGAATATCAATGGTGTCCAGTTCCCTGGGGTCTATAGGTGGCGCTGTCGCCATAGGCCGGGGTTGAACCACCATTGGAGAGCTGTGCCCTTTGTGTCCTCTCGCGGCAGTAGTACAGCGGGGCGGGGAACCTGCTGTGCCTGTTGTGGGAGGGTATAAAGGGGGCAGACGTCTTCCGCTCAGGGTCCACGCCCAGGCACCTTCAGCTTGGGGGTGAGTGATGGTGGTCTCCGGGTGCCCTAGGCCCGGAGGCGGAGCTGCGGTCTCGCCCCAGACACCTTCGGTCTGGGGTGAGGTACTTTCTGGAGGCCTGGGGCCCAATACCTTCGACTGGGTTCCGCAAGGGATCCAGGGCTCCTAGGGTGTCCCCCGGTGTGGACGCCCGAATCTAGGACGAGGAGGCCAGGGAGGTAACCCTTTCCGAAGACCCGGCACAGCATTCGCTGGTGATGGTGGGGCCTCTGGTAACCGACCGGATGGATGTCCTTTCCCTGACAGGGGCCATTGCTTCTAGAAGGTAGTTCAAGTTCTCACGGTCGGTGGCAGCGACTGTGCGTCAAGCCTGTTGGTGTTATACAGAACAGGAGAAAACCAAGTTCATGTTTGTGCCTGGACCTTCCTTCCCCAACTCGTCTGAACTGTATGTGTTACAACCTGTCTGCTCTCACAGAGACTGTTTATTGCTACGAATAAATAAGTGTTGGACTTTCAGCGGTGTGGACAGTAACTTACTGGGAGCTAAGGGTCCTACCTCCACTTGCATGCAGGGTGGCAATCAATCTCATGAGAAGGTTTGGCTCTGGATGGAAACACAGACCCGAAGGTATGGTTTGATTAGCTCCATCTTTGCATACAGTATGGTGTGAGCTGGTGGTGCGCCACACTCTCCTCCCTGGTCCCCTAGACGAGAGCCAAGTGCCAGAAGAGAGAAGGGAGTAAAGGGTGAGGTCGCTAACTATATATATATATATATATATATATATATATATATATATATATATGTGAAGGGTCTGCGTAAATTGACTGCGCTATATAAGTATATAAAATATAGAATGATGTGTGTAGAAAAAGCTTGCATTGCACATAATGTGCTATACAGGCATGACAACACTAAATGGGAGAGCTGTAGAGAGGTTACGTTGTCAAGCCCAACCAGGGCAGCTGGCAGGATTTACCAGGTATGTTCTTTGGAATGACTGAGAAGCAATTATAAAAATAAATAAAAAGAAGTCAGCAATTGAATGTAAAGTAGTGAGCCATTTTTTTTTTTTTTACATTTTGAGTAACCTAACAGATACTATAATAGACTATCATTTGGCGTTAAAAGTAGAACATTACAAGTTATGATATCCACTTATATAAATGAATTCAAAGCTTCTCCTACAAAGACTACAATTCAAGCAACATATAAATGCTAGCATTTTTTCCACACCTGTAACACTTCTCATAATACTGTCCTGATAAAAAGCAGTTATTTGAAAACTGCAAACATTTTCCACCTAATGGAGATCATTACAGGCAGAAAATCATAATATCACAGTGCAGGCATCACAACTACTTCACTGAAATGCCTTTGAGCTCCTCACCTGCTAGAGAGAATGACCTTTTCCTAAAATAGAAACCAAATAACTCTCACTTTTCTTTTCTTTCTTCTAATTAATTGTACGACTGTGCCTGTATTACCTAATCTTGATGTAAACAGAAATAAACTATAATCTGAATAATTAATGTTTATGCATTTGTCAGCATGGAAATACCTGTTGGGCAATATACTGCATAGTTTCTTAAAGCTAAACTGCAAGCAGACCTAAATACAACACCAATAATAACAGTTGTGTATCACTGTCCAATCACAGGCAGGGGCATGAAGGTGACCAGGCTGTTTTGTATAACTTCAGTAAAGACAAATCAGGTCATCAGGCAGGCTGATCAATATGCTAAACAGCAAAGGAGAGGACTCCCCCTAATAGAGGGGAATTACTTGGAACTTATAAAGCATTCGTCATTCCCCCTCCGGAGGGGTGGGTCTACATACCAGAAAACGGAGAAACTGAATTTATTGATCAGAGAATTTCCCAGAGGAGCAGGTATAAAGTGACCCCAAACTTTTATGCAGTATCAAAATTGAATCAGTTTATTGGACACAGAACATTGTAAAGAAAAACTTTGTAAAATGTATCAAACCTCCACCTGTCACCAAATAACAACGTTGTTATTGATTAAAAGAAAGAAGCACACACTGGGCCCATGAACTCCTCTGTTAAAGAGTGAGAAATGTCTGTCCGCAACACAGATTGGGGTATCAATCATGTATCCTGCCTGTTGAGCAAAAGATTTATAACATGATGACAGAGTTACCCACACAATTACATTTCTAGGGGGGCATGGAACAATCATTCAGGATCAATTAGGACAGTTATGGTTTTGATAGTAATTCCTTGTTAGTTTTCAAGTTATATTTGCCTTCTGTGGGGATAACTAAAGGAGTTATAAAGGCAGAAAGTTTTTTTATCTTAATGCATTCTATGTATCAAGATAGAAAAACCTTCTGTGTGTGTAGCAGCCTCCCCAGCACCTCCCTAATTACTTACCTGAGCCCCTTCTCTATCCAGCGTCCATGATACCCTAAGCCACACAGGACACTCCCCATGATTGGCTGAGACAGAGCAGCAGCGCCACTGGCTCCCGTGGCTGTCAATCAAAGTCAGCCAGCCAATCAGGGGAGAGATGGGGCTCCATGTCTGAAAGATTAAACAGAGCTCTAACTCGGCTCGGGTGCCCCCTGTAGCAAGCTGCTGGTTGAGGGGCACTCAAAGGAGGGAGGGGCTAGGAGCAGCAAATCCAGGCTGCTCTGCGCAAAACCAACTGCACAGAGGACGTAAGTATAACATGTTTGTTATTAAAAAAGAAAAAATAGACTTTACAATCACTTTAAGGTATGAAACACCGGATGTAGATAAAAGTCAGAGAAGGATATGATTGAACGAGGGATCAGTTGCGCTGAGTATGGTCTCACTGGGTTCTGTAAATGTAAAATGTTCTGGTTCAGTCTCCCAGTTAAGCCAATGCAGGTAGTGATCTTGCTAGGTGAGGGTGAGCTGACAGACCATCAGCCTGGCTGTTCTGCAGTGCTGGGACAAGGTCGTTTGTGGCGCAGGGCGAAGATGACAAAACTGTGCCCCCCCCACCCCTGGTCCCCAAAATACAAAAGGCTTGCTTGCCATAGTGTAACAATCTTTAAAAACTCTATTTAAGGTATAAAACATTGCACTTAACAGCAAAAACATGTAATCGCATTAGGATCAAAACAAGCCGGCTGGCTAATCGTAGCTACCCACCCTTCTGGGATTCAAGAAGCGCAGTGGCGTCAGCAAGTCGCTCCGTAAGCTGATATCACCATGCTTCTCTAATCCCGGGAGCATGGGTAGCTGCGATTAGCTAGCTAGCTTGTATTGATCCTAATGCGATTACATGTGATAGGAGGTCCGTGCAATCTGGTAATCTAGCACTTTATCTATGGTGGAGGTGACTGCCACAGAATCAGTTAATTATTTTTATTTTTTTATTATTATTTTCAGCATTTCAGAAAATTCCAAACATGATCTTGAAACATATATAATGCAATTTATCTTATCAGTGGATCACTTAATTGAAGATGGCGGATGGTGCGGATGTTACCAAAGAACCTTTTTTTTATCACATTGGGACTTTGTTTTTATCAGTGGTGTGTGACTCAATTTGTAATATGCAGCATGAGGGGGTTAATATATTGCCATTGGTCACTGATGCTTTAGTGGCCAGTGAAAGTTAATTAACCTCTTTGTGCTGCATTAGTGGCACCAGTGGCACTGCAGCACAAAGGGGTTAATTAACTTCCACTGGCCACTAAAAAATCAGTGACCAATGGCAATATATTAACCCCCTCATGCTAAATATTACAGAAATTAAATACCATTGGTAATTAACCTCCTCTCAGCCACCTCCAACCAAACAACCCCCCATCTAAAGAGTTAATGTATTAATCTGGTAATCTATTAATCATTATCTGCTTACTTGTGCAATACACACTGTAGTGCTTAGTTGAAATTCCCCCTCCTCGGCTCCTCTCTAGGTTGCAGCTACGGCAGCAGCACTCTGATGCTCCTCTGAGTCCTCCCATCCCACCTCCGGCCGGCCTCTCATTGAGTGACCTCACGCTGGGCCGTGCTGGAACTACGAAGCGCCTGTTAGGGGAAGTATCTCCTCTGACAGGGGAGGGAAGTGAAGGGCTGGTATGTTGGCTTGTGCCGGGTGCAAGAGCACACTCGGCACATTGTTGCAGCTGCAGGATTAGCGGCTGGTGTATACAGTTACACAAACACAGCCAGATTTTATAAGCCCACTTCCCAAGCGCCCCCCCTCCCTCCAGTAAATTGTATCGCCCAGGGCATCCATCCCTTCCGCCCCCCCACTCTTGTACCAGCCCTGCTGTTCCGTCTTGCAGGACTGTGTAAACCCAATAATCCCAAATGGATGGCCATTGGTCATAAATACAAATTCATTGGCAGGTAAAACAACTCCTGCACAGTATGTGTAGCGATACTTTCAACTAAGAAGGCCGCAGATTTAGTTTGGGCCCTGAAAACAGCTCCGCCAACCCCCGGCAATGTACTCGACCCCCTACTGGCACAGTTAGTTCTGGCAGCAATATATTTCTTATACTGTATGAGAAATCTCAGACACCAAGGCAATAATGAAAGGGGGGTATCAAATTTACTTTAAGCTTATGGTGAAAAGGGTTACAGTGGTAACAGTGTACAGGTAATACTTTGCAGAGCCCTGCAGCAATAAACATACTTTACATTAGATGAACAGTAAAGGTGCGCCGCGGGGGGGAGGACCGTTAACTAGGCGCCCTGTGGCGCAGTAACTAAATGAACTAACTAGCTGGCCAGGCCTGGCTCAGATATCTAAAACTCAGTCTATAGGGGATGATGGTTTCTTCACCGGCAATTCTTTAAAGGTGGTGCACATAACAGAATAACATTTGTAATCCAGGGGGGAGATTGTGATGAAATAAACACTTTACTGAAGACTCCTCTGAGTTCAGCTCTGATATGGGTCTCCAGTGAGAGTATCAGATATAAACTTGTGGGCCACGGCAGTCTATAGGCACATCAGCAATAATCAGTATATATGGTCTGAGCATACGTTCGCTCACCCCTCCGGACGCGATCCCAGTCCGGGAACTTCCACAGGTCATACTATCCTGAGTGACCTGCCTAACTGTGCCAGAGAGTGAGTGGGGGTTGCCATCTACCAAATGTACAGTGGAGGGGTCCGGATTCTTTACACTCCTCCTAGCAGTGATCACAGAATCTTCTGAGCTCTTCCCCATTTGTGGGTAGGTCAACTTTCTGGGAGGCCTTATGACTCTGCGAGCCCTTTGTTCCCTTGGGGTTTCTGGCTCTGGCGCCACATGCTCTTCTTCTGTAACAGGCTCAGGCAACACGGCAGGCTCTGCAACATCTGCTTCAGGAGCCGAGGGATACATAGAGTCTCTAGGGTCCTGTTCAGGGTAAACATCACGGGCATCTTCCAAGTAATCAAATGAAGGACTATATGGGATGAATTCAACGGCTTCTGCATTCAGTTGTGTATCTGTAGTGTCTTCAGTAGTTGGAAGATCTATAGCAGAAGTCCCTTGAGTTGGGGAAGGCCACAGCCAATCAAGCTCTCTTTCTTCATCTCCACTGAGTTCAGAAGCTTCTATATCTTCAGTCCGAGAGGTCTGGGACCGAGTGTTTGGCCTGTGGGTATCCAGAATAGAGACTGGTTCAGGGGAGTCCCTCACTGGAGGTATCCTGACCGCTTCAGCAAGTGGGAGCAGGTGGTTTCGATGCCACGTCTTCAATGGGCCTACCTTTCCTTCTGGCTTCAACTTGTGGACAGGTAGGCCCGGCAACTTCCTACAGATGACATTGGGTTCAGATCTCCATCTGTCTGCAAGTTTGTGTTTTCCAGGGACCCCCAGATTGCGTAGCAGTACTCGGACCCCGGGCTGCAGGTCTTGTATCCGGACCTTCAAGTCGAAGTTCCTTTTGTTTCGAGCTCCCCTTTGATCTGAGGCCGCTTGAGCTTGTTCATAGGCTACTTTCAGGCTGTGTCTGAGCCTGTCCACATATCCTTTGTGGGATGTGGCTGAGAAATGGTCTAAAGAGGTGCCAAAGGCCAAGTCTACAGGTAGTCTCGCTTCTCTCCCAAACATGAGTCGATATGGGGAGTAGCCTGTAGCATCACTGGTGGTGCAGTTGTAAGCATGTACTATAGCTGCTATGTGTTTGCTCCAATGTTGTTTCTTCTCACTTTCCAGAGTCCCTAACATGTTGAGCAAGGTTCGGTTAAACCTCTCCGGCTGAGCATCCCCCTGTGGGTGGTAAGGTGTAGTTCGAGTCTTCTTGATTCCCAACGAATCCAGGAGTTTCCGGATCAGTCGACTCTCAAAGTCCCTTCCTTGATCTGAATGAAGTCGCTGGGGCAGCCCATAATGGACAAAATACTTCTCCATAAGTACCTTGGCTACTGTGGAAGCCTTCTGGTCTTTGGTTGGGAAAGCTTGGGCATACCGGGTGAAATGATCGGTTATCACCAGAACATTTCCTAGCCCACTCAGATCGGGTTCGAGGCAGAGAAAATCAATGCATACCAGATCCATTGGGCCTTGACTCTGTAGATGGCCCATTGGGGCAGCTTGATGGGGTAAAGTCTTCCTCTGGATGCAGCGTGCACACGAATGGCAGTAATCTTCTACTTCTGCCCTCATGCAGGGCCAATAGAACCGACTTCTGACAAGTTGAAAGGTCCTTTCCGCCCCTAAGTGGCCATGATTGTCATGTAGGGCCATCAGAACAGTCTCTCTGTGCTTTTCCGGAAGAAACAATTGCCATTTATCTTCCAGGTCATCAGAGGGGCCCCTTCGGTAGACCACTCCCTGATGCACCTGTAACCTGTCCCACTCTTTCCTCAACAGGCGAGCTTCCTTTGAGGAGTGATTCAGAAGTCTGTTTGAATCCTGGTTCTCCAGGGCTTCCAGAACTAATTTCCCAATGGGGTCTTCTAATTGGTCACATCTTAGCTCCTTCTTGGACAGCTTTGGCAGATGGTCTTCCTCCAGTTGAGTTACTCCACAGTATTGTTTGGGGACTCCTACCATGGTAACTCCTATCTCTTCCGCCCTTGAGCCCCCTCTGGCTTGCAATTCAGCCCCCTGACATAGGGCCCGCACCCCGTCTGGTGCCACTTGAGTCCAGTCTTCCATGTCATGGGTGGGACCATGAGATCTTCTGGACAAAGCGTCTGCATCTCGATTCCCAATCCCTGGCCTGTACTTTAGGCTGAAATTGAACCCAGACAATGCGGCCAGCCACCTGTGTCCAGTGGCGTCCAGCTTTGCTGTAGTGAATAGGTAGGTCAGGGGGTTGTTGTCGGTCTTCACAGTGAACTCCGCCCCATACAGGTAGTCTTTGAGCTTGTCTACTACCGCCCACTTAAGGGCCAGGAACTCCAGCTTGTGAGTGGGGTAGTTTTTCTCAGAGGGGGTCAGGCTCCTGCTCACGTAGGCAACAGGCCGTTGTTGCCCTTCGTGTTCTTGATAAAGTACTCCTCCCAGACCGTCATGACTAGCATCTACGTGTAGTTCATAGGGTTTGGTTGGGTCTGCGTAGGCCAAGACTGGAGCAGTGGTCAGGCTCTTCTTCAACGCCTGGAAGGCCTCTTCACACTTCTGATTCCACTGATCTCTGATGGACTCTCCCGGCTTTCTGGGCCCTGAGTCATCCTCTTCTCCCTCAGTCTTGAGCAGTTCATTCAATGGTCTAGCAATTCGGGCGAATCCCTCCACAAACCTCCTGTAATAGGAGCAGAACCCTAAGAAGGATCTGAGTTCTGTTACTGTGGTGGGTCGTGGCCAGGAGGTAACTGCCTCCAATTTCTCAGGGTCTGTGTCCACCCCTTCTTCAGACACTATGTGCCCCAGGTAGTTCACAGAAGACTGGTAGAACCGACACTTCTCAGGCGAAAGTTTGAGTCCCTCCTCACTGAGTCTCCTCAAGACTTTTTCCAGCCTCCCCTCGTGTTCCTCCAGGGTTCTTCCAAAGACAATGACATCGTCCAGGTATACAAGGACTTCAATAAGGTTCATGTCTCCTACAGTCTTCTCCATGAGACGTTGGAAAGTAGCTGGGGCTCCAGACACACCTTGGGGCATCCGGTCGAATTCAAACAACCCCATTGGGGTTATGAAAGCTGTCTTCTCCTTGTCTTCTGCGTGCATAGGGATCTGATAGTACCCAATCTTGAGATCCATAACGCTGAACCACTTGGCTCCAGACAAGCTCTGTAGGGCATCCTCTATCCTCGGAGTGGTGTACTGGTCGGGTATGGTTCTCCTGTTAAGAGTCCTGTAGTCGATACAGAGCCTTAACGATCCATTCTTCTTCCTGACCACCACTATCGGGGAGGCATAGGGGCTTCTAGACTCCCGTATCACACCAGTCCTTTTGAGTTCTGCGAGTTGTTCCCTTAGATCCTCCAGATCCGCTAGTGGGACCCGCCTGACTCTCTCTCTGAAGGGCTTATCTTCTTGGAGGTGGATCCGATGGGTGGCACTCCTTGCACACCCCACATCGAACTCATCTTTGGAGAAGATCTTCTCCCATCTGGTCAACTGGGCCTTGGCTCTCTCTTTCCAAGCCCTGGGCAGATTCGGGTTTTCCATGGATAGCTTCTCCCAAGCATCTCCTCCTTCACCCATCCCCTTCACTTCTGACAAGTTGACATGGGCAGCAGGGCTCACCTGGCCCAGCAGCAACCTGGCTGGGATTTCCATGGGGCCATCTGTATTGTTCCTAACACTCACTGGAACTCTACAATGGGCCTTCTTCAGGGCCTTCAGCGGAATCACTTCTGGTATCACTTCCAGACCGGGGGACTCTTCCCTTGGGTCGGACTCCAACATGACAAAGGGTCCAGGCTGCTCCCAAGTAAGCTTCACAGTGACTTTGAGACAGGTTACTTCGCCGGGCTGCAACACTACCCCTTCTCTTCCAAGTCTCCACACCTTCCCTATCCCCTCTCCAGTCGTCTTCTGCTCTAGGACCAGCCGTTGATAGGCCGTCTTCAGCATGGGGTGGATCTTGGTGGCTGCTGGCCCCTTCTCTTTCACTAGAGGGGTCAGAAGTCTTCGGACCAGGTCCGTGTTCGTCCCTATTATAAGGGAACTCTTGTTGGCTCCTGGCGACCGAGGGCACACAACCGCCAGGGTGTCAAACACTCCGGCTTTTCCAGCCACAGATGGGTCAAAGATCATCTTGATGGGCAGATAGCCATCGTAGGGGAAATTCTGGGTTCCAATCCCACATATTTCTAGTCCCTCTATCTTCTGGATGGGCAGGTGACTCAAGTGCTTATCGTAGAAATCTCGGTATAACAGAGTCACTTGTGCCCCAGTATCCAAGATGGCTCTGGTGTTGACTCCCTGCACTTGAATGGGCACTATAGGAGATGGGCCTACCAGCTTCTCCGGATATGGCCTGGCAGGTGTCGCCTTCTTCAGACCTTTTCCTTTCGGACTCTCTCTCGTCCAATTCCCTTTGGACTTTAATCTTTCTTGAGCCTGGTATGCATTGATTTCCCTCCTTTCAATGGGTGTACGGACCCGCTGAGGGATACTATTATTCTTCTTAGGTGTGCACCCCCTCTGGGGAGTGCTGTGCCCCTTCTGAGGGGTCTTGCCCCCTTTTTCTGGGGTGTATCTCTGTTGAGGAATGTTGCGTTTCCTCTGAGGTGTTTTATCTCCTCTTTTCTTCTGCTTCGCATTCAGCTTGGAGCTCACTGAAAGTGATGGGCACCCGGTTGACTCCTTCACCGGGGCCCTCTGGAGTTTCCCGCTGGCTTGCGGTTATCTGGTTTCTTCTTCTTGGGACTGGAACATGTAGCTGCAATATGGCCAATTCCTCCACAGTTAAAGCAGACGATATCTCCCTATTCTTGTAAAGATGCGGGTGCTGAGGCAATTGGGAATAATTCCTTCCTTGGTACTTCTCTCTTGGGACCCTCTGTGTCTTTTGCCATCAGAGAGGTCAACATCTCTAACACCTTGGACATTTGAGCTTTTAGAGTGTCTACCTCTGAGTCTCTTTCAGGGGTCATCACTGGATTGACTAGCACCTGAGCGGGTACAACATTTGCCTTAATCATTTGCTGGTCCTGTTGTAGCGCCTCCTCATCTCTGATGATTTTTATCAAGTCAGCATAAGTCAGTAACGTTCCTCCTCCCGAGGTCTTCAGGTGCAGCCAGACTGGATCCGAGCGTAATGCTCCCTTTAAAACTTGTTTAATTCTTGACGCATCTGTATCTTGGGGCTTCATTCCCTTCTTTAACACAATCTTGCACAGCAACCTGTTCAGTCTCCTAACATACTCTGAAAGTTTCTCCTTCGGCTGTTGGAAAGTATGTTCAAATTGGTAGACCATCTCTGTCACCTTTTCCAATTGACCAAACTCTTCCTGTAGCATGGCTAGACAGTCTTGAGCCGTGCAGTCTGCATTCCCAAACCGAAAACTTTTCACTGCTTCCGCTGCTGCGCCTTTAAGGCTTTCTATCACTCGTTGCCTCTTCTGCGCTTCAGGCACCTCCCATGCCTCCACTGCTTGTAATGCCTGCTCCACCCAAGTGTCAAAATCTTCTTCCCCTGCAGGGACAGGGAGCTTCCCTGAGAATGTCTTTAGTCTCCGGTAGCTAGCCTCTACATGCACCGTGCTTGTCTTCTGACACTTGGTTAGCAGATCCCCTATTGCATTTATCAGTTCTGGTGATATAGCAGTGACAGGTGCAGGCGCCACCGGAGGTGTCGCCCTGTCTCCTCTTTCAGGTGGGGTACGGGCCGCAGCCTGCGGTGATCCCGTCGGTGATGGCTCCTTCTTAATTGCGTGCGCCAACCTATAGGATCTATTATCTGGCGTCTGTACACAGTTGCGCTTACAAGCCTCTGGCATCCCGTCCAAGTATTCCACTAGTGCATACTGGTATGAGATGTCTGGGTCTGACTTTATTCCCATCACCCACGGTGTGTGATCTGGGGTCACTGACTTCATTAACTCCTCTATCGTTTCAATTGACCATTCCTCCCCTGGTAGGTTGATGACCACTGACTGGCTTGGGTCTGTCTTAGCCACTTCGCACCACGCTCTTATTCCTTGCGGGTCCATGACGGCACCTCTGGCGTTTAATTGCTGTATCAGGATCCCGGACGAGAACCCCCACGTGTAGCGATACCTTCAACTAAGAAGGCCTCAGATTTAGTTTGGGCCCTGAAAACAGCTCCGCCAACCCCCGGCAATGTACTCGACCCCCTACTGGCACAGTTAGTTCTGGCAGCAATATATTTCTAATACTGTATGAGAAATCTCAGACACCAAGGCAATAATGAAAGGGGGGTATCAAATTTACTTTAAGCTTATGGTGAAAAGGGTTAACAGTGGTAACAGTGCACAGGTAATACTTTGCAGAGCCCTGCAGCAATAAACATACTTTACATTAGATGAACAGTAAAGGTGCGCCGCGTGGGCGACCGTTAACTAGGCGCACTGTGGCGCAGTAACTAAATGAACTAACTAGCTGGCCAGGCCTGGCTCAGATATCTAAAACTCAGTCTATAGGGGATGATGGTTTCTTCACCGGCAATTCTTTAAAGGTGGTGCACATAACAGAATAACATTTGTAATCCAGGGGGGAGATTGTGATGAAATAAACACTTTACTGCAGACTCCTCTGAGTTCAGCTCTGATATGGGTCTCCAGTGAGAGTATCAGATATAAACTTGTGGGCCACGGCAGTCTATAGGCGCATCAGCAATAATCAGTATATATGGTCTGAGCATACGCTCGCTCACCCCTCCGGACGCGATCCCAGTCCAGGACCTTCCACCGACTGTGTCCTCACACACACAGCGTCTCCAGCGATCGGGTCCCCGATCCAACCAAGGCTGTAGACAAGCGAAGTCAGATGCCACCTAGGCTCGCAGTGGGGTGGAAGGCTCTTTGGTGCTGCGCAAGGCCTCAGGCTTCAGGCCTTGCACTCCGGCAGATCCGCACAGGAGGATCAGTCACTGAAGTCTCGTGTCCCAAAGAGGCCGAGCCCAGCCTCACCTCCTCCTTTTATAACCCCTCCCATGAGTCTCTGGGGTGGAAACATGCCGAAAGGGATTCTGGGCAAGGTAGTCCCGAGAGTCTTAAAGGGGACCCCGCTACATATGTATACTTCAACAATAGATTTAACTGTTTGTCCGGAGTTCAATATTAAAGGATAAATTCACCTTTCGGAACATGTACATGTTCCAACCGTATTTAGCAGCTGCAGTCATTCCCCCTCTCCTAATCCAACCATCCAGCCATGACAGTGGGCGGGCATCCTCTCTGGGCGCCCGCTGCCATTCTTTGAAACTACTGTGGCTGCCCTGCCACGTCATTTATTTACAGTCCTCTGAATCGGAAAATACATGGTCCGGCAGCCTTTGCGGTTGTCGGCTTGTAATTCTCAATGAACTACCACTGTGCTGCTGAGCGCTGTGGTAGTTCATTTATTTTTCCTGTCAGTGGGTATCTGCTTGCCCGTACAAGGTCTGAGCAAACAATTACACTGACAGGTCTGCAGTAGTCCTGCATGGTACCAGCGATCTTCTGATCATTGGTGCAATGCTTTACAGGCTCCCAAAACAAAAAATAGTAAACACACATTTTTTTCACCTGCAAAAAAATGTGCATTACTTTTTGTTAAAAGGTGAGTTTATCCTTTAAAGCAAATCTACATTCTAATAGAATATACATGGATGGCCTACAACACATTCAAAAAGGTAATAGATTAAAAAGAAGCACTAAATTTTTAAGATAATTCTAATAATAAATCACCATTTATTTCTGGCCACAAGTAGCCTAGGCAGCCATCTGAATTTTCAGATGCATCTTGGGGGATTAATGGCACTTAGCATCTCCTTTTCTTCTCATGTTTGCTTTGCTGAAATTGATTTATTATTCTAACAGAAAGACATTATAATGTTGTCAGAAATTTTGAGTTAAAGGGGTTGTAAAGGTTCGTTTAAGCTAGTGCATTGTTGGTTCACTTACCTTTTCCTTAGATTTCCCTTCTTAATATTTTTTTTCTTTGTTTTCTTTGTCTGAATTTCTCACTTCCTGTTCCTCCTCAGTAAGCTGTTCAGTAAGCTGTTCTGGCTGACTCCACACCACTCGGATGATGGTGTGAAGTTTAGTGAGGAGAAACAGGTAGTGAGAAATTCAGACAAAGAAAAAAAACATTCAGAAGGTAAATAGAAGTAAAAGGTAAGTGAACCAACAATGCACTGGCTTAAAGGAACCTATTTAGAAAATAAAAAACGAACCTTTACAACCCCTTTAAGCACCAAAAAGGCACTATATGACTTATGAATGATGCATCTCTTTAAAGGTGCCTCTTTTGTTAAGAGGATGTTGTTTATGTCTAAATATAAATATACACTATATTGTCAAAAGTGTTGGGACACCTGCCTTTACACGCATATGAACTTTAATGGCATCCTAGTCTCGGCTCTAATTCATCCCAGAAGTGTTCTATCAGGTTGAGGTCAGGTCAGTCAAGTCCCCCCCCCCAAACTCACTCATCCATGTCTTTAAAGACCTTGCTTTGTGCACTGGTACAAATATTTTGGTGAAGGGGAAGATTATGGTGTGGGGTTGTTTTTTAGGGGTTGGGCTTGGCCCCTTAGTTCTAGTGAAAGGAACTTTAAGGGTGCATGCATAACAAGACATTTTGAACGATTTCATGCTCCCAACTTTGTGAGAACAGTTTGGGGATGACCCCTTCCTGTTCCAACATGACTGCACACCAGTGCACAAAGCAAGGTCCATAAAGACATGGATGAGTGAGTCTTCTTCTGAAAGAATGGCCAAACATTCCCATAGACACACTCCTAAACCTTGTGGACAGCCTTCCCAGAAGAGTTTAAGCTTTTATAGCTGCAAAGGGTGGGCCAACTCAATATTGAACCCTACGGACTAAGACTGGGATGTCATTAAAGTTCATGTGCGTGTAAAGGCAGGCGTCCCAATACTTTTGACAATATAGTGTATGTATATATTGGATATAAAATAATTTTTTTGCCCTTTAATGTGACCAATAATCTGTACAATTCAATTAGAAAAACAAAGTTAAGTTGGGGGAAAAAAATAAATAAAAGCTTACAAAGCATCAAAGGGATCTTATTGTTGGAAAGTATCAGTCAGGATAAGGATACAAAACATTTTTCAAGGCATTAGATGTACCATGAAACACAGTGAATCTGGTCATCGATTGTGGCGCAAAACAAACACTGCGCATCACCAAAAAAACACTATACCCACAGTGAAGCATGGCAGTGGCAGCAATATGCTTTGGGGCTGTTTCTCATTAGCTGGAACTGGAGCTTTAGTCAAGGTGAAGGTAGCTTCCAACAGTTTCAAATATCAGTCAATTTTGATACAAAACCTTCAGGTCTCAACATGACAATGACTCAATGCATTCCTCAAAATCATCAAAATAATGGCTTCACCAGAAGAAGATCAAACTTTTAGAATGACTCAGCCAGAACCCTGACCTGAATCCTACTGAAAATGTGTGGAAAGACCTGAAGAGGGCACAGAAGATGCCCTCACAATCTTACACATTTGGGGCCTATTTGTAAAGAGGGTGGGCAAAGATTCCCAAGGCCAATTGTGCCATGCTGATAGAATCCTACTCCCAAAGACCGAATGCTGCCATAGATTCAAAAAGTGTGTCAACAAAGTATTAGCTTAAAGAGGAAGTAAACCCTTTAAAAAAAAAAAAATCCTGCAAGAGAAAGGCATAATGAGCTAGTATGCATAGCATACTAGCTCATTATGAATGACTTACCTTAGATCCATGCCCCCAAAGCGCTCCTCGTTCCCCTCTGCCGCCATCTTGCTTTCAAGTCCCTTCCGTGTATTCCGTGCTGTGACTGGCCGAAGTGGCGATGATGTCACTCCGACGCATGTGCGTGGGACCAGCACGATCCCACGCATGCACGTGGGACGGCACGATCCCACGCATGTGCGCGGGACCGGCATAATCTCGGCATGTCCCATTCAGAAAACCGGGACGCTCAGTGCGCCTGCACCGTTGTCTACGGCGCGCATGCGCTGTAGACATCAGTGCAGTGTTTTCTGCAAATATCTCCTTAACCGTGTAGGTTAAGGAGATATTTCTTGCACTTACAGGTAATCCTTAATCTAGGCTTACCTGTAGGTGCAAGTTGTCAGAGTGGGTTTACAACCACTTTAAAGGGGTTGTAAAGGTTAGTTTTTTATTTTCTAAATAGGTTCCTTTAAGCTTGTGCATTGCTGGTTCACTTACCTTTTCCTTTGATTTCCCTTCTAAATTTTTTTTTTCTTTGTCTGAATTTCCCACTTCCTGTTTCTCCTCACTAAACTTCACACCATCATCCGAGTGGTGTGGAGTCAGCCAGAACAGTTTACTAAACAGCTTACTGAGGAGGAACAGGAAGTGAGAAATTCAGACAAAGAAAACAAAGAAAAAAAATATTTAGAAGGGAAATCTAAGGAAAAGGTAAGTGAACCAACAATGCACTAGCTTAAAGGAACCTATTTAGAAAATAAAAAACGAACCTTTACAACCCCTTTAAGGGTGTGCATAATTATGCAATTATGTTACTGTAATGCCTCGTACACACGGCCGAGATTCTCGTCGAAAAAAACATGTCGTTTTTTTCAACGAGATTCTTGGACAAGAAACTTGTCCCGGCCGAGTGTACACACGCTCCTTTCAAAGAACCCGCGGTTCTTTGAATGGAGCGAACGCGGAGACGTCATCGAATATGACGAGCATGCGCTCGTCACATTCGATGTCGTCGCTGCCATCTTGGTTCACCCTACCTATGCCTAGGAAGCTACCGCGCATGCGTCGAAGTCATTTCGAGCATGCGCGGGCTTCCCGGCGAAAAGGTAAGTGTACACACACACCATTTTCTCGTCGAGAAACAGGCTGACGAGAATCTCGACGAGAAAATAGAGAGTAGGTTCTCTATTTTTTTGTTGAGATTCTTGTTGCTTTTCTTGACGAGAAACCATACACACGAACGAATTTCTCGGCAAGAAATCTCTGCCAGCAAGTTTCTTGCTGGTTCTTGCCGAGAAACTCGTTCGTGTGTACGAGGCTTGAGTTTTTTATTTTTATGTTTTCCCCCTTTAAAGATTTGAGTTTGTTTTTAATTGAATTGCACAGATTATGAGTCACATTAAGGCTCCATGCACACTGGATTAAAAATCGCTGCTTCTACAGGAGTTTTGTGTTCTGCCTGTAGAAGAAACTCAATGTTATCCTATGTGTCCATGCACATTAGGATGTTAAGAGGCATATTTTGAGAACAACGTTTAGAGGCAGAAAAAAAACCTTCTCATTCGCGTTTCTGATTGGAGCTCACTGGCAGAAAAAACGTAACACTCTCCTAAACTCGTCTAAACTTTGTACGAAAAATGCTCTATATGGACGTTTTTTACTCCAAAAAGAACAGACGTTTTTTTAAGCCCAGTGTGCATGGAGCCTTAAGGTGGAAAAAATTCTGAAGTGATTTATCCTGGTCTGATTTTTTTACATCTCAAAAACCTGCCATTTTTGAAGGGGTATGTAGACTATTCAGATCCACTGTGTATATATACACATATATATATATATATATATATATATACTGTGAGGGGGTTAGCTCGGCAGCGGGTGTGTGTGACCCCCGGGATGGGCTCCCCACACAAAACAGGCCCAGCAAACGGAGGTTGTGGTTTTCAAAATCAAAAAGGTGCGGTTTATTTTCTATTTACAGTGACAAAACACAGCAAAGCAAAAGAAACATAACCAAAATAAATCCTGGTCAAGTTGACCTCTGACTAAACATACAGGTTTCCTAACTAACAACTGGGATCAGCCTAGTGCTGTCCTAGTCCCTAAGTCCCTGGTTTTAAATGTCCAAGCAAATAGCCACACAGGCTTTGTCTCACCGCACAGGGGTTCACTCTCCCTAGACAGTCCACACAGGTCTGGTTCCAGGCATGAGCTAACATCTAATGAAGCTGGGAGTTCTTATAGAGGCCTAAATGAGCTGACAAGCTTCAGCTGGTCTCATCAACTCCCTGTCTGCACGACGCCCAGCCCTCTCCCTAGAGGTATGAGTCATCCATGAGCCCACTAGCCTTATACAACTCTCCACCTAGTTGTATAAGTCGGCGTAAAGCCTGAATCTGGGCGAAATATATCTACCCCCCTGGATGCAACCAGGTGACTTTACCTTCCTGCTGTCACATACCCCCCCCTCTTGTTTTAACCTCGGGGTTGGAACACCAGCAATCAGGCATTCATGTACTCGAGACAAAGCATCCACATTCCCCATTTGAACGCCAGGGCGATGCTTTACTGTGAAGTTGAATTCCTGGAGGGCCAGGAACCACCTATTCACTCTTCTATTTGTTTCCTTGTTTTGAGCCATCCACTTTAACGGAGCGTGATCCGTAACCATGTCAAAGTGCCTACCTAGCAGGTAGTACCGAAGGGAATCTAGAGCCCACTTCACCGCTAAACACTCCTTTTCAACGGTGGCGTAATTTACCTCATGGGACTTCAACTTCCTGCTGAGGTAAATGACTGGGTGCTCTTCCCCGTTCCAGACCTGGGACAATACTGCTCCTAACCCCACATCTGACGCATCACTTTGTACGACAAAGTCTTTAGAGAAGTCGGGTGAGTACAACACTGGCTGGCTACATAAGGCTTGTTTCAAGAATTGGAATGCTGCCTCAGCCTCGGGGGTCCATTTAATCATGACCGACCCTTTCCCCTTCGTCAGGTTGGTTAGGGGCACAGCCTTAGAAGCAAAGTGGGGAATGAATCGCCGATAATACCCAGCGATTCCCAGAAAGGCTCGTACCTGCTTCTTGCTGTTGGGACGTGGCCAACTCTGGATGGCCTCGACTTTGTTGAGTTGGGGTTTTATTACTCCCCTCCCAATGGTGTACCCAAGATATTTGGCCTCCTCCTGCCCAATGGTACACTTCTTGGGGTTAGCCGTAAACCCCGCTTCCCGAACAGAGTCCAGGACTGCTTGCACTTTTGGCAGATGTGAGGCCCAATCTGTGCTATGGACAATTACGTCATCCAGGTAAGCCGCAGCATACTTCCGATGGGGCCTCAGCATCTGGTCCATTTTCCGCTGGAATGTGGCCGGCGCATTCTGTAACCCGAACGGCATTCTTTTATATTGGAACGCCCCGTCTGGGGTTACAAATGCGGTTTTCTCTTTGGCCGACTTGGCCAGGGGGATTTGCCAATACCCTTTTGTGAGGTCAAGAGTCGTCATGTATCGGGCTGTTCCCAGCCGGTCGATCAACTCATCTATACGTGGCATGGGGTAGGTGTCAAATCTTGTAACTTTGTTCAACTGACGAAAATCGTTACAAAATCGCCAGCTCCCATCCGGTTTAGGCACCAACACGATGGGACTAGACCAATCACTTTGGGACTCCTCTATCACCCCTAAGTTCAGCATTTTCTGTACTTCCTCCCGTATTGCCTCCCGTCGAGCCTCTGGGATCCGATAGGGTTTTAACTTCACCCTTTCACCGGGCGGGGTAATGATGTCATGCTCTACCCCAGATGTTTGTCCCGGCAGCTCAGAGAATACCTCCTTGTTGCGAAGCACAAACTCCTTAACCTCCTGTTGTTGGGGTTGTGACAAGGTGGCTGCTATTCCAACCTCAGGAATCACGCAACCAGTTTGAGCTGGTGACCAAGTGTCTGCGACTAGGGACTCTCTATCCCTCCAGGCTTTCAACAGATTAACGTGATAGATCTGTTCGGGCTTTCGCCTTCCTGGTTGTCTGACCTTGTAATTCACTTCGCTCACTTTTTCCATTATCTCGTAGGGGCCTTGCCATTTGGCAAGGAATTTACTTTCAACCGTAGGGACAAGTACCAATATCCTATCCCCCGGGGAAAAGGTACGGGTCTTGGCTCCACGGTTGTACACTCTCTGCTGTGCCAACTGCGCTTGGGCCAAATGTTCCTTCACGATGGGCATTACCTGTGCAATTCGATCTTGCATCAGGGCGACATGCTCAATCACACTCCTGTGGGGAGAACTCTCACTTTCCCAAGTTTCCTTGGCAATATCCAACAGCCCTCTTGGGTGTCTCCCATACAGTAACTCAAAGGGGGAGAATCCCGTAGAGGATTGGGGCACCTCCCTAATAGCAAACATCAAATAAGGAAGTAAACAGTCCCAATCCTTTCCATCTCTATCCACCACTTTCTTCAACATTTGTTTTAGGGTTTTGTTGAATCTTTCAACCAGCCCATCGGTTTGGGGGTGATACACAGACGTACGCAATTGCGTCACTTTGAACAATTTACACAGCACTTTCATAACCCGGGACATAAAGGGTGTACCTTGGTCCGTAAGCAGTTCTTTACAAATACCCACCCGGCTAAAAACAAGAGATAGCTCTTTGGCTATGGTTTTGGCCGAGGTATTTCGGAGAGGGATCGCTTCTGGATAACGGGTGGCATAGTCCATTATAACTAATATGTACTGGTGCCCCCTAGCGGACTTGATTATAGGACCTACCAAATCCATGGCGATCCTCTCAAACGGGACCTCAATGATGGGTAGAGGGACCAGCGGGCTACGGAAATGTGGCATCGGGGCCAACCTCTGACACACAGGGCAGGAGGAACAATAATTTTCTACGTCCTTCATCACCCCCGGCCAATAGAATCTCTGTAATACCCTCTCTCGGGTTTTCTCTGTCCCCAGATGACCTCCAAGAATGTGCCCATGGGCCAACTCCAACACCAACTTCCTGTAAGGTTTGGGCACCACAAGCTGCTCAACGGTTTCTTCTGCCCTTTTTGCCACCCGATACAGTAGGTCCTTCTCTACGCTGAAGTATGGGTAAGTGCAGGTATTATCTGGGTTCACTAACTCGCCATCTATTTTCACTACGTTTTCCCGTGCCTTTATTAGGGCGGGGTCTTTCAACTGTTCTGTGGCAAAGTTTTCCCTGTGAACCTCAAGATCAGAAAACTCCACAGACGGTAGGTTTTCGTCTGAGGAGGTGGGCTCCTCTCCAGTTTCTTGAGTCTCCCCTGCCAATACTGATAAGGGAAATTCCGGAGAGTCCTCACCACTCTCAGGGGAGTTCTGGCTATCACATTCCTGGTACATAGGGGCACCAGTGAGGGGCTCAGGATCATCCCACAGTTCCCAGAACTTCGGAAAATCCCTTCCCACAATGGCGTCATGCGGTAACTGAGATACTAAGCCCACTGGATGAGAGAGGGTACCTTTGGGGGTCTCGAAACACACTGTAGTCACTGGATACTCTCGGGTGTCCCCATGCACACAAATAACAGCTACCTTGCTATTCCCAGAGACCTCTGTTTTAACTAACTCAGCCTTTATCAGGGTCACAAGGCTACCTGAATCCAGCAATACCACAACATTTCTACCATTAACACACATTTTGCATAAATGTTTCTCAGTTCCTCGAATGGCAGTGCATGCGACTGTCGCACACAGCGACTGACGTCTGCCCGTCAGAAAGTCACACTGCATGGGTTCCTCCACAACCGGGCAATTGGCTGCAATATGTCCCGCTTGCCGGCAGCGGTAGCAAACGATCCTTCTTGCCGCCTCTTGAGCCGCTGATTTCCCAGGCTGTTCTCGCCAAACTTGGGGTAGAGCTCCCACCCTCTCACTCTCTCCACCCTCACCCCTTGGAATCCTCTTATCCGCCCCTGGGGATGGTCTGGTCTTAGGGTGGAAAGTCCGAGTGTCTCTGAAAGAGGCCGTCAGGTTCTCTGTAGCCAAGTATTTCTCCACACGATCCACAAGACCATCGGCCGTCTCTGGGTCTCCATGGCTTACCCACTTTTGGATGGCAGTAGGAAGAGCTCTCAAAAACCGATCCATTACAACACGTTCCACAATCTTTGGTGCGGACAAAGTCTCTGGCTGTAGCCACTTTCTGCTCAGGTGAATGAGATCATACATTTGAGACCTGGGGGGTTTTCCAAGCTGGAAAGTCCAGTTATGCACACGCTGAGCCCGGACAGCCTGGGTGACACCCAGCCTTGCCAAAATTTCAGCTTTTAGCATCACATAGTCTTTTGCTTGGTTAGGCTCTAGGTCATAGTAAGCTTTCTGCGATTCACCAGTTAACAGAGGAGCCACCAGTCCAGCCCACTGCTCCTCAGGCCACTTTTCTCTTTCAGCGGTCCTTTCAAATGTGGTCAAAAATACCTCTGGATCATCCTCTCCAGTCATTTTTGTCAATAAACGACTCACCCCAAAGGACGCGGTATTAGTGGGACGGCTTTCCTCACTGGTCTGCGGACGTTGCTGCATTACTGCTTCCATTTGTTGTAGTCTCTGCTCTTGCTTCTGTAACAGGTCTATGAAGCGGGCCTCAGATTGCTGCTGGGCTTGTTGCTGAGCTTCCAGACTCTGTTGGTGAGCTTGCTGCTGGGCTGCAAGGCTCTGTTGATGAGCTTGCTGCTGGGCTGCAAGGCTCCTTTGCAAACCTGCATTTGTCTGCTGTTGATTGGCATTTGCTAGAGCCAGCTGTTTCAGTATCTCCTCCATGCTGGCTTAAAAAAAAACTGCCCGCATTCTCCACCAACTGTGAGGGGGTTAGCTCGGCAGCGGGTGTGTGTGACCCCCGGGATGGGCTCCCCACACAAAACAGGCCCAGCAAACGGAGGTTGTGGTTTTCAAAATCAAAAAGGTGCGGTTTATTTTCTATTTATAGTGACAAAACACAGCAAAGCAAAAGAAACATAACCAAAATAAATCCTGGTCAAGTTGACCTCTGACTAAACATACAGGTTTCCTAACTAACAACTGGGATCAGCCTAGTGCTGTCCTAGTCCCTAAGTCCCTGGTTTTAAATGTCCAAGCAAATAGCCACACAGGCTTTGTCTCACCGCACAGGGGTTCACTCTCCCTAGACAGTCCACACAGGTCTGGTTCCAGGCATGAGCTAACATCTAATGAAGCTGGGAGTTCTTATAGAGGCCTAAATGAGCTGACAAGCTTCAGCTGGTCTCATCAACTCCCTGTCTGCACGACGCCCAGCCCTCTCCCTAGAGGTATGAGTCATCCATGAGCCCACTAGCCTTATACAACTCTCCACCTAGTTGTATAAGTCGGCGTAAAGCCTGAATCTGGGCGAAATATATCTACCCCCCTGGATGCAACCAGGTGACTTTACCTTCCTGCTGTCACAATATATATATATATATATATATATATATATATATATATATATATATCCCTCCCTTCTAGACTGTAAGTTCTAACGAGCAGGGCCCTCTGATCCCTCCTGTATTGAATTGTATTGTGACTGTACTGTCTTCCCTGATGTAAAGTGTTGCACAAACTGTTGACGCTATATAAATCCTGTATAATAATAATAATAATAGGATTTTTATAACAGCTTACCTGTAAAATCCTTTTCTTAGGAGTACATCACGGGACACAGAGCGACATAGTCATTACTAATGGGTTATATAGATACCGTCAGGTGCTGGCACTGGCAACTTCCAAAACCGGAAGTACCCTCCCCTATATAAGCCCCTCCCATCCGGGAGCACCTCAGTTTTGTAGCAAAGCAATAAGTGTCCCCAAAGAGGGGCGGGAGCTCTGTGTCCCGTGATGTACTCCTAAGAAAAGGATTTTACAGGTAAGCTGTTATAAAAATCCTATTTTCTTTCTCGTACATCACGGGACACAGAGCGACATAGTCATTACTAATGGGATGTCCTAAAGCAATGCCCAATGAGGGGGGGGGGATACACCATATATAAGCTGAGCGCTATCAGACATGAGGATCTTTTGCGGCCTGCAACACACTGCGCCCAAAGGCGACATCCTCCTGACTTCTAACGTCCACCTGGTAGAACCTAGTAAACGTGTGAACTGAAGACCATGTTGCGGCCTTACAGATTTGAGCCAGGGAGGCCTGGTGATGCACTGCCCATGAAGTTCCAACTGCTCTCGTGGAGTGAGCTCTAACTTTGAACGGAGGCGGTCTCCTTCTCAAGCCATAGGCTTGTATTATGACCTGTCGAATCCACTTGGCTAAAGTAGATTTTGACGCTGCCTGACCCTTTCTGGGGCCTTCCGGCAGAATAAACAAAGTATCCGTTCTGCGAATCTGAGCAGTGGCTTTTAGATAAGCTTTAACTGCTCTTACTACATCCAAAGAATGCAATAACTTTTCCTCTACCGAAGTAGGTTTGGGGAAAAAAGAAGGAAGAACCACATCTTGGTTCAAATGAAACCTCGATACCACCCTAGGAAGAAAGGCTGGATGAGGACGTAATACTACTCTATCCTTATGGATAACCAGATATGGCTCCTTACAGGACATAGCTGCTAATTCCGACACTCTTTTAGCCGAACAAATGGCTACTAGAAAAAATCAATTTCCTGGTGAGAAGTACCAAAGAAATATGCTGTAATGGTTCAAATGGTTGTTTCTGTAGAACCGACAGAACCAAGTTTAGATCCCATGGACATATGGGAATATTAACCGGAGGACTAATATGCATCACTCCTTGTATAAAGGCTTTGACTAGTGAATGCGAAGCCAAGGGCCTTTGAAAAAATATTGACAAGGCCGAAATCTGACCCTTGATAGTACTCAAGGCAAGCTTCCTATCTACAGCCCATTGTAGGAAGTCCAGAATCCTACCTATTACGTACTTATGTGGATGCCATTTCTTGGCCTCACACCACGCGATGTACGCCTTCCAGATTCTATATTAGATCTGCCTGGATACCGGCTTCCTGGCATTGATCATGGTAGATACCACAGGATTAGAGAGCCCTCTCTTTTTTAGAATGTGGGCTTCCATAGCCAGGCCGTCAAACCTAGGGCTGGTAAGGAAGGGTGTATATCGGTCCTTGCGAAAGCAGGTCCGGACGACGTGGGAGAGTCCAAGGACTCCCCACTGAAATTTTACAATCTCCGCGTACCACGCTCTTCGGGGCCACGCTGGAGCCACCGGAATCACTGGTTTCTTTTCTACCCTGATTCTGCGGAGTAATCGAGGTAACCATTGTGGCGGTGTGAATGCATATATCAGCTTGAACTGATCCCAAGGGAACACTAGGGCATCCGAGCCGCAAGCTAGGGGATCCCTTGTCCCAGAGACAAACCTGTCCCCCCTTTGCGTTGAATCTGGATGCTAGAAGATCTACATCCGATGTTCCCCACCGCTGACATATTGTCCAGAAAACCTCGGGGTGAAGGGACCCTTCCTCTGGGCCTAATTGCTGGCGACTTAGAAAGTCCGCCTTCCAATTCTCCACTCCTGGAATGAATACCGCAGATATGGCTGGGACATATTTTTCTGCCCATTTCAGGATGTAATTTACTTCCCTCTGGGCTGCACGACTCCTGGTGCCCCCCTGATGATTGAATTCTGACAGGGGACCCTTGGAGTTTGGATGTCCATGCTACTAGGGCATACCGGGCTGCTCGTATCTCTAAGAGATTGATGGGCAGGGCCTTTTCTGCATCCGACCATCTGCCCTGGAGAGACTATTGCTCCAGTACTGCTCCCCAGCCTATAAGGCTGGCATCTGTAGTGACCACCTTCCAAGAAATCAGAATGAAGGATTTCCCTTTTTCCAGATTCTGGGGAACCAACCACTAACGGAGGCTCTTGCGAACGGAAGGGGACAAGGACATTGTAAGTCTAGGACCTGAACTTTTTTGTTCCAGGCTGACAGTATGGCCCCCTGCAAATTCCTTGAATGGAATTGACCGTAGGGTACTGCTTCGAATGATGCCACCATTTTTCCCAGCAGCCTTATGCACAGGCGTATGGACGGCTGTCTTTTTTGTACCCACTAAGTGGATCAAATCTTTCAAAGACAACACCTTTCCTCGAGGCAAGAATATTTTTCTCTGGCCTGAATCCAACCTTAGCCCCAAGTATTCCAGACTTTTGACTGGTTTTTAGGGCTAACTTGTCTCGGTTGATAATCCAACCATGAGATTCCAGATACTTGATTGTCTTGTGAACGACCACGTCTAGTTTTTTCACTGAGTGGTCTATCAGCAACAAGTCATCTAGATATGCCATTATCATTACACCTTGTGTTCTTAGATTGGCCAATAAGGGGCCAGAATTTTTGTAAACACTCGTGGTGCTGTGGCCAAACCGAAGGGTAAGGCTCTGAACTGAAAATGGCGCCCTTCTACTGCAAAGCGTAGAAATTTTTGGTGGACTGGAAAGATGGGAATGTGCAAATAAGCATCTTTGATGTCGATCGCGGCTAACCAATTCTCCCCTTGTAGGGCAGTGGCCACCGATCGGATCGACTCCATCGGAAAGTCCTGATATACAGGAATTTGTATAGCCCTTTTTAGAATTAATATGGGCCTCCCGTCCGCGTTTGCTTAGGGACTGTAAAGAGGTTTGAGTAAAACCCAAACCCTCATTCTTACAGCGGAACCTCCATAATTACTCCTTGGAGCAATAGTTGTTCTAGTGCCAACAAGAGGGACTCTATCTTCCGTCCCTTGGCACGTTTGACCTCAAAAATGGGAAGGAGGAGAGTCTTTTAACTCCAAACTGTATCCCAAACATACTGCGGAGAGCACCTATCTGTCTTGATCGTGTCCCGCCAGGTCTCTTGCGAACAACTGGAGTCCTCCCCCCACCCGACTGAGTGGGGGCAACCCTTCAATGAATTTAACTTTGGGGGAGGTTTTGTACCTCCCCTGACCCAGGGTTTCTCATTACCCTGCTATTGTCCCTGTTTTTTACCCCCGGGAATTGACCGAGGAGGCCGTCGGAACTGTTACACAGCCGATGCCCCAGGGACTGGAGAAGCAGGCCTCTTAAAGAGGGACCTCTAACTCTGTTTTTAACCGGCAAGAGCGTATCTTTACCGCTGGAAATTTTCTGGATATATTTGTCCAGGTTTTCCCTGAATAAGCGTTCACCATGAAATGGGACGCTAACCAGCCATTCTTTACAGGGAGCTTCAGCAGACCAGTTTTTGAGCCATAGAAGCCTACGCATATGTACTATAGACAGCGTAAGGCGGGAGGCCTGATGGACTGAATCCTTTATGGCGTCAACCGCAAAGCCTAAGGCTCTAGGTAGATCAGCTAGGGCAAAGCCTGCTGATCTGTCAAGTCCCTCAAGACCTGTTTCAACTGATCCTTCACTGCTTAGCAGACCCCAATAGCTGCTACTGCTGGTTGTGTCACCAAGCTTGCTGTAGAAAGAAGCAGACTTTCATAAGGACTCCAATCTTTTATCTATTGGGTTCTTGAACATTTGGACATTATCCACTGGACATGTCAGTGATTTATACATACAAGAGATGGCTGCGTCCACTGTAGGGACCTTCCATTTTTTTTTTTTTTTTTTGATGAACTTATCCTCCATGGGATAGACCACCGGAAATCTCTTGGGGGAATAAATATTTTCTCAGGACGTTCCCAATCCTGGTAAATAAGCCCTTTCAGTAAAGGGTGAAGTGTAAAAGAACAGACAGTCTGGGGGCTTCTAGCGACCCCAACGAGGATACAGTAGTGGTTGATGGTTCCGCAAGGTGCATTTTTAAATGCTGATCGGACCATGTTAGTCAGAGACTGAACCCATAATCTTTCAGCTTGAGATGCTGAGAAAAGGTTCCCCCACTGTTGACTCCTCTATAACAGAATCAACCTTATCCTGATCCCCTTCAGGCAGGTCGATCCCTGTATGGGACTGTTGCTCTGCTAACAGGCACTTTGAAGGAGGAGATGGAGATCGGCGTGCTTTCCCTGACAGGGAGGCAGCGATCAATGTTGACAATCTCTCTCTAATCCTCCCAGAGCTGAGGAAAAAACCTCCTCTGTTACATACACAGGAGCAGGTAAACTGAGGACAGCCACAGTACCAAGTACCCCTGCGGGGTCTCTACGGTCACTTACCTCTGAACTTCAGGGGAGACTGGTGCAGCAGAAGTATGCCCAAGATCCTCAGAGCCCGATGAGACCCCCTTCGCTTCCTGGAAGATTCAGTTCCGGAGCTTCTGGACGGCATATTCCTAAGCCTAAAGCTGAGGTATTCCAGCCGTAATACACCACTTTTACTGAGAATAGTCTAGCACAATTGCTGCTATATCACAGTTGGTGTCTACTAAAGTGTCTTTCTAGGGGATGCCTGCATCAACCGCCTCTATGTGCCTTTATATTGTTGCTAGCTCTGTCTGTGCACTTCAACAGCCAGCTATAATGTACTTCAAAACACGCTGGACGCCCGCACATGCGCAGTAGCGCCGCGGCGCACACCTGAGCGTTATCCACCCGCTCCGCCCCTTTTTCCAGATCGCCTCTATGAATAGAGGCGCGTGCACGCGCACGCGCGCGGGCACGTGCGCCTTCGGCGCCTTTTTTGAAAACAACAAGGAGCTAGATGGGAGCCAGGGTCCCTTTGCCGCAGGGCCTGGGGATGGATGAGCGCAGCAACAGGGCAGAGGAGACAGCTTCCCAGCAGAGAACATACCAACTGCCTGGATTTGATTCTGGAAGAAAAAAATCCACATTACAAGAAAAAGAACCATAGCGGCCTCTAGTGTCTAACACAGGTACCGCGGTCTTACATTTTTTTTTTTTTTTTCTTGCCTACTATTAAAATTTTTACATTTTCTCAGTAGTAACAGGCATACACAGAATATTAGCGGGAATACCGTTAGGTAACAGACAGAAAGACAAATTAGGCTTGGGGGTCCCCCAATAGAACCAAGTTCCTGGGGGCCCCCACTTACCTGTTCCCCGCCGCAGGACTTTGTTTGGTCCACAAAAGCCCAAACTTCACCTATCACGGCAGGCATTGTAATCAAACCTTCAGGGACCGGGTTCCCAAGGATTCCACTCCCCTGGACCTGTATAGCACCCTGCACAGAAAACATCTTGGTCGTGGGTATGACCAGAGCTCTGGATCCCAGGGTCCAGCTCTCCTAAGAGAAGCATTACAGGCAAAACCTTGCTCTTCTCTGCAAGGCCCGGGTACCGACCGTTTAGCTATGAAGCTTTTTTGGTCGGATCCGGAATAGCTTACTGAGGCCCAAAAGAACCTGTACGCAAGCTCAGTGAAAAACACATGTTTCTTCTTGGCCAACACCTTAGACACTGGCAAAAAACTGAGGTGCTCCCGGATGGGAGGGGCTTATATAGGGGAGGGTACTTCCGGTTTTGGAAGTTGCCAGTGCCAGCACCTGACGGTATCTATATAACCCATTAGTAATGACTATGTCGCTCTGTGTCCCGTGATGTACGAGAAAGAAATATATATATGTGTGTGTTTGTGGGTGTGTGCCTGTAGTCTGTATTCCAAATCAACCTTTTCCAACCTTTTTACCATGCAGGAACCCATTAACGAGGTCCTAGGGAACCCTGATGAAAACTATTGTGGTTTACCTGTAGCTCATGGTACATTGGTGTGATCAATGCCTCCCCTTGCAGACAGTGCCGCAAAGTGACATTGGTGTTGGAACTTTGCAGGCACAATCAAGTGGGATATCAATCTGCCACAGCTCATGGAACCCCTAGTTACCTCTGGAGAAACCCTAGTTTGACAATGGTTCTAAATTATGAAGGGTAAAAATTAAAGGGGTTGTAAACCCTCGTGTTTTTTTCACCTTAAGGCATCCTATGTGCTATACCTCTCTGCCCGGGGTTCTCGGCTCTTGATTGGATAGATTGATAGCAGCGCAGCCATTGGCTCCCGCTGCTGTCAATCAAATCCAATGACGCGGGCACTGGGGGGCGGGGTAGAGTCCTACATTCTGCAGCTATGGACGTAAATGCTGGTTCTTGAGCACGCCCGCATGGTAACCCCCCCGGGAAAGCACTTCTCCTAGGGGGTTATATGATGTGGGGAGGAGCTGATAGCCCAGAAATGGATCATCGGGGGCCACTCGAATTGCACAGTCGAGGTAAGTATGATATGTTTGTTATTTTAAAAAAAGAACATGAAGCCTTACAATCACTTTAACCCTTTCCATACAGGGCTTTTTATACCACTTCCATACCGGGCCTTTTCTGGCACTTCTCTCCTACATGTACAAATCATCATTCTTTTGCTAGAAAATTACTCAGAACCCCCAAACATTATATATGTTTTTTTTAGCAGACACCCTAGGGAATAAAATGACGGTCATTGCAACTTTTTATCTTTTTATCTTGCACGGTATTTGTGCAATAATTTTTCAAACGCCTTTTTTGGGGGAAAAAAATGGTTTCATGAATTAAAAAATAACAAAACAGTAAAGTTAGCCCAATTTTTTTGTAAAATATGAAAGCTTATGTTACGCCGAGTAAAAAGATACCTAACATGTCACGCTTTAAAATTGCGCACACTCATGGAATGGTGCCAAATTTCGGTACTTAAAAATCTCCATAGGCGACGCTTTGAATTTTTTTACAGGTTACCAGGTTAGAGTTACAGAGGTGGTCTAGTGCTAGAATTGTTGCACGTGCTCTAACGCATGTGGCGATACCTCACATATGTGGTTTGAACGGCGTTTACATATGCGGGCGGGACTTACGTGTTTGTTCGCTTCTAAGCGTAAGCTATTGGGGACGGGCGTTTTAAAAAAAAAAATTATTTTTTTTATTTGACTTATTTTTTTTTTTTTTGTAAACATCCCTTGTAATAGGAATGGCGTGTGACAGGTCCTCTTTATGGAGAGATGCGGGGTCAATAAGACCCCACATTTCTCCTCCAGGCTGGAAAGCATGAGATCGTGAAAAAAAATTCACTGATCTCATACTTACAGCCGCAATGGCGGCTTTGTTTACATTTGAGGACCCGGGCGTGACGTCATCACATCGTGCCCGGGCCTCCGACGGTCATAGAGATGACTGGTGACCATCTGGTCACCAGTCATCTCTATGCTCATCACGTGACCCACCAACGGCGCCGGACGATTCTCTCGGGGTCCCCGATGGCACGGGAGAGCCCGGAGAAGCACCGGATGGCGGCGGGAGGGGGGGTGTCCCCTCCCACCGCCTATAAGAACGATCAAGCGGTGGAACCGCCGCTATGATCATTCTTATGGTGCGCAGGATCGCCGGCTGAAAAAAAGGATATCTGAATGATGCCTCTAGCTGCAGGCATCATTCAGATATCCCCCCTCAAACCCAGGACATCATATGACGTCCACCCGGAGGGAGAGAGGGTTCCTGCCGGCGTCATTTTACAATGGCCCGGTATGGAAGTGGTTAAACAATGTCCTGCGTTATTAACTGGCTTTCTTTTCAATTACTGAAAACATAATAAAAAGGGCTGTTTTATTTCTCCCTTTAATCAACCCTGCCATTATGCAAAAGAAAAAAAAAATGGAGCTAGCAGCACTCAAAAAAGATTAGTAATACTTACTTGTCTGGAGGATGGATACTCCAATCTTTGCTCTGGCTGCTAGTTTCTGACACTTTTAGGTGCTGCTCATTGTGGTTCCACCGGCCTGTAGTGACATAGCAGCAGGCCAGTGAGACCACAGTGTGCAGCAGGGGACGTGATATCCAACACACAGAATACCAATGGTGGCTGTAGCTCTGGAACTAAAGCCTCGTACACACGGCCGGTTTTCTCGGCAAGAGAACTGCTGGGAGAGCTTTTTGCAGAGAAAACTGTCTGTGTGTATGGTTTCTCGTCGGGAAAACTGCCGGGAATCTCAACGAGAAAAATAGAGAACCTGCTCTCTATTTTCTCGTCGGCCTGTTTCCCGATGAGAAAACTGTGCGTGTGTATGCTTACCTGTTTTCAGGTAAACCCGCGCATGCTCGATGAGACTTTGAAGCATGCACGGTAGCTTACAAGGGTAGTGTAGGGTGAAGCAAGATGGCGGCGACGGCATCGAATGTGACGAGCGCATGCTGGTCGTAGTCGATGACGTCACTGCGTTCTTGCCATTCAAAAGAACGGAAGTTCTTTTGAATGTGCCGTGTGTACACTCGGCGAGCAAGAAAAGCTTGCCAGGAATCCCGTCAGGAAAACTGATGTTTTTTTCCTGACGGGATTCCCGGCCGTGTGTACAGGGCTTAAGAGTTGCTGCTTGCTGGACAGGTAAGTATTACTAATCTTCTTTTACAGGCTGTTACAAGGAATTTTTGTTATTGTTTACTAAGAATCAGGACTGATTCAAAGGCTAACAATGCAGTATTGTAAGTCAATTGTGGATTTAGAGAGCATCACATTAACCTTACTATGTAAAGGGCTATCACAAACTAGCTGGTCACTTCATAAAAAAATGGTCACTGATTACAAAAGAAGCAAGCACCAATTGTGGTTGTCTCTTGCCAACATTATCGTAACAAATTGAGGGAAAGTAATACACAAAGGGCTGTTACACAAAAGTGTTTTAGAAAATGTATTTCAGACAGCTTTTAAAAACATTGTAAACCACACACAAATAAATTATTATTATTTATTTTATGATGCTGTACTAGGGTTGCCACCTCATCCCTTTAAAACCAAACACATATTAATTACACGGGTTCTGTGGCTGATTAAGGTGGTAATTAAACTCACTTGGTGCCTTATCTGCATTAAATTAGCCTCAGAACCTGTGTAATTCATATGTGTTTGGGTTTAAAGGGATGAGCTGGCAACTCTATGCTGTACTGTTTATTATACAATTCATCTTAGTGTCCTGTCCTGCATACCCATGGTTCCAGAAGCATGGCTCCCCTGTCTCTGATTTAGTATTTAGCAAAGCTTGTAAAATGTGAAAGCCATATCAGCAAATATATATACATATATATATTTATATATATATATATTAAATAAATATAAAAAATATATGTTATAAACAAATATAAAAGGTATGTATGTCCATAAAACAACTAAAATGCAATTGTATTTTAGTCGTTACTTTTATAAGTTTGTAAACTGTTGTTTTATATCTGTTTTTTCTCTATTTTTTGTACAATTTATAGCTTTACTAAATTTTTATTTAACAAAGGAATCCCAGAGCATTATGGGCAATGTAAAGCTCCCTTTGTCTGATAGAAACCTCAGACTCAAAATGTCTTAAAAGGGAGAATTCAGTCTTTTGATAGCTTGAAGTTCTGCAGACAATGTATAGCTGAAAGCTTAAATATCTGAATGTATATGAAAAGAATACTAGAGCTCCATCTGCTTGCTAGTAAAACAGTAACATAATATTAAGAGTATTAACTCCGGGCAGGTATTAACCACTTGTCATCCGGCCGCCGTCAAATGACGGCAGCAGGAAGATCCTGTTATTCTGGGCGGACGTCATATGACGTCACGCCTTTAAAAGCCACTAGGGGGCGCGCGCGCCCCCGCCGCATCACTGGGCACCTGATGCGCGCGCCCGGTGGCCGCGATGGCCGACGGGCACCCGCGATTGGCCAGTATCCGAGCAGGACCGTGGATCTGTGTGTGTAAACACACAGATCCACGTCCTGTCAGGGAGAGGAGACCGATGGTGTGTCCCTTGTACATAGGGACAACCATCGGTCACCTCCCCCAGTCAGTCCCCTCCCCCCCCCACAGTAAGAATCACTAATAGGGAACACATTTAACCCCTTCCTCGCCCCCTAGTGTTAACCCATTCCCTGCCAGCCATGTTTATACAGTAATCAATGCATTTTTATAGCACAGATCGCTGTATAAATGTGAATGGTCCCAAAAATGTGTCAAAAGTATCCGATGTGTCCGCCGCAATATCGCAGTCACAATAAAAATCCCTGATCGCCGCCATTACTAGTAAAAAATAAAAATAAAAAATAAAAATGCTATAAATCTATCCCCTATTTTTTAGACGCTATAACTTTTGCGCAAACCAATCAATATACGCTTATTGCGATTTTTTTAACCAAAAATATGTAGAAGAATACATATCAGCCTAAACTAAGGAAAAAAATAAATAAATAAATGGATATTTATTATAGCAAAAAGTAAAAAATATTGTGTCTTTTTTTTAAACTTGTCGCTCCTCTTTTGTTTTTAGCACAAAAAATTAAAAGAGGTGATCAAATACCACCAAAAGAAAGCTCTATTTTTGGGAAAAAAAGGACTTAAATTTTGTTTGGGTACAGCGTTGCACGACCGCGCAATTGTCATTCAAAGTGTGACAGCGCTGAAAGCTGAAAAATGGCTTGGGCAGGAAGGGGGTGAAAGTGTCCTGTAGGCAAGGGGTTAAACACAAATAAATGCTATAACATATTCATGAATAAAGTAGTAAATGTATTTTTTATGTGCAACTAGTTTAAGTATATGAACTTGATCTGATATCAGTCTCTTGCAATCCCCTCTACAGCAACACTCAGCCAAACTCAGCCAACCGAGCCAAATAAATGAGACCAGATGCAGGATTGCTATTGATTTGTGTCATTAATGCTATTCTGGATGTTCCCATTCTTTGCACACTAAGAAAGCATCATAGTGCTTAGAATATGACACAGCAGGAAGCAGGAGAAGCACCATAAGGTGAAAACTTGTTTCATGCTCTCCCCAATGGGCATTGCCTAAGGCAGAAATCTCACCTTCCCTTGTGAAAAGAACATTTGTATATATGTCACTAAAGCACAGCAAAAAAGGCAGCCATTTTTTGGGTTAACCAATAATTCAGAGTATGCAGCCTGTACAAGAAGTATCAATATCATTGCAAACTGAGAGGCTGAACATTTATTCACCCCCCAAAATGAAAGTTTATACTATCTGTGGTGTCAGATACACTTTAAAAGGAAGTTACCATAAAATGAATAGAAAAAAATCTTTGAAAGTCACATCTGCGAAAAAGCAATATTGGCATCCTACATCACTCTTTGAATATTAAGCCATTTGAAAAGCATTCTTAGATCTCTTGATCTCTTGTAAATCTTCTATGTGTGATAATCTGAAAACAAATATGCTTATGTCAAGTGCCCAACACAATAGCCAGTCTTCTCTAAAGAGCAACACATTACTTAAAATGTTAAATCTAGATCTGTATCCAAGTAACAGTCTTTCAGTGCAGTCAATACTGCCGTAGCTCTGGTTTCCTCTCTCAGCGGTAGGAGATACATTATTTTACAGAGTGACAGATGTCCTCTCACAAGAATCATGTACTGTACTGTATGTTAACAATCGCAGGTAATTGTTAAGGGACACCCAGGGATTCTTCTTCAAAGAAGAGGTTGTTTTTTTCCTTTGAAACCAGAAATCCATTATTCATGATCAATGTTATTCCAGTTGAAGTAATGGATGGATGGAATGTATTGGAACAATGTCTATCACATGATGAATTGATAGCTGAAAGACATACATGCAAAGACACACATTTAAATGTGGAAATGCAGCATTAGGCAAGTTGGAACAAGGTGATAAAATGAGTTTAAAGGGAATTATCAAAATTTAAAAATTTAAAAATTTAAAAACAAAAATTAAAGGGCAAGTAATGATACACAAAACTGATTTTGGTTAAAAAACAAAACAAAAAAACTCTGCTAATAATTTTTTGATTATTCATACATTTCCTATTTTCTGCATCCATTTATTAACATATTTACTGTGTTTTTCATGAATATATTTGTAAAAGTTCTCAGAGATTGGTAAGCTTGTATATGTTATGCAACCTTTTTTATCTAGTTAGTTTAGGCTAAAAAAGTCTTAAAGACTAAAGCCCTGTACACACGATCGGATTTCCTATGGATTTTAAACCGATGGATTTTTCCATCGGTAATCCGATGAAGTTGACTTCCATCAGTCTTGCCTACACACCATCAGTCAAAAATCCGACCGTCCCGAACGCTGTGACGTAAAACACTCCGACAAGCCGAGAAAAATTAAGTTCAATGCTTCTGAGCATGCGTCGACTTGATTCTGAGCATGCGTGGGTTTTTTTGTCCGATGGAGTTCCACACAGACGATCGGAATTTGGTATCGTTTTTTTTCCCATCGGATAAATTTAAAACATGTTCTATTTTTTCTCACCGATGAAAAAAAGACCGATGGGGCCGATACACGATCGGTTTGTCCTATGAGAAAAGTCCATCGGACTGTTTTCATCGGTAAAACTGATCGTGTGTACACGGCTTAAGTGTACTTTTAACTTATGTTGCCTCCTTATATTTAGGCCAGTGAAAGTTGTCATTAAGGCCACAGGTAGTATCCATCTATGTTACTTTAAAAGCCAACTCCAGATAATTTTTTAAGCGTTGTATAGACTCAAGAAAAGTAAATACTTATACTTTTATTACTGTCCATGATTTTAACTAATTTCTTCCTCCTGAAAGCAGTGGTCACTGAGGCAGGAAGACTCGCACAATAATAATAACTTAACAGAATTGCTAACCCTTCCCTGATCCTACTAACAAAATATTTTTGTTGCAATCTGTGCCTCCACTTGAGAGATTTCCCTTCATTTCTTGCCCAAACAGCTGCCCAATGAGGACACAGACATAAAAGGTCCAAAAGTTTTTTTTAAGAGTTGGACTTCCAAGCTTGATGAGGATAAAATACAAGGTTATAGCATACTAAGTATGATTTAGTATCCCTTTAGATTTTTATGATTTGAAAGGCTTACCCAATATTGGCTAAATTAAATCACATGGCAGTGGTGACCGCACATGCCCGGTGCACGTGCGCCGCCCCACCTAATCCATGAGTCCAGCCCCCTAATCTACATGCGGGGCGCCGGATGCATGGATTTCAGTTATTTATTTTCTTTTTTAAAGCGCATGATTAGAGCCTGAGGCGCTAATTGGCTTAAAAAAAGGGTGGGCTCGGGGCACAGAGCCTACCCACTTGTGTAACAATAACTAAATAACATTTGCTATTGTCTTCCTGATTCTCCTCCTGGCCAATCAGGAAGCAGTTCCTGTGACCCGATTGGCCAGGGAGTCTTAGGACTCCTTGGCCAATCATGTCTCAGGACACACTTCTTGTTCGTCCGGGAGGAGAATTAATGGCCCGGCTCTTTATTCCCCCTGACTCCAAAGATAATGCCCTGATCGCCGCATTCCCGTCCATCTCCCGCAGGTGGCAGGGGGGGTTTGATAGCATTCACATCTGTCTCCAGGGGGGGGTGTGTGTGCGACCAATGCATTCCCAGCTGTCTCCTGCAGGGGGGTGGGGGGCTAGGTGTTAGTTTGCTGTCGCCCCAAATATAATAAGCACGACCGCCACCGTCCCATGGGATGGACTGAGCTAAAAGGGGCTGGGGAAGCTTGTTTTCTAAATTTCTTCTATGATTTTGCTTTTGAACAAAGCTTTCTTATGCTACATGTGCTTTAAAAATATATTTATTTGATCAGATATGAGCAGCTGCACAAAAATAACTTGCTTATAAAAGTACACTAATGCAAAGGAGACAGCTGGCCAAAATGTTTGATGGAAAGGCAGTAAAAAAATACTGTACAGAAATCCTCATAACTGTAATATTGATTTGTTTCTGAAACTTTTACATATATAAGCATACATTTTAGTAAATCTCTTTTGCGTAAATGATTTTGTAATTTATCCCAATTTGTTAACTCCCTTTTTAGTCTTCAAAAATGTACTGTAACCCTTAACATAATAATATAACATAGCACAAGGCCATAATCAAATGTTCTTACCCAAGAGATCTGAAAGCTTTAGAAATGTTAGCACACATATTCCAGACCTTTTAGCACCCAGATATTAGATTACAGCAGTTTAATGTGATTAGCTTGTTATTGGTTGGAACTAGTAGTGTGCGGTTTGAGTTAATACATGGACTGGATGCTTATTGAAGAAGCTACCATTCGTAGCAGCAAAGTAAATATTTTTTTAACCCTTAGATAGGTGCAGGAGATTTTTTTTTATTATTAAATAATTCCCTTGATCTTAAAGAAGAGCAGTGAGGTATTAACAGCATTTTATACATTGTCAGTAAATTAAATAAATATTGGAAGCAATCATAAACCATGAATAAAAAATAGTCTTACAGTACATGGCATGCAATGAGGTATTATTATTATTATTATATCTTTATAGATATTTTTACAGATGCATACAAAGGAAATCAGAAAGCATACCTTGGCTTCTAGGAAATTTCTATAACATTTCAGGCTTCCCAAGTAAGAACATTAAAGTGGCTTGTGTCAGAGCTTAAAAATGGAACTCAACTGAGTATGAAAGACTAAATTACCTGGTTAATCAATACCACTATCCTTCCAACATTATAAACCTCCTACAGTGACTTCTGTTGCCTCTGTGCCTTGCCTCACCTTTGTTCCTGATGAAATTTCCTTTGATTACCTGTCTGCTAGGGCAGAACACAGTGGCAGCAGAAGTAAAATGCAATCGCTCTTTAGAGGAGGTTAAGAAATAAGATTGACATGGGTGAATTATATATATATATATATATATATATATATATATATATATATATATATATTATATATAACATCTAAGAGGCTTTCTATTATTTTTATGTGTACATATGCCAATTATTTCTATATTACCTAATTGGTGCTCAAAATCACAAATAATTACACTAAACAAAAAGATAGATAGATAGCATAAACATTGTATAATACTTTGCCACATAATTTCCAAGGGGAAATACAGTAATCTTCTTTGAATTGTAACCTTGTCATAATTCTGTGTTATTTCAACAAGACTATGAACACATTCATTTAAACCAGGGGTTTATGATTCAGATGTTAGTAGAAATAAATTGCTTCCTAAGTATACCTGTCGATTACAGTGGAACCATTATGTAATGTATTATGAGCTGACCAAATATTCATGACAAAGTTTCAGAAAAATGAAGGCATGGATCTTCATAAATCTTCATTCACCACTCTAAAATGTCTGTCTTCACCAGGAAAGGTACACTTTAAACTACTGTTAACAACTGTAATATTAACTATTTTTATACATTAAACTAACTATGCTTACCTTTAAAATTTGGTCTGATTCTTGCATCATATCCTGACGTTCTTCCCATTAATTTGTCCAAAAAATCAGAGGGAGACATGCTTTGAGAAGGTAACTTTCCATGTTCTTTACAGTAGGCCATCCTGAACAAACCACCAGGGTCCAGTATTAGAATCTCAATAGTCATTTCTATCTTTTATGGTCAGTTTTCAGTGCATATGCATAGCAGTTGTAGATAAACAAAGGGAGGCTTATTCAATAAGGTGAAACAAAGAGCAGTGGTGAAGCACACACTGCAATTACCCATATGAAACAGTTGCAAATGATGTCCTAATCAAACTCAGTAGAGCACACTAATTGGATTGGCTGCCCTTGGTTACTGCAGGTTGCAGTTTACCATTAAGTTTCAAAATGCTTTAGGGTAGAACTCCAGGCACTTTTTCACTTTAGTTTTTGATAGATCGCAGAAGGGTTGGACCCTTGATAGTCTCTGAGACAGGACATCTCTCCAATGGGACACATACAGGAATGATTACATCTAATTTTAAAGAATATCCAAAGTGTCCCCATTGAAAGACTCCTCTATTTTCTGTTCTAGTGAAAATGCAAAATGTTGGATTTTTCCGCAATTTCAGCTGTCACCAAGGCACATAGTTATGGTAATTCTCCCAAGTGGGAGCACAAACAGCAATAAAATCGTAAACTTATTAAGTTTTTATTGATGTCTGTGGTTCCAATGGGCAGATTCTGCATACTTCCTGCCCCAATGACAGTGTTAATGGGACAGGAAATGCAGGGTTATCTCGCTCCCAGAGATACAGACACCAATAAACATGTCAAGAGTTCTTGCCTTTCCCTACTCTATACAAAGTGGAAAAAAATAAATGGAGTTTCCATTTAGTGACTATGGGGTTGATTTACCATAGGCAAACAGACTGTTCATTTTGCAAGTAAAGTTGCATTCTGCAAGTGAAATTCCCCAGAGTTTACTGAATGTGGTGAAGCTTCCCTTTGCAAAAAATACGCTAAATTAGCAAAGAAAATTAAAAAACAGCATTTTTATTGCACTTGATTGGAAGATAAAAGTCAGCAGAGCTTCACCTCATTTACAAATCCCCCTGCAGAGTGCAACTGCACTTGAAAAGTGAACAGTCTATTTGCCTTTATAAAATCAACCCCAATGTCTGAAATAAGCCCTGTCATAAGCGCAATTAGACTGCCAATGCTAATTGCTTGTCAGTCATGTTTATTTTCTGGTTTTAATATTTTGAGTTAACCTGGAACCAAAATATAGATAAGGAACTCTTACTTTTGTTCACGGTATGCTTGCTCCTGTGCTGTAACTGCTGTAACTGCTTGTTCCAGGTCTGAGACATTTTGCAGACAGACACAGCCAAGCAACTAGAATTTTTACACAGTGTCCTGTAATGACATCCCGCATATTTCTCATGGCAAGTTCAAGAGTCTTTGGGGCCTTCAAAGTTTCAAAAACACAAAGGAGGGCAATTGAAGAACAACAACTGTTTAAAAAAATAGCACATGTAAATAAGTAACCATTTTGAGGGGCTGAACGATGGGGTTTTTTTCTGCTTAAATAAATAGCCCTATTTTATAGATAATTTTTAGCCTTGGGTGCAAATGTGTAAGTGTAGTAACCCATAAGAATCAATAAAAATTCCTTAAAATCAAGTCAGACCAGTACAAGATGGACCGTGATTGGCTACTATGGGTTACAGGATTCGAGAATTGGTTCTTAGGATTAAAAATTCTCTCAAATATCTAAATAAAGATGATATTATGAGAAAAGACTACAGACCATTCATCACTTCAATTCCAAGGAACAGACTATACATTGTTTTTGGATTACGGCGATATTAACTTATTATCTTCAGTCATAATTGGTGGGTCTTCTGTCATGCTAGGCCTAGAGCAAATTGCTTTTTTTCCCTCAAGCATTCCTGAGCATATATGCAGCTGTGTACTAAATTCAGGCCCATCACTAATATCATTTTAATCATTGCTATGTTAAGATTACAGTTCGTTAAATTTTTTAAATACTATTCACTTTTTGTGTGTAGGGACTTGCTTTTTCTATCATCTATACCACAGTTGACCTATATTCTTAAAACACTATTTACTGGAGTTAATGGACAAGATAATCTAAATTTCACAAATGTAATGCTATGCCTGAATTTCATCAAGCAATTTGCAATCAAGAGAAATATTGAACACTTTTGCTTAAAATATCACCCAGCAATTAGCGAGCCGTACATTTACGTAATGGCCATTGTGCTGTCGCCTTGTTATTCCAGCCAAATGACTTGTTTTTTTTCCCCCTCAGTCACTGGCTATTTAAAAGGTCACTTCACCAATCAGTGAAAAAAAATATACAGATGAGACATTTCGTGGCAACTTTAAGGGTGTGAAAGGCTGAATACATTTGGCTTTGAATTCCTGGGCCTGTCTCTGAGCAGAGGAGCACTCAAGCTCCATGTGGGACTCTACTGTCACATAGCTGTTGATTAATTAAAGGAAGATTGCTTTCTTGCATGATTCTACTGTTCTCTGGCCTTGTGTGAACATGTATTCACAAAAATGTTTTGCCTGTTTAGTTTTGCTAGCTTGCAATGATTAGATGATCTGTGCTGATTTTGCATTTGGAGGCATCAAAAAATCAGGACATGTAGTAAGCACATCCAATATGGTTAGGGAAACTGTGGTAAATGTGACATCTGAAATTTGCAATGTGTTGTTTATATTGCTACATGTATATGTACACATACACACATCCGGGTGGCATTTTAGCACAATACTTAAACAGCTAAGTTATGCCTTTAGACCATCTGCTAGCTTTTAAAAACCTATATTGAGTCCATACAGTTGATCCAGGAGACTGTTTGCTAAATATTAATCTCCACCAACACATTTTCCAGCGGATGTGTAACAAACAGGCAACATTATTAACTTCCATTTAGCATTATTTGATCAGAAACATTGTACAAAGCATAGTCATTCACATAAATGATCAAGATTTAGGAGTATTACTCAGAAATCAAGAAACATATTCAGTCAGAATTTTGTTGAAAATAATCACGCATGTCAAACATATTGTAAGAAATGGTCTGAATCTTTTCAGACCTATTTACTAAGTCAGTGCAAAGAACAGTAATGTGCAGTAACCTACAGCAGCCAACTGGATTCCATCTCTTGCCAGACTACAGAAGTTAGGACAATGAAAGATGATTTCTGATTGGTTGCTATGGCTTACTCAACTTTGCACATGACTCTTCCCCAGATTTAATAAGGGCCAGGGCAGGTATAAGATGTTGTTGCCTACCTGAAGATACTGTTTTCAAAGATTAATGCAAAGAAGGCTGTCAAAAGGTTGGCCAGCCGCGGGTTCATTCCTCCTGATTTATTCTAAGGTTAATAATTCCAGAAACAATCCCAGAAAAATGAAAAACCTTTGGTGGAAGAAGATGGAGAAGAAAAAAAAAAAAGAAAAGCTTTTAGTGGAAGAAGAAGAAAACAGCTTCTAGTGCCTAGATCCCAAGGAGAATTGTTTTTCCCTGGAAGTGAGGGAGATCAGCATTGTTACAGACTATGGGGAAGAAAGAGAGCAAGCTCCAGTCTGGCAGCATTGTCAGGTTAAGCCGAGGCTCATTATTCAGCACCGGTGATAACACCACAACATGCGATGATCACCTTCCTCCTTCCTCGACTCTCCACAGAAATGTTACCTTATAAACATAGCGTAAAGCGGGATCCCCACATTGGCTAATTCCCCCGTTTGTAAAGGAAGCTGTGTTTCCTGCGTAGGTTGCTATTACATCACAGTTCTGATAGGAAGGAACTGATATTAGCAGTAGAATCCATAAGGTGAAGAAGAACTCAGAAGATGAGGAAAGGGATATCCCCGGCCCAACTTCTAGGCATTGCAATGAGAGCTAATCAGTATATAAAGCGGAGCTTATTGTCTGCAGCAGTTCGAATAATGATATGTGTGATGTTTTTCCTGTGTTCAGCTTTGTCTGGGTTCTGTACTAGCAGCAGATATTTCTCCCTGCTCGGCTGCTGCTGCTGACACTGAGGCTGATGTAGAAGAAGAGAAGGAGGAGGCATGTAGGGGAATGAACAGAAGCTTTTAGTACTGCATCTGTGGACTGTGCTGATGGGGGTGGGAGGAGGCTGCTGACAGCATTCCTCCCTACATACATAGCAGGTCCTCTCCTCTCGCTGTTTCCTTGGGATACACTGTATGACAGTCCTATGTGTTTGTGCCTACACCATCTCACGCTGTATCCGTCACATATTTTATGATGGACAGAGGAAAAGCCATTCTTGTTAAGAGTTTACAGTAATCTCTCTCTTTCTTTTTCTCTCTCTCTCTCTCTCTCTCTATATATATATACTTGATGTTTTATTTACTGTATGTATATATATTTATTTTTTTTTTTTTTTTTTTTGGGGGGTTATTTTAATTTTTACATAATTTTGTTTTGAATAGATCTTTTACGAAATGATAGGCAGATGCACAAGCTGTTTACAGACTGTAGTCATCCAGTCTCACAAGGTATAAAGGTAACACAGAGTTATCAGGAGTCCCAGAATCCCAATATATATATATATATATGGTCAGTTGTAGGTTTTGACATGTCCAATTCTTGTCCTTGCACATTTTGCTTTATCAGAAAAAAAAAATTCTTTATATAGCAGTGTTGTCAGGATTCCTAAAAAAACATCCAAAATGCACAATACAAATTGTATACATACATTAATTAACATCTCCTGAATTGGTATGCAGTGTTTCGTGGTAATTTGAGGCACTATTGTGTATGTAAAAATTTGAAATTTTAACATCAGGAAAATGTCCCTGGAAAATAATTTAAAATGTTGGCAACTAAGATAATGTTGTCTGGATAAATTTGGCAGTTTCTGGAATACCTGCAGACATTCCATATCCCAATGAGTATGTCTTAGGATGGGATCGTAACTGGCACTCACACTGATATTATGGAGAATGCAAAGGGAGGTAATAGACAATTTTTGTTCCTGAACATTTTCGAATCCTCTAAAAAATGTATTTTTCGGGAAATAGGCTCTACATGATTTAAAAAAAAAGCATTTATCAACCTCTCAGTATGCAGTGCTTTGCCGACATTTGAGACAATGCGTATGACAAATGAGAAACATCCCATATTCAGCACATCCTGGCAAAAAAGCAAGGATAGGATCATAGTCCTGAAAATAACTGTCAATGCACCCACACTGGGCTGTTTAATGGATCTTGCATTAAGCATTCAAAGAATTCTCTTGTGCCCAATGTGCCAGCAAAGGAGCATTTTGTTTATTTAAATTGCTTTTTTTTAAATGTTGAACTTTTTGAACATACGTATTAGAAACCAGTTGCTCAATAGGTAAAAATCTCAATGACAAAAGATTTGTTTTTTACACACACAATACACTCCAATTTCAAGAATGTTGGCACAGATGCTTGAAGAACAGATGGGAACTGGCTAAATATTCCAAACCCAGCTGACCATTATTTCATCTGACTTACTAGTGAAAAGATTATATACTGACATTTTCCTTGTGCCATATGTTCACTAAATTTAGAAATATACCTAAATGTCATTTCCTTTTAGAGCCACCTTTGCCTTTAAAACCATTCCCTGTCTGGGACAGACCTTACTTCCTAGCCAGAGGTGGGGGAACTATGTAAAGGGAGCCTGTGTTCCCAGTTCTATATGGTCACATACAGTGGCGGCTGGTGCTCAAAATTTTTGGGGGGGTGCAAACAAACTGAAAAAAAAAATCAATTGCCGCCACTGTGCCCATTAAACGCAGCCACTGTGCCCAAACGCCACCAGTTTGCCCCCTCAAATACAGCCAGTTTGTTTCCATATACAGCCAGTTTGTCCCCATTAGGGATGAGCCGAACACCCCCGGGTTCGGTTCGCACCAGAACCTTCGAACGGACCGAAAGTTCGCGCAAATTTTCGAACCCTATTCGTTATAATGGACGCGAACGTTCGAAATCAAAATTGCTAATTACAACGGCCAATATGCATGTTAATGTTATAAAACAGGTTTGGGGACCCGGGTCCTGCCCCAGGGGACATATATCAATGCAAAAAGAAATTTTAAAAACTAAAGTTTTTTCGGGAGCAGTCATTTTAATGATGCATAAAGTGAAAAAAAAAAAGTGAAATTTTCCTTTAAATATGGTACCTGGGGGGTGTCTAAAGTATGCCTGTGAAGTGGCATGTGTTTCCCGTGTTTAGAACTGTCCTTGCACAAAATTACATTTGTAAAGGAAAAAAAGAAGCCATTTAAAACCACTTGCGGCTTTAATGTCATGTCTTGTCCTGGCCGCCATATGGCTGAAAATCCTTGAGAAAAATGGCATGGCTACCCCATCACCCCCCCCCACCCCAGCCCCTTTGGGTCTTGTATGGATACTAAGGGGGACCCCGCACCCAAAATAAAACCCTATACCTACAACCCTATATACTCTGAACAGCAGTATATAGGTGGTGCAAACAAGACATGGACTGTAGGTTTGTTCTTAAGTAGAATCTGAACAGGTACATTATGAAGTGTAGCTACATCCCAAAAAAATCAATTTTTAAGCTTTTTGGAGAACATAGGGAGGGGTTATCACCCCTGTAACATTTGCTGTCTTTGCACATCTGTTCAGAACATGTCACCTCACTTTCCGTCCCAATGACAAATGTTTTTGGAAAAGTGGGGTTTTAATTGAAACAAGGATTGGTGATAAAGCATCAGTAGAGAGGAGATACCTTTTTCCCAAATTAAATCTAACAGGATAGAATTTTCCTTCCTAGGGGTAGATTTCCTCTCACTTCCTGTTTTCTCTTGCCGTTTGCAAGTAGGAGTCGTTTGTAAGTTGGATGTTTGAAAGTAGGGGCCTGCCGTATATACTCTGCAGAAATTTGCCCTATTAGATGTTGGTGTAGCCACAAGACTGGTGGGCACAGGATTGGGCCCTGCTGTGAGTTAATAGATCAAGATTTGTACTTGCATGCACCTGTCGAACCGGGCAGAAAAATTGGGCCTTTGGTGGTGGTGGTGGTGGTGGTGGACGGTGTTGCCACAAGACTGTAAGCCCTCACAGTTACTCTTGGTGGGTGCAGGAATGGGCCCTGCTGTGAGTTATTAGATCAAGATTTGTAATTGCATGCACCTGTTGAACAGGGCAGAAAAATTGGGCCTTTGGTGGTGGTGGTGGTGGTGGACGGTGTTGCCACAAGACTGTAGGCCCTCATAGTTACTCTTGGTGGGCGCAGGAATGGGCCCTGCTGTGAACTATTAGATCAAGATTTGTAATTACACGCCCCTGTTAAACAGGGGCTGAAAAATTGTGCCTTAGGCATTGGTGCTGGTGCCACAACACTGCAACCCCTCACAGATACTGTACTTGGAGCACAGCAGTCACACCTGTTGCGAAGCATCTTTTTAAAAAATTGTAATTACACGCCCCTGTTATACAGGGGCTGAAAAATTGTGCCTTAGGCACTGGTGCTGGTGCCACAACACTGCAACCCCTCACAGATACTGTACTCTGAGCACAGCAATGAGACCTGTTGCAAAGCATTGCCTAAAAATTGTAATTACACGCCCCAACAGGGGCTGAAAAATTGTGCCTTAGGCACTGGTGCTGGTGCCACAACACTGCAACCCCTCACAGATACTGTACTCTGAGCACAGCAGTCACACCTGTTGCGAAGCATCTTTTTAAAAAATTGTAATTACACGCCCCTGTTATACAGGGGCTGAAAAATTGTGCCTTAGGCACTGGTGTGGTGGCATGGATCATTGAGGAGGAGGAAGAGGATAGTCAGTGAACATAACAGGACAGTCACTCAGCATCAGCATAGGCAGTCTTGAAGGGATGTGACATTATAAATTATTCCGTTATATCCGCTTCAGGTGTCTGGTAGCTGGTGGTGATCCAAGACTGATTCATTTTTATGAAGGTCAGTCGATCAACCGAGTCGGTGGACAGGCGCACCCTATGATCGGTGACAAATCCTCCAGCAGCACTGAATGTCCGTTCGGAAAGAACGCTGGATGCAGGACAGGCCAGTAGCTCAATTGCATACTGTGCAAGCTCTGGCCAGTGATCCATCCTCAGGACCCAGTAAGCCAGAGGATTTTCGGTGGGAAAGGTGTCCAAGTCTGACCTTGCCCCTAGGTATTCCTGCACCATGTATATCAGACGCTGGCGATGGTTGCTGGAACCGATCATACCTTGGGGCTGCGGACTAAAAAATTGTCTGAACGCATCGGTCAGACGTCCACCTTCCCCACCGCTCCTTCTGCTACTGACCGAAGCCTCAGCAACTCGTCGTCCAGGACCAGGAGTTTGTAACCTCCCAGTTTCTGGGAACGCGTTGCACAGACCTTTCTGCAAGGCCTCCCTGAGATGTCTCATCCTCTGCTCCCTCTGCGACGGCAAGATAAGGTCCGCAACCTTACCCTTGTACCGTGGATCAAGGAGAGTGGCCAGCCAGTAATGGTCACTCTCCTTGATCCGAAGAACACGAGGATCCTTCCGCAGGCTTTGCAGGATCAGGGAGGCCATGCAGCGTAGGTTAGCTGAGGCATTCGGTCCGGAGTCTTCTGGGTCACTGAGGATGACATGATCGCCAGCCACCTCCTCCCAGCCACGTACAAGTCCACTGGTTTGTTGGGACTGTACATCATCCCTAAAAGACTGCTGCTGCTGATGCTGAGTGCCAGGCTCCACCTCCATGCTCACACAATCCTCCTCCTCCTCCTCCTCCTCTTCCTGTGTGATGGGTGGGACAGAAGGAACATTGTCTGGATAAAGGGGGCCTTGAGAGACAAGGAAGTCCTCCTCTTCCTGCCTCTGTTCTGCCTCAAGTGCCCTGTCCATTATCCCACACAGCGTATGCTCCAACAGGTGGACAAGAGGTACAGTGTCACTGATGCATGCACTGTCACTGCTCACCATCCTCGTGGCCTCCTCAAATGGTGAGAGGACAGTGCATGCATCCCTGATCATGCTCCACTGGCGTGGGGAAAAAAAGCCAAGCTCCCCTGACCCTGTCCTGGTGCCGTAGTCGCAAAGGTACTCATTGATGGCCCTCTGCTGCGTGTGCAGTCGCTGCAGCATGGCCAACGTTGAGTTCCACCTGGTGGGCATGTCACATATTAGGCGGTTCTTGGGCAGGTTCAGCTCCTTTTGCAGCTCAGTCAGCCGAGCACTGGCATTATAAGATCGGCGGAAATGCACACAGACTTTCCTGGCCTGCCTCAGGACATCCTGTAAGCCTGGGAACCTGCCCAAGAACCGCTGCACCACCAGGTTGAGGACGTGAGCCATACAGGGCACATGGGTGAGCTGCCCCTGTCGCAGGGCGGAGAGGAGGTTGGTGCCATTATCAGAAACGACCATTCCTGGCTTAAGCTGGCGTGGCGTCAACCACCTCTCGGCCTGCCCCTGCAGAGCTGCCAGAACCTCTGGCCCAGTGTGGCTCCTGTCCCCCAAACACACCAGCGCAAGCACGGCATGGCATCTTTTTGCCTGCGTACTCGCGTAGCCCCTTGTACACCTACGGAGCACCGCTGGTTCCGAGGACAGAGCACTCGAAGAGGACATGGAGGAAGAAGAAGAGGAGGGGGTGGAGGAGAGAGGTGTGTCACAACCAGTAGTAGCATTTTGGAGGCGTGGTGGCGGAACAACCTCCAACACTACTGCACCTTGTCCTGCATCCCTCCCAGCTGCCAATAGAGTGACCCAATGGGCCGTGAAAGAAAGATAACGTCCCTGTCCATGCCTGCTGGACCATGAGTCAGCGGTAATATGCACCTTACCGCTGACCGCCCTGTCCAGCGAGGCATGGACATTGCCTTCCACATGCCAGTAGAGAGACGGAATCGCCTTCCGTGAGAAAAAGTGGCATTTGGGAACCTGCCACTGAGGAACCGCACATTGAACAAACTCACGGAAGGGGGCCGAGTCTATCAACTGAAAAGGCAGCAGTTGAAGTGCTAGCAATTTAGCCAAGCTAGCATTCAACCGCTGGGCATGTGGATGGCTGGGAGTATACTTCTTTCGACGGTCCAGCAGCTGGGGCAGGGAAATTTGCCTGCTACAATCGGACGTCGGTGTACTGCAAGTACTTGGTTGTGACACACCTAATTCTATACCTTCAGTCCTCTCAGAGCAGCTGTCAGAGAGGACTGAAGATATAGTGGGGATGGAGATCCCAGCTGATGAGGAGCAAGGAGAGGTCCGCTTTGTTCTTTGGTGTGGGTCTTTTATGTGTGCTTGCCAACGAGCTGCATGGCAAGTCGACATATGTCTGCTCATGCTTGTGGTGCCCAAGCGGCTGATGTTTTGGCCACGCGAGATACGCTTGAGACAAATATTGCAAATAGCAGTGGTGCGATCTGATGCACTCGTCTCAAAAAAGGCCCACACCAAAGAACTTTTGTGATAACGTGCAGAGGCAGCGCCCTGCACAGGCGGAGCTCTGCGGTGTGGTACAGTTGCTGTGCTGGCCTCTAGCTGGCCTCCAGGGGGCATCCTGCCTCGTTGGACATGTGACGCTGCATCCTCCTCCTCCTCCTCCTCTCTCCCTTCAGGCACCCACGTGGAGTCAGTGACCTCATCATCCCCTCCCTCTTCACCACTAGAGCAAACCTGGCAGTAAGCTGCAGCTGGTGGAACACTACTGCCAGATTGCTGTCCTTCAGCATCCCCTCTCTCTGCGCGCACACTACTGACTTCCTCAAGCTGGGTATCATCATCCGAGCCTTCGAATCGTTGGGCATCCTCCTGGAGCATGTACCCAACACTGTGCTCAAACAGTTCGGGGGACTCCTCAGGAGGACATGGTGGGTCTAGGGAAGGGGTGGCTGATGATGCCATTGAGTACGCGTTGGCAGCTGCTCTGCCAGTACCCTGAGCCTGGGTGAGAGAGGATGAGGAGGATGAGGAGGGCTTGGTCATCCATTCTACCAAGCCTTCGGCATGATGCGGCTCCACATGTCCAGCTGCCGAAAACAAAGACAAGCGTGTCCCATGGCCACGTGCTGATGACGATGCACGACCACGTCCACGGCCAGCACTGTTGTCTCTAGAAACAGAGCCTGCCTGCCCTGTGTTCTTGCCTCGGCACGCTCTGCCTCTCCTTGGCGGTCTTCCAGCCATTGTAGTCGGTAGTGTATATAGTATAAAAAATAGAACTCCTATGTGTGCTCACAACACACTGTAGGTCCTATGGGTGCTGACACTAACACACTATAGGTACTATGTGTGCTGCTGACAAGAAAATATAGGAGCTCTGTTTGCTGCCACTAACACACTAGAAGTCCTATGGGTGCTGCTGAGAAGAAAATATAGGAGCTCTGTGTGATGCCACTAACACACTAGAAGTCCTATGGGTGCTGCTGAGAAGAAAATATAGGAGCTCTGTGTGATGCCACTAACACACTAGAAGTCCTATGGGTGCTGCTGATAAGAAAATATAGGAGCTCTGTTTGCTGCCACTAACACACTAGAAGTCCTATGGGTGCTGCTGAGAAGAAAATATAGGAGCTCTGTTTGCTGCCACTAACACACTAGAAGTCCTATGGGTGCTGCTGAGAAGAAAATATAGGAGCTCTGTGTGATGCCACTAACACACTAGAAGTCCTATGTGTCAGGGTCACCTGTGGCCAGGTGACAGATGCACACCGTAGGGGGACAGGAGTGCACCGCGAGGTAGTGAACCCTATGGCTGGCTTCTGTGGATAGGAAACTGGGTGGTTGTGGAAAGCGGGACCAGAGGAGCACAACCGGGATCCCAACGGAAGCGAGAGCCAAGATTCCCCAGGGCGCGGAGTCTAAGACCCAGCTGGTCTTCTCCAGGGCCTCTAGTGGTGAGGATGTTACGCTGCAGGCTGGGACCAGGTCGCGGCCCCTGGAGTTTCCTAGCTCACGCCCCGTAGGATAAGGGGAAGCAGCAGCACACGATAGAGAGAACCGAATAACAAGCCGAAGGTCAGGGGCCACAAGCAGACAAGGATAACGAAGAACGAGCCGAAGGTCAAGGGTCACGAGCAGACAGGGATGGTCGGGGACAAGCCAATAACGTAACAGAGAGACAGACGTAGCACACGGCAGGCAGGAACCCAAACACACAATGCCTAACAAACACGTTGATCAGCAAAGCAGGCTTGCAGTGCACAGGTTAATATAGTGTTCAGTGATAGGGCCTGGGGTGGAGTCAGGCTGGGAGGAGATTATAAAGGAAGCCAGGTGAAGGAGGTCTGGTCTCTAGATGAACACATGAGGAGGAAGGTAAGATGGCAGACAGACATTAATGCATATCCATGACAGTACCCTCCCTCTTACGAGGCCTCCCCCTTCCCCGCCTGGGCCCAGGTTTAGAGGGAAACTTCAGATGAAACTCCTTTAACAGACGAGGTGCAAAGACCTCAGATGCAGTGATCCAAGACCTCTCCTCAGGACCAAACCCTTTCCAATGAACGAGGTACTGAAGAACGCCTTTACAGAGTCGGGAGTCCAGAATTTGACTGATCTCGTACTCCTGATTATCCTCAGAGACAGGCGCCACGGTAGGAAGAGGACGAGAGAATTTATTGAGGACTAAAGGCTTTAGAAGAGCAACATGAAAGGAGTTAGTGATTTTAAGGCTCTTAGGAATCTGGAGTTTGAAACAAACCGGATTCAGTTTAGCAGTTACCGTGTATGGACCGATGAATCGTGGAGCAAACTTCAGAGAAGGAACTCGGAGCTTGATGTTCCTGGTAGAGAGCCAGACTTTGTCCCCTGGCTGAAGAGAAGGCGGTTTACGCCTGCGGCGGTCGGCAAAGCCTTTGAATTTTTCAGCAGCTGCCCGGAGGGAATCATGAACGTGACCCCAAACGGAATTGAGAGACTCCTGAACCGAAGCCAAAGCTGGAATGTCTGGAGAACAGATCATAGGAAGAGGAAGTTGAGGGTGTTTTCCATAAACTGTGAAAAAGGGTGTCTTCTGCGAACTGGTATTCACATGATTGTTATGGGAGAATTCTGCCCACGGGAGTAGAGAGGACCAATCGTCATGGTGAGAAGACACAAAGGTGCGAAGAAAGACCTCTAACTCCTGATTAACCCTCTCAGTCTGTCCATTGGATTGGGGATGGTAAGAAGAAAAATCCAAGACAATATTGAGGGATTTGCAAAAGGCTCTCCAAAAACGAGACGTGAATTGGACTCCCCTGTCGGAAACAATATGAGAAGGGACCCCATGTAGGCGGAGAATTTCTCGAATGAAAATGGGAACCAAGGCAGGGGCAGAAGGAAGACCAGGAAGAGGAACAAAATGAGCCATCTTGGAGAATCGATCGATTACCACCCAAATGACTGTATTATTCTCAGACAGTGGGAGATCGGTGATAAAATCCATGGCAATATGGGCCCAGGGTTCCTTAGGAATAGGCAAGGGCATGAGGAGACCAGCAGGAGCTTGTGTGGAGGATTTGGACTGAGCACAGACATGACAAGCTTTAACGTAGTCTTTGACGTCTGAGCGGAGATTAGGCCACCAGTAGTGACGACTGATGAGTAGGAAGGATCGGAGGAATCCAGAATGCCCTGCCACCTTGGAATCATGTCCCCAACGAAGGATCTTAGCTCTTAGCCCAGTGGGGACAAAGGTCTTACCAGGCGGAATTTTAGACTTCAGGGTGGTAGAGTGGGCAACAATGCATGAGGTGGGAATGATCGGCTCAGGTTCAGGGGCGGACTCCTCGTCCAAAGTGTCAAATGACCTAGAGAGCGCATCAGCCCGACCGTTGCAGGAACCAGGTTTGTAGGTAATCGTGAAATTAAAACGGGCAAAGAAGAGACTCCACCTGGCCTGTCTAGGATTCAGACGTTTAGCATTCTGTAGATACTGTAAATTCTTGTGATCGGTAAAGATCGTTATGGAGTGAGGGGAACCCTCCAAGAGATGACGCCACTCCTCTAACGCCAATTTAATTGCGAGAAGTTCCCGATCACCGATGGCATAATTCCTCTCTGCCTGAGAAAATTTTTTGGAGAAGAACGCACATGGTTGGCGTCTCTTCTCAAAGATTTGAAGAAGCACAGCTCCCACCCCCATTGAGGAAGCGTCCACTTCAATAAAAAATGCATTCCCAGGATTTGGTCTCCTCAAGAGGGGGCCAGAAACAAAGGCCTGTTTCAGGTTGTGAAATGCAGAGACAGCTTCGGGAGGCCAGTCTCTGGCATTCACACCCTTCTTGGTCAAAGCGATAATAGGCGCGGCAATGGAAGAGTAATTCCTTATGAACTGCCTATAATAATTAGTGAAGCCAAGAAAGCGCTGTGTGGCCTTGAGGCTAGCAGGAAGAGGCCAGTTGGTGATAGCCAAGACCTTCCCAGGGTCCATACGAAGCCCCGAACATGAGACAAAGCACCCCAAAAACAGGACCTCAGAACATTCAAAGGAACATTTCTCCAGCTTGGCATAGAGATTGTTCTCTCTAAGACGTTGAAGTACAGTGCGGACATGGTTTCTGTGGACGAGCAGATTTTCAGAAAAGATCAGAATGTCATCCAGATAGATGACAACAAACTGGTACAGCAGATCTCTGAAGATTTCATTGACAAAGTTTTGAAACACGGCTGGAGCATTACACAGACCAAAGGGCATCACCAGATATTCGTAATGCCCGTCTCTAGTGTTAAATGCAGTCTTCCATTCGTCACCCTCCCGTATTCGAATGAGATTGTACGCGCCTCTGAGATCCAACTTGGTGAAAATGGAGGCACCCTTCAACCTATCGAATAGCTCAGATATTAAGGGTAAGGGGTATCGATTTTTAATAGTAACCGCATTTAAACCCCGATAATCGATGCAGGGTCTTAAGGTACCATCCTTTTTGGCAACGAAAAAGAACCCTGCCCCTGCAGGCGATGAGGATTTCCGGATGAACCCTCTCTCCAGATTCTCTGCTACATACTCCGACATGGCCTGGGTCTCTGGGATGGACAGAGGGTAGGTACGACCCCTGGGTAGAGTTGCTCCGGGGACAAGATCAATAGCACAGTCAAAAGACCTGTGGGGAGGAAGCACCTCAGCTGATTTTTTACAGAACACATCCCGGTAATCGCTGTATGCGGCGGGAAGATCAGAAGAAACAGAAGTGGCAGCAACCGGAAGACTCTCCTTGGGGGTCACCTTGAGAAGACACGACGAGAAACATGAGGAACCCCAGGCCAGGATCTGCCCAGAGACCCAGTCCACATGTGGAGAGTGGAGCTGTAGCCAAGGGAGGCCCAATACAACTGGGGTAGAGGCCTTGGGTAGAATAAGAAAGGATATCCACTCCTGGTGGAGAATCCCTACCGACATCCTAATGGGTAGCGTCTGGAAGCGAATAGGGCCCCCTGGGAGAACAGTGCCATCAATTGCCGAGACTACCAATGGGGTAGTGAGAGGTGAAAGGGTAAGCTTCATAGAAGAAGCAGTTCTCCAATCCATGAAATTGCCGGCAGCCCCGGAATCCAGGTATGCAAGGGTTGACTGAGGAGAAGTGCCTACATGAAGGGACACCGGCAAGAGCAGGCGAGAAGGTGATGTTTCTGGGTCCAATACTCCACCTTCCAAATGTATTAGACCCGAGCGTTTCCCGGACGAAGCGAGCAGGAGTCACGAAAATGACCCTTGCCCCCACAATAGAGGCACAAGCCCAGAGTTCTGCGCCTAGCACGTTCTTCGGGGGTTAGTCTGGTCCGGCCCAGCTGCATAGGTTCTTCAGCAGGTAGAGGATGCTCCACGGAATGAAGGGAGGGGAGCTCAGACTGGCTAGGACCCAGAGAGTGCTGGCGTCTTTTTTCTAAGGACCTCTCTTGAAAACGAATGTCGATCTGGTTGCATAATGAAATTACATCGTCCAGACCGACGGGAATGGCTCTTCCCGCTAATTCGTCTTTCACTCGGTCAGAGAGGCCATGTAAAAAGGTAGCGACCAGGGCCTCATTATTCCAGCTCAATTCAGCTGTGTGGATACGGAACTGAAGAGCATATTGCCCCACTGAACTAGATTCTTGGCGAAGACGTAAGACAGCACTAGCCGCTGAAGAAGCCCGAGCCGGCTCTTCGAAGATATTACGAAAGAGCTTCAAGAATTCGGACAGACTGGAAACCACCGGATCGTTCCTCTCCCACAGGGGGGCAGCCCAGGCCAAAGCTTCACCGGAGAGGAGGGAAATGATATAGGCTACCTTAGCCCGGTCAGATAGGAAGCTTTGAGGCTGAAGCTCAAAATGAATAGTGCATTGGCTGAGAAACCCCCTGCAGGCCTTGGAGTCCCCAGAAAAACGGAACGGAGCTGGCAATCTTAGTGAGTGTGAGGCTGCGACTGGTGCGATAGGTACAGCCGCTGGTTGTACTTGGGGTTGCGGATTCGGGGTTCCCAAGGAGACCTGAAGCTGCTCGAATCGAGAAGCCAGATCCTGGAGGAATCGCATCACCTGGGTCTGATTTGATTCCTGGGTCTCAAGTCTGCGAACTATGCCCTGCAATGGATCATCCGCGGGAAGCGGGATGTCAGCCGGGTTCATGGCTGATCAAACTGTCAGGGTCACCTGTGGCCAGGTGACAGATGCACACCGTAGGGGGACAGGAGTGCACCGCGAGGTAGTGAACCCTATGGCTGGCTTCTGTGGATAGGAAACTGGGTGGTTGTGGAAAGCGGGACCAGAGGAGCACAACCGGGATCCCAACGGAAGCGAGAGCCAAGATTCCCCAGGGCGCGGAGTCTAAGACCCAGCTGGTCTTCTCCAGGGCCTCTAGTGGTGAGGATGTTACGCTGCAGGCTGGGACCAGGTCGCGGCCCCTGGAGTTTCCTAGCTCACGCCCCGTAGGATAAGGGGAAGCAGCAGCACACGATAGAGAGAACAGAATAACAAGCCGAAGGTCAGGGGCCACAAGCAGACAAGGATAACGAAGAACGAGCCGAAGGTCAAGGGTCACGAGCAGACAGGGATGGTCGGGGACAAGCCAATAACGTAACAGAGAGACAGACGTAGCACACGGCAGGCAGGAACCCAAACACACAATGCCTAACAAACACGTTGATCAGCAAAGCAGGCTTGCAGTGCACAGGTTAATATAGTGTTCAGTGATAGGGCCTGGGGTGGAGTCAGGCTGGGAGGAGATTATAAAGGAAGCCAGGTGAAGGAGGTCTGGTCTCTAGATGAACACATGAGGAGGAAGGTAAGATGGCAGACAGACATTAATGCATATCCATGACACTATGGGTGCTGCTGGGATGAAAATATAGGAACTCTGTGTGATGCCACTAACACATTAGAAGTCCTATGGGTGCTGCTGAGAAGAAAATATAGGAGCTCTGTTTGCTGCCACTAACACACTAGAAGTCCTATGGGTGCTGCTGAGAAGAAAATATAGGAGCTCTGTTTGCTGCCACTAACACACTAGAAGTCCTATGGGTGCTGCTGAGAAGAAAATATAGGAGCTCTGTGTGATGCCACTAACACACTAGAAGTCCTATGGGTGCTGCTGAGAAGAAAATATAGGAGCTCTGTTTGCTGCCACTAACACACTAGAAGTCCTATGGGTGCTGCTGAGAAGAAAATATAGGAGCTCTGTTTGCTGCCACTAACACACTAGAAGTCCTATGGGTGCTGCTGAGAAGAAAATATAGGAGCTCTGTTTGCTGCCACTAACACACTAGAAGTCCTATGGGTGCTGCTGAGAAGAAAATATAGGAGCTCTGTTTGCTGCCACTAACACACTAGAAGTCCTATGGGTGCTGCTGAGAAGAAAATATAGGAGCTCTGTGTGATGCCACTAACACACTAGAAGTCCTATGGGTGCTGCTGAGAAGAAAATATAGGAGCTCTGTTTGCTGCCACTAACACACTAGAAGTCCTATGGGTGCTGCTGAGAAGAAAATATAGGACCTCTGTTTGCTGCCACTAACACACTAGAAGTCCTATGGGTGCTGCTGAGAAGAAAATATAGGAGCTCTGTGTGATGCCACTAACACACTAGAAGTCCTATGGGTGCTGCTGAGATGAAAATATAGGAACTCTGTGTGATGCCACTAACACATTAGAAGTCCTATGGGTGCTGCTGAGAAGAAAATATAGGAGCTCTGTTTGCTGCCACTAACACACTAGAAGTCCTATGGGTGCTGCTGAGAAGAAAATATAGGAGCTCTGTGTGATGCCACTAACACACTAGAAGTCCTATGGGTGCTGCTGAGAAGAAAATATAGGAGCTCTGTTTGCTGCCACTAACACACTAGCAGTCCTATGGGTGCTGCTGAGAAGAAAATATAGGAGCTCTGTTTGCTGCCACTAACACACTAGAAGTCCTATGGGTGCTGCTGAGAAGAAAATATAGGAGCTCTGTTTGCTGCCACTAACACACTAGAAGTCCTATGGGTGCTGCTGAGAAGAAAATATAGGAGCTCTGTGTGATGCCACTAACACACTAGAAGTCCTATGGGTGCTGCTGAGAAGAAAATATAGGAGCTCTGTTTGCTGCCACTAACACACTAGAAGTCCTATGGGTGCTGCTGAGAAGAAAATATAGGAGCTCTGTTTGCTGCCACTAACACACTAGAAGTCCTATGGGTGCTGCTGAGAAGAAAATATAGGAGCTCTGTTTGCTGCCACTAACACACTAGAAGTCCTATGGGTGCTGCTGAGAAGAAAATATAGGAGCTCTGTTTGCTGCCACTAACACACTAGAAGTCCTATGGGTGCTGCTGAGAAGAAAATATAGGAGCTCTGTGTGATGCCACTAACACACTAGAAGTCCTATGTGTGCTGCTGAGAAGAAAATATAGGAGCTCTGTTTCCTGCCACTAACACACTAGAAGTCCTATGGGTGCTGCTGAGAAGAAAATATAGGAGCTCTGTTTGCTGCCACTAACACACTAGAAGTCCTATGGGTGCTGCTGAGAAGAAAATATAGGAGCTCTGTGTGATGCCACTAACACACTAGAAGTCCTATGGGTGCTGCTGAGAAGAAAATATAGGAGCTCTGTTTGCTGCCACTAACACACTAGAAGTCCTATGGGTGCTGCTGAGAAGAAAATATAGGAGCTCTGTGTGATGCCACTAACACACTAGAAGTCCTATGGGTGCTGCTGAGAAGAAAATATAGGAGCTCTGTTTGCTGCCACTAACACACTAGAAGTCCTATGGGTGCTGCTGAGAAGAAAATATAGGAGCTCTGTTTGCTGCCACTAACACACTAGAAGTCCTATGGGTGCTGCTGAGAAGAAAATATAGGAGCTCTGTTTGCTGCCACTAACACACTAGAAGTCCTATGGGTGCTGCTGAGAAGAAAATATAGGAGCTCTGTTTGCTGCCACTAACACACTAGAAGTCCTATGGGTGCTGCTGAGAAGAAAATATAGGAGCTCTGTTTGCTGCCACTAACACACTAGAAGTCCTATGGGTGCTGCTGAGAAGAAAATATAGGAGCTCTGTGTGATGCCACTAACACACTAGAAGTCCTATGGGTGCTGCTGAGAAGAAAATATAGGAGCTCTGTTTGCTGCCACTAACACACTAGAAGTCCTATGGGTGCTGCTGAGAAGAAAATATAGGAGCTCTGTTTGCTGCCACTAACACACTAGAAGTCCTATGGGTGCTGCTGAGAAGAAAATATAGGAGCTCTGTGTGATGCCACTAACACACTAGAAGTCCTATGGGTGCTGCTGAGATGAAAATATAGGAACTCTGTGTGATGCCACTAACACATTAGAAGTCCTATGGGTGCTGCTGAGAAGAAAATATAGGAGCTCTGTGTGATGCCACTAACACATTAGAAGTCCTATGGGTGCTGCTGAGAAGAAAATATAGGAGCTCTGTTTGCTGCCACTAACACACTAGAAGTCCTATGGGTGCTGCTGAGAAGAAAATATAGGAGCTCTGTTTGATGCCACTAACACACTAGAAGTCCTATGGGTGCTGCTGAGAAGAAAATATAGGAGCTCTGTTTGCTGCCACTAACACACTAGAAGTCCTATGGGTGCTGCTGAGAAGAAAATATAGGAGCTCTGTTTGCTGCCACTAACACACTAGAAGTCCTATGGGTGCTGCTGAGAAGAAAATATAGGAGCTCTGTTTGCTGCCACTAACACACTAGAAGTCCTATGGGTGCTGCTGAGAAGAAAATATAGGAGCTCTGTTTGCTGCCACTAACACACTAGAAGTCCTATGGGTGCTGCTGAGAAGAAAATATAGGAGCTCTGTTTGCTGCCACTAACACACTAGAAGTCCTATGGGTGCTGCTGAGAAGAAAATATAGGAGCTCTGTGTGATGCCACTAACACACTAGAAGTCCTATGGGTGCTGCTGAGAAGAAAATATAGGAGCTCTGTTTGCTGCCACTAACACACTAGAAGTCCTATGGGTGCTGCTGAGAAGAAAATATAGGAGCTCTGTTTGCTGCCACTAACACACTAGAAGTCCTATGGGTGCTGTTGGGGTGCAATGCTGTGCTAACAGCACTGCGGTTGGTACTACTGCAATACTGTACTAACAGTAAGCACGCACCAGACTAATCCCCAGCAGCAGCTAATAACACACTAACTGTGCAATCAGCAGCAATGAACGATCAATGACTTAGGTAGCAATGGTTTAGCAAAGAAATAGCCAATGGTTTAGCAAAGAAGAGCAAATCTTTCAGTATCAAGCAAAGACAGAATCAGCAGACTAATCTCTCCTAAAGCCGGAACTCATGTGACCGGGGCCGATGGCGTGGCGGCCTTTTAAATGGTGGGGCGTGTACTAAAGCCCCTGAGCTGTAATTGGCTACAGCCGTCCTGCCTGTAGCCAATTATTGCTCTCCGAGTTTCGGGCGCTGTGATTGGCCAAGCATGCGGGGTCACAGTGCATGCTTGGCCAATCATCAGCCAGCAATGCACTGCGCCGGCCGCGCCGGCCGCAATGCATTGCGGGGCCGCTCGCATCACACGAATGTGATGCGAACGGCCCAAATAGTTCTGGGCTCGACGAGCGAGCGAACGCCCGATGCTCGATTCGAACATGGGTTCGAATCGAGCACCGGGCCCATCCCTAGTCCCCATATATATATAACCAGTGTGCCCCCATATATACAGCCAGTGTGCCCCCCATATACAGCCAGTGTGCCCCCATATACAGCCAGTGTGCCCCCATATACAGCCAGTGTGCTCCCATATACAGCCAGTGTGCTCCCATATACAACCAGTTTGTCCCCATATATAGCCAGTTTGTCCCCATATATAGCCAGTGTGCCCCCATATACAGCCAGTGTGTCCCCATATATAGCCAGTTTGTCCCCATATATAGCCAGTGTGCCCCCCATATACAGCCAGTGTGCCCCCATATACAGCCAGTGTGTCCCCATATACAGCCAGTGTGCCCCCATATACAGCCAGTGTGCCCCCATATACAGCCAGTTTGTCCCCCATATACAGCCAGTTCCCCCCATATACAGCCAGTTTGTCCCCCATACACAGCCAGTTCCCCCCATATTCAGCCAGTTTGTCCCCCATATACAGCCAGTTCCCCCCAAATGCAGCCAGTGTGCCCCCATATACAGCCAGTTCCCCCAAATGCAGCCAGTGTGCCCCCATATACAGCCAGTTCCCCCCAAATGCAGCCAGTGTGCCCCCATATACAGCCAGTTCCCCCCATATGCAGCCAGTGTGCCCCCATATACAGCCAGTTCCCCCCAAATGCAGCCAGTGTGCCCCCATATACAGCCAGTTCCCCCCAAATGCAGCCAGTGTGCCCCCATATACAGCCAGTTCCCCCCCATATACAGCCAGTTCCCCCCATATTCAGCCAGTTTGTCCCCATATACAGCCAGTTCCCCCCAAATGCAGCCAGTTTGTCCCCCATATACAGCCAGTTTCCCCCAAATGCAGCCAGTGTGCCCCCATATACAGCCAGTTCCCCCCAAATGCAGCCAGTTTGTCCCCCATAATACAGCCAGTGTGCCCCCATATTCAGCCAGTTTGTCCCCATATACAGCCAGTTCCCCCCAAATGCAGCCAGTGTCCCCCCAAATGCAGCCAGTTTGTCCCCCATAATTCAGCCAGTTTGTCCCCCATATACAGCCAGTTCCCCCCAAATGCAGCCAGTGTGCCCCCATATACAGCCAGTTCCCCCCAAATGCAGCCAGTTTGTCCCCCATAATACAGCCAGTGTGCCCCCATATTCAGCCAGTTTGTCCCCCATATACAGCCAGTTCCCCCCAAATGCAGCCAGTGTCCCCCCAAATGCAGCCAGTTTGTCCCCCATAATTCAGCCAGTTTGTCCCCCATAATACAGCCAGTTCCCCCCAAATGCAGCCAGTGTGCCCCCATATACAGCCAATTCCCCCCAAATGCAGCCAGTTTGTCCCCCATATACAGTCAGTTCCCCCCCAAATGCAGCCTGTTCGTCCCCCATATACAGCCAGTTCCCCCCAAATGCAGCCAGTTTGTCCCCCATATACAGTCAGTTCCCCCCAAATGCAGCCTGTTCCCCCCCCCAGCCCTGCACTTACCTTCCTCGGTCCGCGCCGTCCTCGATATGTTCTCCCGCCCTCGATGGCGCTTCAGTCAATCAGGTCACCGGTAACCAGATCCGGTGAACCTGATTGGCTGAAACCTCCACATTCTTCTCCCAGGAACGCACCCCCGTGCGTACCTGGGAGGAGTTTTTGGAAGCCGAATACAGCGTGAGAGCTGTATTCGGAAAGCCTATCAGAGCCGCTGGCTCTGATAGGCACTTCCAAGCCACACCCACCGCCGGCTGCCGCTCTAATTCATATGGCCGGCGCTCACCAGGAGGCCGGCCATATGAATAGTGGGCAGCGCGGCAGCGGTGACAATACATAGATTCATGCAATGCATGAATCTGTGTATTGTCTTTCAGTGGCGGTGCGGGAGCGAGAGGGGGCGGCGCTCCGGCGCCCTCTATGGACGCACCGCCACTGGTCACATACTGTAGTTAGTAACATAAAAACTGTAAGGCCACCAGTGGCCCTCTAAGGAATCATTCCTAAATGCATTTCTATGCATTTATAGGACATTTCTAAATACTCATAGATGCATGTAATGATTTTTAATTGTACGCTATAATTCACACTGTCAGGGGAATTCATAAAGAGTGTGTAAAACACTCTTTAGAATTGCAACACGCCTTCACATTAACCAATGTTGGTGTGGGTGACAGATTCGTTGTAGACAGGTACATGAATCTGAACAAAAGATTACAGCGCACACATACAAAAATTACATTTGAATCCTGCAAGGCTACTTAAAGCACCTGAACACATCAAGCAAAAATATGGGGATTTGGTCACACCATATGGCCATACAGTGCTAATGCCCACTATTGCATCAAAGTACCCCATTATCAGTGGGTCCTATACTATTCATAGAATGAAAGATCCTGCTTCTCAACCATGGGAGAAATACATTCCTCTATATGGGAGAACTAAAGGACTCCTATAACTCAGGTGGACACTAATTAGAGATAATGGTGGGGGGATGGGGTGCTCCAGCCCAAGAGACACGTTGACACAGTAGTGGGCTTAAGCACTGTATGGCCATATGGTGTGACCAAATCCCCATATTTTTGCTTGATATGTTCAGGTGCTTTAAAGCGGAGTTCCGCCAAATTTTTTTTTGTTTAAAGTCAGCAGCTACAAATATTGCAGCTACTGACTTTTAAAATATGGACACTTACCTTTCCAGGGTGCCCGCAATGTCGGCACCCGAAGCCGATCTGTCCCTCGGCTCTCGGGTGCTGCCGTCGCCATCTTCGGTAAGGGAATCAGGAAGTGAAGCCTTGCGGCTTCACTTCCTGGTTTCCTACTACGCATGCATGATCTGAATGCAGCGGGGGGGACGGAGGAGGGGCCGGATATGGCATAGATATCCGTGGATACTGCGGCTATCTATGCCCGGAAGCGGGAGCAAATACCTGCATTATACAGGTATCTGCTCCCCCCTTCCCCCCTGAAAGACGCCAAATGTGACACCGGAGGGGGGGGGGAGGATTCCAAAAAGGGGAAGTTCCATTTTAGGGTGAAACTCCGCTTTAAATAGCCTTGCAGGATTCAAATGTAATTTTTGTATGTGTGCGCTGCAAACTTTTGTTCTGTTTGTATGGTCTTATAGCAGCACTATTTTTAATGCATTTTTTAGGGTGTGCCCCCCAAGTCTTTGTTTGTTTGTTGTATGGTTCTGACCACTCCAGATCCCGTTGGCTGGAGCACCCTATTCCCCCACCATGACCTCTAATAAGTGTCCATCTGAGCTATAGAAGAAGTCCTTTTAGTTCTCCCATATAGAGGAGTATATTCATTTCTCCCATGGTTGAGAAGCAGGATCTTTCATTCTATGAATAGTGTAGGACCCACTGATAATGAGGTACTGTACTTTGATGCAGTAGTTTGTGCGCTGTAATCTTTTGTTCTGTTTGTATGGTCCTTCAGCAGCACCATCTTTAATGCATTTTTTAGGATGTGCCCCCCAAGTCTTTGTTTGTCAGTTTCATGAATCTAGGGCATGCACCACATGTGGAGGACCATTCGCCATGCAAGCACTCCAGCCTTAGTACACCTGCACTTTCTCCCAGCCACTGTAACTGTTAAGTGGTGCAATTGAGAACTACCTAAATCTGCAGAATATGTCAATAAAGTTACCAAAATAGGCAGCAAGGATTTTTTAATTTGGCAGGGTCCATTTTAAAGGGCTATAGTGCCAGAAAAGTAGTTGGTAAAGATTTATTGAATTCCCTGCACTTAGTTGCATTCAGTTTATATAGCATGTATTTAAAGAGGGGGTCCAGCCTCCTTCAGAAAAAATAAAAGTCAGCAGCTACAAATACTGTAGCTGCTGAATGTTAATATTAGGACAATTACCTGTCAAGGGAGCCTGCAATGTCAGCACCCCAGCCAATTTTTCCATCGGCTCTCGGATGCTGCCACCGCCATTCCTTCTACAGCCGGTTCCCTACTACGCATGCGCGCTGCGCTTTCTGAATGGCCCGGCACCATGAATGGCAACAGGTACCCGCCTCCCCCCCCACAAAAGGTGGCAAATGTGGCACTGGAAGGGGGGGGGGAGGAGGCAGATAAGCCACTTTTGAGTTTTGTACGTCCAGGGGAAGACTAGATACTCTGAATGCATCTAAATGCATGTAAATGGCTCTAAAGGTAAGTGCATTAAAACTCAGGAGATCCTAATATGGGAACAATAAAGTTAAAGATAATTTCTTCTGCATTTAAACAAACCAACCGCAAGAGACTTGTGTGAATGTAGCCTAATATACAGTAACAAGAGCATTGCCAGATTGTGCAATAATTATCTCAACTAATATTAGCTTTGTAAACGCATCTTAAAATACTGATATACTGTACCTACCTGTAGTATATATTAATACTATCTTTTCTAAAACCCCTGCACAGCTGAAATCAGATGTAAAGTGGGAGGCTATATGCCATGGGCCATCTAGTGTTATCTACCATGCTTTCAGGCACAGGAAGCTGGAAAGAGAGAGGTTAAGGCAGTTTACATGAACTAGAGCACAAGGAGGTCTTCATCCACATATTTTGGCAGGTAAAACGGCTTACCCTCATCTGTATAATTATAGGTAGTTGCATGTGAGCATTTATGACCTGGTGCGTTTTGACATGCGATTTGGCATGTCAAATCGCATGTCAAAACAGCGGTATTTGCCGCAAATTGCCGGCATTGGCACTGTCCTAATCGGTGCAACGCTGCATCTGCAACGCTGCACCGATTTCAAAAAGTAGTTTCTGTACTACTTTTCGCGATTTACATTGACATCTGTGCAGAAACCTGCACAGATGTCTTTGTAATCGCAGCTGAAATCGGGACTGCCAGCGAGAGTGAAATCGTGCGAGTTCAGCTGAACTCGCACGGCTTCACTTCCGCAGCCCAGTGTGAACCTGGGCTTAATGGTTGTATTATATTATGGATCAATTGCTTAGTCTTTATTCATAATTGATATTACAAAAATGTTAACTATGAATTTACATAAAACACATTAGTACTAGTTGATTTGTCATTCTTTGTGTTAAGATATATTTAACTGGGGAGCCTATAGATGGACACCAAGTGTAGCTGGCGGTAAGGTTGTACTTATTTGTATCATGTGCCACTAGTAATCACTGCAATTTTCTTGTAAACGTGGCAGATAAATTAATGTTGTATACAAGTGATTGAAGGATCTGCCCAAAAGTGATATTTTATGTGGAGCCTAACAGGCTGAGTAAGCCCTTTTTAGGTGTCTTAGATAGTTCAACAGCAAGTCCCCCTCTCATAATTATTGTCCAACAGGGAGTTTTGGCTGTTACCACCTATCCCCACCTTCTGCATTCTCCATCCTATAAAATCTACCCTCATAATGGCCACAGAAGTATGTTTTACACCAACGTACTGTACATTTTAAAGTTAGAAATAAATGTGAAGTTTTAGGTGGTCTAGACTCTAGAGAGAGAGGATGCAAATGATTTGGTGAAACGTGAAAATATCATACTTGATATTTTGTAATATTAAAGCGGTATTAAACCCTAAAGCAAACATTTATTATATTGCAGTTTACCAATTCTTATGCCCCATACACACGATCGTTTTTCATGCCGTTAAAAATGCCATTTTTAAAAATGGGCATTAAAACCGATCATGTGTATGCTCCAGAGCATTTTTAACGGCGTGAAAAACGGGCATTAAAAATTTCGAACATGCTCTATTTTTTCACGTCGTTTTTCATGTCGTTTTTTTAACGACGTGAAAAACAATAGTGTGTATGCTTTAACGACGTGAAAAAAAACACGCATGCTCAGAATCAAGTATGAGACGGGAGCGCTCGTTCTGGTAAAGCTAGCGTTGGAAATGGAGATGGCACATTCGTGACGGTGGAATTAATAGCATCGTTTTAATGCTGCGCATTCCGTTCTTCTTTTGATAATGCTTAAATAATTACCTTCTTTTGCTAATGATATTCAGAGTTATGACAAACTTGTTTCTTAAGTAATTCCTAATTTATCTAATGATTCTAAAATATTCTTGTTAAGCCACACCTCTCTCATAAATTCATAACTAAATGTCCAGCTCACAATTTTTTTTTAATTTTTGTTTTTGTTTTTTTATTGTTTATTTTAGTAATTAAGTTGGCTTTATTATTATTTTTTGTGCTTCTTTGATATATGTATGCTTTTTTTTATTAATTTTTTTGGTTGATTTATAAAAAATTATTTGTGTGTAAAGTTACCACACCAACCTTCTAAATTTTTAGCATTTTGCCTCAAGGAGGTTTGTGTCCCTTGTTAATAACAATAATATTATTTGAAATGTCCCTGCCTACTCCCTATCAAACTCTCTTTTAAAATAGAAATCACATAGTCAAGTATTTTAAGCAAAAAAAAAGAATCCTTTATTTAGGTACATTACAAATTAAAGGGGAAGGCAGCACTGGAGAGCCTGCTTGCATTTGTGCATCCTTTGGACCCCACAACAACCATCCAAGATGTGAAAACTAAACTCTGGAATTCCTAAAACAAAAAGGAGCCCAATCTTGGCTTGAACTCCCAGAGGTCAGGAAAAGCAGCAGATAAGTCAGATATGTCCCCAGTCTGTGGTACTACAGCAGGCATTATTTTTTCCTCTTCCTTGTAGCCTTCTCTCCAGCCTTCTCTGCAGCCTTCCCTGCAGCCTTTGTTGCTTGCTTCCTCGGAGGCTGGGGATCAGGAGGAGAGGAGGTGGCAGGAGGAGTAGTAGGAGGAGGAGGAGGTGGAGGAGGAGGGACAACCTCAGTGAGGTCTGTGAACTTGGTCAGTTCCCCGAGCAACCCCCTGTTAATGACCTTCAGCATCAGGTTCTCACTATATAGGCGTTGCCTTAAGTCCATTTGGCTTAACTTATGGGCCAGGACTGCGGCATAGCCCTCCTCAGCTGAGGGTGCCTCTCTGAGGGCCGCAGTAGCCTCTTTTAGGAAGGCTTTTGTTTCCTCCTCCACCTGCCTAGCTCTCCTTGGCCCTCGTTGGGTAATTTTCAGGGGAGGCATCTGGGCTCTTGTGCTGGACCCAGCCTCCTCCTGTGTGCCACTGGGCCCTGCCTCCACCCATCCCCAACATCACTCTCTTCCTGGCTCTGCTCTGGCTGTAAAAAAAGAAAGGGACATTCTTTATTTTTTGCCTCCATCAATCACACACATTGTTCACCTCCAGGCATTTTTTAATTGAATGTCAAAAGGGATTACATTTCCATAGATTCCGCCTCATGATATTGTTGCCTTGTCCCCATCAAATTTGACCACTACTATCTGTTGCTCTGTAAATCCTATTTTTTTCGAGCCTTAAATACCTAACAATAATAACATCAATTTAAAATCATCACTTTTGTAACATATAAATGTAGATATCAATATTTTACCTGGCTCCATATATCCAAGTCTGCCTCCTCAAGGACCTCATCTTGATCCTCAGAGGAAGCCAGAGCAGGGTTGCTAGGAAGGCTGGAGGGCTGGCTGCAAGGAAGGCTGGAGGGCTGGCTGCAAGGAAGGCTGGAGGGCTGGCTGCAAGGAAGGCTGGAGGGCTGGCTACAAGGAAGGCTGTATTGACCTCTGGGGGGAAGGGTGGACAGAGATTCCCGCACTTCCAGCTGGTCATCCAGAAAAGATAACTTGCTGTAGTACCACAGACTGGGTTTATAAACCTTATCTGCTGCAGCACCTGACCTCTGGGACTTCAGGACCATATTCCTCTGGGTCCTGTATGTCCCCCTGATGGTAGCAATTTTGGTTTTCACATCTTGGGGAGTTGTTGTGGGTATCTGGGTTTGGACAAATGCAAGCAGGCTCTCCAGTGCTGCTGTCCTGGCCGTTTTATTTTTATTCACACCACTTTTGGTCTGCCACAGGATAGGGAGTTCCTTCCATTTATCTATGAACTCCCCCATAAACTCCGGATTTTTGAAAGTATTCATTCTCACTGTAAAATCAAGAACCAAGAAAATACATATGTTTCAGGCAACATTCATCAAATCAGCATTTTGGACAGATATAAAAGCCCCAAATCTCCTCCTCTGATGAAACCCAAATCCTTAAAATGTTATGTACCTTGGTCAACACGTTTGTTGCGAACTCCCTCTCCCGGCAAAAGAACGTATTTTCGACACATGGATCTTCACTTGATATACACTGCGCATGCGTGAAACTCTGCACGCATTCCCCGCCCCTGACGTTCGATATTGTACTTTCCCCGCCCCTTCTCGCTCGTCGCCAACATGGCGGAGACACAGGTGGCTGAGATTACCTCTACAGAGGAGGAAATTCCTGAGGAGCCCAAATCCCGATCCTGGAGATATAAGGCATCCAACATGTCGTTCGAGGAAATGGTGGAGATGGTCACCATTTTGAGGAGGGAGGATTATGATGCCAAGCATGGGCCGTATAAAAGGCCTAATCTTGTCAAGACAAAAATTATGGGCAAAGTGGTCAAAACTCTTCACCAAAAATTTGGGGTGTGCAGAACGAAGGAACAGCTCAGAAAACGATGGTCTGATCTGAAGTTGCGGGAGCCCGACCAATACAAAAGAATCAAGCAAGATTTAGGAAAAAGTAAGTACTTTTTCTTAATTTTCCCTGCTAAAGATTATTACTTGTATTAAGTCGTGTATATTTGACTTTGATATAGTACAGTGAAAGATACCAACTTTCATGTTCGTCCGCACAGTAAACGGACGTAGTAAACCTCTTTCTCCGTACAGTTCATAAAACGATGTTTTTGGATCATCCAGTGTGAACACCCAAATTTCTAACTTTTTTTTGGGGAGCTAATTTTGTAAACAAGTTGCTTTATTTTTATAATCCAAATGACATTTAAACAAAATTAAAAGGCTATGCATTGTAATGTTAAGGGAGAGAATGCTCAGCAGCTGATTAAACATCTGAACGCAGTAGTACAAGTGTGGGCCAAAACCCAAAATTTTTTAGGGTGTCACACACAGGTGATCCTGTGTATATACTTTGGAGTGTTACAATGTGTCAAACTTTATTTAAAAAAGTATATGCTCTGGTTTTGGCTATGTATCCAATCATGTGTTCAGGTTGTCACTGGGGGTACATTTAAAAATGGACCACAATTCCAAATATTCTTTAAAAATGTACTTTTCAGGGTTTTTGTTGGAAAATAATTATTAGTTACTAATGAAACTCTACCTTTTATTGCAATCTCCATAGGGCTTCAAAAAGCCTAGAAATCCAACACCTTCAACAATACCCCCAGAACCACATGATGGAGAGGAACGTGAAGTTGTGGAAGTGGAAAGTGGCACCACAACAGGTCAGTGTCAAACCAGACAGATGCAGGTTAATAGATGTAGGCCTACATATTCTATACTACATGTTTTTTTTTTGATTTAGGTGCAGTTCTGGCCGAAGACCCTGAAAAGTTTACACATCACAGTGCCCAGATCCTGATACAATACCTCATGGTCTGCTGTCGTGACCTTAAAAAAATAAAGGGAGACTTGATAGAGATCAGGGAAAATACCAAGCGGGTTGAGGAAAGGCTACAAAATATCATGGCTGTGCTTGGGCGTGTATAATGTTTTAACACAAAAGAACGTTGAACTTGCTGTGTTTTTGCAGGTATTTTTTGCTATTAAGCTTTAATGAATAGTACATGTTTACATTTACACGAAAAAATTTAATATTGTTTTTGTATGCATGGCTGTTCATGCCTTTTACCCCCAAAAATATTTTTAAGACATCTACATTTAAAAGGAAGTTTACTAAAACAAAATAAAAAAAGGTATTTTCAGACAAAGAATTTGTGGCTTCATTATGTAAATGTTGTGCAAAGTGAACTAATCAATGTTTTGTGTTTACACTGACAATGAAGGCTAATTAAGAATGCAAAATACACATGGCACTACAAGTGCACTAGGTAAACCTACGAGAAACCTAAAAGAATATTAAATTAAAACACAATACCAATATTTTCTCAATAAAAAGTTTTATTTTAACAAATATTGTTAAACATCCTCAGGCATATCAATGGCCCCCCTACCCACAAAATAGTCAACATATTTTTGTCGGACATCACGTCCGGTTTGGGGGGCCAAGCCTGGACGGCCAGCTTCCAGGGCCACTAAATTATCTGCTTCCAATAATGAGGCCTCAGGCCCACTCAAAGTCATATAATTGGAGGAATGCACCCTCAGAAAATTATGGAGCACGCAACAAGTCATTACTAAATGGTTCCATTTATAAGGGGCAAGGTGGATGGAGGTGAGGAACAGGCGGAATCGGCTGGCCATGATGCCAAAGGCATTTTCCACCACCCTTCTTGCTCTGGCCAGCCGATAGTTGAACACCCTCCTCTCAGGGGTGAGGGAGCGTTGCGGGAATGGCCTCATCAAATGGGGACCCAGGCCAAACGCCTCATCCGCCACAAAAAGAAATGGGAGTCGTTCCCCAAACTCAGTCTGTGCAAAGACTCCTCCATCTGACATCCTGCCATTCTTGCCAACGTCCACATACAGGAATTCGTAGGTGGCCGACACCACTGCCATCATGACGATGCTGTGGAACCCCTTATAATTATAATAAAAGGATCCCGAATGGGGTGGTGGGACGACCTGAACATGCTTGCCGTCGATGGCCCCTCCACAGTTCGGAAAGTTCCATCGTTGGGCAAACTCAGATGCCACATTCTGCCATTCATGTGACGTAGAAGGGAACTGTGGAATTAAATTAAAAATAAATTAATACTTTGAGACAGAAACATTGAAAGCAGATTTAAGAAAAGCATTCATGGCCAACATTAGGAGAAACAGAAAAATGTAAACATTATTATTAAGCAACAACAAACCAAAAACAAACCCAAAATAAAAACTGGGGGGGGGGGGGTTGAAGATGAGTTGGGGAGATCACAAATGTAGGCTGTAGCACTCTGTATGAAGTTTAAATAAATGTAACATTCCTAGGCAATCTTTAGGGTGCGTTTAGGGTAAAGCACTACGATGGAGCATAGAATAAAATACATGGAAATGACTAGGCAAGGTGGGTATGGCCCCAGGATAGCACGCTGGAGAGGTTAGGTAAGGCAAATTTAAATGTAGGCCTAATAAAAACATTCCCAAAAATAAATAACCATGTGGAGAAAGGGGACATGCCCTGCAGCTAAGAATCATGGGAATTAGGGACTTCTAATAAACCAAAAAAAAAATATTAACAAAGAAATACATACAATGTGAGGTTTGAAATAAGAACACTTACCTTAATATAGTCCTCCTGCAAAACTTGAAGGATGGCAGAACACGTCTCTGGTATAATGATACCCAGAGCCTGGGGGGATATGCCTGTGGAGAACTTTAGGTCCTGCAGGCTTCTCCCAGTCGCCAGGTATCGCAACGTGGCAATGAGCCTCTGCTCAGCACTAGTGTTGAGCGAACCCGAACTGTAAAGTTCGGGTCCGTACCGAACTTTAGCTTTTTCCCGAACCCGAACCTGGACTTTGCCCAAAAGTCCAGGTTCGGGTTCGGGTTCGGCAATCTAATAACACATTTAGAAATGCTTCAGGGGCCAGCCAATCACCTTTTGATTAGCTGGTGTGCCCTTAGAGGCCATCATAGCCATGCCTACTAATGGCATGGCTGTGATTGGTCAGTGCAACATGTGACCCAGCTTCTATATAAGCTAGAGGCACACAGCACACATGTCACTCTGCTTCAGAATAGATAGGGAGAGGATCTAGTCTGCTGCTGCTGCTTTTAGGGAGAGATAGAAAAATAGATGAGGTAGTCCTGATTCTACAATCTGAGGGAAAAGATAGAGAGATAGTGTAGTGTAGGGCCAGGTTCCTGTGTTGGTGCTTTCAGGGAGAGAGAATATTATATAGGAGTCCAGATTCAGAGATTAAAATCAGCGATCTGCATAGGTTTACCTGTTTGTGTTGCAGTGCAGTCTTTTTACACTGCCATGAGCCCAGTGTCAGAGAAAATCTAACTTTTAGGGGAAAAAAAAAGTCACTTTATTGTGCTCTTTTCCAAAAGACCCATAGGGCAAAAAAAAAAAAAGCATTTTATTTTGCTAGTGCAAAAAAAGACCCGTTTAGGGCAAAAAAATAAAAAATAAAAAATTTGCACTTTAATGTACGCTTGCAAAAAGAGCCATTCAGGGGCACAAAAAAAAGTTTGCAGTGTGTTATACATATTTTGAGGTGTGTGAAATAAACAATTTCTATATAGTTTTCTCCTACTGTGCTATACTAAAAAAACAATCAGTGTTGGCTACCTCGTCCTCCTCCACCGCCGCTTCCACCTACACAGCCACATCCACCGCCACCTCAACCTCCTACTCCATATGGACCTCGTCCTCCTAGGTCAAGATTATTATTTTTTATTTTAATTTTTTTATGTTATTTTAAGTTATTTCCCTATCCACATTTGTTTGCAGAGCACTTGCCATGCTCTTAACAACATTTTGCTGCCATTTGCAGCCCTCTAGCCCTTTCCATTACCTTTTTAGAGCCTTTTTAGTCCATAGAAGTCCGGGTCCCCATTGACTTCAATGGGGTTCGGGTTCGGGTCCGGGTTCGGGTTAAAGTTCGGTCCCGAACCCGAACTTTTTTCCGAAGTTCGGCCAAACCCGTCGAACCCGAGCATCCAGGTGTCCGCTCAACTCTACTCAGCACTGATGGCTTCACGCATAACGGTGTCCTGCCTGGTAATGTAGGGGGACACCAAAGCCAACAGATGCTGAAATACGGGGTCAGACATCCTGAGAAAATTCCTGTAGTCCTCAGGATTATTCTCCCTGATCTCACGCTACAAAGGCATGTGACAGAACTGGTGCCGCTGGAGCAACCAATTCTTGGTCCATGAACTCCTCCTCACCCTGTTCATGGCCTGGAGTCGGGATACAGCATGAACCCCGGCACCAACTACAGCACGAACTCTACGACGAGTACATAGCCGCAACATGGCTAGATAACGGTCAGCAGCTCAGAACGAACTAGAAGAGCGAACGGAAGAACAGCAAGGCCTATGAAGAACAAGCTGAAAAACAGGAACGAGCAGACAAGAACGCACTGAATAAACAGATACGAACTGACTACAAGCACTGCAAGACAGATACGAACCCACAGGCACAAATTGAACTCCACAAAACGATCTTCAAAGCACGAAGACTGAAAAGCGCGAATCGTCTCTCACCAAACTTTTACTAACACGCGGTAACACGAAATTAGCAAAAGCGTCCCAAAGGGTGGCGTCATTAGAACGGAACTTCCCCTTTATAGTGCCGTCATACGTGTTGTACGTCACTGCGCTTTGCTTGAACATTTTTTTTAATGATCGTGTGTACGCAAGACAGGCTTGAGAGGAAACATGAAAAAAAATGACGAGAAAAACGTTGGTTTAAAAAATGGCATGAAAAACGATCGTGTGTAAGCCGCATTAGATGTGACGGCTGTATTAATTTCCTTTTTTTTTCTATTTTCATCTGGTGATCCAGCCAGCAAGTCTATTGTTTTTCAAATGCCCAAGCGTCAAATGTAGGCGCTATAACAGTTTACATGGATGAATCAAACCTCTTAACACTGGCAGGGGTGATTAAAATGATCATCTTTTATTTATTCATGCAAAACCTTTATCCAAAAAGGAAAAAAAAAACAGTTTGCTGTAAATGATTATAAAGTGTGAGCTGGAGCTACATCTACTAATACATTTAACCCTACTCTACAGGCTGACAATGCTGCTGTCTCCTGTGCTCATTTCTCTAGAGTTGTGTCTCACCAATACAGGAGGTGTGTTACTGGTCAAATCCACAGGTGAAAACAGACAAAGCCAAAGAAAAGAAAACTGATGCAGCCACCACATCTAATGATTGGTAAGCTGCTATATAATTCATTTTTGGTTTTGGGTTTAATACCACTTTAACCACTTGCCATCCCAGCCATTGTAGAATGACGGCCACAAGGTGGCTCTATAATGCCGGGAGGCTGTGAATTGACGTCCTCGGCTCCTCCCGGCCACTGGGGGCGCGCTTGCCTGCCGCGTCACTCAGATGCCGGTGCGCATTCCTGTCGGCCACGATGTCCACCAGGTACCCGCGATCGGCAGTTACAGAGCCAGGGACGTGGATCTCTGTGTGTAAACACAGAGATCCACGTCCTGTCAGGGAGAGAAGACCGATGGTGTGTCCCTTGTACATAGGGACAACCATCGGTCACCTCCCCCAGTCAGTCCCCTCCCCCCACAGTAAGAATCACTCCCAGGGAACACATTCAACCCCTTGATCGCCCCCTAGTGTTAACCCCTTCCCTGCCAGTCACATTTATACAGTAATCAGTGCATTTGTATAGCACTGTTTGCTGTATAAATGTGAATGGTCCCAAAAATGTGTCAAAAGTGTCCAATGTGTCCGCTGTAATATCGCAGTCCTGACAAAAACCGCAGATAACCGCCATTACTAGTAAAAAAAAAAATAATAAAAAAAAGGCATAATTATATCCCCTATTTTGTAGGCGCTATAACTTTTGCGCAAACCAATCACTATACGCTTATTGCGATTTTTTTTACCAAAAATATGTAGAATACATATCGGCCTAAACTTGTTTTTTTTTAAATTGGGATATTTATTATAGCAAAAAGTAAAAAATATTGTGTTTTTTTCTAAATTGTCAGTCTTTTTTTGTTTGTAGCGCAAAAAATAAAAACCGCAGAGGTGATCAAATACCACCAAAAGAAAGCTCTATTTGTGGGAAAAAAAGGACGTCAATTTTGTTTGGGAGCCACGTCGCACGACCGTGCAATTGTCATTCAAAGAGTGATAGCGCTGAAAGCTGAAATTTCGCCTGGACAGGAAGGGGGTATATGTGCCCAGTAAGCAAGTGGTTAAGCTCCGCAAAGGATTGCATTTATATACCTTGAGGCTGGGTTCCCATATATGTGAATTGGATGCGGATTTCCACGCATCCAATACGCATGACAGGCGAGTGTGACTGGCTTTGGATAAAGCCAGTTCAAACAGGTTCAGGGCAGCCACGGTCCGGATTACAGAAGGGTCCTTTGCATCTTTGGGTCCAGTTCAGGTGCGAATTCAGGCAAAAATTTGGTCATGAATTGCACCTGAACCAGTGAACAGGGACGCACCGGATCCCATGCTGTGAACCGCGGCCACACATATGTGAACCCGGCCTTAGACCTCTTATAAACATAGATATGACACTCACCAGATCTTAGGCTGGATTCACACCTATGCATTTTTAGTGCTTTTTGCATTTTGCAGATTTGCACTACAGTACATTTAATATGGTTTCCTATGGAACACGTTCTGTGGCGCAAATCTGCAAAATGAAAAAAGCAGTAAAAATGCATAGGTGTGAATCCAGCCTTATTGCATAAATGCTTTATTGCACTTTATAAGGGTTTTAAGCTATACAGTGCTTACCAGTGGCGGCCCGTCCATACGGAGGGCAGGGGCTCCGCCCCCCTAATCCATGCACTCGGCCCCTAATTTACATGCAGGGCGCCGGACGCATGGATTCCAATGGATTCCAAAAAAAGGGTGGGCTTGGGCTGCAAAACCCACCCAGTTGTGTGACAATAGTGAATTAATATTCGCTATTGTCTTCCTGATTCTCCTCCCAGCAAGTCCCGGCTCAGGAAGCGGGTCCTGAGACCTGATTGGCTGAGAGAAGAAACTATCCTTTTGGCCACTAAGGAGGAGGGAGCAGACGCAGGTGAAGCCACACCACCATGAAGCTGAGGAAGAAGGAGACCCACCAGGAGGAAGCCTGTGACCTATATGAGGTAAGTGGGGGGGGGGGTGCAGGAGACCCGACCCGCATTGAATTCTATGAGTAAGTGCTGTTTAGCAAGAAAAACATCAGGGTCCTGCAGGTTCCTGTGAATTTTAGTGGGCAAAAGTTGACCCGCCCACAGTGGTAACTTGATACAGGCATTCCCCACTTTTAAGTACACAATGGGACCAGAGCATGTATGTAAAACGAAAATGTACTTAAAGTGAAACAATACCTTTTTTCACTTCTAGGCTGTAGTGGGGGGTCAGGAGCTGTAGTGGGGGTGTCAGGAGCTGTAGTTGAGGTCTCAGGGGCTGTAGTGGGGGTGTCAGGGGCACACTGGAACAGGGCGGGCTATGCTCTCGGAGCTTCAGCTCCTTCTACTGCGGCTGCAAAATGTATGTACAGTACTTGTGAGGCACTTTACATACACTCGCAGGTATGTCCTTACTCGCGAGTGTATGTAAAGTGAGTGTACTTAAAGCGGGGTATGCCTGTATAACATTTGTATCATTGTGTAGCGGGAATCCCCAAAAATGGGGTCGCTATGCTGTAAATTTAGGGGCAGTCTGGGCAATAGTATGGCTCAGATTCTACAATTCTGTTTAATATGGACTTTGCTCTGCCATGTTGTTGCCTGGTGTATGGTTCCCCTGGGCCTGAGGTGGCGCTGTTGCCCAGGTCTCGGGTTGAACCGCAGGTGGCGTTGTGGTATGATTTGGTCTCATCTTTCAGCTACCGCGTGGTGGGCGGGTTCTGCCTGCTGTTCATGCCGGGAGAGGGTACATAATGGGCAGACGCCAGAAGTGCGGGAGAGTGTGCCCCATGGGGTTGGTGTGCCAGGGGGAATTACAAGGACCCCTGGTGGCGAAGTCACACCCTATGGCCTTGCTGGCCGGGGGGTGCGTGAACTGGTCGAGGAGTCTCGGGCACCTTTAGCTCGAGGCTACAACGTTCCAGGTAGGCCCAGTACCTTCAACTGGGTCTACAACCAACACACTGGAGTCCCAGGGAACCCGTGTGAGGGTGGCCCGCTCTGAAGGAGAGGAAACTGGGGGAGGACCTGTCCGATGGATCAGTGAAGGAATTCATGGTGAAGGAGAGGCCTGGTTACCTATCAGAGGGAAGGATTTGTGAGTTGCAATATAGCTCCTGTATCGTGTCCCATTGACACCTATGGTCTCTATTAATCTATGGGAGTTTCAAAGTTCTAACTCAGTAACTAAAGGATTCTGTGTCAGAGGATTACTTAGACTTGTCCGCGAGGAGGACTAACTTAAAGGAACTGTTCGTGTTTCACTTCGGCTGCTAGAACTGTGAGAGGGATCTATCCGGGTGAGCAATTCATAATCAGGCTTGAGTGAAGAATAGGGTAGTTGGGTATCGCGTGCCTGAACCTGTCCCTCTACCTACTTTGTCTCTATCTTCAACCTATTCCCAAATCTGTTTCAAGCAAGATAAAATAAACTCGTCTGTTTGGAGTTTAAACACTGTTTGGACATTGGCTTTCTTTGGGAGGAAGAACACAGACTTTTCCCTATACTCTAGGGACAAGAACCAATGGAGGGAGGTAACTCGCTGCAGCACCCAAAATTGTAAGAACACTGCTCAACCTCTTATACCAGGAGGAAACGGGCATGTGGCACGGTGTGCCATTATCCCTGCAAGGAGAAGGTAGGCAGGAGAAAAGGGTCCGTGTGCTACAATTAGATTGTAAGCTCTCATGAGCAGGGCTTTCTTAACCCTCTTGTATTGAATTGTATTGTAACTTTACTGCCTCTTTTATAAAGTGCTGTGCAAACTATTGGCTCTATACACATCCTGCATAATAATATTAATAATAATGTCGGTCTGGTTAACTATAAACATTGGTGGTCATTTCATTTCTTCAAGTATCATTGTTGTAGATAAAATTACCCATGAAAAGCTGTCACAGTAAATAGTGAAAAATATAAAAATCCCATAAAAAAGTTGGTAAACATCACTGCAAGTGCTGCAAAAGTTCATGCCACCACCTAAAACTTAATATATACCGTATTTATCGGCGTATAACACGCACCCTAACTTTAAGGGGGAACTTTCAGGAAAAAAACTTTCCACAGCCCCCTGCGTATAACACGCAGGCCCAGTTTACCCTCTATTTTCAGGGTAAAAAAGTGAGTGTTATACGCCAATAAATACAGTATATATAAAAAAAAGAATATCTATATTATATCTTCTTTGATCTGGATCCTACTTTCCCTAACTCTTCTTTTTTTTCATTTCATTTTCTTCCAAAGGATATTAGTTTTTATTAAAGTGAAGTGTGTTCCCTTTTCTGTATTGATCAGAAGAGTCATTGTTCCTTGGCAGCTTTGCATTTCCATAAGAATGCCTGATTTCCTAATGCCCCATTCAACTCTGATTGCTCACATATGGCGTTATCTTACCTGCTGGGCCTGAGCACACTTCAGCAACTGTTCTTGATTTTATTGTTGGAAAGAAGTGGTGGCCTCATTCAATCAATGTTCATTCTGTAAGCTGGGTCCATCATTACACAGCCATACATGTTCAGACAGGTACCCATCAGACCATATGCTGAAAGTTATGCTTGGTTATTCTTTATCTTTGTCTTCTTTTAGATAAGAGGTGTGAGTTGTTGCAGTTAGTAGCACAAACACAATGCAGGTGAAAGAATGTAATAAAAATGTAAAATACCTTAGCCAGGGTTATTTGGGTGGCTGGTTTAATTAACAAGTGTTAAAGCGGAGGTCTGCTGATGTTTTTTTTTTTTTTTTAAAACTCAGAGGCTACAAATACTGCAGCTGATGACTTTTAAAATAAGCACACTTACCTGTCCAGGGCGCCCGCGATGTCGGCACCCGAAGCCGATCTGTCCCTCGGCTCTTGGTTGCCGCCGCCGCCATCTTCGGTAAGGGAATCAGGAAGTGAAGCCTTGCAGCTTCACTTCCTGGTTGCCTACTGTGCATGCGCGACTCGCACTGCGCATTCCCACTGGTCCCAGCTGTCTTCTGAGACCTGTGTGTCTCCAAGAAGACGGCGGGGGGATGGAGAAGGCGCCAGAAGGGGCATAGATACCCGGGGTTGGCTCAGGTATCTATGCCCGGAAGTGGGAGCAGAATACCTGTATTAGACAGGTATCTGCTCCCCCTTCCCCCCTGAAAGGTGCCAAATGTGACACCGGAGGGGGGGGGACCAGAAAAGCGGAAGTTCCATTTTTGGGTGGAACTCCGCTTTAACAACATTGATAAGTTGATGTACATATACAGTGCCTTGAAAAAGTATTCATATCCCTTGAAATTTTTCAAATTTTGTCATGTTACAACCAAAAACGTACATGTATTTTATTGGGATTTTATGTGATAGACCAACACAAAGGAGCACATAATTGTGAAGTGGAAGGAAAATTATAAATGGTTTTCAACATTTTTCACAAATAATTATCTGAAAAGTGTGGTGTACATTTGTATTCAGCCCCTCTGAGTCAATAAATGTAGAACCACCTTTGGCTGCTATTACAGCTGAAAGTTTTTTTGGGTATGTCTCTACCAGCTTTGCACATCTAGAGAGTGAAATTTTTGCCCATTCTTCTTTGCAAAATAGCTCAAGCTCTGTCAGATTGGATGGAGAGGGTCTGTGAACAGCAATCTTCACATCTTGCAACATATTCTCAATTGGATTTAGGTCTGGACTTTGACTGGGCCATTCTAACACATGAATATGCTTTGATCTAAACCATTCCATTATAGCTCGGGCTGTATGTTTAGGGTTGTTGTCCTGCTGGAAGGTGAACCTCTACCCCAGTCTCAAGTCATTTGCAGACTCAAAAGCCTCGTACACACGATCAGATATCCTATGGATTCTAATCAGATGGTTTTGTCCATCGGAAATCCGATGAAGCTGACTTCCATCAGTCTTGCCCACACACCATCAGTCAAAAAACCGACCGTTCCAAACGCGGTAACGTAAAACACTCCGATGAGCCGAGAAAAACGAAGTTCAATGCTTCTGAGCATGCGTCAACTTGATTCTGAGCATGCGTGGGTTTTTTATCCGATGGACTTGCCCATAGACGATCTGAGTTTTCGATCGGTTTTTTATCCATCGGAAAAATTTAAAACATGTTCTATTTTTTAAAACTGATGGAAAAAAGACCGATGGGTCCCATAAACGATCGGTTTGTCTGATGAAAACAATCCATCAGACGGTTTTCATCGGTTAAACCGATCATGTGTACAGGGCTTAACAGGTTTTCTTCCAAGATTGCCCTGTATTGGGCTTTATCTATCTTCCCATCAACTCTGACCAGCTTCATTGTCCCTGCTGAAGAAAAGCATCCCCACAACATGATGCTGCCACCACCATGTTTCACGGTGGGGATGGTGTGTTCAGGGTGATGTGCAGTGTTCGTTTTCCGCCACACATAGCAGTTTGTATTTGGACCAAAAAGTAAAATTTTGGTCTCATCTGACCAGAGCACCTTCTTCCACATGTTTGCTGTGTCCCCCACATGGCTTCTCCCAAACAGCAAACGGGACTTCTTATGGCTTTCTTTCAACAATGGCTTTCTTCTTCCCACTCTTCCATAAAGGCCAGATTTGTGGGGTGCATGACTAATAGTTGTCCCGTGGAAAGATTCTCCCACCTGAGCTGTGGATTTCTGCAGCTCCTCCAGAGTTACGATGGCCCTCTTGGCTGCTTCTCTGATTAATACTCCTGGCCCGGGCTTGTCAGTTTAGGTGGACGGCCATGTCTTGGTAGGTTTGCAGTTGTGCCATACTCTTTCATTGCTCTATGAAATGTTCAAAGCTTGGGATTTTTTTCATAACCTAACCCTGCTTTAAACTTTTCCACAACTTTATCCCGGAACTGTCTGGTGTGTTCCTTGGCCTTCATGATGCTGTTTGTTCACTAAAGTTCTTTAAAAAACCTCTGAGGGCTTCACAGAACAGCTGTATTTTACTGAGATTAAATTAGACACAGGTGGCCTCTATTTACTAATTAGGTAACTTCTGAAGGCAATTGGTTCCACTAGAAGCAATTAATACCACACATTGTTTATATGTACAGTATATGTTAAAGTGACACTAAATGATATCCTTATTCTCCTAAAATAATCCATACACATCCTTTACCTAATGGCTCTGTAATCTATTTTCATGAAATTGTTTCTTACTGTATTTTTTTGCTGCCCAATATTAGAAGTGATTTATGTTTACAAAGCAAAAAAAGCCTTTTCGCACGGGTACTGACTAGTGTGCCAGCCACTCATTCAACTAATGTGACCCCATTACTGGCAAAGAGGGGCAAACGAGGACATCCCCAGGCGCCCAATGTCGTCCTTATTAACCTATGACATCCTTGGTTGCTAGAATGCCAGTAGCTGGTCCGCACAATGCCCAAGGTTGTGATGCTGCACAATGAAAACCTGTGGCTTTGTGTAACAAAAAAAAGGCACACTTGATTCACCTGCTGACTTGTTGGCAATTTTTTGGTATTTTGCCAAGGCACCTCTGAAGAACCCAGGAGGCGCTCCAGGGTGCCACGGCACCCTGGTTGAAAAAGTTAGTTAGATAACAAACATTAACACACATTTAACTCATGTAGCCTTCTTACACTAGGTCCTCAGTGTGCTTGCACAAAAAAACAAAACAATTGGCCTTGCCCAAAGAGAACCTCTAGTCCTAAATTCAAGGGCTCAAGGCTCTGGAGAGGGACAAGACACTCTAGATCAGACTTTCTTAACCTTTTCAACACAGAGGAACCATTGAAATAATTTTCTGGTCTCAAATAAGGATGAGCTCCGGCGTGTTTGCATAGTACACGTGCAGAGCCCACCAGGAAGTCGGCACCGCGCTGCGCTAATGACAGGCAGGGAGACATTTCCTGATCCTCGGCTGCAGAGATCGGGAAATGTCTCCCTGGCTGTGATTAGCGCAGCGCGGTGCCAACTTCCAGGCGGGCTCTGCACGTGTACTATGCGAACACACCGGAGCTCATCCTTAGTCTCAAATAATCACTGCTAAAAATTACTATTTCTACAACACACGATACATTAGTGTGATGGTCAGTGGGAAGAATGCTCCTTAAACATGTGGTCATTGCTAAGAATGATCCCCTTGTAGGTAGCTAAAAAGATCAATGGTGTCAGTGGCAACTTATCTGAGAGGCAGAAGTTTCTCACTGCCTAAGGAACCCCTAGCAACCTCTGGAGAAACCCTAGGGTTCCATGGAACCCTGGTTGAGAAACCCTGGTTGAGGTCTACCCAGACAAAAATGGGTGGTCTCCTGTTCATATGGGTCAGCCAATGCTGTCTTCTGAATACAGGGTGTGTGCTTTCCTAAAGGAGCCTTATGGGGACACACCCTCTCCCTAGACTTCATAGTAGACTGGAAGACTGCACCCTTAATCCTGTCATTAGAAAATACATAAAAAATGTCAGAGCGACAAACAGTGAGAGAAAAGGAATCCCTTCCAGATTACAGATACACTGTCCAGGCCACGTAGCCTGGTGAAATAATGTTCTTAGCCAAAAGGCCTTGTGTAGGAAGCATCTGGGAAAAAAGCAGATCTGCCATGTCGATAGTGCAATTTTATAAGCAATGGGTTCTCAAACTCAAAGTGATTTTCAGCATCTAACAGGATTCCACTCTAGGGGCGAAATCACCAGGCTCTCCAGCCCTAAGACTCCTTTATCAGGAGGCACTGGACCCCTCATAATCTTGCCCTATATTGGGAAATCTAGTGGAGAATAGGTGAGCATCTTCCTGCTGGGCGGAAAGAATGTTTATGCCGCGTACACACGACCGTTTTTAATGACGAGAAAAATGCAATTTTTTAAAATGGTCATTAAAAATGATCGTGTGTGGGCTTCAGAGCATTTTTCATGACGTAAAAAATGGGCATGAAAAAATTGGAACATGCTCTGATTTTTCTCCTCGTCGTTTTTCTCGTCATGAAAAACGGCCGTGTGTAGGCTTTAATGACGTGAAAAAAAATGCGCATGCTCAGAATCAAGTATGAGACGGGAGCGCTCGTTCTGGTAAAACTAGCGTTCGTAATGGAGATAGCACATTCGTCACGCTGTAACGGACAGAAAAGCACGAGGCTGAAAAGCGTGAATCGTCTCTCAACAAACTTTACTAACATGAAGGGTGGCACCATTCGAATGGATATTCCCCTTTATAGTGCCGTTGTACGTGTTGTACGTCACCGCGCTTTACTCAAGCATTTTTTTCAACGATAGTGTGTAGGCCATAGGTGTGCACAGCCTATTGCATTAGGGTGTGCACCCCAAAATCTCTAACACATATGGGTTTGACATATTTACCGGCCACTTCCCCACTCTCCATCCTGAAACATTAGAAGGAAGGGGGAGCAAGGGAGCACATGGGGGGCCCAGGCAACAGAAGGAAGAGGAACAGGGAAAGGAGGGGTGGCATATATTAGTATTGACCCCCTATATTTTCCTCCTTTGGCAGCTGAATGTTGACAAAAGGGAGAGGAGGAGAAGCCTACTTTTAGCTGCTGCAGGAGGAAAATACAGATCTTTTCCACTAAATTCAACCTCCCGCCACCTCTCCTGTCCAGGTTCTGAGGGTCGGCAAGGAAGGATTGCAATTTACCTATCACCTGCCCACCATTGACAGGTTGCCAACTCCAGGATTAGGGTGTGCCCAGGCACACCTGGCACACCCCCTGCACACGCCTATGGTGTAGGCAAGGTAAGCTGGAGAAGAATCACGTCGAGAAAAACTTCGTTTTTTTCAATGACATTAAAAACGGTCGTGTGTACGCGGCATTAGAGTCCACGTACTAGGAAACATATTCCCCAACCCATAATCTTGCATGCACAAGGTGCATTGTGGATTTCTTCCTCTAGACACTAAGAAGAGATACTGTAACACATTTTTCTACAAGGAAGTGAAGTCTATTGAAGTGACACCTAAGGGTCTTATCAGAACATAAATTATTAAAGCTGAAGCTCTTAGTTTATTTTCCTACTGTACAGCAGACCGTCTGTTGTGTAATCCCAATAAATCACACCGTGGGAATGGCCCGGCCTACAATTACATTTCTTGTGATAGGAATAAAAGTGATAAAAAAATAGATTTAAAGGACAGTGTTAAAATAAATAAATAATACTAATAAAAAAAATCCCCACATTCCCTCATGCGCACGCGCAGAAGCGCACGCATATGCAGGTTGCGCCCCTATTTGTAAATGATGTTCACACCACACATGTGAGGTATCACCATGAACATTAGAGCGAGAGCAATAATTCTAGCACTAGACCTCCTCTGTAACTCTAAAATGGTAAGCTGTAAAAAAAAAAAAAAAAAACTAAAACATTGTCTATGGAGATTTTTAAGTACCGTAATTTGGCGCCATTCCACGAGCGTGAGCGGTTTTGATTTTTACATGTAGGAGAGAAATTCCAGAATTGGCCCAATAGGCAAGTAGTTATAGAACAACTAAACGTTGGAAGCTGTGCTTAAAAATAGGGTGTGCAGAGGACAATGGACTGCTGACAAGTATTTCTTGTGGTCTCCCCTCTGCTGATCTTTCCAATTACCGACAGTTCCTTAGATCTCATACTGCAGATACTGTATACAGTACAGCTATGATGCTAGGCATACTCTCCTACCAGGAAATGTACTGCTATTTTTCCATCAGAATTTTAAGGCGAAAGCTACATTTTCAGGGTACATACTGTTTAGTCACAAGTAACAGTTTAACAATATAGCAAATCCTCACTGCTTGGGTTTAAGCTGAAGTTTAATCTGCTTATATTCTCTCTTCCCTGGTTCCTCCCTCCCCTCCTTATCAATTTTCACTGGGTCTCTATGCCTTTATACACAATACTGGCAGATTATAGATGATGGGAGGGGCTGGCAAGGTGCTGTACCTAGCTTTCTGAAAACATTACAGCACCTTGTCTCAGTACTCCTCTATAGAGCCCTGAGGCATGATGCAAGCGGTGGGCTAGCTCTTGGGAGAAGTTATGCAAATATCAAAATGCCTTAATGGGTCCTGTCTGGAGAAGTGGGAGTTCCTTGGCAGAGTGTATTTGCATGCTGGTCACACTATGTAATGCCCACATGTGATGTTGAGCCTCTATGATTAAGAGAAATGAAATCCAATTAATGAAAGAGGTAGGTCTGGGACAGTCAGGCTGGGAAGGAAATTGCTAGCTAGATGATGCTCTCCACCTAGAAAAAGAGGTGAGCTCTATCTGACCTCCTGAAGTTTCTAATGCAGATTTCGAATGCAGCTCACAGTAAGCAAGTTCAGTACAGGAGAGGAGCCGATTCAGTGGTAAGACTAAAAAGAAGGCTGGAGTTCAGCTTTAAGTTCAATTTTACATATATACTTCGAATGAGGGAAATAAAGGAAATGGAAGTGAAGGTAAGAGAAGGGAAGGGAAGAGAAGGGAGAGTCAAGACCACCAAATTGTGAACTAGTATTAGCACTTTTTGGTGCCTTAAAGTATCTATGTTCAGTCATAGGTTGACCTTAGAACAAGGGGCTCAAACTGGTGGCCCCCCAGCTGTTGCGAAACTACAAGTTCCATGAGGCGTTGCAAGGCTGACAGTTACAAGCATGACTCCCACAGGCAGAGAGGCATAATGGGACTTGTAGTTTTGCAACAGCTGGAGGGCCGCCAGTTTGAGATTATAGACCCAGGCTGTACACAGGGTCTTAACTTCTCTCAATACAGAAAATTGACAAAGGGTTATTGTTATCCAGTGCTACCTGTGCTGGTAATGTAGTGTAGCTCTAGTTCTAGTGGGTGGCTGCAAGCTACTCAATTGTCTCCCCACAATGTGAATTACTAAAAACCAAATTATAATAGGTGCAGTAACAATATATTTTGTTACTACAGAAATTAGATTAGAGACAGATTAGAACATGTGCCATTTTTTTTTTTTTGCTGTCTGTACCCCCATTAAGGAGATTCAACCTCTCTAATTGTGCTGTTTACCATTATCATTGGAAGTGAAAGAAAAGCCCCACATTTTTGGTTGTCCCCAGAAAAGTAATAGAGGCGAAATGTTCCAATGGGAACACTACTTCTGGTGACCTGGGGGTCACCAAGGAATTCCCCTAATTTACAGGGATTTTCTCTCACTTCCTGTTTTTGCTATGGGACAGGAAGTGAAGGGAAATTTCCACATTGGGACAGAGATGGCAAAAAAAAAAAAAACGACGGGTTATAAACCTCCCTTGCTCTATCTAAAATTTAAAAGAAAAATATTGTTCTACTTTAAGCCTTGTCCTTCCTGGTGTTAAAGCTCCTGCAGGAAGAAAGGAGGAGAAGGAAGGAATGAAAGACCCTTACAGAAATAAAATGTATAATTTAAAGTGGTTGTAAAGTCTCTAGGTTTTTCACCTTAATGCATTCTATGCATTAAGGTGAAAAACCTTTTGTGCTGCAGCTGCCCTCCAGAGCACCCCTTTTTTCTTTGATAGCAGAAAACAAATGCTCCTGCGCACAAGTGGTTTACCAGACAGTCTATGTATCGTGATGGTATATGTCAGAGGCCTTGCTGCCCTCAAGGATAGGGGTATCCTAACAGTCAAAGAGAAAAAGAAAAAAAGGGCGCACCAGCCTTGTGCATTATCCTTTGGATGTATTTTATTAAAAGTACATAAAAGGAAAACTACTCACAAACATCAGTAGATATCTTGCAATGTAAATAGTCTCCAAATAGCAGCAATTGGTCTAAGACAGATGAACTCCAGATGGTCACGGAGGAGATAACAGGGGCCACTGCCGGCTGACACGTTTCAAAGGAATACCTTCTTCCTCAGAGCTCAGCAGTGCTGCCTCCTTCAGCAGTCCTTATATATATATATACACACATATGCACCGTCAATCAATCAATCAAGGAAATCCCAGAGGGGCCTAGAGGACCCTCCCACTTTAGTGGGTGGCCTGAGGCCAAAAGATAACTCCACTAGAGGTAAATGGCGTGGCCCTTACTAAAAAAAGATGATATACAACTGATTGATAAAGAAGACCAGTCAATTGTCGATATGAATAGATAGCGACTCTGGCAAGCAAGGTACAGGAATATTGGAATGTTCTGGCAAAACTGGTAGGCAGGGGATCATTTCCATGTAGACACGACAATGTGAATGCATATTTTGAGGAAGAAGGTATTCCTTTATAACGACTATGCCGGCAGTGGCCCCTGTTATCTCCTCCGTGACCATCTGGAGTTCATTTGTCTTAGACCAATTGCTGTTATTTGGAGACTATTTACATTGCAAGGTATCTACTGATGTTTGTGAGTAGTTTTCCTTTTATCTACTTTTAATAAAAATACATCCAAATGATAATGCACAAGGCTGGTGCGCCCTTTTTTTCTTTTTTTCCCCCTTTTTTCTTACCTGAGTCTGTCCATTGCAGCAATGTGCATAAGCCCAGTGACTCCAGCCACTGTCTCCGCCCTCATTGGATAGATTGAAGCAGCAGGAGCCATTGGCTCCCGTTGCTGTCAATCAAATCCAGTGACACAGGAGCGGGGGGCGGGGCTGAGTCCTGCTGTCTGTGTCAATGGACGCAGCAGCGGGACTCGTGAGTGCGCCCGCATGGGTTCCTCCATGCAAAGTGGCTCTCTGTGGGGGCACCCCAGAAGAGGAGGTACCCTGCACACAGCAGGTAAGTATAACATGTTTTTTTTTTTTTTTTAAACAAACCTTTACAATCATTTTAACAGGGCAAATTCTGCAACAAAAAGTTAATTGGATTCAACAGTTTGATACAATTATTATTATTAATATTAGTATGCAAGTGAATGTCAGTTAGTATAGTACAAGTTGTATCCTGCAACTGTATATTAATAAATTGTTTTAGATGAGCACACACAGCTTGAACTTCCTTCTCATATAAGAACTCATTATTATACTTCCAAATGAAGCTTTCAGCCATTCTGCTTTGTGTGAGTCCTGGCACATGTCCACCTGGCCAGCAACTAATGCAGCACCTTTTCCATCCATCATAGTGTCAGACAGAGAACCAAATTGTTCATTTAAGGACTAATTAATGTCTGCTCACTGTAGGAAACTATGACATGTATTACTGCATTCTTCTACACGTTGGTTGGTTGCCAGCAATAATTTATCCACCTTACCAGCTTCAATCATATTGCTCAAATTATATTGTGAACATTATTATAGATTCTTTCTAGAATACACAATTTATGGATTACACAAAGATGAATTTTTAACCATATAAGATATGTAGCAGTTCCCCATCTGTGGGACGTGACCAGCGAATGAACAATTGTGAATGCACCAGCACAGCCAAAATGAGTTCCCTACTTGGCAGCAGATACAGTACATGGTTCTAAAGCACTGATGTATTACTGTATAATACCAAGTCAGTTTCTCTTTTTAATTCTCCAACATTATAAAGTGGGTATCTTACTGATTGACATACTAATGTTTGGCCTCAAAGGTGTTTTGGTAAAGCCCACATGTGCTCCTTAACCACTTCAGCTCCGGATGTTTTACCTCCTTCCTGACCATGGCATTTTTTTGTGATACGGCACTGCATTGCATTAACTGACAATTGCACAGTCGTGCGACGCTGTACCCAAAAAAAATTGATGTCCCTTTTTCCGCATAAATAGAGCTTTCTTTTGGTGGTATTTGATCACCTCCGCGGTTTTTATTTTTTGCGCTATAAACGAAAAAAGACCCACAATTTAAAAAAAAACAAGCAATATTTTTTACTTTATGCTATAAAACATATCCTATAAAAAATTTAAAAAATCGAATTTCCTCGTCAGTTTATGCCAATATGTATTCTGCTACATGTTTGTGGTAAAAAAAAAAAAAATATCCCAATAAGTGTATATTGATTGGTTTGCGCAAAAGTTATAGCGTCCACAAACTATGGGATAGATTTATGGACTTTTTTTTTTTTTTACTAGTAATGCCAGCAATCAGCGATTTTTAGCAGGACTGCGACAAATCGGACACCTAACTTACACTTTTGACACTTTTTTGGGGACCAGTGACACCAATAAAGTGATCAGTGCTAAAAAAAATGCCCAGTCATTGTACTAATCACACTGGCAGGTAAGGGGTTAACATCAGGGGTGATCGAAGGGTTAAATGTGTTCCCTGGGAGTGCTTTCTTAGTGTGTGGGGGATGCTTTAACTGTGGGAAGACAGAGATCTGTGTTCCTGCTCAGCAGAAACACAAGATCTTTGTCTTTCTTGCTAGCAGGAGAGGGATCTGCCCTGTTTGCATAGGGAGACTGCCGTTCTGCTCCTCTTGGAACGATCAACGGGTTTTCCGGTGGACATCGGGTCCGCTGGACCCGCTGATTGGCTCCTGCTTTGTCCAATCACAGCAGGAGTGGGGCTCCAGCGGTGCGTGCGAGCACCCAAGAGCCGAACTAAGAAATCACGTACAGGTACATAGTTTTGTGCTTAAGGGCCATCCTTCCGCAGAATACGTATGTGGGGCGGTCCTTAATTGCGGGAGCAATTACAGAGCAGTTGTATATTTCAAACGACAAGTTGAATTGCAATATCTGAGCTGTTACGTGAGAAGTGGATGTCATATTTATCACTGTCTCCCCTGGTATACTTAATGAGTCCTCTGTGGCTTCACATGCTGCTCTTGGGACTTCTGTTGCTGTACCCATGTGCTTAGTTCTGAAACATCATATTTACCTAAAAGAAAGCTGGCCTATACATTAACCTGGCAAATATGTTAAAGGGAGTATTTTTTGGCTAGTGTGTTTAATCCTTCAATGTGCTTCTGGACACCGCTTATTGCTCCTGCTATATATTTTGGCTTTGACGCATGTCATGATATTGACCCTTGGCTTGACCCACGACCAAACTTCTGGTAAGCGCAACTGATTAAAATGTTCCCTTGACCTGTAGATATCCTGTTTCTCATTCTCTTCCACAGTTAGGACTGCTATGGTTTAACCATAGCCTGCTAGATACACTTTTAACTATCTTGCCTGACCCGATTATGCTAAAATTAGAAAACCTGCAATGGAAGTACCTTAATACCTCCGATTGCTGGACCAGACACATAAAGCATGCTAAGAAGTGGGAAGAAAATAACAGTTATGATGTAAAAAATGTAAAAAAAAAATGTTGTTTGCCTTTATTACTTGCCTGCTCAATTTAGGTTGAAATTTTTAGAGCATACATTTATAATAAAGTGTTACTAAACCCACAACAGTAAAATCAGTCTGTATATGCAGTGAAGCATGCTTGTTATATTCACTGTGGAACCTAAGGGGTTAATCCTTTTCATTGGGTAAAAATAGGATTTTTTACTCACCGTAAAATCCTTTTCTCTGAGTCCATGGACCGACACAGCTTCTCTATTGACAAAGTGGGTATTATCCGTTAATTAGGAGTGACTAGGCAGAAAAACTTGTAAAAAGTGTTGCATCACACCTTCTACAGTACCGCCCAGGGGGCGGACCCTCTGGGTATACCCTCTCAGTCTGCACATCGCAGATCAGTTCGTCAAAAAGCAGTACAAACTTAAAAGGAGGGGTGGGTGCTGTGTCGGTCCATGGACTCAGAGAAAAGGATTTTACGGTGAGTAAAAAATCCTATTTACTCTTTCGTCCATGGACCGACACAGCTTCTCTATTGACAAAGTGGGACGTCCCAAAGCAGTGTCAGAGAAAAAAACGAGGGGTGGTAACAGCATAAAAACAAACTTCACCCCAAAACACAAAACAGCACTCCTCCAATGGAGGAGTTGCAACTCTAAACAGCCGCCTGCAAAACCTTGCGGCCGAAAGAGGCATCCGAAGATGCACCTACATCAATTTTGTAGAATTTTGTGAAAGTGTGAGCGGACGACCAAGTCGCCGCTTTACATAGTTGGGAAACAGACGCTTGATGTCGGAAAGCCCAAGAGGCACCTATTGCCCTGGTCGAATGCGCCGTGACAGGAAAGGGGGGCGCCTGACCCTTTAAGGCGTAAGCCTGGATTACTATCTGTCGGATCCACCTAGAGATGGTGGCCGATGAGACTGCTTGGCCCTTCTTGGGACCAGCCACTGAAACAAACAGTGAGTCTGACTTCCGGAACAGGGAAGTAGCAGATATGTATACTCTCAAAGCTCGGACAACGTCCAAGGATGCAACGCCGACTCCTTAGGATTCGACGGCTGAGGACACAAGGATGGAAGTACAATGTCTTCGTTGAGATGAAAAGCCGAAACGACTTTCGGAAGAAAGGAAGGCTGCGGCCGCAGCACCACCTTATCCTTGTGGAAAATCAAATAGGGAGCCTTGCAGGACAAGGCTGCCAGCTCAGAGACTCGTCTAACTGACGTAACAGCCACCAAAAAGACCACTTTCTGAGAAAGTGTCAACAGGGGAATATCTCTAATATTCTCAAACGGTGCCGTCTGAAGCACCGAGAGGACCAGGTTCAAGTCCCACGGAGGTAATGGGGGGCGGACCAGAGGGGCCACATGTCGAACCCCCTGCCCAAATGTACTCACGAGAGAGTGAGTCGCCAGGGGTCGCTGAAAAAAGACAGCCAGGGCAGATATCTGTCCCTTAATCGTACTTAGGGCAAGCCTTTGGTCTACCCCATGCTGTAAAAACAGCAGGATTCTGGAAACCAAATAGGTACGCGGATGCCATTTCATTTCCTCACATATGGAGATGTAGGCCCTCCAAGTGCGGTGATAGACCTTCCTAGAGGACGGTTTTCGAGCACTTCTCATAGTAGAGATTACTGAGTCTGACAGGCCCCGATCTCTCAGTACCTGGTTCTCAACAGCCATTCCGTTAAAGCCAATGACTGTAAAGCAGGATGGAATATGGGACCTTGCGATAGCAGGTCCTTCCGTAGTGGTAGGCGCCAGGGGACGTCTGCTACCAGACGTACTAGATCGGCGTACCAAGGACGCTGAGGCCAATCTGGAGCGATTAGGATCATTGGAATTCCCTCTGCCTCCACTCTGCGGAGCAGAAGAGGAAGAAGCCTTAAGGGAGGGAAGGCATAGATTAGCCGATACTGACCCCACGATGCTACCAACGCGTCCGTTGCGTCTGCCCATGGGTCTCTTGACCGGGCCACAAACCTCAATACCTTCCGATTGAGTCGGGAAGCCAGAAGATCTACGTCTGGTGTGCCCCATCTTTGGCAGAGGAGTTGGAACACCTCCGGGTGTAAGGACCATTCTCCCTGGTCCAGCATCTGGCGGCTCAGGTAGTCCGCCTGCCAGTTTTCCACACCCGGAATGTACACGGCCGACAGTGCCGGTACGCTCCTCTCTGCCCACTTCAGGAAGCGAGCGATCTCCGATGCTGCAGCTGAGCTTCTTGTTCCTCCTTGATGATTGACATATGCCACTGCTGTGGCGTTGTCTGACTGGATCCTGACTGGACGCCCTTGCAGTCTCTGAGACCATTTGAAGAGGCACAGCTTGATCGCCCGGATCTCCAGGACATTGATCGGCAGGAGGGCTTCCTCTGGGGTCCAGCGACCTTGCGCCGACTGGACACCCCAGACTCCCCCCCAACCTGTAAGGCTGGCGTCCGTCGTGATCACTATCCAGTAAACCGGAAGAAATGACTTCCCGGCCATTAGAGCCGGTGCTGTCAGCCACCATACCAGGGATCTCCTGACTAGGTGGCTCACTCGGATTTGATAATCCAGAGATGAAGGGCATCTGTTCCATCTGGACAGAACTTCCTTCTGTAACACTCGAGTGTGGTATTGAGCATATGGGACCGCCTCGAAGGAGGCTACCATGAGGCCCAACACTCGCATGCAAAAACGGAGTGACGACCAATTCCTGGAAGTCAGCTGCCGTACTGCAGCCCGGAGGGTCTGCAACTTCTCCACAGGGAGGAATACCTTTGCCTCTGAGGAATCCAGAATCAACCCCAGGTACACTAGGCGTTGAGTGGGCACCAATACTGACCTTTGCGTGTTTAGTATCCAACCACAGTCTCGAAAAGTCTGACAGGTAATGGACACGCTTACCTCTAATTCTGAGCTTGAAGGGGCCTTCAGCAGAAGGTCGTCCAAGTAACCTGTGATAGCGATACCCCACTGTCTTAGAAGTGCCAGAATCGGAGCGAGCACCTTGGTGAACGTCCTGGGTGCTGAGGCAAGGCCAAACGGGAGGGCCACAAACTGGTAGTGGTTCTTCCCAATAGCAAATCGCAGAAACCTCTGGTGTCTGGAGTATATGGGGACATGCAGGTATGCGTCCTTGATGTCCAAGGAGGCCAGAAAGTCCCCCGGATGGAGAGCCGTGACTACGGATCGAACCGACTCCATACCGAAATCTTTGTACCTTCACAAAGCAATTGAGGGCTCCGAGATCCAAGATTGGACGAACCCCCTCCTTCTTTGGCACAATGAACAGATTTGAGTAAAAACCCTGACCCCGTTCCTGTTCTGGAACTGGAATAACTACCCCGCGTTCCAGTAGACCCTGGACCGCCCCATACAGGGCCTCCCGACGGGTCGGTAGTAGCTGGAGATTGGAGGTGATGAATCTGTCTGGTGGACAAGAGAGAAATTCTATCTTGTAGCCTGAGGAGATTACTTCGCAAACCCACCTGTTGGAGACTAGAGCAGTCCACTGAGTCGCGAATTCGCGAAGACGTCCCCCCACCCGAGAGCTGGGTGGGGGCGGACCTTCATGTGGACGCAGATTTGTCCGCAGGCTTGTTGGGTCTGCGGGACCAAGGACGCTTTTGTCCTTGGGCAGGCGCTTTATCGGCCTGGGGTCTTTTCCCTGTCGCCCTAGGGGGACGAAAAAACCACTTGTGTGCAGTAAAGGAGGGCCCTTGCCCTTGGCGTGGCCCCTTACCCTTGCTAATTTGGGGAAGCAAAGTGCTTTTACTTCCTGTGGCATCCTTGATGATGTCATCCAGAGAAGCCCCAAAAAGTCTGTCGCCCTTAAAAGGCAGATCCAACAGGGCTTTCTTGGAAGTCTGGTCCGCAGACCAGCCTTTTAGCCAGATCAGGCGGCGTATTGCTACTGCATAAACCGAAGTTTTAGACAGCAGGGGAATAGTATTCATGTCTGACTCGCAGACAAACCTAAGGCCCTGGACCAACAGGTCGGCCAATGTTATCTCATCAGGAGGAGCATCTCGCTCCTTAACCCCTGGAGTAGCAATCTTGCCCATTCAGTAAGTGTGTGAGACACTAGGGCCCCCGCCAATGCCGGGCGTACTGCCGAGCCTACCACTGAGTATAGGTAGCAAGCGAGTGCTTCAGCCTTCTTATCCACAGGGTCCTAGAAAACAGGAGCCCCGTCTACAGGAATTGTGGTGGCTCTATTAAGTCTGGACACCGGAGGGTCCACTATAGGGGGGAGAGGTCCATTTCTTCAGAAAACTCTCCTCAAAAGGGGTACCGTACCGCAAACCTCTTTGGGGCTGTAAAGACCCTCAGTGGGTTCTCCCATTCCTTGTATAAGAGTTTATCAAAAGACACACAAGGGAACACCTTAGCAGTGCGGGCAGGTCTATGAAACCCAAGTGGACCGGAGTCTCTGCTGCTTCTGCAGTATTTTCCAACTTTAGCGTATCCCGCACTGCAGTAATAAGGTCAGATACCAAAGCCGTCTCGCGTACTGACCTGGACTTGGAGTCCTCCTCACTGTCCGATCGGTCACGGTCTGCAGTCTCTGATGCGTCAGAATCTGGGCCATGAGCCGTAGCTGGACCTGGTTCTGCATCAGAAATATCCCCAGAAGATTGCAGGGGACGGGGGCATTTATTACCCCCTGTATTCCCGTGTGCTGCTTCCACCCTGGCAGCAAACGCCTCTAGGATTGCCGACATAGCGTCCATAGACACCTCAGGGACACCAGCTGCTAAATCTGGTGTTTCAGGGGAGAAGACATCTGGCTCAGATGCCATGCTGACCACACGCTGACACTCACAGGGCTCCAGGCAAGATATCAATAGGCCACCCTCCTGCGCTGCAGAGATGCTGGGTTACCCAGAGGACTCACCACCCTGGATAGGTACTGCTATGCTGCGCCTGTGATGCTGTCCCCTTGCTGCTGTGTCAGTCTGCTTCTTTTATCAGCACTTCCTGTGTGAATTTTCACGCCAGTGTAATGCACCCTAGAGGCCGGAGGCTCTCGCAAAATGGTTGCCAAAAACGTCTGTATGGAAGATAATGTGGGCTCTAAGAAAATGGCCGCCGACAGAAGATAGAGGTCAGGCAGCCATAGCCCACAAAAAGATGGCCGCCGAACGGCAATATCTGCATACAGGGTGGACCAACATGGCCGCCGATCACCTGATAGGGGCCAGTGGGTGTGGCCGAACCACAGGAAGATGGCCGCCAGGCAGTTACAAGAGCCCAAACTTGGCATGGACCACCTCAAAATGGCCGCCGACAGCATGGAGACACAGAAACACAGGTAAGCAAAAATGACATTTCTTTTAAATGTTAGTTACAGCCAGCCCCGCTCCAGTGGGACCCCCTAGGTGACCCCCAGCACCCAGCAACCTTTAGCTAGAAGCCCAGGGAGGAGGGAAAGGCAGGGAGAGAGGGAAGAAAGGGGCCACAACCACTTACTTGATCTCTCCAGGAATGTCCAGCTAAATCACCCAGCCGAGGCAGGGGAGTTTTACTTACCTATCCTGCATGTATTCTGCTGGAAGACATTCCAAACAGATCATCGTCCGCGCACGGAAGGTGACTGTTGGCCAGGCATGCTGTGATTGGACCCAGAAGGGACGATCATATGTATGCCCTGGAGCATGACGCTCACCGGACAGGCTGCTGCGACTCGGCCGTAAGGTCAGCCGAAGCTGAGCGGTCCGATGCAAGCCTTGGAGCGTAAGCTCACCGGCCAGGCTGCTGCGACTCGGCCGTAAGGTCAGCCGAAGCTGAGCGGTCCGATGCAGGCCCCGGAGCGTAGGCTCACCGGCCACCCGTGGAGCGACGGGCATGTCGTGGAAAACCCAGCGCGTAGCTAGGGTCGGCACACGCTCGATGGCCGAAACTGGGGAGACTACAAGGATCGAGGATCCAGCCTGTCACCCAGTCGGCAGTTGATCGAAGATCGCAGGAAACAACAAATGTAGCAAAAAAAAAAAAAAAAAAATATATATATATATATCTTTTTTCCCCGGACCAATGGGCACGAAGGGAGCCATGTCCTACTCCTTGCTAGACAGAAAAAAACTGATCTGCGATGTGCAGACTGAGAGGGTATACCCAGAGGGTCCGCCCCCTGGGCGGTACTGTAGAAGGTGTGATGCAACACTTTTTACAAGTTTTTCTGCCTAGTCACTCCTAATTAACGGATAATACCCACTTTGTCAATAGAGAAGCTGTGTCGGTCCATGGACGAAAGAGTAAAGGCTGTTTGATCCCTTCTTCTCTGATCCTCCTCTTCTTCCACTGTCCCTAATCCATCTCCTGATAAGACAGGGCCTTAGAAGTCACTCTGCACATGCTCAGTTTGGTGTGTATTGCTAGAGAGTTTTTTTTTTTTTCTTGGGAGGGTGCATGTGATCAGCACTAACTATTAACCTGATGTTCAAGTCGAACGTAAGTTCAACTCAAACATCGGGTGTTCGCCTGTTCGCCAAATTTAGAACATTATGGGGCATTCACAAGAAATTTGAGCACCCACGGAACGCCCCATAATAAATGGCGAGACCTGACCTGCATGCTTTGGCCAATCACAGCGTGCTCTGCTGTGAGAGCCATGATTGGCCAAAGGCAGGGTGATTTTGGCCAATCCTGGCTCAGGGGGCTGAGTCCATGCCCCACACTATGTTAGGCTGCTTACATAGCAGCCGTACATAGTTTTATGAATGAGAGCAGCAAAATGGCATTTGCAAAGGAAAAAAATTAAAACTGCTCTCAACTGTAATGTATTGCCGGATCCCGGCAATATAGATAAAAATCATTGAAAAAAACAGCGCGAGTCCCCCCCCTCCCCCCCCCACAGCCCATTATCAGACCCTTTGGGTCTGGCATGGATATTAAGGGGAACCCTGCGCCAATTTTTTTCTTAAATGGCGCAGGGGTCCCCCCTTAAATCCATACCAGGGCCAGATTAACATAGGGGCTATTGGAGCTGCAGTTCCAGGCCCCTGCCTTAAAATCAGCCCGCCCAGCCAGCATTACGAGCCTGATTTCTCCTGTCCATAAACGTCTTTGGGACAGGAGAAGCTGTGTGTTAATGTAGGGGTGTCTGGCTGCATCTGTGTTGGCTCACTGTGGTTATTACAGTGTCACAGTGCACAGTTCCCCCCTACACAAATGGGAGAGGAGAGAGGCTGGGTCGGTTCTGCCTTCCCCCTCCCTTCTCTCTCTCCTCTCTCTCTGTGAAGTCCGTGCACTGAAGAAGCCGTGTGGGTGGGGAAATTATGAACAGAGCAGCCGGAAGATAGAAGGTGAACGCGATTTCTGAGTAATAAGCTTCCGACCATCCAAGTGTGAGCTCAGTGACTGGACTCTTAGCTCCCTTCCCTCCCCCTCTTTTTTGAACTTTTTCCTTCAGCAATAGCTGTTATAACTGCAGCCAATATGTTTAGACTTGGTTCTTTGTGCTTTTAAGTGGGTTCACACTGGTTTGCTATGTTTTGGTCCATTGCTGGTGTATCCGCAGTTTTCCTGCGTTTTACCCACAGTCCTATTGATTTCTATTAAGTTGCGTGTTTTTTCTGAAAGCGCACCAAAATTCCTGCATGCTGCATCTTTGGCACACTGTCACAAAATGCGGCAAAACCCTGCAACCTGATATAAATCAATAGGACTGCAGCTAAAACTGCAGATACACAAGCAGTGCAGCCAAAGGCTTGTACACACCCCCTCTGTAGAACCTTGGTCTGATCAATACTCCTGACATTCATTTTACACACAGCCATACCATCCCAGCTCAGGAGGGGTGGGGGATCCAGGGATTTGTTTGACTTTGCAGGCCCTGTTCCTTCTACCCATCCGGGCAGAGTCCTGGAGGGAGTGGCAGGCTGCTAGTGGCAAGTGGCACACTGTATATGGTGGCAAGTGGCACACTGTATCTGGTGACAGGCTCGGGGTGGCAAGTGGCACACTGTATCTGGTGGCAAGTGGCACACTGTATCTGGTGGCAGGCTGCTGGGGGCAAGTGGCACACTTTATCTGGTGGCAGGCTCTGGGTGGCAAGTGGCACACTGTATTTGGTGGCAAGTGGCACCTTGTAATTGGTGGCAGGCTGCTGGTGGCAAGTGGCACACTGTATCTGGTGGCAGGCTGCTGGTGGCAAGTGGCACACTGTATCTGGTGGCAGGCTGCTGGTGGCAAGTGGCACACTGTATCTGGTGGCAGGCTGCTGGTGGCAAGTGGCACACGGTATCTGGTGGCAGGCTGCTGGTGGCAAGTGGCACACTGTATCTGGTGGCAGGCTGCTGGTGGCAAGTGACACACTATCTAGTGGCAGGCTGCTGGTGGCAAGTGGCACACTGTATCTGGTGACAGGCTGCTAGTGGCAAGTGGCACACTGTATCTGGTGATAGGCTGCTGGTGGCAAGTGATACACTAGATCTGGTGGCAGGCTATGGGTGTAAGGCAGCTGTGGAAAGTGATACACTACATCTGGTGGCAGGCTATGGGTGGCAAGGTAACAAGCTGTATCTGGTGGCAAGTGACAAGCTGATTCTGCATTATGGTGAGTTGAACTATTTCACTGTATATTACAATGTAGTAATAGAAATAATGGAATTTGATCATCCTGACACCATATCAAGCATGGTGTCAGGATGATTTTAAGTGGTAACACCAGCCATTTGCCTGACAAATCACCCCCACTTCCACATTTCCCCATCAACCCCGAGACTACATCCCCCACCCTCATCTTTTTTTTGAGAAGGGGGGATTGTCCCTGAATGGCAGTTTGGAAATGTAGTCTCTCTGTGTTGCTGCTCAAAGGCTGCATGGCTGGTATTACTGGTGAGAGGATATTTAATTTGTTTTAGTGAAAAATTGTTTGCATTTTAATTTTGTTTCCATAATAAGGCCCACCAAAATCCTCAGCACCAGGCCCATGATGCTCCTAATTTGGCCCTGGGGGGGGGGGGGGTCACCTACTTACGTCACCGGGTGGCCTCCCTCAGCTATATAACAGCTGTCAATGCAAAACATTTTTTTTTTTAAATAAAGGGCATTTTTACTTGTTTGACACATTTTTTGGCGAATAAGTAGGGGTACAATGTACCCGATACCCATTCACATAGGGGGGTGCCGGGATCTGGGGGCCCCCTTGTTAAGGGGGCTTTCAGTTTCCGATAAGCCCCCCGCCCGCAGACCCCACAACCATCGGCCAAGGGTTGTGGGGAAGAGGCCCATGTCCCCATCAACATGGGGACAAGGTGTTTTGGGGGGACCCCAAAACACCCTCCCCATGTTGAGGGCATGCTCTCTCGCCCCCTTTTACCTGCGGCCTGCCAGGTTGTGTGCTAGGATAAGGAACTGGTATGGATTTTGGGGGGACCCCAAGTAATTTTTTTAAAAAATTTGGCTCGGGGTTCCCCTTAAAATCCATACCAGACCTGAAGGGCTTTTGGAGCGGACCGTCACGCAATGAAAACATTTTTTTTGGTGCAGAGTTCTCGTTAATATTCATACCAGACCCAAAGGGCCCGGTAATGGACTGGGGGGGAACCCATGCCGGGTTTTCAATGATTTTTACTTATATTGCTGGGATCTGATATTACATTACAGCCGCAAGCAGTTTTAAATATTTTTTTTTCCTTTAGAAATGTAATTTTGCTGTGGTACTGTTATAAAGATGCGCTACTTTACAGGCAGACTAAGGACACCCTACAGGCACGATATTTAAAGGAATATTTCATTTTTATTGTTTCACTATAAGCATTATTAATATCACTGCTCCTGAAAAAACTTCAATTTAAAGAAAAAAAAATTGCATTGATACATGTCCCCTGGGGCAGGACCCGGGTCCCCAAACACTTTTTATGGCAATAACACGCATATAAGCCTTTAAAATGAGCACTTTTGATTTTCATGTTTCATGTTTCATTTAACGGTGTTCGCACACATTTTTTGCCTGTTTGCAAGTTCTGGTGTGAACCCGAAACGGGGGATATTCGGCTCGGCCAATCAGCACTGTCCAGACAGAGGGTCAGGGATTCTGCAGCCTCATAGGACAGTCAGAGTGTAAGGAAAAATCCTCCTACAAGCTTTAACCAGACACTGATAGAAGTCACAAGACTTTTATATACTGCTGATGAGAAAAGGTATTTAGCAGTTTATATTTACAAAAAAAAATTGCATTTGCATGTTCTGTGTACAGTGGGAGACTAGATATAGTAAATGCAGGGTCCTGGGTTTAGTGCCATTTTAACTAATATATTCCTTTTTTCCATGATAATTAGAAAGAGAGTTAGGAGCATCCCTCGTATGCCCAAGACTAAAGGATAAATGGACTATCTCGGTACCCATTGGGTATCGAGATAGTCCATTCATCCTTTAGTCGGGGGCATACGAGGGATGCGCCTAACTCTTTTTCTAGATTTCAAGCGTTAGAATGATGGTACCCCCCTCTACCTTATTACCTGTATCCATTCCTTAGGCCTATATTCTACCCAGTCTTCCATAAAAATTGTCATTGTCAATCACTTTAGTTTGTCTCTATTGTCTAAAGGATACATTTTTGTTTCTTTCCTTTTTTAGTATTGTATGGCTTGTCTTTGTCATTGAGTGTGTGAACATATGATGATTACTGAAGTAGTGCACCATGGAAATGAAAAGATATGAAAGAATTTCCCAATTTTCATAATACTGGTATATGTGCCTGTTGTACCATGTGCTTATGATAAACAGTATCCTGTTCTCTTTGTATTGCTTCCTTTGTGTGAAATACCTAGTATTCATGGCAGTCCCATTGCTTTCCTATTTCAAACTGACCATGCAAGGTATGAGAGCACATCCATCTCAGTGTGGTCAGTTTTCTGGCTGTCCTCCAACGATCATACTTGTGCTGACACACACCCACACCCCTTCCCTTTATAGCCATTTACTGGGAATATCAATGTGCTGCTGCTTCTCCACCCCACCTATCTAAGCCCCTTATACAGCTGAGAACAGAGATTGTGTGTTTACGTGTAATAAAAAAAAAAGAAGGTAATTATAATGTTTTTTATTCTGTATACGTTATATACACAGACATTTTGCATTTCATTTCTATTTGAAATTGAATGGGTTGTTTTACAAGGTAAGGACTCACATATACTATAATGTAAAATTTTAAGATTTCTTACAGGGAAAATGATGCAAGGCATGGGACTCATAAAATCAGAAAATATTGGCGGATGTTTGCAAATGAGCATTGCCTAATGCCGTGTACACACGAACCTTTTTCACGCCGTTAAAAATGGCATTTTTTAAATTGGGCATTAAAAACGATCGTGTGTATGCTCCAGAGCATTTTTAACGACGTGAAAAACGGGCATTAAAAATTTCGAACATGCTCTATTTTTTCACGTCGTTTTTTTTAACGTCGTGAAAAACGGTAGTGTGTATGCTTTTATGAGGGGGAAAAAACCGCGCATGCTCAGAATCAAGTATGAGACGGGAGCGCTCGTTCTGGTAAAACTAGCGTTCGTAATGGAGATAGCACATTCGTCACGCTGTAACGGACTGAAAAGCACGAGGCTGAAAAGCGCGAATCGTCGCTCAACAAACTTTACTAACATGAAGGGTGGCGCCATCCGAAGGGAACTTCCCCTTTATAGTGCCGTCGTACGCGTTGTACGTCACTGTGCTTTGCTCAAGCGTTTTTTTTAATGAACGTGTGTATGCAAGACAGGCTTGAGAGGAAACAAGAAAAATCACGTCGAGAAAAACTTTGTTTTTTAAAATGACATTAAAAACGGTCGTGTGTACGCGGCATTACTGTAAAGTTATTTAAGAAAGTGTTAAATGTGGATACAAGTGCAAATGTGGATAAACCTTCAATGGTGAAAAGATCATCCAATATATGGACAATTTAATCCAGAGTTTGCTAATTCTGGCCATAGACAGGTACATATACCAGTTCTTCATACAAGCTAATGCGACATGGGAAGACAATACGGCCTTCTAGGTTGGTAGCATGGGGGAACCAGCATGCTACAGCCATTTAATAATTGTTAGTGTTTGCTTGATGACACCACTTACTGTGTAAGTTAATGCCCTTCTATGAACGGAGGCCAACCTGCTAAACTTGGCCTCACCCTAGAAGGGTAACATCCGCTCTTCCTCCAATGACACTTTCCCCAGCACTGACTATGAAGCTTTTTTCTGGGAGATAGCCTAGAACACCAATCTACCTCCACCAGATAACACGTTTACTCAACACTTTACTTCAGCCTGAAGGCATGGAGGGAAACCACTGTATACTTTGCGAGGCCTTGCACAATCATTGTCCAGGTACAGTCCAAAGGAAAGTTCTGCTATGCAGCACGCCCTGGCTCAGGGTCCCTGCCAGTAGATGGACAGACCATATATGAACCAATAAACCCCTCTGACAGAACCTCTCCCGAACTGGTTGCTTCTCCTTTTTTCACTTGTCTCTCTCTGTTACTCACAAATTTAACATGCACTTCATTCCCTGTAGCAATACACTGTAGGATTTCACTCAGCATTCCCAGCAAATAAGACCAGATGAACCACTTAACCTGCAACTCCATTTACTAAAAAAAGTTGGCATACAAACATACAAAATGTCTTCATACCGTCTGGGTTCATCACGTTCATGGCATCTCAACAGTTCATCACAAGGTCAGCATTCCATTCTAAGTTTTTAGGAAGCATCTGGGTTATGCTGTGGTGTCTTATAGTTTTAGCTTGTAACAGTTCCTATTCACGGTAATATATATACAGTGGGAGAGAACGAGTATTTGATACACTGCCAATTTTGCAGGTTTTCCTACTTACAAAGCATGTAGAGGTCTGTATTTTTTATCATAGGTACTCTTCAACTATGAGAGGCAGAATCTAAAACAAAAATCCAGAATATCACATTGTATGATTTTTAAATAATTAAATAGCATTTTATTGACATAAGTATTTGATCACCTACCAACCAGTAAGAATTCCGTCTCTCACAGACCTGTTATTTTTTCTTTAAGAAGCCCTCCTGTTCTCCACTCATTACCTGTATTAACTGCACCTGTTTGAACTCGTTACCTGTATAAAAGACACCTGTCCACACACTCAATCAAACAGACTCCAACCTCTCCACAATGGCCAAGACCAGAGAGCTGTGTAAGGACATCAGGGATAAAATTGTAGACCTGCACAAGGCTGGGATGGGCTACAGGACAATGGGCAAGCAATAGGCAAGCAGTTTGGTGAGAAGGCAACAACTGTTGGCGCAATTATTAGAAAATGTAAGAAGTTCAAGATGACTGTCAATCTCCCTCGGTCTGGGGCTCCATGCAAGATCTCACCTCGTGGGGCATCAATGATCATGAGGAAGGTGAGGGATCAGCCCAGAACTACACGGCAGGACCTGGTCAATGACCTGAAGAGAGTCTCAAAGAAAACGCTTAGTAACACACTACGCCATCATGGATTAAAATCCTGCAGTGCACGCAAGGTCCCCCTGCTCGAGCCAGCGCATGTCCAGGCCCATCTGAAGTTTGCCAATGACCATCTGGATGATCCAGAGGAGGAATGGGAGAAGGTAACGTGGTCTGATGAGACAAAAATAGAGCTTTTTGGTCTAAACTCCACTCGCCGTGTTTGGAGGCAGAAGAAGGATGAGTACAAACCCAAGAACACCATCCCAACCCTGAAGCATGGAGGTGGAAACAACATTCTTTGGGGATGCTTTTCTGCAAAGGGGACAGGACGACTGAATCGTTATGAGGGGAGGATGGATGGAGTCACGTATCGCGAGATCTTGCCCAACAACCTCCTTCCCTCAGTAAGAGCATTGAAGATGGGTCGTGGCTGGGTCTTCCAGCATGACAACAACCCGAAAAAAAACAGCCAGGGCAACTAAGAAGTGGCTCCGTAAGAAGCATCTCAAGGTCCTGGAGTGGCCTAGCCAGTCTCCAGACCTGAACCCAATAGAAAATCTTTGGAGGGAGCTGAAAGTCCGTATTGCCCAGCGACAGCCCCAAAACCTGAAGGATCTGGAGAAGCTCTGTATGGAGGAGTGGGCCCAAATCCCTGCTGCAGTGTGTGCAAACCTGGTCAAGGACAAGGACTACAGGAAATGTATGATCTCTGTAATTACAAAGGTTTCTGTACCAAATAATAAGTTCTGCTTTTCTGATGTATCATATACTTATGTCATGCAATAAAATGCAAATTAATTACTTAAAAATCATACAATGTGATTTTCTGGATTTTTGTTTTAGATTCCGTCTCTCACAATTGAAGAGTACCTATGATAAAAATTACAGACCTTTACAGGCTTTGTAAGTAGGAAAACCTGCAAAATCGTCAGTGTATCAAATACTTGTTCTCCCCCACTGTAGTTACATAATAGGTGAGGTTGAAAAAAGACACAAGTCCATCAAGTCCAACCTATGTGTGTGATTATATGTCAGTATATCCCTGTATGTTGTGGTCGTTCAGGCTAGTTAACATTCCCACTTCAGGGTTCTGCCAAGGAGTGACACTACATCTCTCCATTTATTGTTCCTATCTTTCCAATGGGCAATACCCAAAAAGTTACAATACCAAGGGTATTTTACAAACACAGTACACCATAATATAACTGGCATCTTAGAACACCTAAAAATCACAATTACACTAATTGTTTCAAACCAGTTATTAGGGCTTTATACTTTCTGCCCCCTATGCAAGTTGACTGATTAGCTTTAGTATCAACCAATGTTGGGGTTGGGGGGGAGCTTACAGATTTGTATGTACACAGTGCCCTGGATTCCACCAATAAAATGCACAAGTGCAGGTAGAGCTTGAACCTACCTGGTAAAATTTTTATTTACTGACAGTTTTATTAATAGGAAAGAGATCATGAGGCCACTGGCAACCTTTTGCAAGGGCAGCAGCAATGCCAACCATTCAAATTACTGTGACAGGTGTGGTAGCTCTGTTTGTTAATAACTCTAAAAGGTACGCAAAACCAATATCCCTGTAGTGATCAATACAAAAATAGGTAAACTCATATTAAACAATAATAAAAAATGTGCATCAAATAAATGGTAACATAGCAGTCCCACTACACCTCCAAATGTGAAATCTTAAAAATAATGAAAATCCACGTGGAAGAATCCCAAACCACCTCACAGACAAGTGTGCCATTTCCCTTACCAAAAAGTAATGGTCTCCAAATGATAAGAGATCAACAGCATAGAAATCATCCAATGGGGGGGGGGGGGGGGGCACTACTCAGGACTCCACCACCTCCACAGTCATTCACTGGTTATTCAAAGCAGACACCTCAAAGTAATAATGGGTAGGAGAAAGAGCAAAAGACCACAAAGTAGTATGCTAAAACCACATGATTTATTAAAAGTAGATATACTCACATAAGGTAGAGTAATACAGGCAAAACAAACACACCACACCAGGGATCAACAGAGGGTGTACAACATCATATGCCAACCCTTCGCACATTTCATCTGGTGCAATCTGTTTCGTCTTACTTCCTGTGTGTGCAAAAAAATCTCCACAATAGGAGCAAAATAAAGCACAACAACTGACAGGGGTTTAGCCTTTCCCTACAAATTAAAGCGGTTGTATACCCTGTTTTTTAACTTTTACCTACAGGTAAGCCTATAAAAAGGCTTACCTGTAGGTAAAAAGAATATCTCCTAAACCTGTACGGTTTAGGAGATATTCCCCTCGCAATGAGCCCCTGACTGCAGCGGCGCATGCGCAGCAGGGATTCTCGGCTAAAGCCCGGCAGCCGCCGGACCTTGCCGGCGCGTGGGAGTGATGACACTCACAGCGCTGGAGCGGCGATACCAGGAAGACACACCGAGGCAAGATGACATCTCCCTCGGCATGGACCAGGTAAGTTACCAACACCTCGTTCTAAGGTAAGTATTTCATAATGAGCTAGTATGCGTTGCATACTAGCTCATTATGCCTTTTGCCTTTCAGGTATGTAAAAAAAAAAAAAAAGCAGCAGCGGGTATACAACCGCTTTAAAAAAAAATGTTTTTAGCTTTTTTAATAAGTATGTTTGTTAGTGTAAATTAAATTGCTTACTACAATTTACACATTATGTTAGTGAGTAGGACTGAACCATTTATACCATCTACTGAAAAAAATCCTAACAGAACAGCTGAATTTTAAGCAATTTACAAACCACATATTCCTCGAGGGCATACAGTGCCCCCTATTAATCATGTCAGAGATGACCCTTGAGCCATGCCCAAGATGTCATCTTCCTGTACTGTACATCGTTATCCTCGTTCAGTCCAGGTACATTTTCATCTTCCCAACGCTAGAATCTTTTTAAGCAATTAATGTGATATCCGTTTCGCTGTGTAATCTAATCTATGCATAATGAAAACAAAACAAGAAATATGTAAAACAAATTAGAAATGACTCAGTATTTTAATCACATGTCAGGTATTAGTTTGTAAAATGTATCATCATTATTTTCACAACCGTTGTGTTTCACCACTCTCGCTTGTTCCAGAATTTACACTGATTAGCCATAACATTATGTTGACCCACCTAATATTGCCTAATTTTGAGTAGGTCCCTTTTTTGCCAACAAAACAAAGCCGTCAATAGCAGATCCATAAAGTTCTGTCATTGCAAGGTGGGGCCTCCATGGATCAGACTTGTTTATTTCCAGCATATTCCACAGTGGCTGAATGGATTGAGATTTGGAGAATTTGGAGGCAAAACCATGAACTCATTTTTGTGTTCCTCAAACCATTCTTAAACCATCTTTGCAGTGTAACAAAACATTGCTTAAAGCATCACACTGCCTTCACCAGCTTGCCTTGTTCTCATACTGCATCCTGGTGCCATCTCTTCCCCAGGTAAGCATTTTTACACGCACCTGGCCATCTACCTGATGTAAAATAAAATGTGATTCTTTAAACCTGGCCGCCTTCTTTCATTCCAAGGAATACATTTAACCACTTAAGCCCCAGACCAATGTGCAGCATAAAGACCAGGCCCCTTTTTGCGATTCGGCACTCTGTCGCTTTAACTGACAATTGCGCGGTCGTGCGGCGTGGCTCCCAAAGAAAATTTACGTCCTTTTTTTCCCACAAATAGAGCTTTCTTTTGGTGGTATTTGATCACCTAGCGGTTTTTATTTTTTGCGCTATAAACAAAAATGGAACGACAATTTTGAAAAAAATTCAATATTTTTAACTTTTTGCTATAATAAATATCCCCAAAAAATATATAAAAAAACATTTTTTTTCCTTAGTTTAGGCCGATACCTATTCTTCTACATATTTTTGGTAAAAAAAAAATGCAATCTGCGTTTATTGATTGGTTTGCGCAAAAGTTATAGCGTTTACAAAATAGGGGGTAGTTTTATGGCATTTTTATTATTATTATTTTTTTTACTAGTAATGGCAGCGATCAGCGATTTTTTTTCATGACTGCGACATTATGGCGGACACATCGGACACTTTTGACACATTTTTGGGACCATTGTCATTTTTACAGCGATCAGTGCTATAAAAATGCACTGGTTACTGTAAAAATTACACTGGCAGTGAAGGGGTTAAGTGTGCCTAAGGGAGTGATTAATACTGTTAGGGGGCATGGCTATGAGTGACATGTCACCGATCTCTGCTCTCATTACACAGAGCTGAGATCGTTGACAGTGTAAGTAGGCGAGCGGGGAGATGTTTTGTTTACACTAACATCTCCCCGCTCCATCCCTCCGTGAGACGATCGTGGGGATCCCTGCGGAAATCGAGTCCATAGGATCCGCGGTCCGACTCACGGGGAAGGTAGCGGGGTCGCGAGCGCGGCGGCGTGCGCAACCTCCACGTCGGGCGGTTAAAGGGGACGTACAGATACGTTGATGTGCCTGTCCATGCCATTCTGCCGACGTATATCTACTGGAGGCGGTCGTTAAGTGGTTAATGGTGTATTTTTTAATGAAGAGCTGTATGATTTTGTGTCTTTTATAGCTTTCTGGAGTTGAGCTTTATGTCCAAAAGGTTAAGTTAACAAAAATGAAAATGCAAAGGCATGTATGTACAGTGCCTTGAAAAGGTATTCATACCCCTTGAATTTTTCCACATTTTGTCATGTTAGAACCAAAAAAATAAAATGATAAAATGAGGCAGGTACATGGAAATTTCTCCAGAACCAAATTGGTCATTTAAAGTACATACAGTAGATGTTCAAAATCTTTCTGTGGAAGGTTTCCTCAGGAGACCAGATCTCAGACAATATGACTATTGATTGTGTAGGATATAGGAATAGAGTCATAGCCGAAATTGTTGGCGCCCCAGAAATTTTTGGAGTTTTGTGTGATATTATGTTCAATTTGCTTTTTTTCCTCCCTTTTTTTGTTTTGTTCCAATACACACAAAGGGGATAAACATGTGTATAGCAAAACATGTGTTACTGCAATACTTTTCTGTGAGAAATACTTGATTTTCTGGAAAAAATTCTGGGGTGCCAACAATTGACTGTATATTAGTGATGAGCCGAACACCCCCGGGTTCGGTTCGCACCAGAACCCGCAAACGGACCGAAAGTTCGTACGAACATTAGAACCCTATTAAATACAATGGATGCGAACGTTCGAATTCTAAAGTGCTAATTATAACGACTATTATGCATGTTATTGTCCTAAAAAGGGTTTGGGAACCCGGGTTCTGCACCAGGGGACATGTATCAATGCAAAAAGAAGTTTTAAAAACGGTCGTTTTTCGGGAGCAGTCATTTTAATGATGCATAAAGTGAAAAAAAAAAAGTCAAATATTCCTTTAAATATCGTACCTGGGGGGTGTCTAAAGTATGCCTGTGAAGTGCCACGTGTTTCCCGTGTTTAGAACTGTCCCTGCACAAAATGACACTTCTAAAGGAAAAAAAAGCCATTTAAAACTGCTTGCGGCTTTAATGTAATGTCTGGTCCCGGTAATATGGATGAAAATCTTTAAGAAAAATGGCATAGCTACCCCATGACCCCCCCCCCCCCTACCCCAGCCCATTACCAGCCCCTTTGGGTCTTGTATGGATATTAAGGGGAACCCCGCACATAAAATAAAAAAGGCCCTATATACTCTGAACAGCCGTATACAGGCGGTGCATACAAGACAGGGACTGTAGGTTTGTTCTTATGTAGAATCTGTTTGTAATTTTGAACAGGTACATTGTTTAAGTGTAGCTCCAGCCCAAAAATCTATTTTTAAACTTTTTGGAAAACATAGGTAAGGGTTATCACCCCTGTAACATTTGTTTTGCTGTCTGTGCCCCTGTTCAGAACATTTCACCTCACTTTCCGTCCCAATGACAACTGTTTTTGAAATGTGGTGTTTTTCTTGAAACAAGGATTGGTGATAAAGCATCAGTACAGAGGAGACACCTTTCTCCCATATTAATTCTTACAGGAGAGAATTTTCCTTCCTAGGGGTAGATTTCCTCTCACTTCCTGTTGTCTTCTTGCGTTTGCAAGTAGGAGTCGTTTGTAAGTTGGATGTTTGAAAGTAGGGACCTGCCGTATATACGCTGCAGAAATAGGCCCCTTAGTTGTTGGTGTTGGCACAACACTGTAAGCACTCACAGTTACTCTTGGTTGGTGCTGGAACGCCCTGCTGTCAACTATTATATCAGGAATTGTAATTACATATAATTGTTGAACAGTGGTAGTAAAAATTGGGCCTTTGATGGTGGTGCTGGTGCCACAACACTGTAAGCCCTGACAGTTACTCTTGGTGGGTGCAGCAATGGGCCCTGCTGTGAATTATTAGATCAAGAATTGTAATTGCATGCCCCTGTTGAACAGGGGCTGAAAAATTGGGCCTTTCGTGGTGGTGGTGGTGGTGGTGGTGTTGCCACAACACTGTAAGCCCTCAGAGTTACTCTTGGTGGGTGCAGGAATGGGCCCTGCTGTGAATTATTAGATCAAGAATTGTAATTACATGCCCCTTTTGAACAGGGGCTGAAAAATTGGGCCTTTCGTGGTGGTGGTGGTGGTGGCGTTGCCACAACACTGTAAGCCCTCAGAGTTACTCTTGGTGGGTGCAGCAATGGGCCCTGCTGTGAATTATTAGATCAAGAATTGTAATTACATGCCCCTGTTGAACAGGGGCTGAAAAATTGGGCCTTAGGCACTGGTGGCACAACACTGCAACCCCTCACAGATACTGTACTTGGAGCACAGCAATGAGCCCTGTTGCAAAGTATTGCTTCAAAAATTGTAATTACACGCCCCTGTTAAATAGGGGCTGAAAAATTGGGCCTTAGGCACTGGTGGCACAACACTGCAACCCCTCACAGATACTGTACTTGGAGCACAGCAATGAGCCCTGTTGCAAAGTATTGCTTCAAAAATTGTAATTACACGCCCCTGTTAAACAGGGGCTGAAAAATTGGGCGTTAGGCACTGGTGGCGGCACCCATAAACAAAAATGATCTTCCAAGCTATCATCATCAATCGTATCATTGAGGACTCGGAGGAGGAGGATAGCCAGTCAACATAACAGCACAGGCACTCAGCATCAGCATCAGTCTTGAAGGGATGTGACATGTTAAAATCAATTAGTCTGTTATATCAGCATCAGGTGTGTGGTAGCTGGTGGTGATCCAAGACTGGTTCATCTTGATGAAAGTCAGTCGATCAACCGAGTCGGTGGACAGGCGCACCCTGTGATCCGTGACAAATCCTCCAGCAGCACTGAATGTGCGTTCCGAAAGAACACTGGATGCAGGACAGGCCAGTAGCTCAATTGCATACTGTGCAAGCTCTGGCCAGTGATCCATCCTCAAGACCCAGTAAGCCAGAGGATTTTCGGTGGGGAAGGTGTCCAAGTCTGACCTTGCCCCTAGATATTCCTGCACCATGTTTATCAGACGCTGGCGATGGTTGCTGGAACCGATCATACTTTGGGGCTGCGGACTAAAGAATTGTCTGAACGCATCGGTCAGACGGCCACCTTCCCCACCGCTCCTTCTTTGACTGGCCGAAGCCTCAGCAACTCGTTGTCCAGGACCAGGAGTTTGTAACCTCCCAGTCTCTGGGAACGCGTTGCACAGACCTTTCTGCAAGGCCTCCCGGAGTTGTCTCATCCTCTGCTCCCTCTGCGACGGTAAGATAAGGTCCGCAACTCGGGATGAGCTCGGTGTTCGAGTCGAACATACGTTCGACTCGAACATCGGCTCTTCGATCGTTCGACGAAGATCGAACGATTTGGGCCGTTCGCGCCTAATTCGAGTGACGCGAACGGCCCACAATGTACTACGCCATCGCAGTGTCATCCAGGCGCTGTGATTGGCCAAGCATGCACTGTGACCCCGCATGCTTGGCCAATCACAGCGCCGGCAGCGAGGAGAGCAATGATTGGCCACAGGCAGGATGCCTGTGGCCAATTATTGCTGAGGGTGTTTAGTACACGCCCCACACTATAAAAGGCCACCAGCACGGCGGCCTAGTGTAGTGTGTTCCGGAGCAGGGAAAGAGAAGCATAGGCAGGGACAGTGACATTTTATTTTTCTTGCTTAACCTGGATTCCTTTAGTTTAGGGAAAGAGAAGGATAGGTAGGGAGAGTGTCAGTGTGTTTTACTGTGCGAATCCTTGTTTCTAGGGACAGGGAAGGACAGTGAGGGAAATTCTCCTTGTGCTATAGTGTGCTAAAGCATTGATCATCAACCATCTTTAAAAAATCATTTTTTCTAGGGACAGAAAACTATAGGTAGGGAGAGTGTCAGTGTGTTTTACTGTGATAATCCTTGTTTCTAGGGACAGGGAAGGACAGTGAGGGAAATTCTCCTTGTGCTATAGTGTGCTAAAGCATTGATCATCAACCATCTTAAAAAAAAACATTTTTTCTAGGGACAGAAAACTATAGGTAGGAAGAGTGTCAGTTTCTTTCACTGTGATAATCCTTGTTTCTAGGGACAGGGAAGGACAGTGAGGGAAATTCTCCTTGTGCTATAGTGTGCTAAAGCATTGATCATCAACCGTCTTTAAAAAAACATTTTTTCTAGGGACAGAAAACTATAGGTAGGAAGAGTGTCAGTTTCTTTCACTGTGATAATCCTTGTTTCTAGGGACAGGGAAGGACAGTGAGGGAAATTCTCCTTGTGCTATAGTGTGCTAAAGCATTGATCATCAACCGTCTTTAAAAAAACATTTTTTCTAGGGACAGAAAACTATAGGTAGGAAGAGTGTCAGTTTCTTTCACTGTGATAATCCTTGTTTCTAGGGACAGGGAAGGACAGTGAGGGAAATTCTCCTTGTGCTATAGTGTGCTAAAGCATTGATCATCAACCGTCTTTAAAAAAACATTTTTTCTAGGGACAGAAAACTATAGGTAGGAAGAGTGTCAGTTTCTTTCACTGTGATAATCCTTGTTTCTAGGGACAGGGAAGGACAGTGAGGGAAATTCTCCTTGTGCTATAGTGTGCTAAAGCATTGATCATCAACCGTCTTTAAAAAAACATTTTTTCTAGGGACAGAAAACTATAGGTAGGAAGAGTGTCAGTTTCTTTCACTGTGATAATCCTTGTTTCTAGGGACAGGGAAGGACAGTGAGGGAAATTCTCCTTGTGCTATAGTGTGCTAAAGCATTGATCATCAACCATCTTTAAAAAAACATTTTTTCTAGGGACAGAAAACTATAGGTAGGAAGAGTGTCAGTTTCTTTCACTGTGATAATACTTGTGTCTAGGGACAGGGAAGGACAGTGAGGGAAATTCTACTTGTGCTATAGTGTGCTAAAGAATTGATCATCAATCAGCTTTAAAAAAACATTTTTTCTAGGGACAGAAAACTATAGGTAGGAAGAGTGTCAGTTTCTTTCACTGTGATAATCCTTGTTTCTAGGGACAGGGAAGGACAGTGAGGGAAATTCTACTTGTGCTATAGTGTGCTAAAGCATTGATCATCAATCAGCTTTAAAAAAACATTTTTTCTAGGGACAGAAAACTATAGGTAGGAAGAGTGTCAGTGTCTTTCACTGTGATAATCCTTGTTTCTAGGGACAGGGAAGGACAGTGAGGGAAATTCTACTTGTGCTATAGTGTGCTAAAGGATTGATCATCAATCAGCTTTAAAAAAACATTTTTTGTATGGACAGAAAACTATAGGTAGGAAGAGTGTCAGTTTCTTTCACTGTGATAATTCTTGTTTCTAGGGACAGGGAAGGACAGTGAGGGAAATTCTCCTTGTGCTATAGTGTGCTAAAGCATTGATCATCAACCGTCTTTAAAAAAACATTTTTTCTAGGAACAGAAAACTATAGGTAGGAAGAGTGTCAGTTTCTTTCACTGTGATAATCCTTGTTTCTAGGGACAGGGAAGGACAGTGAGGGAAATTCTCCTTGTGCTATAGTGTGCTAAAGCATTGATCATCAACCATCTTTAAAAAAACATTTTTTCTAGGGACAGAAAACTATAGGTAGGAAGAGTGTCAGTTTCTTTCACTGTGATAATCCTTGTTTCTAGGGACAGGGAAGGACAGTGAGGGAAATTCTCCTTGTGCTATAGTGTGCTAAAGCATTGATCATCAACCGTCTTTAAAAAAACATTTTTTCTAGGGACAGAAAACTATAGGTAGGAAGAGTGTCAGTTTCTTTCACTGTGATAATCCTTGTTTCTAGGGACAGGGAAGGACAGTGAGGGAAATTCTCCTTGTGCTATAGTGTGCTAAAGCATTGATCATCAACCGTCTTTAAAAAAACATTTTTTCTAGGGACAGAAAACTATAGGTAGGAAGAGTGTCAGTTTCTTTCACTGTGATAATCCTTATTTCTAGGGACAGGGAAGGACAGTGAGGGAAATTCTCCTTGTGCTATAGTGTGCTAAAGCATTGATCATCAACCATCTTTAAAAAAACATTTTTTCTAGGGACAGAAAACTATAGGTAGGAAGAGTGTCAGTTTCTTTCACTGTGATAATACTTGTTTCTAGGGACAGGGAAGGACAGTGAGGGAAATTCTCCTTGTGCTATAGTGTGCTAAAGCATTGATCATCAATCAGCTTTAAAAAAACATTTTTTCTAGGGACAGAAAACTATAGGTAGGAAGAGTGTCAGTTTCTTTCACTGTGATAATCCTTGTTTCTAGGGACAGGGAAGGACAGTGAGGGAAATTCTACTTGTGCTATAGTGTGCTAAAGCATTGATCATCAATCAGCTTTAAAAAAACATTTTTTCTAGGGACAGAAAACTATAGGTAGGAAGAGTGTCAGTTTCTTTCACTGTGATAATCCTTGTTTCTAGGGACAGGGAAGGACAGTGAGGGAAATTCTACTTGTGCTATAGTGTGCTAAAGGATTGATCATCAATCAGCTTTAAAAAAACATTTTTTGTATGGACAGAAAACTATAGGTAGGAAGAGTGTCAGTTTCTTTCACTGTGATAATCCTTGTTTCTAGGGACAGGGAAGGACAGTGAGGGAAATTCTCCTTGTGCTATAGTGTGCTAAAGCATTGATCATCAACCGTCTTTAAAAAAACATTTTTTCTAGGGACAGAAAACTATAGGTAGGAAGAGTGTCAGTTTCTTTCACTGTGATAATCCTTGTTTCTAGGGACAGGGAAGGACAGTGAGGGAAATTCTCCTTGTGCTATAGTGTGCTAAAGCATTGATCATCAACCGTCTTTAAAAAAACATTTTTTCTAGGGACAGAAAACTATAGGTAGGAAGAGTGTCAGTTTCTTTCACTGTGATAATCCTTGTTTCTAGGGACAGGGAAGGACAGTGAGGGAAATTCTCCTTGTGCTATAGTGTGCTAAAGCATTGATCATCAACCGTCTTTAAAAAAACATTTTTTCTAGGGACAGAAAACTATAGGTAGGAAGAGTGTCAGTTTCTTTCACTGTGATAATCCTTGTTTCTAGGGACAGGGAAGGACAGTGAGGGAAATTCTCCTTGTGCTATAGTGTGCTAAAGCATTGATCATCAACCGTCTTTAAAAAAAACATTTTTTCTAGGGACAGAAAACTATAGGTAGGAAGAGTGTCAGTTTCTTTCACTGTGATAATCCTTGTTTCTAGGGACAGGGAAGGACAGTGAGGGAAATTCTCCTTGTGCTATAGTGTGCTAAAGCATTGATCATCAACCATCTTTAAAAAAACATTTTTTCTAGGGACAGAAAACTATAGGTAGGAAGAGTGTCAGTTTCTTTCACTGTGATAATCCTTGTTTCTAGGGACAGGGAAGGACAGTGAGGGAAATTCTACTTGTGCTATAGTGTGCTAAAGCATTGATCATCAATCAGCTTTAAAAAAACATTTTTTCTAGGGACAGAAAACTATAGGTAGGAAGAGTGTCAGTTTCTTTCACTGTGATAATCCTTGTTTCTAGGGACAGGGAAGGACAGTGAGGGAAATTCTACTTGTGCTATAGTGTGCTAAAGGATTGATCATCATCAGCTTTAAAAAACATTTTTTGTATGGACAGAAAACTATAGGTAGGAAGAGTGTCAGTATCTTTCACTGTGATAATCCTTGTTTCTAGGGACAGGGAAGGACAGTGAGGGAAATTCTCCTTGTGCTATAGTGTGCTAAAGCATTGATCATCAACCATCTTTAAAAAAACATTTTTTCTAGGGACAGAAAACTATAGGTAGGAAGAGTGTCAGTTTCTTTCACTGTGATAATCCTTGTTTCTAGGGACAGGGAAGGACAGTGAGGGAAATTCTACTTGTGCTATAGTGTGCTAAAGCATTGATCATCAATCAGCTTTAAAAAAACATTTTTTGTATGGACAGAAAACTATAGGTAGGAAGAGTGTCAGTTTCTTTCACTGTGATAATCCTTGTTTCTAGGGACAGGGAAGGACAGTGAGGGAAATTCTCCTTGTGCTATAGTGTGCTAAAGCATTGATCATCAACCGTCTTTAAAAAAACATTTTTTCTAGGGACAGAAAACTATAGGTAGGAAGAGTGTCAGTTTCTTTCACTGTGATAATCCTTGTTTCTAGGGACAGGGAAGGACAGTGAGGGAAATTCTCCTTGTGCTATAGTGTGCTAAAGCATTGATCATCAATCAGCTTTAAAAAAACATTTTTTCTAGGGACAGAAAACTATAGGTAGGAAGAGTGTCAGTTTCTTTCACTGTGATAATCCTTGTTTCTAGGGACAGGGAAGGACAGTGAGGGAAATTCTACTTGTGCTATAGTGTGCTAAAGCATTGATCATCAATCAGCTTTAAAAAAACATTTTTTCTAGGGACAGAAAACTATAGGTAGGAAGAGTGTCAGTTTCTTTCACTGTGATAATCCTTGTTTCTAGGGACAGGGAAGGACAGTGAGGGAAATTCTACTTGTGCTATAGTGTGCTAAAGGATTGATCATCAATCAGCTTTAAAAAAACATTTTTTGTATGGACAGAAAACTATAGGTAGGAAGAGTGTCAGTTTCTTTCACTGTGATAATCCTTGTTTCTAGGGACAGGGAAGAACAGTGAGGGAAATTCTCCTTGTGCTATAGTGTGCTAAAGCATTGATCATCAACCATCTTTAAAAAAACATTTTTTCTAGGGACGGAAAACTATAGGTAGGAAGAGTGTCAGTTTCTTTCACTGTGATAATCCTTGTTTCTAGGGACAGGGAAGGACAGTGAGGGAAATTCTCCTTGTGCTATAGTGTGCTAAAGCATTGATCATCAACCATCTTTAAAAAAACATTTTTTCTAGGGACAGAAAACTATAGGTAGGAAGAGTGTCAGTTTCTTTCACTGTGATAATCCTTGTTTCTAGGGACAGGGAAGGACAGTGAGGGAAATTCTACTTGTGCTATAGTGTGCTAAAGCATTGATCATCAATCAGCTTTAAAAAAACATTTTTTCTAGGGACAGAAAACTATAGGTAGGAAGAGTGTCAGTTTCTTTCACTGTGATAATCCTTGTTTCTAGGGACAGGGAAGGACAGTGAGGGAAATTCTACTTGTGCTATAGTGTGCTAAAGGATTGATCATCATCAGCTTTAAAAAAACATTTTTTGTATGGACAGAAAACTATAGGTAGGAAGAGTGTCAGTATCTTTCACTGTGATAATCCTTGTTTCTAGGGACAGGGAAGGACAGTGAGGGAAATTCTCCTTGTGCTATAGTGTGCTAAAGCATTGATCATCAACCATCTTTAAAAAAACATTTTTTCTAGGGACAGAAAACTATAGGTAGGAAGAGTGTCAGTTTCTTTCACTGTGATAATCCTTGTTTCTAGGGACAGGGAAGGACAGTGAGGGAAATTCTACTTGTGCTATAGTGTGCTAAAGCATTGATCATCAATCAGCTTTAAAAAAACATTTTTTGTATGGACAGAAAACTATAGGTAGGAAGAGTGTCAGTTTCTTTCACTGTGATAATCCTTGTTTCTAGGGACAGGGAAGGACAGTGAGGGAAATTCTCCTTGTGCTATAGTGTGCTAAAGCATTGATCATCAACCGTCTTTAAAAAAACATTTTTTCTAGGGACAGAAAACTATAGGTAGGAAGAGTGTCAGTTTCTTTCACTGTGATAATCCTTGTTTCTAGGGACAGGGAAGGGCAGTGAGGGAAATTCTCCTTGTGCTATAGTGTGCTAAAGCATTGATCATCAATCAGCTTTAAAAAAACATTTTTTCTAGGGACAGAAAACTATAGGTAGGAAGAGTGTCAGTTTCTTTCACTGTGATAATCCTTGTTTCTAGGGACAGGGAAGGACAGTGAGGGAAATTCTACTTGTGCTATAGTGTGCTAAAGCATTGATCATCAATCAGCTTTAAAAAAACATTTTTTCTAGGGACAGAAAACTATAGGTAGGAAGAGTGTCAGTTTCTTTCACTGTGATAATCCTTGTTTCTAGGGACAGGGAAGGACAGTGAGGGAAATTCTACTTGTGCTATAGTGTGCTAAAGGATTGATCATCAATCAGCTTTAAAAAAACATTTTTTGTATGGACAGAAAACTATAGGTAGGAAGAGTGTCAGTTTCTTTCACTGTGATAATCCTTGTTTCTAGGGACAGGGAAGAACAGTGAGGGAAATTCTCCTTGTGCTATAGTGTGCTAAAGCATTGATCATCAACCATCTTTAAAAAAACATTTTTTCTAGGGACAGAAAACTATAGGTAGGAAGAGTGTCAGTTTCTTTCACTGTGATAATCCTTGTTTCTAGGGACAGGGAAGGACAGTGAGGGAAATTCTACTTGTGCTATAGTGTGCTAAAGCATTGATCATCAATCAGCTTTAAAAAAACATTTTTTCTAGGGACAGAAAACTATAGGTAGGAAGAGTGTCAGTTTTTTTCACTGTGATAATCCTTGTTTCTAGGGACAGGGAAGGACAGTGAGGGAAATTCTACTTGTGCTATAGTGTGCTAAAGGATTGATCATCAATCAGCTTTAAAAAAACATTTTTTGTATGGACAGAAAACTATAGGTAGGAAGAGTGTCAGTTTCTTTCACTGTGATAATCCTTGTTTCTAGGGACAGGGAAGGACAGTGAGGGAAATTCTCCTTGTGCTATAGTGTACTAAAGCATTGATCATCAACCGTCTTTAAAAAAACATTTTTTCTAGGGACAGAAAACTATAGGTAGGAAGAGTGTCAGTTTCTTTCACTGTGATAATCCTTGTTTCTAGGGACAGGGAAGGACAGTGAGGGAAATTCTCCTTGTGCTATAGTGTGCTAAAGCATTGATCATCAACCGTCTTTAAAAAAACATTTTTTCTAGGGACAGAAAACTATAAAACTATAGGTAGGAAGAGTGTCAGTTTCTTTCACTGTGATAATCCTTGTTTCTAGGGACAGGGAAGGACAGTGAGGGAAATTCTCCTTGTGCTATACTGTGCTAAAGCATTCCTCATCAACCATCTTTGAAATCCTTGTTTTTTGGACAGTCAGGGAAATTGTCGTTGTGCTATTCTGTGCAAAAGCAATCATCCTCAACCATATTTAGAAATCCTTAAGTAAAGGGACAGAGAAGGACACCTGAAGGTAGCCCTTATTGCTTTTTTCCCATCTCCCTGCAGGCCATCTATTAGAATGTCTGGAAGGCAAACAAGGAGAGGCAGACAGTCAGGAGGCAATAAAAGAGGGCAAGCAGGCTCTGTGTCTGGGGGCAACAGTGCTGGTCGTGGACGCGGTGCATTGTCATCAGCACATGGCCATGGGACACGCTTGTCCTTCTTTTCGGCAGCTGGACATGTTGAGCCACATCATGCCGAAGACTTGGTAGAGTGGATGACCAAGCCCTCCTCCTCCTCCTCATCCTCTCTCACCCAGGCTCAGGGTACTGGCAAAGCAGCTGCCAAAGCGTCCTCTTCCCTGGTATCAATGTCAGACTCATCATCAGTCACTCCTTCCCTAGACCCACCATGTCCTCCTCCTGAGGAGTCCCCCGAACTGTTTGAGCACAGTGTTGGGTACATGCTCCAGGAGGATGCCCAGCGTTTCGAAGGGTCTGATGATGAAACCCAGCTACAGGAAGGCAGTAGCGTGAGAGCAGACAGAGGGGATGCTCAAGAAGGACACCAATCTGGCAGTCATGTTCCAGCAGCTGCAGCATACTGCCAGATTGGCTCCAGTGATGAGGAGGGAGGGGATGATGAGGTCACTGACTCCACGTGGGTGCCTAATAGGAGAGAGGAGGAGGAGGAGGATGAGGAGGAGGCACATCTCCAACAAGGCAGGATGCCCTTTGGTGGCCAGCGTAAGGGCAGTACACCGACGGAATCACACCGCAGAGCTCCGCCTGTGCAGGGCGCTGCCTCTGCCCGTCATTCAAAAAGTTCTTTGGTGTGGGCCTTTTTTGAGGCTAGTGCATCAGATCGCACAGCTGCTGTTTGCAACATATGTCTCAAGCGTATATCGCGTGGCCAAAACATCAGCCGCTTGGGTACCACATGCCTGACCAGACATATGTTGACCTGCCATGCAGCTCGTTGGCAAGCCTACCTCAAAGACCCACACCAAAGAACAAAGCGGACCTCTCCTTGCACCGCATCAGCTGGGATCTCCAACCCCACTATAACTTCAGTCCTCTCTGAAACATGCACTGAGAGGAATGAAGGTGTAGAATTAGGTGTGTCACAGCCAAGTAGTTGCGGCCACTCTGCTAGCAGTACACCGACGTCCGATTCTAGCAGGCAAATTTCCCTGCCCCAGCTGCTGGACCGTCGAAAGAAGTTCACTCCCAGCCATCCACATGCCCAGCGGTTGAATGCTAGCTTGGCTAAATTGCTAGCGCTTCAACTGCTGCCTTTTCAGTTGGTAGACTCGGCCCCCTTCCGTGAGTTTGTGCAATGTGCGGTTCCTCAGTGGCAGGTTCCCAAACGCCACTTTTTCTCACGGAAGGCTATTCCGGCTCTCTACCGGCATGTGGAAGGCAATGTCTTGGCCTCGCTGGACAGGGCGGTCAGCGGTAAGGTGCATATTACCGCTGACTCATGGTCCAGCAGGCATGGACAGGGACGTTACCTTTCTTTCACGGCCCATTGGGTCACTCTTTTGGCAGCTGGGAAGGATGCAGGACAAGGTGCAGTAGTGTTGGAGGTTGTTCCACCGCCACGCCACCAAAATGCTACTACTGGTTTTGACACACCTCTCTCCTCCACCCCCTCCTCTTCTTCTTCCTCCATGGCCTCTTCCTGTGGTTTGTCCTCTGAACCAGCGGTGCTCCGTAGCCGTTCAAGGGGCTACGCAAGTACGCAGGCAAAAAGATGCCATGCCGTGCTTGCGCTGGTGTGTTTGGGGGACAGAAGCCACACTGGGGCAGAGGTCCTGTCTGCTCTGCAGGGCCAGGCCGAGAGGTGGTTGACGCCACGCCAGCTTAAGCCAGGAATGGTGGTTTGCGACAATGGCACCAACCTCCTCTCCGCCCTCCGACAGGGACAACTGACCCATGTGCCCTGTGTGGCTCACGTCCTTAACCTGGTGGTGCAGCGGTTCTTGGGCAGGTACCCGGGCTTACAGGATGTCCTGAGGCAGGCCAGGAAAGTCTGTGTGCATTTCCGCAGATCTTATAATGCCAGTGCTCGCCTGGCTGAGCTGCAAAAGGAGTTGAACCTGCCCAAGAACCGCCTTATATGTGACATGCCCACCAGGTGGAACTCAACGTTGGCCATGCTGCAGCGGCTGCACACACAGCAGAGGGCCATCAATGAGTACCTGTGTGACTACGGCACCAGGACAGGGTCAGGGGAGCTTGGTTTTTTTTCTCCACGCCAGTGGGGCATGATCAGGGATGCGTGCACTGTCCTGGCACCATTTGAGGAGGCCACGAGGATGGTGAGCAGTGACAGTGCATGCATCAGTGACACTGTACCTCTTGTCCACCTGTTGGAGCACACGCTGCGTGGAATAATGGACAGGGCACTTGAGGCAGAACAGAGGCAGGAAGAGGAGGACTTCCTTGCCTCTCAAGGCCCCCTTTACCCAGACAGTGTTCCTTCTGTCCCACCCATCGCACAGGAAGAGGAGGAGGAGGAGGAGGAGGAGGAGGATTGTGTCAGCATGGAGGTGGAGGCTGGCACTCAGCATCATCAGCAGCAGTCTTTTAGGGATGATTTACAGTCCCAAGAAACCAGTGGACTTGTACGTGGCTGGGAGGAGGTGGCTGCGGATCATGTCGTCCTTAGTGACCCAGAGGACTCCGGACCGAATGCCTCAGCAAACCTACGCTGCATGGCCTCCCTGATCCTGCAAAGTCTGCGGAAGGATCCTCGTATTCTTCGGATCAAGGAGAGGGACCATTACTGGCTGGCCACTCTCCTTGATCCACGGTACAAGGGTAAGGTTGCGGACCTTATGTTACCGTCGCAGAGGGAGCAGAGGATGAGACAACTCCGGGAGGCCTTGCAGAAAGGTCTGTGCAACGCGTTCCCAGAGACTGGGAGGTTACAAACTCCTGGTCCTGGACAACGAGTTGCTGAGGCTTCGGCCAGTCAAAGAAGGAGCGGTGGGGAAGGTGGCCGTCTGACCGATGCGTTCAGACGATTCTTTAGTCCGCAGCCCCAAAGTATGATCGGTTCCAGCAACCATCGCCAGCGTCTGATAAACATGGTGCAGGAATATCTAGGGGCAAGGTCAGACTTGGACACCTCCCCCACCGAAAATCCTCTGGCTTACTGGGTCTTGAGGATGGATCACTGGCCAGAGCTTGCACAGTATGCAATTGAGCTACTGGCCTGTCCTGCATCCAGCGTTCTTTCGGAACGCACATTCAGTGCTGCTGGAGGATTTGTCACGGATCACAGGGTGCGCCTGTCCACCGACTCGGTTGATCGACTGACTTTCATCAAGATGAACCAGTCTTGGATCACCACCAGCTACCACACACCTGATGCTGATATAACAGACTAATTGATTTTAACATGTCACATCCCTTCAAGACTGATGCTGATGCTGAGTGCCTGTGCTGTTATGTTGACTGGCTATCCTCCTCCTCTGAGTCCTCAATGATACGATTGATGATGATAGCTTGGAAGATCATTTTTGTTTATGGGTGCCGCCACCAGTGGCTAAGGCCCAATTTTTCAGCCCCTGTTTTACAGGGGCGTGCAATTACAATTTTTTTAGCAATAATTTGCCATAGGGCTCGTTGCTGTGCTCCAAGTACAGTATCTGTGAGGGGTTGGAGTGTTGTGGCACCAGTGCCTAAGGCCCAATTTTTCAGCCCCTGTTTAACAGGGGCGTGTCATTACAATTTTTGAAGCAATACTTTGCAACAGGGCTCATTGCTGTGCTCCAAGTACAGTATCTGTGAGGGGTTGGAGTGTTGTGCCACCAGTGCCTAAGGCCCAATTTTTCAGCCCCTGTTTAACAGGGGCGTGTCATTACAATTTTTGAAGCAATACTTTGCAACAGGGCTCATTGCTGTGCTCCAAGTACAGTATCTGTGAGGGGTTGTAGTGTTGTGCCACCAGTGCCTAAGGCCCAATTTTTCAGCCCCTGTTCAACAGGGGCATGTAATTACAATTCTTGATCTAATAATTCACAGCAGGGCCCATTGCTGCACCCACCAAGAGTAACTCTGAGGGCTTACAGTGTTGTGGCAACGCCACCACCACCACCACCACGAAAGGCCCAATTTTTCAGCCCCTGTTCAAAAGGGGCATGTAATTACAATTCTTGATCTAATAATTCACAGCAGGGCCCATTCCTGCACCCACCAAGAGTAACTCTGAGGGCTTACATTGTTGTGGCAACACCACCACCACCACCACGAAAGGCCCAATTTTTCAGCATCTGTTCAACAGGGGCATGCAATTACAATTCTTGATCTAATAATTCACAGCAGGGCCCATTGCTGCACCCACCAAGAGTAACTGTCATGGCTTACAGTGTTGTGGCACCAGCACCACCATCAAAGGCCCAATTTTTACTACCACTGTTCAACAATTATATGTAATTAAAATTCCTGATATAATAGTTGACAGCAGGGCGTTCCAGCACCAACCAAGAGTAACTGAGTGCTTACAGTGTTGTGCCAACACCAACAACTAAGGGGCCTATTTCTGCAGCGTATATACGGCAGGTCCCTACTTTCAAACATCCAACTTACAAACGACTCCTACTTGCAAACGCAAGAAGACAACAGGAAGTGAGAGGAAATCTACCCCTTGGAAGGAAAATTCTCTCCTGTAAGAATTAATATGGGAGAAAGGTGTCTCCTCTGTACTGATGCTTTATCAGCAATCCTTGTTTCAAGAAAAACACCACATTTCAAAAACAGTTGTCATTGGGACAGAAAGTGAGGTGAAATGTTCTGAACAGGGGCACAGACAGCAAAACAAATGTTACAGGGGTGATAACCCTTACCTATGTTTTCCAAAAAGTTTAAAAATAGGATTTTTATAACAGCTTACCTGTAAAATCCTTTTCTTGGAGTACATCACGGGACACAGAGCGACATAGTCATTACTAATGGGTTATATAGATACCGTCAGGTGCTGGCACTGGCAACTTCCAAAACCGGAAGTACCCTCCCCTATATAAGCCCCTCCCATCCGGGAGCACCTCAGTTTTGTAGCAAAGCAATAAGTGTCCCTAAAGAGGGGCGGGAGCTCTGTGTCCCGTGATGTACTCCAAGAAAAGGATTTTACAGGTAAGCTGTTATAAAAATCCTATTTTCTTTCTCGTACATCACGGGACACAGAGCGACATAGTCATTACTAATGGGATGTCCTAAAGCAATGCCAAATGAGGGGGGGGATACACCATATATAAGCTGAGCGCTATCAGACATGAGGATCTTTTGCGGCCTGCAACACACTGCGCCCAAAGGCGACATCCTCCTGACTTCTAACGTCCACCTGGTAGGACCTAGTAAACGTGTGTACCGAAGACCATGTTGCGGCCTTACAGATTTGAGCCAGGGAGGCCTGGTGATGCACTGCCCATGAAGTTCCAACTGCTCTCGTGGAGTGCGCTCTAACTTTGAACGGAGGTGGTCTCCTTCTCAAGCCATAAGCTTGCATAATGACCTGTCGAATCCACTTGGCTAAAGTAGACTTTGACGCTGCCTGACCCTTTCTGGGGCCTTCCGGCAGAATAAACAAAGTATCCGTTCTGCGAATCTGAGCAGTGGCTTTTAGATAAGCTTTAACTGCTCTTACTACATCCAAAGAATGCAATAACTTTTCCTCTACCGAAGTAGGTTTGGGGAAAAAAGAAGGAAGAACCACATCTTGGTTCAAATGAAACCTCGATACCACCTTAGGAAGAAAGGCTGGATGAGGACGTAACACTACTCTGTCCTTATGGATAACCAGATATGGCTCCTTACAGGACATAGCTGCTAATTCCGATACTCTTTTAGCCGAACAAATGGCTACTAGAAAAATCAATTTCCTGGTGAGAAGCACCAAGGAAATATGCTGTAATGGTTCAAATGGTTGTTTCTGTAGAACCGACAGAACCAAGTTTAGATCCCATGGACATATGGGAATATTAACCGGAGGACTAATACGCATCACTCCTTGTATAAAGGCTTTGACTAGTGAATGCGAAGCCAAGGGCCTTTGAAAAAATATTGACAAGGCCGAAATCTGACCCTTGATAGTACTCAAGGCAAGCTTCCTATCTACAGCCCACTGTAGGAAGTCCAGAATCCTACCTATTACGTACTTATGTGGATGCCATTTCTTGGCCTCACACCACGCGATGTACGCCTTCCAGATTCTATAGTAGATCTGCCTGGATACCGGCTTCCTGGCATTGATCATGGTAGATACCACAGCATTAGAGAGCCCTCTCTTTTTTAGAATGTGGGCTTCAATAGCCAGGCCGTCAAACCTAGGGCTGGTAAGGAAGGGTGGTATATCGGTCCTTGCGAAAGCCGGACGACGTGGGAGAGTCCAAGGACTCCCCACTGAAATTTTACAATCTCCGCGTACCACGCTCTTCGGGGCCACGCTGGAGCCACCGGAATCACTGGTTTCTTTTCTACCCTGATTCTGCGGAGTAATCGAGGTAACCATTGACGGTGTGAATGCATATATCAGCTTGAACTGATCCCAAGGGAACACTAGGGCATCCGAGCCGCAAGCTAGGGGATCCCTTGTCCGAGAGACAAACCTGTCCCCCTTTGCGTTGAATCTGGATGCTAGAAGATCTACATCCGATGTTCCCCACCGCTGACATATTGTCCAGAAAACCTCGGGGTGAAGGGACCCTTCCTCTGGGCCTAATTGCTGGCGACTTAGAAAGTCCGCCTTCCAATTCTCCACTCCTGGAATGAATACCGCAGATATGGCTGGGACATATTTTTCTGCCCATTTCAGGATGTAATTTACTTCCCTCTGGGCTGCACGACTCCTGGTGCCCCCCTGATGATTGATATATGCCACTGCTGTGGCATTGTCTGATTGAATTCTGACAGGGGACCCTTGGAGTTTGGATGTCCATGCTACTAGGGCATACCGGGCTGCTCGTATCTCTAAGAGATTGATGGGCAGGGCCTTTTTTGCATCCGACCATCTGCCCTGGAGAGACTATTGCTCCAGTACTGCTCCCCAGCCTATAAGGCTGGCATCTGTAGTGACCACCTTCCAAGAAATCGGACTGAAGGATTTCCTTTTTTCCAGATTCTGGGGAACCAACCACCAACGGAGGCTCTTGCGAACGGAAGGGGACAAGGACATTGTAAGTCTAGGGCCTGAACTTTTTTGTTCCAGGCTGACAGTATGGCCCCTTGCAAATTCCTTGAATGGAATTGACCGTAGGGTACTGCTTCGAATGATGCCACCATTTTTCCCAGCAGCCTTATGCACAGGCGTATGGACGGCTGTCTTTTTTGTACCCACTAAGTGGATCAAATCTTTCAAAGACAACACCTTTCCTCGAGGCAAGAATATTTTTCTCTGGCCTGAATCCAACCTTAGCCCCAAGTATTCCAGACTTTTGACTGGTTTTTAGGGCTGACTTGTCTCGGTTGATAATCCAACCGTGAGATTCCAGATACTTGATCGTCTTGTGAACGACCACGTCTAGTTTTTTCACTGAGTGGTCTATCAGCAACAAGTCATCCAGATATGCCATTATCATTACACCTTGTGTTCTTAGATTGGCCAATAAAGGGCCAGAATTTTTGTAAACACTCGTGGTGCTGTGGCCAAACCGAAGGGTAAGGCTCTGAACTGAAAATGGCGCCCTTCTACTGCAAAGCGTAGAAATTTTTGGTGGACTGGAAAGATGGGAATGTGCAAATAAGCATCTTTGATGTCGATCGTGGCTAACCAATCCTCCCCTTGTAGGGCAGTGGCCACCGATCGGATCGACTCCATCGGAAAGTCCTGATATACAGGAATTTGTATAGCCCTTTTAGAATTAATATGGGCCTCCCGTCCGCGTTTGCTTCGGGACTGTAAAGAGGTTTGAGTAAAACCCGAACCCTCATTCTTCCAGGGGAACCTCCATAATTACTCCTTGGAGCAATAGTTGTTCTAGTGCCAACAGGAGGGACTCTCTCTTCCGGGGATCCCTTGGCACGTTTGACCTCAAAAATGGGAAGGAGGAGAGTCTTTTAACTCCAAACTGTATCCCAAACCTACTGCGGAGAGCACCTATCTGTCTTGATCGTGTCCCGCCAGGTCTCTTGCGAACAACTGGAGTCCTCCCCCCACCCGACTGAGTGGGGGCTTCAATGAATTTAACTTTGGGGGAGGTTTTGTACCTCCCCTGACCCAGGGTTTCTCATTACCCTGCTACTGTCCCTGTTTTTTACCCCCGGGATTTGACCGAGGAGGCCGTCGGAACTGTTACACAGCCGATGCCCCAGGCCTCTTAAAGAGGGACCTCTAACTCTGCTTTTAACCGGCAAGAGCGTATTTTTACCGCTGGAAATTTTCTGGATATATTTGTCCAGGTTTTCCCTGAATAAGCGTTCACCATGAAATGGGACGCTAACCAGCCATTCTTTACAGGGAGCTTCAGCAGACCAGTTTTTGAGCCATAGGAGCCTACGCATATGTACTATAGACAGCGTAAGGCGGGAGGCCTGATGGACTGAATCCTCTATGGCGTCAACCGCAAAGCCTAAGGCTCTAGGTAGATCAGCTAGGGCAAAGCCTGCTGATCTGTCAAGTCCCTCAAGACCTGTTTCAACTGATCCTTCACTGCTTAGCAGACCCCAATAGCTGCTACTGCTGGTTGTATCACCAAGCAGATTTTCATAAGGACTCCAATCTTTTATCTATTGGGTTCTTGAACATTTGGACATTATCCACTGGACATGTCAGTGATTTATACATACAAGAGATGGCTGCGTCCACTGTAGGGACCTTCCATTTTTTTTGATGAACTTATCCTCCATGGGATAGACCACCGGAAATCTCTTGGGGGAATAAATATTTTCTCAGGACGTTCCCAATCCTGGTAAATGAGCCCTTTCAGTAAAGGGTGAAGTGGAAAAGAACAAACAGTCTGGGGGCTTCTAGCGACCCCAACGAGGATACAGTAGTGGTTGATGGTTCCGCAAGGTGCATTTTTAAATGCTGATCGGACCATGTTAGTCAGAGACTGAACCCATAATCTTTCAGCTTAAGATGCTGAGAAAAGGTTCCCCCACTGTTGATTCCTCTATAACAGAATCAACCTCATCCTGATCCCCTTCAGGCAGGTCGATCCCTGTATGGGACTGTTGCTCTGCTAACAGGCACTCTGAAGGAGGAGACGGAGATCGGGCGTGCTTTCCCTGACAGGGAGGCAGCGATAAATGTTGACAATCTCTCTCTAATCCTCCCAGAGCTGAGGAAAAAACCTCCTCTGTTACATACACAGGAGCAGGTGAACTGAGGACAGCCACAGTACCAAGTACCCTGCGGGGTCTCTACGGTCACTTACCTCTGAACTTCAGGGGAGACTGGTGCAGCAGGAGTATGCCCAAGATCCTCCGAGCCCGATGAGACCCCCTTCGCTTCCTGGAAGATTCAGTTCCGGAGCTTCTGGACGGCATATTCCTAAGCCTAAAGCTGAGGTATTCCAGCCGTAATACACCACTTTTACTGAGAATAGTCTAGCACAATTGCTGCTATATCACAGTTGGTGTCTACTAATGTGCCTTTCTAGGGGATGCCTGTATCAACCGCTTGCTGTATGCCTTTAAATGTTGCCAGCTCTGTCTCTGTACTTCATAGCCAGCTCACTACAATATTGTGGTTTTTTTAAACTGCTGGGACGCCCGCACATGCGCAGAAGCGCTGCGGCGCGCACAGAGCGTCATCCCCCAGGCTCCGCCCCCTTTCCCGGCTCACCTCTATATATAGAGGCGCGTGCACGCGCACGCGCGCGGGCACGTGCGCCTTCGGCGCTAATTTCAAATATGGTAACAAGGGACAGGAGCCAGGGCCCCTCTTTGCCGCAGGCCGGGGGATGGACGAGCACTGCAACATGGCAGAGGAAGCAGTTTCCTATAAGAGAACTCACCATCTGCCTGGACTTTGCTCTGCTGAGAAGAAGCTAGTCCACATGACAAGAAAACATTCCACAGCGGCCTCTAGTGGACAAACACAGGTACCGCAGTCTAATATATTAAATATATATAAAAAAAAAATTTTTTTTTTTTTTTTGACCACCATTAAAAATTATTACATTTTTTTAGTAGTTACAGGCATGCACAGAATTTTGCGGGAATACCATTAGGTAACAGACAGAAAGACAAATTAGGCTTGGGGGTCCCCCAATAGAACCAAGTTCCTGGGGGCCCCCACTTACCTGTTCCCCGCCGCAGGACTTTGTTTGGTCCACAAAAGCCCAAACTTCACCTATCACGGCAGGCATTGTAATCAAACCTTCAGGGACCGGGTTCCCAAGGATTCCACTCCCCTGGACCTGTATAGCACCCTGCACAGAAAACATCTTGGTCGTGGGTATGACCAGAGCTCTGGATCCCAGGGTCCAGCTCTCCTAAGAGAAGCATTACAGGCAGAACCTTGCTCTTCTCTGCAAGGCCCGGGTACCGACCGTTTAGCTATGAAGCTTTTTTGGTCGGATCCGGAATAGCTTACTGAGGCCCAAAAGAACCTGTACGCAAGCTCAGTGAAAAACACATGTTTCTTCTTGGCCAACACCTTAGACACTGGCAAAAAACTGAGGTGCTCCCGGATGGGAGGGGCTTATATAGGGGAGGGTACTTCCGGTTTTGGAAGTTGCCAGTGCCAGCACCTGACGGTATCTATATAACCCATTAGTAATGACTATGTCGCTCTGTGTCCCGTGATGTACGAGAAAGAAAATAGATTTTTGGGCTGGAGCTACACTTAAACAATGTACCTGTTCAAAATTACAAACAGATTCTACATAAGAACAAACCTACAGTCCCTGTCTTGTATGCACCGCCTGTATACGGCTGTTCAGAGTATATAGGGCCTTTTTTATTTTATGTGCGGGGTTCCTCTTAATATCCATACAAGACCCAAAGGGGCTGGTAATGGGCTGGGGTAGGGGGGGGGGGGGGTCATGGGGTAGCTATGCCATTTTTCTTAAAGATTTTCATCCATATTACCGGGACCAGACATTACATTAAAGCCGCAAGCAGTTTTAAATGGCTTTTTTTTCCTTTAGAAGTGTCATTTTGTGCAGGGACAGTTCTAAACACGGGAAACACGTGGCACTTCACAGGCATACTTTAGACACCCCCCAGGTACGATATTTAAAGGAATATTTGACTTTTTTTTTTTCACTTTATGCATCATTAAAATGACTGCTCCCGAAAAACGACCGTTTTTAAAACTTCTTTTTGCATTGATACATGTCCCCTGGTGCAGAACCCGGGTTCCCAAACCCTTTTTAGGACAATAACATGCATAATAGTCGTTATAATTAGCACTTTAGAATTCGAACGTTCGCATCCATTGTATTTAATAGGGTTCTAATGTTCGTACGAACTTTCGGTCCGTTCGCGGGTTCTGGTGCGAACCGAACCCGGGGGTGTTCGGATCATCGCTATCCGCAACCTTACCCTTGTACCGTGGATCAAGGAGAGTGGCCAGCCAGTAATGGTCCCTCTCCTTGATCCGAAGAATACGAGGATCCTTCCGCAGACTTTGCAGGATCAGGGAGGCCATGCAGCGTAGGTTAGCTGAGGCATTCGGTCCGGAGTCCTCTGGGTCACTAAGGACGACATGATCCGCAGCCACCTCCTCCCAGCCACGTACAAGTCCACTGGTTTCTTGGGACTGTAAATCATCCCTAAAAGACTGCTGCTGATGATGCTGAGTGCCAGCCTCCACCTCCATGCTGACACAATCCTCCTCCTCCTCCTCCTCCTCCTCTTCCTGTGCGATGGGTGGGACAGAAGGAACACTGTCTGGGTAAAGGGGGCCTTGAGAGGCAAGGAAGTCCTCCTCTTCCTGCCTCTGTTCTGCCTCAAGTGCCCTGTCCATTATTCCACGCAGCGTGTGCTCCAACAGGTGGACAAGAGGTACAGTGTCACTGATGCATGCACTGTCACTGCTCACCATCGTCGTGGCCTCCTCAAATGGTGCCAGGACAGTGCATGCATCCCTGATCATGCCCCACTGGCGTGGAGAAAAAAAACCAAGCTCCCCTGACCCTGTCCTGGTGCCGTAGTCGCACAGGTACTCATTGATGGCCCTCTGCTGCGTGTGCAGCCGCTGCAGCATGGCCAACGTTGAGTTCCACCTGGTGGGCATGTCACATATAAGGCGGTTCTTGGGCAGGTTCAACTCCTTTTGCAGCTCAGCCAGGCGAGCACTGGCATTATAAGATCTGCGGAAATGCACACAGACTTTCCTGGCCTGCCTCAGGACATCCTGTAAGCCCGGGTACCTGCCCAAGAACCGCTGCACCACCAGGTTAAGGACGTGAGCCACACAGGGCACATGGGTCAGTTGTCCCTGTCGGAGGGCGGAGAAGAGGTTGGTGCCATTGTCGCAAACCACCATTCCTGGCTTAAGCTGGCGTGGCGTCAACCACCTCTCGGCCTGGCCCTGCAGAGCAGACAGGACCTCTGCCCCAGTGTGGCTTCTGTCCCCCAAACACACCAGCGCAAGCACGGCATGGCATCTTTTTGCCTGCGTACTTGCGTAGCCCCTTGAACGGCTACGAAGCACCGCTGGTTCAGAGGACAAAGCACAGGAAGAGGCCATGGAGGAAGAAGAAGAGGAGGGGGTGGAGGAGAGAGGTGTGTCACAACCAGTAGTAGCATTTTGTAGGCGTGGCGGTGGAACAACCTCCAACACTACTGCACCTTGTCCTGCATCCTTCCCAGCTGCCAAAAGAGTGACCCAATGGGCCGTGAAAGAAAGGTAACGTCCCTGTCCATGCCTGCTGGACCATGAGTCAGCGGTAATATGCACCTTACCGCTGACCGCCCTGTCCAGCGAGGCCAAGACATTGCCTTCCACATGCCGGTAGAGAGCCGGAATAGCCTTCCGTGAGAAAAAAGTGGCGTTTGGGAACCTGCCACTGAGGAACCACACATTGCACAAACTCACGGAAGGGGGCCGAGTCTACCAACTGAAAAGGCAGCAGTTGAAGCGCTAGCAATTTAGCCAAGCTAGCATTCAACCGCTGGGCATGTGGATGGCTGGGAGTGAACTTCTTTCGACGGTCCAGCAGCTGGGGCAGGGAAATTTGCCTGCTAGAATCGGACGTCGGTGTACTGCTAGCAGAGTGGCCGCAAGTACTTGGCTGTGACACACCTAATTCTACACCTTCATTCCTCTCAGTGCATGTTTTAGAGAGGACTGAAGTTATAGTGGGGTTGGAGATCCCAGCTGATGCGGTGCAAGGAGAGGTCCGCTTTGTTCTTTGGTGTGGGTCTTTGAGGTAGGCTTGCCAACGAGCTGCATGGCAGGTCAACATATGTCTGGTCAGGCATGTGGTACCCAAGCGGCTGATGTTTTGGCCACGCGATATACGCTTGAGACATATGTTGCAAACAGCAGCTGTGCGATCTGATGCACTAGCCTCAAAAAAGGCCCACACCAAAGAACTTTTTGAATGACGGGCAGAGGCAGCGCCCTGCACAGGCGGAGCTCTGCGGTGTGATTCCGTCGGTGTACTGCCCTTACGCTGGCCACCAAAGGGCATCCTGCCTCGTTGGAGATGTGCCTCCTCCTCATCCTCCTCCTCCTCCTCTCTCCTATTAGGCACCCACGTGGAGTCAGTGACCTCATCATCCCCTCCCTCCTCATCACTGGAGCCAATCTGGCAGTATGCTGCAGCTGCTGGAACATGACTGCCAGATTGGTGTCCTTCTTGAGCATCCCCTCTGTCTGCTCTCACGCTACTGCCTTCCTGTAGCTGGGTTTCATCATCAGACCCTTCGAAACGCTGGGCATCCTCCTGGAGCATGTACCCAACACTGTGCTCAAACAGTTCGGGGGACTCCTCAGGAGGAGGACATGGTGGGTCTAGGGAAGGAGTGACTGATGATGAGTCTGACATTGATACCAGGGAAGAGGACGCTTTGGCAGCTGCTTTGCCAGTACCCTGAGCCTGGGTGAGAGAGGATGAGGAGGAGGAGGAGGGCTTGGTCATCCACTCTACCAAGTCTTCGGCATGATGTGGCTCAACATGTCCAGCTGCCGAAAAGAAGGACAAGCGTGTCCCATGGCCATGTGCTGATGACAATGCACCGCGTCCACGACCAGCACTGTTGCCCCCAGACACAGAGCCTGCTTGCCCTCTTTTATTGCCTCCTGACTGTCTGCCTCTCCTTGTTTGCCTTCCAGACATTCTAATGGATGGCCTGCAGGGAGATGGGAAAAAAGCAATAAGGGCTACCTTCAGGTGTCCTTCTCTGTCCCTTTACTTAAGGATTTCTAAATATGGTTGAGGATGATTGCTTTCGCACAGAATAGCACAATGACAATTTCCCTGACTGTCCAAAAAACAAGGATTTCAAAGATGGTTGATGAGGAATGCTTTAGCACAGTATAGCACAAGGAGAATTTCCCTCACTGTCCTTCCCTGTCCCTAGAAACAAGGATTAGCACAGTGAAACACACTGACACTCTCCCTACCTATAGTTTTCTGTCCCTAGAAAAAATGTTTTTTTAAAGATGGTTGATGATCAATGCTTTAGCACAGTATAGCACAAGGAGAATTTTCCTCACTGTCCTTCCCTGTCCCTAGAAACAAGGATTAGCACAGTAAAACACACTGACACTCTCCCTACCTATAGTTTTCTGTCCCTAGAAAAAATGTTTTTTTAAAGATGGTTGATGATCAATGCTTTAGCACAGTATAGCACAAGGAGAATTTCCCTCACTGTCCTTCCCTGTCCCTAGAAACAAGGATTAGCACAGTGAAACACACTGACACTCTCCCTACCTATAGTTTTCTGTCCCTAGAAAAAATGTTTTTTTAAAGATGGTTGATGATCAATGCTTTAGCACACTATAGCACAAGGAGAATTTCCCTCACTGTCCTTCCCTGTCCCTAGAAACAAGGATTAGCACAGTAAAACACACTGACACTCTCCCTACCTATAGTTTTCTGTCCCTAGAATAAATGTTTTCTTAAAGATGGTTGATGATCAATGCTTTAGCACAGTATAGCACAAGGAGAATTTCCCTCACTGTCCTTCCCTGTCCCTAGAAACAAGGATTAGCACAGTGAAACACACTGACACTCTCCCTACCTATAGTTTTCTGTCCCTAGAAAAAATGTTTTTTTAAAGATGGTTGATGATCAATGCTTTAGCACACTATAGCACAAGGAGAATTTCCCTCACTGTCCTTCCCTGTCCCTAGAAACAAGGATTAGCACAGTAAAACACACTGACACTCTCCCTACCTATAGTTTTCTGTCCCTAGAAAAAATGTTTTTTTAAAGATGGTTGATGATCAATGCTTTAGCACAGTATAGCACAAGGAGAATTTCCCTCACTGTCCTTCCCTGTCCCTAGAAACAAGGATTAGCACAGTAAAACACACTGACACTCTCCCTACCTATAGTTTTCTGTCCCTAGAAAAAATGTTTTTTTAAAGATGGTTGATGATCAATGCTTTAGCACAGTATAGCACAAGGAGAATTTCCCTCACTGTCCTTCCCTGTCCCTAGAAACAAGGATTAGCACAGTAAAACACACTGACACTCTCCCTACCTATAGTTTTCTGTCCCTAGAAAAAATGTTTTTTTAAAGATGGTTGATGATCAATGCTTTAGCACAGTATAGCACAAGGAGAATTTCCCTCACTGTCCTTCCCTGTCCCTAGAAACAAGGATTAGCACAGTAAAACACACTGACACTCTCCCTACCTATAGTTTTCTGTCCCTAGAAAAAAAGTTTTTTTAAAGATGGTTGATGATCAATGCTTTAGCACAGTATAGCACAAGGAGAATTTCCCTCACTGTCCTTCCCTGTCCCTAGAAACAAGGATTAGCACAGTAAAACACACTGACACTCTCCCTACCTATAGTTTTCTGTCCCTAGAATAAATGTTTTTTTAAAGATGGTTGATGATCAATGCTTTAGCACAGTATAGCACAAGGAGAATTTCCCTCACTGTCCTTCCCTGTCCCTAGAAACAAGGATTAGCACAGTAAAACACACTGACACTCTCCCTACCTATAGTTTTCTGTCCCTAGAAAAAATGTTTTTTTAAAGATGGTTGATGATCAATGCTTTAGCACAGTATAGCACAAGGAGAATTTCCCTCACTGTCCTTCCCTGTCCCTAGAAACAAGGATTAGCACAGTAAAACACACTGACACTCTCCCTACCTATAGTTTTCTGTCCCTAGAAAAAATGTTTTTTTTAAAGATGGTTGATGATCAATGCTTTAGCACAGTATTGCACAAGGAGAATTTCCCTCACTGTCCTTCCCTGTCCCTACAAACAAGGATTAGCACACTAAAACACACTGACACTCTCCCTACCTATCCTTCTCTTTCCCTAAACTAAAGGAATCCAGGTTAAGCAAGAAAAAAAAAATGTCACTGTCCCTGCCTATGCTTCTCTTTCCCTGCTCCGGAACACACTACACTAGGCCGCCGTGTTGGCGGCCTTTTATAGTGTGGGGCGTGTACTAAACACCCTCAGCAATAATTGGCCACAGGCATCCTGCCTGTGGCCAATCATTGCTCTCCTCGCTGCCGGCGCTGTGATTGGCCAAGCATGCGGGGTCACAGTGCATGCTTGGCCAATCACAGCGCCTGGATGACACTGCGATGGCGTAGTGCATTGTGGGCCGTTCGCGTCATTCGAATTAGGCGCGAACGGCCCAAATCGTTCGATCTTCGTCGAACGATCGAACAGCCGATGTTCGAGTTGAACGTATGTTCGACTCGAACACCGAGCTCATCCCTACTGTATATAGCCCCATGGGATCTAGGTTGGATAATGGGATTTAGAACGATCTATTGAACATGCTTAGACAAAGAACTAGCGTCTTCATATTTGGTAATCTATAAAAAAAAGACAGGAAGAAACATGCCCAAAAATACTTGCAGCTGTAATTGCAGTGAAAGGTGGTTCTACAAAGTATTGACTTAGGGGGGGCTGAATACAAATGCACGCCACTTTTTTCACATATTTATTTGTAAAAAATTTGAAAAAACATTTATCATTTTCCTTTCATTTCACAATTATGTGCCACTTTGTGTTGATCTATCACATAAAATCCCAATAAAATACATTTACGTTTTTGGTTGTAACATGACAAAATGTGGAAAATTCCAAGGGGTATGAATACTTTTTCAAGGCACTGTATATTGGAGCATAGAAAAGAAAAACAAAAGAGAATCTCACAATATTTGTTTATACAACATAGTCCAAGAGATTTTTTTTTTTTTTTTATAGAAATAATAAAGTAATGCAAGCAATAACTATAAAAAAGGCAGTTCGCATGTCCATGCCTGTCTTTTTTTTTATAGATTACCAAATATAAAGACGCTAGTTCTTTGTCTAAGCATTTTCAATAGATCCTTCTAAATCCCATTATCCAGGCCAGATCCCATGGGGCTATATATTCTTATATCCTATACAATCAATAGTCATATTGTCTGAGATCTGGTCTCCTGAGGAAACCTTCCACAGAAAGCTTTTGAACATCTATGTACTTTAAATGACCAATTTGGTTCTGGAGAAAAATTTCCATGTACCTGCCTCATTTTATCATTTTATTTTTTGGATTGAGTAAGGTTGGTCTAATACCTCCGATTTTTGTGTTCTCTGTGTCCCTATTAGAAAAATTTTCATTCATCTCCTTTCCAAGTTTTACTAGTAAGTAAAGTATCGCAGACAGAGGAATTGTAATAGGTTCACAGAGAGCAATTAGAGTGTGATGGAAGTTTTTACCCTACTCAACTCTGTCCAAAAACATAATGTTCGATTCCAGCTCCCAGTCAATTGCAGTGCATTAAGCAGTAGCATTTTAACGTGCACTATATCAGGCATTGATGTGCATTGTGTTGGGGCAGCTCGTTCATTTTGAACTGTCTGCCAACACACCTCAAACTGGACCTTAGAGTATAAAAAAAAAGAATGAAAACCCTTCCACCACTTGTGGCCAACAGAGGTATAGAGATGCATTTCCTTTTTAGCCATTAGATGTACAGTATACCGTATATACTCGAGTATAAGCCAACCCGAATATAAGCTGAGGCACCTAATTTTACCACAAAAAAATGGGAAAACTTATTGACTCGAGTATAAGCCTAGGGTGTCCATCTCCATGCCTCACTGTGCCTCACTGTGTCCATGTGCATGCCTCACTGTATCCATGACTCACTGTGTCCATGCCTCACTGTGCCCATGCCTCACTGTGCCCATGCCTCACTGTGTCCATGACTAGACTGACGTTTAACATGGGGCTACATGTGTGCCAAGTTTGGGGTCCAGGGGACCTACGACCGGCCAGTACCGGGTCCCCAATGTCACCGGAGAAATTACCGTTTAACATGGGAGTCTATGGAAGGGGTGCCCAGTTTAAATGATTGTTGCTCCCCGGCCGTAGGTCCCCCGGACAACAAACTTTGCACACTTGTAGAGAAAGAGTGGGGCTATATGTGTGCCGGTACCGGGTCCAAAATCCGTGAGATCAGGCGCAAAAAGTTGACTGGAGTATAAGCCGAGGGGGGCATTTTCAGCACAAAAAAATGTGGTGAAAAACTCGGCTTATACTCGAGTATATACGGTATGTCAATTATATGAGCTCAAACATTAAAAAGAAAAATAACATAGTAGAGTTGCTGGGGGTTGCCTTACATCACACTATTTCTTAAAAGCAGCCATGATTTATTTTCTGACAGCTAATTAGTCTGCTTTCAAAGGGAAGCTCAGCAGGTACACAAAATGTTTACCATGCTGCATTTGAATTTACATTTATGTAAAAAAGTAGGTACACCCCATGACTTTTTCAACATATTTACACAAGCAAACATTAGAACTTTATTCAAATTGTGCCTACGGATAAAGAAGATATACTTGTATAAAACACAAGGAAAATTTGGCTTTTCAATTATCTATTCAGTCAATAATGCAACAGATGTAATGGTGTACTGTGAAAAAAAGTAAGTGCACCCTTGGCCTCAAAAGCTGGTATTGCACCCTTTAGTAGAAATCACTGCAAAATGTAAATATTCTTCCCTTGCTTGTTGTGTGTTTCCTTGGATGAACTACTCATTTAATATCCCTTACAACATTGCAATGGGATTCATATTCAAAACGAATCCAGCCCATAACCATCAATTACTTCTTTTTGAGCCACTCCTTGGTAGATTTGCTAGTGTACATCAGATCATTATTATGTTGAAAGATCAATTTCCAGTTCGTCTTTAACTTTTGTACACGTGGGGGTTGGTTTACTGAAGGAAAATAGACTGTTCGCTTTGCAAGGGAATTTGTCCCAGTGATTAGTAAATTATTTGAATCTCTGCTGACTTCTATCATCCAAACATGTGCAAACAAAAATGCTTTTTTGGGTATTTTTTCCAAAGGGAAATTTTGCTTCATGCTACTTTGTGCTACTTCTGTTGCAAAGTGCCTATTTGCCTTTAGTAAATCAACCCCTTTGCCTCACATGGTCATCAAGCACACTTTGATGTGATGCAGAATTCATAGTTAACATAATGGTTATAAACTGCCCAGGTCCCGAAGCAGCAAAGCCGCTTTAAACTACATCATGCTTCACAGTCGGTATGAGGTTTTTCCAGCTGAAAGCTGAGTTCCAGGCTAAAATCCAACTAGGTCATAAACAATACAGAATACAACCCCCCTCCTTGTTGGATATCTTTTTTTTTTCTTTTAGTCTTTTTCGTACCTTTTCTGCTGTTTTTTAGCTGGACTTCCGTCCTACCTACCTGCGGCAAGGTACGTCACTTTCATGACTGAATTAGGCCCTCCTTCTTCCCCCCGCTGCATTCTGGGACCTATGTGTGTCTCAGAAGATGACAGTAAAATTCAGAAAGCGCAGCGCGACTCGCACATGCGCAGTAGGAAACCAGCTGTGAAGCCTTTCCCCATAACTAGAATTATTATATATTATATATAAGAGAAGACAATCTAGAATGAAAATAACTCACTCCTTGGAATACAAAAACTGTCAGAAGCCTCAGTATTGTAATTGATCACTACCCAAACATATTTATCCTAAACAGTGGATTGAAACTATTTGATATCAATAAAAACCAGTCAGTCCGCAGTCAGCATAGCAGCAGAGGCCACAGATTCTTTCATCTTACAGCGCTGCATTTTCACAATATTTTATGCCATGCACACCCTCTTCCCAGTGGAAAGAAGACTGGATAATACAGAACATTTTGCTTAAATAAATAGAGAATAGGTGGACTACTGAGCATTAACACAATGCAAATTTCTAGTTCACATCTCTGCTGTGTTATTATATTTCCAGCATAATACTTTTTCTATTCAGACTTTTCCTTTCAGCTGGCTTCAGGGCAGAGTGAATTCCTCCTTTCGCAGTGTACTGATTTAAAGTGAATCTGTTTAACTCAGCAAAAACACAGACATGCTTAATAAATGTCTGTGTTTTTGTATCTTTTGTGTATATTTAACTGTATGATCTAAACTAGTGATGAATGGACTGCAATATTTCTGGGCCTCAAATACATTTTTCCCTGGAGGGCTGGAAATGTGTGATTGATACAGAGATTTGGGAAAAATACAAAGCATGAAGAGTCAATGCATTTATAACAAATTGTATTCAACATTAAAAAAACAGTGTTTTTCTGTGGGCTCCAGGGGGCCCCCTTCATCAGGGCTATAAAAAAGAGATACACAATATATATCCAAAAAAAGAAGTAACATTTGCTGTGTTGAAAAAAAAAAAAAAGTGTAATCTACTTATATATAAATGTGGGTCAAAACAGTTACAGTACACATGCAAAAAATATACTGTTGAGATAATAAAACCCAAGTCCCTCCCCCCTTTACAACTCCCACCCCACATGGCGTATCCCCACCGCAAAGACATTTAAATGCATACCTTTCCTCCCAGTGTCTTCGGCTGAGTTAGCTGTTCTTTGCTCTCTTCTTCCCCTGGCAGTGGTTGAGTCCTAAATGACATGGCAGTGCACTCTGCAGAATTCTTTTTGTTACCTCAAGATGGGTGCCAAGACTTAATACCCTTGGTTCACACTAAGTAGGTTAAATGATGCTGGTGATCATTGAACTCTGAAGAAGAGCAGCTCTGAATCAGGGGACAGCCCCAGAGATAGGGCAAGCAGGCAGATCCACATTTTTACGTTTGAAAAGCCTGTGAGAGATCCATTAAATTTACTCTTGCCTAAAGAAAAATTGTGCCTTACAAATTTTAATATATACATAACAGAGCTCATGACTATTATTTTGTTAATGTTATTCTAGTAGTGTTACAACCTCAGGTTGCAACATTACTAAAATAGGATTATTCAATGGCAGCCATGCACCAAAGCAGACCCTGTGTAATGTAAAGCCTGTCTATTGACTGAAAGCATGTACCGTATATACTCGAGTATAAGCCGAGATTTTCAGCACATTTTTTGTGCTGAAAATGCCCCCCTTGACTTATACTCGCGTCACCTTTTTGCGCCTGATCTCCCTGACGTTAGGGACCCGGTACTGGCCCACATGTAGCCCCACTCTTTCTCTACAAGTGTGAAAAGTTTGTTGTCCGGGGGACCTACGTTCGGGGAGCACCGATTTCTCAAAGCTGGGCATCCCTTCTATAGACTCCCATGTTAAACGGTAATTTCTCTGGTGACTTTGGGGACCCGGTTCTGGCCCCAAAACTTGGCACACATGTAGCCCCATTTGACCTCTATAAGTGTGCAAAGTTTTTAGTCTGGGGGACCTACAGCCGGGGAGCACCGATCTTTCAAAGCTGGGCACCCCTTCAATAGACTCCCATATTAAACGCCAGTCTAGTCATGGACACAGTGAGGCATGGGCACAGTGAGGCATGGACACAGTGAGGCATGGGCACAGTGAGGCATGGACACAGAGAGGCATGCACATGGACACAGTGAGGCATGGACACAGTGAGGCATGGGCACAGTGAGGCATGGACACAGTGAGGCATGGGCACAGTGAGGCATGGACACAGAGAGGCATGCACATGGACACAGTGAGGCAAAGTGAGGCATGCAGATGGACACCCTAGGCTTATACTCAAGTCAATAAGTTTTCCCAGTTTTTTTGTGGTAAAATTAGGTGCCTCGGCTTATATTCGGGTCGGCTTATACTCGAGTATATACAGTACTTATATTTTAATTTTACTTGGAAATGTTGAGAAAAGGGTTTTTAATCATTTTATTTTTTTATGTAGCCATGGTGAAGAGGGACCCCTGGAGTCCCAGAAACACATTGGCTTGTTTTTTGCTGAATACAGTTTATTGAAAACACCAAAAAAAGGCCTTAAACTCTTCATGTGTGGTGTGGCACTCCTCACTTTCCAGTCACTTTCATCCTGTTTAAAGCATCCTTGGATGTTTTTCTTTTGACTGTAAGTAGCCTATTTAGTTCTGTACCTGGCATATCTGGCTCCTGGGGCCAATCATCAGGCCATAGTTGTGTTAATGCAAAGAAAAACAAATGCAAGGTCAAAGACAATCCAATTGTGTATGCTTGCAGTCTATCATGTTAAAATAATTGAATTTAAAAAAGCACAAATAAATTGCAAATGTATTGTACCCTTCCTAGATCCAAATCCTAGAACATTTATTAACCACTTCCCTACAGGGCTTTTTATACCACTTCAATACCGGGCCTATTCTGGCACTTCTCTCCTACATGTACAAATCATCATTCTTTTGCTAGAAAATTACTCAGAACCCCGAAACATTATATATGTTTTTTTTTAGCAGACACCCTAGGGAATAAAATGTCGGTCGTTGCAACTTTTTATCTTGCACGGTATTTGCGCAATAATTTTTCAAACGCCTTTTTTGAGGGAAAAAAATTGTTTCATGAATTAAAAAATTAAAAAACAGTAAAGTTAGCCCAATTTTTTTGTAAAATATGAAAGCTTATGTGACGCCGAGTAAAAAGATACCTAACATGTCACGCTTTAAAATTGCGCACACTCATGGAATGGCGCCAAACTTCGGTACTTAAAAATCTCCATAGGCGACGCTTTGAAAATTTTTACAGGTGACCAGGTTAGAGTTACAGAGGAGGTCTAGTGCTAGAATTGTTGCACGCACTCTAACGCACGCGGCGATACCTCACATGTGTGGTTTGAACGGCGTTTACATATGCGGGCGGGACTTACGTGTGTGTTCGCTTCTAAGCGCGAGCTATTGGGGACGGGCGTTTTAAAAAAAAATATATATATATATATATATATATATTTTTTTTACTTATTTTTTTTTATTTTTACTATTTTTTTTACACTTTTTTTTTTGATCACTTTTATTCCTATTACAAGGAATGTAAACATCCCTTGTAATAGGAATGTGTGTGACAGGTCCTCTTTATGGAGAGATGCGGGGTCAATAAGACCCCACATCTCTCCTCCAGGCTGGAAAGCATGAGATCAGTAAAACATTTTTCACCGATCTCATACTTACTAGCCGCAATGGCGGCTTTGTTTACATTTGAGGACCCGGGCGTGACGTCATCACATCGCGCCCGGGTCCTCCGACGATCATAGAGATCACTGGTGACCATCTGGTCACCAGTCATCTCTATGCTCATCACGTGACCCACCAACGGCGCCGACGATTCTCTCCGGGTCCCCGATCGCACGGGAGAGCTCGGAGAAGCACCGGATGGCGGCGGGAGGGGGGGGGATGTCCCCTCCTGCCGCCTATAAGAACGATCAAGCGGCGGAACCGCCGCTATGATCATTATTATTGTGCGCAGGATCGCCGGCTGCAAACAAGGATATCTGAATGATGCCTCTAGCTGCAGGCATCATTCAGATATCCCCCCTCAAAGCGGAGGACGTCATATGACGTCCACCCGGAGGGAGAGGGGGTTCCTGCCGGCGTCATTCTGCTATGGCCCGGTATGGAAGGGGTTAATGATATTCGACCATGTATGTGAATACAGGTTGTCACTTCTCCGTGTAAAATAGCTGCAGAGGTGTCAGTTTTCTGTAGTCTCACACTACTTTAGTAATATACCGTAATCAGAGTGCATTCCTGGTTCAGCACCATGGACAGAGCAATGCTGTTTGCAGTGATACTGACGAAACATAAACTTCAGCGTGCAAATGTCAACCATGCAGATCAGACACTTGGGAGGAACATGTATTTATTTCTTTCAAAATAAATCTTTAGAAAGATAGCACTAATTGGGGTGAGTACACAAAAGGTGTACCACATGTATGATATGGTTTACTATACATTATTTTTATTATCTGAGTAGATGTATTGCATTGACTAATTATTTATCATTGAATTCATTCATTGACCATTATTAGGAATTCTGCCCGATATAACGGACTTTACTGCCCTAACAATTTCTTTAAACTTGTATATATGATTGAATAGGAGGAGGAACTGGAGGAAACAAGGGACCAGATGCTTTGAGAGTTGTTTTGACTGATTGCATTAGCCTTGGAAAACTCGTGTAAGGTTTTGATACAATGGAACCTAATTTCTGTAAAGATAGCCAAATACATACCAAACACATCATCACTATGTTTATAGGGTTGCTCTGCCCCTGGGATCCATGTTCCATATTTGGAAGTCAATCCTGCTTCTAATCTATAGACTATTTTACTTCCTCCATCAGCTCATCCCCCAGAGCTAGAACCTTTTGTATCAATTGAGCCTCCCTTTTAGATTGTAAGCTCTAATGAGCAGGGCCCTCTGATTCCTTTTGTACCAAATTGTAATTTATCTTATCACTGCTTTCATTTTGTAAAGCACTGCGCAAACTGTTGGCGCTATATAAATCCTGAATAATAAATAATAATAACAGAGGAAATAGCAGGCATCTAGCAGTGCTTGTTCTTAAACAGAACTTTTAAAATCTTAAAATACTTAACACATCATGTTTAAAGCAATTTGTCATGAAAAAAAGCTGCTTATGTAATTCTAGCTGGTTTTAACCACTTCAACACCGGGCTTTTTATACCACCTCAATACCGGGCCTATTCTGGCACTTCTCTCCTACATGTACAAATCATCATTCTTTTGCTAGAAAATTACTCAGAACCCCAAAACATTATATATGTTTTTTTAGCAGACACCCTACGGAATAAAATGACGGTCATTGCACGGTATTTGCGCAATTATTTTTCAAACGCCTTTTTTTTGTTAAAAAAATGGTTTCATGAATTAAAAAATAACAAAACAGTAAAGTTAGCCCAATTTTTTTGTAAAATATGAAAGATGATGTTACGCCAAGTAAATAGATACCTAACATGTCACGCTTTAAAATTGTGCACACTCATGGAATGGCGCCAAACTTTCGTACTTAAAAATCTCCATAGACGACACTTTGAAAATTTTACAGGTTACCAGTTTAGAGTTACAGAGGAGGTCTAGTGCTAGAATTGTTGCACATGCTCTAAAACACGCGGCGATACCTCACATGTGTGGTTTGAAGGGCGTTTACATATGTGGGTGGGACTTACGTGTGCGTTCGCTTCTGATCGCAAGCTACCGAGGACAGGGGAGTTTAAAAATATATATATATTTATATATATATATTTTTTTACTTAATTTTTTTATTTTTACACTTTTTTTTTCATTTTTTTTTTTTTGATCACTTTCATTCCTATTATAAGGAATGTAAACATCCCTTGTAATTGGAATGTGTGTGACAGGTCCTCTTTATGGAGAGATGCAGGGTCAATAAGACCCCACATCTCTCCTCCAGGCTAAAAAGCATGAGATTGTGAAAAGTATTTCACCGATTTCATGTTTACTAGCCGCAATCGCGGCTTTGTTTACTTCTGAGAACCCGGGCGTGACGTCATCACATCACGCCCGGGCCTCTGATGGTCATAGAGATGACTGGTGACCATCTCACCACCAGTCATCTCTATGCTTCCTATCCGGCACCGGAATAATAATTCTCCGGGCCCCCCGATGGCACGGGAGAGCCCGGAGAAGCACCGGATGGCAGCGGGGGTGGGGGGGAGGTCCCCTCCCGCTGCCTATAAGAACGATCAAGTGGTGGAACTGCCGCTATGATCGTTCTTATGGTGCGCAGAATTGCCGGCAGAAGACAAGGATATCTGAATGATGCCTCTAGCTGCAGGCATCATTCAGATATCCCCCCACAAAGCCCAGGACGTCATATGACGTGCACCCAGGATGGGAGATCCCATCTGTGGACATCATATGACTATGGGCGGTATTGAAGTGGTTAACATTGAACCTCTGGCTTGAACACTTTCTGCATTATTAGCCCAGACCAAGTATACAAAGCAAGAATTCTAACTTTGCTCTGCTTTCCCTTGCTGCATTATTTTCCCAGGTCAGGGACTTAGAAGACATTATGAGCCAGAGGCAGCCTAGAAACCATTATTTTCATAAAGAGAGCAAGAATGGCGGCCCACCTATTTTTCTCATGACAGGTCTACTTTAAAGCATAGCTCTTTGTAATACAAGGTCGATTTAAAAGATGACAACTGAGCATTAATTGGATGCTGTGGCCAACAACCCACACTACTATATATAAAAAAAACTAATAAACTTTAACATCTTTTTGGTTTAAGTGGAATGTCATGTTGTTATCAGGGACCTGATCTATCAGGGGCTTTTTTGTAATTGTTATTAGTAAGTTTGGAACAAATATAGTAATCCCTGATGTCTCTGTGTTTGGGTTATGTTCATAACTGATTATTAGTGATGAGCCGAACACCCCCGGGTTCGGTTCGCACCAGAACCCGCGAACGGACCGAAAGTTCGAACGAACATTAGAACCCTATTAAATACAATGGATGCGAACGTTCGAATTCTAAAGTGCTAATTATAACAACTATTATGCATGTTATTGTCTTAAAAAGGGTTTGGGAACCCGGGTTCTGCACCAGGGGACATGTATCAATGCAAAAAGAAGTTTTAAAAACGGTCGTTTTTCGGGAGCAGTCATTTTAATGATGCATAAAGTGAAAAAAAAAAAGTCAAATATTCCTTTAAATATCGTACCTGGGGGGTGTCTAAAGTATGCCTGTGAAGTGCCACGTGTTTCCCGTGTTTAGAACTGTCCCTGCACAAAATGACACTTCTAAAGGAAAAAAAAGCCATTTAAAACTGCTTGCGGCTTTAATGTAATGTCTGGTCCCGGTAATATGGATGAAATTCTTTAAGAAAAATGGCATAGCTACCCCATGACCCCCCCCTACCCCAGCCCATTACCAGCCCCTTTGGGTCTTGTATGGATATTAAGGGGAACCCCGCACATAAAATAAAAAAGGCCCTATATACTCTGAACAGCCCTATACAGGCGGTGCATACAAGACAGGGACTGTAGGTTTGTTCTTATGTAGAATCTGTTTGTAATTTTGAACAGGTACATTGTTGAAGTGTAGCTCCAGACCAAAAATCTATTTTTAAACTTTTTGGAAAACATAGGTAAGGGTTATCACCCCTGTAACATTTGTTTTGCTGTCTGTGCCCCTGTTCAGAACATTTCACCTCACTTTCCGTCCCAATGACAACTGTTTTTGAAATGTGGTGTTTTTCTTGAAACAAGGATTGCTGATAAAGCATCAGTACAGAGGAGACACCTTTCTCCCATATTTATTCTTACAGGAGAGAATTTTCCTTCCTAGTGGTAGATTTCCTCTCACTTCCTGTTGTCTTCTTGCGTTTGCAAGTAGGAGTCGTTTGTAAGTTGGATGTTTGAAAGTAGGGACCTGCCGTATATACTCTGCAGAAATAGGCCCCTTAGTTGTTGGTGTTGGCACAACACTGTAAGCACTCACAGTTACTCTTGGTTGGTGCTGGAACGCCCTGCTGTCAACTATTATATCAGGAATTTTAATTACATATAATTGTTGAACAGTGGTAGTAAAAATTGGGCCTTTGATGGTGGTGCTGGTGCCACAACACTGTAAGCCCTGACAGTTACTCTTGGTGGGTGCAGCAATGGGCCCTGCTGTGAATTATTAGATCAAGAATTGTAATTACATGCCCCTGTTGAACAGGGGCTGAAAAATTGGGCCTTAGGCACTGGTGGCACAACACTGCAACCCCTCACAGATACTGTACTTGGAGCACAGCAATGAGCCCTGTTGCAAAGTATTGCTTCAAAAATTGTAATGACACGCCCCTGTTAAACAGGGGCTGAAAAATTGGGCCTTAGGCACTGGCGGCACAACACTGCAACTCCTCACAGATACTGTACTTGGAGCACAGCAATGAGCCCTGTTGCAAAGTATTGCTTCAAAAATTGTAATGACACGCCCCTGTTAAACAGGGGCTGAAAAATTGGGCCTTAGGCACTGGTGGCACAACACTGCAACTCCTCACAGATACTGTACTTGGAGCACAGCAATGAGCCCTGTTGCAAAGTATTGCTTCAAAAATTGTAATTACACGCCCCTGTTAAACAGGGGCTGAAAAATTGGGCGTTAGGCACTGGTGGCGGCACCCATAAACAAAAATGATCTTACAAGCTATCATCATCAATCGTATCATTGAGGTCTCGGAGGAGGAGGATAGCCAGTCAACATAACAGCACAGGCACTCAGCATCAGCATCAGTCTTGAAGGGATGTGACATGTTAAAATCAATTAGTCTGTTATATCAGCATCAGGTGTGTGGTAGCTGGTGGTGATCCAAGACTGGTTCATCTTGATGAAAGTCAGTCGATCAACCGAGTCGGTGGACAGGCGCACCCTGTGATCCGTGACAAATCCTCCAGCAGCACTGAATGTGCGTTCCGAAAGAACGCTGGATGCAGGACAGGCCAGTAGCTCAATTGCATACTGTGCAAGCTCTGGCCAGTGATCCATCCTCAAGACCCAGTAAGCCAGAGGATTTTCGGTGGGGAAGGTGTCCAAGTCTGACCTTGCCCCTAGATATTCCTGCACCATGTTTATCAGACGCTGGCGATGGTTGCTGGAACCGATCATACTTTGGGGCTGCGGACTAAAGAATTGTCTGAACGCATCGGTCAGACGGCCACCTTCCCCACCGCTCCTTCTTTGACTGGCCGAAGCCTCAGCAACTCGTTGTCCAGGACCAGGAGTTTGCAACCTCCCAGTCTCTGGGAACGCGTTGCACAGACCTTTCTGCAAGGCCTCCCGGAGTTGTCTCATCCTCTGCTCCCTCTGCGACGGTAACATAAGGTCCGCAACCTTACCCTTGTACCGTGGATCAAGGAGAGTGGCCAGCCAGTAATGGTCCCTCTCCTTGATCCGAAGAATACGAGGATCCTTCCGCAGACTTTGCAGGATCAGGGAGGCCATGCAGCGTAGGTTTGCTGAGGCATTCGCTCCGGAGTCCTCTGGGTCACTAAGGACGACATGATCCGCAGCCACCTCCTCCCAGCCACGTACAAGTCCACTGGTTTCTTGGGACTGTAAATCATCCCTAAAAGACTGCTGCTGATGATGCTGAGTGCCAGCCTCCACCTCCATGCTGACACAATCCTCCTCCTCCTCCTCCTCCTCCTCCTCCTCTTCCTGTGCGATGGGTGGGACAGAAGGAACACTGTTTGGGTAAAGGGGGCCTTGAGAGGCAAGGAAGTCCTCCTCTTCCTGCCTCTGTTCTGCCTCAAGTGCCCTGTCCATTATTCCACGCAGCGTGTGCTCCAACAGGTGGACAAGAGGTACAGTGTCACTGATGCATGCACTGTCACTGCTCACCATCCTCGTGGCCTCCTCAAATGGTGCCAGGACAGTGCATGCATCCCTGATCATGCCCCACTGGCGTGGAGAAAAAAAACCAAGCTCCCCTGACCCTGTCCTGGTGCCGTAGTCGCACAGGTACTCATTGATGGCCCTCTGCTGCGTGTGCAGCCGCTGCAGCATGGCCAACGTTGAGTTCCACCTGGTGGGCATGTCACATATAAGGCGGTTCTTGGGCAGGTTCAACTCCTTTTGCAGCTCAGCCAGGCGAGCACTGGCATTATAAGATCTGCGGAAATGCACACAGACTTTCCTGGCCTGCCTCAGGACATCCTGTAAGCCCGGGTACCTGCCCAAGAAGCGCTGCACCACCAGGTTAAGGACGTGAGCCACACAGGGCACATGGGTCAGTTGTCCCTGTCGGAGGGCGGAGAGGAGGTTGGTGCCATTGTCGCAAACCACCATTCCTGGCTTAAGCTGGCGTGGCGTCAACCACCTCTCGGCCTGGCCCTGCAGAGCAGACAGGACCTCTGCCCCAGTGTGGCTTCTGTCCCCCAAACACACCAGCGCAAGCACGGCATGGCATCTTTTTGCCTGCGTACTTGCGTAGCCCCGTGAACGGCTACGGAGCACCGCTGGTTCATAGGACAAACCACAGGAAGAGGCCATGGAGGAAGAAGAAGAGGAGGGGGTGGAGGAGAGAGGTGTGTCACAACCAGTAGTAGCATTTTGGAGGCGTGGCGGTGGGACAACCTCCAACACTACTGCACCTTGTCCTGAATCCTTCCCAGCTGCCAAAAGAGTGACCCAATGGGCCGTGAAAGAAAGGTAACGTCCCTGTCCATGCCTGCTGGACCATGAGTCAGCGGTAATATGCACCTTACCGCTGACCGCCCTGTCCAGCGAGGCCAAGACATTGCCTTCCACATGCCGGTAGAGAGCCGGAATAGCCTTCCGTGAGAAAAAGTGGCGTTTGGGAACCTGCCACTGAGGAACCGCACATTGCACAAACTCACGGAAGGGGGCCGAGTCTACCAACTGAAAAGGCAGCAGTTGAAGCGCTAGCAATTTAGCCAAGCTAGCATTCAACCGCTGGGCATGTGGATGGCTGGGAGTGAACTTCTTTCGACGGTCCAGCAGCTGGGGCAGGGAAATTTGCCTGCTAGAATCGGACGTCGGTGTACTGCTAGCAGAGTGGCCGCAAGTACTTGGCTGTGACACACCTAATTCTACACCTTCATTCCTCTCAGTGCATGTTTCAGAGAGGACTGAAGTTATAGTGGGGTTGGAGATCCCAGCTGATGCGGTGCAAGGAGAGGTCCGCTTTGTTCTTTGGTGTGGGTCTTTGAGGTAGGCTTGCCAACGAGCTGCATGGCAGGTCAACATATGTCTGGTCAGGCATGTGGTACCCAAGCGGCTGATGTTTTGGCCACGCGATATACGCTTGAGACATATGTTGCAAACAGCAGCTGTGCGATCTGATGCACTAGCCTCAAAAAAGGCCCACACCAAAGAACTTTTTGAATGACGGGCAGAGGCAGCGCCCTGCACAGGCGGAGCTCTGCGGTGTGATTCCGTCGGTGTACTGCCCTTACGCTGGCCACCAAAGGGCATCCTGCCTCGTTGGAGATGTGCCTCCTCCTCATCCTCCTCCTCCTCCTCTCTCCTATTAGGCACCCACGTGGAGTCAGTGACCTCATCATCCCCTCCCTCCTCATCACTGGAGGCAATCTGGCAGTATGCTGCAGCTGCTGGAACATGACTGCCAGATTGGTGTCCTTCTTGAGCATCCCCTCTGTCTGCTCTCACGCTACTGCCTTCCTCTAGCTGGGTTTCATCATCAGACCCTTCGAAACGCTGGGCATCCTCCTGGAGCATGTACCCAACACTGTGCTGAAACAGTTCGGGGGACTCCTCAGGAGGAGGACATGGTGGGTCTAGGGAAGGAGTGACTGATGATTTGTCTGACATTGATACCAGGGAAGACGACGCTTTGGCAGCTGCTTTTCCAGTACCCTGAGCCTGGGTGAGAGAGGATGAGGAGGAGGAGGAGGGCTTGGTCATCCACTCTACCAAGTCTTCGGCATGATGTGGCTCAACATGTCCAGCTGCCGAAAAGAAGGACAAGCGTGTCCCATGGCCATGTGCTGATGACAATGCACCGCGTCCACGACCAGCACTGTTGCCCCCAGACACAGAGCCTGCTTGCCCTCTTTTATTGCCTCCTGACTGTCTGCCTCTCCTTGTTTGCCTTCCAGACATTCTAATAGATGGCCTGCAGGGAGATGGGAAAAAAGCAATAAGGGCTACCTTCAGGTGTCCTTCTCTGTCCCTTGAAACAAGGACTTTCACAGTGAAAGAAACTGACACTCTCCCTACCTACAGTTTTCTGTCCCTAGAAAAAATATTTTTTTTAAGCACAATATAGCACAAGGACAATTCACTCACTGTCCTTACAGGTCCCTGGAAACAAGGACTTGCAGAGTGAAAGAAAAAAAACACTCTCCCTACCTACAGTTTTCTGTCCCTAGAAAAAATGTTTTTTTTAATCACAATATAGCACAAGGACAATTCACTCACTGTCCTTACAGGTCCCTGGAAACAAGGACTTGCAGAGTGAAATAAACTGACACTCTCCCTACCTACAGTTTTCTGTCCCTAGAATAAATGTTTTTTTTAAGCACAATATAGCACAAGGACAATTCACTCACTGTCCTTACAGGTCCCTGGAAACAAGGACTTGCAGAGTGAAATAAACTGACACTCTCCCTACCTACAGTTTTCTGTCCCTAGAAAAAATGTTTTTTTTAATCACAATATAGCACAAGGACAATTCACTCACTGTCCTTACAGGTCCCTGGAAACAAGGACTTGCAGAGTGAAATAAACTGACACTCTCCCTACCTACAGTTTTCTGTCCCTAGAATAAATGTTTTTTTTAAGCACAATATAGCACAAGGACAATTCACTCACTGTCCTTCCAGGTCCCTGGAAACAAGGACTTGCAGAGTGAAAGAAAAAAAACACTCTCCCTACCTACAGTTTTCTGTCCCTAGAAAAAATGTTTTTTTTAATCACAATATAGCACAAGGACAATTCACTCACTGTCCTTACAGGTCCCTGGAAACAAGGACTTGCAGAGTGAAAGAAAAAAAACACTCTCCCTACCTACAGTTTTCTGTCCCTAGAAAAAATGTTTTTTTTAATCACAATATAGCACAAGGACAATTCACTCACTGTCCTTACAGGTCCCTGGAAACAAGGACTTGCAGAGTGAAAGAAACTGACACTGTCCCTACCTACAGTTTTCTGTCCCTAGAATAAATGTTTTTTTTAAGCACACTATAGCACAAGGACAATTCACTCACTGTCCTTACAGGTCCCTGGAAACAAGGACTTGCAGAGTGAAAGAAAAAAAACACTCTCCCTACCTACAGTTTTCTGTCCCTAGAAAAAATGTTTTTTTTAATCACAATATAGCACAAGGACAATTCACTCACTGTCCTTACAGGTCCCTGGAAACAAGGACTTGCAGAGTGAAATAAACTGACACTCTCCCTACCTACAGTTTTCTGTCCCTAGAATAAATGTTTTTTTTAAGCACAATATAGCACAAGGACAATTCACTCACTGTCCTTACAGGTCCCTGGAAACAAGGACTTGCAGAGTGAAAGAAAAAAAACACTCTCCCTACCTACAGTTTTCTGTCCCTAGAAAAAATGTTTTTTTTAATCACAATATAGCACAAGGACAATTCACTCACTGTCCTTACAGGTCCCTGGAAACAAGGACTTGCAGAGTGAAAGAAAAAAAACACTCTCCCTACCTACAGTTTTCTGTCCCTAGAAAAAATGTTTTTTTTAATCACAATATAGCACAAGGACAATTCACTCACTGTCCTTCCAGGTCCCTGGAAACAAGGACTTGCAGAGTGAAAGAAACTGACACTGTCCCTACCTACAGTTTTCTGTCCCTAGAATAAATGGTTTTTTTAAGCACACTATAGCACAAGGACAATTCACTCACTGTCCTTACAGGTCCCTGGAAACAAGGACTTGCAGAGTGAAAGAAAAAAAACACTCTCCCTACCTACAGTTTTCTGTCCCTAGAAAAAATGTTTTTTTTAATCACAATATAGCACAAGGACAATTCACTCACTGTCCTTACAGGTCCCTGGAAACAAGGACTTGCAGAGTGAAAGAAAAAAAACACTCTCCCTACCTACAGTTTTCTGTCCCTAGAAAAAATGTTTTTTTTAATCACAATATAGCACAAGGACAATTCACTCACTGTCCTTACAGGTCCCTGGAAACAAGGACTTGCAGAGTGAAATAAACTGACACTCTCCCTACCTACAGTTTTCTGTCCCTAGAATAAATGTTTTTTTTAAGCACAATATAGCACAAGGACAATTCACTCACTGTCCTTACAGGTCCCTGGAAACAAGGACTTGCAGAGTGAAATAAACTGACACTCTCCCTACCTACAGTTTTCTGTCCCTAGAAAAAATGTTTTTTTTAATCACAATATAGCACAAGGACAATTCACTCACTGTCCTTACAGGTCCCTGGAAACAAGGACTTGCAGAGTGAAATAAACTGACACTCTCCCTACCTACAGTTTTCTGTCCCTAGAATAAATGTTTTTTTTAAGCACAATATAGCACAAGGACAATTCACTCACTGTCCTTCCAGGTCCCTGGAAACAAGGACTTGCAGAGTGAAAGAAAAAAAACACTCTCCCTACCTACAGTTTTCTGTCCCTAGAAAAAATGTTTTTTTTAATCACAATATAGCACAAGGAAAATTCACTCACTGTCCTTACAGGTCCCTGGAAACAAGGACTTGCAGAGTGAAAGAAAAAAAACACTCTCCCTACCTACAGTTTTCTGTCCCTAGAAAAAATGTTTTTTTTAATCACAATATAGCACAAGGACAATTCACTCACTGTCCTTCCAGGTCCCTGGAAACAAGGACTTGCAGAGTGAAAGAAACTGACACTGTCCCTACCTACAGTTTTCTGTCCCTAGAATAAATGTTTTTTTTAAGCACACTATAGCACAAGGACAATTCACTCACTGTCCTTACAGGTCCCTGGAAACAAGGACTTGCAGAGTGAAAGAAAAAAAACACTCTCCCTACCTACAGTTTTCTGTCCCTAGAAAAAATGTTTTTTTTAATCACAATATAGCACAAGGACAATTCACTCACTGTCCTTACAGGTCCCTGGAAACAAGGACTTGCAGAGTGAAAGAAAAAAAACACTCTCCCTACCTACAGTTTTCTGTCCCTAGAAAAAATGTTTTTTTTAATCACAATATAGCACAAGGACAATTCACTCACTGTCCTTACAGGTCCCTGGAAACAAGGACTTGCAGAGTGAAATAAACTGACACTCTCCCTACCTACAGTTTTCTGTCCCTAGAATAAATGTTTTTTTTAAGCACAATATAGCACAAGGACAATTCACTCACTGTCCTTCCAGGTCCCTGGAAACAAGGACTTGCAGAGTGAAATAAACTGACACTCTCCCTACCTACAGTTTTCTGTCCCTAGAAAAAATGTTTTTTTTAATCACAATATAGCACAAGGACAATTCACTCACTGTCCTTACAGGTCCCTGGAAACAAGGACTTGCAGAGTGAAATAAACTGACACTCTCCCTACCTACAGTTTTCTGTCCCTAGAATAAATGTTTTTTTTAAGCACAATATAGCACAAGGACAATTCACTCACTGTCCTTCCAGGTCCCTGGAAACAAGGACTTGCAGAGTGAAAGAAAAAAAACACTCTCCCTACCTACAGTTTTCTGTCCCTAGAAAAAATGTTTTTTTTAATCACAATATAGCACAAGGACAATTCACTCACTGTCCTTCCAGGTCCCTGGAAACAAGGACTTGCAGAGTGAAATAAACTGACACTCTCCCTACCTACAGTTTTCTGTCCCTAGAATAAATGTTTTTTTTAAGCACAATATAGCACAAGGACAATTCACTCACTGTCCTTACAGGTCCCTGGAAACAAGGACTTGCAGAGTGAAAGAAAAAAAACACTCTCCCTACCTACAGTTTTCTGTCCCTAGAAAAAATGTTTTTTTTAATCACAATATAGCACAAGGACAATTCACTCACTGTCCTTCCAGGTCCCTGGAAACAAGGACTTGCAGAGTGAAATAAACTGACACTCTCCCTACCTACAGTTTTCTGTCCCTAGAATAAATGTTTTTTTTAAGCACAATATAGCACAAGGACAATTCACTCACTGTCCTTAGAGGTCCCTGGAAACAAGGACTTGCAGAGTGAAAGAAAATAAACACTCTCCCTACCTACAGTTTTCTGTCCCTAGAAAAAATGTTTTTTTTTAAGCACAATATAGCACAAGGACAATTCACTCACTGTCCTTCCAGGTCCCTGGAAACAAGGACTTGCAGAGTGAAAGAAAAAAAACACTCTCCCTACCTACAGTTTTCTGTCCCTAGAAAAAATGTTTTTTTTAATCACAATATAGCACAAGGACAATTCACTCACTGTCCTTACAGGTCCCTGGAAACAAGGACTTGCAGAGTGAAAGAAACTGACACTCTCCCTACCTACAGTTTTCTGTCCCTAGAATAAATGTTTTTTTAAGCACAATATAGCACAAGGACAATTCACTCACTGTCCTTCCAGGTCCCTGGAAACAAGGACTTGCAGAGTGAAAGAAACTGACACTGTCCCTACCTACAGTTTTCTGTCCCTAGAATAAATGTTTTTTTTAAGCACACTATAGCACAAGCACAAAACACACTGACACTCTCCCTACCTATCCTTCTCTTTCCCTAAACTAAAGGAATCCAGGTTAAGCAAGAAAGAAATAACAGTCACTGTCCCTGCCTATGCTGCTCTATCCCTGCTCCGGAACACACTACACTAGGCCGCCGTGCTGGCGGCCTTTTATAGTGTGGGGCGTGTACTAAACACCCTCAGCAATAATTGGCCACAGGCATCCTGCCTGTGGCCAATCATTGCTCTCCTCGCTGCCGGCGCTGTGATTGGCCAAGCATGCGGGGTCACAGTGCATGCTTGGCCAATCACAGCGCCTGGATGACACTGCGATGGCGTAGTGCATTGTGGGCCGTTCGCGTCACTCGAATTTGGCGCGAACGGCCCAAATCGTTCGATCTTCGTCGAACGATCGAACAGCCGATGTTCGAGTCGAACGTATGTTCGACTCGAACACGAAGCTCATCCCTACTGATTATATGTCTTTCAGAGTTCACAAACTAGTAACTAGCAGAAAGGGTTATTTTTTATTTTAGCTGTCTTCATCCTCAAGAACGAAGATAGGCAGGTCTCTTAACAGACATAATCAGATTGTCGTGTGGCTTAAAGCGGAGTTCCACCCAATTTTTTTACTTTTTTTTATTCCACTCCTCACCCCCTTACATGCCACATTTGGCATGTGATTTTTTTGGGGGGGGAGTGGGGGCTTCAGTAGGAGTGGGACTTCCTGTCCCACTTCCTCCTTCCGCCCTGGAGCCGCCTAGGCGATACCTCATATCGCCTTGTGGCAGCTCCTCCCTGTAGGCGATCACCTGGGACGTGACAGGTCCCAGGCGATCGCCTGTCCACTCACAGAGCGCTGCGCCGTTCGCGCATGCGCAGTGAGTGCCCGGCCGTGAAGCCGAAAGCTGTCACGGCCGGGTGCCCACACTGTGAATGGATGCGCCGGCGGAGGAGGGGGGAGAGGAGCGGAGCTCCAGGCGGCGCGTCGCTGGACAGTGGAGCAGGTAAGTGTATGTTTATTAAAAGCCAGCAGCTACACTTTTTGTAGCTGCTGACTTTTAATAAACATAAAAAAAGGGTGGAACTCCGCTTTAAGATGCTTGCCTTCCACTATGCAGAAGAAGGAAGAGGAAAGGGCCTCAGGTGGTGAAAGAAAAAAAAAAAAAGAGAAAATAAAAAGTCCCTTTAAGGGCAGAACTGCTTTTTTTTGTAATGTGTATTCACTTTTTTAACACAATGGGTTTATTTACTAAAGCTGGAGAGTGCAAAATCAGGCTCACTTCTGCATAGAAACCAATCAGCTTCTAACCTCAGCTTGTTCAATTAAGCTTTGGCAATAAAACCTGGAAGCTGATTGGTTTCTATGCAGAAGTGAGCCTGGATTTGCACTCTCCAGCTTTAGTAAATAAATGTCTAATTCCTGTTATGTAAATTTCGAAACTGCAGACTGTCCTTACATCTAACCATTTTATGTTTCACACATCTTTGCATAATATCATTCCTGCTAAAGCCATTGTGCTGTGCAAGCAATTACCGTGAATCTGATTTGAAAGTATTTCCTTAAAGATGCTCTGCCATGTGATGCTATTTGTCCTAATTAGTTTTATGATGTCTAATTGTTAAATAGCCATAGAGATGGAATTAGAATGAGATAATTATATCTTTCCAAAAGTATATTTCATTGCTAATTTTGTGGTCAATTTAAAAATCAATTACAACCAAGTTAACTGAACAAGTTTCCATTATGTCTGCAGCATACTGATCAGTTTAGTGTTTAACAAGAGGCTTATTATGAAGTCTGAACACTTCTTCACATTCCTAAAAATCTAGTAGAATTGAGTTTTAAGAGGTATTTCACAGCAGTAATGAATAGTGGATAGAACAGAAGTTAGGGTACATGGGTTTGCATGCTCTGAATGTTTAACTAATTGAGTACTGGCCTGCATATACCCTTCCTAAGCCACTTTAAATTTTTCAGTCTTTTATTTATTAATTTCATACAAAAGTATAACCAAATACGTTTTATATAATCTTTTAGACACATATAGATCTTTCTTTATTTTGGTGGTATTTAATAACCAGAGGTTTTTTTTTTGGTGTTTTTTTAATTTGTTACTATAAAGCAAAAAAAATGTAATTTAAATTAAAAAAAAGCTTAAAAATTCCTTACTTTCTTTTATAAAACATAGCAAACAAAAATAGCAGAACAGTACGAACACCCACTCCACAAAGGCAGAGGAATGAAGAAACTTGCAGAGCTGTGCTGTGAATAGACAAGCTCTCTGATAATAGGATTTTTATAACAGCTTACCTGTAAAATCCTTTTCTTGGAGTACATCACGGGACACAGAGCGACATAGTCATTACTAATGGGTTATATAGTTACCGTCAGGTGCTGGCACTGGCAACTTCCAAAACCGGAAGTACCCTCCCCTATATAAGCCCCTCCCATCCGGGAGCACCTCAGTTTTGTAGCAAAGCAATAAGTGTCCCCAAAGAGGGGCGGGAGCTCTGTGTCCCGTGATGTACTCCAAGAAAAGGATTTTACAGGTAAGCTGTTATAAAAATCCTATTTTCTTTCTCGTACATCACGGGACACAGAGCGACATAGTCATTACTAATGGGATGTCCTAAAGCAATGCCAAATGAGGGGGGGGATACACCATATATAAGCTGAGCGCTATCAGACATGAGGATCTTTTGCGGCCTGCAACACACTGCGCCCAAAGGCGACATCCTCCTGACTTCTAACGTCCACCTGGTAGAACCTAGTAAACGTGTGTACTGAAGACCATGTTGCGGCCTTACAGACTTGAGCCAGGGAGGCCTGGTGATGCACTGCCCATGAAGTTCCAACTGCTCTCGTGGAGTGCGCCCTAACTTTGAACGGAGGCGGTCTACTTCTCAAGCTATAGGCTTGTATTATGACCTGTCGAATCCACTTGGCTAAAGTAGATTTTGACGCTGCCTGACCCTTTCTGGGGCCTTCCGGCAGAATAAACAAAGTATCCGTTCTGCGAATCTGAGCAGTGGCTTTTAGATAAGCTTTAACTGCTCTTACTACATCCAAAGAATGCAATAACTTTTCCTCTACCGAAGTAGGCTTGGGGAGAAAAGAAGGAAGAACCACATCTTGGTTCAAATGAAAACTCGATACCACCTTAGGAAGAAAGGCTGGATGAGGACGTAACACTACTCTGTCCTTATGGATAACCAGATATGGCTCCTTACAGGACATAGCTGCTAATTCCGATACTCTTTTAGCCGAACAAATGGCTACTAGAAAAATCAATTTCCTGGTGAGAAGCACCAAGGAAATATGCTGTAATGGTTCAAATGGTTGTTTCTGTAGAACCGACAGAACCAAGTTTAGATCCCATGGACATATGGGAATATTAACCGGAGGACTAATACGCATCACTCCTTGTATAAAGGCTTTGACTAGTGAATGCGAAGTCAAGGGCCTTTGAAAAAATATTGACAAGGCCGAAATCTGACCCTTGATAGTACTCAAGGCAAGCTTCCTATCTACAGCCCACTGTAGGAAGTCCAGAATCCTACCTATTACGTACTTATGTGGATGCCATTTCTTGGCCTCACACCATGCGATGTACGCCTTCCAGATTCTATAGTAGATCTGCCTGGATACCGGCTTCCTGGCATTGATCATGGTAGATACCACAGCATTAGAGAGCCCTCTCTTTTTTAGAATGTGGGCTTCAATAGCCAGGCCGTCAAACCTAGGGCTGGTAAGGAAGGGTGGTATATCGGTCCTTGCGAAAGCCGGACGACGTGGGAGAGTCCAAGGACTCCCCACTGAAATTTTACAATCTCCGCGTACCACGCTCTTCGGGGCCACGCTGGAGCCACCGGAATCACTGGTTTCTTTTCTACCCTGATTCTGCGGAGTAATCGAGGTAACCATTGGCGGTGTGAATGCATATATCAGCTTGAACTGATCCCAAGGGAACACTAGGGCATCCGAGCCGCAAGCTAGGGGATCCCTTGTCCGAGAGACAAACCTGTCCCCCTTTGCGTTGAATCTGGATGCTAGAAGATCTACATCCGATGTTCCCCACCGCTGACATATTGTCCAGAAAACCTCGGGGTGAAGGGACCCTTCCTCTGGGCCTAATTGCTGGCGACTTAGAAAGTCCGCCTTCCAATTCTCCACTCCTGGAATGAATACCGCAGATATGGCTGGGACATATTTTTCTGCCCATTTCAGGATGTAATTTACTTCCCTCTGGGCTGCACGACTCCTGGTGCCCCCCTGATGATTGATATATGCCACTGCTGTGGCATTGTCTGATTGAATTCTGACAGGGGACCCTTGGAGTTTGGATGTCCATGCTACTAGGGCATACCGGGCTGCTCGTATCTCTAAGAGATTGATGGGCAGGGCCTTTTCTGCATCCGACCATCTGCCCTGGAGAGACTATTGCTCCAATACTGCTCCCCAGCCTATAAGGCTGGCATCTGTAGTGACCACCTTCCAAGAAATCGGACTGAAGGATTTCCTTTTTTCCAGATTCTGGGGAACCAACCACCAACGGAGGCTCTTGCGAACGGAAGGGGACAAGGACATTGTAAGTCTAGGGCCTGAACTTTTTTGTTCCAGGCTGACAGTATGGCCCCTTGCAAATTCCTTGAATGGAATTGACCGTAGGGTACTGCTTCGAATGATGCCACCATTTTTCCCAGCAGCCTCATATACAGGCGTATGGACGGCTGTCTTTTTTGTACCCACTAAGTGGATCAAATCTTTCAAAGACAACACCTTTCCTCGAGGCAAGAATATTTTTCTCTGGCCTGAATCCAACCTTAGCCCCAAGTATTCCAGACTTTTGACTGGTTTTTAGGGCTGACTTGTCTCGGTTGATAATCCAACCGTGAGATTCCAGATACTTGATCGTCTTGTGAACGACCACGTCTAGTTTTTTCACTGAGTGGTCTATCAGCAACAAGTCATCCAGATATGCCATTATCATTACACCTTGTGTTCTTAGATTGGCCAATAAAGGGCCAGAATTTTTGTAAACACTCGTGGTGCTGTGGCCAAACCGAAGGGTAAGGCTCTGAACTGAAAATGGCGCCCTTCTACTGCAAAGCGTAGAAATTTTTGGTGGACTGGAAAGATGGGAATGTGCAAATAAGCATCTTTGATGTCGATCGTGGCTAACCAATCCTCCCCTTGTAGGGCAGTGGCCACCGATCGGATCGACTCCATCGGAAAGTCCTGATATACAGGAATTTGTATAGCCCTTTTAGAATTAATATGGGCCTCCCGTCCGCGTTTGCTTCGGGACTGTAAAGAGGTTTGAGTAAAACCCGAACCCTCATTCTTCCAGGGGAACCTCCATAATTACTCCTTGGAGCAATAGTTGTTCTAGTGCCAACAGGAGGGACTCTCTCTTCCGGGGATCCCTTGGCACGTTTGACCTCAAAAATGGGAAGGAGGAGAGTCTTTTAACTCCAAACTGTATCCCAAACCTACTGCGGAGAGCACCTATCTGTCTTGATCGTGTCCCGCCAGGTCTCTTGCGAACAACTGGAGTCCCTCCCCCCACCCGACTGAGTGGGGGCTTCATGAATTTAACTTTGGGGGAGGTTTTGTACCTCCCCTGACCCAGGGTTTCTCATTACCCTGCTACTGTCCCTGTTTTTTACCCCCGGGATTTGACCGAGGAGGCCGTTGGAACTGTTACACAGCCGATGCCCCAGGGACTGGAGAAGCAGGCCTCTTAAAGAGGGACCTCTAACTCTGCTTTTAACCGGCAAGAGCGTATTTTTACCGCTGGAAATTTTCTGGATATTTGTCCAGGTTTTCCCTGAATAAGCGTTCACCATGAAATGGGACGCTAACCAGCCATTCTTTACAGGGAGCTTCAGCAGACCAGTTTTTGAGCCATAGGAGCCTACGCATATGTACTATAGACAGCGTAAGGCGGGAGGCCTGATGGACTGAATCCTCTATGGCGTCAACCGCAAAGCCTAAGGCTCTAGGTAGATCAGCTAGGGCAAAGCCTGCTGATCTGTCAAGTCCCTCAAGACCTGTTTCAACTGATCCTTCACTGCTTAGCAGACCCCAATAGCTGCTACTGCTGGTTGTATCACCAAGCAGATTTTCATAAGGACTCCAATCTTTTATCTATTGGGTTCTTGAACATTTGGACATTATCCACTGGACATGTCAGTGATTTATACATACAAGAGATGGCTGCGTCCACTGTAGGGACCTTCCATTTTTTTTTTTTTTTTTTTTCTGATGAACTTATCCTCCATGGGATAGACCACCGGAAATCTCTTGGGGGAATAAATATTTTCTCAGGACGTTCCCAATCCTGGTAAATGAGCCCTTTCAGTAAAGGGTGAAGTGGAAAAGAACAAACAGTCTGGGGGCTTCTAGCGACCCCAACGAGGATACAGTAGTGGTTGATGGTTCCGCAAGGTGCATTTTTAAATGCTGATCGGACCATGTTAGTCAGAGACTGAACCCATAATCTTTCAGCTTGAGATGCTGAGAAAGGGTTCCCCCACTGTTGATTCCTCTATAACAGAATCAACCTTATCCTGATCCCCTTCAGGCAGGTCGATCCCTGTATGGGACTGTTGCTCTGCTAACAGGCACTCTGAAGGAGGAGACGGAGATCGGGCGTGCTTTCCCTGACAGGGAGGCAGCGATAAATTTTGACAATCTCTCTCTAATCCTCCCAGAGCTGAGGAAAAAACCTCCTCTGTTACATACACAGGAGCAGGTGACTGAGGACAGCCACAGTACCAAGTACCCCTGCGGGGTCTCTACGGTCACTTACCTCTGAACTTCAGGGGAGACTGGTGCAGCAGGAGTATGCCCAAGATCCTCAGAGCCCGATGAGACCCCCTTCGCTTCCTGGAAGATTCAGTTCCGGAGCTACTGGACGGCATATTCCTAAGCCTAAAGCTGAGGTATTCCAGCCGTAATACACCTCTTTTACTGAGAATAGTCTAGCACAATTGCTGCTATATCACAGTTGGTGTCTACTAATGTGCCTTTCTAGGGGATGCCTGTATCAACCGCTTGCTGTATGCCTTTAAATGTTGCCAGCTCTGTCTCTGTACTTCATAGCCAGCTTACTGCAATAATGTGGCTTTTTAAAAACCTGCTGGGACGCCCGCACATGCGCAGAAGCGCTGCGGCGCGCACAGAGCGTCATCCCCCAGGCCCCGCCCCTTTTTCCGGCCACCTCTATATATAGAGATGCGTGCACGCGCACGCGCGCGGCCACGTGCGCCTCGGCGCTAACTTTCAAACATGGAAACCAGGGACAGGAGCCAGGGCCCCCTTTGCCGCAGGCCGGGGGATAGACGAACACTGCAACATGGCAGAGGAAACAGTTTCCTGTAGGAGAACTCACCAGCTGCCTGGACTTTGCTCTCTGAGAAGAAACTAGTCCATATGACAAGAAAAACATTCCACAGCGGCCTCTAGTGGACAAACACAGGTACCGCAGTTTAATATACTAAACATATATAAAAAACATTCTTTTTTTTTTTTTTTTTTTTTTTTTTTTTCTTGACCACCATTAAAAATTATTACATTTTTTTTTAGTAGTTACAGGCATGCACAGATATTAGCGGGAATACCGTTAGGTAACAGACAGAAAGACAAATTAGGCTTGGGGGTCCCCCAATAGAACCAAGTTCCTGGGGGCCCCCACTTACCTGTTCCCCGCCGCAGGACTTTGTTTGGTCCACAAAAGCCCAAACTTCACCTATCACGGCAGGCATTGTAATCAAACCTTCAGGGACCGGGTTCCCAAGGATTCCACTCCCCTGGACCTGTATAGCACCCTGCACAGAAAACATCTTGGTCGTGGGTATGACCAGAGCTCTGGATCCCAGGGTCCAGCTCTCCTAAGAGAAGCATTACAGGCAGAACCTTGCTCTTCTCTGCAAGGCCCGGGTACCGACCGTTTAGCTATGAAGCTTTTTTGGTCGGATCCGGAATAGCTTACTGAGGCCCAAAAGAACCTGTACGCAAGCTCAGTGAAAAACACATGTTTCTTCTTGGCCAACACCTTAGACACTGGCAAAAAACTGAGGTGCTCCCGGATGGGAGGGGCTTATATAGGGGAGGGTACTTCCGGTTTTGGAAGTTGCCAGTGCCAGCACCTGACGGTAACTATATAACCCATTAGTAATGACTATGTCGCTCTGTGTCCCGTGATGTACGAGAAAGAAAATCTATTTCTATTCACCCACCCTGAGACAAATTTTCAGCTGCTTTTATCTCATGTGTCGGAGAACTTGTCAGAAGTTATCATGCTGCTAACAGAGGAACGAAGCAGCAGAAAGACACAGGACTTAGGGCTTTGGAGAGAGATAAGTAAACACTACAGGTATATGTGCCCGGGTCAGATCATCCTGGTTATGAATGGGGTTTACAACCACTTTAATATGGTAGACAAGTTGTAAAATTATTTTGAACTTCTGTTTCTGACAACTATGCTGTGTTAGAATTAATGAAAGTTTGTTTATCTCATTGATAGCATTTTAGAAAATGCACTTGCCTAGGAAGTGAATATGCAGAATCCTCTTATGGGGAAAAAGTGGTCACATAGAAGCAAAAAGTATTTCAACTAAACTAATGCCGCGTACACACGATTGGAATTTCCGACAACAAATGTTTGATGTGAGCTTCTGGTCGGATATTCCGACCGTGTGTAGGCTCCTTCTGACATTTGGTGTCGGAATTTCTGACAACAAATGTTTGAGAGCAAGTTCTCGAATTTTTCTGACAACAAAAGTTATGGTCGGAAATTCCGATCGTGTGTATCCAGTTCCGACACACAAAAATCCTACGCATGCTCGGAATCAATTTGACGCATGCTCAGAATCATTGTACTTAATTTTTCTTGGCTCGACGTAGTGTTATACGTCTCCGCGTTCTTGACGTTCGGAAATTTCCGAACAACATTTGTGTGACCGTGTGTATGCAAGACAAGTTTGAGCGAAAATCCGACGGGAAAAAAAACACGGTTTTGTTGTCGGAGATTCCGATCGTCTGTACGCGGCATAAGATGTGATCCAGTTTGGATACATTTCTCCATATGCCTGACCCCTAATCCACTTGTTATATGGACAGAAGTATTTCGGTCCTTGCTAGCTCACTGTGAAGTTTTTGGAATGCTGATCCTTGCTTGCACTTTTCTGACCTCTGGTCAGACAGTTGGTAGCAGAAAAATGAATTGAGATGTACTTTATGTTTATGAATGCAAGCAGGGGAAATCCAAAGGGATTCCTGCACTATCATACATACATACATCACAGTAATGAGACATTTCTGTGCTGTCATTCATGATTATATCTGAAATCATTTTCATTTGTAAATCAAGTTATATTTAGAGTCTGATGACATTTCCCCGTAGCTGCTTTATAAAATAAGCTTTGGACAATTTTCAGACAAGCCTTTGAATAAAAGTATATATATATACTAGAAAAACAATAAAGTATTTTGCATAATGTTTTATGTTTAATGCATATTTAATATCAACTAGTGTGCTACCGCAGAGCTCATATTTTATGTGGTTCAAACCTTTTATGTTTGCTTAGTGGCTTCAAACACCTGCAAGATACAAATGAGAGTCTTTAAATATTTATTTTATACTATTCAACTGTTTCATGTTGTATCTCAAGCTTTTCAGCATAATAATACATTGTAATTACGGTAAGTGTGATTTAGTATGTTTGCAAATAAAAGTCCAGAAAAAAGCAGGGTTAAAGAAAAATTGCTTTTTTACTGATTGGAACATGTTAATAATATGGGAGGCAAACATTTCTAGGTCTACAAATTCCCCCAGCAGGAAGGAAAGGTATTATTTATTTACAAAAATTAGATTTCTAGTCCAAACTAAGGATTCAATTGGATAAAATTTACATAGTAATGTAATGTCAAGGTATCAGCCAAATGGTCAAGCACTAATGTACAACTTAAAGAAGACCTCCACCCTAAATATAAACTTACTTGCCCTTCTCCCCCCCTTACCCTTTCACATGTGGATATTATTATTATTTTTTTTAATTTATTTTTTCTTGTCAAATTTGTTTATTCAATTTTCAAAATTACAAGCATATATTGTCAATAAACATAGTCACTATAAATAGTAGCAGTTAAGGAGAACACAAATTAGATATTTATGTCAAGCTCCAGTGATTTTTGAAGGCAACAACAACAGAAGAGGAGAAAAAAAACAGTAATTTAAGTTTAACATATGTTGACCATTATCTGGAGACTTGCTAAAATATATGCTTAGTGTTGAATTTAGTAATTACAAACCAGATTTAGTAATAATATATAACATGTAAGGTAATATAAGGATTTATAAAGAAAAAATGAAGGGTCATAATTTCTCGACCTCATATAATGTTATTGTAATATATAAGGTTTGTATTGTTTCAAAGGAGCTCTAAAGCTGAAATATACTGATAAATAAAAAACATAAAAAAAAATAAAAATGTTGCTACCATTTTTGCATATAATAACAATATATGCTAAGAAAGAAAAAACAACAAAAAAAGAGCTAAAGAGCGAAGATAGAAGAGAGGGAAGGGTAAGAAGAAGAAGAAAAAAAAAATAAAGATAGTAGGTAGAAAAGATAGAAAAGGTCGAAAAGGTCCCCGGGGTATCTTATAATGTTGGTCTGATAATATTAGTATATTAAATAGCTATTAGTAGTTATATTACCAAGGTCTTAATAATGTGATGTCAAAGTTGGGAGGGAAAAAATTAGTCACCCAAGGATTCCAGATTTTTTCAAATTTTCCAATATTATCATTGGTAATGGCTTCCGTTTTTGAGTGGGTCATGGCTTGGTTTATTCTGGTTTTGGTTTCTGAGATCATTAATGTTGGGGTTTTCCACGCTTTGGCGATTGTCTGCTTTGCTGCAGTAGTGATTTGTAGAAGGAGTTTGAATTGAGTGTGGGAAATAGAAGTCGGTTTTAGATTTAGTAGTGCAATTGAAGGGTCAGGTTTGATTGTTTTTTTGAATAAGGTAGAGAGGATAAGAAAAACCTCTTTCCAAAAACATTTTGTAACGGGACAATCCCAAAATATGTGTATGTGTGATCCTAGTTCACCACAGCCACGGAAGCAGAGTGGGGAGTATTGCGGAATATATTTCGCGATTCTGACAGGAACCAAATACCAGCGCAAAAGTACTTTATAATTTGTCTCTAGAGCTATTATATTTTGTGAAGATGATTTTGTTGTGGTCCAAATTTTATCCCAATCGGATGGTTCCAACTGAAGTCCAAGGTCTCTCTCCCATTTTGCCACGTATGATGGTGGGTCTGCAGTAGGCAAAGTAATAAGGTGTTTATATATTATTGATATGAGACCCTTAGAGTGAGGTTCGCGTTTACATATACGTTCAAATTGTGTGAGTTCGTTGAGCTTACTCATATTTTGTATATATGGCATGAAATTTTTTTTGATCTGCAGATATCGGAAAAGTTCTGATTGGGGGAGTTGATGCCTATCACATAGTTCAGGAAATGTTATAAGTGAGGTAGATGTCGATAAATCACAGAGTTGCGTTATGTCAGAGGAGATCCATTTTTTAAATGAATTAGGGAATGTGCAGGCTGGGTAGAATAGTGGGTTTCTAATAAATGATAGAAGGGGAACATGAGGAGATTGTAGTCCTTTGATAAGTTTAAATTTATCCCAGATAGTAACTGTGTGTTTGGTAATCTTATTTTTTATATTTTTATGATCTGAGGGTTTGGACCAAATTAAATTTGTTATAGAAAATGGATCACAGTCAATTGCTTCAATTGCAACCCAGAGTGGGGTTTCGTATTTTGCGTGATATTTGGGGATGCATGCTATTTGAGCTGCATGGTAGTAAGAGGCGAAATTGGGGAATCCTAGTCCACCTTTAAGTTTGGGAAGGTAGAGTGTGTGTTTAGATAAACAATGTTTTAAAGAGCCCCAGATGAACGCTAGTGTTTTGCGTTGAAGATTTCTAAGAAAGTATGCTGGAACTGGAATGGGCAAAACCCGAAATAGATATAGTATCTTGGGTAAAATAGTCATCTTTATTACGTTTATTTTACCAATCCATGAGATTGGTAAAGAAGACCATTGTTTAAGGAGATTGGTAATTTGCTTTAGTAATGGCGGAAAGTTAGCTGAGAAGAATTCAGTTAAATTGGGAGTAAGAGTAATTCCTAGGTAGGTCAGGTGCGATGTAGACCAGGAGAATGGGAGGGAAGTTTGTGCTTGTTGTAAAGTATGGGGAGGTAAGGAGATATTTAAGGCTGTAGATTTTTGAGAGTTGATAATTAGTCCAGATATCTGTGCAAAATGATCTAGCTTACTTATAAGGATGGGAGCAGAAATATGAGGGGAAGACATAAATATTAGTATATCTTCAGCAAACAAACATAATTTGTGCTGATGACCAGCTAAGTCTATCCCTTTGATTGAAGGGTCAGATCGTATAGCCTGAGCTAGGGGTTCAATAAGTAGGGCAAATAAAAGTGGGGAGAGTGGACAACCCTGACGTGTACCTCTATTTATGTTAAAGCAACCAGATTTATATCCAGCATATTTAATATAGGCTTTGGGATTATTATATAGTGATGAAACCCAGTTAAGAAAGTGAGGACCGAACCCCCATTTTTGTAAAGCAAAATGTAGATAGGGCCATGATACTGTGTCGAATGCTTTTTTAATATCTAACGACAGAAGACACATAGGTATTCGCCGTGTTTTAGCTGCTTGGATTAATAAAGTTGCCCTGCGTACGTTATCAGCTGCTTGGCGAAAAGGAATAAAACCAACTTGGTCTTTATTTATTAATGAACCAATAATATTGTTCAAACGAGTTGCTAGAATTTTCGCTAGTAGTTTGATATCAAGATTAAGCAGGGATATGGGCCTGTAATTAGCACAAGATGAATCATCTGAATGAGGTTTGGGGATCATTGTGATTATTGCTGTTAAGGTTTCAGGACGAAAGGATTGGTTGTTCAGAAGTGAATTGAAAGCATCTGTCAGCAATGGCGCAAGAAGATGAGTAAATTTTTTATAATATAGGGCAGAGAAGCCGTCAGGACCCGGGCGTTTATTTGGTTTAAGGGATTTAGTGCTGGTTCACACTGGGGCGACAAACGCTCCGACATTAGGAGCTCATGTCGCATGACGTGTGAAAATCAATGTTTCCCTATGGGAGCCGTCTTAACTGGTCCGACACATGTCGGCCCGACATTAAAAATTCTCCCTGTACTACTTCTGTCCGACTTTGATCCGACTTCAGCCCATTGACTATCATTGAAGTCGGATCAAAGTCGGATCCTTGTCCTAACCATACGACTTTGGCATCCGACATTGTGATTACAGCAGCAGTAAAAGGAATTTATCTCACCCTGGGATTGTTTTGATTGGTCAAAGGACAAGTCAGACTAGCACAATGTCGGATCAAAGTAGTATCCTGTTCATGAATGTCGGATGGATGTCGGACCAATGTCGGACCAATGTCGGACCAATGTAGGACAGATGTCGCAGAGCAAAGTAGGATGAAAGTCGTGTCGTATAGTGTGAACCCAGCCTAAATGGCTAATTCAACCTCTGCAGTTGTAATGGGACTTTCAAGATGTTCATGTTGAGTTAAAGGAATCTTTGGAAGTTTGGTTTGTGAAAAAAATAATTCTGCAGCGGATCGGTCAAAAAATCCCTGATTGTTGTATAAAGATGTAAGGTGTTTGTGGAAGGTTTGTAGGATTTTTTCTGGATTACTGGTGTAAGTATTATGAGGTAATTTTAATTGAATCGGTTTGTATGGGTTGTTTAATTTTTTAAGTGCTCGAGCGAGAAGAGTGCCAGGCTTGTTAGCTTTAATATAAAATTTATGCTTGGATTTGCGTATGGTTTTATCTGCGGATTCAGATAGGAAAAGATCAAGATTTAGGCTAGCTTCATCTAGTTGATTTTTTGTCTCAGGGGTAGGATTCGCTTGAAAATTTGCGTGGCAAGTGTTAAATTTTGTTTCTAATATTAGTTGTAGCTTCTTTTTTTCTTTTTTAAGATATGATGCTTGGCGTAAGCAGATTCCTCGAAGGACGGGTTTGTGTGCCTCCCATATTGTTAATGGAGAGATATCAGGGGTTTTATTATTTTTCAAATAGTCTTTTATGGCTATTTCTAAGTCAGTAGAGTGTGATGGATGGGATAGGGTTGAATCATTTATGTACCATGTGGGGTCTTGATGTTTGGGTATGAGGGAAGTGAAAGTAGAAAGTATTGCACAATGATCAGTCCATGTAAAGGGTATTACAGATGATGTGAGCATTTCCGGGGACATACTAATAGAGATTAGTATATGGTCGATACGGGAAAAAGACTTATGTGGATGGGAATAGAAGGAATATTGACGTTTCGTGGGATTGATTTCTCGCCAGGAATCTAGCAAGGAATGTTGTTGTAGAAGTCTTTGGAACCTACGAGATTGAGAATTGGAAGTGATAGGAATTGGGGACTTATCTAAATAAGGGTATAGAACTTGGTTCGAATCTCCACAGATCAAAAGTGTGCCCATTTTATGAGTCTCTATTACCTGGAACAAATGGGAGAGGAATGCTGTCGGATTTTTATTAGGAGCATAATAGGATACTACTGTGATTAGCGTATCACATAGATGCCCTGTAATAATGAGATAGCGACCTTCTGGGTCTTTGGTTTCTGTCAGAAGAGAGAAGGGTGTAGCTCTATGAAATGCAATTAGCACTCCCCTTCGTTTAGTTTTAGCTGAAGCAGTAAAAACTTGGGGATAAGCTGTACCAAAATATTTAGGTGTCGAGGTTTCAGTGAAATGGGTTTCTTGGAGGCAAATTATATGCGCCTTTGAAGAAGATAATGATCTAAAAACGTTGGTTCGTTTTTGTGGAACATTTAGACCTTGGACATTTAAGGTAAGAATATTTAAAGGAGCCATCATGAAATTTTATAGAAAATATTATAAGACATATCTAAAAACAATTGAAAATCCATACTTACCCCGGGGAGGAGCAAAGAGAAAAGGGAGAGTGGAGACAGAATGTTGAGAAAGAAAGAGAAAATGAGAGTCATTATTAAACAAATAATTAACAAAAAACGTTTAGAATGCAAGAAGGTAAAACGTTGGCGTTCCGAGCATGCAAAAGTGCAAGCTCGGAGGCACAGAGTCTGACCAGGGAGGCTCCTCACACAAAAAGGTGTGAGGAGAGTCCAAAGACAGAAAAATGGAGGGAGCAGTGACAGTTTCTCGGGTCCCTCACGACCAAAAATATATCTAGAGAAGAAAAATATATTATGACACCCAAACTGGGCGGAAGTAAGCAAAAATGAATCAAATATAAGAAAATATTATATGTTCAACATTAGTACATGTAAAATTTTAATCTAACAATTGTGTTTTATGGTTTCACGGGGAGAGTGTTAGATTATAAATTTTGTTGAATTATACAGGTTACCTCTGGGTTGCCAGTTGTAGGAGAGGCAGTAATGTCCTTATTAATTAGGATGGAAAATAAATAAAATATCAATTATTACTAATATATTAGTAATATTTACTTCTATTCAGTAAACAATTTTGTACAAAAATAATATAGAACCCTTGTTGTGGGTAGGAAAGGATTAGGGGAAAGGGGCGGGTAGGAGGGGGTAAAATGTGGAAAGTAGAAGGGATAGAGGGGATAGAGGGGGGTGAGGTGAGGAAGGATAGGATGAGGAGGGAAGGGTGTTATGAGAATATAATTTTTTGGGGGATAATTTAAAACGTCAATTATCCTAGACCAAAAAGGGGATAAAAATTGGAAAATAAAAAATAAATAAATAAATAAATAAAAATAAACTATTAAAAAAAAAAAAATAATAATAATAATAAAAAATAATAATAATAAAAAATTAAAATAAAAAATATATAAAATTAGACCATAACCTGCTTAAGGGAAGTAAATTCAGGATGGTTAAATGACATTAAGTGTTTAGCATCCAAAAAGTGGATGAAAGATCAAAAATATTGAGTGAATTTCAATTTGATATGCAAAATGCATTCAGTCCATTGAGTCTGGAGTAACTTGGTTTGGAGAGTTGAATCGACCCCTCTTCGATGGGCTTTGTCTGGTTCTGTCATTTTTGATTTTGGATACATTTTGTGGAGAACTGGATGCTGTTCGTCGGCGAGGGCCAGCTGAAGGACTTTCGCAGAGATGAAGTTTTTGTAGGGTGTTCTGTAGTTCATCAGGGGTTTTGCATGAGTACTTGGTGCCTAGATATGTGAAGCGAAGTGAAAAAGGGAATCCCCATTGGTATGGGATCTGATGTTGTTGTAGGTTTTGTAATAAGGGCTTCATCGAGCGCCGTTTAGCGACTGTTACTGGGGAAAGGTCAGCAAAGATCTGATATGGGTAGCCTTGGAAGATGAGGGATTCTTTGTTCCTTGCAGCGACCATGAGCTGCTCTTTGGTGCGAAAGAAATGGAATTTCGCAATTATGTCGCGGGGGGGGGGACCTTCAGATTTGCGTGGTGCTAATGCTCGATGTATTCTGTCTATTTCCAGTCTCTCAATTGGAATTGACTGTGATATCTCTTGAAATAGGGCAGTAATTGTCGATTGTAGATCAATAATAGACTCCGGTATACCTCTAATGCGGAGGTTTGAACGACGTGCACGATTTTCAAAATCTTCTAAACGAGTTTGCAGCGAGAAATTTTCATCTTTAAGTGTGTCCAATTCAGTTTCATGAGTCATTACATTAGTTTCTATGTCATCCACTCTGTTTTCTAATTCAGCCGTGCGCTGACCTAAGTCACGGATTTCTTTTGTTAATTTCTCAGTAATATGGTCCGAGGTCTGCTTTAATGCCTTCTGTAGCATTTTTTCTATTTGAATTAAAACATTTGGGTGTAAAGAGCCTGTCTGTTGTGGCTGGCAGATGGCGCTGTCCTCACAGTCTGTATCATATAGTTCATGAGGTAACTGCTGCTGCTGCCTGGCAGCATGAGGTGAGATTGTGTGAGGTGATTTAGCCTGTTCCATTTTACTGAGGCCTCTAGATGAATTATCTCTGAGGGGTTTCACCTTATTTTTTCCCCGGACAGCTCCTTTAACCATCTTAAAACGTTCCCAGGGCACTGAGGAAGACCAGGGTAAGCTTTTGAAATAATTACCCTTCCATTCGGGTGTGTATGCTGGCCGTGAAGTCCCGAGAAAAGGGGAGCCTCAGCAGGACATGTCTGTCACAGTGAGCTCCCAGCATGCCCCTCTTAATTTATTTTTTTACCTTATAGGGTTTTTGTGCTGCTGCTTTGAGCAGAGCTCTTCAGCGCATCTGCGCATGTGCCAGAGTAACAAATATGGCAGTGCAACAGGGATGGGGCCAAAGCTAAAGACTGAAGTTCCTCTTTAATATTTATTGGATGACTACAGGATAAATGGACAATGACAACACGATGGTAAAGAATTATTCAGTAACCACAGAACCATGTATAACAGGGAATGTAACTTGCAGTAGCAGGGTTTGCATCAGTGCAGTTTTCCACTAGGTGGCAGCAAAATACACACCATAACCTTTCAACTGAACAAAGTATAAGGAAGAATCACTGTGACAAACAGTACAGCACATTTTAGTACAATTGCAATTACTTGCAGTTCCCTGGGTGATGATACCTCTCTGACAAGGAGGCTGGCAGTAGCTGGTAGCACAGGTGGTCAACACAGGAATCTCCAGAGCAGGCTCCATGGAGGAAAAGCAGGAGGATTCTCTGGTTAGGATGTGGTGGTGGAAGAAACAGGGCCACTAGAATAACAAAACTCTGAGCCAACAAGCACATTGCCCACCAGAGTGACTATGGTGAAGCTGCATGCTCTTACACTCTCATAATACATCCTATACAACAGTAACAGCGATGGCAGATCAAACACCTGGTGACAGATCCCATGCCCAATGGATCTGAGCACAGGTATATATTTTCTCTGAACCTAGTTTCTCTCCCACACTTTGTGTCTTTATGCCCTATGTTGGCATGGTGTCCACCATAGATTTTCAATGGCAAGGCAGTGTAGGACTGGACGTAAGACAGATTACTTTGACGCAGTCGACTGGCTTAAACATGTATTGCAATATATGTGAACCAAATATCCCTGTTTTTCATTGCATAGTTTGCTAGAAAGGGTGTATAGCAGCGTGCAGAGGACCCATCCAGAATTTGTAGTGTTAACCACTTCAGCCCCGGAAGAATTAGCTGCCCAATGACCGGCTATTTTTTGCGATACGGCACTGCGTCGCTTTAACTGACAATTGTGCAGTCGTGCGATGCTGTACCCAAACAAATTTGACGTCCTTTTTTTCCCACAAATAGAGCTTTCTTTTGGTGGTATTTAATCATCTCTGCGATTGTTAATTTTTTTTGCTCTATAAACAAAAAAAGAGCGACAATTTTGAAAAAAACACAATATTTTGTACTTTTTGCTATAATAAATATCCCAATTGAAAAAAATATATTTTTTTTTTCTCAGTTTAGGCCGCTATATATTCTTCTACATATTTTTGGTAATAAAAATCGCAATAAGCGTATATTGATTAGTTTGCGCAAAAGTTGTAGCGTCTACAAAATAGGGCATAGATTTATAGCATTTTGTATTATTATTATTATTTTTTTACTAGCAATGGCGGCGATCTGCGTCATTATGGCAGACATATCGGACACTTTTGACACATTTTTGAGACCATTGGCATTTATACAGCGATCAGTGCTAAAAAATCGCTGAGATCACTGTAAAAATGTCACTGGCAGGGAAGGGGTTAACACTAGGGGGTGATCAAGGGGTTAACTGTGTTCCCTAATGTGTGTTCTAATTGAAGGGGAATGGGACTGACCTAGAGGAAATTACAGATTGTGGTTCCTAGCTATTAGGAACTCACAATCTGCATTTCCTCAGCTCACAGAACAGGGATGTGTGTGTTTACACACACGTCCCTGTTCTGCCTCTCGTGCCTGGAGATTGCTCGTGGCCGGCGGTCATCGTGCGCGCCTGCTAGCCTGCTTAAAGCGACCGACGTACAGCTACAACGGTTCGCGCATTGGAGACAGCCTGCCGCAGTATAACTGCGGCGGCTGGTCCATAAGTGGTTAACATGTGGTCACACCCCTTTAGCACCTGATGGTTTAAATACATGTACAAGCTATTGGGATCTGAGCACAGGAATATCTTTTCTACAGGTCCCATGCCCAGTCACTGCTGTCCTATCAGGCATGCTGAGGGGGCCCTCTGCTACAGTAACTACAGTAACACTAAATAACATGTACTGCTAAAACTGAACTCATGGAAAGCATCTAAATATGAAATACAGATAGGAGACTTATTTTACCTTCCAAAGGATTTGAAATTCTGTTCTTCCATTTCTAAAGTGTACACAGTTCCCTGCATTGTCTGGAAGGAGAGAAGACCTGATTTTTCTCTGCTGTAGTTAACGACTTCAGCCCTGGACCATTTGGCTGGCCAAAGACCAGAGTACTTTTTGCGATTCGGCACTGTATCGCTTTAACTGACAATTGTGCGGTCGTGCGACGTGGCTCCCAAACAAAATTAACGTAATTTTTCACCCACAAATAGAGCTTTCTTTTGGTGGTATTTGATCACCTCTGCGTTTTTTATTTTTTTGCGCTATAAACAAAATAATTTTTTGCGCTATAAACAAACAAAGAGCGATACTTCAGGCGCTATTTTGGAACCATTCACATTTACACAGCGATCAGTGCTATAAATATGCACTTATTACTGTGTAAATGTGACGGGCAGTGAAGGGGTTAGCCAGGAGGGGGCGCTGAAGGGGTTAAGTGTGTTCTAGGGATGTGTTCTAACTGAAGGAGGAAGAATGGGGAAATGCTTGTCGAACTCACGGAGCTCGCGCCGGCACGCACACGCCCACAATGCCGCGTCTTAAAGGCGACGTACAGGTTTGTTAATCTGCCTGTACATGCCATTCTGCTGACGTATATCGGCGTGAGTTAAAGTGTTACTAAACCCACAATAATAAAATCAGTCTGTATATGCAGTAAAGAATGCTTGTTATACTCACTGTGGAACCTAGGGAGTTAATCCCCTGCATTGTATAAAAGGGCTGTTTGATCCTGCCTTTTCTGATCCTCCCTTTCTTTCACAATCCTCAATCCATCTCCTGATCGAGCAGAGCCTTGGGGGCACTCTGCACATGCTCAGTTTGGTGTGTATTGCTAGATAGTTTTTTGTTTTCTTGCATTTCTTGAGAGGGTGGATGTGATCAGCACAGGGCCAATTGGCATTGTACAGACAGAGGGTCAGGGGTAGTGCAGCCTCATAGGACAGTCAGAGTAGAATAAAAACTCCTTCTACAAGCTTTAACCAGACACTGATAGAAGGCTGCTATATACTGCTGATGCGAAAAGGTATTTAGCAGTTTATATTTACTAAAATAATTCCATTTCCATGTTCTGTGTACTCTAGGAGACCAGATATAGCGAACGCAGGGTCCTGGCTTTAGTAACACTTTATGTTAAACTTACAGGTCTTGTCCCTCCTTCAGTCTGTGACAAAAGGATAAGCAGCAGACTTATAAAATTATCTGTCACTCTGCTCTACTTATTTTAACATGTTCCTTTTTAGCACATGAGCACAGCTGATCAACTCTCTATGCAACTTCTTTCTCTCCCAGTCTCTGCTGTGCAGAGATACTAGGTCAAATCTTTGTCTGGCTAGAGTTCAGCTTTAATCAGTGTACAGCTAATGATGACCAAGTAAATGATACAGCCATGCTTTATTCAGAAAGCCTGTTCAACTTGACATTCAATGAAGTGAGCTTAGAGACATTGCAGGTCTAGGACCAGGGAAAACATTGAATGGCATTTTTGTAGGTTCCAATTTAGAACATTAAAATACTGCATTTAGGGTTAAACTTTCATGCTCTCCTACTGCAATGAAAGAGAAGGGGTGTCTGACCAGGTCTGTAAGAATGAAGAGTACATTTGGAAGCATGTTCTGCTGCAAATGCCACTTTAGGCATTGATATACCTTCTTAGACCCAGTCTGTCCAGACCGCATGGTCACCTACTGATTTGGCACCATCCACAGGCAGATTAACTCTTCAATAAGACATAGAAGTTGAATCCAGCGCAATTTTACTTCTGAAAATTGCAGTTCAGAGGATGTTTAAAGTATTTTGAAGTGTTAGAATACTACGACTTTCCTGAGCCCTGTCTCTGCAAAGTACTACAAAAACAAATCTCCTGAGCTCCAGTGTTTCACTCACGGTCTGCTTAGGCTCTAAAGAAAGGAGTGCGCCCCGGAAACACGTCAGCCTTTCAGCTACTTTTGGGTACCGTCCGACCCTCTGGTCACCGTATCCTGGTTGCAGCTGTCACAGGACTCTGATTGATTGATTGCCAGAAATGCCTATATGAAAAGTTTGTTTGTGAGTAGGACCATTTTTGTCTTTTATAAGTTTTAATAAAGTTTTTATCTGGTAATGCACTAGGTCGGTGCGCCCTCCTTTCTTTTTTCTTATTATTCTGCAAAGTACTAACACTGACTTAGGGAACAAAAACTAAGTTGGGAGGGTCTAGTTAGAACTAAACCTACTAGCACTAAACAGGAGAGGAGGACAAAGGAAGATATCAAAATCACATTAGTAAACAAGTTGTAGTGATCCAAAACTACCACTAGATGTCAGCATGGTATAAAACAATAACAACCTAATGAAGTTAAGTACAACACAGAAAAATTAAGTGAAAGTGGGGCAGAACAAGGCACAGTCAGATTTTAGTTCCTATTGGTCTGCATATTAATATTTAGACACTTAAACAACAAAGTGGAGATAAGACTTTAAATAGATGTTGATAGCCTATCTGTATGAATATCAGTTTTGTGTTTGGGCATGTTTAATCACATTTATGTTCCCCTTTTGGTAGTTTTATTATGTTGCAAGTAAAAAAAAAGTGAAGTATTCCCAATAAAGAATCACATTTTTATATTGTAGGTTATGCATTGCACTAGAACAGGCCAAGAAGCTACAAACACACTAGCAGCCTCAGCGCAGGAGCACTGAAAACTTTGGATTAGTTAGAGGAAACGAGTAACGCCAAAGCCACCAATCAACATGGCTTACTAAGTGGAGAGCCTTTTGACCTCCCATTTAATAATGCTTCTGCACATAATTCATATTTTGGTTTTACAGTAAAACCAGCTAATAGAATTTCTAATTAAATCAATGCAGATTAATATTTAAGAATCATTCATAGAAAGTTAATTGGGATCTTGTTATATTTTGTGAAGAGGGAAAAAATAGCTACCACCTAATTTAAATTTTACTTTTAGCACAACCCTGCATAATTCTGTTTGCAGAGGGGGATAAGCCAGTAAAGCTTAATTCATATGGAAACTCATTATAATAGTTATTCAAAGTTAATTTTTCTGCTTTCCATCCTCTGAAAAAATAAATAAACAGAACTGAAAATGGAAAATTTTATGAATCATATCTATTAAAAAAGAATTTTGTTCAAAGCAACCAATCAGATTTTACTTTAAAATGTTTTAACTGATAACAAAAATACATCTAGAATGTGATTGCTTTAAACGTCCTAAAAATGGTGTAATGAAAATGTAATCATTAAAGTGTTTGTAAAGGCAGAAGTTTTTTTTTTATCTTAATGCATTCTATGCACTAAAGTGGATGTAAACCCTCACATATACCCGGTGAAGTGAACAGCCTTAGATGATACACAGAGATGAAACAAATCTCCCTACATAAGTTTTACATGTATATCTGCTGTCTTCAGCTTTATATATTCTTTAGAATGTTCACATTGTGTTAGGAGATTTGCTCTTCCTGTTCAACACTGAGTGTGAAGTCTGGGCATACAGCCAAGACAGCTGATTGGAGGCAAGGCACACACCCCTTCTCCTCATAGGCAGAGGAAGGAAGGAATTTGCAGAGCTCTGCTCTAAAAAGTCAAACTCTCTGCTAATCTATTAAAAGCAACCTCCCCGACACAAATTTCAGGCTGGTTTTATCATATGTGACAGAGAACTTGTCAAAGCCACAAGGCTTTGAAGAGAGATAAAAAAAAACTGCAGATATATGTGCCCAGCTCAAATTTCATGAGTCGGTTTACATCCACTTTAGGATAAAAAGCCTTCTATGTGCAGCAGCCTTCCTCATACTTAACTGAGGTCCATCTAGATCCAGCGATATTGCAGGAGTGTCTCAGCTGCCCCGGACTCCCCTCCTCATTGGCTGAGACAGCAGTGCGGCACCTTTGGCTTTCTCTGTTGTCAATAAAAGCCATTCAGCCAATAAGGAGAGAAAGGGGGCAGGGACAGGCTGCGGCTCCGTGTCTGAATAAACACAGGGAGCTGTGGCTCAGCTCGGGTGCCCCCAAAGCAAGCTGTTTGCTGTGGGGTCACTCAACAGGAGGGAGGAGCCAAGAGCACAGAAAAGGCACCCAAGAAGAGGAGGACTGGGGCTGCTTTGTGCAAAACCATTGCACAGAGCAAGGAAGTATAACATGTTTCTTATTTTTAACTAAAAAAAAAAAACGAGACTTTAGTATCACTTTAAAGCTAAACTCTACGAATATATAAAGGACACAAGTTAAATACAAGCCATGTAAGTACTTGGATCTGAGCTGGTATCAGCCTCTTGCAGTCTCTGTATAGCAAAGCTGTAGTGTAAGAGGAAGCAGCACCACGAGGAGCCAATCAATTTATGTGCTGAGCAGGAGCATGTTTACAGGAAAATAAAGCAGTGTGATAAAGAGATGCACTTATCACTTTTTTTTATCTTTATTTATTTTATATTATTTTATTTCCTGTTATTTTTAATGGGACAATTTTTTTATCTATTTCTGAGAATTTCCTGTAAATTGCGGGTAATTTATTAACCACTTAAGCCCCGGACCAATATGCAGCATAAAGACCAGGCCCCTTTTTGCGATTCGGCACTGCGTCGCTTTAACTGACAATTGCACGGTCGTGCGACGTGGCTCCCAAACAAAATTGACGTCCTTTTTTTCTCACAAATAGAGCTTTCTTTTGGTGGTATTTGATCACCTCTGTGGTTTTTATTTTTTGCGCTATAAACAAAAATAGAGCGACAATTTTGAAAAAAATTCAATATTTTTTACTTTTTGCTATAATAAATATCACCAAAAAATATATAAAAAAACATTTTTTTCCTCAGTTTAGGCTGATACGTATTCTTCTACATATTTTTGGTAAAAAAAAATCGCAATCGGCATTTATTGATTGGTTTGTGCAAAAGTTATAACGTTTACAAAATAGGGGGTAGTTTTATGGCATTTTTATAATTTTTTTTATTTTTTGCCAGTAATGGCGGCGATCAGCGATTTTTTTTCATGACTGCGACATTATGGCGGACACATTGGACACTTTTGACACATTTTTGGGACCATTGTCATTTTTACAGCGATCAGTGCAATAAAAATGCACTGGTTACTGTACAAATGACACTGGCAGTGAAGGGGTTAACCACTAGGGGCACTGAAGGGGTTAAGTGTGCCTAAAGGCGTGATTCTAACTGAGGGGGGGCGTGGCTACGAGTGACACGTCACCGATCTCTGCTCTAAATTACACAGAGCGGAGATCGGTGACAGTGTCAGTAGGCGAGCGGAGAGATGTTGTGTTTACACTAACATCTCCCCGCTCCATCCCTCCTTGAGACGATCACGGGGATCCCTGCGGCGATCGAGTCCGCGGGACCCGCGGTCCGACTCACGGGGATGACTGCAGGGTCGCGAGCGCACCACATGGCAGGCAGTTAAAGGGGACGTACAGGTACATGATTGTGCCTGTACAAGCCATTCTGTCGATGTATATATGCCGTGAGCGGTCGTTAAGTGGTTAAAGAAGTATAGAATATCCACTTAGCAAAGTTAATGTATACGTAGCTTTAGTTAACCACATCAGCTCTCATACCTGTATACCCCTGATGAACTAAAGCAATGTTTACATTTCAACTATGTTCCTGTGTATTCGGCGATAACTTTGTCATTACATGACATAATATAGTAATACAAACATTGTTTTCTAAGACAAACAAGTCTTTATTTTGCCAATATTGTATTAAAAAAATTATCTTATTTTTAATGTAGTCTATAGACAAATACATAAAAATTGTAAAAATGTATTTTTTCTATTTTGACCAGTGTAATGCAAAAGCCATTTTACAGTAAATAAAAATAATTCTATAAATTCTCATATTTAAAATGACAGTACATAATGTATCAGGTACAAGGCATGGCTAAATTATTTGGAAATGAAAAAAGGCTCCCCCTCCCCCCCATTTTATGCACTTTCCTCATATGCAGCCCATAAAAAATAAATAACAAACAAAATGAATGAAAATATATATATATATATATATATGTATTGACGGTAAAAAAAATTGTAACAGGAGGGGTGGAAGGAGTTAATAAGGGCTAAGGGTTGATTAAAGTGGAAGGAAGCCCTCCTATCATTTTATTATCATTTTATTATCATAGTCAAGGAAGCTGCCATCTTGTCCTCTGTTTAATCTCTAACTGCCATGATGCTGCACATGTGGAATGTAATGCATGCCAGGAAAGTATCTGTTTTTTGAAACTGTTAAAGCGATGGGTTTACTTCTGCTTTAAGGATTAATAAGAAGGTAAATAGAAATACATTTAATAAAAAAATAAAAAATAAAAAACTTTTTTATACTTGTTATACTCCAGCTCATGACATGTGCAGATCAAAAGTCACACCTTTGATCTACATATAATTTAATAGTAAATACAATAAAATAATACCTTGTTTTATTGTATTTACTCAATGGCACTTGCAGAAGATCTGCAAGTGTCATTTTATATAGGAGTAGCTGCATTTTGACAGCCACTCCTGCTGTGTAATAAAAAGCTATTTAAATGACAGTCAGAAATTGACAGTATTGGTTGAACGGCAGAGGAGCAGCATGTAAGAGATGCAGCTTGGAAACTTTCTTGAAATTTTTAGGATGTATCTCAAATCCTCAAGTAGTTAATAGTTAATACGGTTATTTGGTATGGTCTTTCTCAATATACATAGAAAAGAAGCAGAAAATGTTCAATTATACATTTTCTAAAAAAACTCATGGTGTACTGTATATAGCAAACGTGCCCAGCCTTACAAAACGAAGTATGCTTTTATAGCATGAAGCCAAGTGGTAGTAATCATGTAGCTCATGTTGTCTATTTAGCAACCAGTAATTCAATGCAGCCCATTAAAGGGTTTATTTTGAGTTTAGTGTATGCTATTTCCTTATCATATCATACCATGCATCTGTAAGGGACTGACGTAAGGGGCATATGAATGACTCCCACCTGTACAAGTCCCACATGTAACCACCACTTGTGGTGCATAATAATTGGCTAAACTAAAAAATGAATCAGCCTCATGTATGACTATGCCAGGGCTTTTGTCCTTGACTTTCAACAAAGCAAGCTACTGCTGTTCTGTGATTTCGGCAAAATGTTTTTTCTTTATTTAGAGGATGTGTATTTTTGTGTATTTGATCATAATTTGTGTACTAATTCTTTAAATTTTTTATTTTAATTTTTTCACTGCTTGTTTTTTTATTTTTTGTGATGCAAAAAAAGTTAAATAATTAGGCTAATGAGGGGCTGTTTTAGCAAACAAACCATTTCAGAATAGTTGAATGGAGTTTTCATAAACATCAGGAGCAATTTCAAGTGGAGTTCCACCCAAAAATGGAACTTCCGCTTTAAGTAATGGTGACCCCCTAACATGCCACATTTGGCATGTCATTTTTTTGAGGGGGAGCAGATACACTATTTTTAGAGGCACCCAGCTCCCACTTCTTCCCGGGGCTCCGCGGCACCGGAATAAAGTTCACCTCTCTCCCCTCCCTCCCTGCAATCTTCTAGAACAAGTCACAGGTCCCAGAAGATTGCCCAGCCATTCACAACCCGCAGCGTGGCTCACGCATGCCCCCTGCCAACCCATACTGTGATTGGACACAGCACAAGTTTGATACCGGAAATTAAACAAATGGTTTTGGTTGAAACCTGCAGATCGGCTGTGTCCAATCACTTGCATATCTGGCTGTTTCTTCTCCCAGAAAAGCAGGGGGAAAAAACAGCCAGATTATTAAGTTAAGGCAGCACACATTACACACATTTTACTTGTTAGGCACACAGTGAACCCCTTGATTTCCCCTAGATGTTAACCCCTTCCCAGCCAGTATCATTAGTACAGTGTCAGTGTACAATATTCTCACTGATCACTGTATTAATGTAACTAGCAAAGTCAGTGTCAGTTAGTGACCCTCCCAGCTGGTGTATGTTGCCCAACACCCTATCACAGTCCCACTATAACTCACTGATCACCACTATTACAGTATAGCATCTATAACTGTGTAAATTCCAGTATATATACACTATCGTTTGTAGACGCTACAACTTTTGCACAAACCAATTAAACTATATGTGTTGGGATTTTTTTTTTTTTCTACCAAAGACATGTAGCAGAATAAATTTTGGCCTAAATGTATGAAGAAATTAGATTTTTAAATTTTTTCTTATTGGATATGATAACAAGGGGAGGAAAGGGATTTTTGCGGTGATGTAGATATGATAATGAAAATCCAAACAGGAAAAGTAATAAAATTTCTGTATTTTTAATGTAATTCAGTTTAAAAACACAAAGAACCACATAATAGTAGTTACAGTTTGGAACAACAAACAGCTGGATGGTCAATTGGCGGAGGTACACGGCTGGTTGAATACAGTACAAAATTACACGTGCCGACATGTTTCGCATTATCGCTTCATCAGGGGACTTACGGGTACAGAGAAGAAGTTGTATAATACTAAACATAAATACAGAAATAAATGAATTAGAACCATGTATCAGAAAATTCATTTGCAGTATAGAACACATAATAGGAACAGTATGCCAATATTCAAAAACATCGGATATCTTATTGGATATGTTTCTTAAAAGAAAGTAGAAAATATTTTTGTTTTTTTTCAAAAGGTTTGGTCTTTCTTTGTTTATATAATAGAAAATAAAAAAGTGGTGATGAAATACTGCCAAAAGAAAGCTCTATTTGTGTGAAAAAAAATGATATAAATTTAATTTGCGTACAGTGTTGCATGACCGCGTAATTTCCAGTTAAATTAGCACAGTGCTTAACCACCTGAGACCTGGGCCATGTTCAAATGACGGCCTCAAGGTGGCTCTATAAATCCCGGAGGCCGTCAATAGACGGCCTCGGCTATTCCGGCCACTGGGGGGCGCGCAAGCGCCGCCGGCGGCGCATCACTGAGATGCCGATGCGCGTGCCTGGCGGCCGCGATGTCCGCCAGGTTCCCGCGATCGGCGTGTACACAGATAAGGATGTGGATCTCTGTGTGTAAACACAGAGATCCACGTCCTGTCAGGGAGAGGGGACCGATGCTGTGTCCCTTGTGCATAGGGACACAGATCGGTCACCTCCCCCAGTCAGTCCCCTCCCCCACACAGTAGTAATCACTCCCAGGTTACACATTTAACCCCTTCCTTGCCCCCTAGTGTTAACCCCTTCCCTGCCAGTGTCATTTTTACAGTAACCAGTGCATTTTTATAGCACTGGTCGCTGTAAAAATTACAATGGTCCCAAAATGGTGTCAAAAGTGTCCGATGTGTCCGCCATAATGTCGCAGTCACAATAAAAATCGCTGATCGCTGCCATTACTAGTAAAAAAAAAAATTATTAATAAAAATGCTATAAAACTATGCCCTATTTTGTAAATGCTATAACTTTTGCGCAACCCAATCAATAAACGCTTATTGCGTTTTTTTTACCAAAAATATATAGAAGAATACGTATCGGACTAAACTGAGGAAAAAAAATATATATTTTTTTTAAAAATTGGGATATTTATTATAGCAAAAAGTAAAAAATATTGTGTTTTTTTCAAAATCGTCGCTCTATTTTTGTTTATAGCGCAAAAAATAAAAACCTCAGAGATGATCAAATACCACCAATAGAGAGCTCTATTTGTGGGAAAAAAAGGACGTCAATTTTGTTTGGGAGCCACGTCGCACGACCGCGCAATTGTCATTCCAAGCGTGACAGCGCTGAAAATTGACCTGGACAGGAAGGGGGTTTAAGTGCCCAGTAAGCAAGTAGTTAATACCAAAAAATGACATGGTCATGAAGGGGGTAAAACCTTCCGGAGGTCAAATGGTTAAATATTGAGACATGGTTGGTCACTAGCAGTGGGTATAAGCGATGCATAGTTATCAAACACAAAAGTTGTAACATATATTTGTAGATATGTTTGATATATCAGATATATTTAGCTTTAGATATAAGTTGGTCTGGTGTAAATATATAGAGGAAGCTGTACAACTGGTTGTGGGCCTTACTAATAGAAAGTGCAGTAAAACCTTGGATTGCGAGCATAATTCATTCTGGAAACATGCTTGTAATCCTAAGCACTCAAGTATCAAAGCGAATTTCCCTATAAGAAATAATTGAAACTCAGATGATTCGTTCCACAACCATTTATTCATAAGTCCTTCAGTCTATAGTCCATATAAAAAGATTATAGCAATGGGACTTCAAAGCAACTTCGAGGCAACTTCAGAGAATGCCCGGGTAATCTTCCTGTAATGTCGGATCCAAATCACATCAATTAAGATGAGGATCCGACTTAGGGCTCACGCACACTGCAGCTCAAAAAAAAAGAAGCTTTTACAGGCATTTGTGCTCTTGTAAGAAAAAAGTGCAGCGCTAGAAAGTGGATGTTGGGATGGGTAAATGAGCCAATGAATGTGATTTACAAAAGTGTCAGTGATGTGACAAGATAATAATATCAAAAGTCCATTTGAAAATTATCTATAAAAAATGACTGTGACCTGTACAATCAATACAGGTGTTGCAATAAAACATTCAACATAAATCGCAGACACATGTCCAACAGTGTGTATAAAAGGACTTGAAGTGAGTCCAAATAGTGACTGAAAACAGTCCAATTCAAATGCAAAAATGCATAGTGCAAAAACTCATATGAAAGGAAAAAATAAAAAATAACAGGATAGTCCAAGATGTAAAAAAGACAGTCTTTCCACTAAAGCCTGTGAATGAAGGTAGTCCAGATGTTCTAAAGGTAATGTCACCACTAAAGGGCTGTGCATCCACCACCGAGGGGGGAGGGATGGGTACTCTTAACATAAGATGTGGACTCAACCACCGTAAGTGGTGAGTCGTAACAGCATAGAAGTAACTCCAGCCTCCTCATGCGATCATCGGGGGAAAACTCCAAGATGTCTTCATATATGGGATGGGTATATGGGATGTCAAGCCGGTAATCCGTATCCAAGGAACTCCGTGGTAGACAGGATAGGGTGATTAATTACTTCTCACGAGGACAGCACCGCATATGGTGAGCGTAAATCAAAAAAGCAAAAAGAGAAAAGCCTCCACATGGCGTAGGTAAAAAAAAAAATTAATAAAAGAAAAATGGATAAAAGTACAAACACCTTTCGGTGAGTACAGGTATAAAAAGTGATCACAAACTTTTAAAAAGGCTAAGCGCAATAGCAAGCAAGGAAACCCGACATGTTTCGTTCCATTGAACTTCAACAAGGCATTTGTGCTCTTGTGCGTGTTTTTATTGAGCTTCTTTGAGCTCCTTTGAGCTTCCTTGAGCTTTTTTGAGCATAAGCATTTTTTCCCCCACAAACCCTCCTTAAAGTCTATGGGCACAAGTCGGATAGAAGTTGCCTTGAAGTAGTACAGGAAGTACGGAAGTCGGAGCAACTTCAGTAGTGCTAATTAAGATTGACTAAAATTGGATTTCTCTTGTCTTTTATACTCAGTTGTGACGTGAGGCTACTCGTATTGCAAGACCTCGCTCGTTTATCAAGTTAAAATGTATAAAATGAAGTTATTTGCAATCCAAAGTTGTACTGTAGTTGGAAGACCAATACACCCTTAAAGTGTATGTAAATTCTAACAATTAACTTCTCTTATTTGCTCCCTTTTGATCTGTTAATTATATCAATGCAAGTGTAAAAAAAAAGATGAAGAAGAAAAAACCTGTTGATGGCGTCAGAGTTATCCTGTGTGCTGTGTCTATATCATGTGTTATGCCCAGAAGTGTAATTATCCCTCCCAGTGCTTAGCTGGGACTACAGAACAATTAGTCCAACAAGCTATGTTGTAGAGAGAGATAAGGACAGTTTGGCAGGCTCAATAGTTTAGAAGCTGGTTAAATGCATTTCTGGCACGTCAAGTATTTTTATTTATTTTTTTGTACGTGCAAGGTCATCAGAAATTACCCCAGATACTCACACATTACAGATCTGACAATATTTTTTTGTTATTTTTTCTTAGCATACTGAACATCCTAGTCTTACAGAAGGAATTTGCTTCATCTTGCTTGCATAAAAGGACAGTCTGTGGAATTCTCATGTCTATACTACCAAACAATGAAAATGTACCACTTCCAAGGCAAAAAATGCGCTTAAAATGCTTGTTGTATTAATATAAACGCCCAGCAGACAGGTATGTGGACTTACAATACTGAGCTGGCTAATTAAACCAAGATGGAATGTGTGCTTAGTCTGTACAAATATATACTGTATTTATTGGCATATAACACTCATTTTTTTACCCTGAAAATAGAGGGTAAACTGTGCCTGCGTGTTATACGCAGGGGGCTGTGGAAAGTTTTTTTGCTGAAACTTCCCTCTTACGGTTAGGGTGCGTGTTATACACCTGTACGTGTTATACACTGATAAATACGGTATTTCCTCTGCTTGAAGGCATATACATTGTATTGAATATGTGAATGTACAGTATGTACATGTTGAACTGAATTTATGGGCTGGTCACACAGGCCTAGCATGGGAATACTTAATGGAGGGGGTAGTCCACACTTTGTTTTGTTATTGTAATATTTCATCCACACAAAAATGTGAGATTATTAACCACTTAAGCCCCAGATCATTTGGTAGCTAAAGGACCAGAGGTGAATTCAGAATTTTGCACTGCTCTGCTTTAACTGTAAATTGTGCGGACATGCAATGTTGTACCCAAACGAAATTTGCGTCCTTTTCTTCCCACAAATAGAGCTTTCTTTTAATGGTATTTGATTGCCTCTGCGATTTTTATTTTTTGCGATATAAACGGAAAAAGACCGAAAATTTTGAAAAAAAATGATATTTTCTACTTTTGTTATAAGAAAAATCGAATAAACTCAATTTTAGTCATACATTTAGGCCAAAATGTATTCAGCCACATGTCTTTAGTAAAAAAAATGTCAATAAGCGTATATTTATTGGTTTGCGCAAAAGTTATAGCGTTTACAAACTAGGGTACATTTTCTGGAATTTACACAGCTTTAAATTTATGATTGCCTATCTCATTTCTTGAGGTGCTAAAATGGCAGGGCAGTACAAAACCCCCCCAAATGACCCCATTTTAGAAAGAAGACACCCCAAGGAAATTGCTGAGAGGCCTGTTGAGCCCATTGAATATATTTTTTTTTTGTCCCAAGTGATTGAATAATGACAAAAAAAAAAAAAATTACAAAAAGTTGTCACTAAATGATATATTGCTCACACATGCCATGGTTATATGTGGAATTGCACCCCAAAATACATTCTGCTGCTTCTCCTGAGTACGGGGATACCACATGTGTGGGACTTTTTAGGAGCCTAGCCACGTACGGGACCCCGGAAACCAAGCACCGCCTTCAGGATTTCTAAGGGCGCAAATTTTTGATTTCACTCCTCACTACCTATCACAGTTTCGAAGGCCATAAAATACCAAAATAGCACAAAACCCCCCCAAATGACCCAATTTTAGAAAGAAGACACCCCAAGGAAATTGCTGAGAGGCCTGTTGAGCCCATTGAATATTTTTTTTTTGTCCCAAGTGATTGAATAATGACAAAAAAAAAATTACAAAAAGTTGTCACTAAATGATATATTGCTCACACATGCCATGGTTATATGTGGAATTGCACCCCAAAATAAATTTTGCTGCTTCTCCTGAGTACGGGGATACCACATGTGTGGGACTTTTTAGGAGCCTAGCCGCGTACGGGACCCCGAAAACCAATCACCGCCTTCAGGATTTCTAGGCACAAATTTTTGATTTGACTCCTCACTACCTATCACAGTTTCGAAGGCCATAAAATGCCAAAATAGCACAAAACCCCCCAAATGACCCCATTTTGGAAAGTAGACACCCCAAGCTATTTGCTGAGAGGCATGGTGAGTATTTTACAGCTCTCATTTGTTTTTGAAAATGAAGAAAGAACATTTTTTTTTTCTTTTTTTTTTTCCAATTTTCAAAACTTTGTGACAAAAAGCGAGATCTGCAAAATACTCACAATACCTCTCAGCAAATAGCTTGGGGTGTCTACTTTCCAAAATGGGGTCATTTGGGGGGGTTTTGTGCCATCTGGGCATTCCATGGCCTCCGAAACTGTGATAGGCAGTGAGAAGTGAAATTAAAAATTTACACCCTTAGAAAGCCTGAAGGCGGTGATTGGTTTTTGGGGTCCCGTACGCGGCTAGGCTCCCAAAAAGTCTCACACATGTGGTATCCCCGTACTCAGGAGAAGCAACAGAATGTATTTTGGGGTGTAATTCCACATATGCCCATGGCATGTTTGAGCAATATATCATTTAGTGACAACTTTGTGCAAAAAAAAAAAAAAAAAGTTCTTTTTTCCGCAACTTGTGTCAACATATAAAATATTCCATGGACTCGACATGCCTCTCAGTATATAGCTTGGGGTGTCTACTTTCCAAAATGGGGTCATTTGGGGGGTTTTGAACTGTTCTGGCATTTTATACACAACATTAGGAAGCTTACATCCACTCTTCTAACCACTTGAAGACAAAGCCCTTTTTGACACTTTTTGTTTACATGAAAACATATTTTTTTTTGCAAGAAAATTATGTTGAACCCCCAAACATTATATATATTTTTAAAGCAAAGGCCCTACAGAATAAAATGGTGGGTGTTGCATTTTTTTTTTACACAGTATTTGCGCAGCGATTTTTCAAACGCATTTTTTGGGGAAAAAATACACTTTTTTTAATTTTAATGCACTAAAACACACTATATTGCCCAAATGTTTGATGAAATAAAAAAGATGATCTTAGGCCAAGTACATAGATACCAAACACGACATGCTTTAAAATTTCGCACAAACGGGCATTGGCGACAAACTACATACATTTTTAAAAGCCTTTAAAAGCCTTTACAGGTTACCCCGTTAGATTTACAGAGGAGGTCTACTGCTAAAATTACTGCCATCGATCTGACCTTCGCGGTGATACCTCACATGCATGGTGCAATTGCTGTTTACATATGACGCCAGACCGACGCTTGCGTTCGCCATTGGGCAAGAGCAGGGCAGGACAGGGGTGCTTTTTTTTTTTTTTTATTATTATTAATTTTGCTTTTTTATTTTATTTTTAAACTGTTGCTTCCATATATATTTTTTTTTATCATTTTTATTGTTATCTCAGGGAATGTAAATATCCCCTATGATAGCAATAGGTAATGACAGGTACTCTTTTTTGAAAAAACTGGGGTCTATTGGACCCTAGATCTTTCCTCTGCCCTCAAAGCATCTGACCACACCAAGATCGGTGTGATAAAATGCTTTCCCAATTTCCCAATGGCGCTTTTTATATCCGGGGGGACATTCCCTCCCACTGCTTGTAAAAGCAGTCCAGAGGCTAATTAGCCACTAGGATTGCTTTTACATGAAAGCCGGCCGCTGGCTGAAAAGAATGATACCAAGATGATACCTAAACCCACAGGCATCATTCTGGTATAAACATTCAAAGTCCAGCAACATACCAGTACGTTGCTGGTCCTTGTTGGACATGTATTGTAATCTTTTTTTTCATGCAGCCTGTTGGCTGAACGAAAAAAAAAGATTGATCGGTGGGTATGCCCACCATTAGAATACCGCCCTTCATCCACCCACTTCTAATGATGGGCATACATGCACCATTTATATATGCCGAAGCATGGGGGCATCTTCCCGCAAAAGTTATGCCGCGTACACATGGTCAGACTTTTCCACGGGCAAGCCTCCATCGGAATTTCGACCGTATGTATGCGGCATTAGGAGCAAAATCGCTCCTCCGCCCCTGCTGCCCCAATGCTTCGGCATATATGCTTTTTTTTTTAACTGTGGTGGTGAAATCACCTCCTACAGCACTGGAGTCGCAGGGATCAGGCCTGTCTCTGCGAACGCTGCAGTTATGTGTGTTGTGTTTTGCAAGTGACAGTGATCGATCGATACTGCACTTGGGTGGCCTGGGCTGGACGGAGGGGCAAAACGCAGGTGCTAGCAGGTATCTGGGCTGATCCCGCTAACACTGCGTTTTTGGGAACCCTAAACTGCTGGGGACGCTAGTATAGATCTGATCAGATATTGATCTGTTCAGATACTATACCACTAAGGGGGGTGTATGCTTAACGCGTGGGTGTTAGCGCTACTGGCACTAACCTGACGCTGCCTGGGGTGTGACGCAGACCCTCTCTGACGCTAAAACCTAATTGATATCACCCGCCGGGCGATCAGGGGGTTAAACCTTTATTGGGTTATATACGGCGGGTGCCCTGACACTATAAAAAGCAAACTAACTAACCAGCGTCACCCGTAACACTTATATGATGATCACTGGTGAAAGGGTTAACTAGGGGCAATTAGGGGGTTAAAACCTTTATTAGGTAATATATGGGGGTACCTGACGCTATATAAAAACCTGACGGCGAACCTAAAAAAAAATTACTGGCTACCTATCGGCATCACCGACACTAAGACAATGATCATAAAAACGATCGCTTAGCGACAGTGGTGATAGGGGGTGAAAGGGTTACCTGGGGGGCGATCAGGGGGTTAAACCTTTATTAGATAATATATGGGGGTACCTGACGCTATAAAAACCTGCGGCGAACCTAAAAAAAATTACTGGCTACCGATCTGCATCACCGACGCTAAGACAGCGATCAGAAAAATGATCGCTTAGCGACAGTGGTGATAGGGGGTGAAAGGGTTACCTGGGGGGCGATCAAGGGGGTTAAACCTTTATTAGGTAATATATTGGGGTACCTGACGCTATAAAAACCTGCGGCGAACCTAAAAAAAATTACTGGCTACCGATCTGCATCACCGACGCTAAGACAGCGATCAGAAAAATTATCGCTTAGTGACAGTGGTGATAGGGGGTGAAAGGGTTACCTGGGGGGCGATCAAGGGGGTTAAACCTTTATTAGGTAATATATGGGGGTACCCGACGCTATAAAAACCTGCGGTGAACCTAAAAAAAATTACTGGCTACCGATCAGCATCACCGACGCTAAGACATCGATCAGAAAAATGATCGCTTAGCGACGGCGGTGCTAGGGGGTGAAAGGGTTACCTGGGGGGTGATCAAGGGGGTTAAACCTTTATTAGGTAATATATGGGGGTACCCGACGCTATAAAAACCTGCGGCGAACCTAAAAAAAATTACTGGCTACCGATCAGCATCGCCGACGCTAAGACATCGATCAGAAAAATTATCGCTTAGTGACAGTGGTGATAGGGGGTGAAAGGGTTACCTGGGGGGCGATCAAGGGGGTTAAACCTTTATTAGGTAATATATTGGGGTACCTGACGCTATAAAAACCTGCGGCGAACCTAAAAAAAATTACTGGCTACCGATCTGCATCACCGACGCTAAGACAGCGATCAGAAAAATTATCGCTTAGTGACAGTGGTGATAGGGGGTGAAAGGGTTACCTGGGGGGCGATCAAGGGGGTTAAACCTTTATTAGGTAATATATGGGGGTACCCGACGCTATAAAAACCTGCGGTGAACCTAAAAAAAATTACTGGCTACCGATCAGCATCACCGACGCTAAGACATTGATCAGAAAAATGATCGCTTAGCGACGGCGGTGCTAGGGGGTGAAAGGGTTACCTGGGGGGTGATCAAGGGGGTTAAACCTTTATTAGGTAATATATGGGGGTACCCGACGCTATAAAAACCTGCGGCGAACCTAAAAAAAATTACTGGCTACCGATCAGCATCGCCGACGCTAAGACATCGATCAGAAAAATTATCGCTTAGTGACAGTGGTGATAGGGGGTGAACGGGTTACCTGGGGGGCGATCAAGGGGGTTAAACCTTTATTAGGTAATATATGGGGGTACCCGACGCTATAAAAACCTGCGGCGAACCTAAAAAAAATTACTGGCTACCGATCAGCATCGCCGACGCTAAGACATCGATCAGAAAAATTATCGCTTAGTGACAGTGGTGATAGGGGGTGAAAGGGTTACCTGGGGGGCGATCAAGGGGGTTAAACCTTTATTAGGTAATATATGGGGGTACCCGACGCTATAAAACCTGCGGCGAACCTAAAAAAAATTACTGGCTACCGATCAGCATCACCGACGCTAAGACATCGATCAGAAAAATGATCGCTTATCGACGGCGGTGCTAGGGGGTGAAAGGGGTTATCTGGGGGGTGATCAGGGGGTTAAACCTTTATTAGGGAGTTAGGGGGCTACACTGGACCTAAAACTAAATGTAGTGACACTTTTACAGTCACAAATGTCACTGATTGCAGTGATCACTAAATAAATGGTCACTGCAATCAGTGACACTGTGACTGGGGGCTGGGGGTGTCTGGGGGGGCCTGGGGGGGCGATTTATGTGCCTATGTGTCCTGGTGTCAGTGTAGTGTTGTGTGCACTAACCTGCATCTTCTCCTGTACGGCGCTCGGTATATGTGAGCGCCGCAGGAGAGATGACATCACTTCCTCCCGCCTGTGTAAACAGTACACAGGCAGGGGAAGCTCTCATTCGCCGGGAGCGATCGAGAGGGGGGGGCCGGAATCGAACGGCCGTCCCCTCATGCCGGATCGCTCCCGAAGGTAAAACGACCACCCACTGTAAAGAAGGGGGGTCCGATCGGACCCCCCAACTATACAAAGGCAATCACGTATATGTACGTGATTCTGCCTGTCGGTGCCATTCTGCCGACGTATATTTACAGTGGGCGGTCGTTAAGTGGTTAACCACTCAACCCCCTTAGCGGTATTCCCGAGTCAGGCTCGGGTGAGTTTTTCATGCTAAGAGCGGTGACCCCCACCCAGACTCGGGCTGCATCACAGTATCCAGGGGAAGTTACTTACCTTGTTCCCTGGATCCTGCGATGTGTCCCCGCAGTGTGTGCGAACCGTGTCTTGCTCGATTCACACTGCCGGGTGCCGAGCTCCGTTCCCTGCGACGTTGCGGCGCACGGGGGCGGAGATCGGTGCCAAATTCAAAAAGTGAAAAACACACAATACATACAGTATACTGTAATCTTACTGATTACAGTACTGTATCAAATAATTATACACACCCTTTGTCCCTAGTGGTCTGTCCAGTGTCCTGCATGCAGTTTTATATTATAAAAACTGTTCTTTCTGCCTGGAAACTGGAGATTGTCCATAGCAACCAAAAAGTGTCCCTTTATGTCAAAAGTGGTTTTAGACCAGCTAGAAAACAGCGATAATAACTTAGAATCACTTGCAGAATTGAGCGATAGCGATTTGTGGGGAAATTCGTCATCAAACACTAAATCTAATGACAGAGACAATTCTGCAGCAAATTTCAGTGTTTTTGATTTGATTACATTATTGAATAATTTTTATTATAATTACATTACTATTTGTTATAATTATTTATAGTTATTTATTATATTATAATTTATGATTTTGTGTTTCAAACTTTATCATACCCGGGATGTCTACTAGACTCTTGTTTGGTCAGGTTTAAGTAAGTAATTACTAAGAATTGCAGGCCTACAATACATAACACCAAATTTCCATGCAAAATAATTGTACCGCTTTTGGTACATAATTACAGACAGAATCATACCGCCAGGGAGGTTAAGGACCAGTGCGCGACAATATACGTCGACATAATGGCTCCTGTGGGCAGATGGGCGTACAGGTATGTTTCCCTTAAGAAGCGGTATTGTGGGCGAGCACGTGTCGCGAGCTCCCGGAGTCCGACCTTGGGTCCCACGGACTCGATGTCCGCAGGATACCCGCGATCGTCTGACAGAGAGGAAGAACGGGGAAATGCTGATGTAAACAAGCGTTTCCCCATTCTTCCTAGTGACAGGACACTGATCACAGCTCCCTGTGATCAGGAGCGGTGATCAGTGTCGTGTCACACACAGCCCATCCCCCCTACCGTTAGAAGCACTCCCTAGGACACACTTAACCCCTCCAGCGCCCCCTACTGGTTAACCAATTCACTGCCAGTGAGTGTCATTTTTACAGCACTGATCGCTGTATCAATGACAATGGTCCCAAAATGGCATCAAAAGTGTCCGATATGTCTGCAATAATGTCGCAGTCACGATAAAAATCTGAGCTGATTACTAGTAAAAAAATATATATATTAATAAAAATGCCATAAAACTATCCCCTATTTTGTAGACGCTATAACTTTTGTGCAAACCAATCAATAAACACATATTGCATTTTTTTTTACCAAAAATATGTAGAAGAATGCGTATCGGCCTAAACTGAGGAAAAAAAATAGTTTTTTTTATATTTTTTTGGGGATATTTATCATAGCAAAAAGTAAAAAATATTGCTTTCTTTTCAAAATTGTCGCTATATTTTTGTTTATAGCGCAAAAAATAAAAACCGCAGAGGTGATCAAATACCACCAAAAGAAAGCTCTATTTGTGGGAAAAAAAGGACGTCAATTTTTTTTGGGAACCACGTCACACGACCGCCCAGTTGTCAGTTAAAACGACGCAGTGCCGAATCGCAAAAAGTGCTCTGGTCTTTGGCCAGCCAAATGGTCCGGGGCTTAAGTGGTTAAACAAAGAAAAAATTTACTTTCACCAACTGTCCTGTAACGGGAGGGCCCATGGAACCCAGAAGTTCTTAGAAAGTATGAGCCAGAAAATAATGGACATTGAGAATATGTCTTGGATTGCTTTAAAATGGGTCTGTAATATTAATCCACAATATTCCCCAGGACATCTGTAAAGGACTATTTACTGGTTGTTTGATTCTGAGCTCAACAGGTTAATTTAGAGATGCTGATGGTTTCGACTCTAGCCACCTGTCTGCCTGTGTAATGTAAATGAGTCCTGGCTAGCTGCTAAAGATCCTTTCATTGTGGATTGTGATAATTAACTCTGTAATTGTGTGTATTGTAAATTAGCAGACAGACAGTCTGGGGAATATAAAGATCATGCATAGTCATTTAAACTGTAAAGGAATTAGCTAATGAACTCACCTGTTGTCTGCTAAGAGATGTCAGAATAATGTGTATTGAGCCTCGTTATGTAACCATTGTGTGATGTTGTGGGTGGAGTTGTTCATTTGGACTACAGTATTATTTTAGTGTATATAAGAGCCTGTTTTTCTCAATAAAGTTATCAGACCAGTTGAAAACCTAAACAGAGCGGTTGTCTCATTTGTGGAGGGAGAAGTATTTGTATGGGGTCTTATTCGGCTGTTTGGAGTGTCTGGTAGCTGTCGTGTGTTCGGCAATGGAATATCTTAAACAACGTTAACTCTTGCCGTTACAATTGGTGGCAAACCATTGGGATGATTCCCACAGCCTATAAGGACAGCTACAAGAGGACACAGGACAATGGAAGCACAGTAGGGATGGCTAAAGCTCTCTTCCCTCAAGGACTTACTGGAGAACCAGAGTCGACCGGCCAACAACCGTAAGAAAAGGGACATTAATCGCAGAACGAGTCGAAATGGATGGAGCTGAAAGACCCAACATAACCGAAAGGCCCAGCGTAACAAACAGGACACCCGAAGAGGCAAGTTTTGATCGGGCCATTAACATAAGACTGGCACATTATGGTCCTAACCCTACAGCGGAGACCATAGACTGAGTTATAGCAGCTGTGGATGCAAATTGGCTACAGCAAAGAGGTGCTGTAGCAGCAGAAGTCAGAGCAGCACCAACTGAAAGGAGAAAGATACATTTTGCTGCTTTTAAAAATTTTATTGAAACTGAAGGGGAGATTGATGGGTACCTTGCCTATTTTGAATGGCAATGTGCCCTACACCTGGTGCCCACAGAGGAATGGGTTACCATTTTGTCTGGGAAACTGTCCGGCCGGGCCAGTGAAGCATTCAGGGCCATCCCAGACAAGGATATTATGAACTATGGACTGGTAAAAGAAGCACTGTTGGCCAGGTATGCCGTCACACCAGGGGCATACCGGAGGCGGTTCCAAGAGACGAGCAAGCAGACTGGAAACTCATAAACCGAGTGGGCATGCCGCCTACACCGCACGGCATCTCACTGGGTCGCTGGATGCCAAGCAGAATCCGGGGAAGAGGTGCTACAGGTGTTCCTGCTGGAGCACTTCTTTGACAAACTGTCCCTGGAAGTCAGAGAGTGGGTCCGGGACGAAAACCTTTCACCTTGCCTGAAGCAGCTTGCCTGGCGGACGAATACACAGAGGCCCACAAACTGGATAACCCTGTGGTCAAGACAACAGGTCTAGGGGAAAATCGATCAGCGGCACCCTCTCCGGCTATCGCCTACCAACCGCAGTCGTACTGCCCTACAGCACCACCTCTAGCGGCCACTTATTCTCAGCAGCCCAGGTTCAACTCCCAGGACTACTCACAACCCATCAGGTTTTTCGGGTGTAAACAGCTAGGGCACAAAAAGCCAGACTGTCCGTTGAACCGTAAGAGTAGCGGGAGGCACCGTCTTCCAGCTACCCGTTGCACGTGTTCACCTAGATTGAGGGTTGGTTCGGGACACATGAATGTGGGGGTGATGAAGGATTGTACTACTGGGGAATGATTTGGCCCCCCTCGTTTCTGCTTACGCCACGATGGGCCCTGCTGAAGCCTACCCAGTGACTACCTGTGCTCAGACCCGTGCTGCTGGAACCGACCCGCTTGCTGCTGAGACACGGGTAGGACTAAGTCCCCCGACATGTACCTTAGATCAGGCACAATATCACAGTCTAAAATTGGAATGTGACAAGTTGTGGGTGGAGTTGTTCATTTGGACTACAGTATTATTTTAGTGTATATAAGAGCCTGTTTTTCTCAATAAAGTTGTCAGACCAGTTGGAAACCTAAACAGAGTGGTTGTCTCGTTTGTGGAGGGAGAAGTATTTGTATGGGGTCTTATTCGGCTGGTTGGAGTGTCTGGTAGCTGTCGTGTGTTCGGCAATGGAATATCTTAAACGACGTTAACTCTTGCCGTTACATGTCCCAATTTCATCTATCGACTATCTAATGAGGGAAGGGTGGGTAAAAATATAGGCACCATATCCTGAAAATTGCATGTATGTAAGTAACACAGTCTCAGACAAATAAAACGTATACACATTTTATTTCACAATTAAAAAATTTGCAAGACTTATACATCAGCATCAAACTGGGTTTATTCCCAGTAGATCAACTAGTATGAATATCAGAAGGGTATTCCTTAATTTACAAGCACCAACAGAGAATACTAGCACAAGAGCATTTATGTCTTTAGATGTGGTTAAGGCCTTCGACAGCCTGGAGTGGGGGTATATCTGGCATGTCTTAGGAGCACTTGGCTTCGGATTAGATGGATAAAATATTGTATAGGGATCCCAGTGCGAAAATTAGAGTTAATAATGATTATTCAGACAGGATTCAACTAGAGAGAGGCACAAGGCAGGGGTGCCCATTGTCCCCCCTGCTTTTTGCATTAGCAATGGAGCCATTGGTGACTGCAATAAGAGTAAATACCAAAATGGAGGGATTTGTGAGACCAAACGGGGAGGAGAGAATCGCACTTTATGCAGATGATGTTCTCCTTTTCCTTGGGGACACAGATCACTCGCTCAAGCAGGCAATGAGTATTTTTAGAGAATTTGGAAGACACTCAGGGCTGATTATAAATTGGAAGAAATCAGCTCTGATGCCGGTGGACCCTATTGTAAACCAAACCTCAGTAGAAACCCCTCACTTGGAAATAGTCAATACAATGAAATACTTGGGAATATATATAACGACCGATCCTAATAAATACATAAATAATAATATAGCTCCCCTCCTGTCTAAATTTAAAAATAAAATCCAAATATGGCGGCACCTCCCATTATCAGTTGCAGGGAGATGCAATCTGATTAAAATGCTGTGGATGCCACAGCTATTGTATTTATTGCATAATACACCAATATGGATGCATAAGAAATGGTTCAGGAAAATAGACACATTATTTAGAGAACTAATATGGAAAGGAGGTCAGTCTAGGATAAGGTTACAAACCCTACAGCTATCAACAAGGGAGGGAGGTATGGCGGTGCCACATCCACGGTCCTACTTCTTGGCAGCACAACTGCAGCATATAGGAGTAGGATTAGAGACAAGAGGAGATATAAATGGGGGACTAATGACAATGGGGGCAGCCCATAAAACAGTGATGGAGGTATTGGAGGCGAGTTCATTCATTAATAAATCCCCCACTGTTAAGATGGTCACAAAGGTATGGAAAGTTGTAAAAGTAATAGGGGGACAAGGTGGAGTGACAGAACATGCGCCCCTTTGGGACAAGAGGAATCTTCAGGAGTTGGAGATGGTGGGAAAAATTAAGGAATGGGAAGCAAAGGGGATAGTTAGACTGGCCCAGTTGTATGAGGGAAGAACACTAAAAACTTTCACTGCACTGAGAGAGGAATATGATGTCCCTAGATATACATTTTATAGATATCTCCAAATTAGACATGCTCTAAATGTTCAGTTTGACAGGGTGGGGCCAGTCTGGAGTAACTCTCCTATTCTTCAGAGATTGGGTAATCAGGGTAGGACTGGGGGCTTTATCTCTGAAATCTATTCACATATATGTAAAGGAAGTATTGAGGGTCCTGAACTTCTCAAAAGTAAAGGTAAATGGGAGGAAGACCTAGGGCCCATATCAGAGGGGCAATGGAAGAAGATATTAGAGAGGGGACACCTGGTAACATTTCCGCATGCACAGAAGTTCTAATTTTGATGCTGCTACACAGGACATACTATACACCAAAAAGGCTGTTTAGGTTTGGGTGGAGGATAGATGCAGGATGTCCCAGGTGCCAAGGCACGGGGGACTTGATGCATATGATATGGAGGTGCCCGAAATTATTCAGATATTGGTCAGAGGTCCTTAACACCATACATAGTATATATAAAGCAACACTGCAAACGGAACCTAGACTGTGCATTTTGGGATTAGGGGAGGGAATAAGCAGAGAGGCTAGCACAATAAAAGCAGTGCTTAGGTGTCTCTTTCACGCAAGTAAACTAATTGCGCAAAGATGGCAAGCAGAGAGCCCACCTTTTAACGTTAACGTAGTCACGGAAATAATATGGAAGGAGAAAGCTGCTTATACCAAGAGAAGGAATATCAGAGAGTTCGACAAAGTGTGGAAACCGTGGGTGGAAAGCATGGGGTACCCCTTGTAAAAATAGAAGCAATACAGTAGGAAGAAGAAGAATAAAAATAAATAAATAAATAAATAAAGTGTGGAAAGGAAAGAAAAGAAGATAGAAAATCCTAGTACGAGAAATGGTAGAAATGGGGGGAGGAGGGAGGGAGGGGTAGAATCCCAATAGAATGGACAAATGGGTTAATGGTATTAATGCGTGTTATTTTTAATATGCTGTTATTTTAAATTATGAAAATCATATACGCAGATGTATGTTTACAGTTATGTATAATGCTGAAGAAAATCAATAAAGATAATATAAATTAAAAAAAAATAAAAAAAATTCACAATTTGAAAAATTTAAAACTCCCCTACAGGTAATCTTGACTCACCAGGGATGATTGATTGTCTTTTTTTTTTTTTTTTTAAACCGTGAATAGTGATATCCCACTGTAGAAGTAGCTGTATGAGAAATACTTATTCCTGTAGAGTCATGCTTACCTACAGGAGAGTTTTTAAAGTTTTAAATTGTGAATTTTTATGATGGTGAACTAAAATTTGTATAAATTTTAATTTGTCCAAGACCGTGTTCCTTGTGCACCATTAAAGTCCATTATCTAACAAAATGATTTACCTACCTACATCCTATTTCACCCATACTGTTCAGAATCTGGTGCTAATAGTTAAACGCATTACTGTTTGCAACTGCTACTTTAAAAAGATATTACTCCATAACATCATGGAAAAAGTGTACCAAACTATCAAATATTCTCAATGTTTTCTATCTAATTTTCACAGTACTGACACTATGCCAAATTTTATTAAATTTGGCTTTTGAGCTGAGCAGGTCTTGGTAGCATCGATTTCAAACTCATGCAGCTGAACATAGAATTACACAATAATCCTTTTTATCTATTCTATTAGTGGTTTTCCTGTCTTTATTGAGCCTCTTACAATTTAAAAAAAAAAACCTAATGCAGATATTTTATATTTCGTCAACGTAAATAGATCATACCTCACAGTAAAAGTTGCCCAAAGGTTTCTGCAATATTCGGTTTTCTACTCCATTAATTCAGCAGAGAAATCCCCCTCTTTTTATTTGTCCTCAGGTAATGTTACCTTATAATTTGTTCTCTAAAATATTTTCCTCTACAATTTAATCTCCTCTCATCTTCAGTCCCATTTCCTCAACCTGACCCAGGACTGACCTCCAGATTATGTGTTTCTCTTCATGTCACCAACTGACTGATGGTGTTGCCCTCAACCTACTTTAAAACTTTATTTAATTATTTGCCCTTGACTACATCACTCCTCTTTTTCTCTGTCATTGAAAATTGGATCCCTGAATTCCATTGTAGGTGTGGTAGAGGCCCTCCCCGCAGCTCTAACATATTTGCTCTCACATATTGTTTAAATGTCACCTAGACCCATCATGGCATACATTCTGAGTGCAGTATTCATGTCACACAGCACACGTAGCACATGACCATTTATCATTGTGGTTTATCTACAAGGTCTTCTCTATGACTTAAGGCAGAATATCAATTTACAGATTTTATTGTAACATTTTATTGTTTTTTTTATTTGCTGTGGTAATCCACTCATTTACAGGATATATATCCTCAACTGCATATTTCTCAAGGATAAAGCAACTATTATAGCCTGGAGCTGTGATTTTTTTCTTTAGGAAGTTTATTTAAAGAGCCATTCCAGGCAAAAAGTTTAATAATTTAAATAGCTACCAATGCTATCCAGTGAGCACAACAACTATTTGAAAATTAAAGTCCAGTTGTAGAGCAGTCTAATTATTCTAAAGCAATAAAGCCTAATGTATGATCAATTACTTTAATATTACTTTCCATATCTCCTATTTTTAATATTATAAAGTTCAGTCAATTTTCCTGAATCTGTTCTGTAATCTCACTCAGCACGAGCACACTCCTCTCTCCATAAAAGATCAGTAGGAGTGTAATTCTTGAAGCTTTTGCTGTGTGCTGGCATCACCAATCACATTTAGACTCCAAAGCAGTGGCGGTGCGTCCATAGAGGGCGCCGGAGCGCCGCCCCCTCTCGCTCCTGCACCGCCACTGAAAGACAATACACAGATTCATGCATTGCATGAATCTGTGTATTGTCGGCGCTGCCGCTGCAGCCCACTATTCAGATGGCCGGCCTCCTGGTGAGCGCCGGCCATCTGAATTAGAGCGGTGGCCGGCGGTGGGTGTGTTTTGGAAGTGTCTATCAGAGCCAGCGGCTCTGATAGGCTTTCCGATTACAGCCCTCAGGCTGTAATCGGCTTCCAAATAGTTCACCAAGGGACGCACAAGGGGGGTGTTCCTTGGTGAACACTGACACGCATCTCAGCCAATCAGGTTCACCGGATCTGGTTACCGGTAACCTGATTGGCTGAAGCGACATCGAGGGCGGGACTTGGGAGAAGACATCGAGGGAGGATGGCTGACCCGAGAAAGGTAAGTGCTGGGGGACTGGGGGAAGCAATCTGGCGTTTTTTGAGGGGGCAAACTGGCGGCAATTGATGGGCACATTGTGACAATTGCTGGCACAGTGGTGACAATTGATGGGCACAGTGGTGACAATTGATTGCACAGTGGCTGTGTTTGATGGCATGGCACAGTGGCTGCGTTTGATGGCATGGCACAGTGGCGACAATTGATGGCACAGTGGCGACAATTGATGACAGGGCACAGTGGCGACAATTGCTGGGCACAGTGGCTGCGTTTGATGGCACAGTGGCTGTGTTTTGGACACAGTGAGGCTGCAATTGATGTTTTTTTTTGTTTGTTTGTTTGCGCCCCCCCAAAAATTTTGAGCACCAGCCGCCACTGCTCCAAAGGCAGGTGTGAAGCTGATTGGCAGCTTCTTAGTACAGTCATACCCCACTTTTAAGTACACAATGGGATTTATTTACTAAACCTGAAAAGTGCAAAATCAGGCTCACTTCTGCATAGAAAACAATGAGCTTACAGGGTTTATTACCAAAGCTTAATTGAACAAGCTGGGGTTAGAAGCTTATTGGTTTATATGCAGAAGTGAGCCTGATTTTGCACTTTACAGCCTTAGTAAATAAACCCCATTGTGTACTTAAAAGTGGGGTATGCCTGTACTTGCATTTTTGCATCAGACTTTTTCTAGGTGCAAAAAAGCTTAAAGCCTTGGGTGGTCCATGGGCGTTCCATTCACTCTAGCATATGAGTTTCAAGATGACCAGGTTGCTGATAAATATGAACCTAATTGACTAATGCATCAGAGCAATATCCCACCACCCCTTAACCATATCAGGCCACATGCCCTCAACATGGGAGGATGCTTTACCAGGAAGCACCTTGTCCCCATGTTAACGAGGACAAGGGCCTCTTCTTCACAACCCTGGCTGGAGGTTGTGAGAGCCTGCAGGCAGGAGGCTTATTGAAATGTGGAATCCCCCTGATCCCTCACGCGAATGAGTAAGAGGTAAATAGTACCCTACTCAATAACAAAAAAAATGTAAACCTAGAAATAAGGCCCCCTAAACATTCGACAAGTCCTTTGTTTAAGAAAATAAAAATAACCCCCCCCCCCCCCGCCCAAAAGAAAGTCCTTTTGTTTGTTGTAAATCCATCATCAGTCACAATGCCTTCCACCTACTAACTCATCAAAACTAAAACAATCAGTGGACCCAGAGCACACAACCAATCCTAAAGGAACTGCTTTCCAAATGACAACTCCCTGAACGCTCGTCAGCTATATAAGGGAAGGGTTGGGGATGGTAGTGACAACAATGACTAAATGTGGTCATGGTAATATTTGGTCAATGTGATATCCTTCCTATCCTCCTCTGTTTATTACGTACATGATCGGGGATTCTTCAGTGACAGTGGTAATTACTAAGGATGCAGCGGATGCCAGCCCCCACTGCTTTCTTGGGAGCCATTGATAGAGGGAAGCTGTCATATATAGAGGTGGTAAAGATATGGCTTCTATACATGATGCTTGGCTCCTGCTGAACAGGCATTTGTCCCGATGTCCAAACAGCTAAAGTTCGGTCGCAACCTAGATTCGGACCGAATTCCCTGTTTTTGAGTCGATTTATAGCCTTTATTATTATTTTTTAATTATTATTATTATTATACATGATTTATATAGCGCCAACAGTTTACGCAGCGCTTTACAATGTAGAGGGAGGACAGCACAATTACAGTACAGTTCAATACAGAAGGTACAGGAGGGCCCTGCTCATAGAGCTTACAAAAAAGCTTTTTTAACTTATAGTCATCCCACCATCACCCTGAAACTAACTATGCACAGGGGAGGGCTGGCAGCCTTAGGCCTGGGGGGCAAGTCCAGTCAAGTGGCCCATAGAACCATCAATGCCCATCAACGCAGCCTGATCAGTGCCCATCAACGCAGCCTTACCAGTGCAGACAGTGCCCATCAGTGCTGCCTGATCAGTGGCCATCAATGCAGCCTTACCAGTGCAGACAGTGCCCATTAGTGCAGCCTGATCAGTGCCCATCAGTGCAGCCTCACCAGTGCAAACAGTGCCCATCAGTGCAGCCTCACCAGTGCAAACAGTGCCCATCAGTGCGGACTGATCTGTGCCTATCAGTGCAGCCTCACCAGTGCAGACAGTGCCCATCAGTGCAGCCTGATCAGTGCCCATCAACGCAACCTGATCAGTGCAGCCTCACCAGTGCAGACAGTGCCCATCAGTGCAGCCTCACCAGTGCCCATCAGTGCAGCATGATCAGAGCCCATTAGCACAGCCTCACCAGTGCAGACAGTGCCCATGAGTTGCAGGCAGCCTGATCAGTGCCCATCAATGCAGCCTCACCAGTGCAGACAGTGCCCATCAGTGCAGCCTGATCAGTGCCCATCAGTGCAGCCTCACCAGTGCAGACAGTGCCCATCAGTGCAGCCTGATCAATGCAGCCTCACCAGTGCAGACAGTACCCATCAGTGCAGACTCACCAGTGCAGACAGTGCCCAAAATAGGGTGGGCTCGGAGCGCAGAAAGTGCGACCGGAGCCCACCCAGATGTGTTGCAGTAGCGAATGAATATTGACTGTTGCAACACTGATCCTTGTCCAAGCCAATCGGGTAGCGGGTCTGGTACCCGTCACCCGATTGGCTGACAGTACAGGTGATCCTACTGGATGCCTTGCAAGGAGGAGAGAAGAGATGCACAGTGTCTTTATTAAAGGAAACAGAGCAGCTCCCTGGACACATCTTGCTGCCTCTGACCCGCCACTAAGATGGGGTAAGTGCCGGGCAGACAGTGGGTGGGGGTCCTCCTGGATCAGTTCGCTCCTCTGACCAGATGGGGGGGTTGCTGAATGAGTCCGCTGGGGGGGGGGTTGCTGGATGAGCCCGCTGGGAGGGTTGCTGAATGAGTCTGCTGGGGGGGTTGCTGGATGAGTCCGCAGGGGGGTTTGCTGAATGAGTCCGCGGGGGGGTTGGCTGGCAGGGGGGATTGCTGAATGAGGGGGGCTTGCTGGATGAGTCCGCTGGGGGGGTTGCTGGATAAGTCCGTTGGCAGGGGGTGCTGGATGAGGGGGGGTTGCTGGATCAGTTCGCTGGCAGGGGGGGTTGCTGGATGAGCCCGCTGGCAGGGGGATTGCTGAATGAGGTAGGGTTGCTGAATGAGTCCGCTGGGGGGGGTTACTGGATGAGCCCGCTAGGGGGGGTTGCTGGATGAGCCCGCTGGGGGGGTTGCTGCATGAGCCCGCTGGGGGGGGTTGCTGGATGAGCCCGCTGGGAAGGTTGCTGGATGAGTCCGCAGGGGGGTTGCAGGATGAGTCCGCAGGGAGGTTGCTGGATGAGTCCGCGGGGGGGTTGGCTGGCAGGGGGGATTGCTGAATGAGGGGGGCTTGCTGAATGAGTCCGCTGGGGGGGTTGCTGGATGAGTCCGCTGGCGGGGGGTGCTGGATGAGGGGGGGTTGGTGGTTGCCCATGAGCCGCCACTGCCAAACTTTTTTTTTTGCCAATAAAACTGCCAAACTTTTATCACAACAGGGGTCATCTCATGATCTCATCATACCTTACTTCAGTTCAGGCTGTGTCACTGTGTTTCTGAGAACCAGGTCCTTGCCTTGCACCTCTTCGGGGGTGATGATTCTGTCACCGCCATGTCTTCTCTTCTTGACTCTGCAGCCACTCCTCAAGCCAGCCCACAAGTTCAGCAAGTCACATCATGTGACGTGACGCCGTGCGTCCCCTCCCCTGACCTGCCACATGACCTGTTCTCGCTCCTGGGAGGTGGGAGTTGTAGTTTCATGCGCTGATTAGTTACTTACCTTTAGCGCGGCCAAACTACAACTCCCACAATGCAGCGCAGTCTACACAGCAGCAGCCAGATAGCCAATCGGCGGCCACCACGGCCGACTTAACACAGGCTGCCCAGCGGCCTATCAAAGCCTGGAACAAAAAAAAATGAATAGACAGCCGCTGCGGCCGTTTTAAAGATAATGTCGGCGGCCTGGGGGGAAATTTCCACCCTGCCCCCCGGCCCAGCCCGCGCCTGACTATGCATGTCTAATATTGTTTCTCCAGCTAAAAAATTACATGACAACTGAGGTTTTTAATTCCAAAGTTTAAAGATGTTTGAATAAGATCTGTGGATTAATCGCAGGAGCGCTAACAATTTTGTAGTAATAATATATACTACTACAAGTTTGTGTGTTTTTTATTGACTTTTTTTTTTTATATACCTGCTGTGGAGGTGGTAGGGGTTATAAAATTATTAAAATCAAGTTACACCAAGGTCCTATGAACTTATAGTATGAAAAAATAAGTTGATGGTGATAAAGGCTGGTGAGCTACTGAGAACAGAATAGTCACCTGGACAAAATTAAAATAAAAGGAAATAAATAACAATTCCAAACTTCTCCTTTAAAAGTTAACTCCCTGCACTGCTGCTCTTGTATCCACAGCACTGGTCCTAGTAGTGTATTTACCATGCTAACAGCTCTCATGCAACTTGTCCTCAATTTAGTCATATTTTAGTCTAAGATTAATCAAACATTTGTTAAAGTTGGCACTGACAGATGCCACAAAGAGAGATTGTTGCAAGAGGTGGTGGGGGGGGGAGGGGGGAGTTTTAGTCCCTGGCTCTCTACCCTCTATATGCATTTTAAGGATTCGTTTTTAATTTCAAATGGAAATGTGGCTTAAATATAATATACAGGGCCGCCATCAGGGCGGTGCAGCCAGTACACATGTAAGGGCCCTGGAGGCTGGTTCGGCTCCAGCAGGGGGTGGTACAAGTGCCCATTCAGAAGAAAAAGCTATGTGTGCACTGCTCTAACTACTGGTGCTGTTTAGGTAGAAACAGAGGAAAGGAAAAACGTACCGCTCAAAAGCTTGAGAATTCACCAAATAGCTGCTTCCGCCCGGTCACTCACACAGGTGCTGGCTCTGCACTGATGCATGGGAGAAAAAGAAACCCTGGACTGCCGCACTCTGTATAGACAGTTATTTATTCCAAAATTTCAGGTAAAAAATCCAAATTCAAAATAAATCCATAAATCCAAAACAACAAATGCAGATGGTATGCATGCAGGGAAGGGTGGCTAACGCGTTTCACGTCACGAATTGACGCTTACTCATAGCTTGATTTTTTACCTGAAATTTTGGAATAAATAACTGTCTATACAGAGTGCGGCAGTCCAGGGTTTCTTTTTCTCCCATACTGGTGCTGTTTGCCCCGCCATCGCCGCACTCTGCACTTATACACAAGCTGTGTTGTGTGCTGCCTGAGGCTGCCATGCTATTGGCACTGACCCGGGCTATTGGGCTCGACTGAGGGAGGCTCTGTCAGCAGGGAGGGGCGGGGCCGAGAGCTCCACTGACGCTCTGAGCCTGCCCTGCCCCATGCAGCCTGTATGTTCTCAGAGGCTCGGAGCAGAGAAACCAAGTGGGAGCAGCTCCCCTGGATCGCTTTTAGCCCCACCCCCAGCTGCTGGGAGCCCTGCCCCCGGCTGCTAAGAGACCCGCCCCGACCAATGACAGTCCCGCCCCCTGACCGCTGAGAGTCCCGGTCGCTGAGAGCCCCGCCCCCAGATCGATGAGAGCCCCGCCCTCGGGTCGCTTAGAGCGGGAGGTGAGCCCAGCTGGCCAGGTAGGTGTTTCCGCCCATATACACTGCATCACTGTTGTGTTAAACGGTTAAACCCTCCCTGTTGTTTACCCCCCTGTATAGCTTTGCGTTACTGAAAGGTAAACTTTTAAAAATGGCTACTTGATTATCTCCTGTAGTATGTTACATCCGCAGTCTCTGGTTATCTCCTGTAATCTATCCGCAGTCTCTGGTTATCTCCTGTAATCTATCCGCAGTCTCTGGTTATCTCCTGTAATCTACCCGTAGTCTCTGGTTATCTTAGGAGGCCTGCAATGGGACTGGAGGAGGAGGAGATGGGATGGGACTGAAGGAGGAGGCCATGTGATGGGACTGAAGGAGGAGGACATGGGATGGAGGAGGAGGAGAACATGGGATGGTGCTGGAGGAGGAGTACATGGGGTGGGACTGGAGGAGGAGGAGGACATGGGATGGGCCTGGATGAGGAGGAGGACATGGGATGGGGGATGGGACAGGAGGAGGAGGAGGATGAAAACATGGGATGGGGGGATGGGACTGGAGGAGGAAGGGGACAAGGGATACAGGAGAAAAATCACATGGGATGGAGGGAATGGTACAGGAGGAGTAGAAGGACATGGGATGGATGAGGAGGTGGACATGGGATGGAGGATGAGGATAATGACGACATGGGATGGGGGGATGGGAATGGAGAAGGAGGAGGACATGGAATGAGACTTGGTGGGGCGGACGGTGGGTGGATTTGGTGGGACGGCGAATGGATGGGTCCTAGGGAATTTTGGTAGTCAGGCCCAGGGGGGCCCAGGTCTAAAGCTGTGTAAGGGGCCCCAAAATTTCTGATGGCTGCCCTGATAAAATATATATATATATAAAATGTAGAAATGAAATATAATATCAAAGCAACCAATCATGAATCAAGTGTTATTGCTTTAGTGCATGTACATACAGTATACTGTTCCACAGCTGGGTTTGTATTAGATAAGATAAGCCGCTGTACACACTGTTACCACATGAATCACAAAATTTTATAAAACACTGCAAAAGGCTAATGTTACTCAACAGTCTTCTCCAGAAATTTATTGACAGACTTTTCTCCCTCATTTGATCTTTTGAGATTAAATGTAATATTTATCAGTGATATTTGCAAGTTTGCATGCATATTTAGCACATCATATTATCTTATGTTAGCGAACTGACTTACATTTAGCTAAGGTGTTATATTTTATGCAAAAACATTCTAAGCTAGTGCAAATCAATTAAACATTCATTCAGTGTGTAGCCGTGTTCACAGTCACACCGTTGGGAATTTAAAAAAATCTAAAGATAACAGACAAGTATAGCACTTTTTAAAACTCAGCCAGTGAGTTGTCTCTTGTGTCTCATAGGAATAGTTTTTCCTAATAATAATAAGAGCAAGTCTTGATTATTTGGGATGCTATGTTTTTGCCTATAGTGAACCTGTGGCCAGACTATCCACACTAAAGTACATACAGTTGTGCTCATAAGTTTACATACCCTGGCAGAATTTATGATTTTTTGGCCATTTTTCAGAGAATATGAATGATAACACAAAAACGTTTCTTTCACTCATGGTTTGTGTTTGGCTGAAGCCATTTATTATCAATCAACTGTGTTTACGCTTTTTAAATCAGAATGACAACAGAAACTAATCAAATGACCCTGATCAAAAGTTTACATACCCTGGTGATTTTGGCCTCATAACATGCACACAAGTTGACACAAAGGGGGTTGAATGACTATTAAAGGTAACCATCCTCACCTGTGATCTGTTTGCTTGTAACTAGTGTGTGTGTGTTTAACCACTTCGCATCCGGGCCAATTCTGACCCTTCGCTCCTACATGTAAAAAGCCTAATTTTTTTGCTAGAAAATTACATATAACCCCCAAACACTATATATATATTTTTAGCAAAGACCCTAGAGAATACAATGGCGGTCATTGAAACTTTTTATCTCGCACGGTATTTGCGCAATAATTTTTCAAACGCATTTTTTTTGGAATAAAAACGGTTTCATGAATTAAAAAATATTAAAACATTAAAGTTAGCCCAATTTTTTTGTATAATGTGAAAGATGAAGTTACGCCGAGTAAATCGATACCCAACATGTCACCCTTCAAAATTGTACACGCTCGTGGAATGGCGCCAAACTTCGGTACTTAAAAATCCTCATGGGCGACGCTTTAATTTTTTTTACTGGTCACATGTTTTGAGTTACAGAGGAGGTCTAGGGCTAGAATTATTGCTCTCGCTCTAACGTTCGCTACGATACCTCACATGTGTGTTCTGAACACCGTTTTCATATGTGGGCGGGACTTACGTACGCGTTCGCTTCTGCGTACGAGCTACCAGGGACAGGGGCGCTTTACTTTTTTTTTTTATTATTTATTGTTAATTTTACTTTTAACTTTTTACTTTGACAGTTAGAAAAAAAAAAAAAAGATCACTTTTATTCCTATTACAAGGAATGTAAACATCCCTTGTAATAGAAATAAGCATGACAGGTCCTCTTTACAGTGAGATATGGGGTCAATAAGACCCCACATCTCACCTCTAGGCTGAGAAGCCTGAAATAAAAAATAAAAAAAAACGATCACCGCTTCCTAGCCGAAGCGGCGCCGTTTTTTTGAATGCAGAGGCCGGGCGTGACGTCATAACATCGCGCCCGGCCTCCGAACGATCATAGAGACTCCGGCGACCATCTGGTCCGCCGGAAATCTCTATGGTTAGAAGCCGGGGCCGGCGGATCCTGTCACCGGCTCATCGATCGCTCAGGTGAGTCGGTAGAAGCACCGGAGGGCGGCGGGAGGGGGGGGACGTCCCCTCTCGCCACCTGTAAGAACGATCAAGCGGTGGAACAGCCGCTATGATCATTCTTACGGTACAGAGAATCGCCGGCTCTAAAAAACGATATCTGAATGATGCCTGTAGCTGCAGGCATTATTCAGATATCCCGGCTGAAAGTCAAGGACGTCCCACGGACGTCCTTAGATGCGAAGTGGTTAAAAGGTCAATGAGTTTCTGGACTCCTGACAGACCCTTGCATCTTTCATCCAGTGCTGCACTGACGTTTCTGGATTCTGAGTCATGGGGAAAGCAAAATAATTGTCAAAGGATCTGCGGGAAAGGGTAGTTGAACTGTATAAAACAGGAAAGGGATATAAAAAGATATCCAATGAATTGAGAATGCCGATCAGCAGTGTTCAAACTCTAATCAAGAAGTGGAAAATTAGGGGTTCTGTTGAAACCAAACCACGGTCAGTTAGACCAACTAATATTTCAGCCACAATTGCCAAGAAAATTGTTCGGGATGCAAAGAAAACCCCACAAATAAGTTCAGGTGAAATACAGGACTCTCTGAAAACATGTGGTGTGTCTGTTTCAAGATGCACAATAAGGAGGCACTTGAAAAAGATGGGCTGCATGGTCGAGTCGCCAGAAGAAAGCCATTACTACACATATGCCACAATAAGTCAAACAGCAAAGAGACAAGCCTCAAACCTTCTGGCACAAAGTCATTTGGAGTGATAAGATCCAAAATGTAGCTTTTGGCCACAACCATAAACACTACATTTGGAGAGGAGTCAACAAGGCCTATGATGAAAGGTACACCATTCCTACTGTGAAACACGGAGGTGGATCGGTAATGTTTTGGGGATGTGTGAGCTACAAAGGCACAGGAAATTTGGTCAAAATTGATGGCAATATGAATGCATTATGTTATCAAAAAATGCTGGAGGAATATTTGCATTCATCAGCCAGGAAGCTGCGCATGGGACGTACTTGGACATTCCAACATGACAATGATCCAAAACACATTGACCTGTCATTGGGTACAGCAGAATAAAGTGAAGGTTCTGGAGTGGCCATCTCAGTCTCCTGACCTCAATATCATTGAGCCACTCTGGGGAGATTTCATAACGTGCAGTTCATGCAAGACAGCCCAAGAATTTACAGTAACTGGAGGCTTTTTGCCAAGAGGAACGGGCAGCTTTACCATCTGAGAAGATAAAGAGCTTCATCCACAAATACTACAAAAGACTTCAAGCTGTCATTGATATTAAAGGGGGCAATACACGGTACAGGGGGTCCCCGACTTACGAACGCCAGACTTATGAACCCCCCCTAATTACGAACCGGGCGCTGCGGGGACCCTCTGCCGTTCTTTGCGGTCCATCTGCTGTTCTGCGCATGTGCGGCCAGACGGAGCCTCGGAAAATGTCGGAAATGTCCGTAATTGGCCGCACATGCGCAGAACGGCATTCAACGAAACATCGGAAAACATTGGAAATGTCCGTAATTTTCATTCTGCACATGCGCAGCCGACTTATGAACATTTCCGAATTACAAACAGGAGGAAAGTCCCTAACGGGTTCGTAACCCGGGGACCCCCTGTATTAAGAACTGGAGTATGTAAACTTTTGATCAGGGTCATTTGGGCAGTTTCTGTTGTGATTATGATTTAAAAATAGTAAACACAGTTGATTGATAATAAATAGCCTCAGCCAAACACTAACCATGAGTGAAAGAAAAGTTTTTGTGTTATTATTCATATTCTCTGAAAAATGGCCAATAAATCATAAATTCCGCCATGGTATGTAAACTTATGAGCACAACTGTACATGTTCTTTAAATAAGCAATACATTGCAGCAGAATCCTGGCAGCCTGCCAGACCTCTCATTCTAACAGCAGATGTCTCTATGCTGTAAGGCCCCTTTCACAAAACGGGTCCAATTAGGTCCTCCTGTCTGTTTTTCAGTTGAACCTGATAGGACGGTCCTTTCACCCCTATGGACAGGTAGGTGTGAAAAGACTTATGTCCAGTTCGTCTAGGTATCTCAGATAAGAGGGCAGTCAGGTGTAAACGGACAGCAGAATCTGTTTACTCCTGGGCACCCATAGAGCAGATTGGGCTCTGTCCATGTCCACTCTGCATAAACTGAGCAGACACAAATGGCTCAAATGCCCGCTCTGTTCTGATCAGCAGGGGATCAGCGGACAGATCCCCTAAGGATCTCAACTGAGTCCTCCCCGTGTGAAAGGGGCCTTAGAATTAGAGGGCTGTCTAAAATGGACATTGTTGAGATCTTTGAGGCTCTTTGAGAATAAACCACATCCCACTACATGCAGCTACATAAATTAGAACGTATTTAAAGTTCCTTTACAGTTTGTTGGGATCATGTACATGATTAAATATACGCACAGGTGCACTTTCAATTTTTTAATAAAGTGTCAACTATTTGTTTAGTGGCCATACTTAAAGTGCCATGATCTCATTATGATCTTGTCACATTAACCACTTGCCAACCGCCGCCTGTAGATATACGTCGGCAGAATGGCACGGCTGCGCAAAGCAACGTACCTGTACGTTGCTTTGAATTTGCCGCCATACGGGCGTGCGCACCCCTGCCGCATGCTTCGTGAGCGTGCCCGTGGGTCCTGCGGACTCGATGTCCGCCGGGTGCCCGCGATCGTCTCATGGAGAGGCAGAACGGGGAGATGCCTATGTAAACAAGGCATTTCCCTGTTCTGCCTAGTGACAGGACAGTGATCTACTGCTCCCTGTGATCAGGAGCAGTGATCACTGTCATGTCACTTGTAGCCCAGCCCCCTCACAGTTAGAATCACTCCCTAGGACACACTTAACCCCTTCCTCGCCCCCTAGTGGTTAACCCCTTCCCTGCCAGTGTCATTTACACAATAATCAGTGCATTTTTATAGAATTGATCGCTGTATAAATGACAATGGTCGCAAAATAGTGTCAAAAGTATCCGATGTGCCCGCCATAATGTCGCAGTCCCAATAAAAATCGCATATCGCCGCCATTAATAATAAAAAAAAAATTATAATAAAAATGCTATAAAACTATCCTCTATTTTGTAGACGCTATAACTTTTGCGCAAACCAATCAATATATAGGTGCCCCGAGACGACGTGAATTTTCACGAAACGCGTAGGGCGGATAAGAACGATGTGCTGACGTCACCCTCCACTGCTCGGGTTCCCACGGACGTGTCTGCGTGCCATCGCCTGACCGGCCGGCGCTGTTATACTTAAGGCTGTCTATCATTTTGCTCATTGTAAGTATGTATTTAAGCTTCTTTTACCAATAAACCCCCAAAGATTTTACACTATCCAGTATCCCCCTTCTTTTTATGTGCATCCAATGGTGTGGAAATACTGGCATCTGAATGATGATACATGGGCTGTCTGGCGTTATCAACTGAGATTCATTACATGCTGTTTGAGGTCCTCCGTCATAGGGGACGATTTCCATTTGGTAAGCAGGACTACTTACTTATGGTGGTGGATTTCACGTTTGGTATTCCTTTAATGAAGATTGGAGTTTTTTCTTTTTCTGGATATCTGCACGGGTGTTTTTGGTTTGGATCACAATATATGGACTCTGATGTTGTTTTTTACAACTGACCAGTGGACTATTACCATTCATATGTTTTATTACTTTATAATCACCAATATTGTTTTATATCAATTTTGTATTTTGGTTCTTCACTGAGCACCTTACAACTAATTTTTACCACTGCTGTATTTTATATAGATTTTTCAATCACCCAGTGGTTTGTTTATGATTAATCTCATATTAAGCGCAACTATATATATTTTTTCCAATCAATATACGCTTATTGCAATATTTTTTTACCAAAAATATGTATAAGAATACATATCGGTTTAAACTGAGGAAAGAAAATGTTTTTTTGAAAAAAAATGTGGGATATTTATTATAGCAAAAAGTAAAATATATTGTGTTTTTTTCAGAATTGTTGCTCTTTTGTTGTTTATAGCGCAAAAATTTAAAACCGCAGAGGTGATCAAATACCCCCAAAAGAAAGCTCTATTTGTGGGAAAAAAGGACGTAAATTTTGTTGGGGTGCTACGTCGCACGCCCGCGCAATTGTCAGGTAAAGCGACGCAGTGCCGAATCGCAAAAAGTGCTCTGGTCAGGAAGGGGGTAAATTCTTCCGGGGCTGAAGTGGTTAAAGAGGAACTAAACTCTCTTCATCAACATGAACTATGTTTCATCCTTATGCAGCTAGCATCAGTAAATAGATAGGAAGGTACATTATATTTAATATTTTAATAAAGTTCATTAAAAACAAATAACATATACAGCCACATGCAAGTGGTTGCTAGTGGAGCACAATATACAAACAGCTGGATGGTCAGAACAAAATGGAGGAGAAAAATTGAAGCTGGTTTTGAAAAGTACAAGATTACTCGTGACGTCCCGACATGTTTCGCAATTCTAGCTTCATCGGGGGACATACGGGTATAAAAAAAAGCTTGTACAGTGCTAAACATGAATAGAGAAGAATAAATTAGAAATGTTGTAAAATACGTTAAGCAAAAATATGACTACTGCTGGAGAACATAACGTGCCATTCTTCACACATAATCCGCCCCCTCCCCCCCACACATATATAGGGACAAGCACATACCCAGCCGGGAACACCTCCAGGGATAGACCACAATCCAGCATAGGGCACCTGGGAACCCCCTAGGGAGCTAATGTGCAGCCACAAGGAGCATACACAGGCCAGGCTAAAAACGAGATATATAAAAAGAGAGATATGAGTATGAAAAAGTGTATGAGGGTTTTTTTTTTTAACAACAGTCGGTAAAAAACAGAAGTATAAGGGTAACAGTATATAATATTACAGTATATGGGTGAATGTTGTTACACGTAAGTAAAATTATACCTACTTAAAAACAGGATGAAAGACGCATAAAACAAGCGATGGCCAAGTTGCAGTCATGCGGCAGGACTGGCTGGTGATAAAGCAGAAGAGAAAAAATAAAATAAAAAGGAATAAGAAGAAAGAAAAAGGGAATAAAGAAAACAAATGATAATGCACTAAAGTGCCTCATTATATCTGTAGCAGGCAATGGAAGGAAAAAGGAAAAAACAGCTGCAGACTCAGAATGGAGTCTGATGTGGACAATGTCTCTATTTAAACTGGATTACATAATACATGATAGGTATTAGTATTAATCTTAATGAGATGGAAGAAAATAGACCAAACACTAGTCTGAGAAATGAACAGCTGAAGTAGGGTACAAGTGGCAAAACAGCCAAATATAAAGCCGCAAACAAGAAGAAAAGCGAGAGGGTATAGTTAGTACTTACTTGGCTGGAACGTGGGACACCGCTCGAATCAGCCTTTAGTTAGAGACAGTCAGCCAGACTGAGGGTCCAGCCTATATACATTCCACAATAAGTCGAGGTCCGGCGCCATCGACTGAAAGCGGGCGCGATGACGTCATGACGCAGCGCCGTCCCGCACTTCAGCTAGAGATGGAAAGAACTAGATTGCCCACAATGCCGTGCGTCGTGGGTGGGAGGGGTCACGTGTGTCAGCGCTGAACTCAAAGGAGTAACAGCGCCTGATCACAACAAGGGGAGGTCTCAGAGTGGCTAAAGACGCCCCTTGCCATCCCACGACTGATGGAAAAAGGGTAATTGTGGCCAATAGGGCAGAAGGAGAAAAAGGGATGGAAATACTCAGCTGGACAAGGGGGAGAAAAGGCTGCAAACGTAAATGACGATGACATGGGTGCAGCAGGCGAAAGGCCCCCTGCGCCCTGGGGCACCCGTGAGGCTGGTTAGCGCCTAAATGGGGGTCCAAATCAGGATCACAGCAGGACTGCAGTCAAGGCATAGGACATGATCACAGCAAGGCATGTCGTCCAGCCCAATGAGGTTGCACGTCTTGACCAAGTAGTCATGCAGACCAGGGGGGGGGGGGAGAGAAGAGCGGAGATGGCGAAGAGGCACACAAACATAAAAAATAATAAGTCAATAGTATAGATAACAATTTAAAGAATAATGGGAAAAACAAATACAATCATAAATATTAACAATTTGAATAAGCAAAAATAAATGGGATAAAAAGTAGAACAGTTAGAGTATTTGAAAAGTACACGACAGTAAAGAGGGAGAAGAAAAATAGACAAAGGAAAAGAAAAGGGGAGGGGGAGAAAGAAGGAGAGGGAGGGGAGGAAAAAGGGAAAAACAGGAAAAGGGAAGGAGGTAGTAAAAAAAGGTAGAGAGAGAGGGGAATAATGAGCATGGTGGTGTAACAGGGAAGAAGGGGATGGGAGAAGAGAACAAGATCTTATTTACAAAAAAGGTTTGAAGCTGAGATGCTCATTGAAGCCTGGAAATTGAGTGGCCTTGAGAACATAGGTCCATCTGGCTTCGAGCTGGAGCAGCGTGTGGTCAACGCTGCCACCCCTCTCATCCAGTGGAACATGTTCCAGGGCAGAGAATTTGATGCAATTGGCATCAAAATTATGGAGACTACCTACATGTTTGCTAATGGCAGTTTCCATCATCTTTTTTTTGAAAATAGGTTTCATATGGTCTTTGATGCGTATACAGAAGAGACGCTTAGTTTTGCCCACATAAAATCCTCCACAGGCACATTGGGCCAAGTATACAATGCCTGAAGATTGGCAAGACACTCTATGTTTGATGGAGTGGAAGTGCCCGTTAGGGAGTAGAATGTCAGATTGGTTACTGATAAATGGGCACATATCACAGTGGCCACATGAAAAAGTGCCAAAATTGTCTTTAAATTCTTTTGATTTGGTGCTGGAGAGGTGGCTACGTAGGTTACAGCCACACCTGCCTCAAAAAAGCTTATAACATGGTTAGCCCTAAAGATAGGAATTCATTAATATTTAACACCAAAAAGCCTAAAAAGTGAGACGGTTAGACTGATTACCCGGTACTCTAACCAGCATCTGCAAATCAAGAAAATTCTAAACACCTTTTGGCCCCTCCTTTCTGCCGATACTGCTATCCAGAATCACATAAAAAATTTCCCTGAAATTACCTACAAGCGTGCTCCGTCCTTAAGGGATCGCCTGGTACGTAGCCACCTCTCCAGCACCAAATCAAAAGAATTTAAAGACAATTTTGGCACTTTTTCATGTGGCCACTGTGATATGTGCCCATTTATCAGTAACCAATCTGACATTCTACTCCCTAACGGGCACTTCCACTCCATCAAACATAGAGTGTCTTGCCAATCTAAAGGCATTGTATACTTGGCCCAATGTGCCTGTGGAGGATTTTATGTGGGCAAAACTAAGCGTCTCTTCTGTATACGCATCAAAGACCATATGAAACCTATTTTCAAAAAAAAGATGATGGAAACTGCCATTAGCAAACATGTAGGTGGTCTCCATAATTTTGATGCCAATTGCATCAAATTCTCTGCCCTGGAACATGTTCCACTGGATGAGAGGGGTGGCAGCGTTGACCACACGCTGCTGCAGCTCGAAGCCAGATGGACCTATGTTTACAAGGCCACTCAATTTCCAGGCTTCATTGAGAATCTCAGCTTCAAACCTTTTTTGCAAATAAGATCTTGTTCTCTTCTCCCATCCCCTTCTTCCCTGTTACACCACCTTCTCCCATCCCCTTCTTCCCTGTTACACCACCATGCTCATTATTCCCCTCTCTCTCTACCTTTTCTTTCCTACATCCTTCCCTTTTCCTGTTTTTCCCTTTTTCCTCCCCTCCCTCTCCTTCTTTCTCCCCCTCCCCTTTCCCTTTTCTTTTCCTTTGTCTATTTTTCTTCTCCCTCTTTACTGTGGTGTACTTTTCAAATACTCTAACTGTTCTACTTTTTATCCCATTTATTTTTGCTTATTCAAATTGTTAATATTTATGATTGTATTTGTTTTTCCCATTATTCTTTAAATTGTAATCTATACTATTGACTTCTTCGCCATCTCCGCTCTTCTCTCCCCCCCCCTGGTCTGCATGACTACTTGGTCAAGTCGTGCAACCTCATTGGGCTGGACGACATGCCTTGCCTTGATCATGTCCTATGCCTTGACTGCAGTCCTGCTGTGATCCCTGATTTGGACCCCCATTTAGGCGCTAACCAGCCTCACGGGCACCCCAGGGCGCAGGGGGCCTTTCGCCTGCTGCGCCCATGTCATCGTCATTTACATTTGCAGCCTTTTCTCCCCCTTGTCCAGCTGAGTATTTCCATCTCTTTTTTCTCCTTCTGCCCTATTGGCCACAATGACCTTTTTTCCATCAGTCGTGGGATGGCAAGGGGCGTCTTTAGCCACTCTGAGACCTCCCCTTGTTGTGATCAGGCGCTGTTACTCCTTTGAGTTCAGCGCTGACACACGTGACCCCTCCCACCCACAACGCACCGCATTGTGGGCAATCTAGTTCTTTCCATCTCTAGCTGAAGTGCGGGACGGCGCTGCGTCATGACATCATCGCGCCCGCTTTCAGTCGATGACGCCGGACCTCGACTGATTGGGGAATGTATATAGGCTGGACCCTCAGTCTGGCTGACTGTCTCTAACTAAAGGCTGATTCGAGCGGTGTCTCACGTTCCAGCCAAGTAAGTACTAACTATACCCTCTCGCTTTTCTTCTTATTTGCGGCTTTCTATTTGGCTGTTTTGCCACTTGTACCCTACTTCAGCTGTTCATTTCTCAGACTAGTGTTTGGTCTATTTTCTTCCATCTCATTAAGATTAATACTAGTACCTATCATGTATTATGTAATCCAGTTTAAATAGAGACATTGTCCACATCAGACTCCATTCTGAGTCTGCAGCTGTTTTTTCGTTTTTCCTTCCATTGCCTGCTACAGATATAATGAGGCACTTTAGTGCATTATCATTTGTTTTCTTTATTCCCTTTTTCTTTCTTCTTATTCCTTTTTATTTTATTTTTTCTCTTCTGCTTTATCACCAGCCAGTCCTGCCGCATGACTGCAACTTGGCCATCGCTTGTTTTATGCGTCTTTCATCCTGTTTTTAAGTAGGTATAATTTTACTTACGTGTAACAACATTCACCCCTATACTGTAATATTATATACTGTTACCCTTATACTTCTGTTTTTTACCGACTGAGTTGTTCAAAAAACCCCCCCTCATACACTTTTTCATACTCATATCTCTCTTTTTGTATATCTCGTTTTTAGCCGGGCCTGTGTATGCTCCTTGTGGCTGCCCATTAGCTCCCTAGGGGGTTCCCAGGTGCCCTATGCTGGATTGTGGTCTATCCCTGGAGGTGTTCCCGGCTGGGTATGTGCTTGTCCCTATATATGTGTGGGGGGGAGGGGGCGGATTATGTGTGAAGAATGGCACGTTATGTTCTCCAGCAGTAGTCATATTTTTGCTTAACGTATTTTACAACATTTCTAATTTATTCTTCTCTATTCATGTTTAGCACTGTACAAGCTTTTCTTTATACCCGTATGTCCCCCGATGAAGCTAGAATTGCGAAACATGTCGGGACGTCACGAGTACTCTTGTACTTTTCAAAACCAGCTTCAATTTTTCTCCTCCATTTTGTTCTGATCATCCAGCTGTTTGTATATTGTGCTCCACTAGCAACCACTTGCATGTGGCTGTATATGTTATTTGTTTTTAATGAACTTTATTAAAATATTCAGTATTTTTTATCCTAATTGCTACTGAATTTCTTACTACTACAGACAGCACTGTGAAAATCCCTTTCTTCCCTTTCGTTACTATGCTTACATACTTTATGGGATGAGGTGCATTTCATTTGGGTGTCTCTACCATTTAGTCGGACTTCCCCACATTATACATTATATTTACTTGTTTTAAAGTTGTTGTTTTTTTACATTTCTCCGGTTGCTTTCTGGTTTCTAGCCTGGGCCAAAGTGATGGACTCCAGTAAATAAATGCTACATGAATCATGTGCCCTTGCTCAAGATGGCCTTATATAGAAATGCTAGGGTGGTGTTTTTCAAAGTGTTTTTCCTTAAATATAAAAAATTATGGAGTCCAGGTTCACACTGAGCTGCGGGAATGAAGCCGTGCAAGTTCAGCTGAACTCGCACAATTTCTTAAAAAAACTGCAGGTATAAACTCAGAAATGGTTAAATGCTTACTTGCAGTGTTTTTCTTTTCCTAGTGGATTTCTCAACTGTTAATATCGACATGCTGAGTTTAATATACACATGTACAAGCCCCTTCAGCCAGCATGATAGGTTTTTCGGTGGGTGGTTGGTAGGCCATAAAAACGTGGATAAAACGCCTGTTATTACCACCCTTTTGCTGTCCATGTAAACAAGGCCAAACTAATTTTAAATGTCCAAATAATCCTATGGGAAGATTGTTGTTGAAATAAATGACCGGGGACAGGGTCTCTTCAAACTTGCGCATCCATATTCTTTGCATCCCAGAAAACCCCAATCTGACATTCCTGTGTAGAATCAGTTTTACTTCTTTCCATATACAGTATTTAAAATGGTTATAAAGCCTAATGCTCTAAAGCATTCCATGCATTAACATAAAAAAATGTTTAGGCAGTAGTATCGTCCCCTTACCCCCCCCCCCCCCTCTACACTTACCTATGGGGGAACCCACCAGAGAAGAGGAGCCAGTAGTGCCAGCAGTGGAGGCTGCAGGTAGGTATACACGGATTGTTATTTTGTTTTCAGAAATGTTATTTTTTAATTTGCAATCACTTTAACATTTTGGCCTGAAACAATATTTTACCATGCATCCATATTTATGTAACAGTGCAGCTGTCATTCAATAAAAATGAATGCACCACATGATGACTTTGTAGTCATGCAAGCTTACACAATGTTTTTATTAAGTTTAACAAGGGGTCACATGACACACGCACACGCTTGTGGACAGGAATGCAAACCACAATACAAAAGAGGTCAGGACACAGCTAGGATACACTCTGTATTCCTGACTACATGAATGTCATCATCATTAAAAAATAATTGTTTAATCATTTAGACTGCTATTCCTTCACTTCTGTGAAAGCAATCCAGAAATAAAGGTGGCTAAATTTACGTAAAAATCTCGGATTACAAATTCTTTTTTTTAGCTCTATCCCTTCTGCCTCTAAGGCGCAGGTGTCAAACACAAGGCCCGCGGGCCGAATCCGGCCCTCCAGGCCATTTCATGTGGCCCTCGCACCTCTCCTGCAGCTGCAGGAGAACTCCAGCCTTCCTCTGGTCCTACTTGAGACCCTTACTTTCTGCTTTCAAACAATGCATCCAGCTTCTTCCCAGCAGCAGCTGGGAGGGGGGTGCACTGTGATGTAAGGGAGAGTAGGGGACTCAACTTCTGATGGTGGGGAGGCTCTTAAAGCGGAGCTCCGCCGGAAAAAAAAATATTAAAAGCCAGCAGCTACAGCTACAGCAGATGCTGGCTTTTAATATTTGGACACTTACCTGTCCTGGAGTCCAGCGACGTCCGCAGCAGAGGACGAGCGACCGCCCTGCGGCTTCATGCCCGGTTCCCTACGGCGCATGCGCGAGTCGCGCTGCGCCGTTCTGATTGGTGCTCCTGTGTTCTGGGAGCTGAGTGTCTCCCAGAACACCAAGGGAAGTCTGCGGGAAGTGACGTCACTCCCGCAGATTCCCGTAGAGAGGACTCCCGGATGTGGGTGAAAATACCTGTCTTAGACAGGTGTCTTCTCCCCCCTCCCCCCTGAAAGGTGTCAATTGTGACACTGGAGGGGGGGAGGGTTCCAAATAGCAAAAGTTGCTATTTAGGATGGAGCTCCACTTTAACATCTAATTTAATGGAAGGGGATGCGCTGGACATCTAAACTTACAGATACAACCGGCCCTTTTGAGGACAATCATAATGCTGATGCGGCCCTCGATGAAATTGAGTTTGACACCCCTGGTCTAAGGGCTCTCATTTACACAGCTAGACTGTCTAACACGTTAATTGAATGGAAGGAATAGTCAAGATCTGCATAAAATGTCAGCTTCTAATATGCCTAGCTTTGGTAATTGTTTAACATGCAGGCTAAATTGAAGGTAACGCTTGTTTAGGCATTTGATTTATAAATGATGTACCTTTACAGATCTGTGGCATGTTCATTTAAAAAATCCAAAAATACTTACTGCATAGCTTATTTGTTACAAACGTTAAAGTCTGGGCAATAGTTAAAACATTATATATGCCTCCTCCCCCTTAGCTGATACAGGATCTTGTATTTCTGGAGATGCGATATAACTGGCTTGCTTACCTTAATCTAGGGACCCATTCCTTTCTACAGCTTTCCATGTTGTGATGTTCTGCCAGTCAGTCTCCAACCCATCTTTTCTCTGCCCCTCTAAATACCACTGGTCCTGCATTGAATATGATGACATAGAAGTGCCCACCCATATACCGTTACCGGAGAAAAGAGGACTGAACCACCAGCTGTTGCAGGACTGTGGTTTAAGGTTAATAGTACGTATGCCCTGTACACACGAGCGGAATTTCCATTGGAAAAAGTCTGATGTGAGCTTTTCATTGGAAATTCCGACCGTGTGTATGCTCCATCAGACTTTTTCTGTCGGAATTTCCGACAGACTTAGATAGAGAGCAGGTTCTCTATTTTTCCCACGGAAAAAAATTCCTATCGGATAATCCGTTCGTCTGTATGGAATTCTGATGGGGAAAAACCCACGCATGCTCGGAAACAATTCAACGCATTCTCGGAAGCATTGAACTTCTTTTTCTCGCCTCGTCGTAGTGTTGTACGTCACTGCATTCTTAATGCTCGAAATTTCAGAGAACTTTTGTGTGACCGTGTGTATGCAAGCCAAGCTTGAGCAGAATTCTGTCGGAAAAGCCATCCAACTTTTTTCCGACGGAAATTCCGCTCGTGTGTACAGGGCATTAGACTTTCTTATTGCTCAGAAAGCTAGTCCTTAATTACTTGGGAGCATATTTCATTATTTAGTTATTTTCCAGACGTCAGCTTTTAGCTGTCATGAGCATCCTACAAGAAACAAAAATACCCCTTGAACCAATCAGATATACCTACTGAGGTTCACATATCACTGTTTGGGGAACTACTGGTTTAGGCCATGGTCGCAACCTTGACGCCACCTAGCAAAATTTAAAACAGAACTAAACTCTCTCAATCAATTATACCTTATTTTAATCTTTATGATACTACCACTACTAAATAGAGAGGGAGGTATATTGTCATTTGTTTTAAACTTTGTTTTTATTTGTTTTTTTTTACTTTTTTTTCTGTTGATTCTTCGTTTTTGTTCAGGTCAAAATGATGTCATACATCCCAGGAGTCTTCAAGGGCATTTTTTTTTCTTTCATCTGGAGGAGTGGAGAAGGGGCATTCTCAGCTAGGCACACCCTCCTGCTGGCATGTCTGAGCTAATGGCAGATGGACACTCAAGATGACCGTGGCTAGAAATGCCAGGAAGGTTTTTTTTAAAGTGATTTCTCCATACAATAAAGCATGGAAACATGGATGGATAGGCAAGTTTCATTTGATTATTGAAAAAGTGAATTAAGTAGCATTTTCAGAATGTGGTGCTCAGATACAGTAAAGGTGTTACTAAACCCAGAACCTGCATTCACTACATCTGGTCTCCCACAGTACACAGAACATGGAAATGCATTAGCTTTAGTAAATATAAACTGCTAAATACCTTTCCTCATCAGCGGTATATATCAGTGTAGCACACAGACCCTTCTGCTACATCCATCTTTAGCAGTAAGGCACATCTGCTACTTTCCCGTTGTCCCACTCCAGATATGGAGAGGCGAGCAGTGTTAAATTTGTTTGGGCCTTGCGGCGAGTTACCCCTCACAAATGGATCCCCGGTCTCCATTGTCTAGGCGGAAGTCCCTTTTGTAATAAAGCCAATGTCCACACAGGTGTAAAAACCTAAGCAGCAAGGTTTTATTATTTTCTTGAGGCAAACTTGGAAGAGAGAGAGTAAAAACGTCAAGAAGGGAAGGTTCAGGCACGCAACACTTAAGCAACACTCGTCGCCACTCAAGCCTGAGTGGGTTTTGCTCACCCTAAATTGGGGAGGGCGCTACATCAGTCTTGTGACTTGTATCAGTGTCTGCTTAAAGCGGAAGGAAACCCATCGATTTAACAGTTTCAAAAAGCAGTTACATTCCAGGCATGCCGGGAATGCCAACTGTCACATTGGTTGTGCTCTCAACCAAACTGTCAAACCATCCAATGGCTGGTGTCATAACTGATCACATGTGCAGCATCATGGCAGTTGAAGATTAAACAGAGGCCAAGATGGCAGCTTCCTTGCCTGAAAATGATAGGAGGGTTTACTTCCACTTTAAGCTTGTAGGAGGAGTTGTCATTCTCCCCTGATATTGTCTGGACAGTGCTGATTGGCCCTTTGCTGATCACATGCACTCTCCCAAGAAAAAAAAAAAACTCTCTAGCAATACAAAGTAAGCATGACCAGCCTGACTCTTAATGCTCTGTTCTATCAAGAGATGGGCTGGAGTCAGTTAAAAAAGAGGAGGCTAAGGAAAGACAGGATCACACAGCCTTTATACACAATGAAGAAGATAACCCCTAAGGTTCCACAGTGAGTATAACAAGCATGCTTTACTGCAATTACAGACTGATTTTACTGTTTTGGGGTTAGTAACACTTTAAGTTCTTTTTTAAGGCTGCATAGATGCATAAATGAGGATAAACCTAAAAGCCAACTCAATAGATCCTCTTTAATGTCTCCCACCCCAGCAGCATTCATTTTACCTTTCCTTGACTTCCTCTATTGCCCTGTACACACGGTCGGTTTTTCCAATGAAAACAGTCCGATGGACTTTTTTCATCGGAAAAACCAATCGTGTGTGGGCCCCATCTGACTTTTTTCCATCGGTGTTAAAAAATAGAACATGTTTTAAATTTTTCCGATGAAAAAAAAACCGATAGGAAATTCTGATCGTCTGTGTGGAACTTCAACGGAGAAAAAACCCACGCATGCTCAGAATCAAGTCGACGCATGCTCAGAAGCATTGAACTTAATTTTTCTTGGCTCATCGGAGTGTTTTACGTCACAGCGTTTTGGATGGTCGGAATTTTGTCTGATGGTGTGTAGGAAAGACTGATGAAAGTCAGCTCCATCGGAATTCCGACGGAAAATTCCATCGGAAATCCGATCGTGTGTACAGGGCATAAGTGCCATTCAGTCAGCCCTGTGCACACCACAAGTCTCTCCAGATTGTGCTTAAACAGGGTTGGAGACTCTCTCTGCCCCCATGTGATTGTACTGGACCAATCACTGATAATCAGTGCTGTCACAAAGGAGTGAGTGTAATATTGATACATACCTGAAAGTACAAGGTATTACTTTGTTACAAGAAAATGAATGGAGCAAGGTGGGAGCAAACAAAAGGTGTGAGTATGTGCTGCTGGAAAGGGAGGCATTATAGGAAACCTGCTGCCTTGCCCTGCAAGTGCAAAGCACTGGTCTACTTTAAAGCCCTGTACACACGATCGGATTTCCTATGGTTTTTTAACCAATGGATTTTTCCATCAGAAAACCGATGAAGCTGACTTCCATCAGTCTTGCCTACACACCATCAGTCAAAAAACTGACTGTTCCAAACGCGGTGACGTAAAACACTCCGATGAGCCGAGAAAAATGAAGTTCAATGCTTCTGAGCATGCGTCGACTTGATTCTGAGCATGCGTGGGTTTTTTATCCGATGGAGTTCCCCACAGACGATAGTAATTTGCTATCGTTTTTTTAACCATCGGATAAATTTAAAACATGTTCTATTTTTAAACACCGATGGAAAAAAGACCGATGGGGCCCATACACGATCGGTTTGTCTGATGAAAAAAGTCCATTGGACCGTTTTCATCGGTAAAACCTATCGTGTGTACAGGGCTTTAGTGTTAAGACCAATATATAACACGCTCCATAGCATGCATTATTTCAGTACAATCAAAAATATCTCAGTTTCTGCTATCCTGCTTACATAAATGCACAGAAAGAAAAATAAAATAAATTAAATTATGGATTTTGTTACAGTCTAATATCGTTATATAAAGTAGCCTAGAAAATTCAGCTTTTTTTATGCAAGCAAGAATTTTACCACTTGGGGGCATTGGTACATTATTCTGCTTTACATTAAATAGATCATGTTTATGGCTGCCTCACAATTTTTAATTTTATATAACCTAAGCAGCGTTATTGCTTTGGTCATGTTTTTAAACCTAACCTATCGCTTTCAAATGCTGATACAAGATGAAAAAGACCCCCATAGACCATTTTATGAAATACTACAGCAAAGAGTATTCTGATAAATGTAGCTGAGAAAACAGAGCACAATGGATTGTAAGCATGGGATAGAAATAACATTTATCATCATCTACAAACTGCACATGTAACTTTTATTCCAAATGACTGTATACATTAAACAGAAAATGTTATTAAAGAAATATGTCATTGCCTCATAGAGAGTATTATTCCATTCACATAAAAGACAAATTAGGCTTTTGATAGTGTAAAATCATCTTAGGTAACTGTGACTCCCAGGCTGATGTAAAACCATTAGGCTTATTAACCAATTCAATACTGGACACTTTTACCAATTTCCAAGCAGTGGTCTTGGCCACCGTGCTGCAGCTCAGTTCCAGGGTCTTGCCAATTTTCTTATAGCCTAGGCCATCTTTATGTAGAGCAACAATTCATTTTTTTAGATGCTCAGAGAGTCCTTTACCATGAGGTGCCATGTTGAACTTCCAGTGACCAGTATGAGAGAGTGAGAGCGATAACACCAAAGTTAACACACCTGCACCCCATTCACATCTGAGACCTTGTAACACGAACGAGTCTCATGACACCGGGGAGGGGAAATGGCTAATTGGGCCCAATTTGGACATTTTCACTTAGGGGTGTACTCACTTTTGTTGCCAACGGTTTGGACATTATTGGCTGTGTGTTGAGTTATTTTGAGGTGACAGCAAATTTACACTGTTATACAAGCTGTACACTGACTACTTTACATTGTAGCAAAGTGTCATTTCTTCAGTGTTGTCACATAAAAAGGTATAATAAAATATTTCCAAAATGTGAAGGGTGTACTCACTTTTGTGATATACTGTAATATATTCTGTTTGAAATTTATAGAGTCAAAAAGCTATGGTATATATATTTGAAAATTGATTAGTCCAGATGGCCTATCTCATTTCTTGAGGCCCTAAAATTCCAAGACAGTACAAATATCCCTCCCCTAATGACCCCTTTTTTGGAAAGTAGACAGTCCAAGGTATTTAGTAAGAGGCATGGTGAGTTTTTTGAAAATTAAATTTTTGAATTTTTATTTTTTTTAATTATTATTGTTTTTTACATATTGTAAATAATGCAGTACAGCTTCATCATTTAACTGGTGTGGCGGTGATCAATGACACTGACTGGTGACACTAACTGACTTTGATTGACAGCAGCGGGAGCCAATGGCACCACTGCTGTAACTCAGCCAATCAGGACTCCTGAGACACTCATGGATATTGCTGAACAGAGATGTGGCTCAGGTAAGTATTAGGGGGGCCAAGGGGGGCTGCTGGATGCAGAAGGCTTTTTATCTTAATGCATAGCATGTATTAAGATAAAAAAACTTCTGCCTTTACAACCACTTTAAAGAGGAAGTAAACCCATGCCGATTTTTTTTAGTTTTTTAATTATTAAGTTACCCGAGGTGATCGCAATGCTTAATATATCTAAATCCTCCAAAACCGAGGCCTGTAAATATCTTTTTTTAGATGTTTTCCTTCTATGTATTTCCGGGTACTGACAGCACCATTATAGCTTCTGTTTTGTGAATCTGTTTCTGACGTCACTTCTGCCCTTAGTGTTATCCTGTACTAAATCTCGCGCAGGCGCCGTAGCGCCGTAACCAAGCCTCGGTCTCTGTCGTTACCGTGGCAACCAAGATACACGGCAATGAGAGCTAAAGCAGGAAGCAGAGAATGCGTGAAACATCGCAAGACTTCTCCTCTGTGCCGAGCAAAGGAAAAGATCGCTCACAGGGATTTCCGGACAAGCCATAAATAAATAAACGGCTCTCTTTAGGTGTCGGTAATTACAGTCAGTAGTGCGCAATTGCGGGTGACGTCATCAAAGCGAAAAAGGCGATTTTCTGTGAAAATACAACTGTGAGTACACTTTCACAGGCAGTGATCAGCCTGTGTTATGAACTACATGATAAGATTAAGTTGTCTCCTAGGGTTTACAACCACTTTAATAACTGTTATAAGAAACCCTTTTTATAAATCCATTCATCCAGTGTTTACTATTGTGAAGCTGTGATCGACCACAGCTATCACATGCTACAGATGCGCTGTGATTGCTCCAGTCTGTACCATGTGATCACTGCGATCAATCACATAGATGAACACAATAGTACACAATGAATGGCTATGAATGGAATCCATTAATTTTGTACAATTGTCATGTGATCTGCTGTGACTGGTCACAGCGATCACATGGTTCAAGTAGCGGCCTGGTACACTGATTTGTCATCCTCTATGTCTGGTGAATACAGTGGGTGACAGACCACGCTGCAGCACAGCCCCTGGGGCACATGAGAGGTGTGATCCTGGGAGGACATCATATGACGTTCACCAGGGTTGGCAGTGCTCCCGCTCAGCCGTCATTGTGCTATAGGTCGGGCAGGAAGCAGGTGAGCAAGGCAAAGAGCAATAACACAAGTGCACCAACCAATCAGAATTCCCTTTAGTAGGCTGACTGTGGCTTGTTTTAATTTGCACACCTTTACTCTTTTCATTATTTTAACAGTAAAGGTGCCTATAGATTTTACACCAAAGTCACGTTCTAGCCACTCAACAATCATCTTAGAAACTGTCGAACACACTCACGGGCAAATTTGAATCAGAAATCCTGCTTGCTTGTGCCTACAGGAACTCTAGAGAAGCCAGCTATCAAAGAAAAATCTGCCACGAAAATTGTCTTGTACACATGACCAGTTTTCTCGGCAAGAAACGTCAAGAAAACTGCTGGCAGAGCTTTCTTGCCGAGAAAACCGTGCGTGTGTACGAGGCTTTCAGGTTTCTCGTCGGGGAAATCTGCCCAGAATCTCGATGAGAAAAATAGAGATCCAGCTCTCTATTTTCTCGTCGGAATTCTTGTCGGCCTGTTTCCCGACGAGAAACCCGAGCGTGTGTATACTTACCTGCCTCCATGGAAACACGCGCATGCTCGAACTGACTTTGACGCATGCGCGGTAGCTTCCAAGGCATAGGTAGGGTGAAGCAAGATGGCGGCGACGGCATCGAATGTGACAAGCGCATGATCGTCATAGTCGATGACGTCACCGCGTTCGTGCCATTCAAAAGAATGGCGGTTCTTTTGAAACGTACGTGTGTACACTCGGCCAGGGCAAGATTCTTGTCAAGAATCTCGTCAGGAAAAACAACAGTTTTTTTCCTGACGAGAATCTCGGCCATGTGTACTAGGCTTTACACTTATAAAGCCCAACTCCAAGTTAAAAAAAATAATAATTCCCAGTAGGGGTTTAAAGTAAAAAAGTTGTTTTGGCTGCAATACTTACCTCCTCTACAGTGCTGCCCCACACGCTAATTCCTTTTCATCCAGACTAAATGACACACTGCACCAGTGAACCTGGAAGATTGAGGACATCCTGTTTGTTCACATGCACTCATATACAATAATGCAGAAAGCACCCCCTGACATGATCATGCCAAGAGCTGTCACTATCAGTGAAGCAAGCCATTATTAGGCTGAAAAAACAAAACAAACCCATCAGAGAGATAGCAAAAACATTAGGTGTGGTCAAATCAACTGTTTGGAACATCCTTAAAAAGAAAGAACGCACCAGTGAGCTCAGCAACACCAAAAGACCCAGAAGACCATGGAAAACAACTGTGGTGAATGACCGAAGAATTCTTTCTCTGGTGAAGAAAATAGTTGGCCAGTTCAAGAACACTCTCCAGGAGGTAGATGTATGTGTGTCAAAGTCAACAATCAAGAGAAGACTTCACCAGAGTGAATACAGAGGGTTCACCACAAGATGTAAACCATTGGTGGGCCTCAAAAACAGGAAGGCCAGATTAGAGTCTGCCAAACAACATCTAAAAGAGCCTTCACAGTTCTGGAATAAGATCCTATGGAGAGATGAGACCAAGATCAACTTGTACCAGAGTGATGGGAAGAGAAGAGTATGGAGAAGGAAAGGAACTGCTCATGATCCAAAGCATACCACCTCATCAGTGAAGCATGGTGGTGGTAGTGTCATGGCGTGGGCATGTATGGCTGCCAATGGAACTGGTTCTCTTGTATTTATTGATGATGTGACTGCTGACAAAAGCAGCAGGATGAATTCTGAAGTGTTTCGGGCAATATTATCTGCTCATATTCAGCCAAATGCTTCAGAACTCATGGGACGGCGCTTCACAGTGCAGATGGACAATGACCCGAAGTATACTGCGAAAGCAACCAAAGAGTTTTTTAAGGGAAAGAAGTGGAATGTTATGCAATGACCAAGTCAATCACCTGACCTGAATCCGATTGAGCATGCATTTCACTTGCTGAAGACAAAACAGAAGGGAAAATGCCCCAAGAACAAGCAGGAAACGAAGACAGTTGCAGTAGAGGCCTGGCAGAGCATCACCAGAGATGAAACCCAGCGTCGGGTGATGTCTATGCATTCCAGACTTCAGGCTGTAATTGACTGCAAAGGATTTGCAACCAAGTATTAAAAAGTATTAAAAAGTTTGGTTTATGATTGTTAATCTGTCCCATTACTTTTGGTTCCTTAAAAAGTGGGAGGCACATATACAAGCTGTTGGCATTTAAAGCACATCTTGTTCGTTTCATTTAAAATCCATTGTGGTGGTGTATAGAGCCAAAAAGATTTGAATTGTGTCGATGTCCCAATATTTATGGACCTGACTGTAAAAGTAAGAGACCTCTGTGCATCACATGACCAGCATAAAAACATCTAATAAAGGTAACAGTAATTAAAAAAGAACACAAAATTCACCCGGGGGGGGGGGGGGGGCTGGTGGCTCTTGAACGGGAAGAGTCTGGAATTGGGTTTTGAGATTAGATTGAATGTATTTAGTCACAAACATTTTAGCACAGACACAGATTCAGCTTTCTATATTTGGGAGCAAGGACCTCCCTTTTGATTGGTGATTTGGAAATACCTTTATTGCATTAAGAACAGCTGAGCAAAAGTGGTTCCCAGATCACAGACTAAGAACCCTTTCATACCTGAGCCTTGTGTTGCTCAATTTTTGAAGTGTAACAATGCTCAAGATGAAAAATCCTATTATTCTCAATAGACCTATTAACACATGAAAGCTTTGTTGGCTGTCACGTGAAGCTCAAAGCATTACATGAGCTTCTTTTGGTGCAGAATGGGGTGTTTTGGCCCCATAGACTTACAGGGAGCACCTTGAAAACCTCTGAAAAACAATTTTTTTTAAAGGTCTATAGGGCCGAAAATGCTAGAATCTGCTCCTGTACTGAAAATAGCATTTAAAATTGTGTAAAAAAAAAAAAGCCTCTAAAATAGCCTGCTTATGCTTATGCCTAATGTGAATGGAGCCTAATGTAGAAAATGCTTTCCATTATAGCCATACCTGGAGGAAAAACTGAAACCATAATCAGAAAAGCTTTGTGCCTTATGTGCACATGGACATAAATCTTTTTTTAACATGAACACCGAGCACAATTTATAATAAACTATCATTGCTTACTGTTTTGATTGATATAAAAGATATACCGGTACTTTAGCAGTTTATGTCATGTTCTTCTTGTTGCTTTTCTGGGGGGTTTTTTGTGTGTTTGTTCTTCCTTTAATTTTAATTGACTTAATTGTTATTAACCACTTGACCACTGGGCACTTAAACCCCCTTAATAACCAGACCAATTTTCAGCTTTCGGTGCTCTCACATTTTGAATGACAATTACTCAGTCATACAACACTGTACCCATATGAAATTTTTGGCCTTTTTTTCACACAAATAGAGCTTTCTTTTGGTGGTATTTATTCACCGTTGTTTTTTTGGGGTTTTTTTTGCGCTATAAGAGAAAAAAGACTGAAAATTCTGTAAAAAAATGAATTTTTCTTTGTTTCTGTTATAAAATTTAGCAAATTAGTTAATTTTCTTCATAAATTTTGGCCAAAATTTATACTGCTACATATCTTTGGAAAAAATAAGTACAAATTGGTGCATATTATTTGGTCTTTGTGAAAGTTATAGAGTCCACAAGCTATGGTGCCAATATCTGAAAATTGATCACATCTGATGTATTGGCGGCCTATCTCATTTCTTGAGACCCTAACATGCCAGAAAAATACAAATACCCCCCAAATGACCCCTTTTTGGAAAGAAGACATTCCAATGTATTTAGAAAGAGGCATTGTGAGTTTTTTGAAGTTGTCATTTTTCCCCACAATTCTTTACAAAAACAAGATTTTTTTTTCTTTTATTTTTTTTTCAAACAATTGTCATATTAGCAGGTTATTGCTCACACACAGCATATGCATACCACAAATTACACCCCAAAACACATTCTACTATTACTCCTGAGTATGGCGATACCACATGTGTAAGACTTTTACACAGCGTGGCCACATAGAGAGGCCAAACATGCAGGGAGCACCTTCAGGCATTCTGGAGCACCGAGGCCAATTCTGACATTTCTCTCCTACATGTAAAAATCATCATTTGTTTGCTAGAAAATTACATAGAACCCCAAAACATTATATATGTTTTTTTAGCAAAGACCTTAGAGAATACAATGGCGGTCATTGCAACTTTTTATCTTGCGCAGCAATTGTTGTAACGCGTTTTTTACAGAAAAAAACAGTTTTGTGCTTAAAAAAATAAATAAACAGTAAAGTTAGCCCAATTTTTTTGCATAATGTGAAAGATGAAGTTACGCCGAGTAAATAGATACCCAACATGTCACCCTTCAAAATTGCACATGCTCGTGGAATGGCGCCAAACTTTGCTACTTAAAAATCCCCATAGGCGACGCTTTAAATATTTTTACTGGTTACATCTTTTGAGTTCAAAATTATTTCTCTCGCTCTAACGTTCGCAGAGATACCTCACATGTGTGGTTTGAACACCGTTTTCATATGCGGGCGGGACTTAAGTATGCATTCGCTTCTGTATGCGAGCTCACGGGAACAGGGGCGCTTTAAAAAAATAATAATTTTATTGTTCATTTTACATTATTTATTTTAGTTTGACACATTTTTCCGCAAAAATAATTTTTCTGATCACTTTTATTCCTATTACAAGGAATGTAAACATCCCTTGTAATAAGAATATGGCATGACAGGTCCTCTTTACAGCGAGATATGGGGTCAATAAGACCCCACATCTCACCTCTAGACTGGGAAGCCTGAAATAATAAAAATTTTTAAAAAAACAATCCTGGCTTCGATCGTAGCGGTGAAGAAGCACCGGAGGGCGGCGGGAGGGGGGGCGTCCCCTCTCACCTCCCGTAAGAATGATCAAGCGGTGGAACAGCCTCTATGATTGTTCTTATGGTGTAGGGAATCGCTGGCTGAAAAAGCTGATATCTGAATGATGCCTGTAGCTGCACCCATCATTCAGATATCCCCGCACAAAGTCAAGGATGTCATATGACGGCCGGCAGGCGAGAAGTGGTTATTGCAGGGTATTGCAGGGTATTGTGGCATATTGCAGGGTATTGCGGAGTATTGCGGGGTTTTGCAGGGTATTGCGGAGTATTGCGGAGTATTGCAGGGTATTGCGGAGTATTGCAGGGTATTGCGGGGTATTGCAGGGTATTGCGGAGTATTGCAGGGTATTGCAGAGTATTGCAGGGTATTGCAGAGTATTGCAGAGTATTGAAGGGTATTGCGGAGTATTGCAGGGTATAGCGGAGTATTGCAGGGTATTGTGGAGTATTGCGGAGTATTGCAGGGTATTGCAGAATATTGCGGGGTATTGAGGAGTATTGCAAGGTATTGCAGAATTTTGCAAAGTATGGGCAGGGTATTGCGGAGAATTGCAGGGTATTGCAGAGTATTGCACAGTATGGGCAGAGTGTTGGTAGGGTATTGCACAGTATGGGCAGGGATGGCTGAGCATGGGAGGATGGATGGCTGGATCTGTGACTGCAATTGTCACAGATCCAGCCCACAGTGCTGCTGCCATCCGCCCTCTCCCCCTCCCCTCTCACACTGTACCGATCGGTACAGAGAGGGGAGAGAGAGGAACCAGCGTCATCCGGTCTGTTTACAAGTGATCGCTCCGTCATTTGACGGAGCGATCATGTGGTAAACGTCTGCTATCAGCGGCGATTTACCGTGATCCGTGATGCGCCGGGTCATTTTACTATACGACGGGCGGGAAACGGTTAATCAGGAAAGGCTGGCAACTTGGCTGCACTCTCAATATGGGATGATATCATATGACGGCGCCCTAGAACAGCCACTTTTGCGTGCCCGCGGGGGCACGCAACGCAGCGATTGTGGCCACGGTGCGACTCCAATCTCGGTAAAGAGCCGATGACGCGGCTCTTTACCCATGTGATCGTCTGTGTCCAATCACAGCCAGTCACATGTAAACAAGGAAGTGCCTTTTATCGGCTCTCTTCGCCTCACACTGACAGAGTGTGTGGCGAGGATAACAGATCAGTGGCATCTCCTCGCGGGGGAGACATATATAGGTAATTAGGGCACTGATCATCAGTGCCCTGATTACAGTACAGCCCCAGCAGTGTCCATCAGTGACAGCAATCAGTGCCCATCAGTGACACCAATCAGTGCCCATTAGGGCTGCCAGTCAGTTCTGCCTTTCAGTGCCCATTAGTGCCTGCTCGTCAGCGCTGCCCACCAATGCTCCTCAGTGCTGCCCATCAGTGCCATCCATCAGTGCCGCCTATTAATGCTGCCTATCAGTGCCCACCAGTGCCACCTATCAGTGCCACATATCAGTGCTCACCAGTGCCACCTATCAGTTCCCATTAGTGCTCATCACTGCCACCTATCAGTGCCCATCAGTGTGGCATATTAGTCCCTCCTCATCAGTGCCCTTCAGTGCCACCTCATCAGTGTCCATAAGCGCCACCTCATCAGTGCCCATCAGTGCAGCCTCATCAGTGCCTATCAGTGCCACCTCATCAGCGCAAGAAAAACACGTTTTTGGTTAAGCTTTGTGCCTTATGTGCATTTGAAAGATGTATTTTCATTTTTTTCAAACCCCTGTTATCCTATTGCCCTCCTATGTGTATATTTTTGTTGTAAATTTTGTGTTGTAATTACCTTCTCCATTCCCTAATGCTGCTCTCTGCATCCTGCTTGCACAGTTGTCACCTGACTTCCAGGTTGAATGATGCTTATTGTCATCCAGCCCCCTCCTGTGAGCCCATGATCTTATGGACACACTCCCTGACCCCGACGTCATCAGGCAACCTGGGTTCACAATGTTCTAATGTTCTGCTTAAAGTGGTTGTAAAGGCTGAAGGTTTTTTTTACCTTTATGCATTTAAACCCCCTCACTCCAATACTCAACTGACCTCCCTCTTTTTATGTGACAAAAGTCCCAATCTCCAAGTTTAGGTTACCAATTCAATTAGGATAATGTTTTTGCCATTTACACTGAGTGTTTTTATTTTCAGTAATATTTCTAGTGCCAATAAGCTTATTAAATCAATTACATATTTGTAAAATGATTGCATTGTAGCTGTAAATGTTATGGCATTTCAAGGTTAACATTCCTTGTCTGTGTCTACTAGTAACTGTATGATCTCATATACAGGGGGTCCCCGACTTACGAACAACTCCTACTTGTGAACGGGACGCTGCGGGGACCATCTGCCGTTCTGCGCATGCGTGGCAAGCGGAGCCTCGGAAATGTCCGTAATTGCCGTTTTGCGCATGCGCGGCCATTTGACGGACATCGTAAAACATCGGAAATGTCCGTAATTGCTGGTCTGCACATGCGCGGCCATTCGGAAAACATCGGAAATGTCTGTAATTGCCGGTCAGCGCATCCGCGGCCCGAGTTACGAACATTTCCACCTTACAAACAGGAGGAAAGTCCCTAACTCGTTCGCAAGTCGGGGACCCCCTGTACCAGCTTTTTTCGACCAGGTGGTACCAGGTTTCTTTAGGATGCCTTCATAAATATCCTAAAAATTGCCCAAAAATTGTATACAAGCCAACAGGTACAGTAGATAAAGCCTTCCTTTCTGTTACACCAAGCCACAGGTTTTCATTGTGCCCCATTACAACCTTCCTGCCGCCTGTGTCCTAACAACCATGACATCATCAGTTGATAAGGGGGACGTTGAGCGCCTGCTCAACATCCTGGTTTGCCCCTCCCCTGCACCTCTCCATCAGCACCGAGGTCTGAGGTATTAGCTGAGTGAGAGAAACTGAGGGAGAAGAAAAACTGTGGGATACTGGTATGCAAAGGTGTATTTGCTTAGGTAGAATAAATCACCTCTAACGTTGGGGGACCTATGTTTGTGGATGTAGCTGGGTTATGTAAAACAAAACTAGTTTTGTTTTTTACATTTTTGAATAAGGTGTCTCAAGATTGTGCATAATTTTAAAGGGTGCATTTTCTGAAAAAAGATTAAAAAACACCGGGATATACAGTAGAGTCTTCAAGGTACAGTCACACAGTAAAGACTAGACACAAATAAAAGAGAAATGCAGCATAGCACTACTTGTACTCGTAAGATGTGTAGCACACATATTTCATTTGAAGGCACCATAAACCTTTCTACTGTACGTGCACCTTGTGTTTTTTCACTTGCATAAGAGGTGTATTGATTGTGTAATTTCATGGTGTCATTAACTGTCTTGTATGCATAGCCTATACACATTCTGGTGCCACAAATTTCTGTTTGTGTTCAAACCAGTGGCGGTGCGTCCATAGAGGGCGCCGGTGCGCCGCCCCCTCTCGCTCCTGCACTGCCACTGAAAAACAATACATAGGTTCATGCATTGCATGAACCTATGTATTGTCACCGTTGCCGCCCACTATTCAGATGGCCGGCCCCCTGGTGAGCGCCGGCCATCTGAATTAGAGCGGTGGCCGGCGGTGGGTGTGTTTTGGAAGTGTCTATCAGAGCCAGCGGCTCTGATAGGCTTTCCGATTACAGCCCTCAGGCTGTATTCGGCTTCCAAAAAGTTCACCGAGGGACGCACGGGGGGTGCGTTCCTTGGTGGACACTGACAGGCGTTTCAGCCAATCAGGTTCACCGGATCTGGTTACCGGTAACCTGATTGGCTGAAGCGACATCGAGGGCGGGAGAAGACAAGAAGGACGGCGCTGACCCGAGGAAGTTAAGTGTAGGGCTGGGGGGGGGACTGGCTGCATTTGGGGGGAACTGGCTGTATATGGGGGACACACTGGCTGTATATGGGGACACACTGGCTGCATTTGGGGACACACTGGCTGCATTTGGGGACACACTGGCTGTATATGGGGACATACTGGCTGTATATGGGGGACAAACTGGCTGTATATGGGGACAAACTGGCTGTATATGGGGACACACTGGCTGTATATGGGGGACATACTGGCTGTATTTGGGGACACACTGGCTGTATATGGGGGACATACTGGCTGCATTTGGGGACACACTGGCTGCATTTGGGGACAAACTGGCAGTATTAGGGGACAAACTGGCAGTATTAGGGGAAAAACTGGCTGCATTTGGGGGGAACTGGCTGCATTTGGGGGGACACTGGCTGTATTTGGGGACAAACTGACTGTATATGGAAACAAACTGGCTGTATTTGGGGACAAACTGGCTGCATTTGGGGACAAACTGGCTGTATATGGGGACAAACTGGCTGCATTTGGGGACAAACTGCTGTATTTGGGGACAAACTGGCTGTATTTGGGGGGAAACTGGCTGCATTTTGGGACAAACTGGCTGCATTTGGGGGGAAACTGGCTGCATTTGAGGGGGCAAAGTGGTGGTGTTTGGGCACAGTGGCTGCGTTTAATGGGCACAGTGGTGGCAATTGATGTTTTGTTTTTTTTTTCAGTTTGTTTGCGCCCCCCAAAAATTTTGAGCACCAGCCACCACTGGTTCAAACATGAGACAGGCTGCATGGCATTGCACAGGTTAAAGGGGTTGTAAAATCAGAAGGTTTTTTATCCTAATGCATTCTATGCATTAAGATAAAAAGCCTTTCTATGTGCAGCAGCCCCTCTCAGCCCCCCTGATACTTACCTGTGCCCCTCTTTGTCCAGTGATGTCCACGAGTGTTTCAGTCATCCGAGATTCTCCCTCCTGATTGGCTGAGACACAGCAGTGGCGCCATTGGTTGTCACAGCTGTCAATCAAAGTCAGCTAGCCAATCAGAGAAGAGAGGGGATGGGCCGGGCCTGGCCGGGGCCTAGTGTCTGAATGGACACAGGAAGCTGGGACTCAGCTCAGCTGCCCTCATAGCAAGCTGCTTGCTGTGGGGGCACTGAATAGGAGGGAGGGACCAGGATCACAGAAGAGGGACCCGAGTAGAGGATGATCCGGGCTGCTCTGTACAACAGAGCAGGTAACTATGACATGTTTATTATTTTTATGGGAAAATAAACAAGACTTTATCATCATTTTAGTGGCCTCTGCCTGTAGTCTTATGCTGGCCATACACTATACGAAAAATTGTCCGAAAATCGATCATGTAGACACTTTGTTCGTTTTTCGGCAAGTTAATGGACGCAAATTGTTAATCGTTTGTAACGTTTTTGTGGAAAAAAATCGAATGGCAAGTTTGGAAAACTTCTGCCGAACAAACGATAAATTGAAAGGTTAATGTGTTTCCCGTCCGAACTGTCTGCACTAGGTATATGTAAAAAAAATGAACCAATTTTTATTTTATTTATGTCCTCTGAGCGATTTATCGGTCATTACATGATGGCACCATCGTTTGCGCTCACGGCCAAATGTTCGTTTTTCGAAAATAGGTTCGGCCGTTTTTTCGCATAGTGTATGGCCAGCATTAGAAATTTACACTTCCTGTGAAGAAACAATATTTCTTGATCCCTGGGTCTCTTAGGCAGGCCATACATGGGTCGAATTTAGAAAGAATTTTCTTTCGAAAATCTTATCTAAGAATTTTCGTTCCTATTTCGCACCATTAGTGGACTGCAGCAACAGCCAATTTTCATGAGGCCATCGAATTTGAGTGATCAGATATGTTGGAAATTTTTTGAAAAATTAATGGTTTTCTAGTGAATCAATGATGGGAGAATCGTGTGAGAAATGTAATCGAAAAAGAAATGTGCATGTGCAAGAAAATAAATTTCCTGGAAAGAAAAGAAGATTCCCAGCCACGAAAATTATTTTCTGTAGCATCATGAGGTGAAAGGCTTGCTTGGTTGAATTTCGAAATCAATGGTGGCACCATCGGATCAAAAAACGCACAAATTTTCTGATTTTCAAAAGAAAATTCTTTCGAAATTCGACCATGTATGGCCTGCATTAGACCCCAGAGACACACTATTAGATATTCTGCAGATTTTTGTCTTCAGATTTACCAAAACCATATAATATGAGGTCAAACCTTAAGCGTTTCAATTTGTATGCAATCAGGCAGGCCCTTGCGCTATATGATTTTGGTATATCTGAAGACAAAAATCTGCAGAAAATCTAATAGTGTGTGTGGGGTCTAAGTCTAGTGCTCTGCATTCGAGAGCTAAACAGACACAAACAAGCAGACCTTTCACAGATAGCTCACCAAGCTGGAAGAGATGTGTTTTATTCAAATTAGCACAACCGCATTTGTGATGCAACACAAGGAAATGGAAAAGTGTAGTGGGGCCTACGGCTGGGGTACCCAGTCTGAAAGAGGACGCACATACAGTCTTGTAGGCAGTAATTTATGTTATATATTGTATTTACATTAGCAATGATGAATAAAGACAGTTTCAATAGGCACTGATATTCAGGTAATAGAGTAGTGGATTTTAGTTCAGTATTGTAATAAAAGCAGGTGGCAATTGTACAGTGTCCTAGGCATACATTACCAGAGGATGGCTAGTGCTGCAGGGGTGGTGCTTTGTGGTGCATTCTGATGCTGATGAGGGAAACCCCACTTCACTGGTCTGGATACCGTAATGTCTGCTGTACACAGGTGATGTCCTGGAGCTGACCCAACTCAAACAGGAACCTCTCCCTGTGCTATTCACTCTCCCTAACAAGTGGGATCTCTGTCCATCTCCTATCATTTGCTCCAGGCATGCCTAAATGGTGCGGGCACCCTAATTTAAAAAGTCCCACACTAAGATGGCTGCCAGAGGTGAGCAGAATCAGGCAGTTGCTACTCCTGAGATGCTTACGGAGTCCCTGAGGGAGCAATTCCCTCTAATAAACAACACATACTCAGTTGAGGGCTGGTAGCCTTAGGCCTGGGGGGCAAGTCCAGTCAAGTGGCCCACTGAACCGCCGAATCAGTTCACCATCCATGGCCCACCTGGTTTTTCAATGCAGCCTCACCAGTGCTTATCAGTGCAACCAACTCCAGTGCCCATCAATGAAGCCTGATCACTGGGGCAGGTTACATGGGGTGTATGGTGGGGGAGATGGGGGGTCAGCTAGGAGTGTCAGGGTCTCTCTCCTCAGCGATCTCAGTTCAGCAGGTCCTTGCACACCACAGTCTCCTGGGGGGGTAACGCTCCTGATCCTGGGGTCAAGTTGCAGCCAGCACCCAGCCTTGCAGACCTGCGTTCCGACACCCTGGCACGCCCTGCCTCTGTCTGCTTCCAAGAATCCAGTCCCAGGGAGTTGTAGTTTCCTCTGCGCTGCTGTGTTTTCCACCCACCGGAAGCTTGAGCGTGGACTACAACTCCCGGTATGCAACAGCTAGTGGTCGGCCGCCATGGCCGTTCCCCCGGCCCGACTTCCTAGACCAGAATAAAAAAGAAAATGGTAGCGGGCAGCGGCTGCTGGCCATTTTGAACATAAGTTAGGGTGGCCTGGGAGGCAATTGCCACCCTGCCCCCTGGCCCAGCCCTCCCCTGCACGTACTAGATGGAGGAAAACCTGCACATGCCTACAAAATCATTGATTTATTATTGTGTGGCCTGGAATAAGACGTTACCTGTCCCTTCATTGAATGGGGACAAGCTAGGTGAATGAACACATGGACATAGTGGAATCAATTAGTCATAACACTTCAAACTGCAGCCAAAACATGTGAACCCATCATTACAAAGTAGGGCAAACAAACAAAACAGGGAATACAACTACACTAACACTCGGTTAAAACAACAAAAACATTTGAAAGTGTACAATGCCTTTAATTTCAAACATCAACCTTTTCTAATTTGGAAATGGAAAATGTATTGCTACTTTTTTCTTACTTTTCAGCTTGTCTTTTCCTATTGATCTGTTTGTGCCTGAAGGGCATGTCCCTGGCTCACGTCTAATCTCCTTTAGCATCTTTCTCTGTGTCATTCAGCTTTAATTATTATCTGCTTACAGATTTTATGCAAATTTACATTGCAACTCATGGTCCCACACCAGCTGCTCCAGTGACAGCACAGTGTGGGTGGATGTAGTGATAATCACAATATAGGATGACACAGTCCTTTAAAGTCCAAAATGGCTGCTAAAAGAGAACGTTAGCATGCACTAACCTTTTTGCCTTTTTTAAATGAAATACAACAATAATGTAGTAAAAAGGAAATACTAGCACTGAGCAACTGGCTAATAGGGATGAGCTTCGAGTTCGAGTCGAACTCATGTTCGACTCGAACATTGCCTGTTTGCCCGTTCGCCGAACAGCGAACAAATTGGGGTGTTCGCGGCAAATTCGAAAAATCTATGGGAGAAATCTAAAGTGCTAATTATAAAGGCTTATATGCAAGTTATTGTCCTAAAAAGTGTTTGGGGACCCGGGTCCTGCCCCAGGGGACATGTATCAATGCAAAAAGAAGTTTTAAAAACTGACGTTTTTTCGGGAGCAGTGATTTTAATAATGCTTAAAATGAAAAAATAAAAGTGAAATATTCCTTTAAATTTCGTACCTGGGGGGTGTGTATGATATGCATGTGAAGTGGCGCATGTTTCCCGTGCTTAGAACTGTCCCTGCAAAAAATTTCATTTTTGAAAGAAAAAAATGCATTTAAAACTGACTCGCGGCTATTAATGAATTGTCGGCTCCCGGCAATACATACAAAAGTCATTGATAAAAAAAAAAAAAAAGCGTGGGGGTTCCCCAGAATTCAATTACCAGGCCCTTCAGGTCTGGAATGGATATTAAGGGGAACCCCGCCGCAAATGAAAAAAAAAATTGACGTGGGGTTCCCCCAAATATCCATTCCAGGCCCTTCAGATCTGGCATGGATTTTAAGGGGAACTCCACCCCAAATTTAAAAAAAAAATGGCGTGGAGTCCCCCTAAAAATCCATACCAGACCCCTTATCCGAGCACGCAACCTGGCCGGCCGCAGGGGAAAGGGGGGGAAAAGAGAGCGGCCCCCCCTCCCTCCTGAACCGTACCAGGCCACATGCCCTCAACATGGGGAGGATGTCCCCATGTTGATGGGGACAAGGGCCTCATCCCCACAACCCTTGCCCGGTGGTTGTGGGGGTCTGCGGGCGGGGGGCTTATCGGAATCTGGAAGACCCCTTTAACAAAGGGGACCCCCAGATCCCGCCCCCCCCCTATGTGAATTGGTAAGGGGTACATTGTACCCCTACCATTTCACAAAGAAAGCGTAAAAAAATGTTTAAAAAAACCACACAAAGACCTTGAAAAAGTCCTTTATTTAAAAAAAAACAAAAAAAAAACATTCCAGCGGTGAAATCCAGTGTCCCGCGGCAATCCCTATGTCCAGCGCTGTTCTTCATTGGTTGTGCCTGAGCGGACCTGATGGGGAACTCCCTCTCAGTATTTTAAATGTATAGACCCGCCCCTTCTAAAGTTCCCCATCAGGTCCGCTCAGCGGACCAGATGCGGAACATGAGAAGGGGCGGGTCTATACATGTATTGCCAAAGTGAGAGCAGTTCCCCATCAGGTCCGCCCCCTCGGTATGTCGGACCCGCCTACGTCATTGGCTTGAGCGGGGAACTTCCTTCACTATGTAAATTTAAATTTAAATTTAAATTACCAATGAAGGACAGCGCTGGACATCGGGATCGCCGCGGGACACTGGATTTCACCGCTGGAATGTTTTTTTTTGCTTTTTTTAAATAAGGGACTTTTACGAAATTTAAAGGAATATTTCACTTTTATTTTTTCATTTTAAGCATTATTAAAATCACTGCTCCCGAAAAAACGGCCGTTTTTAAAACTTCTTTTTGCATTGATACATGTCCCCTGGGGCAGGACCCAGGTCCCCAAACACTTTTTAGGACAATAAATTGCATATTAGCCTTTATAATTAGCACTTTAGATTTCGAACGTTCGAGTCCATTGTATTTAATAGGGTTCTAAAGTTTACACGAACATTTTGTCTGTTCGCAGGTTCTGGTGCGAACCGAACAGGGGGGTGTTCGGCTCATCCCTGCTGGCTAAGGAAATATTTACTTTGTTGCTTCTTAATTGGGTGAAAGAATCTTGAAAGCTGACCATATGTGAGCAGACTGCAACACCTAAAAACTTTTCTCATCTAAGGATAGCCCAGCGACTTTACTTTAAGGGATTGTATGAGAATTGTATTTGTAATAGAGTAGATTGACAGACAGGGTTGGAATAGTGGGGAGTTGATTTTAAGAACTGGAAGAGAAAATAACTGTTCAAAACGTGTGGCAACACCACCACTGGCTGGACCTAAAGCAGGCATTACAAAATGGCGGACCGAGGTCCGGATCTGGACCAAGTCACTGTCCCATCCAGACCTCTGCAGTGCCGCCATTTAGGAGCTGGTTCTTTCTCCCTGCCTCCGTTGCTGCCACTATCAAAGCAGAGAGTGGGATGCAGTACAGTTCCACACAAAGAGTGGGAGGCACAGCAGCACTAGATGGAGGGCATAAGTAGCCAGAATTGACTTTTAATATTGACAAGCTGGTGATTTGGCGCTAGGATGCATGGCTGTCCTAGCAACCTATCACCAGCTTCTTAAAATAAAAAGTTAACTCTGGCAGCTCCCGCCCTCCATCTAGTGCTGCTATGGCTCCCACTCTGTTTGCCCAAGTAAGGTAGGAAGAGGTAGACAGAGCTGTGATTTGAAGGGGGCTAGAGCTGTGGGCGCGGGGGGTCTGTTAAGTGAAGGGAGCCCAGAGCTGCAGGGGGGGGGGGCTGTGATGTGAATGAGGGACAGAGCTGAAGGGATCTGAGATGTGAAGGGGCAGAGGACACCACTGTCTGTGAGGAGAGGTTTAGAACACTGCTGGGAAAGGGGAACTGACGTGAAGAGGGGATTTTGATGTGCAGGGGGGGCTGAGGAAACTGATGTAAATAAAGGATCAGGAAATAAAGGAAGGGGTCTGTAATGCGCAGGATCACAAGTCATTGAACAAAGATACACGATTTGGACTTCTGCTGGAAGAAAATTTTACTGAATGGACCTCTATGAATTTTAATTCAGTATCAGTACCCCTGACCTAAAGTATATCTATAGCTAAAACTTTTTATTTAATTTTGTGTAGTGTAGGGAAAGGTTAGAACCCCTGTTGGTTCCCAAACTTGATGTGGAGTAGCTAATCCCTTCCTGTGCAATTCACATGCGATGAATGCGCTCAAATCACACCTCATTGCATCAAAGACGTGCAGGAACTTTTTTTGAAGCTGCACTGCAACAGGGTCGCATGGTTGTTTTGTACTATGCGATCCGGTGCAATACAATGCAGGCAAACAGCACTGCATTTGCGATCCATTGGGGGGTGTCAATAACTTTGTATTGACACCCGCATGAGATCGCAAACACAGTGCGATTGCAATGCGGTATGAGTAACGCGTAAGAATCCCGCACCGCATATGTGTAACTGGGGCTACAGGGGAACAAAAAGAAAAAATCCAATGTTTTGCAAGAATATAATACACACTCTGAAGCCCCGTACACACGACCGAGTTTCTTGTCAAAAAACGACAAGAAAACTGCAGAGAGAGCTTTCTTGCCGAGAAAAACGTTCGTGTGTATGGTTTCTCGTCAAGAAAACTGCCGGGAATCTCGACAAGAAAAATAGAGAACCTGCTCTCTATTTTCTCATCAGGATTCTCGTTTTTCTCGTCGGGTTTTTCGTCGGCCTGTTTTGCGACGAGAAAACCGGTCGTGTGTATGCTTTTCCGAGTCTTAAAAAATTGCGCATGCTCAGAATCAAGTATGAGACTGGAGCGCTTCTTCTGGTAAAACTAGCATTCGTAATGGAGATAGCACATTCGTCACGCTAAAACAACTGAAAGCACGAAGACTGAAAAGCGCGAATCGTCTCTCACCAAATTTTTTACTAACACGCGATAACACAAGATCAGCAAAAGCAGCCCAAGGGGTGGCGCCATTGGAATCGAACTTCCCCTTTATACTGCCGTCGTACGTGCTGTACATGACCGCGCAGAACAACGACGAGATTTGGAATTGACAGTGTGTATGCAAGGAAAGCTTGACAAGAAGCTCGTCAAGCTTGACAAGAATCTCGTCGAGAAAATCGACTGGTTTTTTACGACGAGAAACTCGGTCGTGTGTACGAGGCTTTAGACAAGAGCTCCCAAAATTTTGTGTTTATAGATTTTTTTTTAGGCTCTTCCAAACATGAACACAATTTACACATGCATCTTCTGCCATTACTGACTGCACACCAATGCACAGCTCTATAATTGATGAAAAGGTTTAACAGATGAAAAGTGCTTCATCCTAAAGTGGAACTAAACTCAAAAATGTGAGATTTATTATGTTATAGGGAATAATTTAGAAATGTTAATTATGCCTAAGCAGTGCCCCTAAAAATGTAACTTTTGTCTGCAATTCCTCTTGGTATGTGAAGGTGCCCGGACACTCCTGTGCCTAGAGCCTCATAGCTGTATACCTGTGGTGTAAGATTAAGGCACTGCTGCCTCTGGCTGCTAGTCTCGGTTCTCCATGCTGGCGACTCTGACTGAATAAAGCAAAAGCCCTGCCTCTACCAAACTGGCCACATCCACAGTGACATTGTAAGCCAGTAATTGGGTAAGATCAACTGCAGGGAGATCACAAGAAAATACTGGTGACTAGTCCTTTGCCCTTTGTCTTTCCTTTTTTTTGGGCACAGATTCCAGAATTCAGTTCCTCTTATGCCCTCCCATTGACAATACCTATCACAATTAACAATAAATATGCACATTAAAAATTACATTGCAACTCTAGCAAGCAGACCGAAAGCAAACAGACTTGTAGGTCCCAGTGACAGCAAGAACAATTACAGTTAATATTACTTGGTCACCTTGTCCAATCCCAGAATGCTTTGCATTCATTAAGAAAATGCAAAGTGTTCTCTGAATGGCATCCGTGCCGAGGGCGCAACCCCCTATGTTCACTATGCAGCAGGGAGCTGCTTTGTACAGGACCTGGAAAATAGCAGTGATCACTGTAGTACATGGGTGCCCAACCGCTGGCCTGCGGGCCACATGTGGCCCGCTGCATCCTCTGATGTGGCCCGCCACCTCCTGCTCTGGGATGGCGGGTCGGCAAACCCAGATTGCAGGTTTGCGACTGGCCATCCCCGAGCATCAGCGAGACGATCCGAGCCGGCGCTGGAGGAAGCATACGGCTGCTATAGAGAGCAGAGCCGATGCTTCCTGTATAGCGCTGGCTTCAGTCTCAGACGGGGTGATACCAAAAGCCTGTGACAGTTCCCAGCCCGATACAGGAAGCATCGGCTCTGCTCTCTACAGCAGCCGTATGCTTCCTCCAGTGCGGCTCCTGTCACACTGATGGCAGTTATGGGGGATCAAGAATCAGCCACCAGTACCCAGAAATACCAGACAGCAGTACCCAATAGTACCCACCAGTACCGAGAAATACCAGACAGCAGTACCCAATAGTACCCACCAGTACCCAGAAATACCAGCCAGAAGTACCACACAGCAGTACCCAGAAGTACCATCCAGCAGTACCCAGACGTACCACCCAGCAGTACACACCAGTACCCAGAAGTACCAGCCATCAGTACCCAGAAGTACCTGCCAGCAGTACCCAGAAGTACCACCCAGCAGTACACATCAGTACCCAGAAGTACCAGCCATCAGTACCCAGAAGTACCAGCCAGCAGTACCCAGAATTACCACCCAGCAGTACACATCAGTACCAGCCATCAGTACCCAGAAGTACCAGCCAGCAGTACCCAGAAGTACCAGCCAGCACCACCCATCAGTACTCACCAGTACCAAGACATACCAGCCACCAGTACCCAGAAGTACCAGCAAGCAGTACCCACAAGCACCACCCAGCAGTATCAAAAAGTACCCAGAAGTGCCAGCCAGCAATGCCCAGAAGTACCAGCCACCAGTACCCGCAAGCACCACCAAGCAGTACCAAAAATTATCCACCAGTACCCAGCAGTACCCAGCAGTACCCAGCAGTACCCATAAGTACCAGCCAGCAGTACCCACCAGTACCAGCCAGAAGTACCAGCCAGCAGTAACCTCCAGTACCAGCCAGCAGTACCCAGCCAGCAGTACACACCAGTACTCACCAGCAGTACCAGCCAGAAGTATCCACCAGTACCAGCCAGCAGTACTTCCCAGTACCAGCCAGCAGTACTTCCCAGTACCAGCCAGCAGTACTTTTCAGCCGTACCCACCAGTACCAGCCAGCAGTACCCACCAGTACTCACCATTAGTACTTGCCAGTACCAGCCAGCAGTACTTTCCAGCAGTACCCATCATAACCAGCCAGTGGTACCCACCAATACCAGAAAGTAGTACCCATCAGTACCAGCCAACAGTACCAGCCAGCAGGACCCACCAGTCATACCCGCCCTGAAAGACAGCCAGCAGCAGCCACCAGCCATACCCATCTAGGAGGCAGCAGCAGCCAGCAATCCCTGTGAAATCCTGAAGAAGAAGTGAAGATTGAGGTCAGTTAAGGTGCAGGTAAACTACAGTGCATCAGTGTGAATGCAGCTTTAGGCTCCTTTCACGTGATCACCTCTATAGAGCAGCAGATTTAAACTGACCTGCGTCCTTTTACACCCGCCTATTTCCAATCCAATCTGCTTAAAAAAACAGAAGGGAATTCGTCCCCTTCTGTCTGGGCGGATCGGAGGGCCCATAGAGTTGAGCGGGCTGTGTCCCTGTCTGCTCTGCATATGCAGAGTGGATACAGACCTGTCATCTGCCCGCTCTACTCATTGTGGCCCAGGACCAGCTGCCAAGTCGCTAAAGTGGCCCTCGCTCTTCAAAAGGTTGGGCACCCCTGCTGTAGTAGATACTGTTACTGATTTCCAGCTTCCACAGGAATCGGCCAGGTATGGTACATGCATACTTACTTTAGTCAATAGCACAGTTAAGTTTGGTCCCCTTGGAACATTCTTTCAAGCCTTAAAAAAAAGAAAAAGTAAAAAGGGCTGCTGTCTTTCATTTTTTTTTTTTGGCCGGAATGGATGGCCTGGATGACCTAGACTAGACCATGAGCCTGACAAACCTAATGTGCTCTCTGTATCCTGGTATCCTGGTATTCCATGCATAGTATTAATATTACCAATTTACTGCAGCTCATATTTACAGTCATATAATATTCCTGATTGCTAAGTCATCTTTTATCATCATTTACAATACAACATCTTCTCGTTTTCAGTATACTGATTGGTCACTTATATTCAGTGCATACAAGGACAGCTATTCCAGTTGAGGAATACATTAATGGAAGGTGCCCTTGACAATTTTACATGGTCACTATATTGGTGTCTGTGGAATTCTGCTGTCATCAATCACAGGAACACGTGTTAATTTGTTTAAAAATGTCTTCCTTTCTTAATAATTTTGATCAAATACAGAATTATACATGTCCAATAAAAGTAACTCATATTATACACATTAAAAAATCACAGATGTAAAGTTTTGTGGATCCATTTGGCAGCAGAGAGCTGTTTAGCAGTAGGGAAGCATTGTAGTCTCTGTGTGACCCCTGAAGGTTCCTAGAATAGAAGTACACTTATTATTCATATGCCATTTAATTCATCTGCTCTTGTAAAGACAGAAATGAATTACATGAACAAAAACCTCAGTTCCCATCACTCTAACAACACATTAGAAAATGCATAGCATTTAACCCAGCTTCACATAATCAAAGATTTCCTTCTTATTCGTTTTTCAAATTATAATTTCTAAGTGATAATTTGGTGCCTAGCCAGATACATTTGGGATTAAGTTGATACCGTTTATCCAAGACCTTAAAAAATTCATATTTAGTTAAAGTTAGGCAAATGCATATGTATGTATGACTTGAGTTTGCAGAGCTTATTTTAAAAAAAAAAGTCATTCACTGCCATGTCACCCAAAATAAGAATTTTCTATGTACTACATCTTTACTGTATATACATTTATCACCACCTAAAAATATTAAAAGTTTCCAATAAATTTTTCTCAATCATTTGCTGATGAAATTTGCCCAGTGAAAAAATAAGTAAGTTTGCCCAAATAATAGTTAACATGATTTGTCCTGTGTATTATATGATTTGCTGGACAAATCTTGTTAGTTTGAATATTAAACGTACGGTGGCCATTTTTCACCTTTGGGCGAATCTATGTGGGGAATGTTTTTGGTGGATTTCATTAAATGACAGGAGGAGTCCATTCATTCACTTGCTGACACTTACTATCCATAATGCAATAGACACAGTCTCAGAACCAAGCATAGCAAATGCTGGCAGCATGTAATTGTTTCTTTTTTTTTTTTTGTCATTTTTTTTTTTACAGCTAAAAAAAGGATTTTAAAAAGTGCCCCAACTGTTAACCAGACGAAACGCCAAGCATGTAGACTGGTATCTCTATAGCAAGGTAGCAGCAAACATTCAGCTCCCCTGTAATGTTGATACTGGCCAATTTGTCCTTCAGAAATTAATAAGGAGGATTTTAAGAAGGTATTCCCCCCACAATGGGGGTCTCCTTCCAAAGCACTGTAACTCAATGCTGGCTGGCACTGGGCTCTTCAGAAACCCTGATACCCAGGAGAGTGTGCGTGAGGGAGATCTCATGTTATCCTTATCTGCCTCCCCATGCGAGACAAGTTGGTGGTCCCCTTCTCCCCATTGAACTTGTTTTAGGATTTCCCCAGACCCCTAACCAGTCCAATGATCCATGCAGGTAAAAAAAAAAAACACCAAATAAATCATTTTTAATTTATTTTTGTAATTAAATCTTTCCAGGTTCCAGTGATGTTTAACGATGGCCAGTGCTGTCCATTCCAGTGATGACAGGTCTCACTTAGGGGAAGCATGGGTTCCCCTTTATTCACTGCAAAAGCATTGTTTGAGTACTGAAAAAGTGCCCAGAGAACTCTGGAGAAGGGGTTTCCCTGCACCATAGGTGTGCGCAGCCTATTGCATTAGGGTGTGCACCCCAAAGCTCAAACACACATGAACGCCACCTGCTGTCACAGCAAGGGGCACTGGTGGTGGGAGCCAGTTAATTGGAAGCATATTACTATACACCCTAAATACAGGTGTAATGTGTTCCTAAAGATGAACCTAGATTTTAATATAATGGGGGTATTTACAATGGCCACTGGCACCCCCAACCACCCACCTGGTGCTGCTTCTGGATAATGATAATACACAGGGGGTGATTAGGGTGTGCCTAGGCACACCCGACACATAATGTGCGCACGCCTATGCCCTGCACCATTATCCATATCTAGCTTATATATTGAGAAATTTGCTCAGAGGTAGATATTTTTGGCAATAGAGACTTTGCTTGTCTCTTCTGCCCAAAAAAAAAAAGTGTTTCCTTTTTCTCCTACCAAATAGCCTGTGTGGCATGCACAGTACACCGTAGGCTTCCAACCCATATCAGGATGGAATCTGCAAGATGCGAGAAAGAAACTAGATGTATTTTCAACACAAATACACATGAGTTACTTCATTAGTGGCTGCCCTATGGCATAGAGAAAGGATGCTGGGCTGAAGAGTTGAACTGCTGCTCTCACACAAGGTGCAGTAGTTTTCGACTGAAGCAGTCCACCATGCCTTTTTCAAAAGTACTCCAATCAGCAAAGTTTCTAAGGGAGTGTGAGCATTGTTGATTATTGTTACTGTGCATTTATACTGTGCAGATTGTTGTGTAAGGCCACTAGAGACCCAACCATTGCACTCTTTGTAAGAGCAGTGGTCTGGCTCTAGATAGGTATGCTATCAGCACAGGACAGCCTTTTACTGTTTTAATAACAAATGCATACAACATGTTATGTCTGACAATGTAAAAAGTAAAAATATAAAAACAAGACCCCAATAGGCCTTTAACTCTTAATGGCCTCTTAATGGCCACCCTAACATGTAACCCTTAAACCTAACCTCTAAATGTAAGCCTTAAAACCTAAACTGAACCTAAATTGTAAACCTACAAGATACCTTCCTGCTTTTGTTCTCCCAGTCCCATCTCCTCCTAATTTATGCTCTTTGGTGTACAACTATATATGAGTGAGTCTGTGTGTTTAGTCTGACTTATTCCCAGCTCTAATGATTGCATTTTCATGTGCTTACTTTTAATCCCTACACACTGTCATAAAACAAATAAAACTGGTGGCATTAGCTCAAACCTTGATTGGTTCCTTCTCTTTTTTGAGGATTTTCTAATCATTATGTCTTTCCATAACAACAAAGTTAGTTGCTCTTGGCTGTACTAGCCTTAGTATGTTGGATTGATTTTCCTTCACTGACCAAGGATGATCATGACCTGTGATTCCTACCATCTGCTGACCTCACCTATTCTGACCTTGATTTAGAGTTCACTTTTGGCTTTGCTGTATCAGTTTCTGATCACTTAGTTTTTGGACTGGCTTCTAACTTGATATAACAGTTCCACTGTCTGTCCTGGTGGAAACCAAGTACCGTATATACTCGAGTATAAGCTGAGATTTTCAGCCCTTTTTTTGGGGCTGAAAGTCTCCCCCTCGGCTTATACTCGAGTCAGCGAAATTTTACATTGTAAATTGTACCTGAAAAAAAGTTGAGAGGCTGCGGCATCCATCGTTTAAATCTTGCTGTCTCTTCCTGGTCCCTTCCGTGATAGGCGATTCTCAGCAGACACTCTCCGCCTATCACGAACGTTCTCTCATCCTCACCCATCCCAGCAGACACTGTGTTCAGTGTTCCGCCAATCACAGACGTCTGCTGGGAAACTGAGGATGAGAGAACGTTCGTGATAGGCGGAACTGTGTGCTTAGAAAACGCCTATCACGGAAGGGAAGAGGAAGAGACCGCGAGTTTTAAACGATGGACGCCGCAGCCTCTCAAATTTTTTTCAGGTACAATTTACAATGTTCAATTTAAACAGTGAGCTAGGGAACAGTGAGCTAGGGAACAGTGAGCTAGGGAACAGTGAGGATAGGAACAGTGAGGTGAGGAACAGTGAGGTGAGGAAAAGTGAGGTGAGGAACAGTGAGGAACAGTGAGGATGGGAACAGTGAGGAACAGTGAGGATGGGCACAGTAAGGTGGCAATGGGCAGTGACAATGGGCTTAGTGAAGTTGCAATGGGCACAGTGAGGCGTGCAAATGGGCATTGTTGACCCTCGGCTTATACTCGAGTCAGTAAGTTTTCCCAGTTTTTTGTGGTAACATTAGGTACCTCGGCTTATACTCGGGTAGGCTTATACTCGAGTATATACGGTAATAAAAGCTTTCCTTAAGTTGAGCTGCTAAAGATGTAAACTGTGACTAGAGTGGCCACTACACCACAACTTAAAGCAAGTTTTCTTACAAAACCTAATACTTAAAGTCCCATTAATAACTCTTATTTGCAGCTTTTGAATAAATGATATCTAGTGGTCTTGTTATGGTACTTGATCAGGTACAAACTGTTCTATGGTGGCAAAGCCCTGTTCATGTATCTCAATTGTGGTCCCGTGTTGTCATCCTGTGCCATACTTTACCAATGTAGGCTGCAAGCAGCCATGCCAATGCAGATTGCAAAGGCACGGTCTTACTCTTTTAACCACGAAGAAACCCACCTGAGAAATAAAGTGCAGCAGTTTCTGGAGTGCTGGAGTATCTGCAAAAATACTGCAGGGAGATCAGCATTGTTGATATACAACAAAGCATTAAAAAAGATTATAACAAATATTTATTTAAAAATATGGGCATGGGACCCTTAAGTTCTAAGCATTCAACATGTCATACAATTATACTTTACATGTACTTAAAAGTTCGGCTCCAGGATTTAGCCATTTAACAGACTACCATTTCCCTCCTCCCTGCACATTTTCCTACTGAGAATTGTGTTATTGGGCTAATGTTCCTCTGCAGAACTGGTTGTTGATCCAAAAAAAATGTGTCAGGAACTTGCAAACAACTTTTGATCAACATATTTTATTATTTAAAACCTGAATATGTATGCACATTATGTAATGTAAAATATGTCATTTCTCAGTTCCATTTTGATTGGTACAATGATATGAAAATGTCATCTACAAAAATTATTTTGACTGCTCTTAGACAGCTACAAACAAAGTTAAAAATTACATTTTAAAGAAACCTTATATTTGTGCATATGAAAACACCATGCAAATGCATTCTGGATTTTTAAATTTAGCCAATTGGTCTAAAAAGATAAGCAAAGTATTTCTTTGATTTTCTTTTAAGTTGTTCCTGCAAAAACATTGCCTGTAGGTTCTAAGTTTTACCTAATGTTACAGAAGCAAGATTCAGCTCCTAATGTATGTATACAACGTCCTAAAGTTTGAGAGTTTTAATGGGTACCCAGGCAGAAGTTGCGATTTAAATTGCATGTAATACAAATGCAAATGACAAAAAAGGCATAATTGGACATTTCTCTTAAATGGCTTTCCAATATATTGCACCTGCTGTTTCCTACAGTCTTGAGAAAGGAACAATTTGCTGGAAAAATGCATTTAGAGGTTTCATTTGAGAACTTAACCCAAACAGTCACTGAAATGTTTACAGTAAATAATATACAAGATAGAAGCTCCCAAGCTTTTTTTCTGTGTTCTAGACAATATGTGAGCTAATAGCCTAGAAATTATTTCATTAATACCATGACAATCTCAGCATAGGGGAGCTGGCAACAATGGCAGGTTTATGAAACCATTTATTAGGATACTGAAATAAATTAGAGTAATGTATTTCCTATTGTGGTACAGAGAAAGGGAATATAATTGCATTGAATGTGGTAAAGGATATTGCTATGTGTTATTATTAGAACTGCTTTCCGCACAAAGGTTTCAGTTATGGCTTTTGTCGCTTTTTAGTTTCATGAACAATTTCAGTATTTGTTCTACATATTAAACTTTGAAAACTACTGTGGTTTTAGGTGGGGAATTGTAGAGAGTTTGGCTATTATCTATTGTAACTGACAGCTGTGCCTGTATGGAATGTTATTTCTATTTTCATCACTAGAGATGACATAGGGAAATCAGTAGTAGAGGAGAACTGAGACAAGACAATATAATGAATGGACACGCCCATTTTAGTTTTTAAAGGGTGACATTTATTAATAGTTGTATTTTGCTTTGGGGGGTAATTTTTCTTCATTTTCTGTGGGTTATTTCATGTTGATTTGAACTTTTTAGCTTAACCACTTGACAACTGGGCACTTAAACCCCCTTAATAACCAGACCAATTTTCAGCTTTCGGTGCTCTCACATTTTGAATGACAATTACTCAGTCATACAACACTGTACCCATATGAAGTTTTTGTCCTTTTTTTCACACAAATAGAGCTTTATTTTGGTGGTATTTAATCACCGTTGGGTTTTTTACTTTTTGCGCTATAAAAGAAAAAAGACTAAAATTTCTGTAAAAAAATGAAATTTTCTTTGTTTCTGTTATAAAATTTAGCAAATTAGTAATTTTTCTTCATAAATTTTGGCCAATATTTATACTGCTACATATCTTTAGTAAAAATAAGTACACATTGGTCCACAAGCTATGGTGCCAATATCTAAAAATTGATCACACCTGAAGTACTGATGGCCTATCTCATTTCTGGAGACCCTAACATGCCAGAATAGAGAGGCCCAACATGCAGGGAGCACCTTCAGGCGTTCTGGAGCACCCAGGCCAATTCTGACATTTCTCTCCTACATGTAAACATCATAATTTATTTGCTAGAAAATTACATAGAACCCCAAAACATTATATATGTTTTTTAGCAAAGACCCTAGAGAATACAATGCCAGTTGTTGCAACTTTTTATCTCGCACGGTATTTGCGCAGCAATTTTTTTAACGCGTTTTTTGGGGGAAAAAAAGTTTTGTTTTTCAAAAAAAACAAAACAGTAAGCACCGGAGGGCGGTGGGAGGGGGGGCATCCCCTCTCGCCTCCCGTAAGAACGATCAAGCGGTGGAACACCTTCTTATGGTGTAGAGAATTGCCGGTTGAAAAAGCTGATATCTGAATGATGCCTGTAGCTGCAGGCATCATTCAGATATCCCTGCACAGTCAAGGACGTCATATGACGGCGGGCGGGTAGTGGTTAAAACACTTTTTTTTTTTAAAACAAAGTTGTACATTTATACAATATTTCTAACACATAGCATGTACATACCAAAAACGACACCCCAAAATAGATTCTCCTACTCCTACTGAGTATGGCGATACCACATGTGTGAGACTTCCACAGCCTGGCCACATACAGAGGCCAAGTATGGCAGAGTATGGTTGAGCATGGCAGAGTATGGCCGTGCATGGCTGGGTATGGCTGAGTATGGCTGGGTATGGCAGAGTATGGCTGGGTATGGCTGAGTATGGCTGGGTATGGTCGAGTATGGCTGGGTATGGTCGAGTATGGCTGGGTATTGCAGAGTATGGCTGGGTATTGCAGAGTATGGCTGGGTATTGCAGAGTATGGCTGGGTATTGCATGGCATTGCAGGGTATTGCAGGGTATTGCAGAGTATTGCAGAGTATGGCAGGGATGGCTGAGCAGGGATGAATGGATCTCTCCCCCTCTCCTACTGTACCGATCGGTACACAGAGGGGAGAGAGGAACCGGCGTCATGGTTTGTTTACAAGTGATCGCTCTGTCATTTGACGGAGCAATCACGTGGTAAATGGCCGCTATCAGCGGCAATTTACTGTGATCCGTGATGCGCCGGGTCCTCTGGACCCAGCGGTCATGGACACTCCCGTGTGCGTGCCCCAGGGGGGCATTGTACGCCCTCCCAGATTTAAGAAACCACCCTGTAGCCAGCATTCGGCTATGGGCCGGTTATCAAGTGGTTAAAGAACAACTGTGCCTTTTTGTTACAATTATACATAGTTCCTACATAGTTCCTCCTACCCCACTGAGCACTACTGACCCCAATTAACACTTACCCTGCCCCTGTTCCAGTGATCTTCATTGTGCTGGTCTGCCTGGAGTGGCACAGACTTTCTCCTGAAAGTAAACAAACCAAATAAAGGTGCAGCGCTCTAAAAAACAAAAATAAATTATAAAAACAAAAAATGTGCAAAGGTGCTGCGATTATTGAAATAAAAATGCTTCCTTTTATGTTTATGTCTGTTCCTCCTATATGTTCAATAAATCATTTAAATTCTTCCTATACACATGCACCCAAAAATTGTACACTATATCTTTTATACTTATAATTATAATCAGTTCAAAGTTCATCTGCAAAGCACTCCAGTGTTCAGCTTCAACTCAATCCAGGTGCTTTATAGTAAACCTTTTGCATGCCAAATATTATCTCCTATTGTATATTGGTGACCAAAGGTGCCAAATTCCCCCAGTGGAAATGCACTCGCCAGAATATGTGACCCCTATATTTAAAAAGGGTCTCAATGCACTCCAAATAGTTGGTTCCTGCTCTCCAGGGTCTGCCCCTCTCCCCCACTCTCCTCCAATTTTAACATTTGCTACCAATAGTTAGGAACCTCCATGCAAGATTTATGACTTTCTGAATCTGCTTATCACCAACTTAGAACCTTACCTTTGAATCAACAGGTCCAAAAAAAATAATTTTCACTATCCAAACTTCAGGAGTTTCCTAAAACTCTTGGAATTATAGTACATGATTTATTTATTATGGGTGGAGGCCGCCATGTGTTTTATAGTGTGTGTGTGTGTGTGTCAGGTCACACCCATTCGCTGTCTTGGAATTATAGTTTTCTTTTCTTCCACATTAATAGCCAGAGAACCACATACATGCTGGATGCAAAAAGCATATCATCCCCCCCCTCCCAATTATCTAGGTGCAGGCACCAGTACACCAGCGACCTAGCAGATCCCACTTGTAGTAAACATTTAGCATTGAAGAGGATAAAATTGTTAAGCAGAACAATAATAACTTTACAATGAACCCATTTAATGCCCTTAATATGGATTGGTTTTAACAAGAAAATGGGCAAGAAACCCCAAGTCTATCCCAGGAGGGATTTACATATACAAAGATTCCATGTAGATGAGGAGGATGGGAAGCCAGTCGGGCCCTCGAGGCCCCTAACTATTGGATGATCAAGAGCCACTCCTCAGTTCATAAGATCCTTATAGAAGATGTAGGAATATAGTAATCGTATACCCGTGTAAATTCAAATTCATTATTAGAAAGAAGTTTATTGTACAAACAATTAAGCTCTGGTAATTTATCAAAGACAGCTATATTTTTAAGTGCTTGCCGACCGCCTCACGTAGATATACGTCGGCAGAATGGCACGGGCAGGCAAAGCAACGTATATATACGTTGCTTTAAACCTGCCCCCTAGCGCGCACATGGTCTCTGTAACCATGCCCGCGGGACCCGCGGACTCAATGTCCGCCGGTGTCCCGCGATCGGGTCACGGAATGGCAGAACGGGGGGATGTCTTTGTAAACAAGACATCTCCCTATTCTGCCTAGTGGCACAGCACTGATCGTCTGCTCCCTCTCATCGGGAGCAGCGATCAGTGACGTGTCACAGTAAGCCATGCCCCCTAACAGTTAGAATCACTCCCTAGGACACACTTAACCCTTTTAGCGCCCCCTACTGGTTACACCTTCACTGCTAGTCACATTTACACAGTAATCAGTGCATTTTTATAGCACTGATCGCTGTATAAATGTGAATGGTCCCAAAATAGCACCAAAATTGTCCGATGTGTCCACCATAATGTCGCAGTCATGATAAAAATCGCAGATCGCCGCCATAGCAAGTAAAAAAAAAAGAATAATAAAAATGCCATAAAACTACCCCTATTTTGTAGATGCTATAACTTTTGCGCAAACCAATCAATATCCGCTTATTGCGATTTTTTTTACCAAAAATATGTAGAAGAATACATATCAGCCTAAACTGAGAAAAAATTAGCTTTTTTAAAAAAAAAAATTGGGGATATTTATTATAGCAAAAAGTACAAAATATTGCTTTTTGTTCAAAATTGTCGCTCTATTTTTGTTTATAGCGCAAAAAATTCAAACCACAGAGGTGATCAAATACCACCAAAAGAAAGCTCTATTTGTGGAAAAAAAAGGACGTCAATTTCGTTTGGGAATCACGTCGCACGACCCCGCAATTGTCAGTTAAAGTGACGCAGTGCCGAATCGCAAAAAGTGGCCTGGTCATTTGGCAGCCAAATGGTCCGGGGCTGAAGTAGTTATAGTAGGAGTTTTAATTGGGGATGTCATCTTAAAATATAGGGAGTAGGATTCTGTGTGTCCTTTCCCAAAAATCATGAACCCAGCAAGGGTTATTTCTTCCTCAATAGTTCAAAAAAGTATAAACGCCTAGTCCATCAAGAGGTGTCATCATATGCAAATGAACATGTCACTAAGCTATTATGCAACATGTGACTATATTTGCTTTATCATAGTTCACATAAATATTTAAAATCACTTTAAAAAGTTTGTACTGATTTTGTTATAAAGCACAGTCATTCTTTTTCTGCTCTAAATTGTGTGCATTTTATCATTTTAGATTTGTTGCTTAAGTCATCTTTTATGACCGTTCTTTTGATGACAGATGGTTTTTGTAGAATGCAACTGACAATGGACTAAGAGCTCACGCTGTCCTTAAAATAGGTCACTGAAAAGCTTAAGGTGTCCAAGCTAAATAAAAGTACTCAATTGTCACAGCTACTACTTTAATCATCAATTCTAAACAATAGATAGATAGATAGATAGATAGATAGATAGATAGATAGATAGATAGATAGATACAATGGATGGATAGATATGTAGCATCCCCATAGGAGTTGCAAATGTCAGGGTTCCCCATTGCTGCACAGCCAGTCACATAGCATTTCCTTCTTGCATTCAGACACAGAAAACAGTCTTTTGGCTTGTTTTTGTTGTTTTTTAGGGGATGATAACTTGGATGGGGTAGGGATTATGGGATGCCCAACTCGACAAACAACAATGAATCCAGGGACAACTTCCTCCCTGTTTACAGCTCTCCACTTCTTCCTCCTGCACAATTATTGCTCCTGCTGGGTTCACTCCTTTAGAAGCTAACAGTCCTTTTGTCAGCCCAGCAACAGTCCATTACAGGCTAGGAAATCTCAGTCCTGTGGAAAAGTAGCACATGTTGAATGAACTGCATTGTGTAACTCCTGCTTCCCTGTGACACTGATCCCAGCTCCACTTCTGCAGAAAATGCTAGCCCATTTGGCTGTCACTTCAACAGCCCACCTGGCTGCTTCTTCTTCCCAGTCTACCCAACTGACATGCACTGGAGATTTCCCAGGGCAAGGTTAGATGAAGACTTGGCACACCGCTTTATTCAAGAGAGACCTGCTACAACTGGCAGTCTCTCCCCTTGTCTGTCCCTGCACCATGCTGATCTACTAACTCTGTCTCTCTTTGCTCCTGCTGCCTCTCCAGGAAGCTTTCCTCTAACTGCCTCCTGTGGTAGGATCCTTCCAGGCCAGCCTCCCGAGCTCCAGTCTGAGGTAAAACCCCTCCTCGGCAGGGGTCCCTTAAGGTCCACCGACAGACTCTTTCAGCACCGCCTCTCCATTTTCCCACTGACTCCCCTACTGGCATGGCTCATGTCTATTTAAAGGCTCCTTAGTTCCCTGTCAGGCCCACTTCCTGGGGATTGGCTAAGAGCCCCTAAATATGCAAGACAACACTCCTAGCTGCCGCCTTCTAATTTCTAGAATATTCTCCAATATTCTAGAACCAGGGGGAGGCACCAGGGAGCTGCCAGGATGAGTCATCCAGCCTGAACTCTAGTAACCCTGACCCAGATTCCATGGCTCAGGCATAGCTCTGGGCCAGACTGGAATTTACCTTCGCTACCGCTAGTAGTACACTAGATTGATAGATAGATAGATATATAGATAGATAGATAGATAGATAGATAGATAGATAGATAGATAGATTAATTGATAGATAGATTAATTGATAGATAGATTAATTGATAGATAAATAGATAGTACAGGATGCAGGGAAAATGACAGGACCATCAAATGAAAAATGGAGCTCTAGGCTTTATTCACACCTATGTGTTTTTGTGTATTGTGGGTGCAGTGCAATGTATGTTTTACCTTTAAACTCTATGCTATGTGTGTTTTAAGGGAAATCTCATTAACGATGCAGCAAGTGGTACCCTTTCCAGTGCACCACACCTATACTGTGCAGATGTGAACAGGGCCCAAAGCTTAAGGCCCCATGCACACAGGGCGTTTTTGCAGCTGCTAACAGCAGCGTTAGACGTTTTTTTTTACAGCTGCAAAACGCCCATCCATGTTATTCTATTGTGTCATGCACACATAGAGCTTTTATGAGCTCCAAGTGGCATAGGCGTTTTCCAGCTGCAAAAAAAACCCAATTCCAGTGCGTTCTGGAGCTCCAGGTTTGAGCTGCAAAAACGCCCAACGCGCATAAACGCGCAAAAACGCGCAAAAACGCTGCGATTTGCGTTTTTGAGCTCCAGGATTTTTTTTTTTTTTTTTTAAAAGGTCAAAAAATGTTTACAAAACATGGACAGGCGTTTTTAAGCTGTAATAAACGCGGCTGTAAAAACGCTCTGTGTGCATGGGGCCTAAATGACATAAATTACAATTACCAAAACATTGGCAAATGTAAATCAGTATTAGGTTGACTTCAATTAAACAGTAGATATAAGCTTGGAGCTGTGCCAACTTGCAGTTTGATATGTGAGTTTTAGGCTCCATGTACACAGAAGCTGATAAACTGCAGTTTATTGGCGTTTTGGCGTTTTTTTAAAAAGCCCATTAACTGCACTCTATGTTAGCCTATGTGTTCATGTACACATAACGTTTATTAGCTTTAATGAGCAGTGGAGTTAATGGGCTTTTTTCTGAACGCAAGAAATTTGTGTTCAAAGTGCCGTTTTTCAGCAGAAAAAAACGCAAACCGCTCATAAACGCTCAAAAACGCTGGCCACGAGCGTTTTTTTTTGCGTTTTTTGGTCCATTTAAAAGAAAAAAAAAAAAAGCTACACTGAAAAACGCTAATAAAAGCTAGTAAAAAACGCTGATAAAAGCTAGCTTTTTCTGCTGCTTTAAAAACGGCCGTTTTTGAGCTTCTGTGTACATGGAGCCTTAAAAGCAACAGAAGACAACCAGAAAGTGACCCAAACGTTTACGTCAGAACTGTATATTCATCAGCTGAATGTTAAAGTGCATCATAGGTATTAATGCAGATAATAATAAATATTACTGAATAATTGAAAAGAAACAATGATTGCAAATCAAAGCTCATTATTATTACCATGGATAGATAAACACAATGCAGAAGAGTTGCTAAATAATAAATAGATAGATGTATGTGTAGACTGATGTTTTCAGTTCATGACAAAATGATTTAAATGATTGTGAATCATTAGTAAAATTTTGCATAATTATAAGCAATCAAGGTATACCTGCAAGGGTATCTGCATTCAAAAAGAGGTTTGGTTCATGCTCATATTTAGATATTTTTGGAGTGGAATGCTTCAGATAAAGCCATGATGATTTAGCCCTTGTTAGGTCCAAATTGTCTCCTGGCAAGTCTTATAACCCCCAATAAATCATATTTCTTTTCAAAAGAATTCTGTTGTGAAGAGCTGGTAACCAAAATAATGACATATTTTATAAGGCATGAAAGGGGGGGGGGGGAGAAAGGCGGGACTTTGAATGAGGCACATATGCAGTGCACCTCCATCCCTAATAGACATGTGCACACTGAAATATTTCGTTTCGGAATTTCGTTTTCGTCCGAAAAATAAATTTATTAAGTTACTCCCGAAATTCGTTTTTATTTATTTCGTTTTTCGTTAAAAATTGCATTCGTCCGAAAATCTGAATTAATTAAGGTCGAATCTGTCATTGAAGGCTACTGGTGTCTGTCGAATGTTCAAAGAAGATTCGACGGAGCAGCGAAACTGTACGACTCTGCAATCGTACATTTCCGGTCGAATGTTCCGCCCACAAGCAGTGATCTTTTCTCTCTATGTCGAATCTTTTCTCTCTATAATAACAAATCTTTTCTCTCTATAATGTCGAATCTTTTCTCTCTATAATGTCGAATCTTTTCTCTCCTATGTCGAATCTTTTCTCTCTATAATGTCAAATCTTTTCTCTCCTATGTCAAATCTTTTCTCTCTATAATGTTGAATCTTTTCTCTCCTATGTCGAATCTTTTCTCTCTATAATGTCGAATCTTTTCTCTCCTATGTCGAATCTTTTCTCTCTATAATGTCAAATCTTTTCTCTCCTATGTCGAATCTTTTCTCTCTATAATGTCGAATCTTTTCTCTCCTATGTCGAATCTTTTCTCTCTATAATGTCGAATCTTTTCTCTCCTATGTCGAATCTTTTCTCTCTATAATGTCAAATCTTTTCTCTCCTATGTCGAATCTTTTCTCTCTATAATGTCAAATCTTTTCTCTCCTATGTCGAATCTTTTCTCTCTATAATGTCGAATCTTTTCTCTCCTATGTCGAATCTTTTCTCTCTATAATGTCAAATCTTTTCTCTCTATAATGTCGAATCTTTTCTCTCTATAATGTCAAATCTTTTCTCTCTATAATGTCAAATCTTTTCTCTCCTATGTCGAATCTTTTCTCTCTATAATGTTGAATCTTTTCTCTCCTATGTCAAATCTTTTCTCTCTATAATGTCGAATCTTTTCTCTCCTATGTCGAATCTTTTCTCTCTATAATGTCAAATCTTTTCTCTCTATAATGTCGAATCTTTTCTCTCTATAATGTCGAATCTTTTCTCTCTATAATGTCGAATCTTTTCTCTCTATAATGTCAAATCTTTTCTCTCCTATGTCGAATCTTTTCTCTCTATAATGTTGAATCTTTTCTCTCCTATGTCGAATCTTTTCTCTCTATAATGTCAAATCTTTTCTCTCTATAATGTCGAATCTTTTCTCTCCTATGTCGAATCTTTTCTCTCTATAATGTCAAATCTTTTCTCTCTATAATGTCAAATCTTTTCTCTCCTATGTCGAATCTTTTCTCTCTATAATGTCAAATCTTTTCTCTCCTATGTCGAATCTTTTCTCTCTATAATGTCAAATCTTTTCTCTCTATAATGTCAAATCTTTTCTCTCTATAATGTCAAATCTTTTCTCTCCTATGTCGAATCTTTTCTCTCTATAATGTCAAATCTTTTCTCTCCTATGTCGAATCTTTTCTCTCCTATGTCGAATCTTTTCTCTCTATGTAGAATAATCTTGGACTAATAGGCACATTCGACCACAGGTTCGATAGACACAGATTGTTATTGTCAGCGTCACGTCGAATCTCCTATCTATATCGAACTGTTGTAGCAACGAAAACGAAAATAAAGCATTTGTTTATGTCGGATCTTTCGGTTTTCGGATTCTGTGCTTTCGTTTTCGTTTGTTAAAACGATAACGAAAATAGCTGAAATTCGGACGAAAATGCATTCGGACGAAAACGAATGCACATGTCTAATCCCTAATGCAAAAACATGAAGAGGGGAATGTGGGACATTAAATGAGGCTGTAGACATGGTGTAGGTGGGTTGAAAAAATACATATTTATTTAGTCAAAAAAATGCATGACATATCACAAAAACAGAAGTCACCTAAAAAGAAACAACATGATGGTAGTGCATATCATTTCTACATATTACTACACACAACAAATAGGTGCATATGCAATACAGGCATTGGAGGTACAACAGTGTATAGCCCAATGCCACATGGTGATCTGCGTTGTTGGATAGATACATTAAAATGAGTTTCCATATGTACAATTATCATGTAGGTAATAAAGGCACAGAAAATAAAATTATGTAGTTCAAAACCAATAAAACCAAAAAATATCATTGTCAGCAGATTAGATAAATGTTATATCTGCGTCCCAGTGGCCCGACGCATTTCGTGTACATGAGACACTCATCAGGGGCTGATGCTTTGGGATATCTATAAGATATATGGTAAAGTGTAATTACTTGATCTGGTTAGTGGTTGAATAAATAAACGATGAGGCAGTGAGGCCCATCTGGTTTACTTACATGTAAATTGTGACAAGGTTGGTAGGTGTGGAGCCACGGCCAATAGTTAAGTCCGTTATGGGAGCTGAGGTGACAGACAGACACACAGCCGCGGGGCGCGCCGCATGGTCCCCCAAAAACACAGATAGCCATGGTTGGTGTTCATATTGGAGTAGGCGATTGCCCAATGGTAGTTGCAAAGGGGAGGTTCTAAAACAATGAATATAAAAACACTGTATCAAATATGATTGCCAAATTGGGTAAAGGCAAGCCCAGATGGAAAAAATGGTGGATATAGTAACCTTGTGCAGCGTCCTTGAATCCCAGCCAGGGGAGGAAAAGGTAGGTAAAAATAATGTGGTATGGGGTCTCCAAGTGATGGCAGCTAAACTGTGTTGCGGGGAGGCCAAATAATGCTGCCCACACGTGTGCACGCTGGCCGCTACCAATGTCACGCAGGCACGGCACAAATAGGGAGAGACTCTGACGTGGGCGGAGAACCGCCCACGAACGGCGCTCACCCCCCTATTGGTCGGCAAGAAGGAAAACACACACCCAGCGCGATGACGCCAGTGTGTGACGTCACACGCTGGACGGGGTGCGTGGCGCCGATGCTCCATGAGCGCCAACCCCAACCCTGCACGCCTGACCGCCCAAGGGGGGGGCGGGGAGGGAAATTACGAGAGGGGGGCGCGCACAGGGAGCATCGCAGCTCCCAAAATATCAGACACAAACAGAGAACCCTGGACATGCACTGTAACCAACCTGAATCGCAAAACCATGACACTGGAGCCTATTGCTGATGGATCTCATGGACACAAGATGATTGTGCCATGAGTGTGCAAGACCTGGATATGGTACATTGCCTGTCCAGGGCTTGGCAACCTAACACCTGGGTGGCAGGGGAGCACTGCCAACCCTGTCTAACAAGCCTCCATCCCTATTGTATACGTGAAAGGGGGGGAGAAAGGCGGGACTTTGAATGAGGCACATATGCAGTGCACCTCCATCCCTAATGCAAAAACATAAAGAGGGGAATGTGGGACTTTAAATGAGGCTGTAGACATGGTGTAGGTGGGTTGAAAAAATACATATTTATTAGTCAAAAAAATGCATGACATATCACAAAAAACAGAAGTCACCTAAAAAGAAACAACATGGTAGTGCATATCATTTCTACATATTACTACACACAACAAATAGGTGCATATGCAATACAGGCATTGGAGGCACAACAGTGTATAGCCCAACACCACATGGTGATCTGCCTTGTTGGATAGATACATAAAAATGAGTCTCCATATGTACAATTATCATGTAGGTGACAAGGTTGGTAGGTGTGGAGCCACGGCTAATAGTTCGGCCGTGGCTCCATACCTACCAACCTTATCACAATTTACATGTAAGTACCCCAGATGGGCCTCACTGCCTCATCGTTTATTTATTCAACCACTAACCAGATTAAGTAATTACACTTTACCATATATCTTATAGATATCCCAAAGCATCAGCCCCTGATGAGTGTCTCATGTACACGAAACGCGTCGGGCAACTGGGACGCAGATATAACATTTATCTAATCTGCTGACAATGATATTTTTTGGTTTTATTGGTTTTGAACTACATAATTTTATTTTCTGTGCCTTTGTTACCTACATGATAATTATACATATGGAAACACATTTTAATGTATCTATCCAACAACGCAGATCACCATGTGGCGTTGGGCTATACACTGTTATACCTCCAATGCCTGTATTGCATATGCACCTATTTGTTGTGTGTAGTAACATGTAGAAATGATATGCACTACCATGTTGTTTCTTTTTAGGTGACTTCTGTTTTTTGTGATATGTCATGCATTTTTTTGACTAATAAATATGTATTTTTTCAACCCACCTACACCATGTCTACAGCCTCATTTAAAGTCCCACATTCCCCTCTTTATGTATTTTATAAGGCAGACAGGTTACACTTACAACAGAATTAAATGGAACACCTGACTCACTGGAGTTCATTTTTCTGATGGTATAGAGAGAGTTTGTCTAGCTAGTTTCCGTACCTCTTTAAATGAAAATACCTTGCCTGTTCTAGAAGCTGTAGATTGGCTTCACATGCTGTTATTATATCTGTGATCTACCAGGACACCAATATAATTCTTTATCATTGATTCTACCCTAGACTGGATGATGCATGCATATTTTAGCGCCCGAGTGGATGACTAATAACATAAATTCTTATTTCTTATTCATACATCACGGGACACGAGATTTAGATAATTACTTAGTGGGTTAGATAGTCACCATCAGGTGATTGGACACTGGCAACCCTAATTACAAGGCGAGTTCCTCCCCTTTATAACCCCTCCCATATGGAGAGCACCTCTGTTTTTTCGCCATTGTCTAAAGTGGTTGGTCACGTTGAACATGTGCTAAGAAGAAAGCTCTGTTGATGGTCTCTGCGGAGGCCTAGGAGCTATAAAACCGGATCCATACCTCAGGCCCATACTAAATGCCTAAGATGGATGGTACCCGGGCCTCGCGGAAAGAAGAAACAAGGTTTTGCCTGTAATGTCTCTCTTCGGAGGTCTGGGCTCTGGGATCCAGGCTTTGGTGTACTATTTAACAGTGGCACGAAAAGTTTTTGGCAGAGTCTTCTACAGGTTCAGGGAAGAGGATCCTGTAAGTAGGAACCCAAAACCCTGAAGGTTGGCGCAACATTACCCGCCGTGATGGGTGAAGGCTGGATCTGTTGTTCTCAGCAGTTTCCTGCTGCGGGGATAAGGTAAGTGAAGATAATTTATGAATATTATCTTCTGTGAGTAGTTGCATGTCTTACCTGGTTTCCGCCACTAGAGGGAGTAAGTAACATACCTGGTGTATACTTACTTACATGCCGTCCAGGGACACGCTCAGTGAGGTTGGTCTGATAAAAAAACGCTCACCTCCTCCGCTGCAGGCTCTGCCACAATAAGTATAAGAGAGGGGACCCCACGCAGTCTAAGGGTCCCACGAAGGCCTCCAGTGGTCTACTCTTCTCCCCCTCACCCCTGGCCACCGCCATGACAGTCCGCAGGGGGTGCGGTATTTACTGTACAGGTAACAGGGAAGGAAGGGGGAGGCGTGGGTGCGCCGCCGTGCGCTTTTGCACGGCGCATCAGTGTGCAGGCACCAAAGCGGCATGATTTAAAAGCCAGCACGCCAGAGCCTTCTGTAAAGTGGTGGGACACAGAGCTGTGGGCTGTAAGCATCTCAGTGGATCGGATCTAGGCATTCCTAAGACACCTACTCTGCATCAGGTTGTGCAGTGAGCTAATATATATATGTATTGTAAGACTAAGAGCACAACAGTGGTTGCACTTGTACTAGTTCCTCTGCTTTGCAGCTTAGGGCTACGTCTCCCAGTAAGAGGGTTTCAGGGGCAGGTAAAAGAGGCACTAAGAAATCCCCGCCTGGAGCTAGGGGTTCTGGACATGCCTGCAGATTACCATCCCCCCCTGACAGACTGGTAGCAGCCTCACAGGATGAGTCTGTACCCCTGTCAGGCTTTGCAGCCTCTCCTAATGTTGCAGCTCCTGTAAATGTCACTGAGGACACTATGAAAGTTGCTTTGGATGGCTTGGAAGGAATGATTGCTACATTAATCACAACCTCCTTAAAAAGTGTCAGAAAGCGGGGTAGATCCTCTTCCTCTGCTCTGGGTTCCTTATCAGATGAGCATTCTGATGATGAGATATCCCTATATGGAGATGGGAATCAGGAGCAGTCTAAGGATTCAGAGGATGAGGAGAAGATCTCGTCTACCTCTCAGGCACTTAAGATGCAGGTGCAATATTATACAAATTGCCCTCTGCTGAGGCTGCCATGTCCTCTGTTTCCTCATTGGGATCCCGGAAATCCCCACAGGCTGCATATACCTTCCCAATTCATCCCTTGTTGGAGAAATTGATGTATAACGACTGGGCTCACCCAGATAAATTGTTTTCACCTCCTAAGAGGTTTTCCCTCCGTTACCCAGTGGAGGAAGGATTCATCAAGAAATGGGGGGTGCCAGCTATAGACGTGGCTATTTCTTGTGTGAATAAAAACCTGACCTGTCCCGTGGACAATGCTCAGGGCTTCAAAGATCCAACTGATAAAAAGCTGGAATCTTTGCTTAAAGCCTCCTTCTCTATGGCTGTTGCTGTGGTCCAACCTGCAGTTGCAGCAATTGGCATGTGCCAGTTCCTCAAGGAACAAATGAAACAGGTGGTTAACCTCCTCCCTGCAGAGGAAGTTGAGGTTTATGCAGACCTTCCTAAGGCCTTGTGTTTTGCGGTTGATGCGATTATGGACTCTGTTCAGCAAGCATCCCGCCTAAATCTCCTGCTGGTACACATGCACTTGGTGGCGTTCCCATTTTATGGGGAACGCCTGTTTGGGGATGATTTGGACAAATAAATCCAAAAGATTACCGGAGGCAAATCTACATTTTTACCGGTTAAAAAGAACAGTAAACGTCCCTCATTTAAACGTTCTCTTTCCCCAGCCCCTGGAGCTTCGACTTCCAGGCAGTGGCGACGGCCTCCCCAGTCTAATACTAGGGGAAAGGCCCAGGGCCAAGCCCAAGGGCGGAAAATATCTTGGGGTTCAAGGTCTGCTAAGCAGAACCCCAAAACTTCCCTATGAAGGGGCGCCCCTGCTCGGCCGAGTGGGGGGAAGGCTGCTGCGGTTTGCAGATGCCTGGCGGGAAGAGGTTCAAGACAAATGGTTCATCTCCACGGTATCTCTAGGCTACAGGCTGGAGTTCCTGGGAACTTCCGCCATCCCGTTTTCTGAGATCAAGAATCCAGAAAAGAGGAGGCCTTTGTTTTTGGCACTGGAACGCCTGTTGGCCCAAAGGGTAATCATAGAGGTAGCCAAACAGGAACAGGGCTCAGGGTTCTACTCAAACCTCTTTACGGTTCCAAAACCAAACGGGGATGTCAGACCCATTCTAGATCTGAAAGACCTGAATCAGTTTCTGAACATTCTATCTTTCCGCATGGAGTCTGTCCATTTAGTGGTCTCCACCCTTCAGGGAGGAGAATTCCTGGCATCAATAGACATCAGAGATGCATAGCTACATGTGTCAATATTCCCCGCTCACCAAAAATTTCTAAGGTTTGCGGTGGATCAGCGCCACTTTCAGTTTGTGGCCCTACCATTCGGTCTGACTTCTGCACCTCGAGTGTTCACAAAGGTACTAGCCCCGCCCCTGGTGAAGCTAAGGGCATGGGGCATAGCAGTAACAGCTTATCTGGACGATCTTCTGCTCATAGATCAGCCCGTAGCAGGCCTAGACTGCAATGTGTGCAGCACAGTGGAGTATTTAAAATACCTAGGCTGGGTCCTCAATCTAGAAAAATCATCCTTACAGTCCCAAAAAAGGCTGGAGTATTTGGGCATGGTCATAGACACGATCCAAAGCAGGGTATTCTTACCCAGGTCAAAGGCCAAAGCCATAAAGGATTTGGTCTGAGTGATCAAAGCAAGGAAAAATCCTTCCATTCGTCTATGCATGAGGTTATTAGGAAAGATGGTGGTCTCATTCGAGGCCGTTCCTTATGCCCAGTTTCACTCAAGGCCTTTGCAGAGCAGCATCCTGTTTGCCTGGGACAGAAGAGTTCAAGCCTTGGACCTTCCAATGGACCTATCATTACGGGTTCACCAGAGCCTCAATTGGTGGTTGCTGCCCCAGAATCTGCTAAAGGGAAAATCCTTTATTTCAGTTACTTGGAAAATCGTAACCACAGACACCAGCCTTATAGGCTGGGGGCAGTTCTGGAAGAAGCTTTTGCCCAGGGAAAATGGTCCAGAGCCGAAGAGCTCTTGCACATCAACATTCTGCAGATTCGGGCAATTGTTCTGGCCCTCAGGGTCTGGACTTACAGGTTGTAGGGTTGTCCTGTCCGGATACAGTCCGACAATGCCACAGCTGTGGCTTATATCAGTCACCAAGGGGGCACCAGGAGTCTGGATGTCCAAAAAGAGGTGAATCACATTTTTTCTTGGGCTGAAAGGCATGTTCCCTGTCTGTCTGCAGTCTTCATTCCAGGGGTAGAAAGTTGGCAGGCGGATTTTCTAAGCTTCCAGCAGCTGAGTCCAGGAGAATGGTCTCTACACCCCAACATATTTCAGGCCATATGTCGGAAATGGGGTACCCCAGATGTAGACCTGATTGCTTCCAGGTTCAACACAAAGCTGGACAACTTTGTGTCAAGGACAAGAGATCCGCTGGCACAAGGGTCGGATGCCTTAACAATTCCATGGGATCAGTATTCTCTGATTTATGTGTTCCCTCCAGTTCCGCTTCTCCCACAACTCCTCCGGAGAGTTAAGAGAGAAGGGAAGTCGGTGATTCTGGTAGCCCCGGCTTGGCCCAGGCGGTCCTGGTATGTGGAGATCGTGAAAGGGAAAACCTTGAGTTCTTCCTCTATGCTCAGATCTACTCTCACAGGGTCCAAAATTCCATCCTGCCTTACAAAGTCTAAATTTGACAGTTTGGCTGTTGAGACCCACATTTTGAAGAGTCGTGGGCTCTCGGGCCCAGTCCTATCCACTCTGGTTAATGCTAGGAAGCTGGCCTTTAGGCTCATCTATTACAGAATCTGGAAGGCATATGTTTCCTGGTGTGAACCCAGGGGGTGGCATCCTAGAAAGTATGCCATTAGCAGTATTCTTGCCTTTCTTCAATTAGGCGTAGAAATGAAGCTGGCCTTGAGCATTACCAAGGGCCAGATCTCGGCCTTGTCTGTATTCTTTCAAAAACCGATTGCCTCTCATTCCCTGATCTGGGCTTTTGTTCAGGGAGCGCTGCGCTTGAATCCGCCGGTTAAGCCTCCCGTGTGCCCATGGGACTTAAATTTGGTTTTGTCTGTTTTACAGAAACAACCATTTGAACCATTTCACCATGCTTCTTTAGTTCTTTTGACAAAGAAACTGTTTTCTCTTGTAGCCATATCCTCAGCAAGGAGGGTATCGGAATTTGAAGCTCTTTCATGTAAAGAGCCATATTTGATTATTCATGAAGACAGGTTGGTGTTGCGTCCTCACCCAGCTTTTTTACCTAAAGTGGTTTCAGGATTCCATCTGAATCAAGATGTAGTCCTACCGTCCTTTTTTCCAGATCCGCAGTCTGCGGAGGAAGAGAAGCTACACTCTTTAGATGTTGTAAGAGCGGTAAAAATGTATCTGCAAGCAACGGCTCAGATACAAAAGACTGATTGTCTATTTATTCTGCCAGAGGGCCCAAGGAAGGGCCAGGCAGCGTCGAAGTCCACTATTTCGAGTTGGATTCAACAAGTCATTATTCAGGCCTATGGTTTAGGAAAGAAGATTCCTCCTTTTCAGGTTAAAGCGCACTCGACTAGAGCAGTTAGTGCTTCATGGGAAGTGCATCACCAGGCCTTCATGGCTCAGATCTGCAAGGCTGCTACTTGGTCTTCGGTCCATACATTCACTAGATTTTACCAGGTGGATGTGAGAGGGCATGAGGATGCCGCCTTTGGGCGCAGTGTACTGCAGGCAGCAATGTAGGTCCTCTTGTCCGATGGCGGTCTGTGTTTTCTGATCTGTGTCTCCCTCCCCTTAATTTGGGCATTGCTATGGGACATCCCACTAAGTAATTAGTCTCTGTGTCCCGTGATGTATGAACAAGAAAATAGGATTTTTAAAACAGCTTACCTGTAAAATCATTTTCTTGGGAGTACACCACGGGACACAGAGCTCCCGCCCCTCTTCGGGATTATACGTTGGGACACTTATTGCTTTGCTACAAAACTAAGGTGCTCTCCATATGGGAGGGGTTATATAGGGGAGGAGCTCGCCTTGTAATTAGGGTTGCCAGTGTCCAATCACCTGATGGTGACTATCTAACCCACAAAGTAATTATATAAGTCTCTGTGTCCCGTGATGTACTCCCGTGATGTGATTTTACAGGTAAGCTGTTTTAAATATCCTATTTTTTCCTGTAGGAGCCCAATCAATAGGTGCATCCACATGAGCTTGCGAATTAGAGACTTTGTACAAGGACAGTATTACAATAAGTAGCTTAATATTGTTTATATATTCAATAATGTTATTTTTAATTGCAAATTATACATTAATTAAACTGATTAAAAACAGAACCTTGAGAGCCACAACAACAACCTTGGACCAATTAAAGAAATAATCATTAATCATTGTCCTCTGTGTGCAGTCTTTAAACATGTTTCTATCTATTTACAGATTGAATGTTAAAATAAAACCCAAAATGTTCAGTTTTATCAGTAATGTGAAACATGTGCATATTCATGGCTACAAAACCAGTAAGGTTTGCTTTAAAATCATTCAAGTTCCAAAGAAGTCTAAAGCCCCGTACACATGGTCGGACTTTTGGCCAACAAACTTCATTTTGAGCAAGTTGGACCAACAATCCGACCGTGTGTACGCTCCATCGGACAAACTTTTTTTGCTTTTTTCTTGTTTTCATCGGACAAAAGTTGGGTCTGCAAACGGACAAACTTTTGCCCAACAAAAGCCTGATGGAGCAAAGTCTGACCGTGTGTACAGAAAACCATCGGACTTTTGTCCGATGGACAAAACAACTAATGTTAAAATCAACCAACAATAGCAGAAGTTGACCAAAGGGTGGCGGTAAAGAGCAGAAAAACCATGTGATGTTGCAAAAAGTTTTGGGAAAGTTTGCAGAAAAGTCCAAGCGTGTGTATGCTATGGGTGTTCCCGACCAACTCCGTTCGGACAAAAAACCACGGAAAAGTCAGATGGAAGTCCGACCGTGTTTACGGGGCTTATTAAAGCCAGCAGGTTGTTGAGCTGAAAATTTACTAAACGACATTGTAAGATACAAAACTGGAAGTCATCTTCCCATCTAGAATGTTGGCTTTTATTAGGGATAAATACAGAATAACAGTCATTCAAAAATCATCATAGCTTTAAAATGAGAAAAAAAAAAAAGATTATTAGTGGTTATTCAGCCCAAAACCTATTGTTATACAGTAAAACCTTTGATTGCAAGCATAATTCGTTCCAGAAACATGCTTGTAATGCAAAGCACTTGTACATCAAAGCGAATTACCCCATAAGAAATAATGGAGACTCAAATGATTCGTTCCACAACCATTTATTCATAGGTCCTTCAGTTTATAGTCCATATGAAAAGATTATAGCAATGTAATAGGTTGTGTAACCATAAAATGTCCATCCACAAATAGAAGCCTTCACAAAGGGATTAGAAGCAAAATCCAGCAGGAGCAGCAGAGTGTAAAAGAGAAGAGAGGCGCCTCTAAGTGTAGCGAGATGTTGCTAAATGTAACCATATTGCTACACTTAGAAGCTCTTCTCTTCTCTTTTATACTCAGTTGTGACATGACGCTACTTGTATATCAAGACATCGCTTGTATATCAAGTCAAAATTTATTTAGAAGTTTTGCTTGTCTTGTAAAACGCTCTCAAACCAAGGTTTTAATGTACTTGTATCGCTGGCTCGTGGCCCCTTTAAGCCACTCAACAGAACAGTGCACCATGGAAGCAGATTATTTCTCTATCCCAGGCCTTGATGAACAGTAAACAAGGAGGAGGAAGGAGGCAGCTGTTTGGCTTTATGGACTTTTAGTCCTACCCACCGGTGCCAGGAAATGCCCTTAATACACGAGGGGTAGCAACCATTCTGTTGACCCAGAGCCCAAGGATAGTGAGGCATGTAAGGGGGTGGGGGCAAAAGGCAGTAGCCTGGAGCAGAGGAGAGACTGTGCAGGCAGTGATTAGGCCTCATAGGATTTGTGGCTGTAGGAAAACAGTGGTGTGTTGAGCAGGGCAGAGAGCTGTGCAGAGCCTGAGGCCACGTACACATGACCGTTTTTCTCGGCAAAAAACGACAAGAAATCTGCCGGGAGAGCTTTCTTGCCGAGCTGTGTGTACGCGGGTTTCAGTTTTCTCGTCAAGAAAACTGCCCGGATTCCCCGACGAGAAAAAAGACGACCTGCGGTCTTTTTTCTCGTTGAGAATCTCGTCGGCCTGTTTCTCGACGAGAAACCCGAGCGTGTGTACACTTACCTGTCGCCGTGGAAACCCGCACATGCTCGAAATGACTTTGATGCATGTGCGGTAGCTTCCTAGGCATAGGGTGTAGCAAAATGGCGGCGACGGCATGGAATGTGACGAGCGCAGGCTCGTCGTAGTCGATGACGTCACCGCGTTTGTGCCATTCAAAAGAACGGCGGTTCTTTTGAATCGTACGTGTGTACACTCGGCCGGGACAAGTTTCTTGTCAAGATTCTCGTCAGGAAAAACTATGTTTTTTTCCTGACGAGAATCTCTTTTTTTTGTTTACAAAATTTTTTATTTGGAAGACAAGAAAATATGACATACTTCGTTTTAAAGCAATGTGTAAAATACAGTAATGCTAGAATCCATAGAGTGTATACATGAATATGGCAATATAAGTAAAAGCAAAGGTTTACAGTACCAATAGAGAAAGTAAGATAGCCGTTGGGCAATGAAGAAAAGTGGTGTGGATATGTATGTTATCAGGGAAATCTCAGTGATAGGTTTAAATAGTATGAGTCTATGTTTTAATAGAGAAGTGGGAGGTGAACTTCTATTTGAGTTGATATATAGGTGTTTTTCTTATTGAATTGGAGGCCAAAACATCCATTTTCCATTAAAAGTGTGCATACTGTCAAAGAGGGTATGGTGGATTCTATCAGATAATCTGTGGGCCTCCATTCTGGATAAGACCTGGGACCAGGGTAAGTTGTTTGATTTCCAGTTCAGGGCAATCATCCATTGGACAGAGCTTATGAGTGAGTGGAGCAGTCTGTTACATGGTGAGGGGATATCTGGGATGTCTGCATAAAGGATGCAGATTACTGGGGAGAGGGAGATTTTTTTTTTGAGTGAGGGTTCTAGAGTCATTATTACTGCCTGCCATATGGGTTTCAGGAGTTTGCAGCTCCAGTAGATGTGGAGATAATTACCCTCTTTGGGGCAACCTCTAAAGCAGGTGTGAGAGACTGAGGGATAGAAGGAAAGAATTTTAGCGGGGGTCATATACCATCTAACGAACAGTTTAAGAGGAGATTCCCTAAAAGCTGCTGCTCGGTTGCTCTTGCGAAGGTTGTCTATCCTCTTTAACCAAGTTTTGATAGGGAAAGTGCAATTCAGGTCCATTTCCCAACGTATCATAGAGCTCGTTTTTTCAGGTTGGTGTAAATTGTTTAAATAGTTGTAAAGTTGAGAGATAATTCATTTATCTCTACAAGAGGATGTGCATATACGCTCAAAAATGGTCCCTGGGGAGTCAATGGAGAGGGAGAAGTAAGTGGCAAAAAAGTTTTTAATTAGTTGGTATTGGGGGAGTTCTGAGTCAGGGAGTTTGTGACGGGATTGGAGGGATGTGAAAGGTGGAAATTTTAGGTTAATCACCAATGATTTAAGGGTGGTTAGATTGAGTTGAATCCAATTTTGGAATAGGGTATAGTTTGGGAACGCTGGGGTAAATCTGGGGTCGCCATGGAAGTTTGCCAAGGGAGGGGTGGGAGAGGACAAGATATAATATTCTTTAATTTTATTCCATAGTTGTAAAGAGTGAGCAACTATTATGTTTTTTTTGAGAACAGAGCGGTGTGGTGTTATAGCAGACCATAATATGCTCTTTAAAGATAAAGGGGATATGGATGAAGATTCAAAAATCAGCCATGGGATTTGTGCATTGGAGGAATGCCATTGGGCCATGTGTGAGAGTCTAGCTGCTAAATAGTAGTGCCAAAGGTGTGGAAGGCCCAGACCGCCTTTATTTTGTGGGCCATGCATAAGAATATAGCTACATCTGGGTTTTTTATTGTCCCAGATAAATTTGTTGATTTCCCTTTGTAGGGCCATTATTCTAGTCTTGGGTACATTAATGGGGAGAGCTCTGAAATAATAAAGGAGTTTGGGAAGGATAGACATTTTGAAAGCACAGATTCTGCCTAAAAAGGAAATGTGATGGTTGGACCATGATTTAAGTAATGAGCTTATGTGGGAGAATAGGGGGATATAGTTGGCTTTATACATAGATACGTGGGTTGGGGTAATATAGACACCCAAATATTTGATTGAGCTAGGAGGCCAGATAAAACTGAAATTATTTTGCAGTGTGGTCTGCATGTTTGGGGGATAATTTATTGGTAGGGCAGAGCTTTTGTTGGTATTTATGTATAGGCCTGAGAGTGCATGGAAGGAGTTGAGTTCAGAATAAAGGTTGGGAATGGAGATGATTGGGTCTGTCAGGAATAATAGAGCGTCGTCAGCGTATAGGCTAATTTTAAATTGTGAGGCATTTTTCTGATAACCTTTAATGTTGGTATTATGCCTGATAGCAATGGCGAGGGGCTCTATTGCAAGGGCAAACAATAGGGGGGAAAGTGGGCAGCCCTGTCTAGTGCCTTTACTTAAGGGGAAAAATTCAGAGTTAGTGCCAGGAATTTTGATCCTAGTCTGTGGAGAGTGGTAAAGGGCATTAAAACCATGTATAAATTTTTCTGAGATACCGAATTTGGGAAGGAGGTGATTAAGGTATGACCAGCTAACACTATCGAATGCCTTGTGTATATCAAGGCTTAAAAGACAGACTGGGCGGGAATGGAGGTTAGCGTCTTGAATAACATTGGAGACCAGTCTAATATTGTCTGTAATCTGACGTCCCGGGATAAAGCCAGACTGGTCAGTGTGTACTAGGGAGGTAACTACCGAAGCAAGTCTATTGGCTAGCAATTTGCCAAAAAGCTTAATGTCATTATTGAGGACAGATATGGGACGATAGTTTTGTGGAAGGGAGTGATCTTTATGGGGCTTTGGAATTAGGGAGAGGTTAGCCAGCAGCATCTCATCCGGGAATTGACCTCCATTTAGGATGTGATTAAACAGTCTAGTGAGATTAGGTACTAATAGAGGGGCAATTTTTTTATAATAAGAGGACGAAAAACCGTCCGGACCTGGGGCTGTGGATGTTTTAAGAGACTTGATTATGTTCAGGATTTCATCATCTGTGCAGGGTATGTTAAGGGAAGAGGTCTGTTGGTCATTAAGTTTAGGGATTGAGAGGTTGTCTAGCCACAATAAAGAGGAGGAATTAGGAGTTGTTTGGCGGCCTGAGAGTAAGTTTTTATAGAAGTTTGTGAAGATTTGGAGTACATCCTGGGGGTGGGTCACAAGGTTGCCCTTTTGGTTTCGTAATTTGTAGACATGTGTAGGATTTGAGTTTTGTTTGAGTTTCTTAGCAAACATCGTTGAGGCCGTATTGCTGAATAGCAAGAATCTGGCTTTAGAAAAGCGTAATGATTTTTCAGTGTCGCCGGACAAGAGTGTGTTCAATGTTTGACGTTTGGATTGAATTAAGTTAGTTAATTCCGGGGAGACTGAGTAACTCAATTTAATATATAAATCATTCAATTCTTTAGTAAGGCATTTAATGTCAGCAATTCTAGCTTTATTCTTTGCCACAGCAATGTTGATGAGGTGACCTCTAAGAACCGCCTTGTGAGCGGCCCATATGGACGTGGGAGGAGTCTCATTATTTATATTTTCTTTGAAGAAATTGTCTATGTGGGAATGTATTTGTTGAATAATGGCAGGGTCTGTAAGTAATGAATCATTTAGGCGCCAGTTAAAGGTAGTTGGGGCCATTCCTATGTGCGAGGTATCAAAGGCAACCATGTCGTGATCTGACCAAGGGCAGGGGTGGATTTGAGCTGAGGAGGAGTTTGCCAAGAGTATTGGGGTACTAAAGATATAGTCAAGGCGGGCATAACAATCATGTGGATGAGAGTAGTGTGTAAATGCTTTAACTCCTATATTATGGGATCTCCATGTGTCAATTAACTGGGATTTGTTTAGATTGGTTAATGGTTTTGGAGAAGGCTTTAGAGGAGGGAGTCGTGTTACTTCTGTCTAATGAGGGGTGAGCAGCTAGATTGAAATCGCCTCCCACTATCATGTGGGGCGAAGTGTATTGATCTAATATAGAGAAAAAATTATTAAAAAAAGTTGAGTGTAAATCATTAGGGGCATAAACTGATGCTATAGTGATAGAACGTCTGTTTATAGTACCCTTAAGAATAATGAAGCGGCTATCTTTGTCTTTGTAAATATTCTGGATTTTGAAGATTGTTGAGTTTTTGACAAAGATGGCGACCCCTCTGGTTTTGTTTGTAGAGGTGGTATACTGGAATTGATTGAATGATTTGTCAAAATATTGTGGGTGGTTGTTTTGGGCGAAGTGTGTTTCTTGTAGTAAAATAATGTCGGCACCTAGTCTTTTGTAATGTTTAAATGCTTTCTTACGTTTATTTGGAGAATTGAAACCTTGAACGTTGTGGGAAATTATTCTGATACCCATTGTTTTAGGAGGGGGAGGGTCCTGTTATGTGAGATATGGGTGTAGTGAAAAGATAACCCGGGAACCACCAACCAGTAATGGTTCCGGAAGTGTCCAAACAACGTTATAATAGGTACATTTTGTAGAAAAGTTGTGTGGTGCCAGGTATGTATTTTAGTGGTATGTAGAAGTATATATGTCATTATATAATTTATGGCGATTAATAAGGTAATCATCATAGTGAAAATACAGAGAGAGGTCATCTGTGGTCTTCCATAAACATTTTTAAAAATTTTTAGGGCCAAAAGGGCAAAAGCAACTAAAAGATAAACAAGAAAAAACAGGGGGTCAGGGGACCGGGAGTCACCTTGACCAGAAATAGTGTGTTGAGGACGAAACAGTCCTGGATCTGCCAACGAGGTCGGCCACATCATCTCAATGGGATGAGGGGCAAACCGCGGGGGCAGAGTGGGGAACAATCCAGCGACGGCGGACAACCAGGCAATTGAAAGCATAAAAATATAACATTCAAAGGTACATGGTAATAAATGAAAACTGCAGTGTAATGAACAATACATAAAAGATTAAGGGGTGGTGGTAACCCATGAAGGGTCCTAATAAAGAGGGAGAGAAGGAAAGTCATACGTGGAAAATGAAACTCTCAGAAGTATCGGCTCATTTGGGATCCTTCGCTCCATATTGTGTATAAACCTATAAAAAAGAGTGAATATTGAAAGAGTCCAAAAAGTATTGGGTATTAGAAGGACGTATATAGTGTAGCCCTTGAAGAGAAATAAAATAAAAATAAACATAACCAGGTAACAAAAATGAAGTTATGAGGGGCTAGTGTGGTCAGCTTATAGGATATGTTCTTTCCGAGTAGTTTGGGGAAGGTTGAGTCCCCACACTTAGAGTTACCGATCCGATCATAAAATCCCTGGGTTAGATCAAATGGGTATTTAATCATTTGAGGATATGGGTTTATGTTAAGGGTCTTTGTAGGTAGTTTTTTCCTTAGGTATCTCGTTGTTTAGGATGAGGAGAGTCTTATTCAAGGAACATCTTGACCAAACACAAAGCCAACTTTAGATAACCACTTGCCCCTCATGGGGGAAGTCATTTAGAGGCATACAAAAAATGTGCTCCCAAACAAATGACAAATAGGAGGGGTTCAGTGTGGACGAGAACACCCAACTAGAAATAGGGTTTAATAATAAAACAGTGAATGCACCTTGTGTCAGGAGGATGTGCATTAGCTATAAAAAAGAATTAGGATTTAAATGCAGAGATTGAGCAACATTTGGAATCACGAATGTTCAGTGTGGTCAGTTTATAGACTATGAACTTGCAGAATCATGCAGGCTGGTTTGGGGAGGGTGGGTTCCATCTTCTCTGGTCATTATGGTCTCTGTGATCTCTTTGTGAGCGTCTGGGGGTGGACCAGATGGGAGATGATCTAGGTGTAGAAGGGAATCGGCGTTGGGGGGCCTGATCCAAAAGGCCCATTTTGACCAGCAGATCTTTCCCTTCAATGACATTGTATACAGAATACGTTGTGCCATTGTGCATAATTGATAACTTGAAGGGAAATCCCCATCTGTATTTGATTCTAGCAGATTGTAAGATGCTAGTGACCTCCTTCATTCTGCGGCGTCTATCCAGAGTCGCAAGAGAAATGTCTGGGTAGATCTGGATCCTAACTCCGTCCATTTCTATATTCTGAGAATTTCTAGACGCTCTCATGATGTCTTCCTTGGTGATAAAATCCTTCATACACATGATTATGTCCCTAGGAGGTTTGTCAGGAGTTGGTTTGGGTCTCAGAGCTCTATGTAATCTGTCACAAGCAAAGGCAGAAAGAGGCTTGTCTGGGACAAGGTTATGAAATAGATTGGTGATGGCCTGATTCAAATCAGTGACTGTTTCAGGGACCCCACGCAGTCTAATATTATGTCTCCTGTTCCTGTTGTCTAAATCTTCTACGTGGGCTTGCATTATGGAAAAGCTGTCTGCAAGTGTCTCGTAATCTTTTCTGAGATCATTGTGGGCCAAGGAGAGCTCATCATGTTTGGTCTCTAAAATATCAGTTCTCCCACCTATGCTGGCTATCTCCTGTGATAGGGCGCTGGTAGATTTAGATAATTCACACTCCAGCTTCTCTGCCAGCTTCTCATACATGGCTGTGAGGCTGGCATCAAGATCAGCCTTAGTTAAGGGGAGATTGTACTCACTATTTGAGGCGATAGGTGTCTGAGCCTGCATGGAGCTGCTGGGGGCCGCGTGTGAGCCGACGCTATTTTGGGACATCTTTGTAGTACAGGAGCGCTCAATCCCCAGAAGAAAAGTGGTCAGTGAGCCTTTGGAACGAGTTTTCCGTTGTTTTTTCCCTGCTGGCATGTACCCGGATGTCTCACAGGGGTGTTAGAGTCGTTTTGGGTAAATTTGCTGCGTGGATGGCCCCGGGAATCCTGCCTGGAAGGCCTGGTCAGACGGAGCTCAGCTCAGCAGCGTCTGTCCAGCATCGCGCCGCGCATGCGCCCCCCCCCTGACGAGAATCTCGGCCGTGTGTACAGGGCTTCAGACTTTATTATGCTGTTGTACAACACTACTGTGTTGAGCTGCCAAGAGAGAATGCTACAGAGTGGCTGAGAGCTATGAGGAGGGAAACATAGCCTGCTGGACGTTTGTGACCAGAACTGCATGAAGAGGTGTGAGAGAGAGAGTGAGACTGGCTGCAGATAACTATTGTGGCAGAACAATATAAGGCTGAGCCAAAAAGAACACTGACCAGAGCTTTGGATCGGTGTCCAGGACCTCATAGGTTTGTTGAGAGGACTGAGCTGTGCTGAATGAATGCTAGCTTGAGAGGGGAAGTCTGGGATGTCTAGTGTCACCTCCTGCCTAGCCTTTTGTACAACATTTGTGGTTATAGGCCAATCTGCCATGCTCCAGTCCGCCATATCCAGCACCATAAAAAGCCAAAAATATCTGAATATAGTGTAAAACCCTTTTTTATTTAATATCTCCAGTATACTTATATTATATGCAGATATTTCTGACTTTTTATAGGGCTTGATATAGCAGACTGGAGATGAGGTTGGAGGAGGTTGGAGAAGTCCTTCGAAGGTGCCAAAGAAGGAGGTGCTGTTGTGGAAGAGAACAAATAGTGCTGTCATGCCGCGTACACACGATCATTATTCACGGCGGTTAAAAAACCGCCGTGAATAATGTCATTTAAAACAGGGGAACAGCTTGTTCCCCACACACGGTCGTTTTTCACGTCGTTTTTTCTCTTGTCGAGAAAAACGACCGTCTGTGGGCTCCGCGGCAGTGTTTCCCTATGGGAAACACTGCCGCAGAAAACATGTCGAAAAAAACGACGAGAAAAATAATAACATGTTCTAATTTTTCTCGTCGTTTTTAATGCCGTTTTTCTCGTTGAAAAAAATGACAGAAAGCCCACAGACGATCGTTTTTCTCGTCGAATGGGAAAAATTTTGTTTTTCTCGACGAGAAAAACGGCCGTGTGTACGCGGCATCAGACCTTCCTATTAATTTAGGGGTCTAATTATCTGGTGGGTGCGGCACATAGGGGCATGTGGAGAGGCACTTTTTGGTGTGTTTGCTCACAACAATGGCATGAAAGAACAGTAATATTCTGCAGATCCCACAGAGGAATAATCTGCAGTTTGCACAAATTGTTTTTGCACAAGGACTGAGGAAAAATAATACTGTTTGAATGTACTTTAATAATTTATAATTTTTGGGAGATTTTATGGAGCATCTGCAGTTTTTATGACAGAATATTGGAAACATAAGAGCAATATTCTGCAAGTCTTGCTGAACAATATTTATCAGTTTGCACAATTAATGTTTATTTGCACATACGACACAGCATTGCTTAAATACATTTTGTTATGAGTTTAAGAGTAAAGCCGTGTACACACGATCGGTTTTACCGATGAAAACAGTCCGATGGACTGTTTTCATCGGACGAACCGATCGTGTATGGGCCCCATCGGTCTTTTTCCCATCGGTGTGAAAAAATAGAACATGTTTTAAATTTTTCCGATGGGAAAAAAACCGATAGCAAAATCCGATCGTCTGTGTGGAAATCCATCGGATAAAAAACCCACGCATGCTCAGAATCAAGTTGACGCATGCTCAGAAGCATTGAACTTCATTTTTCTCGGCTCATCGGAGTGTTTTACGTCACCGCGTTTTTTGACTGATGGTGTGTGGGCAAGACTGATGGAAGACAGTTTCATCGGATTTCCGATGGAAAAAAACATTGGATTAGAATCCATAGGATATCCGATCGTGTGTACAGGGCTTAAGTTTAAGAAAAATACTGTGCAGACAATAATGGAGCAACAATCTGTTAGTTTTGTACAGAAATGGGATATGGATTGAAAGTAAATTTTATTTTAATTTTTTATTGTGTGGATTTGAACAGAAGACAGCGTTTTGTTTAAATACATCTTAATATTCTGCAGATAGCATGGACCAATAATTTGCGGTTTTGCACAGAAACTGAAGACAAATTAAATGATTGAAGACCAATACACTGCAGATAATATGGACCAATAATCTGTGGTTTAGTATATTGGAAAAAGAAAAGGAGTGACCCCATAAAACCCAACCAAATTGTGACATAGACATGCCTACATCCCCATATATATGTATGAAAAAACTAAAGATAGAAGGGTTTGGGACTTTGTATGAGGCATGAATATGTGCATAATCAAAGGAGGACGAGTATCTGGTTAAACTTAGGTTGCATGTCATAAGTCCCTTTTAGGGGTATGCATGCAGCCATAGGGTAATTAGTACACATTAATAAATCCAATCACTTAATTGCAACCAATGAAACATTATACAGTATGCCATGTATTGTGTCGTATAAATGATACACGACACATGATTTCCACACAAATGAGTATAATCAAAAAAATATAAACATAACAGATTTAATGTCATTGATACACATGATTGGTACAAGTAGAAACACTTAATAAATTAATTTGATACAAATACAGGTCCAATAAATTATAATCATAATAATCAATATAAATATTCAATAAAATTGTAAGAATTCATGATATAAGAACAAGCTTGGCCTGGCATCCTAGAGTCAAAACTTGATGCGTTTCATGGCATTACCAGCCATTCATCAGGAGTATGGATGCATAGATTTAGGCTAGAAGGTAAGATGGAAAAGTAAATGAATGGATCAGATCTTGGGAAATGTACCATAGGTACATTTCCCAAGATCTAATCCATTCATTTACTTTTCCATCTTACCTTCTAGCCTATATGGCATACTGTATAATGTTTCATTGGTTGCAATTAAGTGATTGGATTTATTAATGTGTACTAATTACCCTATGGCTGCATGCATACCCCTAAAAGGGACTTATGACATGCAACCTAAGTTTAACCAGATACTCGTCCTCCTTTGATTATGCACATATTCATGCCTCATACAAAGTCCCAAACCCTTCTTTCTTTAGTTTTTTCATACCTATGGTTTAGTATAGTTGCATGGTTTAGGACAGAACATTAAAACACAGTAATGCCCCGTACACAAGATCGGAAATTCCGACAACAAAACTGTGGATTTTTTTCTCACGGAATGTTGGCTCAAACTTGTGTTGCATACACATGGTCACACAAATCTTGTCTGAAATTCCGACCGTCAAGAACGCGTGACGAACAAGACGTACGACGAGCTGAGATCAATGAAGTTCAATAGGCAGTTCAGGCTCATCTGCTTGATTCTGAGCATGCGTGTTTTTTTTGCGTGTGGGAATTGCATACAGACGTGCGGAATTACCGAAAAGAACTTTTTCCGTCTGAAAAATAGAGAACCTGCTCTCAATCTTTTACTGGTGGAAATTCTGACAGAAAATGTTGGATGGAGCATACACACGGTCGGAATATCCATCCAACTTTTTTTTGATGGAAAATCCTATTGTGTGTACAGGGCATAATACTGAACAAACAAATCATAAGTTTTCTAAAAAGTTTTATTTGGTTTTATACATGGTTTATGCATATTTTTGTTATGTAGTCCTGCACCTTTTTTTCACTTGCATCACTGGAAAGTGATGCAAGAAGGCAGAAAGGTCCATCTACCCAAGACCAAAGACTTATCTATCTGGCATCTTCTCCAGGGTAGTGCTACATACTGATGTTGGATGGGAAGACTTGGCTTGCAATCCACATTCCAATTCATCCCAAAGATGTTCACTAGGGTTCAGATCAGAGCTCTGTATAGGCCATTCAAGTTTCTCCACACCAAACTCATCAAACCATGTCTTTATGGAGCTGGCTTTGTGCACAGGGACATCGTTTCTCTGGAACAGAAAAGTGCTTTCACCAAACATTTGTCACAAGGTTGGAAGTGCACAATTGCCTAAAATGTCTTAAAGCCGTAGCAATAACAATACCCCTCACTGGAAATACTTGAACTCAATCATTTGGAGGGATGTCAGTATACTTTTGGCCATATAGTGTATGTACAACTTGGGAGGGTGGCAGTTAGGTGAACCTCTTGCTTTGCTCGCATAACCCCAGCAAAGATTCAAGTTAAACAAAAAATAACTTCTACCATGGGCCAAACAGGATACTGACAACAGAGACTTAAGCCTCGTACACACGGCCGAGAATCTCGTCAGAAAAAAACTTGTTGTTTTTCCTGACGAGATTCTTGGACAAGAATCTTGTCCCGGCCAAGTGTACACACGATCCATTCAAAGAACCGCCATTCTTTTGAATGGAATGAATGCGGTGACATCATCGACTACAACTAGCGTGCGCTCGTCACATTCGATGCAGTCGCCGCCATCTTGCTACACCCTACCTATGCCTAGGAAGCTACCACGCATGCGTCAAAGTCATTTCGAGCATGCGCGGGTTTCCACAGCGACAGGTAAGTGTGCACACACACACTTTTCTCGTCGAGAAACATGCTGACGAGAAATTTGACGAGAAAATAGAGAGCAGGTTCTCTATTTTTCTAGTCGAGATTCTGGCCAGTTTTCTCAACGAGAAACCATACACACGAACGTTTTTCTCGGCAAGAAAGCTCTCTCTGCAGTTTTCTTGTCGTTTCTTGCCGAGAAATTTGGTCGTGTGTACGAGGCTTAAGCTGATGATGCAAAGACAGAGCAGACTGGATCCTAGCCAGCCTCCTAGGCCCAGGGACATCTTCATTAGTCTTCCTATATACTGTATAACTTGCACTTAAATTTTATAGGTTAGTAGTGCTGCTTGGACTTGATGAAGAAATCTCAATCAAATGCTTGTGTTGATGTCTTACCTTTACGGCTGTCACAGTGTATCATAATATCTGGTTATTCTGAATAGGATTAAAGCTTGTCATGTAATCAACACATTCATTTTTGTTGGTGCAGTTATATTTGTCAAAATATTTTCCACACCACCAAGAGTGAGGAGAGAGCATACTGTTACCTACTGTATGTACTTTTTATGCTAAATGGAAATTTGAGCTGACATTTGAGTCTTGTAAACAAATTGCTTGGTGCAATGAAATGTGAGGTAAATTACTGGTGTTCTGTTCATTCCCAGAGATCCAACTCCAGCACTTAAACCTGTGAGCACATAACAACGTTTTAATGTTCCTGCTTTTAAGTGTAGCATAACAAAGGTTGCTATGAATTTGAATGAATATATTTCCATAAAAAGGTAAGATTTTCTTCTGTTGGAAGAGTTGATTTTTGTAGCCAGTCAGTAATTGCTTTTACATTTCCGGCAAGCACTGAAGCTGTCTTAAAGTCAGAAGCTCCACCCAGTTTACCTTAATCTGACTGTAATCTACTGCAGCCAGATTTTACATAACACTTTCATTAAGTAATGCTGGCCATACACTAGACAAAAAATCGGGCGACATCGCTCTCGAAAAACAAACATACATTCGTGAGAGCAAACGATCACGCCATCAGCTAAGTAACGATATTCGAACGATAAAACGTTTGAGAACATTAATGTATCGTTTTTCCGAGCGTTTTTTTCATTTAAAAAGGAAGTGACAAAATATATTTGACCTCTGCTCCCTGGCTTCCTGTAAATTAGGTATACGCCCAGAGAAGCAACGTGCGTTCGTCAGAACGAACCTTGTGCGTAGCGAGCATCTCTAGTGCATCACCTACATCAGCACCACCTTCAATATGGATGTGGATGAGAGGACCATTGCCATAGTAATGCTTGGAGTGATGGCTATACAGCAAGCAGAGGAGCCCCCCAAAAAAAGGCGAAGGTTATGGAGTAAAGAGTGGCTGAAGAACCGTGATATTTTCTCACATATGAGATTGGTTCGAGAGCTAAAGGAAAACAATCCCGATGATTATCGGAACTATCTGAGGATGCCTGATGAGTCATTTCAGCTGCTACTGAGTCAAGTTTCACCCCTCATAACAAAAAAGAACACAGTCTTAAGAAGTAGCATCACAGCGGAGCAGAGACTGGTAGCAACACTTCGTTTCCTGGCAACTGGTCGAAGTTTGAAGACCTCAAGTTCACTACTGGAATCTCTGCCCAGTCGCTCGGCCGCATCATACCTGAGACCTGCCAAGCCATCATAAGAATACTGCAAGACGAATACTTAAAGGTAATAACACAATGCTTTTATTTTTAACTATGAAAAACACCGTAAAGCTAGCTTCCTTGAACATTGAAGCTGTAAACATCATATTAAACTTAAATTGGTTCATAACATATAAAAGTGAAAAAATGTAACACCTTTTATGTGATTCACAAAGCTGTGTACTGAAAATCATGTCCTCAGTTGTTTTGGGGACGATCCTGCTGTTGTGTATATGGTATGGGCCACTGATGAGGGTGAGGTTGTTGGGGTGATTGGGTGTGTGTGGCTTTGTGCTCAGCCAAGTGAGTATTTGTGGTAAGCTCCCCTTTCAACCCTTTATTAAGGAGCTGAATCAGAAAGGGTTCCAGCAATTGTTTTTGGTCTTCTGACATCCGGCGTATTTTCTTGGCAGTAAATCCACCCAGGTCATCACATTCATCCCTCTTCTGATTCAACGCTGCAGATGCCTGTAATAGAAAGTTGCCTGTAGACTGTTGAGTTGTCTTTCTCTTTTTGTTCCTGTTTACTGCTGGTGATGTGGCAGTCTGTGTGTCATTGACAAATAGATCCTGTATAATATAGCAAAATAAATGAATGTATCAAGAAATAAAGACTGAACATTTTTATATTTTTACCTTTTACAGCTCCCGTCATCTGTGGAGGAATGGAAGGCAACAGCCAAACAATTTCACGACTATTGGAATTTCCCTAACTGTGGTGGTGCCATAGACGGAAAACATGTTCGCATAACACCCCCAGCAAAATCTGGCTCTTTCTACTACAACTATAAAGGCTACTTTAGCATTGTCCTAATGGCAATCGTGAATGCAAAGTATGAGTTTATGTTTGTGGACATTGACAAAAATGGACAAAATTCAGATGGGGGTGTAATTGAGAAAACAGTTTTCTCTCATCGTTTAAAAAATGGACATTTAAATCTACCATCCAAAGAGGACACAGTGGAAGGCCTGAATTATGTATTTGTCGCAGATGACGCATTTGCATTATCTGAACATGTGTTGAAACCATTTGCCCTTAAAAACCTTACACCTGATCAGAAAATATTTAATTACAGGTTATCTCGTGCTAGACAAGTGGTAGAAAATGCCTTTGGTATTATGGTCAACCGCTTTCGGATCATCCATACACCAATAAATGTAACCCCCACAAAAATTGACATTATGGTTCATTGTTGCTGTGTGTTACATAATTTTTTAAGACGTACTAGCTCCACCTACATATTACAAACCATGATGGACCGGGAAGATACTCTGTCTGGGGATCTCATACCTGGTGATTGGCGTAATGATACAGAAGGCCTGCTAGACCTAGGCCGTGCCCCACCACGTCTCTCTAGTCAACTAGCCCGTCAGAATCGTCTGGACTATATGCAATATTTTATTGGTCCTGGCGCAGTGGATTGGCAAAATAATCTCTAGATCTCCAAATAAAATGTCAGTGGCTGAATTAATATATTCTTTCATCAAGTAAAACAGGTGTCATGTTATGTTTGTCTATAAGAAATATCAACAAAAGTACATTTCCAAGGAAAATAGATGTGTAGTGTAATATTTTATGTATTATATTCAAATTAGATTACTTTATCTGTGTATATCAAAGTGTATAATAAAAAAGATTATGATTACTTTACCTGAAGCCCCATACACACGATCGGTTTGACTGATGAAAACCGTCCGATGGATGGTTTTCATCAGACCAACCGATCGTGTATGGTACCCATCGGTCTTTTTTCCATCGGTTGTAAAAAATAGAACTTGTTTTAAAATTTTCCGATGGATAAAAAAACGATGGGAATTTCCGATCGTCTATGGGCAAGTCCATCGGTTAAAAAACCCACGCATGCTTAGAATCAAGTCGACGCATGCTCAGAAGCATTAAACTTCATTTTTCTCGGCTCATCGGAGTGTTTTACGTCACCGCGTTTGGAACGGTCGGTTTTTTGACTGATGGTGTGTGGCCAAGACTGATGAAAAACAGTTTTATCGGATTTCCGATGGACAAATCCATCGGACGAAAATCCATAGGTTATCCGATCGTGTGTACGGGGCTTGACTGTTTGCCATTTCCTCCAATGTTCCATCTTCTTCATCTCCTGAATTACTTGCACTGACACTACTGTCTAAACTTGATACAGAGGCTCGTGGTTCCTCCTGTTCAGTCAGAAATCGTAAGCTCTCAAAATACCACAGACATGGCACGTATACTTGGTCTGCACCTGCACCAGATCTCTTGGAATCGTGTATTTTATTTAATTATTTTTTGAATATAGTACGCAGATTTGATATTTTTTGTTTAACATAGGCTACATCTGCTTTAGAATACACAACAGTGCATAGTTCAGCTAATTTGGTATAAGCATCATTGCGTTTTTGGCGGTCTGAATACTCTTTGGAGTGTACTTTCCATAAACATGAAAGGTCACGGTACATTTCAATGAATTGGGGAAGGAAATGTGGTGATGTAAATTTGTCCACCATTGCTTCTGTAATAAGAAAAAATGCATCTATTAGTTGCCAATTTACACCAAACAATATCATAGAACTATTGTACTGTTCTGCTTACCTTCAGTTGTAACGAATCTTCTGTAGATTGGTCTGTATAATCGTTCGTTTAGTCAGTGTGTGTACTCATTCCTCTACTCGGTAAATCGTGCGTGACACCGTTCTGTGTGCGTGACAACGTTCTGTGTGCCGGGTCAGAGTGTAAAACGCAGTGCAATATGGGAGTTTGCAAGCTCCACCCTTCTTCGTTCGGCGCCATCTTTAGCAGCAGAATGATGGCTGAAGAACAGGAGCATGCCCTTAAAAAAAATTACCCAAAACAAAGATTAAAAACTAGTTTCTTACAAAAATAATTGGCAATAAAGTTTTATTATTGCATATTTTGTCTGTTGCATTATTTTTACAGAGATATATATAGGTATATCACGATTGAAGTGGTTAGAGGTTGTATACTTGGTGATGTGTATCATGACCTTTTGCCGTCAACGTTCTTTGAGACAAATATTTACCTTCTGAGTTATATGTTTTTAAACCATGCGCAGTTGCAAGCATTCGTTTTTTCTCGGACGACAAACCGATGGATTTCCGATGGACAAATCCATCGGACGAAAATCCATAGGTTATCCGATCGTGTGTACGGGGCTTGACTGTTTGCCATTTCCTCCAATGTTCCATCTTCTTCATCTCCTGAATTACTTGCACTGACACTACTGTCTAAACTTGATACAGAGGCTCGTGGTTCCTCCTGTTCAGTCAGAAATCGTAAGCTCTCAAAATACCACAGACATGGCACGTATACTTGGTCTGCACCTGCACCAGATCTCTTGGAATCGTGTATTTTATTTAATTATTTTTTGAATATAGTACGCAGATTTGATATTTTTTGTTTAACATAGGCTACATCTGCTTTAGAATACACAACAGTGCATAGTTCAGCTAATTTGGTATAAGCATCATTGCGTTTTTGGCGGTCTGAATACTCTTTGGAGTGTACTTTCCATAAACATGAAAGGTCACGGTACATTTCAATGAATTGGGGAAGGAAATGTGGTGATGTAAATTTGTCCACCATTGCTTCTGTAATAAGAAAAAATGCATCTATTAGTTGCCAATTTACACCAAACAATATCATAGAACTATTGTACTGTTCTGCTTACCTTCAGTTGTAACGAATCTTCTGTAGATTGGTCTGTATAATCGTTCGTTTAGTCAGTGTGTGTACTCATTCCTCTACTCGGTAAATCGTGCGTGACACCGTTCTGTGTGCGTGACAACGTTCTGTGTGCCGGGTCAGAGTGTAAAACGCAGTGCAATATGGGAGTTTGCAAGCTCCACCCTTCTTCGTTCGGCGCCATCTTTAGCAGCAGAATGATGGCTGAAGAACAGGAGCATGCCCTTAAAAAAAATTACCCAAAACAAAGATTAAAAACTAGTTTCTTACAAAAATAATTGGCAATAAAGTTTTATTATTGCATATTTTGTCTGTTGCATTATTTTTACAGAGATATATATAGGTATATCACGATTGAAGTGGTTAGAGGTTGTATACTTGGTGATGTGTATCATGACCTTTTGCCGTCAACGTTCTTTGAGACAAATATTTACCTTCTGAGTTATATGTTTTTAAACCATGCGCAGTTGCAAGCATTCGTTTTTTCTCGGACGACAAACCCATTAACCTTCCGATTTATCGTTCGTCGGCAAAATTTTTCCAAACTTGCTGTTCGTTTTTTCTTCACATAAACGTCACAAACGATTAACGATTTGTGCCCATTAACTTGCCGAAAAACGAACGAAGTGTCTACATGAGCGATTGTCGCCCGATTTTTTGTCTAGTGTATGGCCAGCATAAGAAGACCTGCTTCCTGAAACTTTCTCTTTGTTTGCAGCATCACCAATTTAAGCCAAACCTCCAAGAAAAATAAAAAAAAACTGTGACGTTTTCACACATCAGACTTTCTACATTTAAGAGATAGCAAGAAGCCTGCGGTAGGCATGTAGCACCATAGGAGCATGTGAGGTACTGGGCTGTGTCCATGGTTGAAAGGTGGGTGATGTGTAGTAACCGGGCTTTAGTCCCAAAAATATCGTTTTTTTTTAAAAACTTCCTTGCAGCCACACATGGGAGAGAGGAGTAGGGAATTCGGAACACCCTTACTGTCTTTCACACTCACATACTCCATCTTTAAAGCACATTAAAAGCTAAAAGGTTATTTAGACAGAGACTAGCAACCTGTACCTGTAGCAACAGACATATCAGTCTGGATGTCACACCACTTACTCAAACTGAATATATCCAAAACTGACAATATAAGATACAATAAACTCGCGCTTACAAAATTATAAAAAATGCAAAAGCAGCTGACACAATTCACTGGTGGCGAATGATAATTGTTTAATATACAAAGGGTTCAGCGCTAAAAAGATTGAAAAATAGTTCTTGTCAGAAAAGTTTAAGCAAAAGAATCCAATTAGTGTGCAATCCAAATGGGACAAAAAATCTTGTGAGATATCCTCCACCGACAGGTGCACACACACTAACTCTTACCACCCAAGGTGGACCACTAGATACAGCGGTCAATTGTAATGCCCCGTACACACGGTCGGAATTTCCAATGAAAAAAGTCAGACTGAATTTTTTCAACGGATATTCCGACTGTGTGTATGCCCCATCAGACTTTTTCGTCTGTATGGAACTCCGACGGAGAAATCAAGTCGACGCATGAATCAGAATCAAGTCGACGCATGCTCGGAAGCATTGAACTTAATTTTTCTCGGCTCGTCGTAGTGTTGTACGTCACCTCGTTCTTGACGGTCGGAATTTGGTGTGACCGTGTGTATGCAAGACAGCTTGAACGGAATTCCGTCGGAAAAACCCGTTGAGTTTATTCCCATGGAAAATTTGACCGTGTGTACCAGGCATTACTGTTTCAAAATCCAATCAACTAAACACCAAACATTAGATCTCTTCCACCCTTAGACAAACCTTGCTTCATAAGGACCTCAATGGATGTGAAGTTCCAACATAGGCAAAGAAACACTTCATTGTGTAGTATGTTCAGTAATACGTTTAATAAAATCCAGCAAACACACTAACCATGTGCAGGATAAAAGCTTGCATGTACATCAATGGCAAAAAAAGGAACATTTCCAACCATCAAGATGGGCGACCTTGGTGCGGGGTGACGTCACGTGTTTCAGCTCCATCCAACGTATTTCATCATACAGACGTCATCGGGGGGGGGGGAGAATACTTCTCCCATCACAAATCACAGTCAAAAGTGTTCCCAGGTCACCAGATTACCAACACTGTAAACAATGGCATGTGATCAACGTGATTACCAATCACAGCGATCATATGGTACCCAGCTCCTCAGGTTGGCTTTGTGCGGTGTCTCTGTGCACCAAGCTGCCTAATGAAAGCTTGGTACATAGCAATTACCAGGTGGAACAGCTGCTCAATGGCTATTAGCCTAGTGCTGTATCTTAAAGGGCACTGGGTTAACAACAAGCCACCAATCCACAGTTTAAAGACATATCCTGTAGAAAAAAGATTAAAGTGGTTATAAAGGCTCAAGGTTTTTTACTTTCATGCATTCTATACATGAAGGTAAAAAATGTTCTGTGTCAGCCCCCCCCCCCCCCTTGCCTAATACTTACCAGAGTCTGATCTTACTTCAGTGATGTGCAGGAGAGCCACAGTTCTCCGGAGCCTTTCCCTCCTCACTAACTGAGACAGCAGCGGGAGCCATTGTCAATCACAGCCAGTGAGCCAATGAGGAGAGATAGGGGGCAGGACCAAGCCACAGCAGCTCTGGGTGTAAAAAGACACACAGAGTGGTGGCTCGTGAACAAGCCTTCTTGGGTGCTCCCATTTCAAGCAGCTTGGTCTGGTGGCCCTCGGCAGGAGGGAGAGGCCAGGTGTGCTGGTGAGAGACCAGAGAAGAGGAGGATCGGGGCTGCTCTGTGCAAAGCCACTGTACAGAGCAGGTAAGTATAACATGTTTGTTATTTAAAAAAAAAAAAAAAAGAAAAAGCCTTTAATATCACTTAAAATGAAAGTTTCTGTGCCTCATAACGCACCTTATTGAAGCTACAGTATTACTCTACATTACTTTTTTCGAAGATACAGATCAATTTATAATTAATATGTTAAATATTTCTTTCAACTACAGTCTTGAATATATTAGTACAAGGATTTATTTACTTTCTATCTCATTTAAGTCCTTATAATTTTCATTAGGATATATTCTGTAGACCCTATTATTTGTTATTTTTCTATATTTGTAATAATTGGACAAATATCAACAACATGTATTACATATGATCTGTATGTGACTAATATATATGTCCAATAAAATACGTTGACAAGGAAAGTTTCTGTGCCTGCAGTTCAGCTTTAACAACAAAAAGTGGTCCTCAGCTAATGCTATATCATTTTATTGGTAATGTCTGTTATAGACTCTCCCATGAATCTGAATGGTAAAGCCAAGACTGATCAAACAAAAAGAAGAAACAACATCATTCAATATCAATTGCCAGTATATGTAAAATTATTAAAATGGGAGAAATCTGCATTATAAAATAAATATTATTTAAGCAGAGTATCCAGCTGAATAAAATTACATTTGCCTCATCATTAGTGAATAAAGATATTAAATTGAGTAAAATACAATAGTAATATGCTGCATTACCTATGCTCAAAAATCAATATACAGGCAGCTTGCCGTGACCTGATTCTGTGTACCAATGGGTTTAACCTCCACTATGAACTTCCAGGAACTATAATTGTATCAAAATTAATATTTATACATAGAAGTTTAATTTATTTACTAGCAGAAGCTTTTTATTGCGACGGTACACATTTCCTGTTGTGAGTCTCTCCTCTGAAGGAAAGCACATGACCATTCTCTTTAGTACTCAACTAGCAAAGATGTTCCCATTCCTATGAAACATTAATATAGATATGTAAAGACTAGTGAAGAGCACATGTCAGCAAAGTCTAGATAAAATATAGGAAGTGACCACAGTGGGGACTAGTCCTTTGCCCTCTTCCTGTAACTTTTGGGCGCGGAGTTCAGGTCTTCTTTAAATGGTGTTTCTGGAGTTCATTTTGTACACTAACCTTTTTTAAAACAGCACTGCAAAAATCATTATTGGTCTACATCAATCATTTGCTTTTTCTTCCTTGCAGTTTTTCTAGCCCCTTGATAACATATCTTGCGTCTATTATTGATTTTTTCATTAGTGGAAAACAGGAAATTTTACTCTCTAGACCAACAAAAGGGGTGTGCGTAATGAGCCATTAACGAGCAAATTCAGTTTCTGCATACAGTTTTATCCTGTGAATACTGTGATTTCTAAGGAATCAAATATTAATAAAATACTTCTATATTTTCAGGATTGTGGATGCGAATTCCACTCCAAAACGTATTAAACTGATAAGCTAATTATGTTTTTTTTGCAGAAGGTCAGAGCTCTCCAGTTAAAATGTTTATTGCAAGGTAATCTGGCAAATTCACATTGTAAGATAGGACTTATAATATACAGTATGCTCTGCAATCATAAAGGCTTGTATAAACTGTCCTATTATAACTGCTGCCTCACATTACTAACATATTCATCTCTCTTGGTGCCTGAAGCAATTCAGCACAACCAAGGGAAACCACATTACCCTCTTATTTATTTATAAATCATTTCCCCAGGACACAGCAAAGTCATACACACAGTTTCCATGGAAACGTACAAAAGACACAAATTACCGGGGGGTATTTGTAGTTTATACTGTACATCTGTGTCTGCACACACAATGGTTCACAGCTGTCGGTGTGAGCAGGGAGAACCGGGCATATTTAATAACAGTACAAATGGCAGCATTATATAGAATTCCAAAACAGCCAATCACAATGCTGTAGGACTTCCAGCTACTTAGAAGCTATAGATTATTAAAAGAACCCAACTAACTGGTTGCTACAGACCCCCAACATGACCCATCAGGGAAAACAATTACTCTGTTCCTGAACTTTTCTTGTAAAGACTATATAAAACTATTTTTTTGTGATAAGTAGGGAAACTTGATAAGTACTCAGGACTATCCTGGTCCCCATTAGGTAGATTTTTCTTAAAGCGGAGGTCCGACTAAAAAAAATAATATTAAAAGCCAGCAGCTACAAATACTGCAGCTGCTGACTTTTAATAAATGGACACTTACCTGTCCAGGGTGGCTGCGATGTTGGCAGCCGAAGCCGAGCAATCGCGCAGCTCTCGGCTGAAACCGTCGCCATCCTCGGTGAGGGAATCAGGAAGTGAAGCATTGCGGCTTCACTTCCCTGTTCCCTACTGCGCATGCGCGAGTCGCGCTGCGCGTCCTCAATGGTCCCCGCTGTCTTCTGGGACCTGTGTGTTTCCCAGAAGACAGCGGGGGGCGATGGGAAGTGGCATAGATACCCACAGATTCTGCGGTTATCTATGCCCATAAGTGGGTGCAAATACCTGTATTATACAGGTATCTGCACCCCCCTCCCCCCTGAAAGGTGCCAAATGTGACACCGGAGGGGGGGAGGGTTCCGAAAAGCGGAGGTTCCATTTTTGTGTGGACCTCCGCTTTAAGTTTAAGACAAGGGGGCACTCTTTACGTCTAGAGGAAAAAAGATTTCATCTCCAAATACGGAAAGGTTTCTTCACAGTAAGAGCTGTGAAAATGTGGAATAGACTCCCTGCAGAGGTGGTTCTGGCCAGCTCAGTAGATTGCTTTAAGAAAGGCCTGGATACTTTCCTAAATGTACATAATATAACTGGGTACTGACATTTATAGGTAAAGTTGATCCAGAGTAAATCCGATTGCCTCTCGGGGATCAGGAAGGAAATTTTTCCCCTGCTGTAGCAAATTGGATCATGCTCTACTGTTTTTTTTTTTGCCTTCCACTGGATCAACTGTGGGTATAGAATTGGGTATATGGGATTGTATGATTTTTTATTTTTTTTTATGGTTGAACTGGATGGACTTTGTGTCTTTTTTCAACCTGACTAACTATGTAACTATGTAAGTTAAAGCTGATTTCCAGGTTTTCTTTGACTTTAATGTGTCCCAAACAAACTATTGTCTTAATTCTTGCTGGCAGAGCTGTGTAAACTGTGTGTAGCATCAGTGACATACAGTATACAGCACTGTGTTCCAGCATGAGGATGGGGACTTCCCTTTCCATTACCAGAACCTAATAGAGTCAGTCTGAGTGCTGCTCAGCCATTCACTGAAAGCTTTGTGTTTTTATGAATGAATTCAAGGCTGATTGGTCAAGGTGGAGAGGCGAACGGAAGATGTCACGATCTTCCTGATGTTCTTTGGAACTGAAGAAGTATCTTGGAGAAAAATCTTCAATAATACACAAGTCCAGTTGAATGTGACTAACTGCGCTTTTCTCACCCAGGGTTCAATGAAACCTTCCAGAGGTTGCTAGGGGTTCCTTGAGCAATGAGCAATTTCTGCCTCTCAAATAAGCTATCACCAATGATCATTTTAGCTATTTCTATGGGACAATCTGCCCACAGACTACCAGTGCACAATGGCCTTTCTGTCACTGTCCATCAATCTAAGGGGTCACTTTCTAAACACTACAATTTCCACTTTTAATATAGAGCAGCCCTGGGTGCTGATATCCTCAACATGGCACACAATGAAAGAAAAAGTATAGGGATTTTTCAGGTGCAACATACCAATTACCAGGACTTAAAACATTATATCCATATACAGTATCTCACAAAAGTGATGATACCCTTCACATTTTTGTAAATATTTTATTATATCTTTTTATGTGACAACACTGAAGAAATTACACTTTGCTACAATGTAGAGTAGTGAGTGTACAGCTTGCATAACAGTGTAAATTTGCTGTCCCCTCAGAATAACTCAACACACAGCCATTAAAGTCTAAACCGCTGGCAACAAAAGTGAGTACACCCCTAAGTGAAAATGTCCAAATTGGGTCCAATTAGCCATTTTCCCTCCCCGGTGTCATGTGAATTGTTAGTGTTACAAGGTCTCAGGTGTGTTAAATTTGGTGTTATCACTCTCACTCGCTCATACTGGTTACTGGAATTTCAACATGGCACCTCATGGCAAAGACCTCTCTGAGGATCTGAAAACAAGAATTGTTGCTCTACATAAAGATGGCCTAGGCTATAAGAAGATTGCCAAGACCCTGAAACTAAGTTTAGCATGGTGGCCAAGACCATACAGAGGTTTACCAGGTTCCACTCAGAACAGGCCTCACCATGGTCTGCCAAAGAAGTTGAGTGCACGTGCTCAGCATCATATCCAGAGGTTGTCTTTGGGAAATGAATGTATGAGTGCTGCCAGCATTGCTACAGGGGTTAAAGGGGTGAGGGGGTAAGCCTGTCAGTGCTCAGACCATACACCGCACACTGCATCAAATTGGTCTGCATGGCTGTCATCCCAGAAGGAAGCCTCTTCTAAAGATGACGAGCAAGAAAGCCCGCAAACTGTTTGCTGAAGACAAGCAGACTAAGGACATTGATTACTGGAACCATGCCCTGTGGTCTGTTTAGACCAAGATAAACTTATTTGGTTCAGATGGAGTCAAGCGCGACTGTGACGGCAACCAGGTGAAGAGTAAGTGTGTCTTGCCTACAGTTAAGCATGGTGGTGGCAGTGTCATGATCTGGGGCTGCATGAGTGCTGCCGACACTGGGGAGCTACAGTTCATTGAGGGAACCATGAATGCCAACATGTACTGTGACATACTGAAGCAGAGCATGATCCCCTCCCCTCGGAGACTGTGCCGCAGTCCAGCATTCCCACATGATAACGACCCCAAACACACCTCCAGGACGACCACTGCCTTGCTAAAGAACTGAGGGTAAAGGTGATGGACTAGCCAAGCATGTCTCCAGACATAAACTCTATTGAGCATCCATTGTTAGCTGGAGGAGCGCAGGGTCTCTAACCTCCACCAGCTGTGTAAAATGGCATCATGGAGGAGTGGGAGAGGACTCCAGTGGCAGCCGTTGAAGCTCTGGTGAACTTAATGCCCAAGAGGGTTAAGACAGTGCTGGAAAATAATGGTGGACAGACAAAATATTGACACTTTGGGCCCAATTTGGACATTTTCACCTAGGGGTGTACTCACTTTTGTTGCCAGCCATTTAGACATTAATAGCTGTGTGTTGAGGTATTTTGAGGGGAAAGCAAATTTACACTGTTATAGAAGCTGTGCACTCACTACTTTACATTGTAACAAGATGTAATTTTTTCAGTGTTGTCACATGAAAAGATATAATAAAATATTTACAAAAATGTGAAGGGTGTACTCACTTTTGTAAGAAACTGTAGCACCACATGTAATCATGACACATTTCTTATGTTCCTTAATTTTATAGGGTTATTAAGATGATAAATTGTCATGGATATGCATTAATGTCTGTCTGCCATCTTACCTTCCTCCTCATGTGTTCATCTAGAGACCAGACCTCCTTCACCTGGCTTCCTTTATAATCTCCTCCCAGCCTGACTCCACCCCAGGCCCTATCACTGAACACTATATTAACCTGTGCACTGCAAGCCTGCCTTGCTGATCAACGTGTTTGTTAGGCATTGTGTGTTTGGGTTCCTGCCTGCCGTGTGCTACGTCTGTCTCTCTGTTACGTTATTGGCTTCTCCCCGACTATCCCTGTCTGCTCGTGACCCTTGACCTTCGGCTCGTTCTTCGTTATCCTTGTCTGCTTGTGGCCCCTGACCTTCGGCTTGTTATTCGGTTCTCCCTTATCTTGTGCTGCTGCTTCCCCTCTTTTCCCCTTATCCTACGGGGCATGAGCTAGGATACTCCAGGGGCCGCGACCTGGTCCCAGCCTGTAGCACAACATCCTCACCACTAGAGGCCCTGGAGAAGACCAGCTGGGTCTTAGACTCCGCGCCCTGGGGAATCTTGGCTCTAGCTTCCGTTAGGATCTCGGTTTTGCTCCTCTGGTCCCGCTTTCCACAACCACCCAGTTTCCTACCCGCAGAAGCCAGCCATAGGGTTCACTACCTCGCGGTGCACTCCTGTCCCCCTACGGTGTGCATCTGTCCCCTGGCCACAGGTGCCCCTGACAGTTTGATCAGCCATGAACCCGGCTGACATCCCGCTTCCCGCGGATGATCCATTGCAGGGCATAGTTCGCAGACTCGAAGCCCAGGAATCAAATCAGACTCAGGTGATGCGATTCCTCCAGGATCTGGCTTCTCGATTCGAGCAGCTTCAGGTCTCCTTGGGAACCCCGAATCCGCAACCCCAAGTACAACCAGCGGCTGTACCTATCGCACCAGTCGCAGCCTCACACTCACTAAGATTGCCAGCTCCGTCCCATTTCTCTGGGGACTCCAAGGCCTGCAGGGGGTTTCTCAGCCAATGCACTATACATTTTGAGCTTCAGCCTCAAAGCTTCCTGTCTGACCGGGCTAGGGTAGTCTATGTCATTTCCCTCCTCTCCGGTGAAGCTTTGGCCTGGGCTGCCCCCCTTTGGGAGAGGAACGATCCGGTGGTTTCCAGTCTGTCCGATTTTTGGAAGCTCTTTCGTAATATCTTCGAAGAGCCGGCTCGGGCTTCTTCAGCGGCTAGTGCTGTCTTACGTCTTCGCCAAGAATCTAGTTCAGTGGGGCAATATGCTCTTCAGTTCCGTATCCACACAGCTGAATTGAGCTGGAAAAATGAGGCCCTGGTCGCTACCTTTTTACATGGCCTCTCTGACCGAGTGAAAGACGAATTAGCGGGAAGAGCCATTCCCGTCGGTCTGGACGATGTAATTTCATTATGCAACCAGATCGACATTCGTTTTCAAGAGAGGTCTTTAGAAAAAAGACGCCAGCACTCTCTGGGTCCTAGCCAGTCTGAGCTCCCCTCCCTTCATTCCGTGGAGCATCCTCTACCTGCTGAAGAACCTATGCAGCTGGGCCGGACCAGACTAACCCCCGAAGAACGTGCTAGGCGCAGAACTCTGGGCTTGTGCCTCTATTGTGGGGGCAAGGGTCATTTTCGTGACTCCTGCTCGCTTCGTCCGGGAAACGCTCGGGTCTAATACATTTGGAAGGTGGAGTATTGGACCCAGAAACATCACCTTCTCGCCTGCTCTTGCCGGTGTTCCTTCATGTAGGCACTTCTCCTCAGTCAACCCTTGCATACCTGGATTCCGGGGCTGCCGGCAATTTTATGGATTGGAGAACTGCTTCTTCTATGAAGCTTACCCTTTCACCTCTCACTACCCCATTGGTAGTCTCGGCAATTGATGGCACTGTTTTCCCAGGGGGCCCTATTCGCTTCCAGACGCTACCCATTAGGATGTCGGTAGGGATTCTCCACCAGGAGTGGATATCCTTTCTTATTCTACCCAAGGCCTCTACCCCAGTTGTATTGGGCCTCCCTTGGCTACAGCTCCACTCTCCACATGTGGACTGGGTCTCTGGGCAGATCCTGGCCTGGGGTTCCTCATGTTTCTCGTCGTGTCTTCTCAAGGTGACCCCCAAGGAGAGTCTTCCGGTTGCTGCCACTTCTGTTTCTTCTGATCTTCCTGCTGCATACAGCGATTACCGGGATGTGTTCTGTAAGAAATCAGCTGAGGTGCTTCCTCCCCACAGGTCTTTTGACTGTGCTATTGATCTTGTCCCCGGAGCAACTCTACCCAGGGGTCGTACCTACCCTCTGTCCATCCCAGAGACCCAGGCCATGTCGGAGTATGTCGCAGAGAATCTGGAGAGAGGTTTCATCCGGAAATCCTCATCGCCTGCAGGGGCAGGGTTCTTTTTTGTTGCCAAAAAGGATGGTACCTTAAGACCCTGCATCGATTATCGGGGTTTAAATGCGGTTACTATTAAAAATCGATACCCCTTACCCTTAATATCTGAGCTATTCGATAGGTTGAAGGGTGCCTCCATTTTCACCAAGTTGGATCTCAGAGGCGCGTACAATCTCATTTGAATACGGGAGGGTGACGAATGGAAGACTGCATTCAACACTAGAGACGGGCATTACGAATATCTGGTGATGCCTTTTGGTCTGTGTAATGCTCCAGCCGTGTTTCAAAACTTTGTCAATGAAATTTTCAGAGATCTGCTGTACCAGTTTGTTGTCATCTATCTGGATGACATTCTGATCTTTTCTGAAAATCTGCTCGTCCACAGAAACCATGTCCGCACTGTACTTCAACGTCTTAGAGAGAACAATCTCTATGCCAAGCTGGAGAAATGTTCCTTTGAATGTTCTGAGGTCCTGTTTTTGGGGTGCTTCGTCTCATGTTCGGGTCTTCGTATGGACCCTGGGAAGGTCTTGGCGATCACCAACTGGCCTCTTCCTGCTAGCCTCAAGGCCACACAGCGCTTTCTTGGCTTCACTAATTATTATAGGCAGTTCATAAGGAATTACTCTTCCATTGCCGCGCCTATTATCGCTTTGACCAAGAAGGGTGTGAATGCCAGAGACTGGCCTCCCGAAGCTGTCTCTGCATTTCACAACCTGAAACAGGCCTTTGTTTCTGGCCCCCTCTTGAGGAGACCAAATCCTGGGAATGCATTTTTTATTGAAGTGGACGCTTCCTCAATGGGGGTGGGAGCTGTGCTTCTTCAAATCTTTGAGAAGAGACGCCAACCATGTGCTTTCTTCTCCAAAAAAAATTCTCAGGCAGAGAGGAATTATGCTATCGGTGATCGGGAACTTCTCGCAATTAAATTGGCGTTAGAGGAGTGGCGTCATCTCTTGGAGGGTTCCCCTCACTCCATAACGATCTTTACCGATCACAAGAATTTACAGTATCTACAGAATGCTAAACGTCTGAATCCTAGACAGGCCAGGTGGAGTCTCTTCTTTGCCCGTTTTAATTTCAAGATTACCTACAAACCTGGTTCCTGCAACGGTCGGGCTGATGCGCTCTCTAGGTCATTTGACACTTTGGACGAGGAGTCCGCCCCTGAACCTGAGCCGATCATTCCAACCTCATGCATTGTTGCCCTCTCTACCACCCTGAAGTCAAAAATTCCGCCTGGTAAGACCTTTGTCCCCACTGAGCTAAGAGCTAAGATCCTTCGTTGGGGACATGATTCCAAGGTGGCAGGGCATTCTGGATTCCTCCGATCCTTCCTACTCATCAGTCGTCACTACTGGTGGCCTAATCTCCGCTCAGACGTCAAAGACTACGTTAAAGCTTGTCATGTCTGTGCTCAGTCCAAATCCTCCACACAAGCTCCTGCTGGTCTCCTCATGCCCTTGCCCATTCCTAAGGAACCCTGGGCCCATATTGCCATGGATTTTATCACCGATCTCCCACTGTCTGAGAATAATACAGTCATTTGGGTGGTAATCGATTGATTCTCCAAGATGGCTCATTTTGTTCCTCTTCCTGGTCTTCCTTCTGCCCCTGCCTTGGTTCCCATTTTCATTCGAGAAATTCTCCACCTACATGGGGTCCCTTCTCATATTGTTTCCGACAGGGGAGTCCAATTCACGTCTCGTTTTTGGAGAGCCTTTTGCAAATCCCTCAATATTGTCTTGGATTTTTCTTCTTCTTACCATCCCCAATCCAATGGACAGACTGAGAGGGTTAATCAGGAGTTAGAGGTCTTTCTTCGCACCTTTGTGTCTTCTCACCATGACGATTGGTCCTCTCTACTCCCGTGGGCAGAATTCTCCCATAACAATCATGTGAATACCAGTTCGCAGAAGACACCCTTTTTCACAGTTTATGGAAAACACCCTCAACTTCCTCTTCCCATGATCTGTTCTCCTGACATTCCAGCTTTGGCTTCGGTTCAGGAGTCTCTCAATTCCGTTTGGGGTCACGTTCATGATTCCCTCCGGGCAGCTGCTGAAAAATTCAAAGGCTTTGCCGACCGCCGCAGGCGTAAACCGCCTTCTCTTCAGCCAGGGGACAAAGTCTGGCTCTCTACCAGGAACATCAAGCTCCGAGTTCCTTCTCTGAAGTTTGCTCCACGATTCATCGGTCCATACACGGTAACTGCTAAACTGAATCCGGTTTGTTTCAAACTCCAGATTCCTAAGAGCCTTAAAATCACTAACTCCTTTCATGTTGCTCTTCTAAAGCCTTTAGTCCTCAATAAATTCTCTCGTCCTCTCCCTACCGTGGCGCCTGTCTCTGAGGATAATCAGGAGTACGAGATCAGTCAAATTCTGGACTCCCGACTCTGTAAAGGCGTTCTTCAGTACCTCGTTCATTGGAAAGGGTTTGGTCCTGAGGAGAGGTCTTGGATCACTGCATCTGAGGTCTTTGCACCTCGTCTGTTAAAGGAGTTTCATCTGAAGTTTCCCTCTAAACCTGGGCCCAGGCGGGGAAGGGGGAGGCCTCGTAAGAGGGAGGGTACTGTCATGGATATGCATTAATGTCTGTCTGCCATCTTACCTTCCTCCTCATGTGTTCATCTAGAGACCAGACCTCCTTCACCTGGCTTCCTTTATAATCTCCTCCCAGCCTGACTCCACCCCAGGCCCTATCACTGAACACTATATTAACCTGTGCACTGCAAGCCTGCCTTGCTGATCAACGTGTTTGTTAGGCATTGTGTGTTTGGGTTCCTGCCTGCCGTGTGCTACGTCTGTCTCTCTGTTACGTTATTGGCTTCTCCCCGACTATCCCTGTCTGCTCGTGACCCTTGACCTTCGGCTCGTTCTTCGTTATCCTTGTCTGCTTGTGGCCCCTGACCTTCGGCTTGTTATTCGGTTCTCCCTTATCTTGTGCTGCTGCTTCCCCTCTTTTTCCCTTATCCTACGGGGCGTGAGCTAGGATACTCCAGGGGCTGCGACCTGGTCCCAGCCTGCAGCACAACATCCTCACCACTAGAGGCCCTGGAGAAGACCAGCTGGGTCTTAGACTCCGCGCCCTGGGGAATCTTGGCTCTAGCTTCCGTTAGGATCTCGGTTGTGCTCCTCTGGTCCCGCTTTCCACAACCACCCAGTTTCCTACCCGCAGAAGCCAGCCATAGGGTTCACTACCTCGCGGTGCACTCCTGTCCCCCTACGGTGTGCATCTGTCACCTGGCCACAGGTGACCCTGACATAAATTCTGACATGTTTCACCATCGGGGCTTCTTCAGGGGATGTAATATTTTCTAATGGTCATGGCACTCCATCTTCAGTATGGCACATTTCGTATTTATTCTAAGATCTACAGGTTGCTGTTTATGCTAAAGTCTGTGAAAAACTGGGACATTTGGGAAGTATAGAAAGTGTGCCTTCAAAAGTCAGCCCACATCACCCCTGGTTTGTCTTTTACTGCAGATTTCTGGACTGATTTTTTTGTCACAAGCAAAAAGCAAAGAAAACTTAAGGTGAGCATAACCAGGCTACTTAAAGGATATTTTATGCATGTTTAATGTGAAACTTGTAGTACAGGAGCACATTCGTGCATTCATGGCCCATTAGACTTAAAAAGGAGCACCTGAAAAACATGCATAAACTCTCATTTTTTCTGGTGCTCCAATTAATGTATATGGGGTGATTCTGCTCCAAAGAAGTTCATGTCTTTTTTCAGGTGACAAGTGACACAAAGCTCAGGTGTGAACGCCCTTTAAGAATATTGAGATTCTTCTTCTTGAGGGTTATCATGTTTCTGAAATCGCACAACCACATTTTTAGGTGTGATTGGGGCTAAGGATGCTGAATTGACAAATGCTGCAATCAAGCTTTAGCTGGCATAGAAAGTTCTTTATTTGAGGGCTATCTGACCTTGATCTGTGGCACAGGTTCATATTCAGTAAGGGCTAAGGCTAAACTGATAGGTGCAGAGAGCAACAACCGATGACGAGCAATTATCTCTTACCAGTCTGACTTCACTAAACCAGTATTTACCGGTAATTGGATTCTATAGGTTACTGCATTCTGCACATTCCTTTTTGCAGTGCTTTATTTGAACGGAGGTGCTGGCCACACTTAATTTGGTGTTCCAGACCAACGTCCCTCTTGACCCATTATGCTGCCTGCTTGGAGTTCTGGAGGGGGCGATACCGGAGGAGGTGACTCGAATGGCATTTACCAGGGCGTTGTTTCAAGCAAGAAAAAACATCCTTTTAAACTGGAAATCAGATATACCGCCCACGGTCAAAACAGGGATACAACATATGGGTTAAAACGCTCATAATGGAGAAAAACATATATCAGCACAGGGGTAACGCCAGAAAATTTGATAGGCTTTGGGATTCATGGCTCGCCGTACCTGGCTTAAGCCCCATGGAACTTGTACGGATGAGGCTGTTGAGTGGTGTATAGACATAGACATTGCGGTGGGGGATGTTCGGTTGGACATTTGTCTAAATGTTTGAACAGCCGGGAGGCTTGTGGGGGGTGGAGCAGGGTTAGGCCAATAGGGTATAGGCAGAATGCTATACGCAAGAAGGGATTATGAGCGGAATGTTAGATACACATGTTGACTGTTATACTCAAGGACTGTTGCTGTATCATCTTAATACCTGAATATACTGTACCGTATTTCATTTTTTCATACTCTCTATGTTTTGTGAGCAATAAAAACCTTTTTGATAAAAAAAAAAAAAAGATGCTAAAGGGAGCACATAAATATAATCTGTCCCCCCGTGAACACCAGGTATGAACTGCTCATTTTTACTTTAGTCAGCTAATATTTTTATCGACATACTCACCATGTGTGTAAAAGGAGCTTTTCTGCATGTGGACAAGTAATTAGCGTATTTTAATTTCCCTACTGGTGCAATCACTGAATTTTATAAATAATCTGTCATTCCTGTTGACAAAAGAACATCTCATTGTAATGCCTTTTCCTTGTCTAAGCCAATCTTCCGTCTCTATAAACCTCATTAATGTCTTAAGACCTTCTCTCTGCTTTATTTTTCAGACTCTCTTTCAGCGGTGCACAGGAGGACAGAACTCCTGCAATTGCAATTACATTCATTGGTTATTCCACACTTAGCCAGCTAAACAATTTTAAATTCTCTTGGGCAAGCATTTTAATTTAAAACAGCATACTCCAAGCTTCTGTCTTCATCCAAACATACCAACAAGTTATTGCAGTCATGAGCAAATATGGCGATATGTACAGTGTAGTTATCCATAGTAACTAATCAAATTTCATTTTTAGAATTCAAATGTTTGGCATGAGTTACTCTCCAAAGAAAATATTTTTTCAGCTTTTTAAGGGCTTCCACGATTAGTTCTGTTTTAGGTAAGTCCTGGCTAGGGTGACCACGTTTCCAAACTACCATTCAGGGACACCCTCCCTTCCCAAAAAGCTTGACAGTGATTGGACACAAGAGGCGGGCTTTAGGATTTCTCCAATCACAAGCAGGGGGCGGGATTGTGCTCCTCCAGGCATTCCCGGCCAGGACAAGTACTGTCAGTGAGTAAAGCAGTGATGTGGCGGCCTTTTTTGGGTGCATCAGATTGGCCCGGGAAGTGGCTGAGTCAGTTTCATTCCGGGACACTGTATTGTCCTGGAATGAATGTGCCCGGGACAGACCTGCAAAATGCAGGACTGTCCCGGGCAATCCGGGACACGTGGTCACCCTAGTACTGGCGAGTCCGAAATTCACCTGTGATTTTCTTATGTCTTTTGGAAACTCTCTCTCTCTCTCTACCAACAGTAGATTTTTTTTTCTGCCACCTCAGAGAAATAGTAAAGATATTACTTGCACATTGCTATATTCACAAAGTTGGTGCAACTTACCAGCAGCCAAACAAAACTTTGTACTTTTAACCACCTGCCTACTGGGCACTTTCACACTTTGAAAGACAATTGCGCGATCGTGCGGCGCTGTACCCAAACGAAATTTGCGTCCTTTTTTTTCCCACAAATAGAGATTTCTTTTGGTGGTATTTGATAACCTCTGTGGTTTTGATTTTTTGCGCTATAAACAAAACAAGAGCGTCAAGTTTGAAAAAAAAACACAATAATTTTTACTTTTTGCTATAATAAATATCAATTTTTTTCAAAAAAAATAAACATTTTCCTCAGTTTAGGCCGATATGTATTCTTCTACATATTTTTGGTAAAAAAAAAATCGCAATAAGCGTATATTGATTGGTTTGCGCAAAAGTTATAGCAGATACAAAATAGGGGATAGATTTATAGCATTTTTATTTTTTTACTAGTAATGGCGGCGATCAGGGATTTTTATCGTGACTGCGATATTGCGGCGGACACATCGGACACTTTTGACACATTTTTGGGACCATTCACATTTATACAGTGATCAGTGCTATAAAAATGCATTGATTACTGTATAAACATGACTGGCAGGGAAGGGGTTAACACTAGCGAGGAAGGGGTTAAATGTATTCCCTGGAAGTAATTCTTACTGTGGGGGGAGGGGACTGACTGGGGGAGGTGACCGATCTGTGTCCCTATGTACAAGGGACACAGCATCGGTCTCCTCTCCCTGACAGGACGTGGATCTGTGTGTTTACACACACAGATCCTTGGTCCTGCTCGGTTACTGGGCAATCGCGAGTGCCCAGCGACCATTGCGGCCACCGGACACGCGCATCGGGTCCCCAGTGACGCGGCGCGTGCGCGCCCCCTAGTGGTTTTTAAAGGCGCAACGTCATATGACGTTCAGTCAGAACAATAGAGTCTTCCGCCCGCCGTCATTTGACAGTGGGCGGTGGACAAGTGGTTAAGCCTGGTACACACAGGTAGTTTTTTTTTTTGATCAACCCAGCAGGCTAAACAAAAAAAAACGGAGGAGCTCACAAAGAGCTCACTGTACTGTGCAATGTTAGTACAGCAATCTCTCCGCTGAGCTATTGTTTTCTGACAGGAGGACCGCACCCCTCGCCAGAACACACCAATCAGCAATCACATTCATTGGTGTAAGCGCTGATCAGATGTCAGTCAGCTGCTGGTTTTCCAACATGCTTCTGTCGGACAGGCTGCTGTATTTTACACTTTCAAATGTTTTTGTTGTTTTTAACTATGTATTAGTGTAGTTATATTCCCTGTGCTATTTGTTTGCCTTACCTTGTAATGATGGTCTCACATGTTGTGGCTGCATTTTGTTGTGTCATGGCTGATCTATTCCCCTATGTCCATGATTTGCTAAAGCTAACCTTTACCTATTTGCTAAAGGGACAAGACAATTTACTTTTCCGGGTCACAGTGTCCAATGCATTTACTCTGTGGTGCATCACAAATGTGGGAGTGCTAATGTAATAAAAAAATATCTTCCAACTGCAAGGTAGGCGCTCTGTGTGTCTGTGAACGCTTTGCTTGTGGCTTTTTCAGATCTAAATATTGTGTAGCTCTCACCTGCAACAGCACTAGACTGAGAGACCCTGGGATTATATGATATGTGGTTGACATACAGAAATGTTAGTTTTCATACTACAGAGGTCATGCATTAAGCTGTGCAGTGCCATGCAGAATGCATCACGTTTCTACAAAAACAAAAATTGCTGACATAGAAATATTAAAATTTAGGTTGGGTTTCCTGCATCCAATTTGCATGACAGGAGACTGTAAATGGCTTCCAATGGAGCCGGTTCACACATCTCCGGCGCGGCTGCGGAGCGCATTGCACAAGGGTCCTGTGCGTCTTTGGCTCTGTTTCAGGTCCGAATTCAGGCAAAAATTCAGGCCTGATTTGTCCCTGAACAGGAACGCACCAGACCCCTGCTGTGAGCTGCACCTGAATTAAGTGTAAACCCAGCCTTATTTTTTTGTGCTTTTTCAGTTTTGCAGAAACACACTACAGTCCATTTACCTGGTTTCCTGTGGATGTAGTTCACATTTGTGCATTTTATGGAAAGGGCTAGGGTTTATTTTTTCAGTTTTTTGGTTCCACAGACTTCAATGGTGTAAAGATGTGTATTGAAAAAATGCAAAATGCACCTGCAATATGCAAACTACAACCTGCACAAGTGTGAATAAGGGCTAAATTAGCTAAAAAAAAATCATTGGTTGCCATGCGTTATTATACCTATATTTTGCATCACATACTTACATAAGACAACCTAAAAAAGTGTAAATTTTAACCACTTAAGCCCCGAACCAATATGCAGCTAAAGGACCAGGCCCATTTTTGCGATTCGGCACTACGTCGCTTTAACTGACAATTGCGCGGTCGTGTGATGTGGCTCCCAAACAAAATTGACGTCCTTTTTTCCCCACAAATAGAGCTTTCTTTTGGTGATAATTGATCACCTCTGTGGTTTTTATTTTTTGAGCTATAAACAAAAATAGAGCGACAAATTTGAAAAAAATTCTATATTTTTAACTTTTTGCTATAATAAATATCCCCCAAAAATATATATAAAAAAAAAAAATCCAAAGTTTAGTCCGATACGTATTCTTCTACATATTTTTGGTAAAAAAAATCGCAATAGGAGTTTATTGATTGCTTTGCGCAAAAGTTATAGCTTCTACAAAATAGGGGACTGTTTTATGGCATTTTTAATAATATTTTTTTTCTACTAGTTATGGCGGCGATCAGCGATTTTTATCGTGACTGCGACATTATGGTGGACACATCGGACACTTTTGACACCATTTTGGAGCCATTGTAATTTTTACAGCGATCAGTGCTATAAAAATGCACTGTTACTGTGAAAATTACATTGGCAGTGAAGGGTTTAACCTCTAGGTGGCGCTGTAGGGGTTAGGTGTTCCCTAGGAAGTGATTCTTACTGTAGGGGGGCGTGGCTACACGTTACATGTCACTGATCGTCTGTTCCGATGACAGGGAACAGACGATTACTGACATGCCACGGAGAAGAACGGGGAAAGGTTTGTTTACACTCACCTCTCCCTGTTCTTCAGCTCTGTGACCCGATCGCCGGACACCGGCGGCAATCCGGTCCGCGGGTCCCGCGGGCGCGGTCACAGAGCTCAGGACCGGGGGCAACGTACCTGTACGTTGATGTGCCCAGCCGTGCCATTCTGCCGACGTATATCGGCGTGAGGCAGTCCTTAAGTGGTTAAAATGGACCTTTCAGTAACTTTGCAACTCTGCAAGCATACTTTTCTAATAGGTCTAAAAATAGAATGAGGTTGATTTACTAAAGTTAAATAGTCTGTGTACTGCAAGTTTACCCACAAGTGGACTTTAAGTGCACTGCAAGTGCTCTAGTCCTGAGGGGAAAATGCAAGGAAAATAAAAAACTGCATTTTTGCTTGCACCTGATTGGATGATAGAAATCAGCAGAGCTTCCCCTCAGATCTAGAAAAACTGCATTTGCAGTGCACATGAAGTACACTTCCAAGTGCACTACAGGTGCACTTCTAGTGCACAGTAAATTTGTCTTTAGGAAATTAACCCCACTGACACTACATTTTATCAGTAAAGCCTCGTACACACGACCGAGTTTCTCGTCGAAAAACGACAAGAAACTTGCTGGCAGAGCTTTCTTGTCGAGTAAATCGGTCGTGTGTACGCGGCTATCAGGTTTCTCGTCAAGAAAACCGACAAGAATCTCGACGAGAAATATAGAGAACCTGCTCTCTATTTTCTCGTCGAGATTCTCGTCAGCCTGTTTCTCGACGAGAAAAGTGTGTGTGTATACACTTACCTGTCCTCCGGGAAGCCCGCGCATGCTCGAAATGACTTTGACGCATGCGCGGTAGCTTCCTAGGCATAGTTAGGGTGAAGCAAGATGGCGGCGACGGCATCGAATGTGACGAGCGCACGCTCGTCGTAGTCGATGACGTCACCGCGTTCGCTCCATTCAAAGAACCGCGGGTTCTTTGAATCGAGCGTCTGTACACTCGGCCGGGACAAGTTTCTTGCCCAAAAATCTCGTCAAGAAAAACGACGTTTTTTTTCTTGACGAGATTCTCGGTCGTGTGTACGAGGCTTGAGATTCAGTCCTTGAGCTCCAGTCATTGACTTTGCCTAGACTAAATTATAAGTTTTATTTAATTTATGTATTTATTTTGTAGTTTACTAGAAGTGAATAAATTATACAGTAACAGATAATCTCTAGTGTAGTTCTTTATGCAGCTGCAGATTACTTATGTGGTATAAAATTGAGGCGCCATGTATCTGTATGAAGCCCAATCAATGCTGAACTTGTCGGCATGCACGGATAGCATTCAGAAAGTCTAAATCACTGCACAATAGCCAAGATGCTGTGACAGCCCTGTCTATGCATATTGACTTCTTACAGCTTTATTGACCTGTCCATAACAATGAATAACATCACATTACACGGAGTGGTGGTGACACGCTAGCCCTGTCAGCAATCAACAAGCTTCAACAAACTAGCCCTGTCAGCCATCAGCAGGCTTTAGCTTGTAATTGTTGTAGTAACTTTGTGCCGGTGGTGAGCTTGGATTTTTTTAATCAGAAATAGGAATGAAGTAATCAACAAAGGGAGCAAGTTTCATTCATTTTAAAGAGGTCCACTAAAGCAGTATAAGTTAAATTAACAAGTATGATTTGCTTTTTAATCTTCCTCTTTCATAATTAGAATAGGGTATTATCTGTTGATAGACTTTTGATTGTATTTCTAAGAAACTGACTGGCTAAAATGCTGAAGAATATGCCGTTCTGAAGCTGTTAGCAGATTTTATGGGTTTTTTGTTTGATGTAAAATTTAAGGTGCATTAAAGAAAAATATAGCAAGGGGACTATAACCTGCATTATATCTTTATCATTTAAAAGAATATCAAAGGTGGCCCGACTGTCATCTACAATTTTATTAGCTTAAAGGGACTCTTCTACTTTAAAAAATAAAGTATAAAGTGTACCTGGCAGAACCTATTATTTCCCTTTTCTATGCCAGAACAGTGATGCCTCGTACACCCGACCGGTTTTCCTGTCGGAAAAACTGCGATGAGAGCTTTTGGCCGGGAATCCCAGCCGTGTGTATGCTCCATCGCAGTTTTTCCAACAGGAAAACTGCCGGACAAAAAAAGAGAGCAGGATCTATTTTTTCCTGGCGGGAAAACCGGTCGTCTGTATGCTTTTCCGACAGGGGAAAAAACGTGCATGCTCGGAAACAATTCAACACGCTCGGAAGCATAGAACTTAATTTTGTCGGCTCGTTGTAGTCTTTTACGTCACCGCGTTCTTGGCAGTCAAAAGTTCACCGGACTTTTGCCTGAGCGTGTGTATGCAAGACATACTTGGCCGGAATCCCATCGGGAAAACCATCGGTATTTTATTCGACGGGAAAACCGGTCGTGTGTACAGGGCATGAGTTATTCTGAATGGCCGTAGCTTAGACATCTCAGGGTAGGGTTGGAGTTTGCCTGCTTCCTCCCATCCTTCCTCAAATTCCTATGATGGGATGCCTCAATGGCCAGTGGGAATGTGTGTCAGGCAAGAGAGACAAACAAAAGTAAAAACAATGCCCTGGATACAGATTTCCAATTCATCAGCTGAATTAGCACTGTGTACATTAGTTTAAGGTTCAGCAACACTCCATAAAAAAAGGAACACCCCTTAAAAATGAGGGAACAACCCAAAGTTGAAAATACAAACACACTATATTGTCAAAAGCATTGGAACACCTGCCTTTACACACACATGAACTTTAATGGCATCCCAGTCTTAGTCTGTAGGGTTCAACATTGAGTTGGCCCACCCTTTGCTTTGTGCACTGGTGTGCAGTCATGTTGGAACAGGAAGGGGCCATCACCAAATTGTTTCCAAAAAGTTGGGAGCATGACATTGTCCAAAATGTCTAGGTATGCTGACACCTTAACAGTTAGCTTCACTGGAACTAAGGGGCCAAGCCCAACCCCTGTAAAACAACCCAACACCATAATCCCCCCTCCACCAAATGATTTGGACCAGTGCACAAATCAAGGTCCATAAAGACATGGATGAGCGAGTTTGGGGTGGGGGAACTTGACTGGCCTGCACCTCAACCCAATAGAAAGCCTTTGGGATGAATTAGAGCAGAGACTACAAGCCAGGCCTTCTCGTCCAACATCAGCACCTGACCTAACAAATGCCAGTATATGCAGATGATCTGTTGATTTATGTTACTAACCCAGTAGTGACACTACCAAATCTTATTCAAGAATTTAAACGTGGTGCTGTGAGTAATTTTAAGGTCAACTATGATAAATCAGAAGCGTTAAATATTTATTACCAATTAAAATTCAATAGCTCCTTCGAAAAAAGTTAAAATAAAATATTTTTATTGGCAAGAAGAAGCCATTAGGTATTTAGGGATATTTATCCCTAGAGACCTGACTAAACTTCTGGAGCTAAATTATTCTCCTATAATCCATAATACAATAAGATTACTTCAAAGGTATAATAGATTTGTCGTTTCTTGGATTGGGAGGATACATATAGTGAAGATGGACATATTAACAAAATGACTTTATGTATTCCAAACAGTCCCACTAATTTCTCCAACCACTCTCCTGGGCCAGTTACGCAAATCTGAGGGAAGCTTTATCTGGACTCAGAAACCCCCTCAAATTAAAAAGGAAATTTTAGTCAGGACCAAAAATAAAGGAGGCCTTGTACTTCCAGATTTTATATTGTATTTACGCTCAGTATCCGTGATTAGGATTATATGGACTGGTTCTATAATAGGAAATCTAAACAATGGGTGACATTAGAGGAAGATATTGTCCCAATAAAACGCAAATCACTTCCATGGATTGGCCCTCAGTTTCGACCTGAGACAAAAGATCTACCCTTTCTCGTCTCCTCAACTTTGAAAATATGGTATTCACTGCAAAAGGAAAAAAATTATTTCTATGCAGATTGGGCCAATGACTTCTCTATTATTTAATCCAGAATTTCCACCGACATTAGAATCCTCACCTTTTCTTAAGTGGCATAGTAGTGAAGAGATAAGAATCGCTCAGATCCTGTTAGATGGTAAACTTTACCCGCTAGCAGATATACAGTAGATCCGAAGTTTGGATTTAAATGGATGCAATATTATCAGTTAAACACATATATTAGATCTCTGCATCAAAATTCTCCATTAGATAGACCTTTGATGGGATTTGAGCGATTGTTACTACAGGAGCAGAGGCCAACACATAAATTATCAACCTTATATAAATTATTGCTTCCTGATAATTCTCTTACTGAATTATCATGCCTGAAAAAATGGGAATCTGAGATAGAAATGTCAATGAGTGGGAATAGGCATTTCTTCTTACACATAAGTTATCATTATCTGCTAAACATCAAGAAAGATATTACAAAATCATTACAAGGATGTATCGATGACCAGTAGATCTGCATAAAATAAATATAGATAACCAGGAGACTTGCTGGAGGTGTTATAAGGACGAGGCACAATGGTACATACAGTATCTCACAAAAATGAGTACACCCCTCACATTTTTGTAAATATTTTATTATATCCATTCATTCAGTGTATACTATTGTGATTTGCTGTGATTGGCCACAACTAATTACATGGTATAGATGGGCTGTGATTGGCCCTGTCTGTGCCATGTGATTAATGTGACCAATCACAGAGATCAACACAATAGTACACAATGAATCGTATGAATGGAGCCCATTCATTGTGTACAATTGTCATGTGATCTGCTGTGATTGGTCACAGCGAACACATGGGACCAGCAGCGGGTCGGTACACCAAACTGGGTCCAGTGACTGCAGCGATTAACAGATCACACCCGAAAGCAGCCTGTGGGGTTCATGCGACGCGCAATCCTGGGAGGATGCTATATGACATCTAACCAGCGAAAGAGCACCCATCTGGCCGTTATTTTACAATAGGCTGGGCGCATAGCAGTTAATGATAAAATTGGTTCACAGCAGAAAAAAGCAAACATATTTCAAGGGCCAAACAGACTCTCCTTCATCAGGGCTCAGGAATTTAGCTGGCTCTATTCACACTTGTACTTATCCAAAGTTGCGCTGATTTCGGAGTGCAACTTTGGTACAACTTTGATGCAACTTTGACGCAACTTTGGATGAGTGCAACTCGGCTCTGAACAGTGATAATGGACAACTGTTGCACACAAGTTGCATTGCATAACATTCAGGTATGACTTTCATGCCTATTGCCCTCAAGTTGCATGAAGATCGGAACAAAGTAGTGCATGAACTACTTTGAAGTTGCTGCAACTTTAAGTCGTGCATATATGAATGGGTATCACTGGAAAACATGGGGAATGACTTGTCATGCAACTCTGATGTCCAAAGTTGCATGACAAGTTGCACAATTGTGAATGGAGCCTTGAATGGGCTCAGATAAGCAGGCCAGACTGATCTGTGGTTTATTGCTTAAAAGCTTGTTTCAGAAGGCAGGTTATGCGAGTGTTAACTAATACATCAAAGGTCAAGATTGCAGGAGAGCCAAGGCACTATCACTCACTGCCAGGAATAGCTGGAGCTTTGCCCATGCAGAATGGTCTATTATTTGTCTGTAGCAGAAGGGAATGAGAGCTACTGCTAATATGTGCAGGTACATCTAAGTGCCATCCTTGCAAAAAACTGACAAAGTCAAATAAAATAAAAAGTTGACTTATTATTTTTAGTTTTTATTCTGAGTGAAAAGCACTGATGGAACTAACACCAATATAACCCTGGCAGCTGCTTTGGGCCACAGACGTTAGTGTCTGATGAAAAAGGATTCCCAGCCCTTTGCTCACTACTACAGAAGCACCCTCTATAAAAAGGGATTTTTATAACAGCTTACCTGTAAAATCCTTTTCTTGGAGTACATCACGGGACACAGAGCGACTTAGGTTATATAGATACCTTCAGGTGCTGGCACTGGCAACTTCCAAAACCGGAAGTACCCTCCCCTATATAAGCCCCTCCCATCCGGGAGCACCTCAGTTTTGTAGCAAAGCAATAAGTGTCGCCAAAAAAGAGGGGTGGGAGCTCTGTATCCCGTGATGTACTCCAAGAAAAGGATTTTACAGGTAAGCTGTTATAAAAATCCCTTTTTCTTTTTCGTACATCACGGGACACAGAGCGACTTAGTCATTACTAATGGGACGTCCCAAAGCAATGCCAAATGAGGGGGGGGATACACTATACATAAGCTGGGCGCCATCAGGCATGAGGATCTTTTGCGGCCTGCAACACACTGCGCCCAAAGGCGACATCCTCCTGACTTCTAACGTCCACCTGGTAGAACCTAGTAAACGTGTGTACTGAAGACCATGTTGCGGCCTTACCGATTTGAGCCAGGGAGGCCTGGTGATGCACTGCCCATGAAGTTCCAACTGCTCTTGTGGAGTGCGCCCTAACTTTGAACGGAGGCGGTCTCCTTTTCAAGCCATAGGCTTGTATTATGACCTGTCGAATCCACTTGGCTAAAGTAGATTTTGATGCTGCCTGACCCTTTCTGGGGCCTTCCGGCAGAACAAACAAAGTATCCGTTCTACGAATCTGAGCAGTGGCTTTTAGATAAGCTTTAACTGCTCTTACTACATCCAAAGAATGCAATAACTTTTCCTCTACCGAAGTAGGTTTGGGAAAAAAAGAAGGAAGAACCACATCTTGGTTCAAATGAAACCTCGATACCACCTTAGGAAGAAAGGCTGGGTGAGGACGTAATACTACTCTGTCCTTATGGACAACCAGATATGGCTCCTTACAGGACATGGCGGCTAATTCCGATACTCTTTTAGCCAAACAAATGGCTACTAAGAAAATCAATTTCATGGTGAGAAGAACCAAGGAAATGTGCTGCAATGGTTCAAACGGTTGTTTCTGTAGAACCGACAGAACCAGGTTTAAGTCCCATGGACATATGGGAATACTAACCGGAGGGCTAATACGCATCACTCCTTGTATGAAAGCTTTGACTAATGAATGCAAAGCCAAGGGCCTTTGAAAAAAATATTGCCAAGGCCAAAATCTGACCCTTGATAGTACTCAAGGCAAGCTTCCTATCCACAGCCCACTGTAGGAAGTCCAGAATCTTACCTATTACGTACTTACGCGGATGCCATTTCTTGGCCTCACACCACGCGATGTACGCCTTCCAGATCCTATAATAGATCTGCCTGGATACCGGCTTCCTAGCATTGATCATGGTAGATACCACCGGATTAGAGAGACCTCTCTTTTTTAGAATGTGGGCTTCAATAGCCAGGCCGTCAAACCTAGGGCTTGTAAGGAAGGGTGGTATATCGGTCCCTGCGAAAGCAGGTCCGGACGATGTGGGAGGGTCCAAGGACTCCCCACTGACATCTTTACGATCTCCGCGTACCATGCTCTTCGGGGCCACGCTGGAGCTACCAGAATCACCGGTTTCTTTTCTACCCGGATTCTGCGGATTAATCGCGGTAACAATTGTGGCGGTGGGAATGCATATATCAGCTTGAACTGATCCCAAGGGAACACTAGGGCATCCGAGCCGCAAGCTAGGGAATCCCTTGTGCGAGACACAAATCTGTCCACCTTTGCGTTGAATCTGGATGCTAGCAGATCTACATCCGGTGTTCCCCACCGCTGGCATATTGCCTGGAAAACCTCGGGGTGAAGAGACCATTCCCCCGGGCATAATTGCTGGCGACTTAGAAAGTCCGCTCTCGAATTTCCCACTCCTGGGATAAAAACCGCGGATATGGCTGGGACATATCTTTCTGCCCATTTCAGGATGCAATTCGCTTCCCTCTGGGCTGCACGACTCCTGGTGCCACCCTGGTGATTGATATATGCCACTGCTGTGGCATTGTCTGATTGAATTCTGACAGGGGACCCTTGGAGTTTGGATGTCCATGCTACTAGGGCATACCGGGCTGCTCGTATCTCTAAGAGATTGATGGGCAGGGCCTTCTCTGCTTTTGACCACTTGCCCTGGAGAGACCATTGCTCCAGTACTGCCCCCCAGCCTATGAGGCTGGCATCTGTAGTGACCACCTTCCAAGAATCCGGACTGAAGGGTTTCCCTTTTTCCAGATTCTGGGGCACCAACCACCAATGGAGGCTCTTGCGAACGGAAGGGGACAGGGACATTGGTAAGTCTAAAGCCTGAACTTTTTTGTTCCAGGCTGACAGTATGGCCCTCTGCAAGTTCCTTGAACGGAATTGACCGTAGGGTACTGCTTCGAATGAAGCCACCATTTTTCCCAGCAGCCTCATGCACAGGCGTATGGATGGTTTTCTTTTTGTACCCACTAAGTGGGTCAAATCTTTCAAAGACGACACCTTCTCTGGAGGTAAGAAAATCTTTCTCTGATTTGAATCCAGCCTTAGCCCCAAGTATTCCAGACTTTTGACTGGTCTTAGAGCTGACTTGTCCCGGTTGATAATCCAACCGTGATATCCCAGATACTTGATTGTCTTGGGAATAGCTACTTCCAGTTTTTCCACTGAGTGGTCTATTAGTAGCAGGTCGTCTAAATATGCCATTATCGTTACACCCCGTGTTCTTAGATTGGCCAATAATGGGGCCAGAATTTTTGTGAACACTCATGGTGCTGTGGCCAGACCGAAAGGTAAGGCTCTGAACTGAAAATGGCGCCCTTCTACTGCAAAGCGTAGAAATTTTTGATGGGCCGGAAAGATGGGAATATGCAGAAAAGCATCCTTTATGTCGATCGAGGCTAACCATTCCTGCCCTTGTAGGGCGGTGGCCACCGATCGGATCGACTCCATCCGAAAAGTCCTGATATGTAGGAATTTGTTTAGCCCTTTTAGATTTAATATGGGCCTCACGTCCCCATTTGTTTGGGGACTGTGAAGAGGTTTGAGTAAAACCCGAACCCGCATTCTTCCAAGGGAACCTTCATGATTACACCTTGGAGCAATAGTTGTTCTAGTGCCAGAAGGAGGGATCCTCTCTCTGGGGATCGCTTGGCACGTTTGACCTCATAAAATGGGCAGGAGGAGTGTCTTTTAACTCCAGCTTGTATCCCAGACTTACTGCGGAGATCACCCATCTGTCTCTGATGGTGTCCCGCCAGGTCTCTGTGAACAACTGAAGTCTTCCCCTCACCCGATTGAGTAGGGGCAACCCTTCATAACTTGGGGGAGGTTTCGTACCTCTCTTGACCCAGGGTTTCTTGTTACCCTGTGATTGTCCCTGATTTCTGCCCCCTGGATTTGACCGCGGAGGCCGTCGGAACTGTTTCACAGCCGATGTGCCAGGGACTGGAGAAGTAGGCCTCTTAAAAAAAAAGGACTTCTAACTTTGTTCTTAACCGGCAAGAGTGTACTTTTACCGGCAGAAATCTTCTGGATATACTTGTCCAGATCTTCTCCAAATAAGCGTTCTCCATGAAATGGGAAGCTAATCAGCAATTTCTTACAGGGAGCCTCAGCAGACCAGTTTTTGAGCCATAGAAGCCTACGCATATGTCTACAGACAGCGTAAAGCGGGAGGCCTGATGGATTGAATCCTTGATGGCGTCAACCGCAAAACATAAGGCTCTAGGTAGATCAGCTAGGGCAAGAGCCTGCTGATCTGGCAAGTCCCTTAAGACCTGTTTCAACTGATCTTTCACTGCTTGGCAGACCCCAATAGCTGCTACTGCTGGTTGTGTCACCCAGCTTGCTGTAGAGAAAGCAGATTTTAATAAGGACTCCAATTTTTTATCTATTGGGTCCTTGAACATTTAGACATTATCTCCTGGACTTGTCAGTGATTTATTCACACAAGAGATGGCTGCGTCCACTGTAGGGACCCTCCATTTTTTGATGAACTTATCCTCCATGGGATAGACCACCGGAAATCTCTTGGGGGGAGTAAATATTTTATCAGGATGTTCCCAATCCTGGTAAATAAGTCCTTCCAGTAAAGGATGGATTGGAAAGGAACAAACAGTCTGGGGAGCTTTTAGCGACCCCAACGAGGAGACAGAAGTGGTTAATGGCTCCGCAAGGGGCATTTGAAATGCTGATCGGACCATATCAGTCAGAGACTGAACCCATAATCTTTCAGCATGTGACGCTGAAAATGGTTCTTCCACTGTTGATTCCTCTACAACAGAATCAACCTCATCCTGATCCCCTTCAGGTAGGTCGATCCCTGCAAGGGACTGTTGCTCCGCTAACAGGCACTCTGAGGGAGGAGACGAAGATCGGGCGCGCTTTCCCTGTGATAGGGAAGCAGCGATCAATTTAGTCAATCTCTCTTCCAGTCCTCCCAGAGTTGAGGCAAAAACCTCCTCTGTTACATACACAGGAGCAGGTGAACTGAGGACAGCCACAGTACCAGGTACTCCTGCGGGGTCTCTATGGTCACTAACCTCTGAATTTTCAGGGGAGACTGGTGCAGCAGAAGCATACCCAAGATTCTCAGAGCCCGATGGAGACCCCTTTCGCTTCCTGGAAGCTTTAGTTCCGGAGCTTCTGGACAGCATATTCCTAAGCCCAAAGCTGAGGTATTCCAGCCGTAATACACCACTTTTACTGAGAATAGTCTAGCACAATTGCTGCTATATAACAGTTGGTGTCTACTAAAGTGCCTTTCTAGGGGATGCCTGCATCAACCGCCTCTGTGTGCCTTTTTACTGTTGCTAGCTCTGTCTGTGCACTTCAGTAGCCAGCTGTGATTGTGCCTTTAAACACGCTGGACGCCCGCACATGCGCAGTAGCGCCGCGGCGCACACCGAGCGTCATCCACCCGCTCCGCCCCTTTTTCCAGATTGCCTCTATATAGAGAGGCGCGTGCTCGCGCACGCGCGCGGGCACGTGCACCTTCGGCGCCTTTTTTGAAAAAACAAGGAGCTAGATGGGAGCCAGGGTCCCTGCCGCAGGGCCCGGGGATGGATGAGCGGAGCAACAGGGCAGAGGAGACAGCTTCCCAACAGAGAACTTACCAACTGCCTGGATTTGACTTCAGAAGAAAAAATCCACATATACAAGAAAAAGAACCATAGCGGCCTCTAGTGTTCAACACAGGTACCGCGGTCTTACCATTTTTTTTTTTCTTGCCTACTGTTAAAATTTTTACATTTTCTTAGTAGTTACAGGCATGCACAGAATATTAGCAGGAATACCTTAGGTAACAGGCAGAAAGACAAATTAGGCTTGGGGGTCCCCCAATAGAACCAAGTTCCTGATGGCCCCCACTTACCTTTTCCTCGCCGCAGGACTCTGTTTGGTCCACAGAAGCCCAAACTTCACCTATCACAGCAGGCTTTGTAATAAAACCTTCAGGGACCGGGTTCCCAAGGATTCCACTCCCCTGGACCTGTATAGCACCCTGCACAGAAAACATCTTGGTCGTGGGTATGACCAGAGCTCTGGATCCCAGGGTCCAGCCCTCCTAAGAGAGGCATTACAGGCAAAACCTTGCTCTTCTCTTTGCAAGGCCCGGGTACCGACCGTTTAGCTATGAAGCTTTTTTGGTCAGATCCGGAATAGCTTACTGAGGCCCAAAAGAACCTGTACGCAAGCTCAGTGAAAAACACATGTTACTTCTTGGCCAACACCTTAGACACTGGCAAAAAACTGAGGTGCTCCCGGATGGGAGGGGCTTATATAGGGGAGAGTACTTCCGGTTTTGGAAGTTGCCAGTGCCAGCACCTGAAGGTATCTATATAACCCATTAGTAATGACTAAGTCGCTCTGTGTCCCGTGATGTACGAAAAAGAAATGCTATCAGTCTATTTATAACGAAATCTTCCAAAGTGTTGCTATGACTGCGCTGAACTTTTACTATAAGTATAAAGATTTCAGGGAATGTTATATTGAAAATGTATGTAAATAAAGCTTTTAAAAAAGAGAAAAGACTAATGTCATGCTTACATGGGGACGTGTAGGAAAATTCCCAGGCTACTGATTTTAAAGGGTAACTCCAGTTTCATGGGGGGGGGGGGGGGGAATAGCAAATAAAAAATAATATAGCGTATACTGTGACACAAGTCATATTGTAAATAAATGTTATTTTCCTTTTCAATCTGCAGCTGCATCATTTCCTGCTTGTGTGATTGGCTCACTGATTTTTCCAGAAGGCGGAGGACCCGATAGCACGTGGCCGGCGGGCGCGATCGCCACCGGACACGCGTGACTGTGTGCATGAGAGCCAGCACAGGAATTTGTGTGTGTAAACACACAAACCCCTGTTCTGTCAGGGGAGAGGAGATATATTGTTTGTTTCTACTAAGTAAGGAACAACGATATGTCTCCTCCCCCAGTCAGTCCTATCCCCATACAGTTAGGACACACTGAGGGAACACATATTTAACCCCTTGATCGCCCCCTAGTGTTAACTCCTTCCCTGCCAGTGACATTTACACAGTAATCAGTGCATATTTATAGCACTGATCGCTGTATAAATGTCAGTGGTCCCATAAATGTCAGTAGTCCCAAAAATGTTTGGGTGCAGCATTGCATGACCGCACAATTGTCAGTTAAAGCAACACCATGCCAAATTGTAAAAAGTGTTCTGGTCAGGAAGGGGGTAAAATCTTGCTTAGAAATGTTCTTTGTAGCACCCTACAAATTTAGCTGAGTGTGCTACCAGGTGGAGGAGTGGGATGTGTGCTCCTGTGCCCACTTTCCTTCACCCCCTACCCCCGCTGTGTGGCTGCAGAGAAGGCAGTGCTTGGTGTCTATTCTCTCTTGCTGCTGCACTGTGACAGAGTGGCTGTGTGATCCTCTGCTCTCCTCCTCCCTCCTGCCAGCAGTGGTGAGCCTGTGAAGAGGCGATAATGACACTGCAGGGAGGCTTATGGGACATGTAATCCCAGTAGAGCACTGTACAATTCAAATGGATGGGGCTGTGGACTTCAACACACAGAATTCACTGCACCTAGTGGAGGAGAGGAGGGTGAGTTTCCTGGGCTTTTGAAGAGGTAACAGGGTCATTTGAGGGGGGGAGTCAAGCTGCACAGACCAAGTCCTTAGCTGAGTCATGTGTGGGGAGCTGGGGTGGTGCATACCTGTCTGTGCTCACATTCAGAGAATCTCATCCTGAGAGAGGACTGAGCCACAGAGGTCTTTTACTGTGCTGGGACCAAAGCTAGAGAGACCTGTTGTTGTGTGTGTGCCTACAACCAGAGAGGACCATCGAGAGTCTGAGCACTGGGACTGAGCCCTTTGAGGACCTGATTATGAGGACTGAGCTGATAGAGACTGGATTCCTGAGGACAGCAGGCTGCCAAGCTTGTGAGACCAGATTTTCTGTGTGCTAAGATTGGTGAACGATGTCAACTGTGTTTATAACATCACTATCAGCAGTTTAATGCCAGTAGAGACTGCCCATTACTTAGCAGCACAACAGACACTCACTCTATGCAGTTCAAAAGAGACAGCAACATGTGCACCACCATACAGACAGGCCCCAATGTAAATTTACACATTAGGCATCAGGTATTACACCTTCCAGGGATACTCCCTCCAGGAACACCTACATACAGTATACCCACATCCAGGGGTATAATCACAGGGTGCACTGCGGGACACTTCTTTTTGTTGATTAGTTTTTGCAAAGAATTGCTGTGAGTTATTTAATTGCCATACTGCAGTCTAGAATTACTTAATTTGGTGCATTCAAACGTATTAAGTTATCTCTTTTTTTTCTTCTTTTTTTTTTGTACATTGCATTTATCTTGCTTTGCAATAATTTATTTATTTTTTATACCATCAAGTAGCCTGTGGCCTATTTCCTGTATGCTAATGTAGCGGCCTCACCCCGACCTCTTTAACTAGGGGTATGTCGAGCGACAGAGTGAGGTGCGCCACGGCCCATGTCCTCCCCATGCATGTGGGTGAGGTGAAGGCCAATATCAATCTTTTCCTCGGGCCAAATGTGTGCTGGTTATGAGGGTCAGTCCTTCCGTGCTCCCATCAACAGAGTCCATACACCCATCAAAGTCCAAACTCAGGTTTATTGCGTATCTCCACATACAGTCAAATGCAACGGCATGATACGATGGGGAAGCAGGTCGAGGCACTGTACAGGTTCTTAGTCCCTACACTCCCTGTGCTATGACCAGGGGTTGCAGGAGTCTTGATGGAAGCTCCTCCGCTGCGCTGTAGCCCATGTCAGGGGAAGATGTCCTCCAAGGGAGTTACTGAAGGCCCATCCGTCACCGGGTTGACGCTACACCGGGTCTTCGGACGGGTGACCCCCCCCAGCCTCCTCACCTCAGATGCGGGTCCCCTCGCAAGGGGCGCCCTGGAGCAACTTCACCCTCGCGGGACCCAGTCGGAGTCACCGGGTCCCAGGCCTCCTTAATAGTACCTCACCCCAGGCTGAAGGTGCCCGGGATGGACTCCATCTTTGTTCCGGCCAGGCCTTGGGCACCTAGGCCGGAACCTTGAACCGCCCGCACCCAGGCCTAAGGTGCCTGGGTGCGTGAAGGGATGATCTCCCCCGAAAGACGACGACGACCTCGTGGCGAGGGCGTCTCCCCCTTTTTATACCCTCCCATCGACACCACGGTGGGTTCCCCGCCCCAGCCGTACCATCTCCAGGAAGGGATAAAGAAGGGTAGCACTGTGGTAGTGATTCTACCTCGAGCCAATAGGTACACTGACACCCACTGGTCAAAGTGAATATTACACCACCCAATCCTCCACGAATAAGAAAAAGGGGTCTAATCCCTGACATAATTACACACCTGGGTCTCTCTACCCCCAGGTGCATCCCACTAACTTTGAAGACCCCGCTACACACTCCCCCTGGTGATTTGACGCTGGTCCCCAGCGTCAGGTGCACACCCATGTCTCACAAGGAGTGGTGACATGAAGTGGGCCCCAGAGGCTATCCCTCAATTTTTTTTTTTTGATACTGTATGTGCCAAGACCTGCTCAACAGAAAAGGAACTATAAAACATTAAAACTTTTGTATAAAACATCTGTCATGTATACATATACAATCCCTCCCGTCACTGTCTAAGAACCACCCCATACTCAGTAGTCTTGACCGACGAATCTCCTGCAGAAGGGAAACAACAAAAAAAAAACAACATCCTAACACTCTGTGTTAACTTGGCATGAGTGGGTCCGTCAGCCGAGAGACCCACTCACTCCAATAAGTAAGTAATGCATGTGTAACATTTTCAAAGAACCGTTGCACAACACTGCCACCTGGTGACAGCGCTGCGGTAATGACACTTGGTTAGATCTTCATTCTTCCTGCTTTCCTACTCTAACTCTACCCCAAAAGTCTCTGCCTTTGGCACATGAAGAAAAGGGAGAAAAAAAAACAACAGCTCCCAAATCTCCAGTGAGTAAAAGAAAAGCCCAAATCAAAACAAAAGTAGGGCACAGTTCTAGGCGTCTGGGAATGTCTCTTCCAGAAAGTTTCAATAGCAACAGGATAGGAGCTCACTTTTCCTATAAGTAGAACCTTGGATCCGGCAGAAACAGGGGCTTCAGGCGCCCGTCAAACACTTCCACCGAATACTCGACATCCTCTCCATCTTTCCTGCAGATGAGCACCTTATCGGCATGAATATGGCGCCCAAGCCTCCAATCAGCTCTGCAGTCCTTGAACTTTTTAGACACAGGCGGCGAACATGACAGGTATCGCCTGGCATGGGGTACTTTAAGTTTTTCCCATACAAACTCGTCATACCACCTTGTTCGCAGGACCTCGACTTCATACAATAAGTCCCGAGGCAAGTAGGGGTACTCCCACCCATATTCACGGGCGACTCTCTGGGAGAAAAGTCTCTGCAACCTGGCTAGAGGCGGCATCACATCTCGCTCACCTTCTCCTGGCTGCACGATGGCCTCCGGGTGCCGAGGTACCTTCACCATCTCAGGTTTCTTTGTCTTTGGTGCCCGCAACGAAGCACGCTGCATCCCCACCATCAGAGCGGGTGATGTAGTTGAATGCGGGAAGTTGGTCGGAGGACTAGATTTCCTCGGGAACTCCGGGGCCTTCACCCGGAGCGTACTGTCTTCTATGGACATGGGGGAATCCTGCGGTTTACTCAGCACAGGTAGTGGGCGTCTGTCCCAGCCCTTGCGGTGAAACAGTTCGTCTATCTCTCCGTCATCCCCACAGTCTGACAATGACTCTAAGTCGGAGGTGTCATACATCTCAGCGGGAAGGTAGTCTCTAGTAGACGGAAGGCTACCCTCCCCTGCGGGCTCCACCGACTGGGGACCCCCGACACCTCCAACCAACACCATAGTCCCAGCCCCTGGCTCACCTGGACCTTCTGAAGAACTGGGATGTCCGGGACTCTCTTCTCTACCGGCGCCATCCAGGCCAGGCAAGCGGCGGGGTGAAGCTCGACCATGGCCATAAGATGCCTGTACCAGACCGACTTTCCTCTTCGGAGGTGGGAGCAGGGAGTCTGTAGTGACCGAAGCAGTGTCCTCGGATTTTTCTCTCTCAGTCTCTGGTTGGGCAGTCACTTCGCCCTGGTCAGCGCGCACGGGAAACTCCGCAAAGGCTTTGATCTCTCCCTCCGGAGTGGCGGTTCCTGTGATGCAGTTGAGGCGTAGGGCCCGGGGCCTTTCCGTGTGTGGTTCAACCTCAAAAAGAAACTCCTTGCATGCTTCGCATCGCCCGAATGGCTTTAGTTGGACCACCAGTCCCGAGCATCCGGGACAGATCACACCGAGGGCCTCTGTGTCTCTGCATGAATACAGAGCCAACTGTCCTCGGGGCCTGAGCCTTATCCCCGTGTCTGTAATGGATGCAGCAAATGCAGTCATCTTGAAAGGATAAGGTACCGGCATCCACGGGGAGCCTGAGTTCGCTCCGACCACTTGCTGCTCCATCACGCGCTGACCTCGCGCCAGAGTCTCCACGTGTATCTCCACACGTGGCCAGACTCCTCCCACGACTTGCACGTTTTCACGGGCTTCCTTCAGTCTCCTCCCACGAATTGCGCAGTCATGGGGTGCCTCGTGGCGCAGTGCAGCAAAAGTCCCCACATGTAGTTCGTCACACGGCTGGACTCCTCCCTCTTCCCGCTCTTTCTGCATGGGCCTCTCCCGGTTTTTCAGGGAAATTTCCACGACTTCGAGCACAGGGATGCACTTTGGCCAATCACATGGCCGACCTGCTCGGACCTCCTCCGGGCAGCAAAGTTCAAACACAGCCGTTCCAAACCTCAGGGTTAACACACATTTCATCCCGGACGAGCCCCCACGTGTAGCGGCCTCACCCCGACCTCTTTAACTAGGGGTATGTCGAGCGACAGAGTGAGGTGCGCCACGGCCCATGTCCTCCCCATGCATGTGGGTGAGGTGAAGGCCAATATCAATCTTTTCCTCGGGCCAAATGTGTGCTGGTTATGAGGGTCAGTCCTTCCGTGCCGGAATCTCCCTTTGCTCCCATCAACAGAGTCCATACACCCATCAAAGTCCAAACTCAGGTTTATTGCGTATCTCCACATACAGTCAAATGCAACGGCATGATACGATGGGGAAGCAGGTCGAGGCACTGTACAGGTTCTTAGTCCCTACACTCCCTGTGCTATGACCAGGGGTTGCAGGAGTCTTGATGGAAGCTCCTCCGCTGCGCTGTAGCCCATGTCAGGGGAAGATGTCCTCCAAGGGAGTTACTGAAGGCCCATCCGTCACCGGGTTGACGCTACACCGGGTCTTCGGACGGGTGACCCCCCCCAGCCTCCTCACCTCAGATGCGGGTCCCCTCGCAAGGGGCGCCCTGGAGCAACTTCACCCTCGCGGGACCCAGTCGGAGTCACCGGGTCCCAGGCCTCCTTAATAGTACCTCACCCCAGGCTGAAGGTGCCCGGGATGGACTCCATCTTCGTTCCGGCCAGGCCTTGGGCGCCTAGGCCGGAACCTTGAACCGCCCGCACCCAGGCCTAAGGTGCCTGGGTGCGTGAAGGGATGATCTCCCCCGAAAGACGACGACGACCTCGTGGCGAGGGCGTCTCCCCCTTTTTATATCCTCCCATCGACACCACGGCGGGTTCCCCGCCCCAGCCGTACCATCTCCAGGAAGGGACAAAGAAGGGTAGCACTGTGGTAGTGATTCTACCTCGAGCCAATAGGTACACTGACACCCACTGGTCAAAGTGAATATTACACCACCCAATCCTCCACGAATAAGAAAAAGGGGTCTAATCCCTGACATAATTACACACCTGGGTCTCTCTACCCCCAGGTGCATCCCACTAACTTTGAAGACCCCGCTACACTAATATGGTGTGGTAGTATACTAATACTTAAGTTATATAACCAGGTGTGATAGAATGGGGATGGAGCAGGCTACAGAGTTGTAGCAGAGCTGTAGTCTTTACAATACAGGAGGCACATGCAAATATACAGGTGGTGCTGGTTGCAGGATCTTACTATACATTACAGTATAAAGGAATAATACCTAATCTAAGTGATGTGAACTTTTTGGGATATTTGGAAATAACCACAGTCAATGAATGGCTCTGGAAGAAGTTTATAAAGAATATTAGAAAGTGTTACAACTTGCATAAACAAATTTTAAGGTAGTACAGACCATGAGACAAGGCACATTTGGAGGTCATCAAATTATAAATCTGGAAAAATATCCATTTTGAAGTGAGACCCTTCGAGTGTTTATTAGAAACATGTTGGAGGTAGAAGCATAAATAAAAATATTCATAGCTGTTGATAGAGAATATATAATAAATATACAATGTAATAAAGGTTAATGCATACAATCTGTGTATGAAGCATAAAATAAAGCTTAATATACTAAAAAAAAAAAAAAAAATCAGTTAATGTAAATAGACTTTTCAGTGTATTGAACTCAAATTAAAATGCATGTAATTTCAATTTTGAAACCTTAAGCAGTAGATTTGACCACAGCTGCAGTGTACATCCATTCTATATAGAAAGGCTTCCTTCATGCATCTATAAAGAGCCTGTAGGATATGAAGATGGGAGATTTTGTGAAGCTCAGCAGAGCAAGAAGGTCCTATCCTGGGGAAATAAGACATCAGGACATACTTTGTAGCTGACATTTCATATGTCAGGCATGTAGTATTGCTAAGTAATAGGCTCTTGATTTTAAATTGTAGAAACCTACTAAGCAGGTTTCTCCATTGTTTGTGATGTAATAGTGGTGGGAATTTATGAAGGCCCCTTTCAATTACAGAGGAATGTCCTGCTGAGTCTGGATATTCCATCCTATGCTCAAGAGACACAGTACTGCAAACCCCATAAAAGTTGAGACAGAATGATTAATTATCTTGCTTTTGTCTATACACAGGTAGGGGTAGAAGCCAGCAAGGAAGAAGTTCTTTTTAAATTAAAACAAAATCTTGTCTTTCAAATATCAGTTTAGGATGCCATCAGTGTTTTGGGCTAATATAATGATTTTTTAAGCCGTAGGTTACATATGACACAAATGCAGGAATACACATAAATATCAACAGAACTAATCAGAAAACAAGTTATATAACACAAAAAAAATCATAAGTGACTAATACAAGTGGAAATATAAAAGAAGAATGTGATAAGCATCATAGTAGTGGAACAGAGATACACACATGTGCTGCCATAGCAGCCAACCAGTTTATTTGTTATATTTTGTACTCAGTATTGTTCTGTGTATCTCCTTCTGATTGTCAGTTAGTATAGACCCTAGCTAGAAACTCCCAGCCTCCCCAAAGTTTTGTTGTCAACAAGTTTTAACTTACTGTGTTAGATGTCTTTTAGAGAGTATCCAGGCTGTGTGTCGTTTCACCTGCAAGAATTATCCAGAAATACATTCCTTGTAACTACGCTAGATTTCACTTTCAAACCTTCTTGCTGAGTTGATGTTGCCTGTGGATCCTGTCCAGTCAGCAAGTTGCCATATTGTCCATACAGACTGGGTCTTAGAGGGTATGTCTTTTACATAAACTGACAAGCACAACAAATAAACAGACCACAAGGTCACAGTTAGGGATGAGCTGAACACCCCTGGTTCGGTTCGCACCAGAAAATGCGAACAGGCAAAAAATTTGTTCGAACACGCGTCTATGGGACACAAACATGAAAAATCAAAATTGCTAATTTTAAAGGTTAATATGCAAGTTATTGTCATAAAAAGTGTTTGGGGACTTGGGTCCTGCCCCAGGGGATATGTATCAATGCAAAAAAAAGTTTTAAAACAGACGTTTTTTTCGGGAGCAGTGATTTTAATAATGCTTAAAGTTAAACAATAAAAGTGAAATATTCCTTTAAATTTCGTACCTGGGGGGTGTCTAAAGTATGCATGTATGTAAAGTAGCGCATGTTTCCCGTGTTTACAACTGTCTCTGCACAAAGTGTAATTTCTGAAGGAAAAAAAGTAATTTAAAACTACTCTGGCTATTCATGAATTGTCGGTCCCGGCAATACAGAGAAAAGTCATTGAAAAAAATTACAGGGGTCCCCCCCCCCAGTCCATTACCAGGCCCTTTGGGTCTGGTATGAATATTGATAGGAACCCCTGCCATTTTTTTCAATGACTTTTATCTGTATTGCTGGGACCCGACAATTTATTAATAGATGCAGTAGTTTTAAATGACTTTTTTTTCCTTCAAAAATGACAGGGAACCAAAATGAAAAAAAAAATGTGTGGGGGATCCCCCCAAATTCCATATCAGGCCCTTCAGGTCTGGTATGGATATTAAGGGGAACCCCGCGTAATTTAAAAAAGAAATGGCGTGGGATTCCCGGATTGGCGTGGATTTTAAGGGGAATTCTGCGCCAAAATAAAAACAAAATGGCGTGGGGTTCCCCCAAAAATCCATACCAGATCCTTATACGAGCACGCAACCTGGCAGGCCGCAGGATAGAGCGCCCCCCCTCCTGAACCGTACCAGGCCACATGCCTTCAACATGGGGAGGGTGCTTTGGGGGTCTGTGACCCCTCAAAGCACCTTGTCCTCATGTTGATGGGGACAAGGGCCTCATCCCCACAACCCTTGCCCGGTGGTTGTGGGGGTCTGCGGGTGGGGGGCTTATCGTAATCTTGAAGCCCCCTTTAACAAAGGGGACCCCCAGATTCTGCCCCCCCATGTGAATTGGTAACGGGGTACATTGTACCTCTACCATTTCACAAAAAGAAGTGTCAAAAAAGGTAAAAAAAACACAGACAGCTTGGGAAAAGTCCTTTAATAAGAAATAAAAAAATAAATTCCAGCAATGTACATCCTTCCACGACCCGGACCCGCGCTACCCACCACTACCCACCGCTACGAACGATACAGCCTCCTCCATAGAAGGCTCCCAGGCGAATGACGTGTGAGCCGTGACGTGACGAGTGACCCTGCCCCGTTCTGACGTAACAGAGTTTCCGGCGGCTTCCCCGTGGTGTCACAGGGGCCCCTGCCCCCTCTGGCACGTCACGGGAAACCCCATGACGCGGGGTTTCCCGCATCATACCAGACCCAAAGGGAATGGTAATGGACTGGGGGGGGGGGGGGCCTGTAATTTTTTTCAATTACTTTTCTCTGTATTGCCGGGAGTAGTTTTAAATTACTTTTTTTCCTTCAGAAATTACACTTTGTGCAGAGACAGTTGTAAACACGGGAAACATGCGCTACTTTACATGCATACTTTAGACACCCCCCAGGTACGAAATTTAAAGGAATATTTCACTTTTATTGTTTCACTTTAAGCATTATTAAAATCACTGCTCCCGAAAAAACTGCAGTTTTTAAAACTTTTTTTTGCATTGATACATGTCCCCTGGGGCAGGACCCGGGTCCCCAAACACTTTTTATGACAATAACTTGCATATTAACCTTTAAAATTAACACTTTTGATTTCTCCCATAGACTTTTTGAATTTGCCGCGAACACCCCAAATTGTTCGCTGTTCGCCTCGACTCGAACATAAAGCTCATCCCTAGTGATAGTACTTATTCAGTAGTCATATAATGGTTGCAATAGGGAACTGGACTCTAAAAAGTCAATCTGTGACTCAATATCGAGGAGAATCCATATTACCGTAGCACCACATTTGATACAATCATAAAATCACACGCGTCAGTATATTTGTTTGGAAGATACACAGGATCCAAAAGCTTGAGCCCTTTAAAAAGCCTCTCAGTGCTGTCAAAAGAGGGCATTGGTAGCTCAAAGGAAAATGCCCTTACTCCAGTCAAAATTGAAAATAAGGCTTTGAGGTGAACACAGAAAACACATACTAAATGCTTAGAGTTTTAGTTTTTCATCTTTGGATTGGTAGCCCAACGATCCATCCCACTCTATTTTGTAGATTACCTGATTTGGGAAAACATTTTACTTACCATTATGTAATTTTAGAGAGGTATTTCTAAACACACCCTCTTTAGTTATCTTGTTCTCCATTGGGCTCAGTTCACATAGGTGAGATGTCAGACATCACATGTAATTCGCACCGCACTGCTGTGCAAATCACATGCGATGTCTGTGTGATGCAAATTCAGCTATACATTTTGTATGGCTGAATTCGCATTGCATTTGGACCAAAGTCGTGCAGGACCCTTTTTTTGGTCCGCACCAGAATCGGATCGCATGGGTGTCCACACCCATGTGATCGGATTCCTGTCCGAATGGACAGTTCACACTGCGATATGGAAACTGATCTGGGGGTGTCATTAACTTTGTATTGACACCCACAGTGGTTCACATAGGGCAATGTGAACTGCCTGCGAGTTGTATGCGATGTGGAAACCCGCACTGGATTTGCACGGCTTCTCGCATCGCAGCAGTGTGAACGGAGCCCAACACACTGGAAACTTGATGTATCCAATTATTAGTGCTAAGTTTCGTTGAATTCCTTCAACACTCCATCAAATTCAAACCTGCCTTGGAAGGTAAAAATGACTATGTTAGTAAAGTAAGGCTGGCCATAGATTACTATTTTTATTAAAAACAAAAAACAAATGGGTTCCCCCATCCACACAAGCAAGGTTGATAAGGGAATACTCCCCAATGTGCTATTGTAGTTTGACAGCAGGGACTCCATTGTCAGAATTAGTGATGAGCCGAACACCCCCGGGTTCGGTTCGCACCAGAACCCGCGAACGGACCGAAAGTTCGCAAGAACTTTAGAACCCTATTAAATACAATGGATGCGAACGTTCGGATTCTAAAGTGCTAATTATAACGACTATTATGCATGTTATTGTCCTAAAAAGGGTTTGGGAACCCGGGTTCTGCACCAGGGGACATGTATCAATGCAAAAAGAAGTTTTAAAAACGGCTGTTTTTCTGGAGCAGTCATTTTAATGATGCATAAAGTGAAAAAAAAAAGTCAAATATTCCTTTAAATATCGCACCTGGGGGGTGTCTAAAGTATGCCTGTGAAGTGCCACGTGTTTCCCGTGTTTAGAACTGTCCCTGCACAAAATTACATTTCTAAAGGAAAAAAAGCCATTTAAAACTGCTTGCGGCTTTAATGTAATGTCTGGTCCCGGTAATATGGATGAAAATCTTTAAGAAAAATGGCATAGCTACCCCATCACACACCCCCCCTACCCCAGCCCATTACCAGCCCCTTTGGGTCTTGTATGGATATTAAGGGGAACCCCGCACACAAAATAAAAAAGGCCCTATATACTCTGAACAGCCGTATACAGGCGGTGCATACAAGACAGGGACTGTAGGTTTGTTCTTATGTAGAATCTGTTTGTAATTTTGAACAGGTACATTGTTTAAGTGTAGCTCCAGGCAAAAAATCTATTTTTAAGCTTTTTGGAAAACATAGGGAAGGGTTATCACCCCTGTAACATTTGTTTTGCTGTCTGTGCAGTGTGCACCTGTTCAGAACAGTTCACCTCACTTTCCGTCCTAATGACAAATGTTTTTTGAAAATTTGGGTTTTTTATTGAAACAAGAATTGGTGATAAAGCATCAGTGGAGAGGAGACACTTTTTTCCCATATTAACTCTTACAGGAGAGAATTTGCCTTCCTAGGGGTAGATTTCCTCTCACTTCCTGTTGTATCCTTCCGTTTGCAAGGAGGAGTCGTTTGTAAGTTGGATGTTTGAAAGTAGGGGCCTGCCGTATATACTCAGCTGAAATTTGCCCCTTACATGTTGGTGTTGCCACAACACTGTGAGCCCTCACAGTTACTCTTGGTGGGCACATGAATGGGCCCTGCTGTGAATTATTAGATCAAGAATTGTAATTGCATGCCCCTGTTGAACAGGGGCTGAAAAATTGGGCCTTGGTGGTGGTGGTGGTGTTGACACAACACTGTAAGGCCTCACAGTTAGTCTTGGTGGGTGCAGGAATGGGCCCTGCTGTGAATTATTAGATCAAGAATTGTAATTACATGCCCCTGTTAAACAGGGGCAGAAAAATTGGGCCTTAGGCACTGGTGCCACAACACTGCAACCCCTCACAGATACTGTACTTGGAGCACAGCAATGAGCCCTGTTGCAAAGTATTGCATCAAAAATTGTAAATACACGCCCCTGTTAAACAGGGGCTGAAAAATTGGGCCTTTGGTGGTGGTGGTGGTGTTGACACAACACTGTAAGGCCTCACAGTTAGTCTTGGTGGGTGCAGGAATGGGCCCTGCTGTGAATTATTAGATCAAGAATTGTAATTACATGCCCCTGTTAAACAGGGGCAGAAAAATTGGGCCTTAGACACTGGTGCCAGAACACTGCAATCCCTCACAGATACTGTACTTGGAGCACAGCAATGAGCCCTGTTGCAAAGTATTGCATCAAAAATTGTAATTACACGCCCCTGTTGAACAGGGGCTGAAAAATTGGGCCTTAGCCACTGGTGCTGGTGCCACGACACTGCAACCTCTCCCAGATACTCTATTTGGAGTGCAGGAATGAGCCCTGCTGCAAAGCATTGCATAAATTTTTTTAATTACATGCCCCTGTTAAACAGGGGCATAAAAATTGGGCCTTAGGCACTGGTGCCACAACACTGCAACCCCTCACAGATACTGTACTTGGAGCACAGCAATGAGCCCTGTTGCAAAGTATTGTATCAAAAATTGTAATTACACGCCCCTGTTAAACAGGGGCTGAAAAATTGGGCCTTAGCCACTGGTGCTGGTGCCACGACACTGCAACCACTCCCAGATACTCTAGTTGGAGTGCAGGAATGAGCCCTGCAGCAAAGCATTGCATAAAAAATTGTAATAACACACCCCTGTTAAACAGGGGCTGAAAAATTGGGCCTTAGCCACTGGTGGCGGCACCCAGAAACAAAAATGTTCTTCCAAGCTATCATCGTCAATCGGATCATTGAGGAGGAGGAGGATAGTCAGTCAACATAACAGGACAGTCTCTCAGCATCAGCATCAGTCTTGAAGGGATGTGACATTTGAAAATAAATTAGTCTGTTATATCAGCTTCAGGTGTTTGGTAGCTGGTGGTGATCCAAGACTGGTTCATCTTTATGAAGGTCAGTCGATCAACAGAGTCGGTGGACAGGCGCACCCTGTGATCCGTGACAAATCCTCCAGCAGCACTGAATGTGCGTTCTGAAGGAACGCTGGATGCAGGACAGGCCAGTAGCTCAATTGCATACTGTGCAAGCTCTGGCCAGTGATCCATCCTCAAGACCCAGTAAGCCAGAGGATTTTCGGTGGGGAAGGTGTCCAAGTCTGACCTTGCTCCTAGGTATTCCTGCACCATGTATATCAGACGCTGGCGATGGTTGCTGGAACCGATCATACCTTGGGGCTGCGGACTAAAGAATTGTCTGAACGCTTCGGTCAGACGGCCACCTTTCCCACCGCTCCTTCTTTGACTGACCGAAGCCTCAGCAACTCATTGTCCAGGACCAGGAGTTTGTAACCTCCCAGTCTCTGGGAACGCGTTGCACAGACCTTTCTGCAAGGCCTCCCGGAGTTGTCTCATCCTCTGCTCCCTCTGCGACGGTAAGATAAGGTCCGCAACCTTACCCTTGTACCGTGGATCAAGGAGAGTGGCCAGCCAGTAATGGTCCCTCTCCTTGATCCGAAGAATACGAGGATCCTTCCGCAGACTTTGCAGGATCAGGGAGGCCATGCAGCGCAGGTTAGCTGACACATTCGGTCTGGATTCCTCTGGGTCACTGAGGACAACATGATCCGCAGCCACCTCCTCCCAGCCATGTACAAGTCCACTGGTTTCTTGGGACTGTAAATCATCCCTAAAAGACTGCTGCTGATGATGCTGAGTGCCAGGCTCCACCTCCATGCTGACACAATCCTCCTCCTCCTCCTCCTCCTCTTCTTCCTGTGCGATGGGTGGGACAGAAGGAACACTGTCTGGGTAAAGGGGGCCTTGAGAGGCAAGGAAGTCCTCCTCTTCCTGCCTCTGTTCTGCCTCAAGTGCCCTGTCCATTATTCCACGCAGCGTATGTTCCAACAGGTGGACAAGAGGTACAGTGTCACTGATGCATGCACTGTCACTGCTCACCATCCTCGTGGCCTCCTCAAATGGTGCCAGGACAGTGCATGCATCCCTGATCATGCCCCACTGGCGTGGTGAAAAAAACCTGAGCTCCCCTGACCCTGTCCTGGTGCCGTAGTCGCACAGGTACTCATTGATGGCCCTCTGCTGCGTGTGCAGCCGCTGCAGCATGGCCAACGTTGAGTTCCACCTGGTGGGCATGTCACATATAAGGCGGTTCTTGGGCAGGTTCAACTCCTTTTGCAGCTCAGCCAGGCGAGCACTGGCATTATAAGATCTGCGGAAATGCACACAGACTTTCCTGGCCTGCCTCAGGACATCCTGTAAGCCCGGGTACCTGCCCAAGAACCGCTGCACCACCAGGTTAAGGACGTGAGCCACACAGGGCACATGGGTTAGTTGTCCCTGTCGGAGAGCGGGGAGGAGGTTGGTGCCATTGTCGCAAACTACCATTCCTGGCTTAAGCTGGCGTGGCGTCAACCACCTCTCGGCCTGCCCCTGCAGAGCGGACAGAACCTCTGCCCCAGTGTGGCTCCTGTCCCCCAAACACACCAGCGCAAGCACGGCATGGCATATTTTTGCCTGCGTACTTGCGTAGCCCCTTGAACGCCTACGGAGCACCGCTGGTTCCGAGGACAAAGCACAGGAAGAGGCCACGGAGGAAGAAGAAGAGGAGGGGGTGGAGGACAGAGGTGTGTCACAACCAGTAGTAGCATTTTGGAGGCGTGGCGGTGGAACAACCTCCAACACTACTGCACCTTGTCCTGCATCCTTCCCAGCTGCCAAAAGAGTGACCCAATGGGCCGTGAAAGAAAGGTAACGTCCCTGTCCATGCCTGCTGGACCATGAGTCAGCGGTAATATGCACCTTACCGCTGACCGCCCTGTCCAGCGAGGCCAAGACATTGCCTTCCACATGCCGGTAGAGAGCCGGAATCGCCTTCCGTGAGAAAAAGTGGCGTTTGGGAACCTGCCATTGAGGAACCGCACATTGCACAAACTCACGGAAGGGGGCCGAGTCTACCAACTAAAAAGGCAGCAGTTGAAGCGCTAGCAATTTAGCCAAGCTAGCATTTAACCGCTGGGCATGTGGATGGCTGGGAGTGAACTTCTTTCGACGGTCCAGCAGCTGGGGCAGGGAAATTTGCCTGCTAGAATCGGACGTCGGTGTACTGCTAGCAGAGTGCCCGCAAGTACTTGGCTGTGACACACCTAATTCTACACCTTCATTCCTCTCAGAGCAGGTTTCAGAGAGGACTGAAGGTATAGTGGGGTTGGAGATCCCGGCTGATGCGGTGCAAGAAGAGGTCAGCTTTGTTCTTTGGTGTGGGTCTTTAAGGTAGGCTTGCCAATGAGCTGCATGGCAGGTCAACATATGTCTGGTCAAGCATGTGGTGCCCAAGCGGGTGATGTTTTGGCCACGCGATATACACCTGAGACATATGTTGCAAACAGCAGCTGTGCGATCTGATGCACTCGACTCAAAAAAGGCCCACACCAAAGAACTTTTTGAATAACGGGCAGAGGCAGCGCCCTGCACAGGCGGAGCTCTGCGGTGTGATTCCGTCGGTGTGCTGCCCTTACGCTGGCCCCCCGAGGGCATCCTGCCTCGTTGGAGATGTGCCTCCTCCTCATCTTCCTCCTCCTCCTCCTCCTCACTCCTATTAGGCACCCACGTGGAGTCAGTGACCTCATCATCTCCTCCCTCCTCATCACTGGAGCCAATCTGGCAGTATGCTGCAGCTGCTGGAACATGACTGCCAGATTGGTGTCCTTCTTGAGCATCCCCTCTCTCTGCTCTCACGCTACTGCCTTCCTCTAGCTGGGTATCATCATCAGACCCTTCGAAACGCTGGGCATCCTCCTGGAGCATGTACCCAACACTGTGCTCAAACAGTTCGGGGGACTCCTCAGGAGGACATGGTTGGTCTAGTGAAGGAGTGACTGATGATGACATTGATACCAGGGAAGAGGACGCTTTGGCAGCTGCTTTGCCAGTACCCTGAGCCTGGGTGAGAGAGGATGAGGAGGATGAGGAGGGCTTGGTCATCCACTCTACCAAGTCTTCGGCATGATGCGGCTCAACACGTCCAGCTGCCGAAAAGAAGGACAAGCGTGTCCCATGGCCAAGTGCTGATGGCGATGCACCGCGTCCACGACCAGCACTGTTGTCTCTAGACACAGAGCCTGCTTGCCCTCTTTTATTGGCTCCTGACTGTCTGCCTCTCCTTGTTTGCCTTCCAGACATTCTAATGGCCTGCAGGGAAATGGGAAAAGCAGCAATACAAGCTAAGTTAAGGTGTAATAAGGTCAGGAGGCACACTCCGCCCGCTGTAAGTGCCGCAAAATCCTGTTGGTGTAACACACCAGGAAAAAGCAGCAATACAGGCTAAGTTAAAGTGTAATATGGTCAGGAGGCACACTCCGCCCGCTGTAAGTGCCGCAAAATCCTGTTGGTGTAACACACCAGGAAAAAGCAGCAATACAGGCTAAGTTAAGGTGTAATATAGTCAGGAGGCACACTCCGCGCGCTGTAAGTGCCGCAAAATCCTGTTGGTGTAACACACCAGGAAAAAGCAGCAATACAGGCTAAGTTAAGGTGTAATATGGTCAGGAGGTACACTCCGCCCGCTGTAAGTGCCGCAAAATCCTGTTGGTGTAACACACCAGGAAAAAGCAGCAATACAGGCTAAGTTAAGGTGTAATATGGTCAGGAGGCACACTCCGCCTGCTGTAAGTGCCGCAAAATCCTGTTGGTGTAACACACCAGGAAAAAGCAGCAATACAGGCTAAGTTAAGGTGTAATATGGTCAGGAGGTAAACTCCGCCCGCTGTAAGTGCCGCAAAATCCTGTTGGTGTAACACACCAGGAAAAAGCAGCAATACAGGCTAAGTTAAGGTGTAATATGGTCAGGAGGCACACTCCGCCCGCTGTAAGTGCCGCAAAATCCTGTTGGTGTAACACACCAGGAAAAAGCAGCAATACAGGCTAAGTTAAGGTGTAATATGGTCAGGAGGTACACTCCGCCCGCTGTAAGTGCCGCAAAATCCTGTTGGTGTAACACACCAGGAAAAAGCAGCAATACAGGCTAAGTTAAGGTGTAATATGGTCAGGAGGCACACTCCGCCCGCTGTAAGTGCCGCAAAATCCTCTTGGTGTAACACACCAGGAAAAAGCAGCAATACAGGCTAAGTTAAGGTGTAATATGGTCAGGAGGTACACTCCGCCCGCTGTAAGTGCCGCAAAATCCTGTTGGTGTAACACACCAGGAAAAAGCAGCAATACAGGCTAAGTTAAGGTGTAATATGGTCAGGAGGTACACTCCGCCCGCTGTAAGTGCCGCAAAATCCTGTTGGTGTAACACACCAGGAAAAAGCAGCAATACAGGCTAAGTTAAGGTGTAATATGGTCAGGAGGCACACTCCGCCCGCTGTAAGTGCCCCAAAATCCTGTTGGTGTAACACACCAGGAAAAAGCAGCAATACAGGCTAAGTTAAGGTGTAATATGGTCAGGAGGCACACTCCGCCCGCTGTAAGTGCCGCAAAATGCTGTTGGTGTAACACACCAGGAAAAAGCAGCAATACAGGCTAAGTTAAGGTGTAATATGGTCAGGAGGTACACTCCGCCCGCTGTAAGTGCCGCAAAATCCTGTTGGTGTAACACACCAGGAAAAAGCAGCAATACAGGCTAAGTTAAGGTGTAATATGGTCAGGAGGCACACTCCGCCAGCTGTAAGTGCCGCAAAATCCTGTTGGTGTAACACACCAGGAAAAAGCAGCAATACAGGCTAAGTTAAGGTGTAATATGGTCAGGAGGTACACTCTGCCCGCTGTAAGTGCCGCAAAATCCTCTTGGTGTAACACACCAGGAAAAAGCAGCAATACAGGCTAAGTTAAGGTGTAATATGGTCAGAAGGCACACTCCGCCCGCTGTAAGTGCCACAAAATCCTGTTGGTGTAACACACCAGGAAAAAGCAGCAATACAGGCTAAGTTAAGGTGTAATATGGTCAGGAGGCACACTCCGCCCGCTGTAAGTGCCGCAAAATCCTCTTGGTGTAACACACCAGGAAAAAGCAGCAATACAGGCTAAGTTAAGGTGTAATATGGCCAGGAGGTACACTCCGCCCGCTGTAAGTGCCGCAAAATCCTGTTGGTGTAACACACCAGGAAAAAGCAGCAATACAGGCTAAGTTAAGGTGTAATATGGTCAGGAGGCACACTCCGCCCGCTGTAAGTGCCGCAAAATCCTGTTGGTGTAACACACCAGGAAAAAGCAGCAATACAGGCTAAGTTAAGGTGTAATATGGTCAGGAGGCACACTCCGCCCGCTGTAAGTGCCGCAAAATCCTGTTGGTGTAACACACCAGGAAAAAGCAGCAATACAGGCTAAGTTAAGGTGTAATATGGTCAGGAGGTACACTCCGCCCGCTGTAAGTGCCGCAAAATCCTGTTGGTGTAACACACCAGGAAAAAGCAGCAATACAGGCTAAGTTAAGGTGTAATATGGTCAGGAGGCACACTCCGCCCGCTGTAAGTGCCGCAAAATCCTGTTGGTCTAACACACCAGGAAAAAGCAGCAATACAGGCTAAGTTAAGGTGTAATATGGTCAGGAGGCACACTCCGCCCGCTGTAAGTGCCGCAAAATGCTGTTGGTATAACACACCAGGAAAAAGCAGCAATACAGGCTAAGTTAAGGTGTAATATGGTCAGGAGGTACACTCCGCCCGCTGTAAGTGCCGCAAAATCCTGTTGGTGTAACACACCAGGAAAAAGCAGCAATACAGGCTAAGTTAAGGTGTAATATGGTCAGGAGGCACACTCCGCCAGCTATAAGTGCCGCAAAATCCTGTTGGTGTAACACACCAGGAAAAAGCAGCAATACAGGCTAAGTTAAGGTGTAATATGGTCAGGAGGTACACTCTGCCCGCTGTAAGTGCCGCAAAATCCTCTTGGTGTAACACACCAGGAAAAAGCAGCAATACAGGCTAAGTTAAGGTGTAATATGGTCAGAAGGCACACTCCGCCCGCTGTAAGTGCCGCAAAATCCTGTTGGTGTAACACACCAGGAAAAAGCAGCAATACAGGCTAAGTTAAGGTGTAATATGGTCAGGAGGCACACTCCGCCCGCTGTAAGTGCCGCAAAATCCTGTTGGTGTAACACACCAGGAAAAGCAGCAATACGGGCTAACTTCAGGTGTATAATGTGCAGGAGGCTTAGCAACAATGACACTGACACTGTCCCCTGCCTATCCTTCTCTCTCCCTGCACACAAGGTTTATCAGAGTATATGACACTGACACTCTCCCTGCCTATCCTTCTCTCTCCCTGCACACAAGGTTTAGCAAAGAATATGACACTGACACTGTCCCCTGCCTATCCTTCTCTCTCCCTGCACACAAGGTTTATCAAAGTATATGACACTGACACTCTCCCTGCCTATCCTTCTCTCTCCCTACACACAAGGTTTAGCAAAGAATATGACACTGACACTCTCCCTGCCTATCCTTCTCTGTCCCTACACACAAGGTTTAGCAAAGAATTGATTTGACAAGATTTGACACTGTCCCTGCCTATCCTTCAGGCTGGCAGGCAGGCAGGCTGGCGGCCTTTTATAGTGTGGGGCGTGTACTAAACCCCCTCAGCTATAATTGGCCACAGGCATCCTGCCTGTGGCCAATCATTGCTCTCCTCGCTGCCTGCGCTATGATTGGCCAAGCATGCAGGGTCACAGTGCATGCTTGGCCAATCACAGCGCCGGGATTACACTGCGATGGCGCAGTGTATTGTGGGCCGTTCACGTCACTCGAATTTGGCGCGAACGGCCCAAATCGTTCGTTGTTCGCCGAACGCGCGAACAGCCGATGTTCGAGTCGAACCTATGTTCGACTCGAACATCGAGCTCATCCCTAGTCAGAATACACTGATCAGTCATGTAGCCAATTGGCTGCAGTCTGTCAATCAAATGAACATTTTCCAACAATCCTGTTTGAGAGAAACAAATCAGTAGTAAACATGTGAAGAACAAAACAAATTGTTTTGTTTTATTTCAGATGGTTTTGTTAAGTTAAAAAAAAAAAGTGTTGGTTACATTCATTATGTTAGAATCATTTGTTTTAGCAATTCATTTTGTTTCATTTTATTGTTTTCAATTCAATTAGAATTTTCTGTCCGTGTTCGAAACTAATTTGAATTTGATTCTAATCAATATCAATTTGAATTGAATATCCAAAAATTAATTAGGTACTATTTGTTCATGGACTGTTTAAATATTTGTGATTTTATCAGATAAAAATACTAGGGCTGTGGAAATTAACTATTAATTCCTCGATTAATCGATTAATTTTTTGGATCGACCAGAATTCTTTTGATCGGTACTCGCCTCTCTGCCGGCTTCCGGGTCTTCAGGGAGATCCGTCCGAGATCCGGTGACGTCACGGACACCAGGGGGGCTTGCCGTGTCCATCTGAAGGGCTCCTTTGCTGTGCCTTCATATCTGCATGCCGGCGGGACCTTACTATCTGCCACATGCAAGGGCTGTTACACTTCCCTCTATCACTTCTCTCTATTAGTGATGAGCCGAACACCCCCGGGTTCGGTTCGCACCAGAACCCGCGAACGGACCGAAAGTTCGAACGAACATTAGAACCCTATTAAATACAATGGATGCGAACGTTCGAATTCTAAAGTGCTAATTATAACAACTATTATGCATGTTATTGTCCTAAAAAGGGTTTGGGAACCCGGGTTCTGCACCAGGGGACATGTATCAATGCAAAAATAAGTTTTAAAAACGGTCGTTTTCCGGGAGCAGTCATTTTAATGATGCATAAAGTGAAAAAAAAAAAGTCAAATATTCCTTTAAATATCGTACCTGGGGGGTGTCTAAAGTATGCCTGTGAAGTGCCACGTGTTTCCCGTGTTTAGAACTGTCCCTGCACAAAATGACACTTCTAAAGGAAAAAAAAGCCATTTAAAACTGCTTGCGGCTTTAATGTAATGTCTGGTCCCGGTAATATGGATGAAAATCTTTAAGAAAAATGGCATAGCTACCCCATGACCCCCCCCCCTACCCCAGCCCATTACCAGCCCCTTTGGGTCTTGTATGGATATTAAGGGGAACCCCGCACATAAAATAAAAAAGGCCCTATATACTCTGAACAGCCGTATACAGGCGGTGCATACAAGACAGGGACTGTAGGTTTGTTCTTATGTAGAATCTGTTTGTAATTTTGAACAGGTACATTGTTGAAGTGTAGCTCCAGACCAAAAATCTATTTTTAAACTTTTTGGAAAACATAGGTAAGGGTTATCACCCCTGTAACATTTGTTTTGCTGTCTGTGCCCCTGTTCAGAACATTTCACCTCACTTTCCGTCCTAATGACAACTGTTTTTGAAATGTGGTGTTTTTCTTGAAACAAGGATTGCTGATAAAGCATCAGTACAGAGGAGACACCTTTCTCCCATATTTATTCTTACAGGAGAGAATTTTCCTTCCTAGTGGTAGATTTCCTCTCACTTCCTGTTGTCTTCTTGCGTTTGCAAGTAGGAGTCGTTTGTAAGTTGGATGTTTGAAAGTAGGGACCTGCCGTATATACTCTGCAGAAATAGGCCCCTTAGTTGTTGGTGTTGGCACAACACTGTAAGCACTCACAGTTACTCTTGGTTGGTGCTGGAACGCCCTGCTGTCAACTATTATATCAGGAATTTTAATTACATATAATTGTTGAACAGTGGTAGTAAAAATTGGGCCTTTGATGGTGGTGCTGGTGCCACAACACTGTAAGCCCTGACAGTTACTCTTGGTGGGTGCAGCAATGGGCCCTGCTGTGAATTATTAGATCAAGAATTGTAATTACATGCCCCTGTTGAACAGGGGCTGAAAAATTGGGCCTTAGGCACTGGTGGCACAACACTGCAACCCTTCACAGATACTGTACTTGGAGCACAGCAATGAGCCCTGTTGCAAAGTATTGCTTCAAAAATTGTAATGACACGCCCCTGTTAAACAGGGGCTGAAAAATTGGGCCTTAGGCACTGGTGGCACAACACTGCAACTCCTCACAGATACTGTACTTGGAGCACAGCAATGAGCCCTGTTGCAAAGTATTGCTTCAAAAATTGTAATTACACGCCACTGTTAAACAGGGGCTGAAAAATTGGGCGTTAGGCACTGGTGGCGGCACCCATAAACAAAAATGATCTTCCAAGCTATCATCATCAATCGTATCATTGAGGACTCGGAGGAGGAGGATAGGCAGTCAACATAACAGCACAGGCACTCAGCATCAGCATCAGTCTTGAAGGGATGTGACATTTTAAAATCAATTAGTCTGTTATATCAGCATCAGGTGTGTGGTAGCTGGTGGTGATCCAAGACTGGTTCATCTTGATGAAAGTCAGTCGATCAACCGAGTCGGTGGACAGGCGCACCCTGTGATCCGTGACAAATCCTCCAGCAGCACTGAATGTGCGTTCCGAAAGAACGCTGGATGCAGGACAGGCCAGTAGCTCAATTGCATACTGTGCAAGCTCTGGCCAGTGATCCATCCTCAAGACCCAGTAAGCCAGAGGATTTTCGGTGGGGAAGGTGTCCAAGTCTGACCTTGCCCCTAGATATTCCTGCACCATGTTTATCAGACGCTGGCGATGGTTGCTGGAACCGATCATACTTTGGGGCTGCGGACTAAAGAATTGTCTGAACGCATCGGTCAGACGGCCACCTTCCCCACCGCTCCTTCTTTGACTGGCCGAAGCCTCAGCAACTCGTTGTCCAGGACCAGGAGTTTGCAACCTCCCAGTCTCTGGGAACGCGTTGCACAGACCTTTCTGCAAGGCCTCCCGGAGTTGTCTCATCCTCTGCTCCCTCTGCGACGGTAACATAAGGTCCGCAACCTTACCCTTGTACCGTGGATCAAGGAGAGTGGCCAGCCAGTAATGGTCCCTCTCCTTGATCCGAAGAATACGAGGATCCTTCCGCAGACTTTGCAGGATCAGGGAGGCCATGCAGCGTAGGTTTGCTGAGGCATTCGCTCCGGAGTCCTCTGGGTCACTAAGGACGACATGATCCGCAGCCACCTCCTCCCAGCCACGTACAAGTCCACTGGTTTCTTGGGACTGTAAATCATCCCTAAAAGACTGCTGCTGATGATGCTGAGTGCCAGCCTCCACCTCCATGCTGACACAATCCTCCTCCTCCTCCTCCTCCTCCTCCTCCTCCTCTTCCTGTGCGATGGGTGGGACAGAAGGAACACTGTCTGGGTAAAGGGGGCCTTGAGAGGCAAGGAAGTCCTCCTCTTCCTGCCTCTGTTCTGCCTCAAGTGCCCTGTCCATTATTCCACGCAGCGTGTGCTCCAACAGGTGGACAAGAGGTACAGTGTCACTGATGCATGCACTGTCACTGCTCACCATCCTCGTGGCCTCCTCAAATGGTGCCAGGACAGTGCATGCATCCCTGATCATGCCCCACTGGCGTGGAGAAAAAAAACCAAGCTCCCCTGACCCTGTCCTGGTGCCGTAGTCGCACAGGTACTCATTGATGGCCCTCTGCTGCGTGTGCAGCCGCTGCAGCATGGCCAACGTTGAGTTCCACCTGGTGGGCATGTCACATATAAGGCGGTTCTTGGGCAGGTTCAACTCCTTTTGCAGCTCAGCCAGGCGAGCACTGGCATTATAAGATCTGCGGAAATGCACACAGACTTTCCTGGCCTGCCTCAGGACATCCTGTAAGCCCGGGTACCTGCCCAAGAACCGCTGCACCACCAGGTTAAGGACGTGAGCCACACAGGGCACATGGGTCAGTTGTCCCTGTCGGAGGGCGGAGAGGAGGTTGGTGCCATTGTCGCAAACCACCATTCCTGGCTTAAGCTGGCGTGGCGTCAACCACCTCTCGGCCTGGCCCTGCAGAGCAGACAGGACCTCTGCCCCAGTGTGGCTTCTGTCCCCCAAACACACCAGCGCAAGCACGGCATGGCATCTTTTTGCCTGCGTACTTGCGTAGCCCCGTGAACGGCTACGGAGCACCGCTGGTTCATAGGACAAACCACAGGAAGAGGCCATGGAGGAAGAAGAAGAGGAGGGGGTGGAGGAGAGAGGTGTGTCACAACCAGTAGTAGCATTTTGGAGGCGTGGCGGTGGGACAACCTCCAACACTACTGCACCTTGTCCTGAATCCTTCCCAGCTGCCAAAAGAGTGACCCAATGGGCCGTGAAAGAAAGGTAACGTCCCTGTCCATGCCTGCTGGACCATGAGTCAGCGGTAATATGCACCTTACCGCTGACCGCCCTGTCCAGCGAGGCCAAGACATTGCCTTCCACATGCCGGTAGAGAGCCGGAATAGCCTTCCGTGAGAAAAAGTGGCGTTTGGGAACCTGCCACTGAGGAACCGCACATTGCACAAACTCACGGAAGGGGGCCGAGTCTACCAACTGAAAAGGCAGCAGTTGAAGCGCTAGCAATTTAGCCAAGCTAGCATTCTACCGCTGGGCATGTGGATGGCTGGGAGTGAACTTCTTTCGACGGTCCAGCAGCTGGGGCAGGGAAATTTGCCTGCTAGAATCGGACGTCGGTGTACTGCTAGCAGAGTGGGCGCAAGTACTTGGCTGTGACACACCTAATTCTACACCTTCATTCCTCTCAGTGCATGTTTCAGAGAGGACTGAAGTTATAGTGGGGTTGGAGATCCCAGCTGATGCGGTGCAAGGAGAGGTCCGCTTTGTTCTTTGGTGTGGGTCTTTGAGGTAGGCTTGCCAACGAGCTGCATGGCAGGTCAACATATGTCTGGTCAGGCATGTGGTACCCAAGCGGCTGATGTTTTGGCCACGCGATATACGCTTGAGACATATGTTGCAAACAGCAGCTGTGCGATCTGATGCACTAGCCTCAAAAAAGGCCCACACCAAAGAACTTTTTGAATGACGGGCAGAGGCAGCGCCCTGCACAGGCGGAGCTCTGCGGTGTGATTCCGTCGGTGTACTGCCCTTACGCTGGCCACCAAAGGGCATCCTGCCTCGTTGGAGATGTGCCTCCTCCTCATCCTCCTCCTCCTCCTCTCTCCTATTAGGCACCCACGTGGAGTCATTGACCTCATCATCCCCTCCCTCCTCATCACTGGAGCCAATCTGGCAGTATGCTGCAGCTGCTGGAACATGACTGCCAGATTGGTGTCCTTCTTGAGCATCCCCTCTGTCTGCTCTCACGCTACTGCCTTCCTCTAGCTGGGTTTCATCATCAGACCCTTCGAAACGCTGGGCATCCTCCTGGAGCATGTACCCAACACTGTGCTGAAACAGTTCGGGGGACTCCTCAGGAGGAGGACATGGTGGGTCTAGGGAAGGAGTGACTGATGATTTGTCTGACATTGATACCAGGGAAGACGACGCTTTGGCAGCTGCTTTTCCAGTACCCTGAGCCTGGGTGAGAGAGGATGAGGAGGAGGAGGAGGGCTTGGTCATCCACTCTACCAAGTCTTCGGCATGATGTGGCTCAACATGTCCAGCTGCCGAAAAGAAGGACAAGCGTGTCCCATGGCCATGTGCTGATGACAATGCACCGCGTCCACGACCAGCACTGTTGCCCCCAGACACAGAGCCTGCTTGCCCTCTTTTATTGCCTCCTGACTGTCTGCCTCTCCTTGTTTGCCTTCCAGACATTCTAATAGATGGCCTGCAGGGAGATGGGAAAAAAGCAATAAGGGCTACCTTCAGGTGTCCTTCTCTGTCCCTTGAAACAAGGACTTTCACAGTGAAAGAAACTGACACTGTCCCTACCTAGAGTTTTCTATCCCTAGAATAAATGTTTTTTTTAATCACAATATAGCACAAGGACAATTCACTCAATGTCTCTCCAGGTCCCTGGAAACAAGGACTTGCAGAGTGAAAGAAACTGACACTGTCCCTACCTAGAGTTTTCTGTCCCTAGAATAAATGTTTTTTTTAAGCACAATATAGCACAAGGAAAATTAACTCACTGTCCTTACAGGTCCCTGGAAACAAGGACTTGCAGAGTGAAAGAAACTGACACTGTCCCTACCTAGAGTTTTCTGTCCCTAGAATAAATGTTTTTTTTAAGCACAATATAGCACAAGGACAATTAACTCACTGTCCTTACAGGTCCCTGGAAACAAGGACTTGCAGAGTGAAAAAAAAAAAACACTCTCCCTACCTAGAGTTTTCTGTCCCTAGAAAAAATGTTTTTTTTAATCACAATATAGCACAAGGACAATTAACTCACTGTCCTTACAGGTCCCTGGAAACAAGGACTTGCAGAGTGAAAGAAAAAAAACACTCTCCCTACCTACAGTTTTCTGTCCCTAGAAAAAATGTTTTTTTTAATCACAATATAGCACAAGGAAAATTAACTCACTGTCCTTACAGGTCCCTGGAAACAAGGACTTGCAGAGTGAAAGAAACTGACACTGTCCCTACCTAGAGTTTTCTGTCCCTAGAATAAATGTTTTTTTTAATCACAATATAGCACAAGGAAAATTAACTCACTGTCCTTACAGGTCCCTGGAAACAAGGACTTGCAGAGTGAAAGAAAAAAAACACTCTCCCTACCTACAGTTTTCTGTCCCTAGAAAAAATGTTTTTTTTAATCACAATATAGCACAAGGAAAATTAACTCACTGTCCTTACAGGTCCCTGGAAACAAGGACTTGCAGAGTGAAAGAAACTGACACTGTCCCTACCTAGAGTTTTCTGTCCCTAGAATAAATGTTTTTTTTAATCACAATATAGCACAAGGAAAATTAACTCACTGTCCTTACAGGTCCCTGGAAACAAGGACTTGCAGAGTGAAAGAAAAAAAACACTCTCCCTACCTACAGTTTTCTGTCCCTAGAAAAAATGTTTTTTTTAATCACAATATAGCACAAGGAAAATTAACTCACTGTCCTTACAGGTCCCTGGAAACAAGGACTTGCAGAGTGAAAGAAACTGACACTGTCCCTACCTAGAGTTTTCTGTCCCTAGAATAAATGTTTTTTTTAATCACAATATAGCACAAGGACAATTCACTCAATGTCTCTCCAGGTCCCTGGAAACAAGGACTTGCAGAGTGAAAGAAACTGACACTGTCCCTACCTAGAGTTTTCTGTCCCTAGAATAAATGTTTTTTTTAAGCACAATATAGCACAAGGACAATTAACTCACTGTCCTTACAGGTCCCTGGAAACAAGGACTTGCAGAGTGAAAAAAAAAAAAAACTCTCCCTACCTAGAGTTTTCTGTCCCTAGAAAAAATGTTTTTTTTAATCACAATATAGCACAAGGACAATTAACTCACTGTCCTTACAGGTCCCTGGAAACAAGGACTTGCAGAGTGAAAGAAAAAAAACACTCTCCCTACCTACAGTTTTCTGTCCCTAGAAAAAATGTTTTTTTTAATCACAATATAGCACAAGGAAAATTAACTCACTGTCCTTACAGGTCCCTGGAAACAAGGACTTGCAGAGTGAAAGAAACTGACACTGTCCCTACCTAGAGTTTTCTGTCCCTAGAATAAATGTTTTTTTTAATCACAATATAGCACAAGGAAAATTAACTCACTGTCCTTACAGGTCCCTGGAAACAAGGACTTGCAGAGTGAAAGAAAAAAAACACTCTCCCTACCTACAGTTTTCTGTCCCTAGAAAAAATGTTTTTTTTAATCACAATATAGCACAAGGAAAATTAACTCACTGTCCTTACAGGTCCCTGGAAACAAGGACTTGCAGAGTGAAAGAAACTGACACTGTCCCTACCTAGAGTTTTCTGTCCCTAGAATAAATGTTTTTTTTAATCACAATATAGCACAAGGACAATTCACTCAATGTCTCTCCAGGTCCCTGGAAACAAGGACTTGCAGAGTGAAAGAAACTGACACTGTCCCTACCTAGAGTTTTCTGTCCCTAGAATAAATGTTTTTTTTAAGCACAATATAGCACAAGGACAATTAACTCACTGTCCTTACAGGTCCCTGGAAACAAGGACTTGCAGAGTGAAAGAAAAAAAACACTCTCCCTACCTACAGTTTTCTGTCCCTAGAAAAAATGTTTTTTTTAATCACAATATAGCACAAGGAAAATTAACTCACTGTCCTTACAGGTCCCTGGAAACAAGGACTTGCAGAGTGAAAGAAACTGACACTGTCCCTACCTAGAGTTTTCTGTCCCTAGAATAAATGTTTTTTTTAATCACAATATAGCACAAGGACAATTCACTCAATGTCTCTCCAGGTCCCTGGAAACAAGGACTTGCAGAGTGAAAGAAACTGACACTGTCCCTACCTAGAGTTTTCTGTCCCTAGAATAAATGTTTTTTTTAAGCACAATATAGCACAAGGACAATTAACTCACTGTCCTTACAGGTCCCTGGAAACAAGGACTTGCAGAGTGAAAAAAAAAAAAAACTCTCCCTACCTAGAGTTTTCTGTCCCTAGAAAAAATGTTTTTTTTAATCACAATATAGCACAAGGACAATTAACTCACTGTCCTTACAGGTCCCTGGAAACAAGGACTTGCAGAGTGAAAGAAAAAAAACACTCTCCCTACCTACAGTTTTCTGTCCCTAGAAAAAATGTTTTTTTTAATCACAATATAGCACAAGGAAAATTAACTCACTGTCCTTACAGGTCCCTGGAAACAAGGACTTGCAGAGTGAAAGAAACTGACACTGTCCCTACCTAGAGTTTTCTGTCCCTAGAATAAATGTTTTTTTTAATCACAATATAGCACAAGGAAAATTAACTCACTGTCCTTACAGGTCCCTGGAAACAAGGACTTGCAGAGTGAAAGAAAAAAAACACTCTCCCTACCTACAGTTTTCTGTCCCTAGAAAAAATGTTTTTTTTAATCACAATATAGCACAAGGAAAATTAACTCACTGTCCTTACAGGTCCCTGGAAACAAGGACTTGCAGAGTGAAAGAAACTGACACTGTCCCTACCTAGAGTTTTCTGTCCCTAGAATAAATGTTTTTTTTAATCACAATATAGCACAAGGACAATTCACTCAATGTCTCTCCAGGTCCCTGGAAACAAGGACTTGCAGAGTGAAAGAAACTGACACTGTCCCTACCTAGAGTTTTCTGTCCCTAGAATAAATGTTTTTTTTAAGCACAATATAGCACAAGGACAATTAACTCACTGTCCTTACAGGTCCCTGGAAACAAGGACTTGCAGAGTGAAAGAAAAAAAACACTCTCCCTACCTACAGTTTTCTGTCCCTAGAAAAAATGTTTTTTTTAATCACAATATAGCACAAGGAAAATTAACTCACTGTCCTTACAGGTCCCTGGAAACAAGGACTTGCAGAGTGAAAGAAAAAAAACACTCTCCCTACCTACAGTTTTCTGTCCCTAGAAAAAATGTTTTTTTTAATCACAATATAGCACAAGGAAAATTAACTCACTGTCCTTACAGGTCCCTGGAAACAAGGACTTGCAGAGTGAAAGAAACTGACACTGTCCCTACCTAGAGTTTTCTGTCCCTAGAATAAATGTTTTTTTTAATCACAATATAGCACAAGGACAATTCACTCAATGTCTCTCCAGGTCCCTGGAAACAAGGACTTGCAGAGTGAAAGAAACTGACACTGTCCCTACCTAGAGTTTTCTGTCCCTAGAATAAATGTTTTTTTTAAGCACAATATAGCACAAGGACAATTAACTCACTGTCCTTACAGGTCCCTGGAAACAAGGACTTGCAGAGTGAAAAAAAAAAAAAACTCTCCCTACCTAGAGTTTTCTGTCCCTAGAAAAAATGTTTTTTTTAATCACAATATAGCACAAGGACAATTAACTCACTGTCCTTACAGGTCCCTGGAAACAAGGACTTGCAGAGTGAAAGAAAAAAAACACTCTCCCTACCTACAGTTTTCTGTCCCTAGAAAAAATGTTTTTTTTAATCACAATATAGCACAAGGAAAATTAACTCACTGTCCTTACAGGTCCCTGGAAACAAGGACTTGCAGAGTGAAAGAAACTGACACTGTCCCTACCTAGAGTTTTCTGTCCCTAGAATAAATGTTTTTTTTAATCACAATATAGCACAAGGAAAATTAACTCACTGTCCTTACAGGTCCCTGGAAACAAGGACTTGCAGAGTGAAAGAAAAAAAACACTCTCCCTACCTACAGTTTTCTGTCCCTAGAAAAAATGTTTTTTTTAATCACAATATAGCACAAGGAAAATTAACTCACTGTCCTTACAGGTCCCTGGAAACAAGGACTTGCAGAGTGAAAGAAACTGACACTGTCCCTACCTAGAGTTTTCTGTCCCTAGAATAAATGTTTTTTTTAATCACAATATAGCACAAGGACAATTCACTCAATGTCTCTCCAGGTCCCTGGAAACAAGGACTTGCAGAGTGAAAGAAACTGACACTGTCCCTACCTAGAGTTTTCTGTCCCTAGAATAAATGTTTTTTTTAAGCACAATATAGCACAAGGACAATTAACTCACTGTCCTTACAGGTCCCTGGAAACAAGGACTTGCAGAGTGAAAGAAAAAAAACACTCTCCCTACCTACAGTTTTCTGTCCCTAGAAAAAATGTTTTTTTTAATCACAATATAGCACAAGGAAAATTAACTCACTGTCCTTACAGGTCCCTGGAAACAAGGACTTGCAGAGTGAAAGAAACTGACACTGTCCCTACCTAGAGTTTTCTGTCCCTAGAATAAATGTTTTTTTTAATCACAATATAGCACAAGGAAAATTAACTCACTGTCCTTACAGGTCCCTGGAAACAAGGACTTGCAGAGTGAAAGAAACTGACACTGTCCCTACCTAGAGTTTTCTGTCCCTAGAATAAATGTTTTTTTTAATCACAATATAGCACAAGGACAATTAACTCACTGTCCTTACAGGTCCCTGGAAACAAGGACTTGCAGAGTGAAAGAAACTGACACTGTCCCTACCTAGAGTTTTCTGTCCCTAGAATAAATGTTTTTTTTAAGCACAATATAGCACAAGGACAATTAACTCACTGTCCTTACAGGTCCCTGGAAACAAGGACTTGCAGAGTGAAAGAAACTGACACTGTCCCTACCTAGAGTTTTCTGTCCCTAGAATAAATGTTTTTTTTAATCACAATATAGCACAAGGAAAATTAACTCACTGTCCTTACAGGTCCCTGGAAACAAGGACTTGCAGAGTGAAAGAAACTGACACTGTCCCTACCTAGAGTTTTCTGTCCCTAGAATAAATGTTTTTTTTAATCACAATATAGCACAAGGACAATTAACTCACTGTCCTTACAGGTCCCTGGAAACAAGGACTTGCAGAGTGAAAGAAACTGACACTGTCCCTACCTAGAGTTTTCTGTCCCTAGAATAAATGTTTTTTTTAAGCACAATATAGCACAAGGACAATTAACTCACTGTCCTTACAGGTCCCTGGAAACAAGGACTTGCAGAGTGAAAGAAACTGACACTGTCCCTACCTAGAGTTTTCTGTCCCTAGAATAAATGTTTTTTTTAAGCACACTATAGCAGAAGCACAAAACACACTGACACTCTCCCTACCTATCCTTCTCTTTCCCTAAACTAAAGGAATCCAGGTTAAGCAAGAAAGAAATAACAGTCACTGTCCCTGCCTATGCTACTCTATCCCTGCTCCGGAACACACTACACTAGGCCGCCGTGCTGGCGGCCTTTTATAGTGTGGGGCGTGTACTAAACACCCTCAGCAATAATTGGCCACAGGCATCCTGCCTGTGGCCAATCATTGCTCTCCTCGCTGCCGGCGCTGTGATTGGCCAAGCATGCGGGGTCACAGTGCATGCTTGGCCAATCACAGCGCCTGGATGACACTGCGATGGCGTAGTGCATTGTGGGCCGTTCGCGTCACTCGAATTTGGCGCGAACGGCCCAAATCGTTCGATCTTCGTCGAACGATCGAACAGCCAATGTTCGAGTCGAACGTATGTTCGACTCGAACACGAAGCTCATCCCTACTCTCTATTAGGGATGAGCTTCGTGTTCGAGTCGAACATACGTTCGACTCGAACATTGGCTGTTCGATCGTTCGACGAAGATCGAACGATTTGGGCCGTTCGCGCCAAATTCGAGTGACGCGAACGGCCCACAATGCACTACGCCATCGCAGTGTCATCCAGGCGCTGTGATTGGCCAAGCATGCACTGTGACCCCGCATGCTTGGCCAATCACAGCGCCGGCAGCGAGGAGAGCAATGATTGGCCACAGGCAGGATGCCTGTGGCCAATTATTGCTGAGGGTGTTTAGTACACGCCCCACACTATAAAAGGCCGCCAGCACGGCGGCCTAGTGTAGTGTGTTCCGGAGCAGGGATAGAGTAGCATAGGCAGGGACAGTGACTGTTATTTCTTTCTTGCTTAACCTGGATTCCTTTAGTTTAGGGAAAGAGAAGGATAGGTAGGGAGAGTGTCAGTGTGTTTTGTGCTTCTGCTATAGTGTGCTTAAAAAAAACATTTATTCTAGGGACAGAAAACTCTAGGTAGGGACAGTGTCAGTTTCTTTCACTCTGCAAGTCCTTGTTTCCAGGGACCTGTAAGGACAGTGAGTTAATTGTCCTTGTGCTATATTGTGCTTAAAAAAAACATTTATTCTAGGGACAGAAAACTCTAGGTAGGGACAGTGTCAGTTTCTTTCACTCTGCAAGTCCTTGTTTCCAGGGACCTGTAAGGACAGTGAGTTAATTGTCCTTGTGCTATATTGTGATTAAAAAAAACATTTATTCTAGGGACAGAAAACTCTAGGTAGGGACAGTGTCAGTTTCTTTCACTCTGCAAGTCCTTGTTTCCAGGGACCTGTAAGGACAGTGAGTTAATTTTCCTTGTGCTATATTGTGATTAAAAAAAACATTTATTCTAGGGACAGAAAACTCTAGGTAGGGACAGTGTCAGTTTCTTTCACTCTGCAAGTCCTTGTTTCCAGGGACCTGTAAGGACAGTGAGTTAATTGTCCTTGTGCTATATTGTGCTTAAAAAAAACATTTATTCTAGGGACAGAAAACTCTAGGTAGGGACAGTGTCAGTTTCTTTCACTCTGCAAGTCCTTGTTTCCAGGGACCTGTAAGGACAGTGAGTTAATTGTCCTTGTGCTATATTGTGATTAAAAAAAACATTTATTCTAGGGACAGAAAACTCTAGGTAGGGACAGTGTCAGTTTCTTTCACTCTGCAAGTCCTTGTTTCCAGGGACCTGTAAGGACAGTGAGTTAATTTTCCTTGTGCTATATTGTGATTAAAAAAAACATTTATTCTAGGGCCAGAAAACTCTAGGTAGGGACAGTGTCAGTTTCTTTCACTCTGCAAGTCCTTGTTTCCAGGGACCTGTAAGGACAGTGAGTTAATTTTCCTTGTGCTATATTGTGATTAAAAAAAACATTTTTTCTAGGGACAGAAAACTGTAGGTAGGGAGAGTGTTTTTTTTCTTTCACTCTGCAAGTCCTTGTTTCCAGGGACCTGTAAGGACAGTGAGTTAATTGTCCTTGTGCTATATTGTGCTTAAAAAAAACATTTATTCTAGGGACAGAAAACTCTAGGTAGGGACAGTGTCAGTTTCTTTCACTCTGCAAGTCCTTGTTTCCAGGGACCTGGAGAGACATTGAGTGAATTGTCCTTGTGCTATATTGTGATTAAAAAAAACATTTATTCTAGGGACAGAAAACTCTAGGTAGGGACAGTGTCAGTTTCTTTCACTCTGCAAGTCCTTGTTTCCAGGGACCTGTAAGGACAGTGAGTTAATTTTCCTTGTGCTATATTGTGATTAAAAAAAACATTTTTTCTAGGGACAGAAAACTGTAGGTAGGGAGAGTGTTTTTTTTCTTTCACTCTGCAAGTCCTTGTTTCCAGGGACCTGTAAGGACAGTGAGTTAATTTTCCTTGTGCTATATTGTGATTAAAAAAAACATTTATTCTAGGGACAGAAAACTCTAGGTAGGGACAGTGTCAGTTTCTTTCACTCTGCAAGTCCTTGTTTCCAGGGACCTGTAAGGACAGTGAGTTAATTTTCCTTGTGCTATATTGTGATTAAAAAAAACATTTTTTCTAGGGACAGAAAACTGTAGGTAGGGAGAGTGTTTTTTTTCTTTCACTCTGCAAGTCCTTGTTTCCAGGGACCTGTAAGGACAGTGAGTTAATTGTCCTTGTGCTATATTGTGATTAAAAAAAACATTTTTTCTAGGGACAGAAAACTCTAGGTAGGGAGAGTTTTTTTTTTTTTTCACTCTGCAAGTCCTTGTTTCCAGGGACCTGTAAGGACAGTGAGTTAATTGTCCTTGTGCTATATTGTGCTTAAAAAAAACATTTATTCTAGGGACAGAAAACTCTAGGTAGGGACAGTGTCAGTTTCTTTCACTCTGCAAGTCCTTGTTTCCAGGGACCTGGAGAGACATTGAGTGAATTGTCCTTGTGCTATATTGTGATTAAAAAAAACATTTATTCTAGGGACAGAAAACTCTAGGTAGGGACAGTGTCAGTTTCTTTCACTCTGCAAGTCCTTGTTTCCAGGGACCTGTAAGGACAGTGAGTTAATTTTCCTTGTGCTATATTGTGATTAAAAAAAACATTTTTTCTAGGGACAGAAAACTGTAGGTAGGGAGAGTGTTTTTTTTCTTTCACTCTGCAAGTCCTTGTTTCCAGGGACCTGTAAGGACAGTGAGTTAATTTTCCTTGTGCTATATTGTGATTAAAAAAAACATTTTTTCTAGGGACAGAAAACTGTAGGTAGGGAGAGTGTTTTTTTTCTTTCACTCTGCAAGTCCTTGTTTCCAGGGACCTGTAAGGACAGTGAGTTAATTGTCCTTGTGCTATATTGTGCTTAAAAAAAACATTTATTCTAGGGACAGAAAACTCTAGGTAGGGACAGTGTCAGTTTCTTTCACTCTGCAAGTCCTTGTTTCCAGGGACCTGGAGAGACATTGAGTGAATTGTCCTTGTGCTATATTGTGATTAAAAAAAACATTTATTCTAGGGACAGAAAACTCTAGGTAGGGACAGTGTCAGTTTCTTTCACTCTGCAAGTCCTTGTTTCCAGGGACCTGTAAGGACAGTGAGTTAATTTTCCTTGTGCTATATTGTGATTAAAAAAAACATTTTTTCTAGGGACAGAAAACTGTAGGTAGGGAGAGTGTTTTTTTTCTTTCACTCTGCAAGTCCTTGTTTCCAGGGACCTGTAAGGACAGTGAGTTAATTTTCCTTGTGCTATATTGTGATTAAAAAAAACATTTATTCTAGGGACAGAAAACTCTAGGTAGGGACAGTGTCAGTTTCTTTCACTCTGCAAGTCCTTGTTTCCAGGGACCTGTAAGGACAGTGAGTTAATTTTCCTTGTGCTATATTGTGATTAAAAAAAACATTTTTTCTAGGGACAGAAAACTGTAGGTAGGGAGAGTGTTTTTTTTCTTTCACTCTGCAAGTCCTTGTTTCCAGGGACCTGTAAGGACAGTGAGTTAATTGTCCTTGTGCTATATTGTGATTAAAAAAAACATTTTTTCTAGGGACAGAAAACTCTAGGTAGGGAGAGTTTTTTTTTTTTTTCACTCTGCAAGTCCTTGTTTCCAGGGACCTGTAAGGACAGTGAGTTAATTGTCCTTGTGCTATATTGTGCTTAAAAAAAACATTTATTCTAGGGACAGAAAACTCTAGGTAGGGACAGTGTCAGTTTCTTTCACTCTGCAAGTCCTTGTTTCCAGGGACCTGGAGAGACATTGAGTGAATTGTCCTTGTGCTATATTGTGATTAAAAAAAACATTTATTCTAGGGACAGAAAACTCTAGGTAGGGACAGTGTCAGTTTCTTTCACTCTGCAAGTCCTTGTTTCCAGGGACCTGTAAGGACAGTGAGTTAATTTTCCTTGTGCTATATTGTGATTAAAAAAAACATTTTTTCTAGGGACAGAAAACTGTAGGTAGGGAGAGTGTTTTTTTTCTTTCACTCTGCAAGTCCTTGTTTCCAGGGACCTGTAAGGACAGTGAGTTAATTGTCCTTGTGCTATATTGTGCTTAAAAAAAACATTTATTCTAGGGACAGAAAACTCTAGGTAGGGACAGTGTCAGTTTCTTTCACTCTGCAAGTCCTTGTTTCCAGGGACCTGGAGAGACATTGAGTGAATTGTCCTTGTGCTATATTGTGATTAAAAAAAACATTTATTCTAGGGACAGAAAACTCTAGGTAGGGACAGTGTCAGTTTCTTTCACTCTGCAAGTCCTTGTTTCCAGGGACCTGTAAGGACAGTGAGTTAATTTTCCTTGTGCTATATTGTGATTAAAAAAAACATTTTTTCTAGGGACAGAAAACTGTAGGTAGGGAGAGTGTTTTTTTTCTTTCACTCTGCAAGTCCTTGTTTCCAGGGACCTGTAAGGACAGTGAGTTAATTTTCCTTGTGCTATATTGTGATTAAAAAAAACATTTATTCTAGGGACAGAAAACTCTAGGTAGGGACAGTGTCAGTTTCTTTCACTCTGCAAGTCCTTGTTTCCAGGGACCTGTAAGGACAGTGAGTTAATTTTCCTTGTGCTATATTGTGATTAAAAAAAACATTTTTTCTAGGGACAGAAAACTGTAGGTAGGGAGAGTGTTTTTTTTCTTTCACTCTGCAAGTCCTTGTTTCCAGGGACCTGTAAGGACAGTGAGTTAATTGTCCTTGTGCTATATTGTGATTAAAAAAAACATTTTTTCTAGGGACAGAAAACTCTAGGTAGGGAGAGTTTTTTTTTTTTTTCACTCTGCAAGTCCTTGTTTCCAGGGACCTGTAAGGACAGTGAGTTAATTGTCCTTGTGCTATATTGTGCTTAAAAAAAACATTTATTCTAGGGACAGAAAACTCTAGGTAGGGACAGTGTCAGTTTCTTTCACTCTGCAAGTCCTTGTTTCCAGGGACCTGGAGAGACATTGAGTGAATTGTCCTTGTGCTATATTGTGATTAAAAAAAACATTTATTCTAGGGACAGAAAACTCTAGGTAGGGACAGTGTCAGTTTCTTTCACTCTGCAAGTCCTTGTTTCCAGGGACCTGTAAGGACAGTGAGTTAATTTTCCTTGTGCTATATTGTGATTAAAAAAAACATTTTTTCTAGGGACAGAAAACTGTAGGTAGGGAGAGTGTTTTTTTTCTTTCACTCTGCAAGTCCTTGTTTCCAGGGACCTGTAAGGACAGTGAGTTAATTTTCCTTGTGCTATATTGTGATTAAAAAAAACATTTATTCTAGGGACAGAAAACTCTAGGTAGGGACAGTGTCAGTTTCTTTCACTCTGCAAGTCCTTGTTTCCAGGGACCTGTAAGGACAGTGAGTTAATTTTCCTTGTGCTATATTGTGATTAAAAAAAACATTTTTTCTAGGGACAGAAAACTGTAGGTAGGGAGAGTGTTTTTTTTCTTTCACTCTGCAAGTCCTTGTTTCCAGGGACCTGTAAGGACAGTGAGTTAATTTTCCTTGTGCTATATTGTGATTAAAAAAAACATTTATTCTAGGGACAGAAAACTCTAGGTAGGGACAGTGTCAGTTTCTTTCACTCTGCAAGTCCTTGTTTCCAGGGACCTGTAAGGACAGTGAGTTAATTTTCCTTGTGCTATATTGTGATTAAAAAAAACATTTTTTCTAGGGACAGAAAACTGTAGGTAGGGAGAGTGTTTTTTTTCTTTCACTCTGCAAGTCCTTGTTTCCAGGGACCTGTAAGGACAGTGAGTTAATTGTCCTTGTGCTATATTGTGATTAAAAAAAACATTTTTTCTAGGGACAGAAAACTCTAGGTAGGGAGAGTGTTTTTTTTTTTTCACTCTGCAAGTCCTTGTTTCCAGGGACCTGTAAGGACAGTGAGTTAATTGTCCTTGTGCTATATTGTGCTTAAAAAAAACATTTATTCTAGGGACAGAAAACTCTAGGTAGGGACAGTGTCAGTTTCTTTCACTCTGCAAGTCCTTGTTTCCAGGGACCTGTAAGGACAGTGAGTTAATTTTCCTTGTGCTATATTGTGCTTAAAAAAAACATTTATTCTAGGGACAGAAAACTCTAGGTAGGGACAGTGTCAGTTTCTTTCACTCTGCAAGTCCTTGTTTCCAGGGACCTGGAGAGACATTGAGTGAATTGTCCTTGTGCTATATTGTGATTAAAAAAAACATTTATTCTAGGGATAGAAAACTCTAGGTAGGGACAGTGTCAGTTTCTTTCACTGTGAAAGTCCTTGTTTCAAGGGACAGAGAAGGACACCTGAAGGTAGCCCTTATTGCTTTTTTCCCATCTCCCTGCAGGCCATCTATTAGAATGTCTGGAAGGCAAACAAGGAGAGGCAGACAGTCAGGAGGCAATAAAAGAGGGCAAGCAGGCTCTGTGTCTGGGGGCAACAGTGCTGGTCGTGGACGCGGTGCATTGTCATCAGCACATGGCCATGGGACACGCTTGTCCTTCTTTTCGGCAGCTGGACATGTTGAGCCACATCATGCCGAAGACTTGGTAGAGTGGATGACCAAGCCCTCCTCCTCCTCCTCATCCTCTCTCACCCAGGCTCAGGGTACTGGAAAAGCAGCTGCCAAAGCGTCGTCTTCCCTGGTATCAATGTCAGACAAATCATCAGTCACTCCTTCCCTAGACCCACCATGTCCTCCTCCTGAGGAGTCCCCCGAACTGTTTCAGCACAGTGTTGGGTACATGCTCCAGGAGGATGCCCAGCGTTTCGAAGGGTCTGATGATGAAACCCAGCTAGAGGAAGGCAGTAGCGTGAGAGCAGACAGAGGGGATGCTCAAGAAGGACACCAATCTGGCAGTCATGTTCCAGCAGCTGCAGCATACTGCCAGATTGGCTCCAGTGATGAGGAGGGAGGGGATGATGAGGTCAATGACTCCACGTGGGTGCCTAATAGGAGAGAGGAGGAGGAGGAGGATGAGGAGGAGGCACATCTCCAACGAGGCAGGATGCCCTTTGGTGGCCAGCGTAAGGGCAGTACACCGACGGAATCACACCGCAGAGCTCCGCCTGTGCAGGGCGCTGCCTCTGCCCGTCATTCAAAAAGTTCTTTGGTGTGGGCCTTTTTTGAGGCTAGTGCATCAGATCGCACAGCTGCTGTTTGCAACATATGTCTCAAGCGTATATCGCGTGGCCAAAACATCAGCCGCTTGGGTACCACATGCCTGACCAGACATATGTTGACCTGCCATGCAGCTCGTTGGCAAGCCTACCTCAAAGACCCACACCAAAGAACAAAGCGGACCTCTCCTTGCACCGCATCAGCTGGGATCTCCAACCCCACTATAACTTCAGTCCTCTCTGAAACATGCACTGAGAGGAATGAAGGTGTAGAATTAGGTGTGTCACAGCCAAGTACTTGCGCCCACTCTGCTAGCAGTACACCGACGTCCGATTCTAGCAGGCAAATTTCCCTGCCCCAGCTGCTGGACCGTCGAAAGAAGTTCACTCCCAGCCATCCACATGCCCAGCGGTAGAATGCTAGCTTGGCTAAATTGCTAGCGCTTCAACTGCTGCCTTTTCAGTTGGTAGACTCGGCCCCCTTCCGTGAGTTTGTGCAATGTGCGGTTCCTCAGTGGCAGGTTCCCAAACGCCACTTTTTCTCACGGAAGGCTATTCCGGCTCTCTACCGGCATGTGGAAGGCAATGTCTTGGCCTCGCTGGACAGGGCGGTCAGCGGTAAGGTGCATATTACCGCTGACTCATGGTCCAGCAGGCATGGACAGGGACGTTACCTTTCTTTCACGGCCCATTGGGTCACTCTTTTGGCAGCTGGGAAGGATTCAGGACAAGGTGCAGTAGTGTTGGAGGTTGTCCCACCGCCACGCCTCCAAAATGCTACTACTGGTTGTGACACACCTCTCTCCTCCACCCCCTCCTCTTCTTCTTCCTCCATGGCCTCTTCCTGTGGTTTGTCCTATGAACCAGCGGTGCTCCGTAGCCGTTCACGGGGCTACGCAAGTACGCAGGCAAAAAGATGCCATGCCGTGCTTGCGCTGGTGTGTTTGGGGGACAGAAGCCACACTGGGGCAGAGGTCCTGTCTGCTCTGCAGGGCCAGGCCGAGAGGTGGTTGACGCCACGCCAGCTTAAGCCAGGAATGGTGGTTTGCGACAATGGCACCAACCTCCTCTCCGCCCTCCGACAGGGACAACTGACCCATGTGCCCTGTGTGGCTCACGTCCTTAACCTGGTGGTGCAGCGGTTCTTGGGCAGGTACCCGGGCTTACAGGATGTCCTGAGGCAGGCCAGGAAAGTCTGTGTGCATTTCCGCAGATCTTATAATGCCAGTGCTCGCCTGGCTGAGCTGCAAAAGGAGTTGAACCTGCCCAAGAACCGCCTTATATGTGACATGCCCACCAGGTGGAACTCAACGTTGGCCATGCTGCAGCGGCTGCACACGCAGCAGAGGGCCATCAATGAGTACCTGTGCGACTACGGCACCAGGACAGGGTCAGGGGAGCTTGGTTTTTTTTCTCCACGCCAGTGGGGCATGATCAGGGATGCATGCACTGTCCTGGCACCATTTGAGGAGGCCACGAGGATGGTGAGCAGTGACAGTGCATGCATCAGTGACACTGTACCTCTTGTCCACCTGTTGGAGCACACGCTGCGTGGAATAATGGACAGGGCACTTGAGGCAGAACAGAGGCAGGAAGAGGAGGACTTCCTTGCCTCTCAAGGCCCCCTTTACCCAGACAGTGTTCCTTCTGTCCCACCCATCGCACAGGAAGAGGAGGAGGAGGAGGAGGAGGAGGAGGATTGTGTCAGCATGGAGGTGGAGGCTGGCACTCAGCATCATCAGCAGCAGTCTTTTAGGGATGATTTACAGTCCCAAGAAACCAGTGGACTTGTACGTGGCTGGGAGGAGGTGGCTGCGGATCATGTCGTCCTTAGTGACCCAGAGGACTCCGGAGCGAATGCCTCAGCAAACCTACGCTGCATGGCCTCCCTGATCCTGCAAAGTCTGCGGAAGGATCCTCGTATTCTTCGGATCAAGGAGAGGGACCATTACTGGCTGGCCACTCTCCTTGATCCACGGTACAAGGGTAAGGTTGCGGACCTTATGTTACCGTCGCAGAGGGAGCAGAGGATGAGACAACTCCGGGAGGCCTTGCAGAAAGGTCTGTGCAACGCGTTCCCAGAGACTGGGAGGTTGCAAACTCCTGGTCCTGGACAACGAGTTGCTGAGGCTTCGGCCAGTCAAAGAAGGAGCGGTGGGGAAGGTGGCCGTCTGACCGATGCGTTCAGACAATTCTTTAGTCCGCAGCCCCAAAGTATGATCGGTTCCAGCAACCATCGCCAGCGTCTGATAAACATGGTGCAGGAATATCTAGGGGCAAGGTCAGACTTGGACACCTTCCCCACCGAAAATCCTCTGGCTTACTGGGTCTTGAGGATGGATCACTGGCCAGAGCTTGCACAGTATGCAATTGAGCTACTGGCCTGTCCTGCATCCAGCGTTCTTTCGGAACGCACATTCAGTGCTGCTGGAGGATTTGTCACGGATCACAGGGTGCGCCTGTCCACCGACTCGGTTGATCGACTGACTTTCATCAAGATGAACCAGTCTTGGATCACCACCAGCTACCACACACCTGATGCTGATATAACAGACTAATTGATTTTAAAATGTCACATCCCTTCAAGACTGATGCTGATGCTGAGTGCCTGTGCTGTTATGTTGACTGCCTATCCTCCTCCTCCGAGTCCTCAATGATACGATTGATGATGATAGCTTGGAAGATCATTTTTGTTTATGGGTGCCGCCACCAGTGCCTAACGCCCAATTTTTCAGCCCCTGTTTAACAGTGGCGTGTAATTACAATTTTTGAAGCAATACTTTGCAACAGGGCTCATTGCTGTGCTCCAAGTACAGTATCTGTGAGGAGTTGCAGTGTTGTGCCACCAGTGCCTAAGGCCCAATTTTTCAGCCCCTGTTTAACAGGGGCGTGTCATTACAATTTTTGAAGCAATACTTTGCAACAGGGCTCATTGCTGTGCTCCAAGTACAGTATCTGTGAAGGGTTGCAGTGTTGTGCCACCAGTGCCTAAGGCCCAATTTTTCAGCCCCTGTTCAACAGGGGCATGTAATTACAATTCTTGATCTAATAATTCACAGCAGGGCCCATTGCTGCACCCACCAAGAGTAACTGTCAGGGCTTACAGTGTTGTGGCACCAGCACCACCATCAAAGGCCCAATTTTTACTACCACTGTTCAACAATTATATGTAATTAAAATTCCTGATATAATAGTTGACAGCAGGGCGTTCCAGCACCAACCAAGAGTAACTGTGAGTGCTTACAGTGTTGTGCCAACACCAACAACTAAGGGGCCTATTTCTGCAGAGTATATACGGCAGGTCCCTACTTTCAAACATCCAACTTACAAACGACTCCTACTTGCAAACGCAAGAAGACAACAGGAAGTGAGAGGAAATCTACCACTAGGAAGGAAAATTCTCTCCTGTAAGAATAAATATGGGAGAAAGGTGTCTCCTCTGTACTGATGCTTTATCAGCAATCCTTGTTTCAAGAAAAACACCACATTTCAAAAACAGTTGTCATTAGGACGGAAAGTGAGGTGAAATGTTCTGAACAGGGGCACAGACAGCAAAACAAATGTTACAGGGGTGATAACCCTTACCTATGTTTTCCAAAAAGTTTAAAAATAGATTTTTGGTCTGGAGCTACACTTCAACAATGTACCTGTTCAAAATTACAAACAGATTCTACATAAGAACAAACCTACAGTCCCTGTCTTGTATGCACCGCCTGTATACGGCTGTTCAGAGTATATAGGGCCTTTTTTATTTTATGTGCGGGGTTCCCCTTAATATCCATACAAGACCCAAAGGGGCTGGTAATGGGCTGGGGTAGGGGGGGGGGTCATGGGGTAGCTATGCCATTTTTCTTAAAGATTTTCATCCATATTACCGGGACCAGACATTACATTAAAGCCGCAAGCAGTTTTAAATGGCTTTTTTTTCCTTTAGAAGTGTCATTTTGTGCAGGGACAGTTCTAAACACGGGAAACACGTGGCACTTCACAGGCATACTTTAGACACCCCCCAGGTACGATATTTAAAGGAATATTTGACTTTTTTTTTTTCACTTTATGCATCATTAAAATGACTGCTCCCGGAAAACGACCGTTTTTAAAACTTATTTTTGCATTGATACATGTCCCCTGGTGCAGAACCCGGGTTCCCAAACCCTTTTTAGGACAATAACATGCATAATAGTTGTTATAATTAGCACTTTAGAATTCGAACGTTCGCATCCATTGTATTTAATAGGGTTCTAATGTTCGTTCGAACTTTCGGTCCGTTCGCGGGTTCTGGTGCGAACCGAACCCGGGGGTGTTCGGCTCATCACTACTCTCTATCAACCTGGGATTCTACAGCCATCCACTGGGAGTTGTGATAGTTCCCTTCACGGGACATCTACATGCCGACAGACTGATGTTAACCTCTCCTCATCTGGATTCAGCAGTGGTATCGTTGTACACATTTTTATACCAGTATCATACTTGGCTTCATGTTTTTATGACTGCTTTTGCTACCGTTTGGTATTACTCGCACCATTTTTACAGTTTATGTAGCTACATCGATTTTATCTCCAGTGCAATATTTATTTTGTTACCTACTTGAAGACTATAAAAGTTTTAATGCTATTCCCATCGAGCGCTGCCTTTGTGTGTTTTTTGTATCCTGCTATCCATTTTTCCAGTGGTTGGTAGCTGCACTGGGAATCAGCCTGCAAGGAGATCAGCTAAATGTAGTTGGATCTGTATGTGCGTTATAATTAATCAAAATTAGTCGATTAATCGATTTTTAAAAAAATTGATTAATCGAACACGAAAATTTTAATCAGTAACAGCCCTAAAAAATACATTTTCACAACATGAAAGCCTCCATTATTAACAGAATACGGAACATGAAATTATAGGTAAGTTATCATCAACATAATTTATAAAAATAGTTTAACTACAATAGTATCAACATGTGCTGGACCCCAAACACCTTGATGCTATTCATGAAATACCACTAAATTCTTCTACTGAAAATTATGGCAGCAACTTTATGCGTTGTATAAAAATGTAATTACTATTACTAACATGAAACTCATGTGATTGAAGATACTATCTTTTTGTATACCTTAAGACACAGAACAATTAAGTTGAGTATAGTTAGTCATTACAATCATGTTATGCCTTCACTTGTGCACACCATCCAATGCTGCTAGAATAAGATGGGGGGAAACCAGGAGCATTAAAATCAGTATACTATACATACACAATGCCATTTAAGAAGATCCAATGCGTTAAATACTTGTAATGGCAATTTGTTGGATATGTACTGTTCAATAGATTCCAATTTTATATTTGGTACAATTTATGCACAGTAGATCCATATATATATATATATATATATATATAACAGCCGCTTGCAATAATCACATGTAAAAACGTCAGGCTGGTTGTAGACAAGTTGGTTGATCGATCAACTTGGGTACATTTAGACTACCCATACAGGGTTCGAATCTCAAGCCTGCCTATATGAGATTTGAACCATCTATGGCTGGCTTAAGGGAGGAGTGCAGCCAAAGCTCATTTGGCTGTACTTCTCCTGTGGATCCCAGGAGTGCAGTTCTTTCTGCACACCTGTGACCCATTTTCAGCAGAGAGTGGACTGAAGCCCGCTGTTGGCTGACGTCACAGAGCCAGTCCAGGCTCGGGAAGGATCGCCACCATATGGTCAGGATCCGCCCACATGCCTGGACTGGCTCCACTGCCCAGCGCTCCAGTGAGCGTGAAGGGCAGAGCAGAGGGCCAGTGACTGACAGTTATCAGCTCTCTGCTCACGGAGCTTTGAGAACTGAGTGATCTTCAGTGTTTAATCGGTCGGTTCTCACCCTTAGAGCTGCTGGGGATCGGATCAATGTTGCATCTACCTAGATAAGTATGATTCTGCAAAAAAACTAAATTCCCATACTTCTCTTTTAAGTGCAAGAGCTAAGGTGGGCATACAAAGTGCAGTAATAATAACCCTAACCCATGCCAAATCATTACAAACATTTTTTAGTAGAGATAGATTAGTGGAAGGTTATTTCAAGTTTCAAGATTAATATAAATGTAGCGGGGTGTTCCCCTTTAATGCAGAGAGACAAGAAGTTCTAGGGGAGAGGTGAGTCAGGAGGAAGTAGAGAAAGGACATTACTGGAAGTGAAAGCAGAGGAGAGAGAGAGACTACATCTCCCAGTACATCTTGCAGCACCCAGGGTACATTGCTCCGGAACAGAGACTGCTGGGGCAGACTTTATAAAGGGGAGGTGGAGTTTGTTCGGTCTCTTTGGACACCCCTCTCCTAGCAAGAGGATCTCTGTGCTGAACTGCTGTGTGCACAAGGCCTGAAGCCTGGGCCTTGTGCTCCTTTCCAAAGAGCCCCTCTGCCAGCCTAGCAGAGCCTTAGAGACATCTTCTCATCCTTGCTGCAGTACACCAGAAGGATTGAAGACTTGGATGTCGGTGGATTCCTGTTCCCAGACGAATCGGCGGAGGAAACGGACTTGGACTTGTCCGGGTGGTGAGAGCTGTTTAAAGACAGATACTTTATCTTTACTATTCGTTCGGATTACAAAGTTGTTCTTCAAGTGCACCACCGAAAGATTTATAGCGAATATTGTTTCACTGAACTTCCATTTAGATCAGTCAGGCCTGACTGCATAGGTAGACATTGCTGGGTGTTAGTCTACCCATGAGGGGAAGTAGCTGTAAAAGGGCAGCGCTAGAGTTGCATAGCAATACTTAATTATTCTGATTACTCTGTTTATCTTTATTACTGTTTATTGCAGGGATCTGCAACTTGTTATACTGTTGTTTATTACTTGCCCATTAGCCTCAGTAAAATATCCGGGTCAAGTACATTGGTGTCAGTTTCACTTACTTTAATAGAAGTTTTAAAGTATATCACTGTGTGTGTTTTGCCATAGGACTGCGTCACCTAGAGTTGCGGTCACGCGGTCCTATCTCCCCTTACTAGCTGTGCCAGTAGGGGGTTGAGCATATTGCCGGGGGTTGGCGGAGGTGTCTTCAGGGCCCAACTAAATCTGCGGCCTTCTTAGTTGGAGGTATCGCTACACGTGGGGGTTCTCGTCCGGGATCCTGATACAGCAAGCGAACACGCCAAAAGACCGGCATGGACCCGCTAGAAGTAGGACAGTGGTACACAATGGCTGGCGCAGATCCGGCCGCGGCGGCAGTTATTGAACTCCCGGGGATCTGGCAAAGAGATGCGATAAAGCAGTTAATGACATCCCTATCACCATGCCAGAAATCATGGGTGATGGATGTGAGACCAAATGCTTCGTGTACATACGCATTAATAGAGTGGAAAGACGAAATTCCAGAGCATTTTAAAAGCCAGAGCATACAAGCTATGGATGGGCAGACCTACCATCTGACACATGCGCTGCCACATAAGGGAGATCGGTTCCAAATAAGAAAGTCATCATCTCCACAGATACCTTCCCCACCATCCCCTAAGGCACAAGAGCAGGAGGATACAGAGATCATCACCGGCCACCCTCAGCACAGAACTATGCGCTGTACTGGGAGAGATTGTGGCCCAGTGCAAGAAGAATCCCACAGATTACCCAATGTCGGGGTACAGAAAGCTCCGGATATTCTCAGGGAGAAAACCTGTGCCCTCAGGGGAAGAAGGATTTGAGGAGTGGCTAGATGGCACCACTCAGGCCTTAGAGGAATGGGAAGTTCCAGAACGCAGCAAGAAACAGCGAATTGCTGAAAGTTTGAAGGGGCCTGCTCTGGATGCCATACGCAACCTGAAGATGAGCAGGAAAGACTTACTGCACAGGACTACTTGGACATCTTGCAGAATGTGTTCGGTGGGACAGAAAAAGTTACCGAGCTCACCTATCAGCTGGAGCACTGCTACCAGAAAACAGGAGAGAAACTGTCAGAATATATGGGACGTCTAGACAAGATCCTGCATAGAATTATTCTGAAGAAGGGGATCGACCCAGGGAAGGTAGACGAGGCCCGGGCTCAGCAGGTATTGAGGGGAGCTCAGCCCCTGGATCCTATTGCATTGGTGCTGCGCACCCGACAGGACGGGAAGAACCTGGAATACCCCGACCTCATTCGAATGGTCAGAGAGGAAGAGGCCATGTGGGAGGAGAAAAAGAGGGAACAGCCAGTTGAGCCAACCAAACCTCTGGTGGTGATGGTCAGCCCGGCCATGACCCCCGAAAGAGATGCAGAAGTGGACACCCTGAAATCGCAGATGTCCCAAGTGTTGGAGATACTGACCTCTTTGATGGAGAAAGATCAAAGGAAACCAGAAAAGAAAAGTCCAAGAAAGGAGTTGTTCCCGAATACCTCAGCGCCCGCTTCTCTACAGGATCGTGAAGAAGAGGTGATTTGTTACAACTGCGGAGGGATTGGTCATTTTGCAAACATATGTTCCAGTCCCAGGAAGAAAAAGATAAATAACCGCCAGCCGGCGGAAAACTTCAGAGGGCCCCGGTGAAGGAGTCAACCGGGTGCCCATCATTTTCAGTGAGCTCCAAACTGAATGAAAAACAGAAGAAGAGAGAAAATAGAACACCTCAGAGGAAACACAACATTCTCCAACAGAGATACACCGCATAGAAAGGGGGCAAGACCCCTCAGAAGAGACACAGCACTCCCCAGAGGGGGTGCACACCTAAGAAAAATAACAGTATCCCTCAGCGGGTTCCTACACCCATAAAAAGGAGGGAAGTCAATGCATACCAGGCTCAAGAAAGGTTCAAGTCCAAAGGGAATAGGACAAGAGAGAGTCCAAAAGGAAAAGGTCTGAAGAAGGCGACCCCTGCCGGGCCATATCCGGAGAAGCTGGTGGGCCCATCTCCTATAGTGCCCATTCAAGTGGAGGGAGTCTACACCAGGGCCCTCTTGGATACCGGGGCACAAGTGACCCTACTATACCGGGACTTCTACGATAGGCACTTGAGTCATCTGCCTATCCAGAAGATAGAAGAGCTGGAAATATGGGGAATTGGAACCCAGAGTTTCCCTTACGACGGCTATCTTCCCATCAAGATGACCTTTGACCCATCCGTGGCTCGGAAGGCCGAAGTGTTTGACACCCTGGCAGTCGTGTGCCCTAGGCCGCCTGGAGCCAACAAGAATTCCCTTATAATAGGGACGAACACGGACCTGGTCCGAAGACTCCTGACCCCTCTAGTAAAAGAAGAGGGGCGAACAGCCACCAAGATCCATCCCATGCTGAAGACGGCCTACCAATGGCTGGTCCAAGAGCAGGAGACCCCTGAAGAAGGGATAGGGAAGGTGTGGAGACTTGGAAGAGAAGGGGTAGTGTTGCAGCCCGGCGAAGTAACCTGTCTCAGAGCCATTGTGAAGCTTACTTGGGAGCAGCCTGGTCCCTTTGTCGTGCTGGAGTCAGACCCAAGGGGTGAGTCCTCAGGTCTGGAAGTGATACTGGAAGTGATTCCGCTGAAGGTCCTGAAGAAGGCCCATTGTAGAGTTCCAGTGAGTGTTAGGAACACTACCAGAGACCCCATGGAAATCCCAGCCAGAATGCTGCTAGGCCAGGTGAGCCCTGCGACCCCTGTTACCCTGTCAGAAGTGAAGAGGACAGGTGAAGGAGGAGATGCTTGGGAGAAGCTGTCCATGGAAAACCCGAATCTGCCAGGAGCTTGGAAGGAGAGAGCCAAGGCCCAGTTGAATAGATGGGAGAAGATCTTCTCTAAGGATGAGTTCGATGTGGGGTGTGCAAGGAGTGCCACCCATCGGATCCGCCTCCAGGAAGACAAGCCCTTCCGAGAGAGGGTCAGGCGGGTCCCCCTAGCAGATCTGGAGGATCTAAGGGAACAACTTGCAGAACTCAAGAGGACTGGTGTGATACGGGAGTCCAGAAGCCCCTATGCCTCTCCCATCGTGGTGGTCAGAAAGAAGAATGGATCATTGAGGCTCTGTATCGACTACAGGACTCTCAACAGGAGAACCATACCTGACCAATACACCACTCCGAGGATAGAGGATGCCCTACAGAGCTTGTCTGGAGCTAAATGGTTCAGCGTTATGGATCTCAAGAGCGGGTACTATCAGATTCCTATGCACCCAGAAGACAGGGAGAAGACAGCCTTCATAACCCCAGTAGGGTTCTTTGAATTCAACCGGATGCCCCAAGGTCTGTCTGGAGCCCCAGCGACTTTCCAACGTCTCATGGAGAAGACTGTAGGAGACATGAACCTTATTGAAGTCCTTGTATACCTGGACGATGTCATTGTCTTTGGGAGAACCTTGGAAGAACACGAAAGGAGGCTGGAAAAAGTGTTGAGAAGACTCAGTGAGGAAGGACTCAAGCTTTCGCCTGAGAAGTGTCGGTTCTATCAGTCTTCTGTGAACTATCTGGGGCACATAGTGTCTGAAGAAGGGGTGGCCACAGACCCTGAGAAATTGGAGGCAGTTACCTCCTGGCCACGACCCACCACAGTAACCGAACTCAGATCCTTCTTGGGGTTCTGCTCCTATTACAGGAGGTTTGTGGAAGGATTCGCCCAAATTGCCAGGCCATTGAATGAACTACTCAAGACCGAGGGGGAAGAGGACAACTCAGGGCCCAGGAAGCCGGGAGAGTCAGTCAGAGATCAGTGGAACCAGAAGTGTGAAGAGGCCTTCCAGGCATTAAAGGAGAGCCTAACCACTGCCCCAGTCTTGGCCTATGCAGACCCAACCAAGCCCTATGAACTACATGTAGATGCTAGTCATGACGGTCTGGGAGGAGTACTTTATCAAGAACACGAAGGGCAACAACAGCCTGTTGCCTATGTGAGCCGGAGCCTGACCCCCCCCTGAGAAGAACTACCCCACTCACAAGCTGGAGTTCCTAGCCCTTAAGTGGGCGGTAGTAAACAAGCTTAAAGACTACCTGTATGGGGCGGAGTTCACTGTGAAGACCGATAACAACCCCCTTACCTACCTTTTCACCATGGCCAAGCTGGACGCCACTGGACACAGGTGGCTGGCCGCACTTTCTGGATTCAACTTCAGCCTAAAGTATAGGTCAGGGACTGGGAATCGAGATGCAGACGCTCTGTCCAGGAGATCTCATTCTCACACCAGTGACGTAGAAGATTGGACCCAAGTGGCACCGGACGGGGTGCGGGCCCTTTGTCAAGGAACTGAATTCCAAGCCAGAGGAGGCTCCAGAGCAGAGGAAATAGGAGTTACCATGGTGGGAGTCCCCAAACACTACTGTGGAGTAGCTCAACTGGGAGAGGACAACCTGCCAAGACTGTCCAAGAAGGAGTTGAGGTGTGACCAATTGGAAGACCCCATGGGGAGATTGGTCCTGGAGGCCCTGGAGAATCAGGATCCAAACAGACTCATGCGTCAACCTTCAAAAGAAGCTCGCCTGCTGAGGAAAGAGTGGGACAGGTTGCAGTTACATCAGGGAGTGGTCTACCGAAGGGGCCCCTCTGATGACTCAGAAGATAAGTGGCAACTGTTCCTCCCAGAGAAATATCGAGAGACTGTTCTGATTGCCCTGCATGACAACCATGGCCACCTAGGGGCTGAAAGGACCTTTCAACTTGTCAGAAGTTGGTTCTATTGGCCCTGCATGAGGGCAGAGATAGAAGAGTACTGCCACTCATGTGCACGGTGCGTCCAGAGGAAGACTTTACCCCATCAAGCTGCCCCAATGGGCCATCTACAGAGTCAAGGCCCAATGGATCTGGTATGCATTGATTTTCTCTGCCTCGAACCCGACCTGAGTGGACTAGGAAATGTTCTGGTGATAACCGACCATTTCACCAGGTATGCCCAGGCTTTCCCCACCAAAGACCAGAAGGCCTCCACCATAGCCAAGGTACTTATGGAGAAGTACTTTGTCCATTATGGGCTGCCACAGCGACTCCATTCAGATCAAGGGAGGGACTTTGAGAGTAAACTGATCCGGAAGCTCCTGGATTCTTTGGGAATTAAGAAGACTCGAACTACACCTTACCATCCACAGGGAGATGCTCAGCCGGAAAGGTTTAACCGAACCTTGCTCAACATGTTGGGGACTCTGGAAAGCGAGAAAAAGCAACATTGGAGCCAACACATAGCAGCCATAGTACATGCTTACAACTGCACCATCAGTGATGCTACAGGCTACTCCCCATATCGACTCATGTTTGGGAGAGAAGCGAGACTACCGGTGGACTTGGCCTTTGGCACCTCTCTGGACCATTCCTCAGCCACATCCCACAAAGGATATGTGGACAGGCTCAGACACAGCCTGAAAGTAGCCTATGAACATGCTCAAGCGGCCTCAGATCAAAGGGGAGCTCGAAATAAAAGAAACTTCGACTTGAAGGTTCGGGTACAAGACCTACAGCCCGGGGATCGAGTACTGTTTCGCAATCTGGGGGTCCCTGGAAAGCACAAACTTGCAGACAGATGGAGATCTGAACCCTATGTCATCTGCAGGAAGTTGCCAGGCCTACCTGTCTATACGTTGAAGCCAGAAGGAAAGGTAGGCCCACTGAAGATGTGGCATCGAAACCACCTTCTCCCACTTGCTGAGGCAGTTAGAATACCTCCCGTGGGAGACTCCCTTGAACCGGCCTCTATCCTGGATACTCCTAGGCCGAACACTCGGTCGCAGACCTCCCGAGCTGAAGATGGAGAGGCCTCTCAACTTAGTGGAAGTGAGGAGGGATAACTTGATTGGCTGTGGCCTTCCCCAACTCCAGGAACTTCTACCATAGATCTTCCAACCACTGAAGACACCACAGATGAAACACTGAACCCAGAAGCCACAGAGTTCATCCCTTCTAGTCCTTCAGCAGAATACTGGGAAGATGCCCATGATGGTTGTTCAGAGGAAGAGGAGCCTGTGGCGCCAGAGCCAGAAATCCCAAGAGAGCAAAGGGCTCGAAGAGTCATCCGGCCTCCTAAGAAGCTGACCTACCCACAAATGGGGAACAGCTCAGAAGGCTCTGTAGTTACTGCTAGGAGGAATGCTGAGAATCCGGATCCCTCCACGGTCCATTTGGTGGAGGGCAACCCCAGCTCACTCTCTGGCACAGCTAGACAGGTCGCCCCCACTGAAGCGACCTGTAGACAGGACAGCTCCCCATCTTATGATGATTGGTGGGAGGCTCCTCTGTCAACCCTATGCAACCGCATTGAATCTAGAATGTTTTGCAGACCTAAAAAATGTCTTTGGGGACCAAAGATTCAAAGTGGGGGGAGTGTGTAGCGGGGTGTTCCCCTTTAATGCAGAGAGACAAGAAGTTCTAGGGGAGAGGTGAGTCAGGAGGAAGTAGAGAAAGGACATTACTGGAAGTGAAAGCAGAGGAGAGAGAGAGACTACATCTCCCAGTACATCTTGCAGCACCCAGGGTACATTGCTCCGGAACAGAGACTGCTGGGGCAGACTTTATAAAGGGGAGGTGGAGTTTGTTCGGTCTCTTTGGACACCCCTCTCCTAGCAAGAGGATCTCTGTGCTGAACTGCTGTGTGCAAAAGGCCTGAAGCCTGGGCCTTGTGCTCCTTTCCAAAGAGCCCCTCTGCCAGCCTAGCAGAGCCTTAGAGACATCTTCTCATCCTTGCTGCAGTACACCAGAAGGATTGAAGACTTGGATGTCGGTGGATTCCTGTTCCTAGACGAATCGATGGAGGAAACGGACTTGGACTTGTCCGGGTGGTGAGAGCTGTTTAAAGACAGATACTTTATCTTTACTATTCGTTCGGATTACAAAGTTGTTCTTCAAGTGCACCACCGAAAGATTTCTAGCGAATATTGTTTCACTGAACTTCCATTTAGATCAGTCAGGCCTGACTGCATAGGTAGACATTGCTGGGTGTTAGTCTACCCATGAGGGGAAGTAGCTGTAAAAGGGCAGCGCTAGAGTTGCATAGCAATACTTAATTATTCTGATTACTCTGTTTATCTTTATTACTGTTTATTGTAGGGATCTGCAACTTGTTATACTGTTGTTTATTACTTGCCCATTAGCCTCAGTAAAATATCTGGGTCAAGTACATTGGTGTCAGTTTCACTTACTTTAATTGAAGTTTTAAAGTATATCACTGTGTGTGTTTTGCCATAGGACTGCGTCACCTAGAGTTGCGGTCACGCGGTCCTATCTCCCCTTACTAGCTGTGCCAGTAGGGGGTTGAGCATATTGTCGGGGGTTGGCAGAGCTGTCTTCAGGGCCCAACTAAATCTGCGGCCTTCTTAGTTGGAGGTATCGCTACATAAATAAGAATACATTTAATTTGTACATCATAACTGGTTCTTGCCATATGTAGATATGTTCCCAAAAACAGAAAGTTTTTGGGTAATTAGACAAAAGCTGAGGAAGCTCTGTCAGTTACCATTGTCCCCTCCCCTGAGGCCAAAAGGAAAAAAAAATTTTAGGTTGAGTTGGAAATGTCACATTCGGCCCAAAATTTGAAAATTTGATCCCAATTGTGTATGACTAGGCATGTGCAATTTGTTTAGTTCCGAATTCGTTTTTTAACGCATTTCGACAAATTCATTAATTCGGAAATATTCAAATTGAATTTTCCCGAATATTCATAAATTTGAATATTCGAAAATTCGTAAATTCATACATCCGCAAATTCGTACATTCGCAACATTCGTAAATTCGTACAGTCGTAAATGCTTAAATTCGTACATTCAAAAATTCGTAAATTTGTAAGTTCGGAAATTAGGAAATTAGTAAATTCGGAAATTTGGGAATCTGAAATAATAATTAACTAATAATAACTTAACTATTACTAACTATTAAATTATAGGTATTGGAATTTCCTTTCAAATTTGGCTGTTTGTGAACGTAACGAATACAAATTTATCCGAAGTTACTAATTATTTTCCGAAATAATGAATGCCGTATCTAAACGAATGGTACGTAATGAATTAATAATAATAAATAACAATAATAATAATAAAAACGTTTTATTATTCATGTAGCACTACCCCCGTAGGAGCTGCTGGATTAATTTTGGGTCCTGCCGTTACCCCACATTTCACAGGCCCAGAACTTAAGAGTCTATGTTAGGTCGTTTTGAAAGATGTGATTGCCAATCACTTCAGTCTCTTTCTCAATTGCTTTATAAAAAAAGTTCAGGTAGAAGGATAGAGGGTTAGGGGAAGTTCAGATACCTTGGTTTTGCAGATCACTAATGCAGTTCTTGAATCCAGAGGACAACAGCTTCTGTCACTGGATACTTGCGACCACCCGATAGGCCTCTCACACCGACCTAGCAGCCGGTATGAAGCACGGACAAAGTCTCTGCCACAGACTTGAGCGATAAGTGGAAACTCCTGGATAATCCTCTGCCACAGGATTGTTTAGCCAGTAGTCAATTAGTTAAGTCAGCTGCACAGTACCTAAACCTTTAAGCCATCCGGCAGTACTGTGAGGTAGGTTAACTTAGGTGGGTCCCCCAAACGAGTTACCCGGGCCCTTCTGAGAGACCAGCCTTCAGACTAGCTCCCTCCAGCAAGGGTCCTCCCCCGAGTCTCCTCCGCTTGGCTTGGCTTCTTCCCGCAGGCAAGACAGCTCAGGACCACCTCCAGATTAGTATTCCCCAGACAGGCTTCTGGGCCCACTTGCGGCAAACACAGCAGCATAGCCTCAGGCCTGGAGGGCCATGAGGCATGAAGGACCCCAAAGCACATGGCACTGCCCCTGAAATATCCTTCCCTAGCATGCCCAGCTACAAAGAAGCTCCTTATTGGGCTTTTTCTGGGGAAAGAATATCCAATGCACTTCAGCTGGCTGTATTTCTCACACTGGCCTGTGACAACAGTGACACCTACTGGCAACAGTGGGAAATGCGCACAACACAGCCAAATATGGAACAGAAACCAACAATCTACATAATCATTCTGAGCTATTTACAGCTCAGATACCCCTATATTTACACATAGCGCCTATTTAAAAGTAACCGGGCGCTACATTAATACTTATTATCAATTTGTTCCGTTCCATTTGTTTAGATGCGGCATTTGTTATTTCAGGTAATTCGTAACTTCGGATAAATTCGTATTCGTTACGTTCACTAACAGCCAAATTTTAAAGGAAATTACAATACCTATAATTTAATATTTAGTTATTATTTCAGATTTTTGAATTTTCGGATTTTCGAATTTCCAAATTTACGAATTTACGAATGTAAGAATGTACGAATGTATGAATTTACAAATTTACGAATGTACGAATTTACGAATGTACGAATGTATGAATTTACGAATGTACGAATGTACGAATTTACGAATTGCGATCATAACGAATGACCCGAAAAACGAAAAAACAAAACAAAAAACAATTGAAACGAAAACTAATGAATTTTTTGGCAGTGCACATATCTATGTATGACCATATCTATGGAATGGTAAGTCTACCCTGTGACAGATTTGACCATCACTAATGGGGCCTACACATTATATGATAATCAGAGAACGATCATAAGATTTTCATATAGTGTGTACACAAATTTAAACAGTCAATTCAGACCTTCCAAAAGAAAATTACTGAAGGAGCAAACTGCACAATTTTTCACATTACTAAACAGAGTTTACGATTTTCATGTAATGTGTACTGGTTTTGTACAATAAAACATCACATGAGAAATATTGCATTATTGGAAAAAAAATTACAACCCAGAAGAACATGCAGCCATTTGTAACCACAAAGCGTTAAAGTCAACCCGGGGAGAGCGGGTCAAGAAATTGACACTCTTTCTGCAGAATCTTCATCGTACAAAGTCTCTTCACTACTGCAGAGATCTTCAGTGTGGGCAGCAATAAAGGTGAGTATGCAATGGTTTCTTTGCAGGAAACAGTCAATTGTGCAGATTCATATTCATTTTAAAGAAAGTCACATTAAATTTGGTGATAAACAAAGAAGAATGAGAATAAATTGTATAGCACAGATTTCAGAAGCAGACCCACCTGTGAGCAACACTCCGGAATAAGGCTGCAGTGAATTACTCAAACCTATACTTAATGGATTTCTTAACTTTAGCACGGCTTCAATGTTTCATTGCAAGCATTGGCAAGTCCCTGATTGTTTTCTTTAGTGGCCTAGAATTGCTCTTTAAGTTCTACATATCTAGATTTAGCCTGTGCAGGCTGGAAAGGCATTTGTGTGCATAACACGCTAATTAGACACATTAGTCATTTAGGCAACAGACTTTCCCAAACTATGGCATTTGTTATTGTGTCCTGTGCGGTTTTAATGTAATTACTGGCTTGGTTTTTAAGATGATTAAATAAAAGTGCTGATGTAAGCATTCTTACAAAACAGGAATTTTCAGTTTTCTGCTGAAATCAGTTAATTTACCTTATCATATATTCTAATTAGGCAGAGATGAAGATGAGGTGACAGCTGTGGAGCCAAGCACATGTATTGACATTGCATTAACTGAAGTGATGTCTCTGCATCTAATTCACTGACATAATCATATGCCTTATGCTATTGATGCCCGCAGAATTGATGAGCCCTACATATAAAAGTGTTCTAACCAATTAAATTTAAACTTTTTCATGTTTCTTGTTTGGTAAAGGAAGAAATACAATTTATTATTTATTAGGGGTTCAGGGACAGCTCCTCCTTCAAAACTGTGTAGAAAGTTATGTAAAGGAGACACACTAATAGGGTCTGTGAATTGTTCCGATTGTTCAAATTGCAGTAAAATTCTCGTTCTATTCCTTTATTATATTAAAGTAGAAAAAGGGGTTGCAAGGACTCGCCCTGCTTGTAATGGACTTTAATGGCTTTGCATGAGACGGAAACAGATTCCATAAAAAGTATACATTTTATTTATATGTAGCACCCTCGTTCTAGAATAGGACTAAAGGTAAATTTAGTTATGCTTGGTGGTAACCAGCCTGGCTAATTTGTAGTGTTTAGTGGTCAAATGACTTCTGTTCCTAATCCTGTTCCAGTGGTGGCTTCTCCCTTTTGTCAGAAGGTGGCACTGTTGCCTTTGACATTAGTATGATGAGCTACAGTGCATTCAAGTTATGGATAAACATATCTTTCTCAGCTAATCATATAGTGCGAATATATGACAGGCACCACGCCCCCCCCACTGCCGCTGGCACCGCCCCCTGCCACCACTCGCATTGCCTCCTGCCGCCACCACCAGAAGAGAGGCAGGAGAGCGGGAGACAGACTTCCAAACCTCCCGTGGGTGCCGAGCGATCTTCTAGCTGGTTCCCCAGGCAGAAAACAGAGCATTTGGCCGCTCGGGCTGCTCTGTCTTCTGTTAGGTGGAAGAGATAACATCAGGTAAGGCTGCATTTGTGGCATTGTTCACTCTGCATTTCTATGGCATGGTCACTCTGCATTTCTATGGCATGGTCACTCTGCATTTCTATGGCATGATCACTCTGCATTTCTATGGCATTGTGACTCTGCATTTACTATGACAATGGTCACTCTGCATTTACTATGGCATGGTCACTCTGCATTTACCATGACAATGGTCACTCTGCATTTACTATGGCATGGTCACTCTGCATTTACTATGGCAATGGTCACTCTGCATTTACTATGACAATGGTCACTCTGCATTTACTATGGCATGGTCACTCTGCATTTCTATGGAATGGTCCCTCTGCATTTACTATGGCAATGGTCACTCTGCATTTACTATGGCAATGGTCACTCTGCATTTACTATGGCAATCAGGCCCGGACTGGCCATAGGGCATATCGGGTATATGCCCAGTGGGCCGCGGCGGCCCACGGGCCACCAGGCCACATGTCACGTCTCCCCCCAGTGCACTCTCAGCTGCGAGTCGGTGCCACACTCGAGTGACAGTGACACCCGTCGGCACATCAGGGGGCCGGGACCCGCAATGATCCCCTTCTCTCTGGCAAGGTGGCCGCGGCACTGATGATCAGATCAGTCTCGGCTCGGCTGTCTCACACAGCCGAGCAGAGTGAAGCCGCCTCCCCTCCTCCTTTATGTCCACACAGGGGGAGGGGACCCGACATGCAGTCCTGCGCTGATCTGAGGTACATTATGGGTCTGAAGGGAGGGTCTGTATTGTAGGGGGGGTTCTGTATTGTAGGGGGGTCTGTATTGTAGGGGTGGTCTGAAATGTAGGGGGTCTGTATTGTAGGGGTGGTCTGAAATGTAGGGGGGTTCTGTATTGTAGGGGGGTCTGTAATGTAGGGGGTTCTGTATTGTAGGGGTGTCTGAAATGTAGGGGGGTTCTGTATTGTAGGGGGGTCTGTAATGTAGGGGGGTTCTGTATTGTAGGGGGGGCTCTGAAATGTAGGGGGTTCTGTATTGTAGGGTGGTCTGAAATGTAGGTGGGTTCTGTATTGTAGGGGTGGTCTGAAATGTAGGGGGGGTTCTGTATTGTAGGGGGGTCTGTAATGTAGGGGGGTTCTGTATTGTAGGGGGGTCTGAAATGTAGGGGGGTTCTGTATTGTAGGGGGGTTCTGTATTGTAGGGGGGGTCTGTAATATAGGGGGTTCTGTATTGTAGGGGGGCTCTGAAATGTAGGGGGGGTTCTGTATTGTAGGGTGGTCTGAAATGTAGGTGGGTTCTGTATTGTAGGGGGGTCTGTATTGTAGGGGGGTCTGTGATGTAGGGGGTTCTGTATTGTAGGGGGGTCTGTAATGTAGGGGGTCTGTATTGTAGGGGGGTCTGTATTGTAGGGGGGTTCTGTATTGGAGGGGGTCTGTAATGTAGGGGGGTTCTGTATTGTAGGGGGGGTCTGAAATGTAGGGGGGGTCCTGTATTGTAGGGGGGGGTCTGAAATGTAGGGGGGTTCTGTATTGTAGGGGGGTCTGAAATGTAGGGGGGTCTGTATTGTAGGGGGGTCTGTAATGTAGGGGGTTCTGTATTGTAGGGGGGTCTGTAATGTAGGGGAGTTCTGTATTGTAGGGGGGTCTGAAATGTAGGGGGGTCTGTATTGTAGGGGGTCTGTAATATAGGGGGATCTGTATTGTAGGGTGGTTCTGTATTGTAGGGGGGTTCTGTATTGTAGGGGGTCTGTATTGTAGAGGGGGGTCTGTAATGTAGGGGGGGCTGTATTGTAGAGGGAGTCTGTATTGTAGGGGGGGTCTGTAATGTAGGGGGGTCTGTAATGTAGGGGGGGTCTGTACTGTAGGGAGGGGGTCTGTACTGTAGAGAGGGGGTCTGTATTGTAGAGGGGGTCTGTAATGTAGAGGGGGTCTGTAATGTAGAGGGGGTCTGTAATGTAGGGGGGTCTGTATTGTATGGGGGTCTGTATTGTAGAGGGGGTCTGTAATGTAGGGGGGTCTGTACTGTAGGGGGTTCTGTACTGTAGGGAGGGGGTCTGTACTGTAGGGAGGGGGTTTGCACTGTAGGGAGGGGTCTGTACTGTAGGGAGGGGGTCTGTACTGTAGGGAGGTCTGTGTAACATGCAGGGGGTCCAGAACTGTTAGGGGGGTGTCTGTGTAACAAACTGTGGGGGGCTGTGCAATGTAAAGGGGTCCAGAGGTGCGGTGCTATGTAATGTAAAGGGGTCCAGAGGTGCAGGGTGCTGTGTAATGTAAAAGGGTCCAGAGGTGCAAGGTGCTGTGTAATTTTAAGGGGTCCAGAGGTGCAGGGTGCTGTGTAATGTAAAGGGGTCCAGAGGTGCAGGGTGCAGTGTAATGTAAAGGGGCCCAGAGGTGCAGGGTGCTGTGTAATGTAAAAGGGTCCAGAGGTGCGGTGCTATGAAATGTAAAGGGGTCCAGAGGTGCAAGGTGCAGTGTAATGTAAAGGGGTCCAGAGGTGCAGGGTGCTGTTTAATGTAAAGGGGTCCAGAGGTACAAGGTGCTGGAACCCCACATCCCATCAATTACCGCCACCGCCAAGCGCCCCCCCCCCCCCCCCGGGCTGCTCAGTCTAAAATGCCCGGGCCTATTTTTCGTCCCAGTCCGGGCCTGATGGCAATGGTCACTCTGCATTTACTATGGCAATGGTCACTCTGCATTTACTTTAGCAATGGTCACTCTGCATTTACTATGGCAATGGTCACTCTGCATTTACTATAGCAATGGTCACTCTGCATTTACTATAGCAATGGTCACTCAGCATTTACTATGGCAATGGTCACTCTGCCTTTTCTATGGCAATGGTCAGGTTGCATTTCATGGGCGCTGGAAAATATTTTAGTACACCATTTGGTTCAGAATATTTTTTTTTTCTTGTTTTCCTCCTCTAAAACCTAGGTGCGTCTTATGGTGCGAAAAATACAGTATTTATTCAGGAGAAGTCAGGTGATTGGAGACTTCCCATCCAGGGCTGCGGCCTGGGTGGATGTGTGTGTGGAACAGCTCCTAGCTGCTTGGCCTGAATCCTGAGGCCTATCCAGGTGGCCGCCTGCTGCTAGGCTTATCCGAGGCCTATCTGGGTGTTCAAGTTCCTGTTGAGGAAAGCCTCCTAAAGATCCGGAAACTATTCTGAGAGGGATGGAGTTCTAAAGAAGCACCAGGGGTGGCCCTTTATGAGCTGGAGGCTATGAAGTGGCTGGGAGGACTTCTCCAAGGGAATCTGTGTATGACACTGTGAGTAAATTTCAGTTACTAGTAGAGTTGAGCGGACACCTGGATGTTCGGGTTCGACGGGTTCGGCCGAACTTCGGAAAAAAGTTCGGATTCGGGACCGAACTTTAACCCGAACCCGAACCCGAACCCCATTGAAGTCAATGGGGACCCGGACTTCTAAGGACTAAAAAGGCTCTAAAAAAGTCATGGAAAGGGCTAGAGGGCTGCAAATGGCAGCAAAATGTTGTTAAGAGCATGGCAAGTGCTCTGCAAACAAATGTGGATAGGGAAATAACTTAAAATAACATAAAAAAATAAAAAAATATGCTGGAGGCCCCCTTTTCAGCAGAAGAGGTACGGGAAGTCATTAAGAACCTCAGAAACTCAACGGCACGATGCCACACATATGGTGGGAATGCCCCAGAATACGCCCTTTCTGGAATAAATTATTCAATTTAATGGAAAAGCTAGTGGGAAAATAAAATACTTTGAAATAAAAATGTAGCGGGGTGCTAAATTTAAGGGAAGTGTTTGAGTGGTAAATAGGCTCAAACACCCTAATTCTGTAGGATTCATGGACCATTTTGTCCTCGGGGGACAGTATTGGTGTGCAGTTCCCTGCGGCCTACAGGTGGCGCTGCCATGGTAGGCTAGGGTTGAACCGCCGATACAGTGCTGTGCCTTTTGTGTCCCCTCTTGGCAGTAGTACAGCGGGGTGGGGAACCTGCTGTGCATGCCGGGAGAGCATATAAAAGGGGCAGACCTTTGGCCTGGGGGCTGATGTCCAGTGGGGTCCACGCCCAGGTGCCTTCGGCCTGGGTGCATGTGTTCCTGTTCCATCTCGGGTACCTTTAGCCCGGGGTGAGGTACTATCCTGGAGTTCCTGCTGCCCTGGGTATGGAGGCCTAGGTGCGGGAGTAAAGCCTGGAGTCCAGAGCCTTCGTCTGGAGTCCGCTAAGGGTCGAGGAGTCTTAGGGTGCCGCCTCATGTAGGGGACCATGTTCCAGGGAAGGGAGGATCATTCTGATGGACCGATGCGGGAGTCACGGTGAAGGAAGGGTCTGTTGACTCCCTGGAGAGATGTCTTCCCCTTGATATGGGCTAGGTTCATAGAAGGAGAAGCTCAAGGGCATCTTGACTGTATCAGAGGCCTTATTCACCCGGCCCGTGGCAGGGGCCTTATACACCCTGGTCTGTGGCAGAGACCAAAGTTCTCCAGGTCCGTGGCAGGGGCCTTGTACACCCGGTCTGTGGCAGAGACCAACCTCAAGGTCTGTGGCAGAGACCGTGCACCTAAAACTGTTTGAGAAACCTAAGCAGTGAAGTGAATGTGCTACGTTTGTGCCTGGACCTCCTCCACACCTTAAGCTGTCCTGTTTCTTTGCTCTAACCTTTTCTATCCGAGATGATGATTTCAGCTGGTGTGGACATTGACTTTACTGGGAATTAAAGGACTTGCCTCTACCTACAGTAGAGGTGAGAATCATCCTCTGGAGGAGTTTTGACTCCGGCTGTGGACACGGCCCGTCAAGTACACCGTTCAACCTCTTTATATAGGAGGGTACGGGCTGGTAGTGCGGTGTGCCTTTCTCCCTCCTGCGAGGAGCCAACAACATAAAGGCAGGTAAGGGGGAAAGGATCCGTGCGCTACAAAAAAATAAAATAAAAATTATAATCTTGACCTAGGAGGATGAGGTCCATATGGAGTAGGAGGTTGAGGTGGCGGTGGATGTGGCTGTGTAGGTGGAAGCGGCGGTGGAGGAGGACGAGGTAGCCAACACTGGTTCAAAAATACAACAATGGCTGGGTAAGGCCGGTGATGTGTCGAATTCTGTCCCCGTCAAATAGTGTCCACCCTGTACTGCGCTTGCTCAGTATGTAGGACAAGGGGATTTCGAAAATCTCCCAAGACGAACGGCGCCTGCGTGGTGAGTTCAGGTGAAGGCCACACCATCCGTGGTTCAAGCCGAGCCAAGTGAGGCCGTGCCCGAAGCGTGGCGATCGAACCGAGCCCGTGAGGGGCCCTGTTACTATGTGCTACCGTATGTCCACTTGGATGGTGGGGCTTGAACCTGCACTCACTGCGCAGGCGCCGTTCATCTTCGGAGATTTTGTGAATCTCCTTGTCCTCTGTACTGCGCAAGCGCTGCGCCTTCGCAGTATGGGCCGGGCACAATCCGATGGCCGGACAGTTTTTGTCACAACACCGGTATACATGTCTATTCTGCAGAAGGTACGGACAAGTCCTGTGGGATCCATGCCTGGTTCATTTTAATGAACGTGAGCTTGTCCACATTGGCTCTGGACAGGCGGCTGCGCTTATCTGTGATAACGCCCCCTGCCATGCTAAATACACGTTCAGATAATACACTGGCTGCAGGGCAGGCCAGCACCTCCAAGGCATAAAGGGCAAGCTCAGGCCATGTGCCCAATTTGGAGACCCAGAAGTTAAATGGGGCAGACCCGTCATCCAGTACGTGTAGGCCTGTGGACACATACTGCTCAACCATGTTGGTGAAATGCTGCCTCCTGCTAAGACGTTCCATCTCAGCTGGTGGTGCTGGTTGTTGTGGCGTGCTGACAAAGCTTTTCCACATTTCAGCCATGCTAACCCTGCCTTCTGAGGTGCTGCCGGTGCCCCGGCTGCGTTGGCGACCTCTTCCTCCTCCTCTGCCTTCGCCTTGTGCTTCCACCGTACGCCCGCTGTCAGGTGGGAATGCCACCAGCAGCGCGTCTACCAGCGTGCGCTTGTACTCGCGCATCTTACGATCCCGCTCCAGTGAGTGAATTAAGGACGCTACGTTGTCCTTGTAACGGGGATCCAGCAGGGTGGCCACCCAGTGATCAGCACCAGCTAAAATGTGGGCAACTCGGCGGTCATTGCGGAAACACTGCAGCATGTAATCGCTCATGTGTGCCAGGCTGCCCAGAGGCAAAGAAAAGCTGTCCTCTGTGGGAGGTGTATCGTCTGTGTCCTCTGTATCCCCCCAGCCACGCACCAGTGATGGCCACGAGCTGGTCTGGGTGCCACCCTGCTGTGAAAATGGCTCCTCCTCCTCCTCCTCCATCTCCTCCTCCACCTCGTCATCCTCCAGAACTGTGCCCTTTCTGCCGGACAATTGTGTACCTGGCGTTTGTTGGTGCAGGAACCCACCCTCGTAGCCACTTGTGAAAGACTGCCCTGAAAGCCTTTGAAATGATCCCGCTTCCTCCTCCTCCTCCTCATCCTCCTGTGCCACATCCTCTTCCATCATCGCCCGAAGCGTTTTTTCAAGGAGGCATAGAACTGGGATAGTAACGCTGAGAACGGCGTCATTGGCACTGGACATGTTGATGGAGTACTCGAAACAGCGCAACAAGGCACACAGGTCTCGCATGGAGGCCCAGTTATTGGTGGTGAAGTGGTGCTGTTCCGCAGAGCGACTCACGCGTGATTGCTGCAGCTGAAACTCCACTATCGCCTGCTGCTGCTCGCACAGTCTGGCCAGCATGTGCAAGGTGGAGTTCCACCTTGTGGGCACGTCACATATGAGGCGGTGAGCGGGAAGGCCGAAGTTACGCTGCAGCGCTGACAGGCAAGCAGCAGCAGGGTGAGAACGCCGAAAGTGCGCACACACAGCCCGCACTTTCTGCAGCAGCTCTGGCATATTGGGGTAATTTTTAAGGAACCTCTGGACCACCAAGTTCAGCACATGCGCCAGGCAAGGGATGTGCGTCAAACCGGCTAGGCCCAGAGCTGCTACGAGATTTCGCCCATTATCGCACACCACCAGGCCGGGCTTGAGGCTCACTGACAGCAACCACTCATTGGTCTGTTGTTCCATGTCCCTCCACAACTCCTGCGCGGTGTGGGGTTTTTCCCCCAAACAGGAAAGTTTTAAAACTGCCTGCTGTCATATACCCCCTGCTGTGCTGAAGTTGGTGGTGAAGGTGTTACGCTGACCGGATGAGGAGGCGGTAGAGGATGAGGAAGCGGAGTAGGAGGAGTTAGCAACAGGAGGCAAACTGAAGCGCCCTGCAATCCTCGGTGGTGGAAGGACATGCACCAAACTGCTATCTGCCTCAGGCCCAGCCGCCACTGCATTTACCCAGTGTGCTGTTAGGGAGATATAATGTCCCTGACCGTGCTTACTGGTCCACGCATCCGTAGTTAGGTGGACCTTGCCACAGATGGCGTTGCGCAGTGCACACCTGATTTCGTCCCCCATTTGGTTGTGCAGGGAAGGGATGGCTCGCCTGGAAAAGTAGTGGCAGCTGGGCACGACGTACTGTGGGACAGCCAATGCCATCAGGCTTTTAAAACTCTGTGTCTCCACCATACGGAATGACAGCATTTCAAAGGCCAGGTGTTTTGAAATGCTGGCATTCAGGGCCAGGGATCGCGGGTGGCTAGGTGGGTACTTCCTCTTCCGCTCCAATGTTTGGGAGATAGAGAGCTAAACGCTTCCATGGGACATTGTGGAGATGGTTGGTGACCCAGGTGGTAGTGTTGCTGGCAGATCCTCTGTTTGCGGGGTGGCAGGTGCCACTGTCACTACAGAGGTGGATGAAGAGGCCGAGACTGCAGCAGAAGAGGAAGCAGGAGGAGCCAGAGACCTTTCTTGGTTTTTGAGGTGTCTACTCCACTGCAGCTCGTGCTTTGCACTTAGATGCCTGGTCATGCAGGTTGTGCTCAGGTTGAGAACGTTTATGCCTCGCTTCAGGCTCTGATTGCACAGCGTGCAAACCACTCGTATCTTGTCATCAGCACATTGTGTGAAGAACTGCCACGCTAGGGAACTCCTTGGACCTGGCTTTGGTGTGCTCGGTCCCTTGCTGCGTTGGGCAGTAGCAGACATACTGTCTAGGGGACGGACGCTCCGCTTTTGCACCCTGCTCCCTCTTCTGCTGTGCTGGTGGCTCTGTGCGACCACCGCCTCTTCCTCCAAACTACACTGGTCACCTGCATAACGTTGATTCCATGTGGGGTCGAGGACCTCATCGTCCTCCACATCATCTTCCACCCAGTCTTCACCCCTGCCCTCCTTGTCTGTCTGCACAATTGCGAAAGCAGCAGCAGTTGGCACCTGTGTTTCGTCATCATCCGAGATGTACTGCGATGGTCCTCCCATGTACTCATCATGAAACATAAGTGGTTGGGCATCGGTGCACTCAATCTCTTCCACTTCTGGGGCAGGGCTAGGTGGATGGCCCTGGGAAACCCTGCTAACAGAGTCATCGAAAAGCAGAAGTGACTGCTGCATGATTTGGGGCTCAGACTGCTTGCTGATTTGCAAGGGGGTGAGGTGAAAGACTGATGGACATGGGTTTCAGGTGCCAACTCTGATCTTTCATCAGAAGAGTGGGTGGGAGACAATGTGAAGGAACCCGAGGCACTGTCAGCAACCCAATCTACTATCGCCTGTACTTGTCCTGGCCTAAACATTCGTACAGCCTCATTAGGCGCGACAAAATACCGCCGCAGGCTCGGTCGCCTACTCGCACCTGAGGAAGGTGTTTCACTTGTGCGTGTATCTGGCACAGATCCACCACGTCCTCTCCCTGCAACAGGAGCTCCACCAGCAGCACCACGACCGGGGCCACCACGTCCCTTTGACCTTCTCCTCATATTTTCCAAATTTAGGATCTTGCCCTAAATGGGTGTTTTTGGAAGAGCAGAACACACCCACAGTACGTAACCGGTGAATCCCACAGCTACAGAACTGCAGAAAATGCTATTCCAAAAAAATGTTGTTTTTTTAGTATAGCACAGTAGGAGAAAACTATATAGAAATTGTTTATTTCACACACCTCCACATATGTATAACACACTGCAAACTATTTTTTGTGCCCCTAAATGGCGTTTTTTGGAAGAGCAGAACACACCCACAGTACGTAACCGCTGAATCGCACAGCTACAGAACTGCAGAAAATGCTATTCAAAAAAAATGTTTTTTTTTTTAGTATAGCACAGTAGGAGAAAACTATATAGAAATTGTTTATTTCACACACCTCCACATATGTATAACACACTGCAAACTATTTTTTGTGCCCCTAAATGGCGTTTTTTGGAAGAGCAGAACACACCCACAGTACGTAACCGCTGAATCGCACAGCTACAGAACTGCAGAAAATGCTATTCAAAAAAAATATTGTTTTTTTAGTATAGCACAGTAGGAGAAAACTATATAGAAATTGTTTATTTCACACACCTCCACAAATGTATAACACACTGCAAACTATTTTTTGTGCCCCTAAATGGCGTTTTTTGGAAGAGCAGAACACACCCACAGTACGTAACCGCTGAATCGCACAGCTACAGAACTGCAGAAAATGCTATTCAAAAAAAATGTTGTTTTTTTAGTATAGCACAGTAGGAGAAAACTATATAGAAATTGTTTATTTCACACACCTCCACATATGTATAACACACTGCAAACTATTTTTTGTGGCCCTGAATGGCTCTTTTTGCAAGCGTACATTAAAGTGCGAATTTTTTTATTTTATTTTTTTGCCCTAAACGGGTCTTTTTTTGCATGAGCAAAATAAAATGCAAATGTTTTATTTTTTTTTGCCCTATGGGTCTTTTGGAAAAGAGCACAATAAAGTGCCTTTTTTTCCCCCTAAATGGATCTTTTTCAAAGAGCAGAATACACCCACAGTATGGAAACGGTGTATCTCTCAACGTAATATATGCAGTGCTGGTGCACTGAGCTTGCAGATAAAAGGTAGATTTTCTCTGACACTGGGCTCATGGCAGTGTAAAAAGACTGTGCACTGCAACACAAACAGGTAAACCTATGCAGATCGCTGAGTTATATCTCTGAATCTGGACTCCTATTCCTATATAATAAATCTCTCTCCCTGAAAGCACCAACAGGAACCTGGCCCTACACTACACTATCTCTCTATCTTTTCCCTCAGATTGCAGAATCAGGACTACCTCATGTATTTTACAATCTCTCCCTATTAGCAAAAGCAGCAGCCAAGATCCTCTCCCTATCTATTCTGAAGCAGAGTGACGTGTGTGCTGTGTGCCTCTAGCTTATATAGAAGCTGGGTCACATGTTGCACTGACCAATCACAGCCATGCCATTAGTAGGCATGGCTATGATGGTTTCTAAGGGCACACCAGCTAATCAAAAGGTGATTGGCTGGCCCCTGAAGCATTTCTAACTGCGTAATTAGATTGCCGAACCCGAACCCGGACTTTTGCGCAAAGTCCGGGTTCGGGTTCGGGTTCGGGAAAAAGCTAAAGTTCGGTACGGACCCGAACTTTACAGTTCGGGTTCGCTCAACACTAGTTACTAGAAGAGACAGCCTATCCTACAAAGTACAGATGTGCTTGTTCAGCTTAAATGCTATTTTTGCTGTACTGCTGTCTACCTTATCTCACCTATTTTTGTCTAAGGAGTCTGCCAATCATTATCAAGTGTATTTTTTGTTTTTGTTTTTTGCTGTAAGCCTTATTATGTATCTACTTGGTTGTACTGTTACTTTATAATTCATAGAAAATTGTTCTGGTTATGTGGCAATTACTAATGAAATTCCTGAAAATAAAGCATTTTTCAATTGTAACATCTAAACATAGAATGTTATTTCAGCTTTCTGCATTAAAGTGTCTACAATTTTTTTTATTTGTTTGATGGATGCTCTGCACAAAATGACACATAAGAGGTGTTTTTATGTCACTTGTGAATTATATCTGACCTTTGATGGATAGGGCTCTCAAAGTCCATTATGTGTTTCTATCTCCACCTTTGATATTTATCTTTTTTTTTCACTGCACATGAACTAACAGGGTATTTTATTTAGATAACCTGTAGAGATTTTTTGTAAAAAATATCTACATCATGTCATACCAAAAGACAACAGAGAAGTGTGTTTGGTTTATATCACCGAAGACAATTTACAAATTGTTCTGTATCCTTGAAAAACAAGTTTGGGAATGTCATCTTCCGTAAAGCCGTTGAATATATATATATTTTTTCTTAAACTTTGAGAAAAGAACATATAGGGTAAAGCCAATAAAAAATGTAATTGCTTTTCAGATAAGAGCAAGCAAATGTGTGTTTTTCAAGTGGTTGCTATAACGTGGCCTTGATACAGTATTTACTGTATAAACAACAAAGCAACAAGAAGGGCACACCAGCTTTATGTGTTACTTTAGGCCCCATTTATTGTAAAATAATAAAATAATACTCACAAATGTCATGCATTCACGAGTAAAAATCTCTGAACAGCAGACCTGCGAATGGCTTAAGAACTTGGATATTGAATAACAGAACCTGAAAGAAACTCTTTAACATGACAAGAGCTAACGTGTTTTGAGGGATATACCCTCTTCATCAGAGCGAACTTGTCAACCAAAAATGTAATGTTTAAATAGTGCAAATGCACAAAAAACTTGCAAACCTCTGCATACCAATTGTTATTAGGCCTCATGCACACTGAGCATGAAAAACACTGCTTTTAGAGGCGTCTGGAATTTTTTTCTCTGCCTCTAAACGCTCTTCCATGTTTGCTTATACACACGTAGGCATTTAGAGGCAGGGGCTTTTAAACAGGGCAGGAAAAACCCCACTGCCAGCGTATCCAGGAGAAGCAGCGTTTTAGCAGAAAAAATGCCTGGCGCATGTAAACACGTGCAAACAACTTTAACACTAGTAGGTGCATCAAGTGCTTGACCGTTGATTCATTATTCTGGCCAATGAAATGAATTAACACCCAAGCACTTGACACGCCTAAACATGTCAAGCAGGTTTACATGTGTCAAGCGTGTTTTCTGCCAAAATAAGGCTATCAGGCGGAAAGGCTGGCCAAACACCCTGTGTACATGAGACCTTAGAAAGGAGACGGGAAAAGGCAGACAACTGATTAACCATTTAGAAGCAGAAGTCAAACACCACAACCTGCACTTGGATGTTGAGTAACAGGACCTGGAAGACACAATTTAACATGACAAGAGCTAATGCCTTTCGAGGGATGTAACCTCTACTAAGCATAGTATGGGACAGCAGCAAGGAGCTCACCTGACAGGACTGCCATGGTAATCCTGCATGAAAACAAGCCTTGGCTAAAACTCACTGGGCATGTGCGAGATTATGGCAGGCAGAAATAGAAAGGGTGGAAGCCAACACTGCTGCTGTCTCGGAAGACAATATACAAGATGGCCCCAGCTTCAGACATGAAGGAAGAAAATAAAAAACTCACCAAATAACAGTAAGAAACATCTGAAGGGATCACTAATTAGGCAGAATGTAATGGAAAGCTTTATTATACTGGCTGCATTGAGAAGGAGCACTCGAGGGGCAGAGTTTATTTCTGCTTTAAGCCGTTCACAGGCCTGCTGGTTCAGCAATGTTATTATCTTAAGAATGCATGACTTTTTTAAGTATTTTTTTTATTCTTTCACTAATAAATTATGCATAAAGTAATACACAAGGCTGGCACGCCCTTCTTGTTGCTTTATTCTTTAATTCCAAGGATCTCCCCATTCTGATAAAGGCAGCAAGGCCTGAAGTCTATCTGGGCAGTGTACTATAAAGAGGAGCCAGACAGTCCTGTTTTGCTGATTGATCCATTGATTAACTACACACTGACATTCAGTATTTATATGCTAAAAAAGTTGAAAATTTAATTTTTTCAATAATGAAATGAAAAAAAGAAAAAAAAGACAAATAGAGTTGATCTAAAGAAATCAAAAGAGATAAGTCTACATGATCTTAAATTGTATCTAAAGCCATATTTTTTGTGCAGGATGAAGTAGAGAAGGGTAAGAACCCCTGTCAGGTTTTATTGCTGTCTGTGTCCCTACTGAGAAGATTTACCCTCATTGGGACCTAAAGTGAGGGGGAAATCCAAATTTTTGAGTTGACATCAGAACAGGAATAGACCTGTTGCGTCTCCAAGTGAAGACAAAGTTTTACCAGTGGCTTCTTTATGACAACCAGCCTATCTCTGTAATATGTTAAAAAAAAAAACAATGGGGAAAACACTGCGCTAGATAAATTAGTAAAATGGTGAATAATAAAAATGATGAATAATAAAAAGTTTACAAAGCTGCCAGTACCAAAAATCTAGATACGAAACCCAAAACAATGTGTAAAATAAGATACAGCGCTGAGTGATTGAATAAAAAGAGATGAAGCATAAACGCATAAAATAAATGCATACAAAAACAAATCAATAACTGAAAAATTGTGCATAAAACAACAGTACATAAATTGAAAATGCATTGAATATAAGCGACAAAAAACAGTCCCATGCAGTGATTGGTATCTGTGATGCAAGAAAGATCAAAAGTAGAGAAAAAGTAGTCCCAATATAACCAAAATGTAAGAGATAATTCTTGAGAATAAGTGATCAATCATGGAGGAACATTTCATGATGGTAAAAAATATCTCTGTAATATACCTGAGGCCACTACACCGGATGTACTATCACCTCAATAATTCCACGTTAACAAAAATGGTTATATTTTGTAGACGTGTGCATTCGTTTTCGTCCGAATGCATTTTCGCCCGAATTTCAGGGATTTTCGCGTTCGTTTTAACAAACGATAACGAATGTGCAGAGTCCGAAATGCAAAAGATCCGACATAAAAAATGCTTTATTTTCGTTTTATTGCGACAACAGTTCGATATAGATAGAAGATTCAACATGACGGTGACAATAGCGATCTGTGTCTATCGAATTTGCGGTTGAATGTGGCTAACCTAACTCTATTAGTCCGAGATTATTGGACATAGAGAGAAAAGATTCGACATTATAGAGACATGAAGATTCAACATAGAGAGAAAAAAGTCGACATAGAGAGAAAAGATTCGACATAGAGAGAAAAGATTCAACATTATAGAGACATGAAGATTCGACATAGAGAGAAAAAAGTCGACATAGAGAGAAAAGATTCAACATAGAGAGAAAAGATTCAACATTATAGAGACATGAAGATTCGACGAAGCAGCCAAAAACATATGATCGCCACGAGCGGACATTTATGGTCAAATGCTCCGCCCATAGGCTATAGAAGAATTCTAATATTGGTTGACTAGTAATAATAATTAATAAACATAATTATTACTAGTCATACAACATTAGAATTCTACTATAGCTTGTGGGCGGAGCATTCGGCCGGAAATGGATGATTGCGGCGTCGTACAGTTTAGCTGCTTCATCGAATCTTCTTAGAACATTCGACAGACAACATATGCCTTCAATGACAGATTCATCCTTATTTAATTCGGATTTTCGGACGAATGCATTTTTTTACAAAACAAAATAAATAAAAACTAATTTCGGAAGTATAATTTAATTTTTCGGACAAAAACGAAATTCCGAAACGTAATATTTCAGTGTGCACATGTCTAATATTTTGTAACTCATTGTTTGTTCTGCCTATCAACTAGCCTATGTTTTATAGAGCTTCATTCCCTATGTCTTTTTATGCTCAATCAACACCTCTGTTTTGTTTTGTATTGAAAACTCAATAAAACTCTTTAACGAGAGCAGAGAACATTGCATCACAGGGGGTATCAAAGACAGGCACCTTGTCTTAGCTGCTATTACCCACAGTCCCTTTTCTATTTACAGCCAGCAAATGTGAAAGATAATGCAATTGTATCTAAACTACTGCGTTCTAACGTTGACAATTTATTTTCTTATGGGAAAAAAACAACAGCATTAACAGCTAATGTGTTGATAAAATACCTTCATTTGTGCCATATCACACATTTTGTAATAGATATTGTGCTCCAAATGTCATACTTGGGAGTTCTGTGTCAGAAATAGATAAGCAGATTGCTGTTTTAAGTCTATGTTAGAGAGATAGAACATAAAGTAAATATGTAATATATAAGACAAAAAATAACTGTCATTGCCACACACTAATGCCGCGTACACACGGTCGGAATTTCCATTGGAAAAAGTCAGATGGGAGCTTTTCGTCGGATATTCCGACCGTGTGTATGTCCCTTCTGACTTTTTCTGTCGGAATTTCCGACGGACTTAGATAGAGAGCAGATTCTCAATTTTTCCGACGGAACAAATTCCTATCGGGAAATATATTCGTCTGTATGCAATTCCGACGAGAAAAAAAACACGCATGCTCGGAAACAACTCGACGCATGCTCAGAAGCATTGAACTTCTTTTTCTCGCCTCGTCGTAGTGTTGTACGTCACCGCGTTCTTGACGGTCGAAAGTTCAGAGAACTTTTGTGTGACCGTTTGTATGCAAGCCAAGCTTGAGCGGAATTCCGTCGGAAAAACCATCCAAGTTTTTCCCGACGGAATTTCCGATCGTGTGTACGGGGCATAAGGCCCCATTCACACCTGAGCATTTTGTAGATGGAAGCTCCAAAATGCTCAACATACAAAATCCCATGGTTTTCAATTGTGCCTCTAAATACCTGTGTGTAGTGTCGCTTAAAGCTTGTAGCTCAAAAAAGTATGAAAGCTACTTTTGAGCTACAGAACACATATATCATGCATTTTCCTAGTAACTAGCTTTCCATTGGCTAAAAATAACAATATAAAAAAAAATGCTCAAGCCTCACATGTCCCAAAAAACACTTGTACAAAAGCCAGCAAAATGACCAAAGATGCTCAGCTCAAGTGTGAATGCAGAAAAAAAAAAAAAAAAGAAGAAAAAATTAAAACCGCCGTTTGAAAACTACTTTTTGTCACCCAGGTCAGTCATGTTGGCAGGAAATTTCAGAGTGTAGTAAAAGTAAACTTCATGTTTCAAAAAGAGAAAAAGATCCCAGTATTCGTGGTATTATTTGATGCGCTGACAACAGGAATTAAAGTGACTCTAACCCCTAACTAGATGACATTTAGTTTGCTAAAACCCTGTCTATCATAAATTAATATATATTTTTTATAAAATTCTGTTTTCACCTGTATTCATCCCTCTTTGAATCTCAATGTTTCAGATTTCCTGCTGCATCCATTCAGTTTTATTTTAAAGTGTATCTAAACCAGAAAACAAAAATGTAATGCTTATTAGTTTTTATATGTGGTAGCTGAATTTTGCTACAAATAACACACTTCCTGTTCCCGGGTGGCTACACTCACTCATTGTACTGTATCTATGGAAGGATTGTCACTAGGCTGCTTTCTTGATTTAGGCTGGGTTCACATATGTGCAGCCGCGGTTCACAGCATGGGGTCCGGTGTGTTACTGTAGACCAGTTCGGGTGCGATTCAAGTCCGAATTTTTGCCTGAATTCGCATCTGAACCGGATCCAAAGACACACAGGACCGTTCTGCAATCCCGACTGTGGCCCCCCTGGACATGTGTGAACCGGCTCCATTGAGAGCTAGTCACACTCGCCTGTCATGTGAATTGGATGTAGGGAAACCCGCATCCAATCGCATATATGGAAACGCAGCCTGAGACTACTAACCCATCCTCCACTCGTTATCTCCATTACAGAGGGAGACTTTCTTTTGTAGTTCACAGAAAGTAGCTTGGAAAACTGAAAATAAGATTGTTAGATATTTCATTTCAGTTTACAGGAAGTTACATGAACACTGGCAATTTTGCAAGATGAACAAGTATTTTCTAAAAATTTCTTTTATTGTGATTTTATGTAATAGGTCGACACCAAGTGGCACATAATTGTGAAGTGGCAGGAAAATTATCATTTTTTTTTTCAAATGTCTTTACAAATATATGAAAAGTGTAAAAAAGTGCATTTGTGCATCCCTTTACTCTGATTCCCCAAACTAAAATCAGAGGCTTGTTAGAGAAACTTAGTAAACAAATAGCATCATGAAGGCCAATGAACACCCCAGACAGGTCAGGGATAAATTGTAGAGAAGTTTAAAGCAGGGTTAGGTTATAAAAAAATATCCCAAGCTTTGAACACCTCACAGAGCACTGTTCAACCCATCATCCGGAAATGGAAAGAGTATGGCACAACTTCAAACCTCCCAAGACATGGCCGTCCACCTAAACTGACAGGCCGGGCAAAGAGAGCATTACTCAGAAAGGCAGCCATGAGGCCCATGGTAACTCTGGAGGAGCTGCAGAGATCCACAGCTCAGGTGGAAGAATCTGTCCACGGGACAACTATTAGTCGTGCACTCCACAAATCTGGCCTTTATGGAAGAGTGGCAAGAAGAAAGCCATTGTTAAAAGAATGCCATAAGAAGTCCTGTCTGCAGTTTGCGAGAAGCCATGTGGGAGACACAGCAAACATGTGGAAGAAGGTGTTCTGGTCAGATGAGACCATAATTGAATTTTTTGGCCTAATAGCAAAACGCTATTTGGGCAGAAAACAAACACTGCACATCACCCTAAACACACCATCCCCACCGTGAAACATGGTGGTTGAAGTATCATGTTGTGGGGATGCTTTTCTTCAGCAGGGACAGGGAAGCTGGTCAGAGTTGATGGGAAGATGGATGGAGCCAAATACAGGGCGATCTTAGAAGAAAACCTGCTAAGCCCTGTACACACGATCGGATTTCCTATAGATTCCAATCCGATGGATTTTTCCATCGGAAATCCGATGAAGCTGACTTCCATCAGTCTTGCCTACGCACCATCAGTCAAAAATCCGACTGTCCCAAACGCCGTGACTTAAAACACTCAGACGAGCCGAGAAAAATAAAGTTCATTGTTTCTGAGCATGCGTCGACTTGATTCTGAGCATGCGTGGGTTTTTTCTCCGATGGAGTTCCACACAAACGATCGGAATTTGCTATTGTTTTTTTTCCCATCGGATAAAAATTTGCATAGAAGAATGGGCAAAAATGTCACTCTCTAGATGTGCAAAGCTGGTAGAGACATACCTGAAAAGACTTGTAGCTGTAATTGCAGTGAAAGGGGGTTCTACAAAGTATTGACTCAGGGGGGCTGAAGACAAATGCACGCCACACTTTTCACAGATTTATTTGTAAAAAAAAATTGAAAACCATTTATCATTTTTGTCCCACTTCAGAATTATGTGCCACTTTGTGTTGGTCTATCACATAAAATCCCATTAAAATACATTTATGTTTTGGTTGTAACATGACAAAATGTGGAAAATTTCAATGGGTATGAATACTTTTTCAAGGCACTGTAATTACTATGGATAATTGCATCACATATGTTATATTAATATATATATTTATACAAACCAGGTCATCCACAGGATCAATTTCAAGGTGACAGCCTAAAATAATACCAGACTCTTCAGGTAAATTAGTTATCAAGCTAAATATCTTGTTGGAATTATCATATATTGCTTGAAACCACCAATATTGAGAACCACATATATAGTTGTCATCATAGAAGAGCGGATCTACTTGTAGTGTGATAATACCAAATGTACGCTGCACATATATAATGATATTTTTTCTGTGGCATTATTATTATTATTATACAGGATTTATATAGCGCCAACAGTTTGTGCAGGTAGCCTATTTAAAGTAGCTTTTTAACCCTTTCAATACAGGGCTTTTTATACCACTTCCATACCTAGGCCTATTCTGGCACTTCTCTCCTTCATGTACAAATCATCATTCTTTTGCTAGAAAATTACCGGTACTCAGAACCCCCAAACATTATATATATGTTTTTTTTAGCAGACACCCTAGGGAATAAAATGACGGTCGTTGCAACTTTTTATCTTGCACGATGTTTGCGCAATAATTTTTCAAACGCCTTTTTTGGGGAAAAAAATGGTTTCATGAATTTAAAAATAACAAAACAGTAAAGTTAGCCCAATTTTTTGGTAAAATATGAAAGATTATGTTACGCCGAGTAAACAGATACCTAACATGTCACGCTTTAAAATTGCGCACACTCATGTAATGGTGCCAAACTTCGGTACTTAAAAATCTCCATAGGCGACGATTTGAATTTTTTTACAGGTTACCAGGTTAGAGTTACAGAGGAGGTCTAGTGCTAGAATTGTTGCACGCGCTCTAACCAGGGTTGCCAACTTTCAGTAAATTTACGAACAGTTTGTAAAATCTGTACTTTTTGCATCTGTCCTTGAATGTCCATTACGGACATGTAGGTTGCATGTCCGTAACTGACATTCATGGACGGATGCAACAATTATGGATTTTACAAACTGTTTGTTAATTTACTGAAAGTTGGCAACCCTGGCTCTAAGGCCCCTTTCACACTGGGGCGGGCAGGAGCGGTGGCGGTATAGCAGCGCGATTTGCAGCGCTGCTATACCGTCATTCTTACCGCGGTATGCGGTCGCTAGGGGGGTGAATTTAACCCCTGCTAGCGGCCGAAAAAGGGTTAATACCGCCCGCAAACCGCGGCTATTGCCGCGGTTTGCGGGCGGTATTACCGCGGTGTCCCATTGATTTCAATGGGCACCCGCGGTAAAGGAGCAGTGAACACACCGCTCCTTTACCGCTGTAAAGAAGCGGCTAGCAGAACTTTTGGAGCGGTCCTGCTAGCGCACCGCTTCAGTGTGAAAGCCTTCGGGCTTTCACATTGAAGGCTACAGGGTAGGAATTTTTCATGCGGTATAATAGCGCTATTATTAGCGCTAAACCGCATGAAAAACGCCCCAGTGTGAAAGGGGCCTAACGCACGCGGCGATACCTCACATATGTGGTTTGAACAGCGTGTACATATGTGGGTGGGACTTACGTGTGCGTTCGCTTCTGAGCGCAAGCTATTGGGGACAGGGGCGTTTTAAAAAAAAAATGTTTTTTTTTAATTTTACTTTTTTTTTTATTACTTTTATTCCTATTAGAAGGAATGTAAACATCCCTTGTAATAGGAATGGTGTTTGACAGGTCCTCTTTATGGAGAGATGCAGCTCAATAAGACCCCACATATCTCCTCCAGGCTGGAAAGCATGAGATCGGGAAAAATAAATCACCGATCTCATGCTTTCAGCCGCAATGGTGGCTTTGTTTACCTTTGGGAACCCGGGTGTGACGTCATCACATCGCGCCCGGGCCTCCGACGGTCATAGAGATGACTGGTGACCATCTGGTCACCAGTCATCTCTATGCTCGTCATGTGACCACCGGCGCCGGACAATTCTTTCTCCGGGCCCCCGATGGCACGGGAGAGCCTAGAGAAGCACCGGATAGCGGCAGGAGGGGGGATGTCCCCTACCGCCGCCTATAAGAATGATCAAGCGGCGGAACCGCCGCTATGATTGTTCTTATGGTGCGCAGAATCGCCAGCAGAAGAGAAGGATATCTGAATAATGCCTCTAGCTGCAGGCATCATTCAGATATCCCCCCACAAAGCCGAGGACGTCATATGACGTCCACCCGGAGGGAGAGAGGGTTCCTGCCGTCGTCATTTTACAATGGCCCGGTATGGAAGTGGTTAAACAACGCTGGTACATCATAGTTTCTCTACTGTGTGCTCCAGTTGAAATTTAAAAAAAAAGTGGTTTAGAGGTCTGTCTCAAAATATTTTCTGAGATTTAGATATTTCAAGCTGTGCGTTCTGCAGGAGGATCATTCTCCTTTTCAAGAACAGTCACTAAACGATGACTCATGTCTGTCCTACCAAAAGATTGTTGGTGATAATTTCAGTAGAATTTCAGTAGAATCCTTTTTTGCCCTTTACACAAGTCTGGCATGTTTAACTGCAAAGAACTCTGCTGAAAGTACAAGGGATTCATTTTTAACATTTGGCTGCTTTTTACAAGTGACATTTAGGAAAAAAAATGTATCAAGTTACATTGCTGTTAAGAAAGTTCTTAATATAAAAGTAGCATTTTAGGAAATGACATTTAATATAAGCAAAGGTTGCTGTACGTCATGTTATTATCATCAGAATATTTGTTGAATAGCTAGATTTTGTCAGCTCTTATATTTGCCCATTTTCATTGCAAGCCTGGTAAATTTCTATGGGACTGAATTCTATCCCAGATATTAGAACATAGCTTGGAATGCTGCAGACTCCCTTTATACCTTATTCTCTTCATTTGACAATTATCCTAAACCTTTTCATAGTTTGATTTTGGCTTTTGGCAGACTTGGAAGACGTATCAAATCCCTCTTGGATCCTGTCTTGTCATTCTTCATGTTTTTCGCCTGTAGTTCAAAAGTGCATGCCTAGGGGGATTTATATCCTAAGTTCAGAGATGTTTGCTTTTGCTGTCAGCCTTTAGAAGTTAGTCAATGAGTCACCAATGAAACCAACTGGGGGAAAAAATTGTACTGTACATTTAACTCACTTTATGTTGACTTCATGTTCAAATATTTAGATTATTCTTCTGGCAGATAAAAAAAGAGTGGCACATGACTCAGTGTTAAAGGGGTTGTAAAGGTACATGTTTTTTCACCTTAATGCATCCTATGCGCTCGCTCCCGTCATCCTCCGAGTTCCTGAGCCCGGCCATTGATTGGCTACACTGGATGGATTGAAAGCAGCACAGCCATTGGCGAGGTGCGCCGGGGGGCAGGGCCGAGTGATACAGTCGGCGGCTATGGCCACCGCTGTATCACGGGAGCGCGCCCGCAGTAACTCCACACCATGCTCGCTCGCTCGCATTATGGTGTGGAGTCCTTGCAGGGAGGAGCTGAAACAGCCACCGAGGGACCCCAGAAGACCAGGATCGGGGCCCCTGTGTGCAAAACGAGCTGCACAGTGGAGGTAAGTATAAGATGTTTGTTATTTAAAAAAAAAAAAAACGGGAACCTTTAGTGTTCCTTTAAGCCTCGTACACACGGTCTGACTTTTTGCCAACAAACTTCTAAATGAGCAAGTTTGACAAAAAATCCTACCGTGTGTACGCTCCATCAGACAAACTTTTTTGGCTTTCATCGGACAAATGTTCGGTCTGCAAACGGACAAACTTTTCGGCAACAAAAGTCAGATGGAGCAAAGTCCGACCGTGTGTACAGAAATCCATCAGACTTTTGTCCGAAGGACAAATAAGCATGCCCAGAACCAATGTTAAAATCAACCAACAATAGCAGAAGTTGACCAAAGGGTGGCGGTAAAGAGCAGAAAAGAGCAGAAAAACCACGTGATGTTGGAAACGTTTTGGGAAAGTTTGCAGAAAAGTCCTGCCGTGTGTATGCTATGGGTGTGCCCGGTTAACTTCCTTCGAACAAAAATCCACGGAAAAGTTTGTTTGAAGTCCGACCATGTGTATGAGGCTTTAGACACATTGTAGGTCTGGTGATAAAAAGCTGGTCCAGCTTTGAGGAATAAAAATTGCATGACATTTAGGTTAGTGGTATATGGCCCAAATATGTTTTTTCAGTTCAGCATGAATGTAAAAAAATAAAAAAAGAAGTGTACACATGCGCACTTTCTTTCTTATTTTATTGTTTTCCCTCTCCTATTATGTCTCAGGAGATGTATTGGAACATGAAATAATAAAATACAGCTTTATGTACAGTATTTAGGTTTGGATATGGTAGAGAAGGAATAAAGCTTCTACCAGCTTTTATCTACTGTATGCATCCCTGTTTAAAGTGGTTGTAACCCCAAATTTCGATTTTTAAATAAAATAACCACCTGCAAGAGAAAGCCATAATAAGCTAGTATGACTAGCATACTAGCTCATTATGCATTACTTACCTTAGATCGAAGCTCTCAAAGCCATCCACGTCTCCCCCTTCGGCTGCAGTCATCTCTCCGGAAGGTTACTTCCGGGTATCGCCGATCCAGCGCTGTTATTGGCCGGAGCGGCGAAGACGTCACTCCGCGCATGCAACGCCGGATTTGTGAATGGGATCTACAGTGCGCCTGCGCCGTTGTCTGCGTGCAGGTTTAGGAGATATTGAAAACACCTACAGGTAAGCCTTAACCTTCCTGGCGGTATGATTCTGTCTGGAATTTTGTACCAAAAGCTGTACAATGATTTTGCATGGAAATTTAGTGTTATGTATTGTAGGCCTGCAATTCTTAGTAATTACTTACTTAAACCTGACCAAACAAGAGTCAAGTAGACATCCCGGGTATGATAAAGTTTGAAACAAAAAAATCTAAAATTATAATATAATAAATAAATAAAAATAATTATAACAAATAGTAATGTAATTATAATAAAAATTATTCAATAATGTAATCAAATCAAAAAACACTGAAATTTGCTCAGTTGCAGAATTGTCGCTGTCATTAGATTTAGTGTTTGATGACGAATTTCCCCACAAATCGCTATCGCTCAATTCTGCAATTGATTCTAATTTATTTTCGCTGTTTTCTAGCTGGTCCAAAACCACTTTTGACATAAAGGGACACTTTTTGGTTGCTATGGACAATCTCCAGTTTGCAGGCAGAAAGAACACTGGCTAAATGTACACTTTACCATCCTGCACAAATAATTTAGCTTGCCATTCTGCCTTAACGGAACTGTTTAAATCTAAAAAATCTACCTATAAACAATTTAATCGCTGTATCTAAAGGAGGGAAGGCTATTAAAATGCAAAAATGCAATTGACTGATTGTATAAACCAGAAAGCTAAAATAACAAATTTACTTTACCCTCACGCTTTAAACAGCCCCCCCCCCCCCCCCCCCCCAAGAAAGGGGGCAAAGGACTAGAAAGGACTAGTCACCAGTATTTCTGTGATTTCTCTACAGTTGTTTTTTTCTCTATTGAAAAACCCATAGTTTCTTAACCACTTGACCACTGGGCACTTAAACCCCCTTAATAACCAGACCAATTTTCAGCTTTCGGTGCTCTCACATTTTGAATGACAATTACTCAGTCATACAACACTGTACCCATATGAAATTTTTGTCCTTTTTTTCACACAAATAGAGCTTTCTTTTGGTGGTATTTAATCACTGTTGGGTTTTTTATTTTTTGCGCTATAAGAGAAAAAAGACTGAAAATTTTGTAAAAAAATGATTTTTTTTTCGTTTCTGTTATAAAATTTTGCAAATTACTATTTTTTCTTCATAAATTTTGGCCAAAATTTATACTGCTACATATCTTTGGTAAAAATAAGTACAAATTGGTGTATATTATTTGGTCTTTGTGAAAGTTATAGAGTCCACAAGCTATGGTGCCAATATCTGAAAATTGATCACACCTGAAGTACTGACGGCCTATCTCAATTCTTGAGACCCTAACATGCCAGAAAAGTACAAATACCCCCCAAATGACCCCTTTTTGGAAAGAAGACATTCCAAGGTATTCAGAAAGAGGCATTGTGAGTTTTTTGAAGTTGTCATTTTTTCCCACAATTCTTTGCAAAATCAAGATTTTTTTTTCTCTTTTTTTTTTTTCACAAAATTGTCATATTAGCAGGTTATTTCTCACACACAGCATATGCATTCCACAAATTACACCCCAAAACACATTCTGCTATTACTCCCGAGTATGGCGATACCACATGTGTGAGACTTTTACACAGCGTGGCTACATACAGAGGCCCGACATGCAGGGAGCACCTTCAGGCGTTCTGGAGCACCCAGGCCAATTCTGACATTTCTCTCCTACATGTAAAAATCATCATTTGTTTGCTAGAAAATTACATGGAACCCCAAAACATTATATATGTTTTTTTAGCAAAGACCTTAGAGAATATAATGGTGGTTGTTGCAACTTTTTATCTCGCACGATATTTGCGCAGCAATTTTTTTAACGCGTTTTTTACGGAAAAAAAATGTTTTGTGCTTAAAAAAAAAAAAAAACAGTAAAGTTAGCCCAATGTTTTTGCATAATGTGAAAGATGAAGTTACGCCGAGTAAATAGATACCTAACATGTCGCCCTTAAAAATTGCACACACTCGTGGAATGGCGCCAAACTTCGCTACTTAAAAAATCCCCATAGGCGACGCTTTAAATATTTTTACTGGTTACATGTTTTGAGTTACATAGGAGGTCTAGGGCCAAAATGATTGCTCTCGCTCTAACGTTCGCAGAGATACCTCACATGTGTGGTTTGAAAACCGTTTTCATATGTGGGCGGGACTTACGTATGCGTTCGCTTCTGTATGCGAGCTCACGGGGACAGGGGCGCTTTAAAAAAAAAAAAAAATGTATTCTTCATTTTACTTTATTTATTTTAGTTTGACATGTTTTTCCGCCCTAAACATTTTTTTGATCACTTTTATACCTATTACAAGGAACGTAAACATCCCTTGTAATAGGAATATGGCATGAGAGGTCCTCTTTACAGTGAGATATGGGGGGGTGTCAATAAGACCCCACATCTCACCTCTAGGCTGGGAAGCCTGAAAAAAATACAAAAAAAAACAACAATCCTGGCTTTGATCGTAGCGGTGAGTCGGTAGAAGCACCGGAGGGCGGCGGGGGGGGGGGGGGGACATCCCCTCTCGCCTCCCGTAAGAATGATCAAGCGGTGGAACAGCCACTATGATTGTTCTTATGGTGTAGGGAATCGCCGGCTGAAAAAGCTAATATCTGAATGATGCCTGTAGCTGCTCCCATCATTCAGATATCCCCGCACAAAGTCAAGGACATCATATGACGGCCGGAGGGCGGGAAGTGGTTATTGCAGAGTATTGCCGGGCATTGCGGAGTATTGCCGGGCATTGCGGAGTATTGCTGGGCATTGCGGAGTATTGCAGGGCATTGCGGAGTATTGCGGACTATGGCAGGGTATTGCGGTGTATGGCAGGGTATTGCACGGGTATTGCACAGGGTATTGTGGAGGGTATTGCACAGGGTATTGTGGAGGGTATTGCAGAGTATTGTGGAGGGTATTGCAGAGTATTGTGGAGGGTATTGCAGAGTATTGTTGAGGGTATTGCAGAGTATTGTGGAGGGTATTGCAGAGTATTGTGGAGGGTATTGCAGAGTATTGTGCAGGGTATTGCAGAGTATTGTGCAGGGTATTGCAGAGTATTTTGCAGAATATTGTGCAGGGTATTGCAGAGTATTGCGCAGGGTATTGCAGAGTATTGCGCAGGGTATTGCAGAGTATTGCGCAGGGTATTGCAGAGTATTGCACCAGAGTATTGCAGAGTATTGCACCAGAGTATTGCAGAGTATTGCACCAGGGTATTGCAGAGTATTTTGCAGGGTATTGCGCAGGGTATTGCAGAGTATTTTGCAGGGTATCGCGCAGGGTATTGCAGAGTATTGCGCAGGGTATTGCAGAGTATTGCGCAGGGTATTGCAGAGTATTGCACCAGGGTATTGCAGAGTATTTTGCAGGGTATTGCAGAGTATTTTGCAGGGTATTGCAGAGTATTGCGCAGGGTATTGCAGAGTATTGCACCAGGGTATTGCAGAGTATTGCACCAGGGTATTGCAGAGTATTGCACCAGGGTATTGCAGAGTATTGCACCAGGGTATTGGCAGGGTATTTTGCAGAGTATTGGCAGGGTATTTTGCAGAGTATTGGCAGGGTGTATTGCAGAGTATTGGCAGGGTATAGCACAGGGATGGCTGAGCAGGGATGGATGGATGGCTGGATCTGTGACTGCAATTGTCACAGATCCAGCCCACAGTGCTGCTGCTGCCATCCGCTCCCTCCCCCTCCCCTCTCACACTGTACCGATCGGTACAGAGAGGGGAGGGAGGAACCGGCGTCATCAAATGACGCCGGTCTGTTTACAAGTGATTGCTCCGTCATTTGACGGAGCGATCACGTGGTAAACGGCCGCTATCAGCGGCGATTTACCGCAATTCGTGATCCGCCGGGTCCTCTGGACCCGGCGGTCACGGAGTTTCCCGTGTGCGCGCCCCAGGGGGCGCGCGGGAGCGCGATTCTGGGAGGACGTTATATAACGTCCTCCCAGAGTTAAGCAACCACCTTGTCGACGTTATTTGACTATGGCAGGGTATTGCGGTGTATGGCAGGGTATTGCACGGGTATTGCACAGGGTATTGTGGAGGGTATTGCACAGGGTATTGTGGAGGGTATTGCAGAGTATTGTGGAGGGTATTGCAGAGTATTGTGGAGGGTATTGCAGAGTATTGTTGAGGGTATTGCAGAGTATTGTGGAGGGTATTGCAGAGTATTGTGGAGGGTATTGCAGAGTATTGTGCAGGGTATTGCAGAGTATTGTGCAGGGTATTGCAGAGTATTTTGCAGAATATTGCGCAGGGTATTGCAGAGTATTGCGCAGGGTATTGCAGAGTATTGCGCAGGGTATTGCAGAGTATTGCGCAGGGTATTGCAGAGTATTGCACCAGAGTATTGCAGAGTATTGCACCAGAGTATTGCAGAGTATTGCACCAGGGTATTGCAGAGTATTTTGCAGGGTATTGCGCAGGGTATTGCAGAGTATTTTGCAGGGTATTGCGCAGGGTATTGCAGAGTATTGCGCAGGGTATTGCAGAGTATTGCGCAGGGTATTGCAGAGTATTGCGCAGGGTATTGCAGAGTATTTTGCAGGGTATTGCAGAGTATTTTGCAGGGTATTGCAGAGTATTGCGCAGGGTATTGCAGAGTATTGCACCAGGGTATTGCAGAGTATTGCACCAGGGTATTGCAGAGTATTGCACCAGGGTATTGCAGAGTATTGCACCAGGGTATTGGCAGGGTATTTTGCAGAGTATTGGCAGGGTATTTTGCAGAGTATTGGCAGGGTGTATTGCAGAGTATTGGCAGGGTATAGCACAGGGATGGCTGAGCAGGGATGGATGGATGGCTGGATCTGTGACTGCAATTGTCACAGATCCAGCCCACAGTGCTGCTGCTGCCATCCGCTCCCTCCCCCTCCCCTCTCACACTGTACCGATCGGTACAGAGAGGGGAGGGAGGAACCGGCGTCATCAAATGACGCCGGTCTGTTTACAAGTGATTGCTCCGTCATTTGACGGAGCGATCACGTGGTAAACGGCCGCTATCAGCGGCGATTTACCGCAATTCGTGATCCGCCGGGTCCTCTGGACCCGGCGGTCACGGAGTTTCCCGTGTGCGCGCCCCAGGGGGCGCGCGGGAGCGCGATTCTGGGAGGACGTTATATAACGTCCTCCCAGAGTTAAGCAACCACCTTGTCGACGTTATTTGACTATGGCAGGGTATTGCGGTGTATGGCAGGGTATTGCACGGGTATTGCACAGGGTATTGTGGAGGGTATTGCACAGGGTATTGTGGAGGGTATTGCAGAGTATTGTGGAGGGTATTGCAGAGTATTGTGGAGGGTATTGCAGAGTATTGTTGAGGGTATTGCAGAGTATTGTGGAGGGTATTGCAGAGTATTGTGGAGGGTATTGCAGAGTATTGTGCAGGGTATTGCAGAGTATTGTGCAGGGTATTGCAGAGTATTTTGCAGAATATTGCGCAGGGTATTGCAGAGTATTGCGCAGGGTATTGCAGAGTATTGCGCAGGGTATTGCAGAGTATTGCGCAGGGTATTGCAGAGTATTGCGCAGGGTATTGCAGAGTATTGCACCAGAGTATTGCAGAGTATTGCACCAGAGTATTGCAGAGTATTGCACCAGGGTATTGCAGAGTATTTTGCAGGGTATTGCGCAGGGTATTGCAGAGTATTTTGCAGGGTATTGCGCAGGGTATTGCAGAGTATTGCGCAGGGTATTGCAGAGTATTGCGCAGGGTATTGCAGAGTATTGCGCAGGGTATTGCAGAGTATTTTGCAGGGTATTGCAGAGTATTTTGCAGGGTATTGCAGAGTATTTTGCAGGGTATTGCAGAGTATTGCGCAGGGTATTGCAGAGTATTGCACCAGGGTATTGCAGAGTATTGCACCAGGGTATTGCAGAGTATTGCACCAGGGTATTGGCAGGGTATTTTGCAGAGTATTGGCAGGGTATTTTGCAGAGTATTGGCAGGGTGTATTGCAGAGTATTGGCAGGGTATAGCACAGGGATGGCTGAGCAGGGATGGATGGATGGCTGGATCTGTGACTGCAATTGTCACAGATCCAGCCCACAGTGCTGCTGCTGCCATCCGCTCCCTCCCCCTCCCCTCTCACACTGTACCGATCGGTACAGAGAGGGGAGGGAGGAACCGGCGTCATCAAATGACGCCGGTCTGTTTACAAGTGATTGCTCCGTCATTTGACGGAGCGATCACGTGGTAAACGGCCGCTATCAGCGGCGATTTACCGCAATTCGTGATCCGCCGGGTCCTCTGGACCCGGCGGTCACGGAGTTTCCCGTGTGCGCGCCCCAGGGGGCGCGCGGGAGCGCGATTCTGGGAGGACGTTATATAACGTCCTCCCAGAGTTAAGCAACCACCTTGTCGACGTTATTTGTCGGCAGGTGGTTGTTAAGTGGTTAAAGGGGTTGTAAAGGCAATTTTTTTTTTTTAAATAACAAACATGTTATACTTACCTCCACTGTGCAGTTCATTTTGCACAGAGTGGCCTGAACCTGGTCTTCTGGGGTCCCTCGGCAGCTGTCTCGGCTCCTCCCCGCAAGAATTAACCCCCTTCATGTGGGCTCTCTCGCATGGGGGTTAGTTCTTACGAGCGCACTCCCGTGATGCAGCCGGCGGCTATAGCCACTCACTGTATCACTCGATCCTGCCCCCCCCGGCGCGCCGCATCATTGGATGTGATTGACAGCAGCGCGAGCCAATGGCTGCGCTGCTTTCAATCCATCCACTCTAGCCAATCAACGGCCAAGCTGAGTGGCGAAGAGAAGCGTCGGGGAAGAGAAGGTGAACGGGCTTAGGTAAGTAAAACTTGTGCCTTTACAACCCCTTTAAGTGCTAGAACTGTGGATCATACGATGGTCAACCGGAAAAAAGTGTAATTGGACCAAAACAAGTGCAGCTAACCAACGACATATGGAGATGTGTAATGAAAAAAAGGACACTGATGGACAGCATTTAATGGACTGGATATCAAGATAGTAAAAAAAGTCAATAGGGCCATAAATAAAGGCAATGTTTTTATTCCTTCAATGAACAAGGTAATGGATAAGAAAAAAAAAAGTAATAATAAAAAGAGTCAACAATACCACTTGAAATCCCAAGGGCGTTGAAGTGTTAACATCATTTGGAAGGCCAGCTTATAGAGAATGGAGGAGCACCAATGACCATGCTGTGCAGAGTGGAAACCTGGTCCAGGGAAGGGGCCTGATGGCCGGAGTCAAAGACACAGGCGTGTGTGGGAGGTGACGATGCCGCAGATTGCGGGATGGTATATTGCCACCGGGGACCCTGCTGAACTTCAGTAACACTGCCTTGCAAGTGCCGATTGTGGTGGAGGGGAATAACCGACCAGGAACCAGAGTCGGAGACCAGGGAAGCCGAGCCATGCTTGCCAAGTCAAGGGTAGAGAAGTACTTGGCTTGAACAAACGCCATGAGTGACTCCTCTACCCAGGGTAATGGGTAAGCATCCCAATGAGTGAAGGCATTTAATTTGCGGTAGTCTACGCAAAACTGCACACTTCTGCCTTTCTTTCACACTAAAACCATGGAGCAGCCCATGGACTACAACTCTCTCTAATTACTCCGCTCTGTAGCATGTTGTGGAGCAAGTCCTTGACCTCCTGGAACAGCACCAGGGGAATATGACAGTATCACTCCCGAATGGGTGGAGCATTCCCCGTATGGAATGGGTGGTCAATGGCTTCGGTATAGCCGTAGTCTTCTGGGATGGCAATAGAAACCAATAGATGCTTTTCTAGTAGTTGCTGAAGCTGTCTCTGCTGCAGTAAAGGACATGGTTGTTTGTATTGGGGCACAAATGGCCTTTATTCCAGGTTGAGCCATCAAAATGCAGTGACGGGGCACTATGTACAGGTCTGCTAGGATGGTATGGTTGGGAAGTGAAACTGGGGTTGTCCCCAGGTTGATGAGCTGCACCAGGACCTTTTCTATGTGAACTTTAGTCAAGGTGTGTGCCACTAGCCACTCCCCTGGTACCACTGCTTGCTTGCGGGTTTCCACCATTACTGTGGGACCCTAAAACTTCTTGTGACCCCCAAAGGGAACAGATCAGTCTATGCCTTGGAGAGGTATCAGGAGTAGTTTTTGCTTGAACGGCATGCAGACCACTCACACTTGTTCAGGTCATTTCCTCGCTGCCTTCTGGTGAGCTTTGCAGGCCTGTATCATGTTGCACCACACAGCTTGCAGACTGCAGCCCCATGCACGCTGGCCAGAATGTTCAAAATTGGTCAGTAAGCAGTTAAAGTCCAGGTCCTTTAACACGTTCATGCCCAGGACAATAGGCACTGCTGAGCTTACTGGGCCACGAATCACCGCTACTCCCACTCAGTCCACCACTTCATCGCCGATCTGGATCTTTACCCAGGTGACTCCTTTGATCAGGATTAAAAAACTGTTGGTTGCCTTGAAGAATAGCCAGGAGGGGTCCAGTTGGTCTTGTGTCCCAAAACTTGGCGTGACCTTAGATTCTGGTTTGCTGGGACCTTATGTTGACTGTCCTGGGGGTCATCGCTTTTGAACTCAGGCTGACCGCAGTTTTTGCTTACATGCCCGAAACAACTGCACCGCCAGCACTTGCCATCCTCCTCTGGGTCCCTCCATAATGGGTTTTCACCCTTGGGGAAAAAAACGAATCTTTTTTGAGTGAGGACAGTTTTTGTTTCAGGGAGGCCACGTACAAGCCGAGTTACCTTAGCGCTGTGTGTATGGCTGATAGTGGTGAGGGTGCTAAGGCCTCCTCTTTCATGAGTGCAACCACTTCTACCACCACATCGTGGAAGGAGATGGCGTGTTGTGCTCTGATTCACTCTTGTAGGGCCCTTCTGACTGGGCCAGCTTTCAATCTTACCACAATCTGGTCTCCCAACAGGTGATCCGAGTCAGTGCTATTGACAAAGCCATGTGCATCCCTCTTCTCCAGGCATTTCCAGTGGTTTGTTAGCGCCACTGCAAAATGAGTGGGGGCTCTTGTTGGCCTGTTGTCTCTGAACGAAGAATCTGCGTCTCAACTCTGTGATCATCACGTTCTTTCCAAACAGGCCCTCTAGGCATGTCACGATCTGTTCTAAGGTGGCCCAATCTTCCTCATCCTCCAAGGAGTTATTAGCCAGCTTTGCAATCAGCTGGGTGGGAACCTGATATAGGCACCCAGAACTTTCAAGTCTCTCCTTCCACTCAGGGGAATGTTGGAGCCATTAAACATGACCACCAGGTCCAGAGCCGATCCTATCGGTGATGGTGCCTGCTCCTTCTACACCCACTGCAAGAAGGGACATACCCTGCAGACTGCTGCCAAGTGTGGGGAGGTGCAGCATGGTGCAGTGGCAGTAAATACACAGAGTCCAGTTGAAGAGAACAGAGCTTTCATTAACCTCCCTGGCGGTATTCCCGAGTCTGGCTCAGGGTGGAATTTCAGTACTATTAGCGGTAACCCCGAGCCAGACTCAGGATTGCATCGCAGGATACAGGGAAAGTTACTTACCTTGTTCCCTGGATCCTGTGATGTCTCCCCGCTGTGTGTGCAAGCTGTCTCCTCGCTCGATTCACACAGTGCCGGGTGCCGCCGAGCTCCGTTCCCTGCGACGTTGTGGCGCACGGGGGTGGTGATCGGCGCTAAATTCAAAAAAGTAAAAACACAAAACACATACAGTATACTGTAATCTTACAGATTACAGTACTGTATAAACTAATTATACATCCTCTTTGTCCCTAGTGGTCTGTCCAGTGTCCTGCATGCACTTTTATATTATAAATACAGTTTTTTCTGCCTGGAAACTGGAGATTGTCCATAACAACCAAAAAGTGTCCCTTTATGTCAAAAGTGGTTTTAGACCAGCTAGAAAACAGCGATAATAAATTAGAATCTCTTGCAGAATTGAGCGATAGCGATTTGTGGGGAAATTCGTCATCAAACACTAAATCTAATGACAGTGACAATTCTGCAACTGAGCAAATTTCAGTGTTTTTGATTTGATTACATTATTGAATAATTTTTATTATTATTATATTATTATTTGTTATAATTATTTATAGTTATTTACTATTTATAATTTATGATTTTGTATTTCAAACTTTATCATACCCGGGATGTCTACTAGACTCTTGTTTGGACAGATTTAAGTGAGTTATGTCTAAGAATTACAGGCCTACAGTATAAAACGCCAAGTTTCCATACAAAATAATTGTAATGCCGCGTACACACGATCGATTTTTTCGACGGTGAAAACACCGTTGAGAAAATCGACGTGAAAAACGAGGAACAGCTTGTTCCCCCCACACACGGCCGTTTTAAATGACATTTTTTTTTTTGGTCGAAAAAAACAACCGTGTGTGGGCTCCCCGGCAGTGTTTCCCTATGGGAAAACTGCAGCGGAAAAAAACGACGGGAATCACGACGAGAAAAATTAGAGCATGTTCTAATTTTTCTCGTCGTGATTAATGACGTTTTTCCCGTCGAGAAAAACGACAAAAAGCCCACAGACGATCGTTTTTCTCGTCCAAAGGAAAATTTTTTATTTTTCTCAACGGGAAAAATGATCGTGTGTACGCGGCATAAAGTTTTCAGCATCAAAAATCTGACATAATCATACCACCAGGGAGGTTAAAGCAGAATTCAGTAATTCACAACCAACCTGGCAGAAAGGCACCCAACCGGGAACACTCACAGCAATATCAGCAATGTGCAGCAGAGCAGGTCTCAGATGTGCCAACAGCATTTGTCTTGAGGGGCTGAATAGGTCCAGGCCCAAATGGGGATGTTTTCAGAAGGATGGCATGTCCCTGTCCTTTCCCTACTCTCCCTGCCACTAATCACTGTCCCTGTCAGACAGGTGACATGTCTCTACACTACTCATATGCAAAATGCGCACCAAGCCTGGGAGCCAGGGCTTTAAATAGGCTCTGTCTGAGCCAAGATGGATGCCAAAATCACATTGGGTGGCAGCATCCAATTGGATAGCTTCCCCAGTGATCCTGGAAACCATACAGAAACCATTTCCCTCCTAACTTCTTCTTCCCCTTCTATGCTGCTGTGATTAAACTGTGCCTGCAGTGGAGAAAGTAGGCTGCACCTCCTTACAGGTACAATTAACATTTCCAGATGTTTTCTACCAAATATTCACTTTTTGAGTTCAGGTCCACTTTATGGTCAATGGGAGCCAACAGGAACTAAGCTTTGTCTTATCATGACTGCCACATGAAGCACAATATGGAAGGATCCTGTTAGTTCATAGACAGCAGTACTAGAATATATAACATGGGTAGCTAAGCCACCGATAAAAGTTCATTTGCTTTAATCTCCAGAAAGGTAAGACTCAAGCCCACTTTGCTCACAGTTTAACACAAGACTAACCACTAAAAACTAAAAGTAGTCTATTAAAAGATATTTAATTACCTATCTTTAAACAATTTTTGCTTAATTCTACTCCACTAAAACAATTATGTCTTTCCCAGTTCTGGAAAGGAGAGCCCATCCATGAACCCAAACAATCTTTAACCAGTTCACTTGGTGGCACGTCACAGTGACACAGATCATAAGAGACAAGAAAGATGTGTGCTATAACCTATAGGCTCATATCCCGGAGCTTCAACCTGAGATCACAATCTCTTTTGTGCAATATCTTCATGACAGTTTTGTTGAATGACTTTGGATCTAATTTTCGCATTGTTAAATTACTCTACAGCTGTTGCACTGCCGACTGAGCCTCTTTCACTAACTAGTATTGTCAGATACAGTCTGTTTGTTGTAAACTGAGAAGATATAAAATGAAAACTATCCAAGTTACTAATTTCAAATATGAAATAAATAAATAAGGAAAACAAAAACCAATTTAGTTTCTACAATGTTGTACATTATAATGATTGGTGCAGATAAATGTCATATGTTAGGATTTGGGTGTAAAGCAAACTATGTAAAATAGATGTGACAGTAAGCATATGGAGGAAACCTAAGGGAAACAAGGGGAGAATATACAGAAGTATAAACCCATTACTGACCTGTCCTTCACTAGAAGCTCATAAAATAAGTCCAATCAATTTCTGGGCTTTTTTTAAATATACAAATGTCCACCAGCCTGTTTTTGAAAAAAAATCTGAATTATCTGCAATACTCATTTCTAAACTACAGCTAATTCCCACAGTACCACAATATGTCAGATGTCACCCAGTGTCACTCAATGTGGAAGACTGGGGACATATCGTGAATGTGCAGCATGATGGACATGCCGCCTGAGGGGAGGTCATCATGGCACTAAACATTTACTGTTGTAATGGAACAGAGAGCTGTGCCTACATCATTATTTCAGCACCACTCTCTAAATCTAGGACTGCCCAACCTGGAGAAAAGGCAAACAAAAAAGGTTCCCTGGGGGTCTCCTGGGGGAGGGGAAGAGACTGGGTAGGGATAACAGAGCCAAAGTTAGACTGTAATTGCAAAACTAATTTTTAAAGCTGAATTGGAGCCTAATTATTTGTTAGAACAAATAAAATAAAGTTTCACAGCTAGCACAGCTATCAAATTTACACTACCTAACAATTTGTGTTTAAAAAAAAAGAAAGTTTTAGTTGTACAACATTTTAAATATATGTGGAAGCCACACTGATTTATCAAGGCCCTTTGACCTTCTGTATAACGTGCTTCTAATTTGTGAGAGTCTCCATATTGGAGCATATATAGCAATGTATAAATTAAGGGTAGGTGTGCCTGGATGAAGCCATTTCCTTCTTGAAGGTGAAGGGACACTCCACACATTGACGGTTGAAGGTGTCTAATGTGTCCCCATGCCAATTTCAGCAAGCTAAACAAAATGGCAAACACCCCAAGTTATAAATTGCTTTTAGAGTAAGGTGCAAATGGAAAGCTGCGTATACAATAGTAAATATTCTTACATACTAAGTGGCATGGCTCCAAAGGTACACATGGGCATTAAAAAAGGATTAATCTTGTAAATTAAGTGCTCATGATTATTATAACTGAAAAAGATATTGCTAATGCCAAAAAGCAAAAATTTCACAAATTTTCACCAAAAGAATATTTTGGATGGTCACATGTCTTGACCAAAAGAATATCTTACCTTTATTTACTCAATAATATCTCAAATATTAGTTTAACCACTTCCTGCCCAGTCAATAGGAGATTGACGTCCGGGAAGTGGTTCTGTTATCCACACTGGACGTCTATTGACGTCCTGCAGGATAACAGCCGCCACGCGCCCGGGGGGCGCGCATCGCGGCAATCGGTGGAGCGGTGTGTCAGTCTGACACACCGCTGCACTGATCTCGGTAAAGAGCCTCCGGCAGAGGCTTTTTACCACTTGATCAGCCGTGTCCAATCACGGCTGATCACGATGTAAACAGGAAGAGCCGTTGATCGGCTCTTCCTCACTCGCGTCTGACAGACGCGAGCCCCCCTGTTTATCAGCGCAGCCCCCCCTCGGATACCCACACTAGACCACCAGGATAACGCCCAGGACCACCAGGGAAGCCCCAAGCATGTGGATGGCCAGGTAAGTCCCCCATGGCCATCCACATGTACAAATACATAAAAAACATATGCCAATCAGTGCCCACAAATGGGCACTGACTGGCACCATCATGGCACGACCACAGTGTGATGCCCAGCAATGCCAGCCACCAGTGTCATCAGTGCCCCCTACTAGTGTCCATCAGTGCCACCTATCAGTGCCCATCCGTGCCCATCTGTACCCATAAGTGCCCACCTATCCATGCCCATCCATGCCACCTATCAGTGCCTCCCATAAGTGCCCATTAGTGCCGCCTATAAGTGCCCATCAGTGCCGCCTATGAGTGCCCATCAGTGCCGCCTATGAGTGCCCATCAGTGCTGCCTATGAGTGCCCATCAGTGCCGCATACCAGTGCCACATATCAGTGCCCATCAGTGGCGTCTATCAGTGCCCATCAGTGGCGCCTATCAGTGCCCATCATCAGTGCCCATCAGTGCCACCTCATCAGTGCCACCTCATTGGTGCCACCTCATCGGTGCCCATCAGTGTCATCTTATCAGTGCCTGTCAGTGCCGCCTTATCAGTGCCCGTCATTGAAGTAGAAAAGGTACTTATTTACAAAAAAATTAACAGAAACAAAGAAAAACTTATTTTTTTTCAAAATTTTCGCTATTTTTTTATTTGTTGTGCAGAGGCGATCAAATACCACCGAAAGAAAGCTCTATTTGTGGGAACAAAATAATTAAAAAAAAAATGGGTACAGTGTAGCATGACCGCGCAATTGTCATTTAAATTGTGACAGCGCTGAAAGCTCAAAATTGACTTGGGCAGGAAGGTGTATAAGTGCCTGGTATTGAAGTGGTTAATAAAGATAAAATATTGTTGAAGTGTGTTTATAGCGTATGTGCTATACAGTATCTTTTTTAAGTGGAAGTCTTGACTTGATCCATTCCATGACATTCTTACCAACTTTCCCAAACTTGAAGTTAGTCCAATATAGAAAACATCCTGGACCCAAGCAAACCAAAAATTAGAGGCATTGAGCACTGTACATTGGCCAAAACAATGGACATACAGTACATGCTTACTTGTAAGATTCCATGTGCAAAGTGGGTTCTAGCCTCCACTTTGAATAATCTTAGAGGAGAATGGTTGGAGCTATTGTTTATAAATTTCAGGTACAGTGTATGGTACATAAATAGGCATAAATATGTGCTGTTCTGGCACCTGGAAAAGAGATCAAAGATTACAGAACTAGAGGTCGGGCATAGCACTCGCTGGAGGCGACTAACATAAAGCTACTATTAACAAAGCGGCTGGAGTGACAATCTCAATAAAAAAATTGAAAATAATAATTTACTATAAAATGCCAATCTGTGTAACCTTCACACTAGATAGGGCGTGGTTCACTCTGTTTTTGGATTTGTCTACAATAGTTACTGCACAGTGGCTATTGGGATCTGTAGGGTAAGGCAGTGTTTCTCAACTCCGGTCCTTAAGGCGCCCCAACAGGTCATGTTTTCAGGATTTCCCTCAGATGAAACGGCTGTGGTAATTACTAAGGCAGTGAAATTGATCAAATCACCTGTGCAAGATAATGGAAAACCTGAAAACATGACCTGTTGGGGCGCCTTGAGGACTGGAGTTGAGAAACACTGGGGTAAGGAGTCATTTGGTCCTATTTTATGACTTCTGTCTCAAAGTACAGCTCAAAGACTCAAATTACAGCTCCCAGGATTCTCAGCACTAGGTAAGGAAAGTCTATGGGCTTGCTTGACTTTAGCACTCCCCCAGCTGAGGATAATGGTGCAGCATAACATCAGTTTCTCAGTAGGGCGAGAGAAAAATAAAAGGCAATGTCTCCTTCTCCATATTTCTGTAGCCCAGCACCTGGCTACATAATCTTGACACATTAATATATTCACAAAGAAAATATGTGCAGCCTTAACCACAGCCGTTAGCCTGGTACACATGGTTCGATTGTTGTACAACCAAGCGTCTGATTTTTGTCAAAAGCGTGTGTGCAGGATTTTGTCTAGCATACTAACTATCCGCAAATTGTCATTCGACAAACACAAATGTAGTGACGTACTATGAGAGTATAAAGAGGAAGTTAATTTCTCAAGACCCTTTGGGCCCCTTCTGCTAATTTCGTGTTAGTAGAAGTTTGGTGAGCGTTGATTCCCAATTTTCAGATCGTACAAAACAAATGCCTTTTAAAATAAGTTTGGCATAACTACATCAGTATCACCAGCAAAGCAGCTTCAATATTATCCCATTAAGGAAGATGAGATTGTCTCTTGTTAAAAATAAAAAAAATTGCGTCACGAATGTAAATTCTAGATTACGAACTGTAGTTTACAAGACTGAACTCTACCCAATTGTTCCTTGATTCAGATCATGCGTGTTTGTACCCTTGACTTTTGTGCGACGATTTCTGTACTAACCATCCGAAAATCAGACGTTGAGTTCACATCCGACAAAAATTTTATAGCCTGCTCATCCAGCTTTTGTCTGACGAAAAAGTCAAATCGGCTGTCGAAAGCACTGTACTAACGATCTGAAAATCCACAGACAGCTCGTCTTACGAATTTTCCCTTCTGATTTTCATATCGTGTGTACGAGGCCTTATACAGTATATCCTATCAGTACGAGTAAACAATATAGACTTCAAGGTCAAAACATTTTCTTTTGAGGAATTCTGGTGAGTTCAAAAATCATCAGTGAGCATACATATTCTTAAATTGTGTCTTCTTGATAATATATATTTCCTGTAGTAAAGGAAACATCATCTGTTGCCTTCAATATTATTTCATTTTTCATATTTCAATCCTCCAGAACAGATGTCAGCAAGAAAGATGAAACTTAACTAGTACTATGGGTGACATCCAGTGTTCCTTCAGTGTTTGCAAGCAGCCTCATCTATAACAGTTTCTAATATTTCTCTGTGTGGCCCACAGAAACCTGTCCATCTCAGAATATCTTTAACTTATTTATTGCTGTTCTGCAATGTAATCCACCAACTTTCTGTATGGCAAGTGAACGGGGGGTGGGGGGGGGGTTGTTGTGGAGTTAAAAAGAAGGTGTTAAAGTCTTTGGCTTTCAAATCTTTTGCCTATTGTACAAAACCTATACCTTATAAAAATACATACCTGTATATGTACCTGTTTATTTATTTTGGCATCATATTGGTATTATGTGTGATATCAAGCTGCAATTACTCTAAAAACTGAACTCTGGAATAAGATCTGTGCAGTAATCCAGTGTGAAACTCTGCCTCTGTGCAGGAGCTTGCCGTAATAAAGTTTGGTTTCTCCTTGTGCAGGATGACTGGTCTTGTGTCCACCCCTTCCTTCTAGTTCTCCAACCACTCTTGAAGAAATCAGTGTGACGAAATGCATCGGAAAGAGACACATCATAGTAATATCATCATGCATGGAAGTGCACATGTACATAAGAAGGCTGTGGTATGCACTACCCTGCATGAACTTATACTCTCACCCTTAGTGCTGGGCAAACACTTGCTGCGCTGTATTGAAGATTGGTCACATATAGACTTGCTACAATATATTGAAGTTTTGATATTCTTGTTCGTGTACGACATTTATGCAGATCTGACATGGACAACCACTAATATCACTACACAAATTGGAAAAACAAAGATGAGGAGAAGACAAAGTTCTCTGTGTAATATTTGAGGACACGCAAGCATGGTTGGATCTACTTATTAACCTAAGGGATCATCTATTTGGTGAGTGCATCCCCAAAAGGGGTTGGAATGCATTTAGGTGGAGGTAGATGTTCTTTGATATTTTAATTGCTGTACTTTACATAAGATTGGTCACATATAAACTTGGTCACATATAGACGTGCAACACTTTGATGAATATTTGATATTTGTGCAGTTGTACAAAATTTATGTGGATCTGACACAGACAACCACTTATGCACTTTATAAATATTGGCATTTTATACACATTGATTTGACATTTATGGATGTATGTACAGGCAGAAATTTTATTACAATTTTTTGTCATTTATATTTACATATCCTGACAACAAAAAAATCTGTAATTTTTCAAAAAACTTGTGGCAAAAAATAAAATCTTCCATGCACTCAAGATGCCTCTTAGCAAATACCTAGGGGTGTTTACTTTCCAAAAGGGGTCATTTCGGGGATGTTTGTACTGCCATGGCATTTTAGCACCTCAGAAAATGTGATAGGCAATTAGAAAGTAAAAGCTGCATAAATTCCAGTATATATATACCATAATTTATAGACACTATAACTTTCACAAAAACCCATTAATGTACACTTATTGGAATACATTTTGGCCTAAATTTTTGACGGAATTAGATTTTATTGGATATTTTTAAATTGGACGCAAAAATGGTAAGTAGTAGGGATGCACCAATATTATTATTTTTACAACGAGTACGATACCGGTCCTTTTCATTTAGTACTCGCCAATACCAATTACCGATACCTGCCGGCAACTCTTTTTCTTATATCTCAGCTGTCAGCAATGGTACAAAACAAAAGTTATTTACAAAGGAAACAAATAAAAAAATTAAATGTTGTTTTTTTTTAATGTGAAACATGTAAATACATGTTAAATGTGTAAAAATATTAATGGACAAAGCAAACAAAAACAAAAAAAAGTTGTAATTATTAATAGTTTAGTTTGTAAAATAGAAGAAATAGAAGTAAACAAAAAAAAATCATCAGGAAAATAATAATTAAATGGAAAAGGAGAATAAGGAATTAATTAGGGATGATTAGAGTAGATTAAGGGTTAGTAAGGGGTTACCCAGAGAAATAAATACATAGATTAATAAAAAAAATAACAAAAAAAAAACTTTTTTTACTTGACAGGTTGAGATTGCTTAAACCGCCTGGCGACCAGCCGCCGTCATTATACTGTGGCAGGTCGGCACATTCCCACGAACCATCGTAGCTGTACATCGATCCCTTTAAGCAGGCGCGTTCACTGCAGGGGTGCCAATGTGTGTGGCCGGCAGTCACGATGACCGCCGGCCACGCGAAATCACGGGCACGAGAGCCAGAACTCGGATGTATGTGTGTGTAAACACACAAATTCCCATTCTGTGAGGAGAGGAGGGACAGATCGTGTGTTCCTACTAGCTAGGAACAACGATCTGTCATCTCCTTGAGGCAGTCCCATCCCCCTACAGTTAGAACACAAACAAGGGAACACAGTTAATCCCTTGATCGACCCATAGTGTTAACCCCTTCCCTGTCAGTGACATTTACACAGTAATCAGTGCATTTTTATAGCACTGATCGCTGTATAATTGGCAATGGTCCCAAAAATGTGTCAAAAGTGTCCGATGTGTCTGCCATAATGTAAAATCGCCATTACTAGTAAAAAAAATAATAATAATAAAAATGCCATAAATCTTTCCCCTATTTTGTAAACGCTATAACTTTTGCGTAAACCAATCAATATACGCTTTTTGCAATTTTAATTATCAAAAATATGTAGAAGAATACATATCGGCCTAAACTGAGGAAAAAAATTAGCTTTTTTTAAAAAAAATTGGGAATATTTATTATAGCAAAAAGTACGAAATATTGTGGGGTTTTTTTCAAAATTTACACTCTTTGTTTATAGCGCAAAAAATAAAAACCACAGAGATGATCAAATACCACCAAAACAAAGCTCTATTTGTGGAAAAAAAAGGACGTCAATTTTGTTTGTGTACAGCATCGTATGACCGGGCGATCAAAGGGAAGTTCATCCCTTTGATCTGTAGATGGATAAACAGAAGGATACAAAATTAAACAATGTTTCTTTCTTTCTTTCTTTTTTAGCGGCTGAGCAATGTTGCTGATAAACATTGTCCGGATGCTTCTTTTTTTCTTGATAGCTCTATTGCAGGGACTTTTTTTACACTTGATGATGTAACACATAGCCAAATTGAATGTACCACAATGATACTACAATAAACATATCTGCTGGAAATATTCAGATATGAAAAAAAAAATGTTGTTTTCATTCTGAATCCCGTCTTTATGGCTGGGCCCCTAGATACATTTTAATTGCTAGTGCAAATCAGTTCATTTATTATGTATGAAGCCTTAACTAGCCTGTAATAAAAATTATATGTATTATGCATGTGTGCTTGGAGTCACAGCTACATTTGAAAAGCTATTACACTTTTTTTATTATTATAGTTTTCGCTACAGAGCAATACATTTCTCCTATTTTTATTAAAGTAAACTTGCTGCTCAAGTCTTATGCATTTCCTCATCCTAAGAGTCTATGATATCCTGAAATCATTTTAAATTGGTATACTTTTAAAGTTCATTCCGAACTTCAGAGTTTGGTTTTAAACAAGTAAAGCAACGACAGGCACAAAGTAGTAACCTATACAAAGCAAATTTTAGTGTACCATTTAGAGTTATGATTGGCTGATAGGGGTAACTTCTGCTTGCATACTGATTTACTATGGTCAGATATTAATATAGTGATAGGTATGTAGCTGCTGACTCCACTCTGACTAACTACTAAAGTAGTGTCAAAGAATGAATGGGGTGTTTTAAAAAGTGGATGTGGCGCTGCTATAAATAATGTGTGCCTTATTGCCACCCCCATCAAATCATTCCTCGCATGTATTACCTTTTGTACCACCACCCCCTCCCTGCTGCATGGTTGGCACAAGACTGCATTGGTGGGCATTGGGCACAAAGCTGCATTGGTGGGCACAAGGCTGCATGGTGGACACAAGACTGCATTGGTGGGCACTGGGCACATGGCTGCATGGTGGACACAAGACTGCAATGGTGGGCACTGGGCACGTGGCTGCATGGCGGACACAAGACTGCGTTGGTGGGCACAAGGCTGCATGGTGGACACAAGACTGCATTGATGGGCACCAGGCGCAAAGCTGCATTGGTGGGCACAAGGCTGCATGGTGGGCACTGGGCACAAGGCTGCATGGTAGGCACAAGGCTGCATTGGTGGCCACTTGGCACAAGGCTGCATTGGTGGGCACAAGGCTGCATGGTGGAAACAAGGATGCATTGGTGGGCACAAGGCTGCATTGGTGGGAACTGGGCACAAGGCTGCATTGGTGGGCACAAGGCTGCATTGTTGGGCACTGTGCACAAGGCTGCATTGGTGGGCACAAGGCTGCATTTGTGAGCACAAGGCTGCATGGTGGAAACAAGGATGCATTGGTGGGCACATGGCTGCATTGGTGGGCACTGGGCACAAGGCTGCATTGGTGGGCACTAGGCACAAGGATGCATTGGTGGGCACAAGGCTGCATTGGTGGGCACTGGGCACAAGGCTGCATGGTGGACACAAAGCTGCATTGGCTGGCACAAGGCTGCATGGTGGGCACTAAGCACAAGGCTGCCTTGGTGGGCACAAGGCTGCATGTTGGACACACGCAGTCTGCCTTGGTGGGCACAGATACAGTTGTTGTTAATATTTATTTTTATAACTTAATTCTGCATAATACATTTAAGAGTCATTTTATGAGAGCGTGTTTCGGGGCGGAATTAGGGGCGGGGCGGGCTGGGTGGGACAACTGGTGGCGAGTAACCCTTGAGGCCTGGCTAGTAGCTCAGGACTTTAAATTTTGAGCCCTGATATACATGATTGTTATATTTGAGATTGTTTTTCATCACAAATTTATAATTTATTTATTAATTATTGGTACATAGCACATTGTACACTATTTTCAGCGCCACATTCTATAACTATCCTACATAATAATAGAGTAGGTAGGACACAGATGCGATGTGGTAGACCATATAGTGGTCGATGAGCCATCTTACCATTACCTGCAATTCAGCTGGATGCTTGTAGTAGAGATGGGGCGCACCTCTCTCTTTGATGCCGCCAAAGACTTGTGGTGGGAAGCTGCGGGTGTGACGTCTATCCCATCCTTCAATCCTACGGTTCAAACATAGTGATCTGTATTGTGCAACAGGGGTGTGTCCTTCTCTTTCCACCTAGGGCCCCAAACCAATCTCTCCTTACCCAGCCTGGCAGCAGCCAAGCCTGGATGCAGATGTGTGCTCCCTGAGTCCCTGATGCCAAGAGAGTGAGTTTTCCTGGGCAGTCTAGTAAAAACCGTCTTGCCCCTCCACCTGTTTTTCAGTGCGTTTTGGGAACTGTAGTGTAAAGAGTTCACCAGCCCATAGCATGGCCGCTGTCTTGAACTACAACTCCCATAATTTACAACTCTCTACATAGGAGTCTAAGGGCTGATTTGACCTTTCTCCACCCCTGCTGGTTGGAGGGAATAACGCAGCACAATATCAGCATTACAGTAGAAAGAAGAGCAACAGAGGACATTTCCCCCTTCTCTATGTTGCCATAGCCGAGCATCTGGCTACATATGACACTTTACAACTGAACTGAAATGTCTAAATACAAGAGTCGCGTGTATGTTTCTTGGATCTTTGGTGTGCTTTGTGTATTTTTCCCAAATCAAATGCAGGCAGCGTGTAGAGGGTGGTGCCTGGCTGCTGTACAACACAGGGATGATGTCACTGATACTTTTACCAGGTAATAATATGGTTTGAAACAGCATCTGGTAAACCGAAAGTGGATATACTGTATATATTTTGTGGTTATGGAGGAATATGTTTAATTGAAAGTTTTCTGCCTGGAGTTCAGCTTCAGGAGTGAATTAGCCTTTAATGTAAACATTTTTGCCTAATTATCTTTATGAGTATGTAGCGCCTGCCCCTCTCTTCTCTCCGTGCGGCTCGCACTGTCTCTCGTCTAGGGGTATCTGGTAGGGTGGAGAGAGAGAGAGCGGGTGGGCTACGCCTAGCCTCCACCACATGGGAATGCCTGTGGTATCAGCAATGTCTCATTTACCTTCGGGTCTGTGTCGTGCACCCGGATCCTCCCTCCAAGAGTCACCGTGAACTTCGTCCGCCAGGAAGTGAGCCTCACACCATTAAAGTCCAACACTCCTTTATTAGAACACACCATACAGGGACTTCCTTGATAGTTAGGACAGAAAAGGAGGTGTGAGTGTGAATAGGCCCAGACACAAATTCGCTCCTCCACTCTCCTCCTGGAGAGTGGGATATGGTCTCCGCACGAGAGGAAGGGGATCCTTCTGGACGGTCTCCGACAAGAGACTCACCCGTCACCGGCAGTCTGCTGCACCGGGTCTTCGAGTGAGGAGCTCTCCCCGGTCCATTGCGTCTTACTCAGATTCAGGCCTCCATCCCCGAAGTGCCTTAGGACCCTTCCCTCGCGGAACTCAGTGTTGGGCACTGAGCTCCGGACCTTCTTGCAAGTACCTCACCCCAGGGCTGAAGGTGCCTGGGGTGGAACACGATCTCTGGTGGTCCCCTAGGCCGAGGCCTCCTAGGGGACTAGCACAAACCCACGTCCGCAAGCTGAAGGTGCTTGGGACGAAAAACCCGTGACCAAAATGGCCGGCCCTTTTATCCCCTCTCCCAGCAAGCACAGCGGGTTCCCCGCCCCACCATACCGCTACCGAAAGAGGACAAAAAGGAGACTCGACACACAGTGATATTCGTCCCTCTGGCCACGGCGGCAGCGCCACCTGGTGGACCGCAGGGAACATAGCACTGATGTCACAGCTAGATTCAAAAAATGCACCCGGGAAAGTAAGTACCCGCTACACATTCCCCCCTGTCTTTTGACACTGGACCCCAGTGTCTGGAGTGAATCACGCCCTCAACGGCTGACATAATCCAATCCAGAAACCAACTAACAATTTAAAAAAACCAAAATTTTTTAGGAAACTATCCTAATGGAGAAGTTGTGTCTGAGCCCCTGCAACAAAAGAGGAGTGAAAGACAACATTTAAAACATTATACTTTTCCCTCCCATCCTAACTAAGAACCACCCCAGGTTCCATAATCTTGACGTGACGCTCTCCTGCAGAGGGAAGAGAAAAGAAACAATAAAACCCTGACACATGTGTATGTGTGAGAGAAAAAGAAACTCCTCCGAAGAGAAATATCTTTTCCTCCAGTGTGAGCGTGTACAATGTGTAACGTTGCACAAGACTGCCACCTGGTGACAGCCTCACGGTAACTGCACCTGTTGAACCATCTTTTCTTTTCTTGCTGCTTGATTCCGGGCCCTATCTACCCCAAAGTCTGCAACTTCTCACCGGAGAGGAAAGAACAACAACTGGAACAGTTCTTCCTTGGAATGACACAAGCACCCCTCTTGCGGGGCAAAAGCACTGATGATGGCACCAACAAGAAAGTCAAACAGCAAAGTTCAGGGGGTGCAAAGTCCTTTCAAAAAGCAAACAAATGGAGTCTTTTTTTTTTTCTCCTCAGAGGTATAAGCGGGGATGCGGCAGAACGATAGGTTTTAGATGCCGATCCATGGTCTCCAAATGGTACTCCACATCCTCACCTTCTTTGCGTCGGATCAACACTTTATCCGCATGGATGTGTCATCTCCCACATCAGAGAGCGACTCCAGATCCGAAGTATCACACTCCTCCGCGGGTATGTAGCCCGTTGTAGAGACGGAGCTAACACCTCCCGCAGGCATACTGGGCCATGCCTTCCCGGCACCTCCGCCCATGCACCAAGTCTCTTTGCCCGGCTCACCTCGGCCTTTACTTGAAGCGGGACGTCCGGAACACTCGTCAATGGATCCGTCTAGGCCTGGTGTAAGCTGGTGAGATGGTCCGCCACCACCACTGGTCGGGGCCACCATGCTGGTTCTCTTCTTCAGTGGCGGACGCTGTGAGACAGTGGTGACCGAGTCAGCATCCTCGGATTTCTCCCGTTGAGTTTTAACGACCTCCTCCTCGGTCGCTGAAGTGCGCGCTGGGATGGCTTTTACAACAGTAATTCCTCCTCTGCGAGTAGTGTTACCTAAAGCCCGGCCTGGGTAGATGGTTCTCGGCCTGTCTACTACCGGATCCACCTCGAACAGGAATTCCCCACAGGCTTCACATTGTCCGAAGGGCTTCAGGTGGCACACTAGTCCCAAGCACCCGGGACAAATTACACCCAGGGCCTCTACGTCCATGCACGAATACAGGGCGAATCGACCCCTTGGCTTCAGCCGGATCCCGGTATCCATTATCGGAGCAGCAGCAGTCATCGTGGTAGTAGCAGGGTGAACTGGAATCCATGAAGTATGTCCAAACCTGGTGACTTGTTGCTGGTCCATCACGCACTGCAGAGTTTTCGCGTCAATGTCCCACGTGTAGCCCTCTCACGTATTGGACTCCTCCCCTTTGCTCCAGTTCGCGGGCTTTTTCACTTTCTTTGGATGAGCCACGCCCATGAACTAAGCGGCGGGGGTTGTGTCTGTTGGCGCAGTGCAATTAGAAGCCCCCACGTGTAGTACCTCACACGGCTGGGCCTCCCCCCGTTCACCGCTCTTCCTGCGCGGGCCTTTCCCTTGTCTAGGGTCAATTCCACGACTTCGAGCAGGGCTGCACTTTGGCCTATTCAGTTAACTCATCCAGCAGACTTGTTCAATACTGTGATGCACAACACAATCCCGGACCCGAGCCCCCACGTGTAGTGCCTGCCCCTGTCTTCTCTCCATGCGGCTCGCACTGTCTCTCGTCTAGGGGTATCTGGTAGGGTGGAGAGAGAGAGAGCGGGTGGGCTACGCCTAGCCTCCACCACATGGGAATGCCTGTGGTGTCAGCAATGTCTCATTTACCTTCGGGTCTGTGTCGTGCACCCGGATCTTCCCTCCAAGAGTCACCATGAACTTCGTCCGCCAGGAAGTGAGCCTCACACCATTAAAGTCCAACACTCCTTTATTAGAACACACCATACAGGGACTTCCTTGATAGTTAGGACAGAAAAGGAGGTGTGAGTGTGAATAGGCCCAGACACAAATTCGCTCCTCCACTCTCCTCCTGGAGAGTGGGATATGGTCTCCGCACGAGAGGAAGGGGATCCTTCTGGACGGTCTCCGACAAGAGACTCACCCGTCACCGGCAGTCTGCTGCACCGGGTCTTCGAGTGAGGAGCTCTCCCCGGTCCATTGCGTCTTACTCAGATTCAGGCCTCCATCCCCGAAGTGCCTTAGGACCCTTCCCTCGCGGAACTCAGTGTTGGGCACTGAGCTCCGGACCTTCTTGCAAGTACCTCACCCCAGGGCTGAAGGTGCCTGGGGTGGAACACGATCTCCGTTGGTCCCCTAGGCCGAGGCCTCCTAGGGGACTAGCACGAACCCACGTCCGCAAGCTGAAGGTGCTTGGGACGAAAAACCCGTGACCAAAATGGCCGGCCCTTTTATCCCCTCTCCCAGCAAGCACAGCGGGTTCCCCGCCCCACCATACCGCTACCGAAAGAGGACAAAAAGGAGACTCGACACACAGTGATATTCGTCCCTCCGGCCACGGCGGCAGCGCCACCTGGTGGACCGCAGGGAACATAGCACTGATGTCACAGCTAGATTCAAAAAATGCATCCGGGAAAGTAAGTACCCGCTACACATTCCCCCCTGTCTTTTGACACTGGACCCCAGTGTCTGGAGTGAATCACGCCCTCAACGGCTGACATAATCCAATCCAGAAACCAACTAACAATTTTAAAAAAACAAAATTTTTTAGGAAACTATCCTAATGGAGAAGTTGTGTCTGAGCCCCTGCAACAAAAGAGGAGTGAAAGACAACATTTAAAACATTATACTTTTCCCTCCCATCCTAACTAAGAACCACCCCAGGTTCCATAATCTTGACGGGACGCTCTCCTGCAGAGGGAAGAGAAAAGAAACAATAAAACCCTGACACATGTGTATGTGTGAGAGAAAAAGAAACTCCTCCGAAGAGAAATATCTTTTCCTCCAGTGTGAGCGTGTACAATGTGTAACGTTGCACAAGACTGCCACCTGGTGACAGCCTCGCGGTAACTGCACCCGTTGAACCATCTTTTCTTTTCTTGCTGCTTGATTCCGGGCCCTATCTACCCCAAAGTCTGCAACTTCTCACCGGAGAGGAAAGAACAACAACTGGAACAGTTCTTCCTTGGAATGACACAAGCACCCCTCTTGCGGGGCAAAAGCACTGATGATGGCACCAACAAGAAAGTCAAACAGCAAAGTTCAGGGGGTGCAAAGTCCTTTCAAAAAGCAAACAAATGGAGTCTTTTTTTTCTCCTCAGAGGTAGAAGCGGGGATGCGGCAGAACGATAGGTTTTAGATGCCGATCCATGGTCTCCAAATGGTACTCCACATCCTCACCTTCTTTGCGTCGGATCAACACTTTATCCGCATGGATGTGTTATCTCCCACATCAGAGACCGACTCCAGATCCGAAGTATCACACTCCTCCGCGGGTATGTAGCCCGTTGTAGAGACGGAGCTAACACCTCCCGCAGGCGTACTGGGCCATGCCTTCCCGGCACCTCCACCCATGCACCAAGTCTCTTTGCCCGGCTCACCTCGGCCTTTACTTGAAGCGGGACGTCCGGAACACTCGTCAACGGAAGGTACTTGGGACGAAAAACCCGTGACCAAAATGGCCGGCCCTTTTATCCCCTCTCCCAGCAAGCACGGCGGGTTCCCCGCCCCACCATACCGCTACCAAAAGAGGACAAAAAGGAGACTCGACACACAGTGATATTCGTCCCTCCGGCCACGGCGGCAGCGCCACCTGGTGGACCGCAGGGAACATAGCACTGATGTCACAGCTAGATTCAAAAAATGCACCCGGGAAAGTAAGTACCCGCTACAAGTATATAACACACTAAATTCATAGAAGGTGTTTTCAACTTGCTTATTTCTATTGCATCACTATTATATCAATTTTATTGTAATAATTAGTTTATGTTCTAGTGTTCCTCTTATTGTTCATGTTCCGTAAAGCTGAAGAAAGTCTGTCAATACAGTAACACTCAAAAAAAAACTGCCAGCGCATAAAATACAATCTGTCAACGTATAGACGTTTGCATAGAAGGACTTTTAAGAGTGCTGTATATTTATAAACTTTTATAAAATCTTAAAAAATATATAATGTAATTAAAATTTCAAATGAATTCCATTAAAAACAGGTTTGGCTTTGTTATGTAGTTTACCATTATTCTTTATGTCTTCTAAGGACTAGGCTTAACGCATGAGGAAAACACTTAGAACATCCAAACCCATGCTTTCTTTTCCTATGAAAAATTGAGGATTTAGTTGTTAAGGAGATTTAGTCTGATTAAAAATCAAAGTATATACATTTTCTTAGTTTTATATATTTTAAAGCAAACCTCAGCTTTTGAGAACAAAACAACAGATTTGCTTTAATCTCCCCAGCACCGCAAGCTCATACTTCCTTCACTCGCCTACACCCTTCTTCAGAAGAAAAACTACCCAGTACTTTCAGGTATGAAACATGTGACAATGTGGTCAACCTTATCAAGAAGAACTGTCACAGAGTCAATAGCAGTGTATAAACTACAACTTTAGCAATCTTTATTGTTTTCAATTTCTCTTTATTGATCTTTTTTCTTTTTTCTTATACAAAATTTTACATTTACACAAGATTTTTTACAATATACATTTGTTCGTTCTCATTATCCAAAATGTATTACCTTGTTAAATATTGTGACAGCAGGAAGGTAAAGTCACCTGGTTGCATCCAGGGGGGTAGATATATTTCTCCCAGATTCAGGCTTTATGCTGACTTATACAACTAGGGTGGAGAGTTGTATAAGCCCAGCTGAGGCTAGTAGGCTCATGGATGACTCATACCTCTAGGGAGAGTGTGGGGCGTCGTACAGACAGGGAGTTGATGAGGCCAGCTGAAGCTTGTCAGCTCATTTAGGCCTCTATAAGAACTCCCAGATTCATTAGGTGTTAGCTCATGCCTGGAACCAGACCTGTGTGGACTGTCTAGGGAGAGTGAACCCCTGTGCGGTGAGGCAAAGCCTGTGTGGCTATTTGTTTGGACTTTTACTAAACCAGGGACTTAGGGACTAGGACAGCACCAGGCTGATCCCAGTTGTTAGTTTAGGAAACCTGCATGTTTAGTCAGAGGTCAAACTGACCAGGATTTATTTTGTTTATGTTTCTTTTTGGCTTTGCTGTGTTTTTGTCACTGTACATAGAGAAATAAACCGCACCTTTTGATTTTGAAAACCACAACCTCCGTCTGCTGGCCCTGTTTTTGTGTGGGGAGCCCAACCAGGGGGTCACACACACCCGCTACGGAGTTAACCCCCTCACAGTTGGTGGAGAATGCAGGCAGTTTTTTTTAAGCCAGCATGGAGGAGATACTGAAACAGCTGGCTCTAGCAAATGCCAATCAACAGCAGACAAATGCAGGTTTGCAAAGGAGCCTTGCAGCCCAGCAGCAAGCTCATCAACAAGCCCAGCAGCAATCTGAGGCCCGCTTCATAGACCTGTTACAGAAGCAAGAGCAGAGACTACAACAAATGGAAGCAGTAATGCAGCAACGTCCGCAGACCAGTGAGGAAAGCCGTCCCACTAATACCGCGTCCTTTGGGGTGAGTCGTTTATTGACAAAAATTACTGGAGAGGATGATCCAGAGGTATTTTTGACCACATTTGAAAGGACTGCTGAAAGAGAAAAGTGGCCTGAGGAGCAGTGGGCTGGACTGGTGGCTCCTCTGTTAACTGGTGAATCGCAGAAGGCTTACTATGACCTAGAGCCTGACCAAGCAAAAGACTATGTGATGCTAAAAGCTGAAATATTGGCAAGGCTGGGTGTCACCCTGGCTGTCCGGGCTCAGCGTGTGCATAACTGGACTTTCCAGCTTGGAAAACCCCCCAGGTCTCAAATGTATGATCTCATTCACCTGAGCAGGAAGTGGCTACAGCCAGAGACTTTGTCCGCACCAGAGATTGTGGAACGTGTTGTAATGGATCGGTTTTTGAGAGCTCTTCCTACTGCCATCCAAAAGTGGGTAAGCCATGGAGACCCAGAGACGGCCGGTGGTCTTGTGGATCGTGTAGAGAAATACTTGGCTACAGAGAACCTGACGGCCTCTTCCAGAGACTCTCGGACTTTCCACCCTAAGACCAGACCATCCCCAGGGGCGGATAAGAGGATTCCAAGGGGTGAGGGTGGAGAGAGTGAGAGGGTGGGAGCTCTACCCAAAGTTTGGCGAGAACAGCCTGGGAAGTCAGGGGCTCAAGAGGCAGCCAAAAGGATTGTTTGCTACCGCTGCCGGCAAGCGGGACATATTGCAGCAAATTGCCCGGTTGTGGAGGAACCCATGCAATGTGACTTTCTGACGGACAGACGTCAGTCGCTGTGTGCGACAGTCGCATGCACTGCCATTCGGGGAACTGAGAAACATTTATGCAAAATGTGTATTAATGGTAGAAATGTTGTGGTATTACTGGATTCAGGTAGCCTTGTGACCCTGATAAAGGCTGAATTAGTTAAAACAGAGGTCTCTGGGAATAGCAAGGTAGCTGTTATTTGTGTGCATGGGGACACCCGAGAGTATCCAGTGACTACAGTGTGTTTCGAGACCCCCAAAGGTACCCTCTCTCATCCAGTGGGGTTAGTATCTCAATTACCGCATGATGCCATTGTGGGAAGAGATTTTCCGAAGTTCTGGGAACTGTGGGATGATCCTGAGCCCCCCACTGGTGCCCCTATGTACCAGGAATGTGATAGCCAGAACTCCTCTGAGAGTGGTGAGGACTCTCCAGAATTTCCCTTGTCAGTATTGGCAGGGGAGACTCAAGAAACTGGAGAGGAGCCCACCTCCTCAGACGAAAACCTACCGTCTGTGGAGTTTTCTGATCTGGAGGTTCACAGGGAAAATTTTGCCACAGAACAGTTAAAAGACCCCGCCCTAATAAAGGCACGGGAAAACGTAGTGGAAATAGATGGCGAGTTAGTGAACCCAGATAATACCTGCACTTACCCATACTTCAGCGTAGAGAAGGACCTACTGTATCGGGTGGCAAAAAGGGCAGAAGAAACCGTTGAGCAGATTGTGGTGCCCAAACCTTACAGGAAGTTGGTGTTGGAGTTGGCCCATGGGCACATTCTTGGAGGTCATCTGGGGACAGAGAAAACCCGAGAGAGGGTATTACAGAGATTCTATTGGCCTGGGGTGATGAAGGACATAGAAAATTATTGTTCCTCCTGCCCTGTGTGTCAGAGGTCGGCCCCGATGCCACATTTCCGTAGCCCGCTGGTCCCTCTACCCATCATTGAGGTCCCGTTTGAGAGAATCGCAATGGATTTGGTAGGTCCTATAATCAAGTCCGCTAGGGGGCACCAGTACATATTGGTTATAATGGACTATGCCACCCGTTATCCAGAAGCGATCCCTCTCAGAAATACCTCGGCCAAAACCATAGCCAAAGAGCTATCTCTTGTTTTTAGCCGGGTGGGTATTTGTAAAGAACTGCTTACGGACCAAGGTACACCCTTTATGTCCCGGGTTATGAAAGAGCTGTGTAAATTGTTCAAAGTGACGCAATTGCGTACATCTGTGTATCACCCCCAAACCGATGGGCTGGTTGAAAGATTCAACAAAACCCTAAAACAAATGTTGAAGAAAGTGGTGGATAGAGATGGAAAGGATTGGGACTGTCTACTTCCTTATTTGATGTTTGCTATTAGGGAGGTGCCCCAATCCTCTACGGGATTCTCCCCCTTTGAGTTACTGTATGGGAGACACCCAAGAGGGCTGTTGGATATTGCCAAGGAAACTTGGGAAAGTGAGAGTTCTCCCCACAGGAGTGTGATTGAGCATGTCGCCCTGATGCAAGATCGAATTGCACAGGTAATGCCCATCGTGAAGGAACATTTGGCCCAAGCGCAGTTGGCACAGCAGAGAGTGTACAACCGTGGAGCAAAGACCCGTACCTTTTCCCCGGGGGATAGGATATTGGTACTTGTCCCTACGGTTGAAAGTAAATTCCTTGCCAAATGGCAAGGCCCCTACGAGATAATGGAAAAAGTGAGCGAAGTGAATTACAAGGTCAGACAACCAGGAAGGCGAAAGCCCGAACAGATATATCACGTTAATCTGTTGAAAGCCTGGAGGGATAGAGAGTCCCTAGTCGCAGAAACTTGGTCACCAGCTCAAACTGGTTGCGTGATTCCGGAGGTTGGAATAGCAGCCACCTTGTCACAACCCCAACAACAGGAGGTTAAGGAGTTTGTGCTTCGCAACAAGGAGGTGTTCTCTGAGCTGCCGGGACAAACATCTGGGGTAGAGCATGATATTATTACCCCGCCCGGTGAAAGGGTGAAGTTAAAACCCTATCGGATCCCAGAGGCCCGACGGGAGGCAATACGGGAGGAAGTACAGAAAATGCTGAACTTAGGGGTGATAGAGGAGTCCCAAAGTGATTGGTCTAGTTCCATTGTGTTGGTGCCTAAACCGGATGGGAGCTGGCGATTTTGTAACGATTTTCGTCAGTTGAACAAAGTTACAAAATTTGACACCTACCCCATGCCACGTATAGATGAGTTGATCGACCGGCTGGGAACAGCCCGATACATGACGACTCTTGACCTCACAAAAGGGTATTGGCAAATTCCCCTGGCCAAGTCGGCCAAAGAGAAAACCGCATTTGTAACCCCAGACGGGGCGTTCCAATATAAGAGAATGCCGTTCGGGTTACAGAATGCGCCGGCCACATTCCAGCGGAAAATGGACCAGATACTGAGGCCCCATCGGAAGTATGCTGCGGCTTACCTGGATGACGTAATTGTCCATAGCACAGATTGGGCCTCACATCTGCCAAAAGTGCAAGCAGTCCTAGACTCTATCCGGGAAGCGGGGTTTACGGCTAACCCCAAGAAGTGTACCATTGGGCAGGAGGAGGCCAAATATCTTGGGTACACCATTGGCAGGGGAGTGATAAAACCCCAACTCAACAAAGTCGAGGCCATCCAGAGTTGGCCACGTCCCAACAGCAAGAAGCAGGTACGGGCCTTTCTGGGAATCGCGGGTTATTATCGGCGCTTCATTCCCCACTTTGCTTCTAAGGCTGTGCCCCTAACCAACCAGACGAAAGGGAAAGGGTCGGTCATGATTAAATGGACCCCCGAGGCTGAGGCAGCATTCCAATTCTTGAAACAAGCCTTATGTAGCCAGCCAGTGTTGTACTCACCCGACTTCTCTAAAGACTTTGTCGTACAAAGTGATGCGTCAGATGTGGGGTTAGGAGCAGTATTGTCCCAGGTCTGGAACGGGGAAGAGCACCCAGTCATTTACCTCAGCAGGAAGTTGAAGTCCCATGAGGTAAATTACGCCACGGTTGAAAAGGAGTGTTTAGCGGTGAAGTGGGCTCTAGATTCCCTTCGGTACTATCTGCTAGGTAGGCACTTTGACATGGTTACGGATCACGCTCCGTTAAAGTGGATGGCTCAAAACAAGGAGACAAATAGAAGAGTGAATAGGTGGTTCCTGGCCCTACAGGAATTCAACTTCACAGTAAAGCATCGCCCTGGCGTTCAAATGGGGAATGTGGATGCTTTGTCTCGAGTACATGAATGCCTGATTGCTGGTGTTCCAACCCCAAGGTTAAAACAAGAGGGGGGGGTATGTGACAGCAGGAAGGTAAAGTCACCTGGTTGCATCCAGGGGGGTAGATATATTTCTCCCAGATTCAGGCTTTATGCTGACTTATACAACTAGGGTGGAGAGTTGTATAAGCCCAGCTGAGGCTAGTAGGCTCATGGATGACTCATACCTCTAGGGAGAGTGTGGGGCGTCGTACAGACAGGGAGTTGATGAGGCCAGCTGAAGCTTGTCAGCTCATTTAGGCCTCTATAAGAACTCCCAGATTCATTAGGTGTTAGCTCATGCCTGGACCCAGACCTGTGTGGACTGTCTAGGGAGAGTGAACCCCTGTGCGGTGAGGCAAAGCCTGTGTGGCTATTTGTTTGGACTTTTACTAAACCAGGGACTTAGGGACTAGGACAGCACCAGGCTGATCCCAGTTGTTAGTTTAGGAAACCTGCATGTTTAGTCAGAGGTCAAACTGACCAGGATTTATTTTGTTTATGTTTCTTTTTGGCTTTGCTGTGTTTTTGTCACTGTACATAGAGAAATAAACCGCACCTTTTGATTTTGAAAACCACAACCTCCGTCTGCTGGCCCTGTTTTTGTGTGGGGAGCCCAACCAGGGGGTCACACACACCCGCTACGGAGTTAACCCCCTCACAATATGTATTGGCTTCTTTATCATTAAAATAAATTTAAACATTCACAATCTCATTCACTTATTCTTACTTTCTTTCATGCTCATTCATCCTGTTTCCCTCCTCCCCCCCCCAAAAGAAAAGAAAATAAAAAAAATAAAAAACCTCTCCTCTTCTCCCTTTTGTAGTTCCCTCTTTTTCCTCTTTCCCCTTTCTTTTTTTTCATCTTATAAATATTCTTTCATTTCTATTGAGGTCCGAAATTCATCCCATTTTTGCATATTTCTGGCATTTGATTCTTTATGTATTTTGTTCATTTCACATACCCATTCTGTAATGTTTGGGCTTTTGTTATCCCTCCATTTGCGAGCTATTATTGTTCTTGCTGCTGTTGTCATATGATGAAGAATATCCGTTTTAATATTCTTTATTGATTCTGGCATCAGAGATAACAATGAGATATATATACTTAAGTTCTTCTCTACTCCCGACACTTTCTGATATATCTCCTTTATTTTATTCCAAAAATTTCTCACCAGATGGCATTCATACCAAATATGATCCATAGTCCCCTTATCGACCTTACATCTCCAACACAACTCTGTATTTTCATTGTTTATTTTATTTAACGCTATTGGACTCCAATACCATCTCATTACTATTTTGTCGCTTCTCTCTTGATATTTAATCGCTATAGATGTTTTATGAATTATTCCAGATATTTTCTACCATTCTGTCTCTGATATTGTTCTCCCTATTTCCCCTTCCCATTTTTTCATTCCTGATAACTCTCTGAGAGACCTGGAAGGGAGTAATAATCCATATATCTTATAGATAGTTTTTTAGTTGGCTTTTGTTCATCCAATAGTATTTGTTCAAATTTAGTTTTTGTTCTGTTTATTAAAGGTAGTTCTATTTTTGTTTTAATGTATGTATTTAATTGGTGGTATTGTAGCCATTTATGTTTATGTTCAGATCCCATTTCTTGCATTTTTGTTATTTTTCCATCCACTAGGATCTGGGCCACCCTTGCGTTCTCCACTAGATTCCATTTTAAGTAATTTGTGGTTGCTAAGGCTGGCGGAAAATCTGGATTGGAGAACAGTGGGGTCATAGGTCCCATCATAGTGGATAGTTTCCCTTTTTTTTATACTGCATCCCATATTTTTAGTGTGGCTCTTACAAAGATTGTTAATTTTTTATTTCCAGGTCTTAAGTGAGGTTTTATCCAAGGAAGGGCTTTAAGTTGTATTCCTATTATATCTTCTTCTAACTTAATCCATTGTTTATCTTCTATATTGTGATACCAGTCTATAATCCTAGTCAAGGAGGCTGCTTGTAAATAATTTGAAAAATCAGGTAGTGCTAAACCTCAATTTTTCTTAGTTCTAATTAATATTTCTCTTTTTATTCGCAATGTTTTATGGGTCCAGATGAAACTTCCTATTGCTTTTCTTAATTCCATCATTCATTTTTTTGGAATGGCTAGGGGAACTGTTTGAAAAATATATAGCAATTTTGGTAATATATCCATTTTTACTATATTAATTCTTCCCATCCATGAGTATGTTACTTTTTCGTATTTATGTAATAACTTTATTATTATTATTTTTTGGATTGATGCGTTGTGATTCATATCTTGTAGCTGATTTAAATCTCTCGGGATATAAATTCCCAGATATTTAATAGCTTCTTGTTGCCAATTAAACAGGAAGTCTTCTTTTAATAATTTTTTAGTTTTTTCTGTTAGTGATACATTTAACATTTCTGATTTATCATAATTAACTTTAAAGTTGTTTAGTTCCCCAAATCTTTTAAATTATTTTATTAAATTTGGTATTGTTATAATAGGGTTAGTCACATATATTAATAAATCATCTGCATATACTGCTGTTTTATATTCTTTATCTTTAATACTAATTCCTTGTATATCTTCATTATTATATATAGAATTATATATAGAAATATCCATTTGATATTTCTATATATTCTGATAACATTCTGTTTGTTCTTATATTGGCTCTTGGATTTGAATACAACGCAACAATCCTACTAAGCATTTTTGGTCCCATTTCTATCTGTACTAATGTTTCTTCTAAAAACTGCCATCCCACTCTATCAAATGCTTTTTCAGCATCAATATATAAGAGACATGTTGGGATGGCAGTTCTCTGAGCATATTCGACCAATGTACAAATTTTTATAATGTTGTCCCTTGTTTCTCGCCCTTTCATGAAGCCCGTTTGATCTAGATTTATATGCCCCAGCAATATAGGTGTTAATCTATTAGAGATAATCTTTGAATATAGTCTTATGTCAATGTTTGTCAAAGAGATTGGTCAGTAATTATTACATAATGTGTGATCTTTCTCAGGTTTTGGTATTAATGCAATATGAGCTTCCATGCTCTGTGATGTAAAAATTTGTGTTTTAGAAATATAATTATATGTTTTTTTTAGGATAGGTATAAATATATCTTGAAATCATTTATAAAATCCGTCTGGTCCTGGGCTTTTGCCCAAGACCAGTTCGGAGATAGCGTGTTGGATTTCCTCTAGTGAGACCTCTTCTTCCAATTCCTCCGTTATTTCTCTTGAAAATACTGGTAGAGCTGTCTCTTTTATATACTTACGAATCTCTTCTCCCTTCTTTTCTTTTTCTTTGTCTACTTGTTGTATATTTATGTTATATAACTTAGAGTAATATGTATGAAAAGTTTTAGATATTTCTCTTGGGTCGTAAGTCAGTTCTCCATTCGGTTTTAGGATTTTAACTATGGAGGTTATTGGTTGTTAATTTTTTAAGGTTCTAGCTAATAATTTCCCTGTTTTATTTCCTTGTTGATACCATTGTATTCTATTCTTATCCCTCCACTGAAGGGATTCTTCATCAAGCAAGGACTGTAACTGCATTTGTTTTTCTTTTAGTGTTAATTTATCCTCCGCTTTAGACTCCATTCACACAGGGGCGACTCGTCAGGCCACTCAGCCGCCTGACAAGTCGCGTCCCTTTCTGTACAATGGAACCGTTCTAATAGGAGCGACTCAAGTCGCTCCGACTTAGAAAAAGGTTCCTGTACTACTTCAAGACAACTTCAGGGCGACTTCCATTAACTTCAATACAGAAGCCATTTTGCAAGTCACCTTTGAAGTCGTGTTAAGATTGCCCGGCAGAGTCGCGGGACAAGTCGTGCCGCCCCTGTGTGAATGGGCTCTAAAGACTATGTTTATGTTTATTTTCTAGTTTTACAATTTCTGTCCTTAATTGAGATTTTTTCTGTTCTTTTTCCTTTTTTGGTCTTGATCCGTGCTTAATGAATCGTCCCCGCAGCACAAATTTAAGTGTTTCCCATTGTATGGGACTTGAGGTATCATCATTATCATGGGTTAACAAAAATTCTCTCACTGCTTGTCGGATATCTTTTTCACATTCTTTGTTTTTTTTTAAATTATCGTTCAATCTTCATATCCTTATTGTTTTTTTATATTCGATTATCCTAAGTTCTAGATATATCGGAGCATGGTCTGACCAGGAAAAATTACCTATGTCTGTTGAGGGGGTCATCATCAGATCGGATTGATTAATAAAAAAAATAATCTATTCTATGATATGAATTATGTATATTTGAGCAATAGGAATAATTTTTGATGTTGAGCCCTCCATATATCTATCATTTGGTATCTTCCCAGTAGCTGTTTAAATTCTTTTAATTGACTATTTTTTCTGTGGGAATTGGTACTAGTAGTATCTATTTTTTGTAGCCATTATAAAGTTAAAATCTCCACCCATGATTATTGTTCCTTCTGCTTTTTCCATTGCTTCCACAAAAGATTTTATTCCAACCTTAATTTGTTCATAATTTGGTAGATAAAAATGTATAATTGTGAACATTTTACCATATAACATGATCTTTAAAATCAAGGATCTGCCATCTTTACCTTTCCAATTTTGTATTATTTGATGGGGTATATCTTTGTGAACCGCAATAGACACTCCTCTTGTTTTAGAATAAGGAAATGTATCATGAATCCATGTAGCATAATTTCTATTATTTATTTTAGGGATATGATCTGAATGAAAATGTGTTTCTTGAAACAAAATAATTCCAATCTTTTGTTTGTGAAATGAATTTGGGATTTGGGATCTTTAGAGGGTGAATTAACCACTTAAGCCCCGGACCATTTCGGGCCATTAGGACCAGGCCTGTTTTTGGGATTCGGCACTGCGCTGCTTTAACTGTAAATTGTGCGGACATGCAATGTTGTACCCAAATGAAATTTGCGTCCTTTTCTTCCCACAAATAGAGCTTTCTTTTAATGGTATTTGATTGCCTCTGCGATTTTTATTTTTTGCGATATAAACAGAAAAAGACCGAAAATTTTGAAAAAAAATGATATTTTCTACTTTTTGTTATAAGAAAAATCGAATAAACTCAATTTTAGTCATACATTTAGGCCAAAATGTATTCAGTCACATGTCTTTAGTAAAAAAAATGTCAATAAGCGTATATTTATTGGTTTGCGCAAAAGTTATAGCGTTTACAAACTAGGGTACATTTTCTGAAATTTACACAGCTTTAAATTTATGACTGCCTATCTCATTTCTTGGGGTGCTAAAATGGCAGGACAGTACAAAACCCCCCCAAATGACCCCATTTTGGAAAGTAGACACCCCAAGGAAATTGCTGAGAGGCATGTTGAGCCCATTGAATATTTTTTTTTTTTGTCCCAAGTGATTGAATAATGACAAAAAAAAATAAAAAATTACAAAAAGTTGTCACTAAATGATATATTGCTCACACATGCCATGGTTATATGTGGAATTGCACCCCAAAATACATTCTTCTGCTTCTCCTGAGTACGGGGATACCACATGTGTGGGACTTTTTAGGAGCCTAGCCACGTACGGGACCCCGGAAACCAAGCACCGCCTTCAGGATTTCTAAGGGCGCAAATTTTTGATTTCACTCCTCACTACCTATCACAGTTTCGAAGGCCATAAAATGCCAAAATAGCACAAAACCCCCCCAAATGACCCCATTTTGGAAAGTAGACACCCCAAGCTATTTACTGAGAGGCATGTTCAGTCCATGGAATATTTTATATTTTGCCACAAGTTGCGGGAATATGACAAACTTTTTTTTTTTGCACAAAGTTGTCACTAAATGATATATTGCTCACACATGCCATGGGCATATGTGAAATTACACCCCAAAATACATTCTGCTGCTTCTCCTGAGTACGGGGATACCACATGTGTGGGACTTTTTGGGAGCCTAGCCGCGTACGGGACCCCAAAAACCAAGCACCGCCTTCAAGGTTTCTAAGGGCATAAATTTTTGATTTCACTCCTCACTACCTATCACAGTTTTGAAGGCCATAAAATGCCAAGATGGCACAAACCCCCCCCAAATGACCCCATTTTGGAAAGTAGACACCCCAAGCTATTTGCTGAGAGGCATGTTGACCCCATTGAATATTTTTTTTTGTCCCAAATGATTGAATAATGACAAAAAGAAAAAAAAAATGTACAAAAAGTTGTCACTAAATGATATATTGCTCACACATGCCATGGTTATATGTGGAATTGCACCCCAAAATACATTCTGCTGCTTTTCCTGAGTACGGGGATACCACATGTGTGGGACTTTTTGGGAGCCTAGCCGCGTACAGGGCCCCAAAAACCAAGCACTGCGAACGCTGCAGTTATGTGTGTTGTGTTTGGTAAGTGACAGTGATCGATCGATACTGCACTTGGGTGGGCTGGGCTGGGCTGGGCTGGGCGGAGGGGCTAAACGCAGGCGCTAGCAGGTATCTGGTCTGATCCCGCTAACACTGCGTTTTTGGGAACCCTAAACCGCTGGGGATGCTAGTATAGATCTGATCAGATCTGATCAGATACTATACCACTAAGGGGGGTGTATGCTTTGCGCGTGGGTGTTAGCGTTACTGTCACTAACCTAACACTGCCTGGGGTGACGCAGACCCTCTCTGGCGCTAAAACCTAATTGATCTCACCCGCCGGGTGATCAGGGGGGTTAAACCTTTATTGGGTTATATACGGCGGGTGCCCTGATGCTATAAAAAGCAAACTAATCAACCAGCGTCACCCGTAACCTTTATATGGTGATCACTGGTGAAAGGGTTAACTAGGGGCAATCAGGGGGTTAAAACCTTTATTAGGTTAAATATGGGGGTACCTGACACTATATAAAAACCTGACGGGTAACCTAAATAACTAAATAACTTACTGGCTAACCAGTGACACCAGTGACGCTTATACGGCGATCACTGGTGAAAGGGTTAACTCTAGGGGCAATCAGGGGGTTAAAATAATATATGGGGGTACCTGATAGGCTTGTGCAATTCGTTTCGTAACGAATTGAAATTCGTCCGAATTTAGCAACTTTCGGACATTCGGAAGCATTCGAATTTCCGAACAAAGCAATTACGAATAAGACCGAATCCGAAATAAATTATACCGCAAATAGCGAATGCCCGAATGTCTTCGGCATAATTCGTTATGAAAAAGTTACGAATGTACGAATCCATACGAAGCACAATAACACTCACTCTGCTCTGCTCTCTGCTTCTCCCACACCGTGCTGAACTCCCTCTCAAAATGGTGTACAGGGGCGGAGGTTATAGCCGCATGTAAAAAACGAAAGTAAAATACGAGATTTCGAATCCATTCAAAGCACAATAACACTCACTCTGCTCTGCTCTCTGCTTCTCCCTCACCGTGCTGAACCCTCTCAAAATGGTGTACAGGGGCGGAGCCTATAGCCGCATGTTAAAAACGAAAGTAAAATACGAGATTTCGAATCGTTACAAATAACCGCAATGTATTTAGAAAAGTACAAATCCATTCGAAGCACATTAGGCATAATAGGCAGCGTCGTTGTGAGAGAGACACGGAAAATTACGAATCAACGAACCCAAAAAAAGTTACGAAAGTAGGAGTTGTGTCCAGAATCAACGAAAAACAACGTACTCTACCGAAAGTACGAATTATAAAGCAACAAAAAATTCAACGAAAAATGTCGCTTGCAAAAATACGAATGAGTCCGAACACGAAAAATCCCGTCTAGCAAAATTACGAATGATTACGAATCAACAGGACCGGAAAGAAACGAACCGAAACGGAACGAATTTTTCCGTTGTGCACAAGTCTAGTACCTGACACTAATAAAAACCTGCGGCGAACCTAAAAAAAAAAATAACTGCCTATCTAAAATACCAGCGACACGAATACAGCGATCGGAAAAACAATCGCTTAGTGACGCTGAAGTTAGGGGGTGAAAGGGTTACCTGGGGGGTGATCAAGGGGTTAAACCTTTATTAGGGGGGTTAGGGGGCTACCCTGGACCTAAAGGGGCCTAATCCTAACTGCCCTGCAACTTTTTACAATCACAGATGACACTAAATGCAGTGATCAGTAAAATAAATGATCACTGCAATCAGTGACACTGTGATTGGGGGCTTTGGGGTGACCTGGGGGGTGATCTGGGGGTGACTGGGGGGTGATTTGTGTGCCTATGTGTACCTACGTGTCAGTGGACTGTTGGTGCACTAACCTGCTTCTTCTCTGCTCGGCGCCGGGAACGAAAAGACCGCGGCGAGGGAGATGACATCACTTCCTCCAGCATGTGTTTACATCACATGGCGGAGGAAGCATTTTCATTGGCCGGGAGCAATCGCGAGGGGGGGGGGGCGGAATCGAGCGCCCCCCCCCTCATGCCTGATCGCTCCTGAACACTTAACGGCCGCTCACTGCAGTGAAGGCGATCACGTAGATCTACGTGATTCTGCCTGTCGGTGCCATTCTGCCGACGTAAATCGGCGGTGGGCGGTCGTTAAGTGGTTAAGGCCTCTTTCATTAAAAGAGCAAAATTTTACCCCTCCCATAAAAATGATATGAAAATGCGGTGGTAAAAAAAAAAACGAATCCCTTGTACACACTCACTCAACCTGTCACACTCACACCCTCCGCTTTCTCACTACTACTTTCTCACTACTATATTGACTTAAATCAAGTCTTTCTTACTTTACGTAAGGTCCCTATCAGGGGAGAACCGGGGCTGCTACTCCCGATCTGCCAACACCTCGAGACTATCCATGCTGCTTTCTCTTTTATAAAACTTGTTGGATGGTTTTCTTATTTATCCTTTCTTATCTTTTTTTTTTGTTTACATTTTTATATACCTGTAGCGGGTATGTACTTTCCCGGGTGTAAATTTGAATTTGGAAGTGACACCAGTGATGTGTAATTCACCGCGGCCCAATGGGTGGCGCTGTCGCCCTGGGTTGGGTTGGATTATCTCTGTGTGCCGGCCTCCTTTTTGTCCTCCCTCGGCAGCGGTATGGTGGGGCGGGGAACCCGCCGTGCTTGCTGGAAGAGGGTATAAAGGGGTCGGCCATCTTGGTCACAGGGTCGAAGTCCCAGGCACCTTCAGCTTGCGGACGGTGGGTCGTGTCGCTCCTCTGGGTGGCTTAGGCCTAGAGGACAGCGGAGGTCGAGTTCCATCCCAGGCACCTTTAGCCTGGGGTGAGGTACTTGGATGGAGGTCCGGAGCTCAGTGCCCAACACTGGGTTCCGTGAGGGAAGGAGATCCTAGGGTACCCAGGGATTGGGTACCCGAATCAGGAAGGCACAATGGACCGGGGAGAGCTCCTCATTTGAATACCCGGTGCAGCATATTGCCGGTGACAAGTGAGTCTTTCGTCGGAGACCGCCTGGAAGGAAATTTACCCTCGTGCGGAGACCAGGACACACTTCTAGGAAGGAAAGTGGCAACCTACATTGTGTCTGGGCCTGTTCGCATCCACACCTCCTTTTCTGTTCTGTTCTATCAAGGGAGTTCAACTGTTTGTGTTCGGATAAGGAGAATAAAGGAGTGTTGAACTTTAATGGTGTGGAGCTCATTTTCTAATGGACATTGTTCACGGTGACTCTTGGAGGGAGGATCCAGGTGCACAGCACTGACCCGAAGGTAATACAAAACCGTTGCTTATACCGCACTAACACCTGTGGTGGAAGCCAGGCATGGTGTCCCCGCTCCCTCCCCTCTAAGGTACCCCTAGACAAGAGAAAGACGAGACGAGAGAAAGAGGGGAGTGGAGGTGGCCGCTACATACCTATAATCTTTTCTTATAATTTAAGAACATTGAGCATTCAAAAACATTGATAATATTTTTATCGACATTTAAAAGTAAAAAGAAAAAACAACCAAGCCCAAAGAGAGAGCAAGGAGAAAGAAAGAAAAAAAAATCTAAAATTTCCTCTCAATTTTTTGCCCTCATCCCCGCACCACAAGAACTAGACGCAGATGCGGAATAATTGGAAACAAGGAGGGACAGGGAAATAGGAAAAAGGGGAAAAATAAAAAATATCCAAACCTCATATTGTCCAAAGTGTTCGGTGTTGTCCATATTAAGTGTGTCATTGTGAATGTGATTGAGGAACCATATGTTCCATGTATACTGATTTGTGAAAAAAAAAAAAAGGAGGGAGGGGGAAAATGTGTGTTTCCCCTACCTCTACTACACCCCCCACCACATCTTCCCACTACCCCTATTTTTTATATATGTATGTGTTATTCTTAATTAATTGTGTTCATATTTATTGTGTATTGTTTAATGTGTAGAATATTATGTTGGAAAAAAAAAACAAGAAAAGAAAAAAAAAACATTTATGCTATTCTCCTATATACCTTTCCCCCCCTTCCCCCCTATCTCCCACCCCCATCCTCCCCCTTAACCACCCTTTCCCCCCATCCCCCCCTCATCCCCAATATCCAGATTTCCTTTATAGCTTTCCATATGTCCCCATGTATTTCCTAGACCAGTCTGGTGGTTCTGTTTTCTGGGAGTCAGAGGACCCCGAGAAATTCCGGCAGACCCTCCAGGTTCCTGAAATTCGTTGTCAGTGCTTCATATTGAACCTCTAACTGAGTCAGAAATTTCCTTCTGAGCTAAGAGTTCTTCTTCTTTATGAGTTGTTCCATGAGGGGCCTTAATGCTCTTCTCTTATCAAGTGTATATTAGGGTAAATCCTGATAAAACATCCATTGTACTCCCTCATGTTTTATCTTCTCTTTTCTCTCTTCTTTCTTTTTTTTTTCTCCTCTCCCTCCCCCCTGGCGTGCAACTGTTATGAATTTGTCCTTTATTTAAACACAATGCATCCTTAATATCCCGTTTCTTGTTTTATCTATCGCTAGATTCCTTTGGTTTTCCCTCTTAGGTTCAGCCTGATTTTGGTTGCCAGCTAGTTTTTTGTCATTTCTATCAGTTTCAGTGTACAAAATGTTTCAGAATAAAATACGTAAATATTTATTATATATCGTTCATAAAATCCTGGTCCTTGTATTTATGGTTTCCTGCATGTGGCATCTCTGTGCATCCAGCTACAGAGCTACAGAGTGTCATTGGTTGTCACAGTGCTGACTGCTGACCAACCCGTATAATGGTAATTCACGAATCTGATCCAGGGCAAGCTGGGTCCCATACTCACGTCACCCCAAGGGAATCTAAACTGCACCCTGGTTGAGAAACACTGTACTAGCTGTGATATTGGGGTATGCTGTATTTGTAAGAGCAAACCGTTTTTATTACTTCACAACAGGCAAGCAAAAAAAAAGAGCTTTCTTAAGCATAAATCAAACAAAATCAGTCTATAAACATCCGGTACAACAATAAGATTCAGCTCACTGCCAGCATAAACTTGTCCCACCACAAAGTTTAAAGTTGCCACCTGTTTTAGGGGTCCAGAAAAAAGTCACAGCAGCCCAGCAGTGTCCCAGCAGATAAACAGCCCACAGCCCTCTTACAACTGTGGCCTGTTCCACACCAAATCTCATGGACACCTGCTGGCTGCTTCCTACCCTTAACCCTTACAGCACCAAGATACCTGTAGTCAGGTTTGGATGTTCTTTCCCACTCAAGATCTCTTTAAGCCTCTGGATTCCAGGACACATCTTAAGACTTAATAATCCTGGGAAAACTTTAAATCAGTTTTCCCTCTCTGGAACAGGTGCATCCAAGCTACTACCTCCTGTGCAATGCCTGGTGAGCCTCAAGAACACAGCACTCAGCCTATGAAGTCTCTGTAAACCTCCATATAGTCCATGTAAAAAAGGAGAAAGGCTGGTGCTATGAAAGTCAGCTAAAACGTTGTTTTATTTTTGCATGTGAACAGCAGTCAAAAAGAAATCCAACGCGTTTCGGCCACCAGGCCTTAATCATGGCTAACAAATAAGTGACTAAATCACATGATCAACCCAAGTGTTACATGACCAAAAAAAAGGTGTGGCAGCAAATTTTAAATAGTGTAGACTAAATCACATGATCAACCCTAAGTGTCACATGACCCCAAAAAAGGGGTGGCAGCAAAAATCAAAAAATATCAGAAAAAATAAAAAAGGAACAGCATTAAATATAATGAAAAAGTATGATGGAAAAATATATACTGAAACATTATATACCTCCAGATGTCTGTTTTTATTTAAATGTCTCATTTGTGTTAGATGGTCAGCCTGGCTTCTACTTTTTAAAAAGTTTGACGTTTGTGCGATACCACAAAACACATTTATTATTTATCCATTCAATATTGGTTATATGTACTTGTTTTGGATTTATTCATTATTTTATTGTATTTGTGTTGTAGACCCTGTGGCGGGCATTTGTTTCACATTGATTCTTTAGGATTGCACAGTGTTGCACTGATTCTATTTATTACTTTATTTCTTAGTGTGGGAAAATTTTCAATGTCAGCAGCCGCATTGGCCTTTTTACCTTATCCTTTTCACAAATGGAGTATAAGGAGAGTGGGGCTAAACGACATTGAATACGGGTATACCAACCAAAATGTTTAAATGTGAAGCAAAAACATCCAAAAGGATATATATATGTGTATAAGGCCAAGAGGGATGCGGTTATCTGAAAATCCAGTAGACCTCACGCTTTAATAATCTACGGTATCTATCCCCACCATGTGTTGCAGACAATACTCTCTCAACACCATTAAAGCTGAAAGAACTCATATTGACTTTATGCACATCCCTAAAGTGTTTGGATATGTTGGAGATGTTTTTAGCATTTTCATTTATACTATCACAATAATGTTCTGCTATGCAGGAACGAAGTGGACGAATCGTACAGCCAGCATACTGCAAACTACAAGCAGTGCATTGGATTAGATAAACAACATGATCTGTACCACAATTGGTTTTCACTCTCTACCGGATTACCCCGGGACCCCCCAACCTGCAAGGGTAAGAATCTCTGAGTACTCCAGTACTCCTGAGTACAACCCTAAAAACGAGGACACACACTCCCCCATCCAAGACTCATCCCTGGCGTTCTGTATATAATTGTACTGCATAACAATGACTTTTTATGTATATTTATCCCTGTATCTTGATACTGATGTAGATTAGGAGACCATGACACCCAGTGTTTCTCTGTTTTCCTGTACATGTGTTGGTTATGTACATGTGTTGGTTATGTACATGTACAGAAACATGTCAGATATTACTCTACTACAATTCGACGAAAACGAAACGAAAAGTACAGCCCATTTTCGTCCACTGACGAAAACTATGACGAAAATCAAATCTGTTTTCATTAATGAATGAAAACGGGATGAAAATGGCAAGGAGGGACGTTTACCCTCATGAACTAACTTCTGTTTTTTCATGGAGCTCCGCCTACTTCCGCAATCCGCTCCCAGCAAGCACCATGCCACCGTGACGAAAGTCGAGATGACTGCCAGTGCCTGAGAGTGAGAGCAGCACTGTACATTACAGGCCAGCCAGGCTGAGGCCTCCCGACTGGACAACCGCGCCACCAGATGCCCAGAGCAGAGCAGACTGTGAGTGTACACTGTACAGTAATTGTGGTACATTACAATTATAGCAGGCCTGAGGCCCCTCAGACCACTGTCTGTCCAGAGAACACTGTGCAACAGTGAAACTGTGCATTACAGGCCTCCTCTGACCACTGGCAGTGGCATCCAGGGCACTGTGGATTACGAGCCATCCCTCAGACCACCATCCAGCACTCTGCAGCATTACAGGCCTACTCAGACCACCGTCCAGAGCACTGTGCATTCAGGCTTCCTTCTCACCGTCCATGTCCAAAGTATATTGGAAATGTTGACTTCTGTGACTGCCACTGGTAGAAAGAGAAGATTTATGGATGTCTTTTACATTTGATCTTAAAGTGGATGTAAACCCAAATCATAAAATTTGAGCTGGACACATATATCTGCAGTGTTTTGTTATCTCTCTTAAAGAGCTAAGTCCCCTAGCCCTCTCCTGACCCTTTCCTCTGTTATCAGCCTGATAACTCCTGACAAATTCTCGGACACATCAGATAAAAGCAGCTTGAAATTTCTGTCTGGGAGGTTGCTATAAATAGATTAGCAGGCAGCTGGCCCTGTTACAAAACACCTTTGAGAGTCTCTGCCTATGTGGAGAGGGGGTGTGTGCCTTTCCTCCACTCAGCAATTTTAGCTATCTTGGCTGTATGCCCAGACATCATACTCTGTGTTAAACAGGAAGAGAACATTTTCTAACACAATCTGAACTTTCTAAACAGTATATAAACGTGAAGACAGCAGATATTAATGTAAAATCTATGTAGGGAGATTTGGTTAATCCCTGTGTATCATCTGAGGCTGTTCACTTCACTGGGTGTATGGAGGGTTTACATCCACTTTAAGGACAACAAGATCCTTTACAAACCATGTGGAGCGTCACTCGCTGGTAAGAATACAACAAACTCGAAGTGTCATTTGCGGACAACTCATCCTGAAATTCATACAAAGGTAAGCACAGCAGCATTAACTCCACTTTTGGTGGGAACAGTCTTATGTACGTTGCAGGGATTCTTTTTAACAAACTTTCTTGCAGATTTCATACCTTTTGTTATTCTTAAGTAATAGCTGTTTGTCTGTCTATGTTGTACACTTTAGTCACTGAATTTTAATGGGAGGGATTTGATTTCATAATATCTATCAGCTGCTGCTTTCCCCAAATCAAATTATCTCACCAAAATATATGTAGAAGGATGTGGTCAGTGGTCACTGGGAGGGGCTGGGGCACTGTCAATTTTTCTCACGGCACAGGGCACCTAAAGGCTTAAGGCCGGCCCTGGGAAGGGCCATATATGTAGTATATTATAGAGTCACAGCTTGGAGCTGACTAGGTGGGGTGAGAGAGAATGTAAAAGCTATGCCAGCTTCTCAAGCTTTTGCAGATAGGGTATTCAGTGTTACAGGTGGCCTCTCTAGAGGCTGGCGGAATAGAGCAAGGGTCATGTTGGCACAAAATGCGGTCCTTAAAATTAATCAAAACAAATAGAAGTTTTTTATTCTCCAGGTATTTCTATTTCTAACTTAAGAAGCATGTCTAATACTTGTGGGTTGTGCTTATTGCGATAGGAAGAATCAATAGTTCAACAACAGTTTTAATTGTCAAATAAATTCATAGGAAAAATGCACAGGGTGAGGCTACAAATGCCATTAGTATGTTGAACAATAATAACCACCACCTTTAATCAACTACTCTCTCTCTTAGCATTGACAAATTTGACAATAGAGGTAAATATCACGCTAATGAAAAAGAAAAATAGATAAGTAACGGTCAAAAAGGGCAGCCTTAAGCTGGGATCCTGCCCCAGTAGTCTTTTTCATGTGATATTTACCTCTATTATTGTCATTGTGAATGCTGAGAGAGAGAGAGGAGTTGATAAAAAGTGGCTACTGTTGTAATCCACACACTAATGGCATTATTGTAGAGTGTGCACTTTTTCTTTGAATGTATCTGAGAATTAGAACTGTTGAAATAGTAAACTGATTCTTATTGTAGAAATAAGTATTACCCTCAAGTATTGGTTTATTATGCTGTGTCTGTGCCAGACTGGCAGTGTGATACGTCATACGTTCACTTCAGATGGTTGCCGCACAGCCACGCCCCGACATGTTTCGTCATAAAGACTTAGTCATGGGATTGATGGGATTGGCTGTGCGGCACAGCAAACCCTCCTTTTATCCCCCCCACGTGAACTCAGGGCGAAAGTAAAACACCATCCCCTGACTATGGGCAGAAGAATGAGTTCACATGGGGGGGATAAATGGAGGGTTTGCTGCGTAGCCAAAGTCTTTATGATGAAACATGTCGGGGCGTGGCTGTGCGGCAACCATCTGAAGTGAACGTGTGACATATCAAGGAAGCGGAGATCCAGGAAGGAACAGCGGGGAGGTGGTGAGTGATCAGTGGGCACCTTGGGTCCGCCGTGACCAATATACTTGGTTTTCGGTTCATCTCTGGACGAGTGTTTGCTGTGCAGTGTATTGCTCTATTTTTTGAGATTCATTATTTTTGAATACTTGTGAAAACGGATATTTCATCTTACATTGTTTACAGCGCTGCTTATATATTATTACACTAATTTTAGGGTTTTAGAATATGTTTTTCACAGTTTGAAGTAGCTGCTTCACTCTTTTGTAAATTTGATTATCACTATTTGTTCATAAGCACAGTGGTGGGAACACAGAAAGGGCGGATTCATCTTTGTTACCATTATTTACATATAAACATGGTGTCTAACTTTCAATATGAACTACTGAGACAATTCAATAGTGTCCATGTTATTTTTTTTATATTTGCACTAACATACAATTTTTCAGGACAAGCTTTTGGGGAATATCCCCTTTATCAAGATCCAAGCAGTACTGATTCACCAAAGTTTTAGCAGAATGTTAAAAAAAACAAAAAAACACCCAATCTCTGAGGGATCCGAGGGGAACATGCAAGGAAAAAAGAAAAAACAACATTTTAGCTTGCACATGATTGGATGATAAAATCAGCAGAGCTTCCTCTTATTTCAGATCTACCCCTCAGATTTACAGCGACTGCACTTCCAAGTGCACTTTCAGTGCAATTTCAAGTGCACTTGCAGTGCACTTGTAGTGCAAAGTGGATTTGCCTTTCGTAAATAACCCCCATACTCCGAAAGCTTGTCCTGAAAAATTGTATGTTAGTGCTAATAATTTTTTTTATCAAGGACAGTATTCAATTGTCTCTGTCACAAGTGCACTAATATGGCTACAACCACCTCAAGCAGTATGAACTACCAAAAGTTTGCAAATATCTACTGAGTCTATGTAGGAATAAAAACCGCCAACAAGAAAACATTACTAGAAAATGGTGGCACACTGGCAATACGTGTTTAGATTTACTTGATATACAGTATACAAACAAAATGACATAATATGAAGTTAAGAAAACAGATACGTTTCAAGTACCGCTGAAAGCCATGAGAAAATGATAAGAGCCCACAGGACAGATAAAAATGTGTAACCAGTGGCCTAGGAATCATATTCCTACTCCCGTTCTGTCTGTTTTAATGTCTGGAAGGCAGGCTCTACCAACATGAACTGAACCAGCATCTACAAACTGACATCCATCAGTTGTATGCATTTTCAGACTGGATGATTCATGCTCACAGACCCATCAAAAGAAATTTGACAAATGGCTTCATATTTTTCATCCTGAAGCTTATGAATCACACTCTGTTTCTAAGACAGGACTTCTGTTAAGACAGAGAAATCTGCCATTGGATTTGCTTGGAACTGAGATGTACAGTAAAGGGTTACAGTAGACTGAAGGCAAAGTTTTTTTTTGTTATGGACAGCATGGAAATGGATTCCCCCCCCCCCCCTTGCTAATACTGATGTATGACACACCTCGGTGGCAGGGAAAGGGTTAAAGGGCCTCTTTCTTTTTTTTTTTTTTACTGTACCTATACAGTTTTCAAATCACTGCTTGGAATTTTTAAAGTGTATGTCAAACCAAAACTTTTTTTTTGCTTATTTTTAGAGCGAGGAAGAATTCGATTCCCTGTTGGGTTTTTACTTCTCTCCAGAGTCCTGTTGGACCCTTTCAGATGGGGCGGACTCCTTCAAGCGGATCAGCCTGCTCAGCGAGGGATCTCTCCACTGATCCCCGCTGAGCAGGAGGAGGATAGGTCTGTGTCTGCTCTCCTATGCAGTGTGGACACTGACACAGCCCGCTGTTCTCTATAGGTGGTCGGATGGAAAAGGACCACCTGTCCATTTCCATCCAACTGTCACCCGATCCTATCCCCCAGGCAGATGGGGAACATCCCCATCCATCTGTTTTTAGAGAACAGGATCGGATCAGATGCCGGTGGGTGTCAGTGGACACATGAGAGATATGGATGGTCCGATCGGGTCCACCTGAAAAGCTGGCAGGCGGACCGGATTGGTCCATCAGTGTGAAAGGGAGAGATTTTCCCTCGCTTACGTCACAATACAGGTGTGAAGGTGCACGCACATTTTTGTGCCTTTTCGCAAATTCGCACATCATGCTTAATTAATTTAAATAAATTGGCTGCCCTACGCACAAATATCACACAGAAGAAGTGCATGACCCTTTTAAAAATCATGCCGCACAAACGCTTTAAGGTGTTACTAAACCCAGAACCCTGCATTCACTATATCTGGTCTCCCACAGTACACAGAGCATGGAAATGCAATCATTTTACTAAATATAAACTGTTAAATACTTTTTCTCATCAGCAGTATATAGCAGTCATGTGACTTCTCTTAGTGTCTGGTTAAAGCTTGTAGGACGCGTTTTCATTCTCCTCTGATTGTCCTGTGAGGCTGCTGTCCCTCTGTCTGAACAGAGCTGATTGGCCCTGTGCTGATCACATGCACTCTTCCAAGAAAAAAAAACTCTCTAGCAATACACACCAAACTGAGCATGTGCAGATCGCCCCCAAGGCTCCTGTCTATCAGCAGATGGATTGGGGACAGTGGAAGAAGGGGAGGATCAGAGAAGACAGGATCAAACAGCCTTTTTACACAATGCGCAAGATTAACCCCTTAGGGTTCACAGTGAGTATAACAAGCATGCTTTACTGCATATACAGTATGATTTTACTTTTGTGGGTTTAGTAACACTTTAAGGCTCAAGTAATTTATTTTTGATAGGAACTAAGATCTAGTAAGGAAAGATGTGTCAGAGAGATGCAGATCTGGATGACCCAGTGGGTCTCTATGTGTAGATATATTGGTTAGATAACCAATATAGCTTTTGGAAATTGTCTTCATTATCCTACATAAAGTTTCTATGCCCAACACAACCATGTTATATATTCCTTCAATTAAACATGATATGTGGTGGCTTTTATGCTAATTATTGGCTTGAATAAAATATTATCGGAAGGATACTACTTACTGTACTTGACAAAACCAAACAGGGGTAATATAGTAACTAAGTAATAAAAATGTGGTTATTGGAAGAGGTTTGGAAGAGGTTTGCAAGGATATGTGAAAAATTGGACCTCTCCTACAATATGTAGGTACCACAGGGCTGCATTTTATTTTATATGCCAATCTGCTGAACAGACATAACACGCTCTCTGCATCCTCCTTGCCTCATTGTGCTTGAAAAACGCAATACTTTTGTACAACATTGGGGAAGCTAACGGCATAACATGGACATTGATCAGGAAGTATAAATCAAATTGGCAATATTGACAGGTTGATGGGGTGAAGTAATTTTCTACTACATCAATCAGTCTGATTCATTTAGGTGTGTCCAGTGTTTGCTTCCCATGGATTTATTGACAATTAAAGTTGCGTTTTCAGCCTGACAATAGATAGAGGGTGTGTAATGGCTGTTCCTAACAAGCAGATTTATGTAAAATGGCTAACAGCAATGTCTTTCATCAGGCAAGAAAGGGTGAAAAGCAACACCTCCATCTCTTGTCTCAACTAGACCTATATAGGCCTGAACATATGCCACTTTTTTTAGTAAATTGTAGAATTAACACACCATGTTGTTAAATGCAACAAGACATTGATATGTTAATTAATAATATTTTGTCAATTAAAAGCCCTTATCAGTTGTGGTAATGGAAGTGGAGAAACACAGTATTTTCAGTAGTAATAATGAAATTAAACAAATTATAAAAGTAATAATACTGGTCACTGGCCAGTAAAAACACAAAATACCCTCTTACAGATGCAGTAGCTGAAAAGATCACTGGTAACAGTGTCTGTCAGGCAGAAATTGTAAGTAACTGCTAGAAACCTTTACAGGATCCCTGGTTGGGAAAAGCTGCCTTGACCACTTCAGCCCCGGAAGATTTTCCTGCTTAATGACCTGGCAGTACGGCACTGCGTCGCTTTAACTCACAATTGCGCGGTCTGCAGCACTGTACCCAAAACAAAATTGACGTCCCTTTTTCCCACAAATAGAGCTTTCTTTTGGTGGTATTTGATCACCTCTGCGTTTTTTTTTTTTTTTATATAAACAAAAAAGAGCGACAATTTTGGGAAAAAACAATATATTTGACTTTTTGTTATAATAAATATCCTCAAAATGTTTTTAAAAAACAAATTTATTCATCAGTTTAGGCCAGGGGTGCCCAACCAGTGGCCCGCGGAGCCCTCTGATGTGGCCCGCGACCTGCTCTGGGATGGTATAGAATACTGTTATTAAAGGTCAGTTTATTACTAAAATCACAGTGTATATACGGGCATATCTGTTCTGCAGTGGTTACTGGGCTGCTTTAAAACTGACCCGCAGATGCAGAGCAGCACACCTGCGGGTTACCTGCACTGAGCCATAGACTTCTGTTATTACCTGCGAGTTTGGTGAGCTTTCTGAAAAGGCACCACACCTGCAGAATATAATAGAAGTCTATTGCAAAGTGCAGGAAAGCCAAAGGTACACTGCGTTGGTAAACCGCAGCGAATCAGTGTGAAAGCAGTCTTGGGCCCCTTACACAAGGTCAGTCCGACCCAATTGGACCCTCCATTCACCTCTAAGGAGTGGCAGATGTAAGCCGACTTGTCCTACCTCCAATCCGATCCGCTAAAAATATATAGTGGGCTGTGTCCGTGTCCGCTCTGCATATGCAGAGCAGACATGGACCTGCCATCCGCCTGCTCTGTTTATTGTGGCCCGCGACCGGTTACTAAGTCGCTTAAGTGGCCCTCGCGCTTCAAAAGGTTGGGCACCCCTGGTTTAGGCCAATATATATTCTTCTACATATTTCTGATAAAAAAATAACAATAAGCGTATATTGATTGGTTTGCACAAATGTTATAGTGTCTACAAAATAGGGGATAGATTTATGGCATTTTTATGCAATTTATTTATTTATTTTTTACTAGTAATGATGGTGATCTGCAATTTTTAGCGGTACTGCGACATGGCCGTGGACAGATCGGACACTTTTGACACCTTTTTTGGAACCATTGACATGTATACAGCGATCAGTGCTCTAAAAATGCGCTGATTACTGAATAAATGTCACTGACAAGGAAGGGGTTAATACTAGGGGGCTATGGTTTGCTAAAGAGCCGACGTACCCATACGGCGAATCATGGGAACGTGCCACTTTGCCAGCGTATACCGGCATGAGCCGATCGGCAAATGGTTAATGCCCGTACACACAATACGAAAATCCGAGGCGATCGTACGATAATCTGATCGTTAGCACACAGCTTTTGGTAGCCATTCTCAACAGTTCATCCGATATTATCCGTTGGGACAAGCACGAAAATTTTTCTCCTACGGAACAATACAATACAAATACACTACAACACATTACATCACTTCCATTTTTATTCTGTTGTAAGAAAATTTTCGCAACTTCAGTAACCTATTCAATTCCTACTTGCGACTAGCAAATGAAAAAAGTCAGACGATCTGTCGTGCAATTTTGGGATCGGGTGTACGGGGCATTAATAAAAGTATATGCTCCCTGCTCACACCTGGCATTCATTAACTAGGCTAGAAAAAATGAACATCTGAAAGGATGCCAGCAAGCATAGGCGTGCACAAGGGGTGTGCTGGGTGTGTCTGGGGACACCCTAATCACCCCGTGCAGCACAGATTCCCCCTGCTGCTATTTCACCAAAGCCCCCCAATGGGGCTCCTAAAAAAAATGTAAAAATAATAAAAAAATTAACTAATAAAAAAAAACGACTGACACAGTCCACTGCCCTACCGACACCAACCTCTGCCCTACTGACAAGTCCACTGCTCTACTGACACCATCCTCTGCCCTTCTAACACCGTCCATGTTTTAATACATTTGGGGTGCACATCCTAATGCAATAGGCTGCGCACACCTATGCCAGCAAGGATCATTTTTGCCCAATGCAAGCTATTGCAACCGAGGCACAAAGCATCAGGAGGATGAGCAGTTGGGCGGTGGTAAAAATGCAGCTCAGCCACGTGTTTTTTCTGCCTCCAAAAAGTTCAAACAAGCCCAAAAATTGTGTCGTTAACCACTTCAATAAAGAGGAACCTTCACCCTCTTCCTGCCCAGGCCACTTCTCAGCTTTCAGCGCTGTCGCACTTTGAATGACAATTGCGCGGTCATGAAACACTATACCCAAATGACATTTTTTATCTTTTTTTTCCTTCAAGACATATATAGCTTTCTTTTGATAGTATTTAATCTCCACTGGGTTTCAGAAAACTGAATTAGTTAAAAAAAAATTAAGTTTCTGTTATAAAATGTTGTAAATAAATAATTTTTCTCCTGATGTGCGCTGATGAGGCTGCATGATGGGAACTGTTGAGGCGGCACTAGTGGGAAGGCACTGATAAGGCTGCACTGATATGCGACACTGCTGGACATTTATAGGCGGCACTGATAGGTGGCACTGATAGGCACTGATGGGCACTGATGAGTCAGAACTGATGGACACTGATAAGATGCACTCATTGGCACTGATGGGCAATGATGAGACTGCACTGATAAGGCGGCTCTGATATGCTGCACTGATGTACACTGATATGCTACACTGATGAGACTGCACTGATAATCATGTCCCCTGTAAGTGGAAAGCCAGTTATAGGCTTTTTATTAAAACTGACAGCAGAAAGGAAATGCCATGAACCGCCATTTGTTTACATGTGATCGGCTGTGATTTGACATAGCCAATCATATGGTAAAGAGCCTACATCATCGGCTCTTTACCCTGATGGGTGATACGCTGTGTCCACCGATCACTGTTCTGCGCACCCCCCCAGGGGCGGGCACGAGCAGCGCATGGGAAGGGCGTCAAATCACTATCCAGTCAGGATCTTAAAGCCACCGCCCAGCCCTCATTCTGCTATAGGCCGGGCGAGAAGGTGTTGAAATATGTTTGAATAGCAGGCAACCTCAAGTTCCTTGATGTAAGTTAAATGCCTTCTTTATCTCACCAAAACCGGTGTGGTCTACAATGCAAACACTGAGGGGAAGTCATGTCTATTATGTTTTACAGAGGCCTAAAAGTAATACTGATGATGACAAAATAGTATAAACATGAGAAAATATAACATATTAACACGGATCTGGGAGGACAAACACATGGAAGTATCCTTTCTTTGGCTGCAATAGTGAGAAGAACCTTGCAGAAACATAAAAATAGAAACAAGGATGAATACGTAAGACCTCATTTACACTGGCAATGTCATACCTGCCTTTATATGTGTTTAAGCCCTGGTTCACACTGCTGCAACTTCTAATGCAACTTGCTGCGGCGTGCAACACAGAAAGTCGCATCACAAGTCAAAATACATTTATTTTGATGGGTGCCGTCCTAATTGCTCTGACTCAAATTGCAGCGACAAAAGAAATAGTTCCTGCACTACTTTTCTTCATCTTTCTTGCGACATGAGTGCCATAGACTGCAATGTTAAAATGACAAAGGTCGCAAGAAAGTAATTCTTTGTCTTACCTGTGTGATTTTGGCTGAAACTTCAGAGGGTTTGTAAGTCCAATAAAATGAAAAGCGAGAAAAAGGAAGCGCCACCTAATCGCAGTATTAAAACAGTTCCTTTAATGGCAGAGTATGCAATCACACTTACAAGAAATAAAAGATAAAAAGGCTCATCTGTGAAGTATTGGAGTCCTCAGTTCCGGATCTGTAGGATGCAGAGTTTAAAAGTTGCAGAGTGTTCTGTTTTAATACTGCACTTAGGTGGCGCTTCCTTTTCTACCTTTTCTTGTCTACTACAGAGCCAGCTCTCTGAGGACAGCAGCCGCTATTGAACAGCCATATTATTGCTTTTTAACCGTTGAACTGCCTGACATTTTGTTATGAACTAATTGCTTTATCCCAACCTACGTGTGCATTCATGTATTTGTGCTGACAGTTACCTTTAACTTTGTAAGTCCAATAATATGTGCCACACTCTGTATTGCTATACAAGGCAAGAAACATTTTTTGTTTATATAGTTGTAACCAGTGGTGGCTGGTGGGTTATTCTTTTGGGGGGCAAACAAACAACACCCACCCCCCTCCAGCGGAGGGGCACTGACAGAATTTCCTCCGGCGGCGCGGCGTGGCACGGCACTGACAGCACAAGCCCCCCAGTCTGGCACTTACCCGCTCATGTGGTGGGGCTGTGGTGTCCTCTTCTCCTCTCCTGAACTGCGGGCAGCGGCCGCTCCGGTGTCCACTCCTCAAACTTCCTCCGCCGTGTCTCCTCTTCCGCCAAAGCACTAGGCATCCAATAAGATCGCCTGACGCTTTGGCCAATTGGGAAACGGGTTTCATGACCTGCCTTCTGATTGGTGGGGAGGAACGTTAGTGTGAAAATAGCAAAAATTCATTCGCTATCGTCACACAACAGGCTGGGATCTGAGCGCATTGCTCTGCACTCCGAGGCCACCCTTTTTTAAGCCTATTAGAGCCTCTGGCTCTAATCAGGTCCTTCAAAAAAACATGCACTCCGCATTCATACCTCCCAACCGTCCCTGATTCCGTGGGACATTCCCGCAACTGGCAGCTCTGTCCCGATCCCGGGCACCCTCATTCCGGGACAATACAGTGTCCCGGAATTGCCACCTGGCCCTGGACCGATCTGATGCCCCCTAAAATATCCCTCACATCGCTGCTGTCACTCACTGACAGCCTATGGTGGACCCCTGGCTAGTGATGTCATGAGGAGGAGAGAGGCAGAGCCCCAGCATTCACAGCGCGTGAGCGGGGAAGATTTAACTTCCTCCTCCGCACCTACTCCTAGCTCCACCCACCTCCTCCCTGCAACCTCCAGCCAGCAGCATGCAGAAGTTCACGAAGGAGAGATGAATGGAAGGCAAGTACAATCCAATGCATTCACCATGACAGATCGGGGTTAAAATCCTCAGTCAGCTCTCCCCCAGCAGCCAGCGTTCTTTGCTGAACTGTCAGCACTTCACAGGAGCTCCGAGTGTGTGTCAGCATGGAACTAGCACTGATAAGAAAGAGGACGGTAGGCGGTAGGCAGATAAGGGGTCGGCAGAAGAAGAAAGGACACTGACATATGAGATTACACCCACGGAGGGATGGAAGGAGGACAGATCCTTAGATATCAGGGCAAGGTTCATGCTGGGATGTGACCCCCCCAAAAGTGAAGGACTACAGGTCCCAGCATGAACTCCCCCCAGAACTGAAGATGGGCACCCCCTTAATCAGTAAAGAACTACAGGTCCCAGCATTAGCATGTGAAATCTATGGGCTCACACCCTTAATTCTCAGGGGTCTATGCTGGGACCTGTAGTCCTTCAATTTTGGGGGGGGGGGCATCACATCCTTAGATATCAGGGGTTCATGCTGGGACTTGTAATCCTTCACTTTTGGGGGATGTGACCCCCCAAAAGTGAAGGACTACAGGTCCCAACATGAACCCCTCAGAGCTGAAGATGTGACAACCCTGGCCCCCGCATGGGAGGAGTCACATCAGCAGCCAGAGGCGGGAGGGGTGTTCACTTTCCCGGGGCTCTGGTGTGTCGGAATGGTGGAAGGCTATAGGTGACAAGTGGCACACTGCATCTGGTGGCAGGCTATGGGTGGAATTTGGCACACTGCATCTGGTGGCAGGCTACGGGTGGAAAGTGGCACACTGCATCTGGTGGCAGGCTATGGGTGGAAAGTGGCACACTGCATTTGGTGGCAGGCTACAGGTGAAAAGTGGCACACTGCATCTGGTGGCAGGCTATGGGTGGAAAGTGGCATACTGCATCTGGTGGCAGGCTACGGGTGGAAAGTGGCACACTGCATCTAATGGCAGGCTATAGGTGGACCAATTTCTGTATCAGGTCTGCAGTCTCTGAGCATTTTCTGTATAATGTCTGCAGTCTCTGACCATCTCCTATATCATGTCTGCAGTCTCTGATCATCTCCTGTATTATGTCTGCAGTCTGACCATTTTCTGTATCATGTCTGCAGCCACTGACAATCTCTTGTATCATGTCTGCAGTCTCCGACAGTCTCTTGGAGCATGTCTGCAGTGTCTGACAGTCTCCTGTATCATGTCTCTTGTATCATGTCTGTAGTCTCTGACAGTCTCTTGGAGCATGTCTGCAGTCTCTTGGAGCATGTCTGCAGCCTCTGACCATCTCCTGTATTATGTCTCTTGTATCATGTCCGCAGTCTCTGACCACCTCTTGTATGATATCTGCAGTTACTGACCATCTCTTTACTGACCATCTCTTGTATCATGTCTGCAGTCCCTGACCATCTCTTGTATCATGTCTGCAGTCTCTGACCATCTCTTGTATCATGTCTGTAGTCTCTGACCATCTTCTGTATTATGTCCATACCTCTGCTATGCAGTCTCTGACTATTTTAATGAAGTTCTTTGAGTTAGGCTCAGACAAAGCAATCAAAGCATATTTTATAGGTACAAGGAAGCATGGGCTTTGTTTAACCACATTGCTTAAGCCCCTCCCACTGCTAGGCGCTTGACCGCGCCCACAATTTACAGTGACGTAGCGCGCCGCATGTCTTTTTACTCCTCCGGTGTCCCTCATTCTGAAGTTCAAAAGTTGGGAGCTATGAGCATTGGAATTCATAGTCCGGTGCCCTGATATATAGATCAGGGGGCTGAATGCATGGATAGGGGAGGCGACACCTGTGTGCCCTCTTTGGATGGGCCGCCACTGGTTGTAGCCTCTGATTGGTTTCTGCAACAACTAAAAAAAAAATGGAGGCAAAAACAGATGTAGACTGATGTAAACTGATGTAGGCCCCTTTCACACATGTGTCATCTGTTCAGAAGGTGTTAAAATATGTTTGAATAGCAGGAAACCTCAAGTTCCTTGATGTAATTTAAATGCCTTCTATATTTCACCAAAACTGGTGTGGTCTACAATGCAAACACTGAGGGGAAATCATGTCTATTATTTTTTACAGAGGCCTAAAAGTAAGGCCCCTTTCACACGTGCGGACAGTATGTCCGTATTTCATCCATCCGTTTTCGGATGAAATACGGACATACATGTATCCCTATGGGATAGTGGGTGTCAGCGGATGAACATCCGCTGACACCCGATATCATCCGTCTCCGCTATGGTCCGATTCTGCAGATGGAGGAAAATCCTATTTTTCTATCCATCTGCAGAGCGGATCGGATGAACACGGACAGACGGTCCGTGTTCATCCGATCCCCCCATAGAGGAGAGCGGAGATCTGACAGGGCGGTCCCTGCACAGTGTGCAGGGACCGCCCTGTCATCCGCCCGCTCAGCGGGGATGAACGGAGTCATCCCCGCTGAGCAAACGGATGTTCAAGGGGCGGATCATCAAGGATTCGTCCTGTGTGAAAGGACCCTAAGACTGATAATGACAAAACAGCATGGTTTCTGTAACAACTAAAAAAAAAACAGATGTAAACTGATGTAGGCCCCTTTCACACAGGCGTCATCTGTTCAGTCCCGTTTTTTGCTAAGAAAAACTGATGAAAACTGATTCAGACTATATCAGTTGACATCAGTTTGCACATCTTTCTTCAGTTCATTTCAGTTCAGTTTACATCAGTTTATATCAGTTCAGTTCAGTTTACATCAGTCTTGTATCTTTTTTTTTTAGTTGTTGCAGAAACCAATTGTATAAAAGGAAAAAAAAATGTTTCACGCCTAAAAACAAACATAAACAGAATGGATGTAAACAGATGGCATTTGGATCCATTTACATCCGTGCCATTCCGTTTTAACGGACCTGGATGTTGGGTCTTCCATTTTTTTATAAATGGAACTGAATGATCATCCATTTACATCCATTTGTCCATAGAAATGAATTGCTGTCCATTTTTCATCTGTTAATAGACAGATGAAAAACACACAGACAGTCGTATGAAAGGGGCCTTAAAGGGGTTGTAAAGTTTCATGGTTTTTCACCTTAATGCATTCTATGCATTAAGGTGAAAAACCTTCTTTGCTACAGCTGCCCCCAGAGCCCGCACGGGTGCCCCCATGGAAAACGGTGCTCCGCAGGGGCACCCCATGAAGAGGAGAAGCCAGGAGCACCAATGGGGCAACCCAGAATAGGAGGATCGGGGCTGCTCTGTGCAAAACCCTTATAAGATGTATTATATAAAGGTATATAAATAAATCAGAGCAAACAGAATGCAATGTAGATATAGATATTCTGATTTTATTTTTCTCTACATTAACTGGCCAGAAGTGAGACAGATCAAGAGGAAACAAAACATTAAAAACAATGGTGAAAGTCAAAGCAGCCACATGCAGCTATAAAAAGAAACAAATACGCCCAGATTCATATTAAAACGTTTTTAGAGAGAAGCAAAACTATAATGTTAATATCATTTTTTTTTTCTTTTTTGGATTGTAGCATCTTTAAAAAAAATATATATTCTGTATCAGGAATTCAGTGACAGGTGGGAAACATGTATGAGCATTGTATATAGAGAGAACAGCAAAGTGACAGCTGTCATCTTTCTCCCCCAGCTTAGATGACAGTAGATCTTTATCTAGGTCAGTGGATCCTAATTTTCTTTAATATGGCACACTTGTCTCATATACGTATATTTGTATTACTTTCACTTGACTATAGAAAATCCAAATGAAACTAACAAAAAAAAAACTTGAAAAAAACTGAGTGTGTGTTTATAATATGTATAATATGTATGTATATGTCAATATATCAATTTCCTATAGACATTAAAGTGGGAGTAAACTCCCATCTCTGACTTTTACCTATAGGTAAGCCTACAATAAGGCTTACCTATAGGTACTGATAATATCTCCTAAACGTGCACCGTATAGGAGATATTTACTATACATGCAGCCGATGACATCACAGGCGTCATTCGCGAGAATGACATGATCACGGCTCCAGCCAGTCACACAGCCAGAGTCTGTGAACCCGGAAGGAAGACCGGGTGAAGATGGGAACGCCTGCAGCAGTGACAGCGCAGCGCTGGAAGGCTTTGTTTTCAGGTACAAAAAAAAAAAACCTTAGCGATTTACTACTGTATTAGTGTCACTAGTGATGTCAGTGTCAGTTAGAGTACCTCCCAGCAAAGGTCTGTTAGCACCAGACGGCCCCTCACACTATCACAGTCCCACTATAAATTGCTGATTACCGCCATTACAGTTTAGCATTTATAGCTGCGGGAATTCCAGTATACAGTATATACCATAGTTTGTAGACGCTATAAATTTTATGCAAATCAATTAATATACACCTATATGGATTTTTTTTTTACCACTGTAGCAGAATATATTTTGGCCTAAATTTATAAATAAATGTAATATTCTTTTTATTATTTATTATTGGATATGTTTTAGAACAGAAAGTAGAAAATATAATAGAGAGCCAACCACAAAATTCCCATAGCCCCCAGCGGAGCCCTATCCCTGGAGAATTCTGTCCTTTACCAGCTGGTGCAGTGCTAGTCCTTGCACATCTAGCCACAATTGCCACAGAGAGTAAAATTTGCGGGGGACACTTCTGTGCTGATATGTTAATTTTTGTTGTATGACCATGTTGTTCTTATATTTTTTTTTTAAATGTTAAGCATGCTTGGCTTTTGTGTCCTCATCATTATAGTCAAGGTAGGAGTAATTTGAAGCGCTGTTTAAAACCTCTAGTGCTGATGGATATAATCCAGATTGCTTTACTAGAACACCAAAGATGGACATTTATTTTTTCACCCTCTTAGGTTTTCACCCTAATCCTTTATTCAGCAATGAAAAGCATTATCCCAAAAGATGGGAGGAATGCATGTTCTGTCATGTGGCCTTGTTCCCACATGTGCATGGAGACAGATTTTCTGTAATCCAAGCCAGCATACATTGTGATAAAGGTCAGTGGCCATCATTTTGGATTAAAATAGGACTCTGTAAAGCCGAATTTAGGCTGTTAGAGTGGAGTTCAAGGGCTAGATGCCAAGTTGCTACAGTGCAATGGTTGAGGACCTGGCTATATCTCATGACTGGTTGAACAGAAATAAAAATCTTTTATCAATAGAAACACTTTCCAAGAAAGTATTTAGCTGCATATCTAGAGTTCTACTTTATAGTGTAACTTCATCCGAAAACTTTTTTTATAGATTTAGATAGAATTGGGAAGTTGTTTTGGAGACACCTTTGGGTTTTCCCTACATTGGGGGTTATTTACTAAAGCTGAGTAGTGCAAAATCAGGTGCAGCTCTGCACAGAAACCAGCTTAAAGCGTAACTCCACTTTTATTGAGAAAAAAACATTCCCCTCTGAGTGATCTATGTACATTGCAAGGATTTTAGCAACCTTTGTTGCAGATTCCTACCTTTTGTTATTCTGACGAAATCCCTGTGTGTTTGTCTGTACCTCTGTTCTGAGTGGGTCTAATGGGAGGGGTTTTCATAATTATCTATCAGCTGTGCAGCTGCAGAGCACTAATGAGGAAAGCTGCTGGGCCTGCATCCCTTTAGACGTGTTCCTATTGGGAATCTTACCAACAATGACATTTTTGTTCCAGGGGATGCCTGAAATCTGACTTGTATCTAAGGCAGACTGCTGGGAAAATTGTTGAACCAATCACACAAGCAGGAAATTATGTTTCTGGGGGGCGTTTTGTACACAACAACTTCAGGTAGCCATATTGCATTGCACTTTACAGAAAAATACAGAGCTGCATATTGAAAAAGAAAGGTAATTTTTAATAACATTCAATTACACTATGGCTTGTGTCACAATTGTATACGCTATATTATTTTTTCTTAATATGCTATTGTTTTTCCCAACGAAAGTGGAGTTACCCTTTAATTGAACAAGCTGAAGTTAGAAGCTGATTGGCTACCGCGAACAGTGCACCAGTTTTAGTAGATTTCCTTCATTATCTTTTTATAGAATGGTGGAGAATTACAAACTCTGTCAGGTATTTATTGCTGTCTGGGTCTCTATGTGTAAAATTCCCATTACTAGTTATGATCACTGCTACTGGCAGTGGAGAATAGACGAATAGAATAGAGAATGTACACGCCAGAAATGTTTGTTTAGTTTCAGGTGCATTTTTTCATTAACCACTTCCCTACCCAGCTATAGACATATGACGGCTGCAGGAACCCTCCATCCCTCCAGGCGGCCGTCATATGACGTCCTTGGCTTCCCGGACCTCTAGGAGCCGATGCGCGTGTCCGGCGGCCGCGATGTTCGCCGGGCACCTGCGATTGCCTGTCACACAGCAGGGATCTGTGTGTGTAAACACGCAGATCCACGTCCTGTTAGGTGAGAGGATACTGATGGTGTGTTCCCAGTGCAGAGGAACACCGATTGGTCTCCTCCCCTAGTCAGTCCCATCCCCCCACCGTTAGAATCACTCCCTAGGTAACACATTTAACACCTTGATCGCCCCCTAGTGTTAACCCCTTCCCTGCCAGTGACATTTACACAGTAATCAGTGCCTTTTTTAGCACTAATTGCTGTATAAATGACAATGGTTCCAAAACAGTGTCAAAAGTGTTCGATATGTCTGCCGCAATGTCACAGTCACAATAAAAATCGCAGATCGCCGTTATTACTAGTATAAAAAATAATAATAATAAAAATGACATAAATCTATCCCCTATTTTGTAGGTGCTTTAACTTTTGCGTAAACTAATCAATATACGCTTATTGCGATTTTCTTTTTACCAAAAATATGTATAAGAATACAAATCGGCCTAAGCTGAGGAAGACATTTATTTTTTTAAATGGGATATTTATTATAGCAAAAAGTAAAAAATAATGTGTTTTTTTTTCAAAATTGTCGCTCTTTTTTTGTTTATAGCACAAAAAATAAAAACCGTAGAGGTGATCAAATACCACCAAAAGAAATCTCTATTTGTGGGGGAAAAATTATCAAAATTTGATATGGGTATAGTGTTGCATGACCGCGTAATTGTCATTCAAAATGTTACAGCGCTGAAAACTGAAAATTGGCCTGGGCAGGAAGGGGGTGAAAATGCCATGTATTGAAGTGGTTAAAGAATTTTAAAAGATAAATGTAATACGTCAGCACTTAAATAATAATAATAAATAAAAGGCTACACGCAATAGGTAAGCATACAAAAAAAACTAAATATAACAGTAATAAAGGTTCGACGTCTTAATATAGCAACAGCAAATTAGGTAATCAAGAAAATGGATAAGTTAAAACATCCACTATAAATCATGTGCATAAAAACATCAAAGTGAAAAAAAACACACAAAAAAAATAAATGCCCCAAAGCCACGGAGCTATACGTGGTTTCGGAGTAGGTGCACTGCTGTACATTTTTTTACTACTTGGCATCTGGTGTTTTTTTTATCATTTTTATATGATTCTTATACATCAGTAATAAATTACTACACTATTACTTTGGCATTTGGCTCCTTGCCCGAGTACTCCTTTTCCATCTAATGTTGGTAAAGAAAGTAGCGCTGGTAGGTTAAGGAAAAACAAATAAATGTCTCTCTAAATATATTATGGAAGATAAATGAATATCACACCAACCAATGATAATGTGTATATATGGGCTAAAAAGTAAAAAAAAAAAAAACAACATATACAATCGTGAAAAAATTATATGCTAAGTGTCCATCAAAGTGATATGTAGAAGCACAGTGAAGGGAAGGACATGCAGGCTTATGGGTCATCAAGGAAAAAACATCTTCCGACTATAAGGAATAGATGAAACACTCTTACCAGAGCCCGTGGATCTGCCTGCCGATGGCAGCAGATCATGTAAGCATGGGAAATCCAACCGCAGGACCGATCAGCTTGTCTGATGATTCATGTGGCGTTGGAATCTTGGCCGTTGAGACTTGACACTCCTCAGATCCAGACCTTGGCTGGATATCCCAGATGGATGGAGCAAACCTGGGCTCACAGGGTATCACCCTATTTCCAATTTATGTAGGAATGATTCAACCACCAAAGACCCCAGGGGGGTGACTGGATAATGTGGAGTGGCTCCAGATAAAACTCTCTCCGACTCTCATGCAGGAAAAAAGAGACAAGGCTCCAATGGTGCAGGTCAAAAAAGTAGTATACGGTTTTATTGAAATAAAACCACAAATATTGGCATAAAAGGTGATCACATAAAATAGAGTAAAAAAGACAATATGGGGAGTGGTGTACCGATCCCTACGCGTTTCGTCCAAATAGGACTTCTACTGGGGCATCAACCTGCTCCCCCATATTGCACATATATTTATACATCAAACACTCCAGACTAAAAAGAGAAACCACCAATCAGGTGAGTTACAGCCATATAGATCTATGATTGGAGGAGAGCAAATTGATCACCCAATCACACTCGCAGCCTCCAAGTAAGAGCCAATGGAAACACGGCATAGGTGAAAACTCCTCCTGGGTCAGCTATCACAGCTTGTTTGACCCCAGAAGTGATATTCACTGAGCCAATAAAACTGAGTTAAAAAAACGCCAAAAATAGGGGGGGTGGTAATGCGCAGTGGTAAACACCCACGCAATAAACCACCATTCCCCTATTGGTCAGGTCAAAAGTAAGACAGCCAATCAGCCACCCACCTACTGGCTTGGAGTATGGTTAACCAGCCTCTAGATAGGTGGAAAGACTAAGGGGCGTGTCTAATGTACCTGCAATATACTTGTATATATACAATATTATACTTAAATCCCCAGGTATATGTATGCCATACTTGCCCGGACTTATAAGGCACAATAAAAGTAGGCTCAAAGGACGTTGATGGCGTATTCTAAAGTCTCCTCTCACTGAGACGGAAAAACGCTATACAAATCGCGTGACGTCACGGCGTGTACGTCGCGATGGTCACGTGAACCGCAACGGTGGAACGCAACGCAGGCTGAAAGAAACAGCCGCGTCTGACACGTCTCCACGTCGCGTGAGGGGAAGGGACACAATTCCGTCTCCAAAGCCACCAGCCAATGAAGGCCGGACGCCTCCACTAATCATGTGACGCACCAAGGAACGTGTCAAAGGTTCTCACAGGGACACGTGACCAGGTAGCGCACACCACCAGGTGGGAAAGGGTTCAGAGTAAGTGTCATCAAAGAAAACACATCAAACGAAAGTTGAAGTGCCATCTTGTGGACGAATAAAGGTAGGGCAATGTCAAACTCCATGCATACTCCCTAATAGAATTTTTTTTAGTAACCTCAAAGCTATATTCAACAGACATAACACGAAGATTTGTGGTGCTGGAAAATAGCGTAATCTCTAACTAGTGGCCCTGATACACATGAATCCAAGGGTGTGTGGAGTAATATTCCACCTCAACATAAAAAAAGGGGGGACACAAAACAGAAGGATAATGAAGAATTACCAGATGGAGAGTAAAGACCCGCATAGTGGAATAAAGGATAATCATGCCAGATTAATAAACAAATTTATATCCCACTCAACGTTCATACCAAAAGGTTGGTATGCACGGAGTTCGTGGATCCAAAACGTTTCCAAACAGGACACTCCACGTATGCGGGACTCACCCCTCCTATGTGGGACAAATTGGTCAATCACCAAAAATTGTGTTCCTATAGGGTCACGATTATGGTGTTGAAGATAATGCCGGGGAACACTGTGATTGGTTTTCCCTAACTTGATGTTATTAGAGTGTTCGCTGACCCGAATCGAAAAAGTCCTAATAGTGCGACCAATATATTGTTTTTTACAGGGGAAAGTCAAAAGGTACACAATAAATTGTGTAGCACACGTGGTGAAGCGCTTCATCTGGTATACCCATAGGGTAACCATGGATTGAAAGGTCTCGCTTTTCCGTCTGCCATGGGTGTTATGTAAACATACATTGCACTTACGGCAAGGGAAATATCCCTTGCAATCCTGAAAAAAGGTTACCCTTTTGGGAGGGTCAATGATATTTGGAGCGATCTGACCTTGGATAGATCGGGCCCCCCTAAAGATGACGTTAGACCGTTCCGGTAGGGCGGGTCCCAATATTCTATTGTTTTGAAGAACACCCCAATGCTTCCTAAGGATTTCTTTTATTTGTCTAGATTGGACCGAGTATGTGGTGAAGAAAGACCATTTGAACCTATCATCTTTCACTTTCTTGGGGCGCTCCTGGAGTAATGTACTACGATCGATCCGTAAGATCCGATCAATTTCCATATCCAGGTCGCCTACCTCATAGCCCTTCTCTATGAATCTTTCCTTAAGAATGGCAGATTGAGTGACAAAATCTTCAACCCTGGTGCAGTTCCGTCTTAGCCGAAGAAACTGGCCACCGGGTATGGATTTAAGCCACTGTGGATGATGGCAACTGTCTACCGGGATGTACCCATTACGATCTGTGGGTTTGAAATAGGTATTGAACTCAAGGTGTTGGTCAACCACTTTGATCTCTAAATCCAAAAAGTGTATAGAAGAAGAGCTAGCCGCATGGCTCAGCTTAATTCCTCTATCATTGGAGTTGAGCGTGGAAATGAATTGGCCAAGGGATTCATGATCACCCTTCCATAGGAGGAGGATGTTGTCTATATATCTAGCCCAGAGAACCAATTCAGGCCTCTTGAGGGCATAGACGACATCCTCCTCCCATTTGGCCATGAATAAATTGGCCAAACTGGGGGCAAATTTTGCCCCCATGGCAACTCCCTTGGTCTGCAAATAAAAATTATTCTGAAACCAAAAATAATTTCGCTGCAAACCTCAGGAGCTGCATAATAAAATTGCGTTGGATAATAGAGAGGGTGCTATTGATGGATAAATAGTATTCAACAGCATTAAACCCCAACTCGTGGGGAATGCTCGTATATAATGCCGTCACATCTGCTGTGGCCAAAATGGTACCCACCTGGAAATCAACTGATTCCAAAAGCCTAAAAGCCTAATAGTATACCCAGTATCCTTCAAAAAGGAAGGCTTGAGTCTGACTAGTGGTTGGAGATGGAAGTCTATATATTTTCCTATCCTGGCCGTCACAGAGTCGATCCCACTCACTATGGGATGGCCAGGAGGGTTCACAGGGTCTTTGTGTACCTTGGGAAGGTAATATATAGCTGGAATCCTAGGTGCAACCGGTACCAAATCACTCTTCTCCTTTTTGTCTAGGATCCCCAAAGCAAAACCCTCATCGATCAACTCTACCAGAGCCTTCTTATATTGAATAGTGGGGTTCTTATTCATTAGGGTGTATGTTTCTGGGTCACTCAAAATTTTATCCATCTCTTTGATATAGTCAATTTTGTCCAGCACGACAATGACACCACCCTTGTCGGCCGGACGAATGATTACATCTTTTTGTTCACAAAGTTGCTTCAAACCAACTTTAACTCTAGGATTCATGTGTATCTTCTTACTGGGCAATTTTTCTAAATCTTCTAAAACCAAACTACGGAAAACACTGATAGCGGGAGCTATATTTCCCAGAGGGTTGAACAAAGAAGGATTGGCCAACCCTGTATGTACATGATCATTAGATACCATTGGAACGGTAGTACCTGTATTGGTAGATGGGGCCAAAAAGTGTCTTTGAATACTCAGCTTACGGACATACTTTTGTACGTCAACAAACGTGGAGAACCTGTTCAATGTCCTAGGAGGGACATATTTTAAACCTTTGTCAAGAACAAGCTTCTCCTCTTCTGTTAGACTAACCGAGCTGAGATTAAAGACACCAGAACCACTTAGACTCTTTGTCTTTTTGGCTTGGGCCCTCCACCCACCTCGGGTGCCTCTTTTTCTTCTGGGCTTCCTGGGTACTCCTGTGTTACCCTGTGAAAACCCGACTGATAGGCAGATCCTGGATAATGATGATTGTAATTGTATGGAGACCTGGAGAGTAAATCCTCCTCTCTATTGTGGTAACTACGGGGCCCATAATGTTCCTCTCTCCTATAGTTGTCTTGTAGAGGGAGGAACCTATTTTGAACCCGGATAGGAGTTCTATACTGGTAGTCACGATCATCATGATGGTAATCACCATGGTGATCCTGCCACCCAAAAGAGGGTCTTCTAGGGCTCCTATAATGGTAGGTGTCCCCTGAATGGCCTCGTTGAGAACCCCTTCCTCTATTGTTGGAGCCTCTACCCCTATTAGGGGAGGATAATTAGGATACGGTTTGGGTGTCTGGGGTTTATTTCGAACATCGGGAGCTTTCAAAGGTCTCCCCTTCGGAAGTTGTGAAGAATTGGATATCCGTGCAGGACCATCTTTAGCAGTGGACACAAAAGCCACCTAATCGCAGTATTAAAACAGTTCCTTTAATGGCAGAGTATGCAATCACACTTACAAGAAATAAAAGATAAAAAGGCTCATCTGTGAAGTATTGGAGTCCTCAGTTCCGGATCTGTAGGATGCAGAGTTTAAAAGTTGCAGAGTGTTCTGTTTTAATACTGCACTTAGGTGGCGCTTCCTTTTCTACCTTTTCTTGTCTACTACAGAGCCAGCTCTCTGAGGACAGCAGCCGCTATTGAACAGCCATATTATTGCTTTTTAACCGTTGAACTGCCTGACATTTTGTTATGAACTAATTGCTTTATCCCAACCTACGTGTGCATTCATGTATTTGTGCTGACAGTTACCTTTAACTTTGTAAGTCCAATAATATGTGCCACACTCTGTATTGCTATACAAGGCAAGAAACATTTTTTGTTTATATAGTTGTAACCAGTGGTGGCTGGTGGGTTATTCTTTTGGGGGGCAAACAAACAACACCCACCCCCCTCCAGCGGAGGGGCACTGACAGAATTTCCTCCGGCGGCGCGGCGTGGCACGGCACTGACAGCACAAGCCCCCCAGTCTGGCACTTACCCGCTCATGTGGTGGGGCTGTGGTGTCCTCTTCTCCTCTCCTGAACTGCGGGCAGCGGCCGCTCCGGTGTCCACTCCTCAAACTTCCTCCGCCGTGTCTCCTCTTCCGCCAAAGCACTAGGCATCCAATAAGATCGCCTGACGCTTTGGCCAATTGGGAAACGGGTTTCATGACCTGCCTTCTGATTGGTGGGGAGGAACGTTAGTGTGAAAATAGCAAAAATTAATTCGCTATCGTCACACAACAGGCTGGGATCTGAGCGCATTGCTCTGCACTCCGAGGCCACCCTTTTTTAAGCCTATTAGAGCCTCTGGCTCTAATCAGGTCCTTCAAAAAAACATGCACTCCGCATTCATACCTCCCAACCGTCCCTGATTCCGTGGGACATTCCCGCAACTGGCAGCTCTGTCCCGATCCCGGGCACCCTCATTCCGGGACAATACAGTGTCCCGGAATTGCCACCTGGCCCTGGACCGATCTGATGCCCCCTAAAATATCCCTCACATCGCTGCTGTCACTCACTGACAGCCTATGGTGGACCCCTGGCTAGTGATGTCATGAGGAGGAGAGAGGCAGAGCCCCAGCATTCACAGCGCGTGAGCGGGGAAGATTTAACTTCCTCCTCCGCACCTACTCCTAGCTCCACCCACCTCCTCCCTGCAACCTCCAGCCAGCAGCATGCAGAAGTTCACGAAGGAGAGATGAATGGAAGGCAAGTACAATCCAATGCATTCACCATGACAGATCGGGGTTAAAATCCTCAGTCAGCTCTCCCCCAGCAGCCAGCGTTCTTTGCTGAACTGTCAGCACTTCACAGGAGCTCCGAGTGTGTGTCAGCATGGAACTAGCACTGATAAGAAAGAGGACGGTAGACGGTAGGCAGATAAGGGGTCGGCAGAAGAAGAAAGGACACTGACATATGAGATTACACCCACGGAGGGATGGAAGGAGGACAGATCCTTAGATATCAGGGCAAGGTTCATGCTGGGATGTGACCCCCCCAAAAGTGAAGGACTACAGGTCCCAGCATGAACTCCCCCCAGAACTGAAGATGGGCTCCCCCTTAATCAGTAAAGAACTACAGGTCCCAGCATTAGCATGTGAAATCTATGGGCTCACACCCTTAATTCTCAGGGGTCTATGCTGGGACCTGTAGTCCTTCAATTTTTGGGGGGGGGGCATCACATCCTTAGATATCAGGGGTTCATGCTGGGACTTGTAATCCTTCACTTTTGGGGGATGTGACCCCCCAAAAGTGAAGGACTACAGGTCCCAACATGAACCCCTCAGAGCTGAAGATGTGACAACCCTGGCCCCCGCATGGGAGGAGTCACATCAGCAGCCAGAGGCGGGAGGGGTGTTCACTTTCCCGGGGCTCTGGTGTGTCGGAATGGTGGAAGGCTATAGGTGACAAGTGGCACACTGCATCTGGTGGCAGGCTATGGGTGGAATTTGGCACACTGCATCTGGTGGCAGGCTACGGGTGGAAAGTGGCACACTGCATCTGGTGGCAGGCTACGGGTGGAAAGTGGCACACTGCATTTGGTGGCAGGCTACAGGTGAAAAGTGGCACACTGCATCTGGTGGCAGGCTATGGGTGGAAAGTGGCATACTGCATCTGGTGGCAGGCTACGGGTGGAAAGTGGCACACTGCATCTAATGGCAGGCTATAGGTGGACCAATTTCTGTATCAGGTCTGCAGTCTCTGAGCATTTTCTGTATAATGTCTGCAGTCTCTGACCATCTCCTATATCATGTCTGCAGTCTCTGATCATCTCCTGTATTATGTCTGCAGTCTGACCATTTTCTGTATCATGTCTGCAGCCACTGACAATCTCTTGTATCATGTCTGCAGTCTCCGACAGTCTCTTGGAGCATGTCTGCAGTGTCTGACAGTCTCCTGTATCATGTCTCTTGTATCATGTCTGTAGTCTCTGACAGTCTCTTGGAGCATGTCTGCAGTCTCTTGGAGCATGTCTGCAGCCTCTGACCATCTCCTGTATTATGTCTCTTGTATCATGTCCGCAGTCTCTGACCACCTCTTGTATGATATCTGCAGTTACTGACCATCTCTTTACTGACCATCTCTTGTATCATGTCTGCAGTCCCTGACCATCTCTTGTATCATGTCTGCAGTCTCTGACCATCTCTTGTATCATGTCTGTAGTCTCTGACCATCTTCTGTATTATGTCCATACCTCTGCTATGCAGTCTCTGACTATTTTAATGAAGTTCTTTGAGTTAGGCTCAGACAAAGCAATCAAAGCATATTTTATAGGTACAAGGAAGCATGGGCTTTGTTTAACCACATTGCTTAAGCCCCTCCCACTGCTAGGCGCTTGACCGCGCCCACAATTTACAGTGACGTAGCGCGCCGCATGTCTTTTTACTCCTCCGGTGTCCCTCATTCTGAAGTTCAAAAGTTGGGAGCTATGAGCATTGGAATTCATAGTCCGGTGCCCTGATATATAGATCAGGGGGCTGAATGCATGGATAGGGGAGGCGACACCTGTGTGCCCTCTTTGGATGGGCCGCCACTGGTTGTAGCCTCTGATTGGTTTCTGCAACAACTAAAAGAAAAATGGAGGCAAAAACAGATGTAGACTGATGTAAACTGATGTAGGCCCCTTTCACACATGTGTCATCTGTTCAGAAGGTGTTAAAATATGTTTGAATAGCAGGAAACCTCAAGTTCCTTGATGTAATTTAAATGCCTTCTATATTTCACCAAAACTGGTGTGGTCTACAATGCAAACACTGAGGGGAAATCATGTCTATTATTTTTTACAGAGGCCTAAAAGTAAGGCCCCTTTCACACGTGCGGACAGTATGTCCGTATTTCATCCATCCGTTTTCGGATGAAATACGGACATACATGTATCCCTATGGGATAGTGGGTGTCAGCGGATGAACATCCGCTGACACCCGATATCATCCGTCTCCGCTATGGTCCGATTCTGCAGATGGAGGAAAATCCTATTTTTCTATCCATCTGCAGAGCGGATCGGATGAACACGGACAGACGGTCCGTGTTCATCCGATCCCCCCATAGAGGAGAGCGGAGATCTGACAGGGCGGTCCCTGCACAGTGTGCAGGGACCGCCCTGTCATCCGCCCGCTCAGCGGGGATGAACGGAGTCATCCCCGCTGAGCAAACGGATGTTCAAGGGGCGGATCATCAAGGATTCGTCCTGTGTGAAAGGACCCTAAGACTGATAATGACAAAACAGCATGGTTTCTGTAACAACTAAAAAAAAAACAGATGTAAACTGATGTAGGCCCCTTTCACACAGGCGTCATCTGTTCAGTCCCGTTTTTTGCTAAGAAAAACTGATGAAAACTGATTCAGACTATATCAGTTGACATCAGTTTGCACATCTTTCTTCAGTTCATTTCAGTTCAGTTTACATCAGTTTATATCAGTTCAGTTCAGTTTACATCAGTCTTGTATCTTTTTTTTTTAGTTGTTGCAGAAACCAATTGTATAAAAGGAAAAAAAAATGTTTCACGCCTAAAAACAAACATAAACAGAATGGATGTAAACAGATGGCATTTGGATCCATTTACATCCGTGCCGTTCCGTTTTAATGGACCTGGATGTTGGGTCTTCCATTTTTTTATAAATGGAACTGAATGATCATCCATTTACATCCATTTGTCCATAGAAATGAATTGCTGTCCATTTTTCATCTGTTAATAGACAGATGAAAAACACACAGACAGTCGTATGAAAGGGGCCTTAAAGGGGTTGTAAAGTTTCATGGTTTTTCACCTTAATGCATTCTATGCATTAAGGTGAAAAACCTTCCTTGCTACAGCTGCCCCCAGAGCCCGCACGGGTGCCCCCATGGAAAACGGTGCTCCGCAGGGGCACCCCATGAAGAGGAGAAGCCAGGAGCACCAATGGGGCAACCCAGAATAGGAGGATCGGGGCTGCTCTGTGCAAAACCCTTATAAGATGTATTATATAAAGGTATATAAATAAATCAGAGCAAACAGAATGCAATGTAGATATAGATATTCTGATTTTATTTTTCTCTACATTAACTGGCCAGAAGTGAGACAGATCAAGAGGAAACAAAACATTAAAAACAATGGTGAAAGTCAAAGCAGCCACATGCAGCTATAAAAAGAAACAAATACGCCCAGATTCATATTAAAACGTTTTTAGAGAGAAGCAAAACTATAATGTTAATATCATTTTTTTTTTTCTTTTTTGGATTGTAGCATCTTTAAAAAAAAAAAATATTCTGTATCAGGAATTCAGTGACAGGTGGGAAACATGTATGAGCATTGTATATAGAGAGAACAGCAAAGTGACAGCTGTCATCTTTCTCCCCCAGCTTAGATGACAGTAGATCTTTATCTAGGTCAGTGGATCCTAATTTTCTTTAATATGGCACACTTGTCTCATATACGTATATTTGTATTACTTTCACTTGACTATAGAAAATCCAAATGAAACTAACAAAAAAAAAACTTGAAAAAAACTGAGTGTGTGTTTATAATATGTATAATATGTATGTATATGTCAATATATCAATTTCCTATAGACATTAAAGTGGGAGTAAACTCCCATCTCTGACTTTTACCTATAGGTAAGCCTACAATAAGGCTTACCTATAGGTACTGATAATATCTCCTAAACGTGCACCGTATAGGAGATATTTACTATACATGCAGCCGATGACATCACAGGCGTCATTCGCGAGAATGACATGATCACGGCTCCAGCCAGTCACACAGCCAGAGTCTGTGAACCCGGAAGGAAGACCGGGTGAAGATGGGAACGCCTGCAGCAGTGACAGCGCAGCGCTGGAAGGCTTTGTTTTCAGGTACAAAAAAAAAAAACCTTAGCGATTTACTACTGTATTAGTGTCACTAGTGATGTCAGTGTCAGTTAGAGTACCTCCCAGCAAAGGTCTGTTAGCACCAGACGGCCCCTCACACTATCACAGTCCCACTATAAATTGCTGATTACCGCCATTACAGTTTAGCATTTATAGCTGCGGGAATTCCAGTATACAGTATATACCATAGTTTGTAGACGCTATAAATTTTATGCAAATCAATTAATATACACCTATATGGATTTTTTTTTTACCACTGTAGCAGAATATATTTTGGCCTAAATTTATAAATAAATGTAATATTCTTTTTATTATTTATTATTGGATATGTTTTAGAACAGAAAGTAGAAAATATAATAGAGAGCCAACCACAAAATTCCCATAGCCCCCAGCGGAGCCCTATCCCTGGAGAATTCTGTCCTTTACCAGCTGGTGCAGTGCTAGTCCTTGCACATCTAGCCACAATTGCCACAGAGAGTAAAATTTGCGGGGGACACTTCTGTGCTGATATGTTAATTTTTGTTGTATGACCATGTTGTTCTTATATTTTTTTTTTAAATGTTAAGCATGCTTGGCTTTTGTGTCCTCATCATTATAGTCAAGGTAGGAGTAATTTGAAGCGCTGTTTAAAACCTCTAGTGCTGATGGATATAATCCAGATTGCTTTACTAGAACACCAAAGATGGACATTTATTTTTTCACCCTCTTAGGTTTTCACCCTAATCCTTTATTCAGCAATGAAAAGCATTATCCCAAAAGATGGGAGGAATGCATGTTCTGTCATGTGGCCTTGTTCCCACATGTGCATGGAGACAGATTTTCTGTAATCCAAGCCAGCATACATTGTGATAAAGGTCAGTGGCCATCATTTTGGATTAAAATAGGACTCTGTAAAGCCGAATTTAGGCTGTTAGAGTGGAGTTCAAGGGCTAGATGCCAAGTTGCTACAGTGCAATGGTTGAGGACCTGGCTATATCTCATGACTGGTTGAACAGAAATAAAAATCTTTTATCAATAGAAACACTTTCCAAGAAAGTATTTAGCTGCATATCTAGAGTTCTACTTTATAGTGTAACTTCATCCGAAAACTTTTTTTATAGATTTAGATAGAATTGGGAAGTTGTTTTGGAGACACCTTTGGGTTTTCCCTACATTGGGGGTTATTTACTAAAGCTGAGTAGTGCAAAATCAGGTGCAGCTCTGCACAGAAACCAGCTTAAAGCGTAACTCCACTTTTATTGAGAAAAAAACATTCCCCTCTGAGTGATCTATGTACATTGCAAGGATTTTAGCAACCTTTGTTGCAGATTCCTACCTTTTGTTATTCTGACGAAATCCCTGTGTGTTTGTCTGTACCTCTGTTCTGAGTGGGTCTAATGGGAGGGGTTTTCATAATTATCTATCAGCTGTGCAGCTGCAGAGCACTAATGAGGAAAGCTGCTGGGCCTGCATCCCTTTAGACGTGTTCCTATTGGGAATCTTACCAACAATGACATTTTTGTTCCAGGGGATGCCTGAAATCTGACTTGTATCTAAGGCAGACTGCTGGGAAAATTGTTGAACCAATCACACAAGCAGGAAATTATGTTTCTGGGGGGCGTTTTGTACACAACAACTTCAGGTAGCCATATTGCATTGCACTTTACAGAAAAATACAGAGCTGCATATTGAAAAAGAAAGGTAATTTTTAATAACATTCAATTACACTATGGCTTGTGTCACAATTGTATACGCTATATTATTTTTTCTTAATATGCTATTGTTTTTCCCAACGAAAGTGGAGTTACCCTTTAATTGAACAAGCTGAAGTTAGAAGCTGATTGGCTACCGCGAACAGTGCACCAGTTTTAGTAGATTTCCTTCATTATCTTTTTATAGAATGGTGGAGAATTACAAACTCTGTCAGGTATTTATTGCTGTCTGGGTCTCTATGTGTAAAATTCCCATTACTAGTTATGATCACTGCTACTGGCAGTGGAGAATAGACGAATAGAATAGAGAATGTACACGCCAGAAATGTTTGTTTAGTTTCAGGTGCATTTTTTCATTAACCACTTCCCTACCCAGCTATAGACATATGACGGCTGCAGGAACCCTCCATCCCTCCAGGCGGCCGTCATATGACGTCCTTGGCTTCCCGGACCTCTAGGAGCCGATGCGCGTGTCCGGCGGCCGCGATGTTCGCCGGGCACCTGCGATTGCCTGTCACACAGCAGGGATCTGTGTGTGTAAACACGCAGATCCACGTCCTGTTAGGTGAGAGGATACTGATGGTGTGTTCCCAGTGCAGAGGAACACCGATTGGTCTCCTCCCCTAGTCAGTCCCATCCCCCCACCGTTAGAATCACTCCCTAGGTAACACATTTAACACCTTGATCGCCCCCTAGTGTTAACCCCTTCCCTGCCAGTGACATTTACACAGTAATCAGTGCCTTTTTTAGCACTAATTGCTGTATAAATGACAATGGTTCCAAAACAGTGTCAAAAGTGTTCGATATGTCTGCCGCAATGTCACAGTCACAATAAAAATCGCAGATCGCCGTTATTACTAGTATAAAAAATAATAATAATAAAAATGACATAAATCTATCCCCTATTTTGTAGGTGCTTTAACTTTTGCGTAAACTAATCAATATACGCTTATTGCGATTTTCTTTTTACCAAAAATATGTATAAGAATACAAATCGGCCTAAGCTGAGGAAGACATTTATTTTTTTAAATGGGATATTTATTATAGCAAAAAGTAAAAAATATTGTGTTTTTTTTTCAAAATTGTCGCTCTTTTTTTGTTTATAGCACAAAAAATAAAAACCGTAGAGGTGATCAAATACCACCAAAAGAAATCTCTATTTGTGGGGGAAAAATTATCAAAATTTGATATGGGTATAGTGTTGCATGACCGCGTAATTGTCATTCAAAATGTTACAGCGCTGAAAACTGAAAATTGGCCTGGGCAGGAAGGGGGTGAAAATGCCATGTATTGAAGTGGTTAAAGAATTTTAAAAGATAAATGTAATACGTCAGCACTTAAATAATAATAATAAATAAAAGGCTACACGCAATAGGTAAGCATACAAAAAAAACTAAATATAACAGTAATAAAGGTTCGACGTCTTAATATAGCAACAGCAAATTAGGTAATCAAGAAAATGGATAAGTTAAAACATCCACTATAAATCATGTGCATAAAAACATCAAAGTGAAAAAAAACACACAAAAAAAATAAATGCCCCAAAGCCACGGAGCTATACGTGGTTTCGGAGTAGGTGCACTGCTGTACATTTTTTTACTACTTGGCATCTGGTGTTTTTTTTATCATTTTTATATGATTCTTATACATCAGTAATGAATTACTACACTATTACTTTGGCATTTGGCTCCTTGCCCGAGTACTCCTTTTCCATCTAATGTTGGTAAAGAAAGTAGCGCTGGTAGGTTAAGGAAAAACAAATAAATGTCTCTCTAAATATATTATGGAAGATAAATGAATATCACACCAACCAATGATAATGTGTATATATGGGCTAAAAAGTAAAAAAAAAAAAAAAACAACATATACAATCGTGAAAAAATTATATGCTAAGTGTCCATCAAAGTGATATGTAGAAGCACAGTGAAGGGAAGGACATGCAGGCTTATGGGTCATCAAGGAAAAAACATCTTCCGACTATAAGGAATAGATGAAACACTCTTACCAGAGCCCGTGGATCTGCCTGCCGATGGCAGCAGATCATGTAAGCATGGGAAATCCAACCGCAGGACCGATCAGCTTGTCTGATGATTCATGTGGCGTTGGAATCTTGGCCGTTGAGACTTGACACTCCTCAGATCCAGACCTTGGCTGGATATCCCAGATGGATGGAGCAAACCTGGGCTCACAGGGTATCACCCTATTTCCAATTTATGTAGGAATGATTCAACCACCAAAGACCCCAGGGGGGTGACTGGATAATGTGGAGTGGCTCCAGATAAAACTCTCTCCGACTCTCATGCAGGAAAAAAGAGACAAGGCTCCAATGGTGCAGGTCAAAAAAGTAGTATACGGTTTTATTGAAATAAAACCACAAATATTGGCATAAAAGGTGATCACATAAAATAGAGTAAAAAAGACAATATGGGGAGTGGTGTACCGATCCCTACGCGTTTCGTCCAAATAGGACTTCTACTCGGGCATCAACCTGCTCCCCCATATTGCACATATATTTATACATCAAACACTCCAGACTAAAAAGAGAAACCACCAATCAGGTGAGTTACAGCCATATAGATCTATGATTGGAGGAGAGCAAATTGATCACCCAATCACACTCGCAGCCTCCAAGTAAGAGCCAATGGAAACACGGCATAGGTGAAAACTCCTCCTGGGTCAGCTATCACAGCTTGTTTGACCCCAGAAGTGATATTCACTGAGCCAATAAAACTGAGTTAAAAAAACGCCAAAAATAGGGGGGGTGGTAATGCGCAGTGGTAAACACCCACGCAATAAACCACCATTCCCCTATTGGTCAGGTCAAAAGTAAGACAGCCAATCAGCCACCCACCTACTGGCTTGGAGTATGGTTAACCAGCCTCTAGATAGGTGGAAAGACTAAGGGGCGTGTCTAATGTACCTGCAATATACTTGTATATATACAATATTATACTTAAATCCCCAGGTATATGTATGCCATACTTGCCCGGACTTATAAGGCACAATAAAAGTAGGCTCAAAGGACGTTGATGGCGTATTCTAAAGTCTCCTCTCACTGAGACGGAAAAACGCTATACAAATCGCGTGACGTCACGGCGTGTACGTCGCGATGGTCACGTGAACCGCAACGGTGGAACGCAACGCAGGCTGAAAGAAACAGCCGCGTCTGACACGTCTCCACGTCGCGTGAGGGGAAGGGACACAATTCCGTCTCCAAAGCCACCAGCCAATGAAGGCCGGACGCCTCCACTAATCATGTGACGCACCAAGGAACGTGTCAAAGGTTCTCACAGGGACACGTGACCAGGTAGCGCACACCACCAGGTGGGAAAGGGTTCAGAGTAAGTGTCATCAAAGAAAACACATCAAACGAAAGTTGAAGTGCCATCTTGTGGACGAATAAAGGTAGGGCAATGTCAAACTCCATGCATACTCCCTAATAGAATTTTTTTTAGTAACCTCAAAGCTATATTCAACAGACATAACACGAAGATTTGTGGTGCTGGAAAATAGCGTAATCTCTAACTAGTGGCCCTGATACACATGAATCCAAGGGTGTGTGGAGTAATATTCCACCTCAACATAAAAAAAGGGGGGACACAAAACAGAAGGATAATGAAGAATTACCAGATGGAGAGTAAAGACCCGCATAGTGGAATAAAGGATAATCATGCCAGATTAATAAACAAATTTATATCCCACTCAACGTTCATACCAAAAGGTTGGTATGTACGGAGTTCGTGGATCCAAAACGTTTCCAAACAGGACACTCCACGTATGCGGGACTCACCCCTCCTATGTGGGACAAATTGGTCAATCACCAAAAATTGTGTTCCTATAGGGTCACGATTATGGTGTTGAAGATAATGCCGGGGAACACTGTGATTGGTTTTCCCTAACTTGATGTTATTAGAGTGTTCGCTGACCCGAATCGAAAAAGTCCTAATAGTGCGACCAATATATTGTTTTTTACAGGGGAAAGTCAAAAGGTACACAATAAATTGTGTAGCACACGTGGTGAAGCGCTTCATCTGGTATACCCATAGGGTAACCATGGATTGAAAGGTCTCGCTTTTCCGTCTGCCATGGGTGTTATGTAAACATACATTGCACTTACGGCAAGGGAAATATCCCTTGCAATCCTGAAAAAAGGTTACCCTTTTGGGAGGGTCAATGATATTTGGAGCGATCTGACCTTGGATAGATCGGGCCCCCCTAAAGATGACGTTAGACCGTTCCGGTAGGGCGGGTCCCAATATTCTATTGTTTTGAAGAACACCCCAATGCTTCCTAAGGATTTCTTTTATTTGTCTAGATTGGACCGAGTATGTGGTGAAGAAAGACCATTTGAACCTATCATCTTTCACTTTCTTGGGGCGCTCCTGGAGTAATGTACTACGATCGATCCGTAAGATCCGATCAATTTCCATATCCAGGTCGCCTACCTCATAGCCCTTCTCTATGAATCTTTCCTTAAGAATGGCAGATTGAGTGACAAAATCTTCAACCCTGGTGCAGTTCCGTCTTAGCCGAAGAAACTGGCCACCGGGTATGGATTTAAGCCACTGTGGATGATGGCAACTGTCTACCGGGATGTACCCATTACGATCTGTGGGTTTGAAATAGGTATTGAACTCAAGGTGTTGGTCAACCACTTTGATCTCTAAATCCAAAAAGTGTATAGAAGAAGAGCTAGCCGCATGGCTCAGCTTAATTCCTCTATCATTGGAGTTGAGCGTGGAAATGAATTGGCCAAGGGATTCATGATCACCCTTCCATAGGAGGAGGATGTTGTCTATATATCTAGCCCAGAGAACCAATTCAGGCCTCTTGAGGGCATAGACGACATCCTCCTCCCATTTGGCCATGAATAAATTGGCCAAACTGGGGGCAAATTTTGCCCCCATGGCAACTCCCTTGGTCTGCAAATAAAAATTATTCTGAAACCAAAAATAATTTCGCTGCAAACCTCAGGAGCTGCATAATAAAATTGCGTTGGATAATAGAGAGGGTGCTATTGATGGATAAATAGTATTCAACAGCATTAAACCCCAACTCGTGGGGAATGCTCGTATATAATGCCGTCACATCTGCTGTGGCCAAAATGGTACCCACCTGGAAATCAACTGATTCCAAAAGCCTAAAAGCCTAATAGTATACCCAGTATCCTTCAAAAAGGAAGGCTTGAGTCTGACTAGTGGTTGGAGATGGAAGTCTATATATTTTCCTATCCTGGCCGTCACAGAGTCGATCCCACTCACTATGGGATGGCCAGGAGGGTTCACAGGGTCTTTGTGTACCTTGGGAAGGTAATATATAGCTGGAATCCTAGGTGCAACCGGTACCAAATCACTCTTCTCCTTTTTGTCTAGGATCCCCAAAGCAAAACCCTCATCGATCAACTCTACCAGAGCCTTCTTATATTGAATAGTGGGGTTCTTATTCATTAGGGTGTATGTTTCTGGGTCACTCAAAATTTTATCCATCTCTTTGATATAGTCAATTTTGTCCAGCACGACAATGACACCACCCTTGTCGGCCGGACGAATGATTACATCTTTTTGTTCACAAAGTTGCTTCAAACCAACTTTAACTCTAGGATTCATGTGTATCTTCTTACTGGGCAATTTTTCTAAATCTTCTAAAACCAAACTACGGAAAACACTGATAGCGGGAGCTATATTTCCCAGAGGGTTGAACAAAGAAGGATTGGCCAACCCTGTATGTACATGATCATTAGATACCATTGGAACGGTAGTACCTGTATTGGTAGATGGGGCCAAAAAGTGTCTTTGAATACTCAGCTTACGGACATACTTTTGTACGTCAACAAACGTGGAGAACCTGTTCAATGTCCTAGGAGGGACATATTTTAAACCTTTGTCAAGAACAAGCTTCTCCTCTTCTGTTAGACTAACCGAGCTGAGATTAAAGACACCAGAACCACTTAGACTCTTTGTCTTTTTGGCTTGGGCCCTCCACCCACCTCGGGTGCCTCTTTTTCTTCTGGGCTTCCTGGGTACTCCTGTGTTACCCTGTGAAAACCCGACTGATAGGCAGATCCTGGATAATGATGATTGTAATTGTATGGAGACCTGGAGAGTAAATCCTCCTCTCTATTGTGGTAACTACGGGGCCCATAATGTTCCTCTCTCCTATAGTTGTCTTGTAGAGGGAGGAACCTATTTTGAACCCGGATAGGAGTTCTATACTGGTAGTCACGATCATCATGATGGTAATCACCATGGTGATCCTGCCACCCAAAAGAGGGTCTTCTAGGGCTCCTATAATGGTAGGTGTCCCCTGAATGGCCTCGTTGAGAACCCCTTCCTCTATTGTTGGAGCCTCTACCCCTATTAGGGGAGGATAATTAGGATACGGTTTGGGTGTCTGGGGTTTATTTCGAACATCGGGAGCTTTCAAAGGTCTCCCCTTCGGAAGTTGTGAAGAATTGGATATCCGTGCAGGACCATCTTTAGCAGTGGACACAAAAGCCACCTAATCGCAGTATTAAAACAGTTCCTTTAATGGCAGAGTATGCAATCACACTTACAAGAAATAAAAGATAAAAAGGCTCATCTGTGAAGTATTGGAGTCCTCAGTTCCGGATCTGTAGGATGCAGAGTTTAAAAGTTGCAGAGTGTTCTGTTTTAATACTGCACTTAGGTGGCGCTTCCTTTTCTACCTTTTCTTGTCTACTACAGAGCCAGCTCTCTGAGGACAGCAGCCGCTATTGAACAGCCATATTATTGCTTTTTAACCGTTGAACTGCCTGACATTTTGTTATGAACTAATTGCTTTATCCCAACCTACGTGTGCATTCATGTATTTGTGCTGACAGTTACCTTTAACTTTGTAAGTCCAATAATATGTGCCACACTCTGTATTGCTATACAAGGCAAGAAACATTTTTTGTTTATATAGTTGTAACCAGTGGTGGCTGGTGGGTTATTCTTTTGGGGGGCAAACAAACAACACCCACCCCCCTCCAGCGGAGGGGCACTGACAGAATTTCCTCCGGCGGCGCGGCGTGGCACGGCACTGACAGCACAAGCCCCCCAGTCTGGCACTTACCCGCTCATGTGGTGGGGCTGTGGTGTCCTCTTCTCCTCTCCTGAACTGCGGGCAGCGGCCGCTCCGGTGTCCACTCCTCAAACTTCCTCCGCCGTGTCTCCTCTTCCGCCAAAGCACTAGGCATCCAATAAGATCGCCTGACGCTTTGGCCAATTGGGAAACGGGTTTCATGACCTGCCTTCTGATTGGTGGGGAGGAACGTTAGTGTGAAAATAGCAAAAATTAATTCGCTATCGTCACACAACAGGCTGGGATCTGAGCGCATTGCTCTGCACTCCGAGGCCACCCTTTTTTAAGCCTATTAGAGCCTCTGGCTCTAATCAGGTCCTTCAAAAAAACATGCACTCCGCATTCATACCTCCCAACCGTCCCTGATTCCGTGGGACATTCCCGCAACTGGCAGCTCTGTCCCGATCCCGGGCACCCTCATTCCGGGACAATACAGTGTCCCGGAATTGCCACCTGGCCCTGGACCGATCTGATGCCCCCTAAAATATCCCTCACATCGCTGCTGTCACTCACTGACAGCCTATGGTGGACCCCTGGCTAGTGATGTCATGAGGAGGAGAGAGGCAGAGCCCCAGCATTCACAGCGCGTGAGCGGGGAAGATTTAACTTCCTCCTCCGCACCTACTCCTAGCTCCACCCACCTCCTCCCTGCAACCTCCAGCCAGCAGCATGCAGAAGTTCACGAAGGAGAGATGAATGGAAGGCAAGTACAATCCAATGCATTCACCATGACAGATCGGGGTTAAAATCCTCAGTCAGCTCTCCCCCAGCAGCCAGCGTTCTTTGCTGAACTGTCAGCACTTCACAGGAGCTCCGAGTGTGTGTCAGCATGGAACTAGCACTGATAAGAAAGAGGACGGTAGACGGTAGGCAGATAAGGGGTCGGCAGAAGAAGAAAGGACACTGACATATGAGATTACACCCACGGAGGGATGGAAGGAGGACAGATCCTTAGATATCAGGGCAAGGTTCAACTCCCCCCAGAACTGAAGATGGGCTCCCCCTTAATCAGTAAAGAACTACAGGTCCCAGCATTAGCATGTGAAATCTATGGGCTCACACCCTTAATTCTCAGGGGTCTATGCTGGGACCTGTAGTCCTTCAATTTTGGGGGGGGGGGCATCACATCCTTAGATATCAGGGGTTCATGCTGGGACTTGTAATCCTTCACTTTTGGGGGATGTGACCCCCCAAAAGTGAAGGACTACAGGTCCCAACATGAACCCCTCAGAGCTGAAGATGTGACAACCCTGGCCCCCGCATGGGAGGAGTCACATCAGCAGCCAGAGGCGGGAGGGGTGTTCACTTTCCCGGGGCTCTGGTGTGTCGGAATGGTGGAAGGCTATAGGTGACAAGTGGCACACTGCATCTGGTGGCAGGCTATGGGTGGAATTTGGCACACTGCATCTGGTGGCAGGCTACGGGTGGAAAGTGGCACACTGCATCTGGTGGCAGGCTACGGGTGGAAAGTGGCACACTGCATTTGGTGGCAGGCTACAGGTGAAAAGTGGCACACTGCATCTGGTGGCAGGCTATGGGTGGAAAGTGGCATACTGCATCTGGTGGCAGGCTACGGGTGGAAAGTGGCACACTGCATCTAATGGCAGGCTATAGGTGGACCAATTTCTGTATCAGGTCTGCAGTCTCTGAGCATTTTCTGTATAATGTCTGCAGTCTCTGACCATCTCCTATATCATGTCTGCAGTCTCTGATCATCTCCTGTATTATGTCTGCAGTCTGACCATTTTCTGTATCATGTCTGCAGCCACTGACAATCTCTTGTATCATGTCTGCAGTCTCCGACAGTCTCTTGGAGCATGTCTGCAGTGTCTGACAGTCTCCTGTATCATGTCTCTTGTATCATGTCTGTAGTCTCTGACAGTCTCTTGGAGCATGTCTGCAGTCTCTTGGAGCATGTCTGCAGCCTCTGACCATCTCCTGTATTATGTCTCTTGTATCATGTCCGCAGTCTCTGACCACCTCTTGTATGATATCTGCAGTTACTGACCATCTCTTTACTGACCATCTCTTGTATCATGTCTGCAGTCCCTGACCATCTCTTGTATCATGTCTGCAGTCTCTGACCATCTCTTGTATCATGTCTGTAGTCTCTGACCATCTTCTGTATTATGTCCATACCTCTGCTATGCAGTCTCTGACTATTTTAATGAAGTTCTTTGAGTTAGGCTCAGACAAAGCAATCAAAGCATATTTTATAGGTACAAGGAAGCATGGGCTTTGTTTAACCACATTGCTTAAGCCCCTCCCACTGCTAGGCGCTTGACCGCGCCCACAATTTACAGTGACGTAGCGCGCCGCATGTCTTTTTACTCCTCCGGTGTCCCTCATTCTGAAGTTCAAAAGTTGGGAGCTATGAGCATTGGAATTCATAGTCCGGTGCCCTGATATATAGATCAGGGGGCTGAATGCATGGATAGGGGAGGCGACACCTGTGTGCCCTCTTTGGATGGGCCGCCACTGGTTGTAGCCTCTGATTGGTTTCTGCAACAACTAAAAGAAAAATGGAGGCAAAAACAGATGTAGACTGATGTAAACTGATGTAGGCCCCTTTCACACATGTGTCATCTGTTCAGAAGGTGTTAAAATATGTTTGAATAGCAGGAAACCTCAAGTTCCTTGATGTAATTTAAATGCCTTCTATATTTCACCAAAACTGGTGTGGTCTACAATGCAAACACTGAGGGGAAATCATGTCTATTATTTTTTACAGAGGCCTAAAAGTAAGGCCCCTTTCACACGTGCGGACAGTATGTCCGTATTTCATCCTTCCGTTTTCGGATGAAATACGGACATACATGTATCCCTATGGGATAGTGGGTGTCAGCGGATGAACATCCGCTGACACCCGATATCATCCGTCTCCGCTATGGTCCGATTCTGCAGATGGAGGAAAATCCTATTTTTCTATCCATCTGCAGAGCGGATCGGATGAACACGGACAGACGGTCCGTGTTCATCCGATCCCCCCATAGAGGAGAGCGGACATCTGACAGGGCGGTCCCTGCACAGTGTGCAGGGACCGCCCTGTCATCCGCCCGCTCAGCGGGGATGAACGGAGTCATCCCCGCTGAGCAAACGGATGTTCAAGGGGCGGATCATCAAGGATTCGTCCTGTGTGAAAGGACCCTAAGACTGATAATGACAAAACAGCATGGTTTCTGTAACAACTAAAAAAAAAACAGATGTAAACTGATGTAGGCCCCTTTCACACAGGCGTCATCTGTTCAGTCCCCTTTTTTGCTAAGAAAAACTGATGAAAACTGATTCAGACTATATCAGTTGACATCAGTTTGCACATCTTTCTTCAGTTCATTTCAGTTCAGTTTACATCAGTTTATATCAGTTCAGTTCAGTTTACATCAGTCTTGTATCTTTTTTTTTTAGTTGTTGCAGAAACCAATTGTATAAAAGGAAAAAAAAATGTTTCACGCCTAAAAACAAACATAAACAGAATGGATGTAAACAGATGGCATTTGGATCCATTTACATCCGTGCCATTCCGTTTTAATGGACCTGGATGTTGGGTCTTCCATTTTTTTATAAATGGAACTGAATGATCATCCATTTACATCCATTTGTCCATAGAAATGAATTGCTGTCCATTTTTCATCTGTTAATAGACAGATGAAAAACACACAGACAGTCGTATGAAAGGGGCCTTAAAGGGGTTGTAAAGTTTCATGGTTTTTCACCTTAATGCATTCTATGCATTAAGGTGAAAAACCTTCTTTGCTACAGCTGCCCCCAGAGCCCGCACGGGTGCCCCCATGGAAAACGGTGCTCCGCAGGGGCACCCCATGAAGAGGAGAAGCCAGGAGCACCAATGGGGCAACCCAGAATAGGAGGATCGGGGCTGCTCTGTGCAAAACCCTTATAAGATGTATTATATAAAGGTATATAAATAAATCAGAGCAAACAGAATGCAATGTAGATATAGATATTCTGATTTTATTTTTCTCTACATTAACTGGCCAGAAGTGAGACAGATCAAGAGGAAACAAAACATTAAAAACAATGGTGAAAGTCAAAGCAGCCACATGCAGCTATAAAAAGAAACAAATACGCCCAGATTCATATTAAAACGTTTTTAGAGAGAAGCAAAACTATAATGTTAATATCATTTTTTTTTTCTTTTTTGGATTGTAGCATCTTTAAAAAAAAAAAATATTCTGTATCAGGAATTCAGTGACAGGTGGGAAACATGTATGAGCATTGTATATAGAGAGAACAGCAAAGTGACAGCTGTCATCTTTCTCCCCCAGCTTAGATGACAGTAGATCTTTATCTAGGTCAGTGGATCCTAATTTTCTTTAATATGGCACACTTGTCTCATATACGTATATTTGTATTACTTTCACTTGACTATAGAAAATCCAAATGAAACTAACAAAAAAAAAACTTGAAAAAAACTGAGTGTGTGTTTATAATATGTATAATATGTATGTATATGTCAATATATCAATTTCCTATAGACATTAAAGTGGGAGTAAACTCCCATCTCTGACTTTTACCTATAGGTAAGCCTACAATAAGGCTTACCTATAGGTACTGATAATATCTCCTAAACGTGCACCGTATAGGAGATATTTACTATACATGCAGCCGATGACATCACAGGCGTCATTCGCGAGAATGACATGATCACGGCTCCAGCCAGTCACACAGCCAGAGTCTGTGAACCCGGAAGGAAGACCGGGTGAAGATGGGAACGCCTGCAGCAGTGACAGCGCAGCGCTGGAAGGCTTTGTTTTCAGGTACAAAAAAAAAAAACCTTAGCGATTTACTACTGTATTAGTGTCACTAGTGATGTCAGTGTCAGTTAGAGTACCTCCCAGCAAAGGTCTGTTAGCACCAGACGGCCCCTCACACTATCACAGTCCCACTATAAATTGCTGATTACCGCCATTACAGTTTAGCATTTATAGCTGCGGGAATTCCAGTATACAGTATATACCATAGTTTGTAGACGCTATAAATTTTATGCAAATCAATTAATATACACCTATATGGATTTTTTTTTTACCACTGTAGCAGAATATATTTTGGCCTAAATTTATAAATAAATGTAATATTCTTTTTATTATTTATTATTGGATATGTTTTAGAACAGAAAGTAGAAAATATAATAGAGAGCCAACCACAAAATTCCCATAGCCCCCAGCGGAGCCCTATCCCTGGAGAATTCTGTCCTTTACCAGCTGGTGCAGTGCTAGTCCTTGCACATCTAGCCACAATTGCCACAGAGAGTAAAATTTGCGGGGGACACTTCTGTGCTGATATGTTAATTTTTGTTGTATGACCATGTTGTTCTTATATTTTTTTTTTAAATGTTAAGCATGCTTGGCTTTTGTGTCCTCATCATTATAGTCAAGGTAGGAGTAATTTGAAGCGCTGTTTAAAACCTCTAGTGCTGATGGATATAATCCAGATTGCTTTACTAGAACACCAAAGATGGACATTTATTTTTTCACCCTCTTAGGTTTTCACCCTAATCCTTTATTCAGCAATGAAAAGCATTATCCCAAAAGATGGGAGGAATGCATGTTCTGTCATGTGGCCTTGTTCCCACATGTGCATGGAGACAGATTTTCTGTAATCCAAGCCAGCATACATTGTGATAAAGGTCAGTGGCCATCATTTTGGATTAAAATAGGACTCTGTAAAGCCGAATTTAGGCTGTTAGAGTGGAGTTCAAGGGCTAGATGCCAAGTTGCTACAGTGCAATGGTTGAGGACCTGGCTATATCTCATGACTGGTTGAACAGAAATAAAAATCTTTTATCAATAGAAACACTTTCCAAGAAAGTATTTAGCTGCATATCTAGAGTTCTACTTTATAGTGTAACTTCATCCGAAAACTTTTTTTATAGATTTAGATAGAATTGGGAAGTTGTTTTGGAGACACCTTTGGGTTTTCCCTACATTGGGGGTTATTTACTAAAGCTGAGTAGTGCAAAATCAGGTGCAGCTCTGCACAGAAACCAGCTTAAAGCGTAACTCCACTTTTATTGAGAAAAAAACATTCCCCTCTGAGTGATCTATGTACATTGCAAGGATTTTAGCAACCTTTGTTGCAGATTCCTACCTTTTGTTATTCTGACGAAATCCCTGTGTGTTTGTCTGTACCTCTGTTCTGAGTGGGTCTAATGGGAGGGGTTTTCATAATTATCTATCAGCTGTGCAGCTGCAGAGCACTAATGAGGAAAGCTGCTGGGCCTGCATCCCTTTAGACGTGTTCCTATTGGGAATCTTACCAACAATGACATTTTTGTTCCAGGGGATGCCTGAAATCTGACTTGTATCTAAGGCAGACTGCTGGGAAAATTGTTGAACCAATCACACAAGCAGGAAATTATGTTTCTGGGGGGCGTTTTGTACACAACAACTTCAGGTAGCCATATTGCATTGCACTTTACAGAAAAATACAGAGCTGCATATTGAAAAAGAAAGGTAATTTTTAATAACATTCAATTACACTATGGCTTGTGTCACAATTGTATACGCTATATTATTTTTTCTTAATATGCTATTGTTTTTCCCAACGAAAGTGGAGTTACCCTTTAATTGAACAAGCTGAAGTTAGAAGCTGATTGGCTACCGCGAACAGTGCACCAGTTTTAGTAGATTTCCTTCATTATCTTTTTATAGAATGGTGGAGAATTACAAACTCTGTCAGGTATTTATTGCTGTCTGGGTCTCTATGTGTAAAATTCCCATTACTAGTTATGATCACTGCTACTGGCAGTGGAGAATAGACGAATAGAATAGAGAATGTACACGCCAGAAATGTTTGTTTAGTTTCAGGTGCATTTTTTCATTAACCACTTCCCTACCCAGCTATAGACATATGACGGCTGCAGGAACCCTCCATCCCTCCAGGCGGCCGTCATATGACGTCCTTGGCTTCCCGGACCTCTAGGAGCCGATGCGCGTGTCCGGCGGCCGCGATGTTCGCCGGGCACCTGAGATTGCCTGTCACACAGCAGGGATCTGTGTGTGTAAACACGCAGATCCACGTCCTGTTAGGTGAGAGGATACCGATGGTGTGTTCCCAGTGCAGAGGAACACCGATTGGTCTCCTCCCCTAGTCAGTCCCATCCCCCCACCGTTAGAATCACTCCCTAGGTAACACATTTAACACCTTGATCGCCCCCTAGTGTTAACCCCTTCCCTGCCAGTGACATTTACACAGTAATCAGTGCCTTTTTTAGCACTAATTGCTGTATAAATGACAATGGTTCCAAAACAGTGTCAAAAGTGTTCGATATGTCTGCCGCAATGTCACAGTCACAATAAAAATCGCAGATCGCCGTTATTACTAGTATAAAAAATAATAATAATAAAAATGACATAAATCTATCCCCTATTTTGTAGGTGCTTTAACTTTTGCGTAAACTAATCAATATACGCTTATTGCGATTTTCTTTTTACCAAAAATATGTATAAGAATACAAATCGGCCTAAGCTGAGGAAGACATTTATTTTTTTAAATGGGATATTTATTATAGCAAAAAGTAAAAAATATTGTGTTTTTTTTTCAAAATTGTCGCTCTTTTTTTGTTTATAGCACAAAAAATAAAAACCGTAGAGGTGATCAAATACCACCAAAAGAAATCTCTATTTGTGGGGGAAAAATTATCAAAATTTGATATGGGTATAGTGTTGCATGACCGCGTAATTGTCATTCAAAATGTTACAGCGCTGAAAACTGAAAATTGGCCTGGGCAGGAAGGGGGTGAAAATGCCATGTATTGAAGTGGTTAAAGAATTTTAAAAGATAAATGTAATACGTCAGCACTTAAATAATAATAATAAATAAAAGGCTACACGCAATAGGTAAGCATACAAAAAAAACTAAATATAACAGTAATAAAGGTTCGACGTCTTAATATAGCAACAGCAAATTAGGTAATCAAGAAAATGGATAAGTTAAAACATCCACTATAAATCATGTGCATAAAAACATCAAAGTGAAAAAAAACACACAAAAAAAATAAATGCCCCAAAGCCACGGAGCTATACGTGGTTTCGGAGTAGGTGCACTGCTGTACATTTTTTTACTACTTGGCATCTGGTGTTTTTTTTATCATTTTTATATGATTCTTATACATCAGTAATAAATTACTACACTATTACTTTGGCATTTGGCTCCTTGCCCGAGTACTCCTTTTCCATCTAATGTTGGTAAAGAAAGTAGCGCTGGTAGGTTAAGGAAAAACAAATAAATGTCTCTCTAAATATATTATGGAAGATAAATGAATATCACACCAACCAATGATAATGTGTATATATGGGCTAAAAAGTAAAAAAAAAAAAAACAACATATACAATCGTGAAAAAATTATATGCTAAGTGTCCATCAAAGTGATATGTAGAAGCACAGTGAAGGGAAGGACATGCAGGCTTATGGGTCATCAAGGAAAAAACATCTTCCGACTATAAGGAATAGATGAAACACTCTTACCAGAGCCCGTGGATCTGCCTGCCGATGGCAGCAGATCATGTAAGCATGGGAAATCCAACCGCAGGACCGATCAGCTTGTCTGATGATTCATGTGGCGTTGGAATCTTGGCCGTTGAGACTTGACACTCCTCAGATCCAGACCTTGGCTGGATATCCCAGATGGATGGAGCAAACCTGGGCTCACAGGGTATCACCCTATTTCCAATTTATGTAGGAATGATTCAACCACCAAAGACCCCAGGGGGGTGACTGGATAATGTGGAGTGGCTCCAGATAAAACTCTCTCCGACTCTCATGCAGGAAAAAAGAGACAAGGCTCCAATGGTGCAGGTCAAAAAAGTAGTATACGGTTTTATTGAAATAAAACCACAAATATTGGCATAAAAGGTGATCACATAAAATAGAGTAAAAAAGACAATATGGGGAGTGGTGTACCGATCCCTACGCGTTTCGTCCAAATAGGACTTCTACTGGGGCATCAACCTGCTCCCCCATATTGCACATATATTTATACATCAAACACTCCAGACTAAAAAGAGAAACCACCAATCAGGTGAGTTACAGCCATATAGATCTATGATTGGAGGAGAGCAAATTGATCACCCAATCACACTCGCAGCCTCCAAGTAAGAGCCAATGGAAACATGGCATAGGTGAAAACTCCTCCTGGGTCAGCTATCACAGCTTGTTTGACCCCAGAAGTGATATTCACTGAGCCAATAAAACTGAGTTAAAAAAACGCCAAAAATAGGGGGGGTGGTAATGCGCAGTGGTAAACACCCACGCAATAAACCACCATTCCCCTATTGGTCAGGTCAAAAGTAAGACAGCCAATCAGCCACCCACCTACTGGCTTGGAGTATGGTTAACCAGCCTCTAGATAGGTGGAAAGACTAAGGGGCGTGTCTAATGTACCTGCAATATACTTGTATATATACAATATTATACTTAAATCCCCAGGTATATGTATGCCATACTTGCCCGGACTTATAAGGCACAATAAAAGTAGGCTCAAAGGACGTTGATGGCGTATTCTAAAGTCTCCTCTCACTGAGACGGAAAAACGCTATACAAATCGCGTGACGTCACGGCGTGTACGTCGCGATGGTCACGTGAACCGCAACGGTGGAACGCAACGCAGGCTGAAAGAAACAGCCGCGTCTGACACGTCTCCACGTCACGTGAGGGGAAGGGACACAATTCCGTCTCCAAAGCCACCAGCCAATGAAGGCCGGACGCCTCCACTAATCATGTGACGCACCAAGGAACGTGTCAAAGGTTCTCACAGGGACACGTGACCAGGTAGCGCACACCACCAGGTGGGAAAGGGTTCAGAGTAAGTGTCATCAAAGAAAACACATCAAACGAAAGTTGAAGTGCCATCTTGTGGACGAATAAAGGTAGGGCAATGTCAAACTCCATGCATACTCCCTAATAGAATTTTTTTTAGTAACCTCAAAGCTTTATTCAACAGACATAACACGAAGATTTGTGGTGCTGGAAAATAGCGTAATCTCTAACTAGTGGCCCTGATACACATGAATCCAAGGGTGTGTGGAGTAATATTCCACCTCAACATAAAAAAAGGGGGGACACAAAACAGAAGGATAATGAAGAATTACCAGATGGAGAGTAAAGACCCGCATAGTGGAATAAAGGATAATCATGCCAGATTAATAAACAAATTTATATCCCACTCAACGTTCATACCAAAAGGTTGGTATGTACGGAGTTCGTGGATCCAAAACGTTTCCAAACAGGACACTCCACGTATGCGGGACTCACCCCTCCTATGTGGGACAAATTGGTCAATCACCAAAAATTGTGTTCCTATAGGGTCACGATTATGGTGTTGAAGATAATGCCGGGGAACACTGTGATTGGTTTTCCCTAACTTGATGTTATTAGAGTGTTCGCTGACCCGAATCGAAAAAGTCCTAATAGTGCGACCAATATATTGTTTTTTACAGGGGAAAGTCAAAAGGTACACAATAAATTGTTTAGCACACATGGTGAAGCGCTTCATCTGGTATACCCATAGGGTAACCATGGATTGAAAGGTCTCGCTTTTCCGTCTGCCATGGGTGTTATGTAAACATACATTGCACTTACGGCAAGGGAAATATCCCTTGCAATCCTGAAAAAAGGTTACCCTTTTGGGAGGGTCAATGATATTTGGAGCGATCTGACCTTGGATAGATCGGGCCCCCCTAAAGATGACGTTAGACCGTTCCGGTAGGGCGGGTCCCAATATTCTATTGTTTTGAAGAACACCCCAATGCTTCCTAAGGATTTCTTTTATTTGTCTAGATTGGACCGAGTATGTGGTGAAGAAAGACCATTTGAACCTATCATCTTTCACTTTCTTGGGGCGCTCCTGGAGTAATGTACTACGATCGATCCGTAAGATCCGATCAATTTCCATATCCAGGTCGCCTACCTCATAGCCCTTCTCTATGAATCTTTCCTTAAGAATGGCAGATTGAGTGACAAAATCTTCAACCCTGGTGCAGTTCCGTCTTAGCCGAAGAAACTGGCCACCGGGTATGGATTTAAGCCACTGTGGATGATGGCAACTGTCTACCGGGATGTACCCATTACGATCTGTGGGTTTGAAATAGCTATTGAACTCAAGGTGTTGGTCAACCACTTTGGTCTCTAAATCCAAAAAGTGTATAGAAGAAGAGCTAGCCGCATGGCTCAGCTTAATTCCTCTATCATTGGAGTTGAGCGTGGAAATGAATTGGCCAAGGGATTCATGATCACCCTTCCATAGGAGGAGGATGTTGTCTATATATCTAGCCCAGAGAACCAATTCAGGCCTCTTGAGGGCATAGACAACATCCTCCTCCCATTTGGCCATGAATAAATTGGCCAAACTGGGGGCAAATTTTGCCCCCATGGCAACTCCCTTGGTCTGCAAATAAAAATTATTCTGAAACCAAAAATAATTTCGCTGCAAACCTCAGGAGCTGCATAATAAAATTGCGTTGGATAATAGAGAGGGTGCTATTGATGGATAAATAGTATTCAACAGCATTAAACCCCAACTCGTGGGGAATGCTCGTATATAATGCCGTCACATCTGCTGTGGCCAAAATGGTACCCACCTGGAAATCAACTGATTCCAAAAGCCTAAAAGCCTAATAGTATACCCAGTATCCTTCAAAAAGGAAGGCTTGAGTCTGACTAGTGGTTGGAGATGGAAGTCTATATATTTTCCTATCCTGGCCGTCACAGAGTCGATCCCACTCACTATGGGATGGCCAGGAGGGTTCACAGGGTCTTTGTGTACCTTGGGAAGGTAATATATAGCTGGAATCCTAGGTGCAACCGGTACCAAATAACTCTTCTCCTTTTTGTCTAGGATCCCCAAAGCAAAACCCTCATCGATCAACTCTACCAGAGCCTTCTTATATTGAATAGTGGGGTTATTATTCATTAGGGTGTATGTTTCTGGGTCACTCAAAATTTTATCCATCTCTTTGATATAGTCAATTTTGTCCAGCACGACAATGACACCACCCTTGTCGGCCGGACGAATGATTACATCTTTTTGTTCACAAAGTTGCTTCAAACCAACTTTAACTCTAGGATTCATGTGTATCTTCTTACTGGGCAATTTTTCTAAATCTTCTAAAACCAAACTACGGAAAACACTGATAGCGGGAGCTATATTTCCCAGAGGGTTGAACAAAGAAGGATTGGCCAACCCTGTATGTACATGATCATTAGATACCATTGGAACGGTAGTACCTGTATTGGTAGATGGGGCCAAAAAGTGTCTTTGAATACTCAGCTTACGGACATACTTTTGTACGTCAACAAACGTGGAGAACCTGTTCAATGTCCTAGGAGGGACATATTTTAAACCTTTGTCAAGAACAAGCTTCTCCTCTTCTGTTAGACTAACCGAGCTGAGATTAAAGACACCAGAACCACTTAGACTCTTTGTCTTTTTGGCTTGGGCCCTCCACCCACCTCGGGTGCCTCTTTTTCTTCTGGGCTTCCTGGGTACTCCTGTGTTACCCTGTGAAAACCCGACTGATAGGCAGATCCTGGATAATGATGATTGTAATTGTATGGAGACCTGGAGAGTAAATCCTCCTCTCTATTGTGGTAACTACGGGGCCCATAATGTTCCTCTCTCCTATAGTTGTCTTGTAGAGGGAGGAACCTATTTTGAACCCGGATAGGAGTTCTATACTGGTAGTCACGATCATCATGATGGTAATCACCATGGTGATCCTGCCACCCAAAAGAGGGTCTTCTAGGGCTCCTATAATGGTAGGTGTCCCCTGAATGGCCTCGTTGAGAACCCCTTCCTCTATTGTTGGAGCCTCTACCCCTATTAGGGGAGGATAATTAGGATACGGTTTGGGTGTCTGGGGTTTATTTCGAACATCGGGAGCTTTCAAAGGTCTCCCCTTCGGAAGTTGTGAAGAATTGGATATCCGTGCAGGACCATCTTTAGCAGTGGACACAAAAGTAAGTACTCCCTCAGGATTCTGGGGGTCAGTTTGAGTGATCTCCATCCCAGATATCTCGTTCTCAGGAGGCAAAGATTGATTTCGTTTCTTTTGCCAATTGAAAACTAGATTGGATTTATAATCCATAATATCCCTACTGTACTTCTTTTGCTTTTTAGATCTCTGGTCCTTCTCTTCTTTCTCCAGGTGGTTTTTTAGACCTGTTGAAAGAGAAGTGTACTCAAGAGATGTTCTATAAGGAGTCAGTTTCTCTTTCAGATCCTTGATTTCTTTATCAATGAGTGAGATTTTGAGACGTTTTTTCTCTACCAAAAAGGAGAGAAGTTTTATACCCACTTCATTGAAATACTGAAACCAAGATGCGGTATCAGGATCTCCCTGTTGTGGAGATACATCCCAACGGAGGCCTCTCGGAACCATATGTTCCTTTATGTACTGCTCCAAAAAGGCCGTATCCCATTGCAGATGTATCTCCATGGTCATCAGATTTTTTAATCTGATGAACATACTGCTGATTTCGGTGTCAGGTCCGATGGAAGTAAATACACCATTGATGTTAAATGACCTAGCTGTTCTGTAGTCAAACATCCATAGTGACACGAAAAAGTGCAGAAAGCAGCAATATACAAGTGTCAATAATAAACAGTGGAAAATGGAAATAAATATTGTGCTAAATGCGAAAACTAAACAAAAAAGCAAAGAACAAAAAGCTGCTACACAACAATGTGACAAAAATTGTAAACGTGATATTGGTAAAGAAAGTAGCGCTGGTAGGTTAAGGAAAAACAAATAAATGTTTCTCTAAATATATGATGGAAGATAAATGAATATCACACCAACCAATGATAATGTGTATATATGGGCTAAAAAGTCCAAAAAAAAAACAACATATACAATCGTGAAAAAATTATATGCTAAGTGTCCATCAAAGTGATATGTAAAAGCACAGTGAAGGGAAGGACATGCAGGCTTATGGGTCATCAAGGAAAAAACATCTTCCGACTATAAGGAATAGATGAAACACTCTTACCAGAGCCCGTGGATCTGCCTGCCGATGGCAGCAGATCATGTAAGCATGGGAAATCCAACCGCAGGACCGATCAGCTTGTCTGATGATTCATGTGGCATTGGAATCTTGGCCGTTGAGACTTGACACTCCTCAGATCCAGACCTTGGATGGATATCCCATATGGTTGGAGCAAACCTGGGCTCACAGGGTATCACCCTATTTCCAATTGACATAGGAATGATTCAACCACCAAAGACCCCAGGGGGGTGACTGGATAATGTGGAGTGGCTCCAGATAAAACTCTCTCTGACTCTGATGCAGGAAAAAAGAGACAAGGCTCCAATGGTGCAGGTCAAAAAAGTAGTATACGGTTTTATTGAAATAAAACCACAAATATTGGCATAAAAGGTGATCACATAAAATAGAGTAAAAAAGGCAATATGGGGAGTGGTGTACCGATCCCTACGCGTTTTGTCCAAATAGTACACAAAGACCCTGTGAACCCTCCTGGCTGTCCCATAGTGAGTGGGATCGACTCTGTGACGGCCAGGATAGGAAAATATATAGACTTCCATCTCCAACCACTAGTCAGACTCACGCCTTCCTTTTTGAAGGACACTGGGTATACTATTAGGCTTTTAGGCTTTTGGAATCAGTTGATTTCCAGGTGGGTACCATTTTGGCCACAGCAGATGTGACGGCATTATATACGAGCATTCCCCACGAGTTGGGGTTTAATGCTGTTGAATACTATTTATCCATAAATAGCACCCTCTCTATTATCCAACGCAATTTTATTATGCAGCTCCTGAGGTTTGCAGCGAAATTATTTTTAGTTTCAGAATAATTTTTATTTGCAGACCAAGGGAGTTGCCATGGGGGCAAAATTTGCCCCCAGTTTGGCCAATTTATTCATGGCCAAATGGGAGGAGGATGTCGTCTATGCCCTCAAGAGGCCTGAATTGGTTCTCTGGGCTAGATATATAGACGACATCCTCCTCCTATGGAAGGGTGATCATGAATCCCTTGGCCAATTCCTTTCCACGCTCAACTCAAATGATAGAGGAATTAAGCTGAGCCATGCGGCTAGCTCTTCTTCTATACACTTTTTGGATTTAGAGATCAAAGTGGTTGACCAACACCTTGAGTTCAATACCTATTTCAAACCCACAGATCGTAATGGGTACATCCCGGTAGACAGTTGCCATCATCCACAGTGGCTTAAATCCATACCCGGTGGCCAGTTTCTTCGGCTAAGACGGAACTGCACCAGGGTTGAAGATTTTGTCACTCAATCTGCCATTCTTAAGGAAAGATTCATAGAGAAGGGCTATGAGGTAGGCGACCTGGATATGGAAATTGATTGGATCTTACGGATCGATCGTAGTACATTACTCCAGGAGCGCCCCAAGAAAGTGAAAGACGATAGGTTCAAATGGTCTTTCTTCACCACATACTCGGTCCAATCTAGACAAATAAAAGAAATCCTTAGGAAGCATTGGGGTGTTCTTCAAAATAATAGAATATTGGGACCCGCCCTACCGGAACGGTCTAACGTCATCTAAATCCAAATCCAAATATCATTGACCCTCCCAAAAGGGTAACCTTTTTTCAGGATTGCAAGGGATATTTCCCTTGCCGTAAGTGCAATGTATGCTTACATAACACCCATGGCAGACGGAAAAGCGAGACCTTTCAATCCATGGTTACCCTACGGGTATACCAGATGAAGCTCTTTACCACGTGTGCTACACAATTTATTGTGTACATTTTGACTTTCCCCTGTAAAAAACAATATATTGGTCGCACTATTAGGACTTTTTCGATTCGGGTCAACGAACACATTAATAACATCAAGTTAGGGAAAACCAATCACAGTGTTCCCCGGCATTATCTTCAACACCATAATCGTGACCCTATAGGAACAAAATTTTTGGTGATTGACCAATTTGTCCCACATTGGAGGGGTGAGTCCCGCATACGTGGAGTGTCCCGTTTGGAAATGTTTTGGATCCACGAACTCCGTACATACCAACCTTTTGGTATGAACGCTGAGTGGGATATAAATTTGTTTATTAATCTGGCATGATTATCCTTTATTCCACTATGCAGGTCTTTACTCTCCATCTGTTATCCCTTCATTATCCTTCTGTTTTGTGTCCCCCCTTTTTTTATGTTGAGGTGGAATATTACTCCACACACCCTTGGATTCATGTGTATCAGGGCCACTAGTTAGAGATTACGCTATTTTCCAGCACCACGAATCTTCGTGTTATGTCTGTTGAATATAGCTTTGAGGTTACTAACATTTTTTCTATTAGGCATTATGCATGGAATTTGACATTGCCCTACCTTTATTCGTCCACAAGATGGCACTTCAACTTTCGTTTGATGTGTTTTCTTTGATGACACTTACTCTGAACCCTTTCCCACCTGGTGGTGTGCGCTACCTGGTCACGTGTCCCTGTGAGAACCTTTGACACGTTCCTTGGTGCGTCACATGATTAGTGGAGGCGTCCGGCCTTCATTGGCTGGTGGCTTTGGAGACGGAATTGTGTCCCTTCCCCTCACGCGACGTGGAGACGTGTCAGACGCGGCTGTTTCTTTCAGCCTGCGTTGCGTTCCACCGTTGCGGTTCACGTGACCGTCGCGACGTACACGCCGTGACGTCACGTGATTTGTATAGCGTTTTTCCGTCTCAGTGAGAGGAGACTTTAGAATACACCATCAACGTCCTTTGAGCCTACTTTTATTGTGCCTTATAAGTCCGGGCAAGTATGGCATACATATACCTCGGGATTTAAGTATAATATTGTATATATACAAGTATATTGCAGGTACATTAGACACGCCCCTTAGTCTTTCCACCTATCTAGAGGCTGGTTAACCATACTCCAAGCCAGTAGGTGGGTGGCTGATTGGCTGTCTTACTTTTGACCTGACCAATAGGGGAATGGTGGTTTATTGCGTGGGTGTTTACCACTGCGCATTACCATCCCCCCTATTTTTGGCGGTTTTTTAACTCAGTTTTATTGGCTCTGTGAATATCACTTCCGGGGTCAAACAAGCTGTGATAGCTGACCCGGGAGGAGTTTTCACCTATGCCGTGTTTCAATTGGCTCTTACTTGGAGGCTGCGAGTGTGATTGGGTGATCAATTTGCTCTCCTCCAATCATAGATCCATATGGCTGTAACTCACCTGATTGGTGGTTTCTCTTTTTAGTCTGGAGTGTTTGATGTATAAATATATGTGCAATATGGGGGAGCAGGTTGATGCCCCAGTAGAAGTCCTATTTGGACGAAACGCGTAGGGATCGGTACACCACTCCCCATATTGCCTTTTTTACTCTATTTTATGTGATCACCTTTTATGCCAATATTTGTGGTTTTATTTCAATAAAACCGTATACTACTTTTTTGACCTGCACCATTGGAGCCTGGTCTCTTTTTTCCTGCATGAGAGTCGGAGAGAGTTTTATCTGGAGCCACTCCACATTATCCAGTCACCCCCTGGGGTCTTTGGTGGTTGAATCATTCCTACATCAATTGGAAATAGGGTGATACCCTGTGAGCCCAGGTTTGCTCCATCCATCTGGGATATCCATCCAAGGTCTGGATCTGAGGAGTGTCAAGTCTCAACGGCCAAGATTCCAACGCCACATGAATCATCAGACAAGCTGATCGGTCCTGCGGTTGGATTTCCCATGCTTACATGATCTGCTGCCATTGGCAGGCAGATCCACGGGCTCTGGTAAGAGTGTTTCATCTATTCCTTATAGTCGGAAGTTGTTTTTTCCTTGATGACCCATAAGCCTGCATGTCCTTCCCTTCACTGTGCTTCTACATATAACTTTGATGGACACTTAGCTTTAAATTTTTTCACGATTGTATATGTTGTGTTTTTTTTTGGACTTTTTAGCCCATATATACACATTATCATTGGTTGGTGTTATATTCATTTATCTTCCATCATATATTTAGAGAGACATTTATTTGTTTTTCCTTAACCTACCAGCGCTACTTTCTTTACCAATATCACGTTTACAATTTTTGTCACATTGTTGTGTAGCAGCTTTTTGTTCTTTGCTTTTTTGTTTAGTTTTCGCATTTAGCGCAGTATTTTTTTCCATTTTCCACTTTTCCATCTAATGGCCTTGTTGGCTTTTCCGAATCTCCCCTAGTGGTGAGCTGCTGCTGCAACAGTCAGAGGACCTCAGGTGGATGGATGGAGCTGGATGTCCATAGAGTGGAAGCTGAGATTGTTAATTCCCAAAGCGTGACTTGCTGCACTGGCAGCTAGTGATCTTGTGAGTGCTGTTTTACCCTCAGTTACACGTGATGTCCCCTTTTTTGGATGGTGGAAGCAATACACAGACATTTCTGGAGTTAAGGGACTTTTTGTTTATTTATGCATTTTTTGTGTGTGGTTTTTACTTTCAAGTTTGTATGCACATGTTTTATAGTGGATGTCTTAACTTATTCATTTACTTGATTACTTAATTTGCTGTTGCTATATTTAAGGCGCTGCGCCTTTTTTACTATTACAGAATTTAGTTTCGTCATATTCGTTATGTTGACACGATTAATTTTCGGAAATCTATTCGTATCTTCAGCATTTGTTTCATATATTTGTTGGTCCAGGTAGATTCAAAAAATGTTTCATTTTTTTTTACGAAAGAATGTTATATATTCGATATATTATCAAATCTGATGGATTCAAATTGGAAATATTCCATATTTTCGAATGCTAGTCCAGCCCACCCAGAGAAATGGCATTGTCTGATTGGACAATATCAACTGGCGTCATGTGCATTCAAATTATTGAATGGAAGGAAATTCAGATCCATTCATTATCCGACTCTGCATCATCGAACAAATTCGAAAATGTTATTAATATCCCCAGGGGTCCGAACTACTATCGCACCATGTGATGTCTCCCGAATGAAACAAATGAAGCAAATGCATTAGTTACTCTCATTAAAATTTTGTTTTGGATCGTTTGCCATTCAGAAATTTGGATAAATTCAAATCTCCGAAAAAATAATCAAAACGAAACAAAATGCACGTCTAGAGAATATTCACAACAGGAACAGATAACCATACCACCAAGTGTTTAATTGTTCTAAGTGTTCTATTGGAAGACAATTGTGTAACCACCATCGTTGATACAGAAAGAGAGGGAAATACCTACCAGTATTTGGCAGTTGTGCTGATTTATTTTATTTTATTATACAATGCAAGATCTATGTCAAGGTGAAAGTGTACAACCTACTTTATTTTACATTTCATTGCATATATCTTTGCTTCTGTGTTGTTTTATACTGTAAACTGCAATAATAATCAGATTGTGTCTTACACAACTCTGTAGGAATTTCTCCTACTACCAGGACTGGCCCTATGATGGGACCGGGTGGTACCATGGGTACCAGGCGTCACTTTTAGGGGGGCGGCATACTGACGCCCGCCAGCCAGCCCGTTCCGCCCGCTTCGCTGCCTGTGAGGAGCATGGCGCCAGGCTGCCTGTGAGGACACTTGCAGTGGGGGGGGGAGCAGTCAGCAAGTGAGAGGGGCAGGCGCTGCTGCCTGTGAGGAGCCCGGCGCCGCTGCTGTTAGTGGTGACAGAAGTGGGTGGGCAGAACACTCGAAGCGGGGGGCAGTCAGCGGGTGAGCGGGGCAGGCGCCGCTGCCTGTGAGGAAACCCGAGCCCGGCGCCGCTGCTGCCAGTGGTGACAGGAGCGGGCGGGCAGAACACTCGAAGCGGGGGGGCAGTCAGCGAGTTAGCGGGGCAGGCGCCGCATCCTGTGCGGAGCCCAGCGCTGCTGCTGCTAGGCAGAACACTCGAAGGGGGGGGCAGTCAGCGAGTGAGCGGCAGGGGAGCAGAGAGATGATGTCATCTCTCACCTCCCACCCTGCATCACTGCAGTTTTGCCCTCACTGTGCAGCCGCAGGCAGGAGAATATCAACATCTCTCTGCTGCCTGCCTTTTATCTGGGACACAGCAAGTGACAACCCACAACGTGTGGGAGGTGACGTCATGACAATCCGCAACATGTGGCAGGTGGCAATCCGCAACGTGTGGCAGGTGGCAAGTGACAATCTGCAACGTGTGGCAGGTGACAATCCGCAACGTGTGGCAAGTGACAATCCGCAACGTGTGGCAGGTGACAATCCGCAACGTGTGGCAGGTGACAATCCGCGACGTGTGGCAAGTGACAATCCGCAATGTGTGGCAGGTGACGTAGTGGCAAGTGACAATCTGCAATGTGTAGCAGGTGACGTTGTGGCAAGTGGCAATACACAGCGTGTGGCAGGTGACAATCCACAACGTGTGGCAGGTGACAATCCGCATCGGGTGGCAAGTGACAATCCGCAACGTGTGGAAGGTGGCAAGTGACAATCCGCAACGTGTGGTAGGTGACAATCTGCAACGTGTGTCAGGTGGCAAGTGACAATCCACAACGTGTGGCAGGTGACGTAGTGGCAAGTGACAATCCGCAATGTGTCGCAGGTGACGTTGTGGCAAGTGGTAATACGCAGCGTGTGGCAGGTGACGTGGCAAGTGAAAATCCGCAACGTGTGGCATGTGATGTGGCAAATGACAACACGCAACGTGTGGCAGGTGACGTAAGTGACCATCCGCAACGTGTGGCAAGTGACAAATCCGCAACGTGTGGCAGGTGACAACCCGCATCTGGTGGTGAAGTCCGAAGCCAAACTGTAAGTACAAACACACATCACAAGTTGTATGAGTCATGAGAGCCTGAGAGGGACTTGCCTTGCCCAGCCCTGATTAACCACTTAAGGACCGGAAGGATTTGCCCACTTAATGACCGGGCCATTTTTTGCGATACGGCACTGTGTCGCTTAAACTGACAATTGCGCGGTCATGCGACACTGTACCCAAATAAAATTGATGTCTTTTTTTCCTCACAAATAGAGTTTTCTTTTGGTGATACTGTTTGCTATAATAAATATCCCAAAAATGTATATAAAAAACCTATCTCTTCATCAGTTTAGGCCAATATGTATTCTTCTACATATTTTTGGTACCAAAAAAAACACAATTAGCTTGCATTGATTAGTTTGCGCAAAAGACATTTTGGCCGCCGGCAATGCACAGGTCCCTTTATACTCCTGGATACATGTATAGAGCCCTGACAGGTCCTTTTATACACCTATATGCATGTATAGAGCCATGACAGGTCCTCTTTATACATGTATAGAGCCATGACAGGCCCTCTTTATACATCTATAGAGCCATGACAGGTCCTCATTATACTTCTTTATACATGTATAGAGCCATGACAGGTCCTCTTTATATTCCTTTACATGTAAAGAGCCATGACAGGTCCTCTATATACATGTATAGAGCCATGACAGCTCCTCTTTATACTTCTTTATATGTGTATAGAGCCATGACAGGTTCTCTTTATACTACTACGTACATGTATAGAGCCATGACAGGTCCTCTTTATACTCCTATATACATGTATAGAGCCATGACAGGTCCTCTTTATACTCCTATATACATGTATAGAGCCATGGCAGGTCCTCTTTATACATGTATAGAGCCATGACCGGTCCTCTTTTTATATTTCTATATACATGTATTGAGCCATGACACATCCTTTCACACTCCTATACACATGTATAGAGCCCTGACAGGTCCTTTTATACTCCTATATACTACATGTATAGAGCCATAACAGGTCCTCTTTATACTCCTTTATACATGTATAGAGCCATAACAGGTCCTTTTATACTCCTTTATACATGTATAGAGCCATGACCGGTCCTCTTTAGTTATCATGATATAAAATAATGAATGTGGGGGCCTTTTGGTGGGCGTGATTTTTTTTTTTGGGGGGGGGGGGCAGCATTTTTATTCTTGGTCCCAGGCAGCACAATGTCTCGGCGCCGGCCCTGCCTACTACAATGAAGTCTCTACCTTGTCCACAAAATATATTGCTATAAAATGCTTTTCCTTCCTCTCTCCTTCTCAAGGATGGTGCCAAAAGCTGAAATGGACTTGTCGTTATGATGTATTCTGCACCGCATTTACAATTTACATTACTTTAATAAATCTGACATGCAAGTTCCTTCAAAGGCTATACATATGACAAAAATAGTACTTACTGCTGAAAAATCACCCCAATGTCTTTCAATGAATGTTAGACAATCACACTATGGGACTAATTAATGATTTTAACATTCGCACATTAGGAGGTAGCAGCGACAGCAATTTCTATTTTTATCCAGCCCATAATACATTAGACAGGCACTTGATCTGAGTATTAATATGTCTCTTCTGCTAATTAAGATATGTTCGTCATTTTTAGAATGGCCATTTTGGACTACATATTATGAGTCATTTTATGCCCCAATTAACAAATGTTAATTCTGTTCGCCCAGGCACCGTACATACATAAATGCAGAAGCTTGCCATTTCATTTGGAAAAAAAGCAAATCTTTCAGGAAATATTAAATGTAATACACAGGATTTAAAAATAGCAGTTTTATTTGCTGATTTTTATCATGTTATTTGCTGTTTTTATTATATATATATATATATATATATATATATATATATATAAATAAAACAAAATGTGTATTTATGTTAAGTGGAAAAGAATGCAGAAAATATAGCTGGAAGGCACAAATGCCATTTTCATCAACAATCTAGTTTTTATGTTTTTATTATGGAAGTTAATGAGGAAAAGAGAAAATAAATAGAACACCATTGTTGACATTTTCTGTTTAAAGAAGTAGCATACCCTCCATGTGTATGCCATAATGTGCTAGTATGCACCACATAATAACAAATTATGAGCGACTTACCTTTGAAACAGATTTCTCCACTGGCACGCTGTCACCACTCGTGATGTTTCCAGTTTGCGCTCATCGGCCTGTTTGAATGGCCAAGCCACGATGAGGTCACTTCCGTACATGCGTACTGGAGTCATGATCGTAGGGCTGCACTTTCTGCATTCACAGCACACTATGGGGTTGATTTACTAAAACTGGAGAGCGCAAAATCTGGTGCAGTTCTGCATAGAAACCAATCAGCGTCCAAGTTTTTTTTTTTTGTCAAAGCTTAATTGAACAAGCTGAAGTTATAAACTGATTGGCTACCATGCACCAGATTTTGCACTCTCCAGTTTTAGTAAATCAACCCCAGTAAGTGTGCCCTGAATTCAGAGCGATCTGCGCATGTGCAGTGACATCACCGGCTTGAGCCGATATGAATAACTCTTAAATGGTGCAGATTTTGGAAATATTCATGGTACCTACAGGTAAGACTTCTTATAATCTTAGGTCTAAAATCAGAGTTCACCATCACTTCATATTGCTAGCTGCTTGGCTGTCATGCTAAGCAAACTACTTTTTTGAGTTTAATAGAGAAGTCTGTTTTTTTTTTTTTTTGCTAGTTATACTTACCTCGGTGGATGGAGCATCAGACTGTTGCTGCATCTGTCACCCGGCATCTCTGCACTGAGAACCGAGCCACCGAACACCGCCGATGGCTCGGTTCTCACTCCTCCCCGAGCAGAGCGATGCTGACTGTCAGTCAGCATCGCTTATGCTCTACTTCTCAGCGCTCATTGGATCGCTGAGCAGTGAAGGGGCGGGGAGCGGCCGTCTCAGCGGCTCACTGAGACTGCCATCAATCAGGGCAGCTGGCGGATCCAGACTTGGAAGTCGGGATGACGCGCTGCCCCGACAGATGACAGTGACATCAGCGGAGTGCGGACTTCAGGCTGTTCTCCGCTGAAGACAGGTCACAGGAGTGCAAAACTAATTGCACCCCTGTGACCCAGAGAAGCCCAGCCTAAAAAAGCTCAGGCTGGACTTCTCCTTTAAGGAGCAGGAACAAGGATGCAATGCAGGGGTTTAGCGTTTAATGAAACTTTTCTTGCTGAACGCTTTTTTCAGGCCAACGACTAAGGAAGCAGTCAGGTAGGACGCAAAAAGGTAGCTAGAATTATCAAAATGAGATCAGAAATGGCATGCCCCATATTTCTCTAAATATTGGTTGCTATTATTATAAATAATATTATTAGTTGTTTTAATATCTTTAAAGTCTTATCTGTACGATATGTACCCGTAATTAAATATGTAAGGGGTCAAACCACATCTTCCCCTGACCTAAGCTCTGCTCTGAGCTTAGTAAAACTGTACCTTGGCTATACCTTACTGTGCCGTAACGAGTAGGCCTAAGGCCAGTACGCCCATGAATGCCTGTGACTAGAGTTGTGATTACCACACATATGAGATTTACAAATCCATCTGCCGTGGTGGCAGGCAAGACTTGTAGTTTATTTATTCACAGATCTCTGTGAATAAATGATACAGCGAACTGTGCAGGCGGAGCTGGAGTGGAGCTGATTTTTAACCACTTGCCGCCCACCCTATAGCGGATTGACGTCGGCAAAGTGGTTGTAAAATCCTGACTGGACATCATATGACGTCCGTCAGGATTCGGTGTAATTGCGCGCCCCCGGGGGCGCGCACTGCACCGATCGGTAATGCCGCTTGTCCCCAGGACACAGCGCATACCCGATCAGGGTAAACAGCCAATTTCATTGGCTGTTTACCATGTGATCGGCTGTGTCAAATCACAGCCGGTCACATGTCCAAACAAATAGGAGGCGCGCCTAATTCGCGCCGCTGGGAGCGCGCTGCGCGCCGATCGGGGATGGCGTGTGTTCCTCGGACATAGCCCATCCTCGATCAGGGTAAACTGCCAATAAAATTGGTTGTTTACCCACGTGATCGGCTGTGACCGATTGTGTGAGGAGAGAGAAGGAGAGATCTGTGAGTTTTTTGGATTTTGATTTAGAAAAAATACTGTGCACTACACGTCCCCCCACCCCCCCCCCCAATAAAGAGAACCTGTCACAGCCCATCTGGACCTGCCACAGCCCATCTGGACCTGCCACAGCCCATCTGGACCTGTCACAGCCCACCATCAATACCGCCATCAGTACCATCTGGATCTGACAGCCCATCTGTCACACAGGCCACCAACGGTACCGCCATCAGTACCGCCATCAGTACCGCCATTGGTACCATCTGGATCTGACAGCCCATCTGTCACAGCCCATCTGTCACACAGGCCACCAACGGTACCGCCATCGGTACCGCCATCAGTACCGCCATCGGTACCATCTGGATCTGTCACAGCCTATCTGTCACAGCCCATCTGTCACAGCCCATCTGTCACAGCCCATCTGTCACAGCCCGTCTGTCACACAGGCCACCAACGGTACCGCCATCAGTACCGCCATCGGTACTGCCATCGGTACCGCCATCGGTACCGCCATCGGTACCATCTGGATCTGACAGCCGATCTGTCACAGCCCATCTGTCACACAGGCCACCAACGGTACCACCATCAGTACCGCCCGGATCTGACAGCCCATCTGTCACACAGGTAGCCATCAGTACCGCCATCGGTACCGCTATCACTACCGCCGCACAGTCCCGCCATAAGTACCATCACACAGGTCATCAGTAACCTGTCATTACCCTCACACAGGCCTGCCATCAGTGAGCTGTCAGTAGCACCACCAGTACCGCCATGTTGCAAAGAATGTACACACCTGAGGAGGCATATAACATCCTCGCCATGTCGGATGATGAGAGCAACGGGGAGCTCCCATTATCCGATTCTGGTTCGGAATACGAGTGGAGGGTAGTGGATCAGAGTCCGAGTCAGAGGAGGAAACCGCCCCTCCTAAAGGAGTAAGGAGATTAGGACCTAGATCAGAAGACCTGCCTACCACCAGCAGTGCCAGACCCCAGGAAGAGGAGCCGAATACCAGTACTGGAATTTCTCATCCAGCCCAAAGAATCCTGGCCCAGTCCTACCTTCCTGATGCCCTAGCAAACCCCTATGGTTGCCTGCCAACTCAGGATCCGCTACAATCCCCCCTTTCACCGCACAGCCAGGTGTGCAGCCCAACACGGCAAATTTTTCCAAATTGGACTATTTTTATTTGTTTTTTCCCGAAGATTTGTTGCAGTACATGGTGGACCAAACAAATCTTTACGCAGAGCAATTTATTGCTGCCAACCCCAATTCGTCCTACGCCCGTATGTTTAGTTGGCGACGTCTCACACTAGAGGAATTTAAATTGTTTTTGGGCCTTAGTTTTAATATGGGGCTTACAAAGAAAAGCGAACTGCATGCCTACTGGTCCACCCGCCCCATCCACCACATGCCCATATTTTCTGCTGTCATGTCCAGGACACGGTACGATATGATAATGCGCTTTCTTCATTTTAATGACAATTCGCAGTGCCCTCCCCGAGATCACCCCAACCATGACAAATTATATAAGCTTCGCCCCCTAATAAATTATTTTTCCCAACGGTTTTCTGAAGTGTTTATCCCCGACAAAAATATTTGTGAAGACGAATCCCTTATCCACTTTACTGGCCGGCTGCAGTTCAAGCAGTACATCCCAAGTAAAAGAGCCAGGTACGGGGTAAAATTGAACAAATTGTGCGATCGAGCCACTGGATACGTGCACAAATTACGTGCACAAAAGGCAAAGATTCCCAGCTCCAGCCCCGTGATTGCCCCACATATATAGGAACCAGTGGTAAAATTGTCTGGGACCTTGCATACCCCTTGTTCAAAAAAGGATACCACATTTATGCAGATAATTACTACAGCAGCTTGCCCCTTTTCCCTCACCTGTATCGTGAACAAACCCTGGCCTGCGGTACCTTCCGAAAAAATAGGAAGGGGTTCCCACAGAATTTGCTTTCAAAACAGCTACAAAAGGGGAAGCCGCATTCATGAGGAATGAGGAGGTGTTGGCCATGAAGTGGCGGGACAAGAAGGATGTTCATATGATGTCTACAATCCACGATGACAACTTGGTGGAGATTCAGAGAAGACATGGCCCCATAGTAAAGCCTGAATGTGTTCATGACTACAATATGTACATGGGGGGGTGGATTTAAACGATCAGATGCTACAACCCTATTTATCAACCCGAAAGTCAAATTATTGGTATAAAAAAGTAGCATTTCATCTCTTTAACATGGCCCTGTTCAATTCATTTGTCTGCTATCAAAAATCACCCGAAAACCAACCCACCTCCTACCTCAAATATTTTGAAGACATTGTCACTGCCCTTATTTACCAGCATGGACCCGCCCCAGGAAGCATTCGCTCCGATAGTGTGAGTCGACTGCATGAGCCACATTTGCCCTATAGCATTCCCCCCGCAGAATCCGGAAGAAGACGCCAAAAGAGATGTCGTGTATGCTCAAGAGGAGGAGTTAGAAGAGATACAAGTTATCATTGTCCCGAATGTCCCTCCCAACCTGGCCTGTGTATCGGCGATTGCTTCAAAAATGATCACCGATCTATCAGATACTAGTTCCCCTTATTAGTAACAGACTGCCATTTCCCCCTTTCTAATACCTGTGCCTGCCTGCTACTGACCCTGGCCTGTTTACCGACAATGTCTTTGCCTGCCGTTTTAACACCTTTCTGACTTACACGTGCACCAACCTCAGCCTGTTTACCGACGATGCCTCTGCCTGCCGTTTTAACCATGTTTCTGACTTCCACGTGTACCGACCTCGGCCTGTTAATCGACCATGTTTTTGCCTGCCACTTGGACTGATCTTTGCCCTTCTACTTTAGCACAGGGGTCTCACATATGTGAGGGGCTCCAGAATAGCGTTCTGAGTACAGAAAATCAGTTTTTGGTTTTCTGTGTTCCCAGAACAGGGTCTGGTTGCCCGGAGGCTTCAAAGAGATTTGGGTGGGAGAAGCCTCTACCCCTGTCCCCCTGGCTCTTAGCTTGATGGTCCTTCCTGCTGCCTGGACCAATACTTTGGCTGTGCTGACCATACCGATGCCTGTAATGACCCAGGACTTTATGGACTATGTTTCTTTCTGCTGCCTGGACCAATACTTTGGCTGTGTTGACCATTTCTCTGCCTGCTGCCTCTACTGACTATGGACAGTATTTCTGCCTGGACATCTCTGCCTGCTGCCTGGACCTGTGCTTTGGCTGTGCGGTGTCTCTGCCTGTCTATTCCTGCCTGCTGCCTGGACCGATGCTCTCCTCTGTGGACCACTGCACTACTAAAACCACAGGTAATCTTTTGTTATTTTGTATGTACCTGCTATGTGTTAGAAATATGAAGGGCCTTCAAAAATGTGATTGATAGTCAGAAAATTATATGTGTAATTTTATGCTGCTAGAATGCCTGGAGGTGCTATTTGGATGTTGGGCCTCTGTATATGGCCAGGCTGTGTAAAAGTCTCACACATGTGGTATTGTTCTACTCAGGAGGAGTAGCAGAATGTATTTTGGGGTGTAATTTTTGCTATGTACATGCTATGTGTTGGAAATATTTTATAAATGGACAACTTTGTGTAAAAAAAATGCGTGTTAATTTTTTTCCCACGTTTTCCGAAAACTTCTGGAAAAAAATGAACCGTTCAAAAGGCTCATTATGCCTCATAGATTATACGTTGGGGTGTTAGCTTTCCAAAATGGTGTCATTTTGTGGATGTTTCCATTGTCCTGGTGCTCCAGGGCCTTCAAAATTGAGATAGGTCATCATGAAATTATATGTGTAATTTTGCTCCTAAAATGCCTGGAGGTGCTATTTGGATTTTGGGCCTCTGTATATGGCCAGACTGTGTAAAAGTCTCACACATGTGGTATTGTTCTACTCAGGAGGAGTAGCAGAATGTATTTTGGGGTGTAATTTTTGCTATGTACATGCTATGTGTTGGAAATATTTTATAAATGGACAACTTTGTGTAAAAAAAATGCGTGTTCATTTTTTTCCCACGTTTTCCGAAAACTTCTGGAAAAAAATTAACCGTTCAAAAGGCTCATTATGCCTCATAGATTATACGTTGGGGTGTTAGCTTTCCAAAATGGGGTCATTTTTTGGATGTTTCCATTGTCCTGGTGCTCCAGGGCCTTCAAAATTGAGATAGGTCATCATGAAATTATATGTGTAATTTTGCTCTTAAAATGCCTGGAGGTGCTATTTGGATGTTGGGCCTCTGTATATGGCCAGGCTGTGTAAAAGTCTCACACATGTGGTATTGTTCTACTCAGGAGGAGTAGCAGAATGTATTTTGGGGTGTAATTTTTGCTATGTACATGCTATGTGTTGGAAATATTTTATAAATGGACAACTTTGTTTAAAAAAAATGCGTGTTCATTTTTTTCCCACGTTTTCCGAAAACTTCTGGAAAAAAATGAACTGTTCAAAAGGCTCATTATGCCTCATAGATTATACGTTGGGGTGTTAGCTTTCCAAAATGGGGTCATTTTGTGGATGTTTCCATTGTCCTGGTGCTCCAGGGCCTTCAAAATTGAGATAGGTCATCATGAAATTATATGTGTAATTTTGCTCCTAAAATGCCTGGAGGGGCTACTTGGATGTTGGGCCTCTGTATGTGGCCAGGCTGTGTAAAAATCTCACACATGTGGTATTGCCATACTCAGGAGGAGTAGCAGAATGTATTTTTGGGTGTAGTTGCAAGTATGCATATGCTGTGTTCAAGAAATAACCTATCAATACAATAAGTTTGTGTAAAAAAAAAAAAAAAAAATATCTTAATTTTCCCAAGAATTGTGGGAAAAAATTACAACTTCAAAAAACTCACCATGCATCTTACTAAATACCTTGAACTGTCTACTTTCCAAAAAGGGGACATTTTGGGGGTATTTGTACTTTCCTGGATTGTTATTGTATCAAAAAATGAGATAGGCCTTCAGTACATCAGGTGTGATCAGATGTGATCAATTTTCAGTGATTTGCACCCTAACTTGTAGACTCTATAACTTTCACACAGACTAAATAATATCCACTAATTTGGGTTATTTTTACCAAAGATATGTAGCAGTATAAATTTTGGCCCAAATTTATGAAAAATAATTACTTCTTTGCAAAATTTTACAATAGAAACTAAAAAAAAGTGGTTTTTTTTTCAAAATTTTCGCTCTTTTTCCGCTTATATCGCAAAAAAATTAAAAACCCAGCAGTGATTAAACACCACCAAAAGAAAGCTCTATTTGTGAGAAAAAAATGATAAAAAATTTGTTTGGATACAGTGTAGTATGACTGAGTAATTGTCAATCAAAGTGTGAGAGCACTGAAAGCTGAAAATTGGTCTGGGCGGGAAGGTGTTTAAGTGCCCTGTATTGAAGTGGTTAAAAATGACAGCTACCACAAGGGGAGAAGAACCCTTGCATGCTGTCACGCCAAGTAGGGGATTCTAGTGGTGGGTGCTTAGCAAGGTGTTACATGTTCCTAAAGGTGAACCTAATGTTTAAATAGGCAACCATTACAGTACACAGGCAATTATGACAATTTGCAGGCAAAAAGGTACTTATTCATCCATCTCAGCAAGACTGATGACAAAGCTTGATATTATTATTCCAGTAAAGGTCCACTTTAAGCTGGCTTTAACCCTGTATTGTTTTATGGTAAAGTGTCAGAGTGCACCATTATGACAATTAGCTTATTATTTCAGATGATGAACAGACGCACTTGATGGAAAAATGGCTTTGCTGTCCTTGTTATTCTATAGCCTGTTTCTTATTGTGCGCTAGCGCTATTATTTGATAATTGTTGATGTCACCTAATGAATGCTGCAATCTCCTGTAAACATTTTGTCTGGGCTCCTTGCTTGCTTTACACTGATTAACACATTAACATTTATAATTATTCCCAGCAAGGAACACACGAGAAAGCGTTGTGCTTAATTGATTACAGTGTGAAAGTAATTATTTTGTCCATATTTATTAAAATTCCAAGAAGATAATTACGTTTTTTACCAGCTCTCGGTGTACATTATAGAGTCTGTTCATAAATATATTAAACATATGTCAAAGAATAGATAGAGCCCTTCTTTGGTTATCAGATTAAAACTATTACAGGCATAAGAGAGAAAATGATTACTATATGTTTTACAAGAGACATCTACAAATTGCAAGTAAGAAATATGGCTTTAATTAACAAGGGTTATATAGCAATTTATTTGGTATAATATATATGAATATGAATAGGAAAAAGCAATTTTTCAAAGCAGTCTCACAAAAATTGTCTTTAATTGAGATTATCTTTTAAGGCAGGGGTGCCCAACCTTTTGAAGAGCGAGGGCCACTTAAGCGTCTTGGTAACCGGTTGCGGGTCACAATGAGCGGAGCGGGCAGATGGCAAGTCCGTGTGTCTGCTCTGTATATGCAGAGCGGACACGGACACAGCCCACTATACTCGGATTGGATAGGAGGTAGGACACAAGTCGGTTTACATCTGCCACTCCTTAGAGGTGAATGGAGGGTCCAATTGGGTCAGACTGACTGTGAGAAAGGGGCCCAAGGCTGCTTTCACACAGATGCTCTGCAGTTTACCCGCACCACTGGCCTTTGGCTTTCCTGCACTTTGCAATAGACTTCTATTATATTCTGCAGGTTTGGTGCACTTTCAGAAAGCTCACCAAACTCGCAGGTAATAACAGAAGTCTATGGCTCAGTGCAGGTAACCCACAGGTGCACTGCTCTGCACCTGCGGATCAGTTTGAAAGCAGCCCAGTAACCACTGCAGAACAGATATGCCCATATATACACTGTGATTTTAGTAATAAACTGACCTTTAATAACAGTATTATATTCCATCCCAGAGCAGGAGGTCACGGGCCACATCCGAGGGCTCTGCGGGCCACATGTGGCCCCCGGGTCACTGGTTGGGCACCCCTGTTTTAAGGTGTCCTTTCTTTGACCAAACCATGCTTTTTACTTTCTGCATCCTTGGCATAGAAATAAGTTTGTATCCCATGGTTGATCTCATAAATAAAAAAAATAAAAACTCCCATTCAGATATCTTATGCACATTGAGAAAGGTTGGCATTTGGCCCCAATGCCTACTTTTTGCTGTTTGGAACAAAATACAACACAAGTGTTTGTGCTTTCTTCCTTTCAAAAAGTCAGTACTTTTTGTTTCCATGACAACCAACTCAAAATAATAATATGTGGCTATACAATGTAGTAGAGCAGAACTGTTAAACTAGGTAAAACTAATATGTTATACAATATATATATATTGTGTATGTGTTAATGGAATTAAAGATCACACAGGGCTCTCATGGATGCAGGTTGAGGGGCTCTGGAGTGTCAGTTCTGGCCAGAAAAAAAAATTGTCTTTTCAGTATTCTTTAGGCTTTTTAACTACCGGATTGTGTTCTAGAGTCCAGAGATATCAAAGAGTTTCCGGAGGGAAGAGGCTTCTAACCCTAGGTCCAGATTTTACTGCGGACCAACAGGTTGTGTGTGCAGGTATTCAGAGCCTTCATAATCAAGGACCTGGCAGTGGTTCAGGGCTCCACCCAGAAGACAGGAGGTCCCCTGCTCAGAGGCCAGGGTGTGGGCCAGTGCAGCAGGGTGCTGCAAGTAAGCTGAGAGAAAGACAGTATCAGGTTTGACAGAAGCCTACAGTGAGAGGCCAGAGCAGCAGCACTCCCCATACTCACACAGATGGCACCATAGTAATACATGGACATATATGGCAATCTGCAGGCAACACATTGGTAATTGTGGCAAAACCTAGCAGTACAATGGCAATTGTTGCGGAAGAACCCAGACCACTGCTTTGTTTGTGAAAATATAATCCACTTATATATTTTACCAGGGCCGGTACTGGGAGGGGGGGGGGTCAGGAGGGACAGCTGCCCTGGGCATAATGATTTAATGTGGGAAGAGGGTGCAGCTTGCTAGGTACAGTCATGCCCAGCACAAAATATGCTGCCAATGTAACTTAGTAGACAGACAGCGGCTTTGTTCCTGAATGTTGGCTAGATCCTAGCACCCACCCCCTGCCTGCACAGTGCACTGTACAATTCCCTCAGCAATAGTAGAGTGGAGCAGGCAGGGCACATGAGATTGGGAAGGAATCATTTATCCATGCTTTCGTGATTGATTCTAGATGCATATGATAAAACTTTTCTGCTCCTCTGCTTGCCTGAATATTGGCTTCTCCCACCCCTCTTTATTTATTTCTATCACTCCTACTTTCTCTTTCAGAGTGTCCCAATGTCCGTGTGACATCACCAGCTCTGCCCCCTAGCCTCCTGTTTTTTTTCTCTCCCTGCTCTGGACTATGTGAAGCCCATTTTTTGTCTGTATATTGACTCCTCCTCCTGTGCCCTTTCCCTCAGGTCCCCTCCTCTCTTGTCCTACGGTCAAATTGAGTGGTGCTCTCTCTGTCTCTGTGCTGCTGAGGCTGGCACTAACTACTCAGCTAACAGGTAACACACTTTCAGGCTTGATTTCACTGATATAGCCGTGGAGACAACTATTCTTTCAGATTCTATTTTAAGTAAGTGCCCATTCACAAGAGGTGTAAACAATGTATCTCCCATGCAGGGCTGACTTTTAGCAGCAACAGGGTACATAGGTGTTCCCCATGCCAGCACACCATACATTTTTACTGGCCCAGCAGCCATGATAAACCGTGGTCAGTTTACATAGGGGAGCCAGGGATCAGCCAGGTTTTTTACAGCTTCCAGGGGAACAGGTTAGACAGCACAAACACTGTGCATTTAACCTGCTATAGGGGAACAGGATCTCTTTTTTTAGGGTTATAATTACTTTTATATCTGCACCAGGGGCGGATCCAGGGGGGGGCAACTGGGCAATTGCCCCCCCCGAGACCATCTGTCACACTCACTTGCTTGCTCTGTTTTTTTATTTTTGCGCCTGATCTCCCGAACTTTGGGGACCCGGTACCGGCCGGCCTTAGGTCCCTTGGACCCCAAACGTGGCACACATGTAGCCCCATGTCTCCTCTAAAAGTTTGGTGTCTGGGAGACCTACGGCCGGGGAGAACCGATTTTTCAAAGCCGGGCACTCCTTCCATAGACTCCCATGTTAAACATCAGTCTAGTCATGGGCACAGTGAAGCATGGGCACAGTGAGGCAAAGTGAGGCACAGTGAGGCACAGTGAGGCAAAGTGAGGCACAGTGAGGCATTCAGATGGACACCCTAGGCTTACACTCGAGTCAATAAGTTTTCACAGTTTTTTGGGGTAAAATTAGGTGCCTCGGCTTATATTTGGGTCTGCTTATACTTGAGTATATACAGTACTTGTTCTGCGGCTGCCCCTGCCTCTCTGGGTCTCTCTCTCAGTTTCTCACATCAGCCGATCAGCGGCGCTGAAAGAGAGACTCGTCTAATGTAGTTACGCGGTGCACTGACACAATACCAGGAGCGGAGGAAGAGGTGGGTGGAGCCTCTTCCCTGCACTCGTTGCTAACGCCTGGGCCACTTGGCGTCTAGCAACGAGTGACGTCGGTGAGTCACGTCGGGCCACTCTGCGGGCAGGTGCGATAGTGTGTGGCTCCACGGATGGGTAAGAAAGCGGGCGGCTCTGCTTGCGGCGCGGTTTGTGGGCGGGCGGCGCGGTTCGTGGGCTGACTGTGCTGCTCAGTGTGTTGGCAGCGCAGGTGAGAGTGAGAGAGCAGGCTCAGTGTGGCAGCTGGCCAATCAGCTAGCCGGGAGCGGGGGAGCAGAGAGATAAGATCATCTCTCACCGCCCGTGCCTGCCCTGCATTCCTGCAGTGACTTCCGCCCTCACTGTGCAGGCAGCAGAGAGATTACATTATCTCTCTGCTGCCTGACTCTGGGAGTCTGGGACACAGCAAGAGACAACCAAAACTACACCTTAGCAGGCAAGTTAGTGACAATCCGCAAGGTGTGGCAGGCGACGTGGCAAGTGACAATCCGCAAATTGTGTCAGGTGACGTGGCAAATGACAATCTGCATTTGGTGGCAGGCAAGTGACAATCAGCAAGGTGTGGCAGGTGACGTGGCAAGTGACAATCCGCAAGGTGTGGCTAGTGACAATCCGCAAGGTGTGGCAGGTGATGTGGCAAGTGACAATCCACAAGGTGTGGCAAGTGACAATCCACAAGATGTGGCAGGTGACGTGGCAAGTGACAATCCGCAACGTGTGGCAAGTGACACGCTCAAGGCTCCCACTAATTGCAGGCGACGGTGGCAAGTGACACACTCGGGGCTCCCACTGATTCTGCATTGAACTATTTAATTTTATATTACAATGTAATAATAGAAATAATGCGCTTCAATCATCCTGACACCATAACAACCACGGTGCCGGGATGATTGAAGCGCCGACACCAGCCATTTCCCCGATAAATTTCCCACAAAAAAAACATGTTTTTTGGCAGTGCCCTTCCCGAGAAAAGACTCTGGATCCGCCCCTGATATGCACTGATATCGGTATCAGTGCAACCCTAGTACATGCTATTTCTTTTTTTTCCAGCAGGCTGAACAGATCCCTGCATCTACTCAAACAAGGTGGATGGAGGAATCCCCCTTTGTGCTATTGTACTCTGACAGCAGGACTCCTCTACTGTCAAAAGACAATGATCAGCACTGCAACCTCGCCCTGTTTTCGAACAGGGTCATCTGAAAGAAGCCAAGATCAGCTTCAGCTTGTTCTAGAGGACCATTTACAATCTTCAGAAATCATGCTTGGGCAGCCACGTTACTCATTATTGGCTGCGAACCGAGCCATCATCTAATTGGCTGTGTGCTTTGTGATCATTGTGATGACCACCAATCTCTGGTCATCACAATGATCACAAAACACTATGTAAAAAGTAATACTTGTGCACTCCGCAACCATCATATATATTTTTTTGTGTGCTGCAAATGCTTCTACTAGCTTTGCCCCCTGTTATGCGGGGGGGGGGGCATTTTGGCATCTTCGCCTGGGCACTGAATTACCTTGTCCCACCACTGTACTCTAGCAGCAAAAGTAAAGATTTTTTACCTTTCAAGGTTATATTTATACCATTTGCATCATTTATGCGGAGAAGTTAAATAATATATGGCATAGCGCTTTTTGATACCATTCAAGCCCACTTATAAAACCCTCTAGACTTCCAAACTTCTGTGAATTTCTAGAAGACAGTCTCATGGCCCAGCCATAACAAGTTCACTTGCAACAAGAAAGCCCAGTCTCCAAGAGCCTCTCTTGCTTGTTCCCATATAATAAACTATACCTTTCACATGTCCACACATTCTTGTTAATTAAAGTGATTCTAAACTCAAAAGTTTTTTTACCTTAATGCATTCCCTGCATCAAAGTAAAAAAACACCCCACTACCTCTTCTAGCCCTCCCCATCCCTAAACACTTACCTGGCTCATTTCACCACTCCAGCATTGTCCCAGCTGCAACACCGCTCCTCTCTCTTCCTGGTCTCACAAGGGACACTTAGAGCAGCGGGAGCCATAGGCTCCTGCTTCTGTCAGTCAATCTCCTGTGAAGAGGGTGCAAGGGGCTAACTTACTGCCGCTGTGTGTGTCTATGGACATACACAGCCTGACTCGGGATTGTGCGTGTGCTGGTGCCCCCATAGAACATGGCTTGCTAAGGGGGCACCCCTAGGAAGAGAGAAAGAGGGCAGTGCTGGTGAGAAAATACCAAAGAAGAGGTAAGCGACTGTTCTTTTCAATATTGTTGCACAGAGCAGGTAAGTACAACAACTTTTTTTTTTTTTTTTTGCAAAAAAAGGAGATATTAATATCACTTTAATTCTCTACAAGTTTGGAGGTGTTGTGGAGAAAAGAACCATAACCACCAGAACTGTAACCTGACTGGAGCCCTGTTCAGAATTTCCCAACACAATTATGGCACTCTCACATTTAAGTCAATATGTGGGTAACACACAAATTGTGAAAATTCATGGGCAACTAAGGTGAGCAACATTGCGACAGGAGGTGGGCAACAAATTTGAGTAAAACACTGGCAATCATATCAAAACATGTGCAAAAACCTAGCAATCCTGGCAAACAAAATGGGAAATTGTGATAATACTTGGGCAACAAACAGGCAATCATGGCAAATATGTGAACAACAAACAGATCATTTTGACCATACATAGGCAACAAATATTACATACATACCATACATAGGCAACGAGTAATTGTGACAATACTTGTGCAACAAAAAGACAATCATGACAAATAGATAAGTAACATACAGACAATTATGACAAATATATGGTCAACAAAAAAGGTAGTAGTGGCAATACATGAGCAACAAATGGGTAATCATGACATTTAGCTAGCAATAAATGGGAAATCCTGAAAATATATGGGAAAAAAATGGGCAATTTTAAATATACTTGGGTAACAAACAAGCTATCATAACAAAAACATGGGCAACAAACAGGCCATTATAACAAAACATAGCAACAAATGGACAATCATGACAATACACGGATAAAAAATGGGCAATCATGACAATGCATGGAAAATAAACAAATAGTCATGCCAATAAATGGGTAATGGAACAATTAAATAAACAATAACCTGCAGGGAGCCCACTTTGCCTTTGCTTACCTTTACAACAGGCCTCCAGTCTATTTTGCTGTGGCCAAGACAGCTTCAGTGGCCAGAGGAAGAAACTGGAAGAAAAGAAAGAACAGCCTGCATCTCTTCAAGGGTGCATCAGTTTGGCCACTCTGGCTGCTGTGTGACTGGAGTAGTGTTGTCGACTTCACTATTCTAGTGAGCCAATTAGTAGTTATGCAGGAGAAAACTTCCACCAGCTTGGAGACACTTTGATGTTATTGATTAGTCTCAGGATCAATTGAGCAGAGTGTCCAGGTATGCCATTGTGACAGGAGTCTCTTTGGGCGGAGGGGCTTGTGGAACCCAGCTTACCTTGGAGAGCTCTGGAAACTCCTTGTCTAGCTCCCCCAGCCCCTCCTATGTGTAATTTACCCTGTGTCTATTAGGGGCACAGGGTAACCGAGAACCCCAGTCTGGTCTGACTAACTCGTCACCGTACAACCACACCGAACTGTTGTATACTTTTACTAGATCGTTTCAGGTGTGGCTGTATCCCTTGGTCTATTGTTTCTGTCCACCTTGGGAGCAAGTTATTATGGGATGTATATGTCTATGTGGATTAGCTGCTAGAAGGAATGGGGGGGGGGGGCTTCTCCTGCAGCCACTCCTAAAGGTTGTCTGTGTGTCTTTTGTTGTTGAATGTAGTTTACCCCCCCTGTGTCATTATGTAAAGGAGGGGGGATTCCTCCAACAGCCTCCCTACTATTAAGACGGTCTACTAATTAGAAGTTTGAATACCCCTGTGTGTCTCTTGTTACTGAATGTAGCTTACCCCACCCTGTGTCATTATGCAAATAAGGGGGAATGTCCCTGAGTGTATATCTCTTTGTACCTGTGTTTAAATAAACAGTCTGATGTTTTCTTACCCTACACTAATGTCCTGACAAGTGACTGGGTGGGCTAAGGGATCTTGGATCGTGCTAGTACCGGGCAAAGTAAGCTTATAGGCGGACATAATCCTGTTGAGGAGGTCCGTGACATTGGTGGCAAGCGGTGGGACAGTGCTTCTTTGCTGTGAACATGTCCAAACCACCAACAGGATCCAAGATCGGGATAGCAGACTTCGGTCGGCCCAGCAGAGATACGGACCTGGCATTAGAGTTGCAGGGGCTGCTGTGGAGTGTCAGTGGTTGGAGCATTGCTGTCTCAGGCCAAGTGAAATTGGTCACAGAAGAGTCTCAGTAGAAGTTTTTGGGCTTTCCATGCTATCAAGTGGGGTGCAATTTCAACAAAGTGAATATGTTAGGGCTTGGAGAACCTTGCAATATTATTTTTGATATTACAGTTCTACAACTCAAAAAATAAATTTACAGCCTTTAGAATTAGCCAAAGAAAAAAACTTTACAAGCTTACCATATCACCAGATATAGTAGTATGTTTCATAAATAAGAGCAAACACTTTTTCATCTTTCTTCACAGTGGAGTAGAGAAGTAGGAATCACAATATACAACCTGGACTATTTAGTAATTTTTCTTTTCTCTATATTACTGAAAAGATGAATGTGCATTACCATCACTGTATATGTGCAATCTAATGTATTATCTGTGTCTGCTTCATGTTGATGAAAGTCCAGTAAAAGGCAGAATAACAGGCTATGTCAGTGAGTAAATATCTTCAATATTTAGACTGATGTCAGGGCACTGAATCAACACTATGTCACATACCTACTCACCTGCGAAGATGAATGTGCAAACTTCATTTACTATGCAGCAAAAGTCAACTGAAGCATAGAACTCCTGCGGGCAAATGTCATTTTTTTGCATGGGAAAATCATTTATGCTGTTGATATGGTTTATTCTCCACACGAATTATTGATTTCTCTATTGTTTTCTATTTCAGTTGTAGTTATAGAGTTCACATTTATGAAGCAATGAATGGTTGCTGATTATTTACTGCTTTTCTGTCACTGTAACATTCATATTTAAAGTGTATCTCTAGAACCAACCTTTTCCTAGTTTCTAATTTAGCTGAAAATAGTTAGAAGTTTTTTTTTTTTTTTTGCTATCACCCCTGTCCCCGTGCTCTTTAACATCTACCTCCCCTACTCCTCAAAATCATCAGCAAACAGGACCTGCTCTATCACTCCTACGCTGATGACACTCAACTTTACCTTTGCATCACCAACAAAAAAGACCAATACCACGCACTAGAAAATTGCCTCTCATTGATCGATAATTCGATGACTGAGAGCTCCCTCAAACTTAATGGATCCAAAACAGAACTTCTCTTTCTCCACGCAAACCGAAAGAAAAACTCTAGGACCACCTGCACACCACCCACCGTCCTTGGACAAACCATCACCCCAAGCACCAAAGTCAAAAGCCTCATCTTTGACTCAGACATGACCATGGACGCACAAATAGGATCAGTAGTCAGCGGATCTCACTATCTTCTCTGCCTGCTGCGTAGACTCATCCCCTTCATCCCGAAAGAGGACACAGCAGTAGTAGTTGGAACAATCATCAATTCCCGACTCGACTACGCAAACTCCCTCTACCTCGGACTTCCCAAATACCCGATTTCACGTGTACAAGTTGTCCAGAACACAGCAGCCAGACTGGTAACAGGAAAAAAAACCTGGGAATCAATCACCCCATCCCTGATGACCCTCCATTGGTTAGCCGTAAAGGATCGGGTTACATTCAAGACACTCTGCCTCACTCACAAATGCACAAAAGGTAACGCTCCTCAATACCTATGTGAGAAAATAAAACACTACACCCCTAGTCGCGCCCTCCGGTCAACTAACCAAAACCTCCTCCACATCCCCAAGACCTGCTACAAATCTAAAGGAGAACAAAGATTTGCAGTCCAAGGACCACGGCTATGTAACGCTCTATCCACGGACAGCTGCATGGAAGAAAACCATCGGGCCTTCAGGAAAAAACGGAAGACCCACCTCTTCTGAAGACACAGGACGACACTGGATGCAAAAAGCGCCTTGAGGCGATTTAGTTTGCATTTTTAGCGCTATACAAGTTACTCACTCACCCACTCGCTATTTTTAGATTTACCCATCTTTATTTGTCATCAGTGGGACAGGAAAATAAGGGAAATCTTCCTTACAGTAAAAAAGAGAGGGCATTGTAATTAACAATTTCCTAACCCTAATCTAAACTCTAAAAAAGGTTGTTGTTATAGATAGACTCAAATAATCTTTCTTTTTTCTTTTTACTCATGTAGCGGGTGCCATTTAGCCCACCCGCGGCCCAGCATCTCTTAACGGCCACCGCCGGGACACAGACACACAGGCTCTCTAAAGGGAGAGAAGCCTGTCAGCTCCTGTGTGGGGAATTCTCCCCCTCCCTCTCCTAACTCCACACACCATGCCGAATGGCCCAGAGAGGCATGGCTGTCTGCTCTGCTCCCTCCCCTGCTTTCCTGTTGGCAGGGGGGAAGGAGCCAATTACCAGCCAGCAGGACTACAGCAGGGGATTGTGGGACATGAGGTCCTTAACACAAACAGCCCCATAGCCTTCTATGCTGGGCAGGACTGCAGATCCCAGTATGCTTTTGGAAAAATTAGGAAAGGGACATTTGAAAAAAGGAAAGAAAGTGCCATCCAAGTGCAGCCTATATGATACAATTTTATTAAAACAATGGTTATAAACACTCACAAGATCTGAAATTAATACAGGCTCATCAATAATGTACACCATTACGACCCTTCCAATTAGCAGGAACCACTTGTGGCAGATGGAATTGTCAAATATGGTGGGGGGAGCCGAGAATGCTGGATTGTATCCCACAACCGCCTCTCATCGATCTGGAGCGCATCCCCAACACACTCACAGGTGGATTTGACGTCAGATGGAGAGGGTGGCTCTGTGTGTGACACAGGCAGGCTACGCGCTCAGAGCCAACTGCTCCTTCTACAGGCCTCCAGGAATTTAACATTGGACTATAACAGATATGGACTTTTATCAACCTCCTGCTTTGTGCCCATAATTTCCATTTTTCTCAGGCATGAACATTTAAGTATTTACATATTCCTATCAAGCAGTAAATTAAATTTAAAACAACCTATTGCTGACCTCTATAACGGCAAGCACTCTAGAGCAATTCACCCTCAAAGTTCAAAACAAAAGCACTGAAATCATTTAAATCATTCAGATTGCGGTCATGTGGAAATGAAACATTAAGGCAGTTCCCCGTCTTAAAGATAAGCCGTGTCGCTGTGTGCAGTAATAAAAATACAGAGTTCCTCTGAAAAGTGCTGTCCCGTGTCACTACAATGTTGTCTGATGTATGTTGCATTTGGGAGGGACACTGCTGAGCCCGTGCCCTCTCCACCAGTACAGCGTACCTCTGCCACCTCACTCCCAGTGACAGAATGAGGTTCTGCCGTGCACCTAGCGTGGACCTAATGCGTACACTTGTTAACTCCTTTACTTCCCGTACCATGTGGCTAGGCTAAGGGCCTCCATAACACGGGTTCAGTCCTGGTTTCTACGGTTGAATGACCGATGGGGAGGGAGCCAGATCACTGACCCCCTCAATATCAGAGGACCCGTCACCTACACAGGTACCATGCTTTATGGCTGGCCGCAAGATACCTTGCACTAGTCCTTGGTTACCCATAGCAACTGTATTACTCCTCCTGTTTGCTTTGCCAAGTAGATGTTTTGTAGTGACTTTACTTCATACCACACATGTGCTTTACTGACCATAGTTCTTTCATATGCCTGGAACCATCATGCACCTCTTTTTTTTTTTTTATAATCAAATATTCTTTATTTCTTTTCTACATAATAAAAACATACATCCATTTCTTCCATATACATTAATACTTGTATAAATTATCCCTGTATTCCTCTCTTTGTCCCCCATTCACAGCAACCCGTCTTCCTTACTTACTTACCCACCCTTCGCCCACCCTCTGACGTGTATCCACTTCTAACCATTTCCCCCATATATTATTAAATTTCCTTCTATTTCCCCTCTTAGTGTATATAAATTCTTCTTTTGTTACTGTATCATCTATCACCCTCCCCCATTCTGTCACTGTAGGAGGTTTTTCCACCTGCCACTTCGGCGCAGTAAGTTTCCTTCCCTGAAACAAACATCTTGTTATTGCCGTTCGTACACCTCCCGAAAGTCCCTTTTCTTCCAGGAGACCCAATACACATAGCCTGACTTCTGGTTGCAGAGATGTCGTGAATACAGTATTTATCTTTTCAACTATTTGCTTCCAATATTGATATAGCTTGGGACACCTCCAAACCATGTGTATTAGGTCTCCCCTGTCGTCCCCACATCTCTGACATCTCGGGTCCACCCTCATACCAAACTGAAACATCCTTTGGGGTGTAAAATACACTCTGTGTATCAAGTAAAGATGGGAAGTTATTTGAGATGATGACAGTGATAAGCTAGGTCCTATTGCTAATATACGTTCCCATTGTTCCAGTGAAAGTGGGCCCACTTCTTTCTCCCATTTAATCTTATTTTTATTGACTGATACCTCCCCCCAATCTGCCCTTACTAGGGAGTCGTACATATCTGAAATTGCCCCTCTAGAGGCCTCTGCATTTACTAAGTCATGGAGAAGGGGCATGTCATTCCATTCTGGTGGGTTCTGTCCAAACTGGGCATACAGCGCATGCCTAATTTGCAAATATCTATAAAAGGATCTGTTTGAAACGTCGTAGTCCTCCCTTATTTCTTGAAATGATTTTATTCTTCCTGCCTTAAAGAGTTGTGCCAATAAATGTATACCCACTCTATCCCACTCCTCAACCTTCCCCATAACTTTAAGTTCCTGCAAGTTGTTATTATCCCATATGGGAGAGAATTCAGAGAATCCCTTATATCCCAGGATCTTCTTAACCTCTTTCCAACATTTTACCATTAGTTGGGCCGTCATACATCTGGAACAAAAAGAGTCCGCCTCCACTGCCTCCACTTCTGTATTGTGGCATGTATCATTCAAAATTAGCCCTTTTACCATTTCTCTTCCTACCATTCGGTTACTGCCCCTCATATACTGCACCTGAGCGGCTAGAAAATAATATCTGGGGTTCGGAAGGGCCAATCCCCCCTTCTCTTTTGGTTGTTGTAGGGGCCGGAGACTAATCCTTGCTGCTCCATTACTCCAGATCAATTCCCTAAACACCCTATCTATTTTTTTGAACCACTGTCTCTGGATCCATACTGGGGAGTTATGGAGAATATATAAAATTTGCGGCATCCATACCATTTTTACCAAATTGCTCCTGCCAGCCACTGAAAGAGGGAGCCTGTTCCAAACCCGGCATTTTTGTCTGAGCTTTGTCAACAGTGGCACTAAGTTTCCATCTATGTACTGGCCTGGATCCCTTGTTATATTTATTCCTAAATATCTCATTTGGGTCACCACCTTCACCGGAACGATCTGCCCTATCAATGGGTCTATCGGCAAAAGAGCCGACTTATCCCAATTAATTGTAAGCCCCGAAAATTTACCAAATTCCCCTATTGTATTTATTGCCTTCTCCAATGAGGCTTGCGTATCCCCTAGAAAGAGCAGAACATCGTCCGCGTACATAGCTACCTTCTCCTCCCTCAGTCTCCTCTTAAAGCCCTTTATGCCCGGAGATGCCCTTATAGCAATGGCCAGTGGCTCCATGGCAAGGGCGAAAAGCAGGGGCGACAGCGGGCATCCCTGCCTTGTCCCCCTTGCCAACTGGAACCAATCTGAACATTCTCCATTTATCCTTACCTTTGCTCTGGGATTTTCATACAATATTTTGATCCATTGGATAAAATTAGGGCCAAACTGAAACTGTCAGGACTTTCCAAAGGTAATGCCACTCAAGGCTGTCAAACGCCTTGGTTGCGTCTAAGGATAAAATTGCTCTTGACCCTTCTGCTTCTGTTGGCAATTGAGTATTTAAAAAAACTCTTCTTATGTTAGAACTGGTAGATCTACCTGGGATAAATCCCGTCTGGTCCGGGTGTACTAGTTTTGAAATTATCTTGTTTAACCTAGTTGCCAATATTTTGGCCAGGATTTTTACATCAGCACACAGTAAAGATCGGTCTATATGAGGCCGTCTCCAGTTGATCTTTCCCTTCTTTCAATAATACTATAATTGTTGCTTTCCTCATAGACGTTGGCAACTTCCCTTCCTCAGCTGCACAGTTAAATACCTCCAGGAGTCTTGGAAGCAGCACCTCACCGTAAGTTTTGTATATTTCTGTTGGCAAGCCATCAGGCCCTGGAGCCTTTTGATTTGTCATCTCCGTTGTTGCCCTTTGTAACTCTAAAAAAAAACAAAAAACAGGAGGGCGCACCGACCTAGTGTATTACCAGATAAAATCTTTATTAAAATGTATAAAAACAGCAATGGTCCTACTCACAAGCAGAGCGTTAAAATGAGCTTTTTCTAGTGACCAGCCTGAATCATAGGACGACTGAAGTTAAAACTCGATGACCAGGGAGATAGATGGTACCTCAAATGTGCTTTGTAACTCTTCCAGTGTAAGTGGTGCCTCCAGACCCTCCCTGTCTTCCCCTGACAGCCGTGGAATCTGCAAACCTGTAAAAAAGATTTCCATCTCTCCCTCTATATTACCATGTGATGTACTCCTATACAGGTTCTGAAAGTATTTTTTAAAGACCTCTTTTATTTCTGATGTACCTCTCCTTATTTCCCCCTCCTCATCACGGACCGCCGGGATGACAGATAGGGGAGCATCGGCCCTGGCTATTAGGGCCAAAATTCTCCCCACTCTCTCACCCTCCTCGTAAAAATTCTGTTTCTGAAATAATTTTTTATTTTCTGCCTTTCTTATTACTATTATTTTATACTCTTCCTGTGTCTCTGACCACTCCTTATATTTCTCTGTAGTTGGGTTTCCTATGTAGTTCATCTCTGACCTCCTCACATTTTCCCTTGCTGCAGTTTCCTTGGCACGTGATTGTTTTTTAATAAATTATATTTTTTGAATTAGGACTCCCCGTAAGAACGCCTTCAGAGTACCCCAAATAACTCCCGTTGAGGCTGACCCTTTGTTTGTTGTTATAAATTCCTTCAAACTAGCCCTTATTCCCCCCGGGTCCTCAATTACTTCCAGCCAGAATGGGTTTATTTTCCAGTCCCTTTTGCCATATCCTCTGTTAATTTTTATTTTCAAATTTACTGGGGAATGGTCTGAGATGCTTCTTGGTTCGTATACCACCTCCCCCACCTCACCCAGTGCCTCCTCATTACACAGTACGAAGTCTATCCGGGACAAGGTCGCATGCGTCCTTGAGTGGCAAGAAAATTGCCTCTCCCCTGGGTGCCTCCTCCTCCACACATCCACCAGACCCACCTCCCCACAAAATTGCCGGAGAGGGCTGCCAGCCGCATGTCCCAGGGAGCAACCCGCCGGGAATCTGTCCATTTTTTTATCCATAGTCATGTTAAAGTCCCCCATCACTATTACAGGCACGCCTGTCCTGTCCATAATGAACTCTATTAACTCCCAAAGGACTTCGGTATCAAACGGAGGGGGGATATATACATTCGCCACCACATATTCCCTTGTTTCTATCCAGCAATGAAGAAACACATAACGTCCCTTGGCATCTATCTTGCTCTGTCAGCAGGAGAACACTACGCCGGAATCTATCAAAACACTCACACCCCTTGAATAAGAGGTGTGAGTGGAGTGGTATTGTACTTGATATTTCTTATTTTTTTATATTTTAATGGTTTCCTTATCCAGATGGGTCTCCTGCAGACACAGAACTTTTATATTGCTTGTTTCTGCTGTTGAAAAGATTGTCTGCCTTTTGATTGGATCCTTTACCCCTCGAACTTTCCATGAACACACCTTTATGCTTTTACCTTGATTTGGGGTTCTTTTCCCATCCTCTCTGTTATCTGTCATCTACCCCTATTTTGGTTCCTTCCTTACAATATACTTCCCACCTTGTCGTAATGTGGCTTAATAATATCTGTTCATGAAAACATATTTTTAGTGGATCTCCCTCTTCTAATGCCCCACACACACATCCCTTCCCACCCGCTCCTCCCCCCCTACCCCCCTCCTCCTGCTCCTCCCACCCCCCCTGCATCCCCCCCTCCCTTGCCCTGCTTGGGGCCCATATAAAGGGCTTCTAATGTGACCGTTTCCTACTTTTGAGGTGAGAACTCCCCCTTTCACTCCTATTAATTTGTGCTTTAATATTTTTAGTGTTTTAAGTATAACATTCCCTCTCACACAACTCTTCCAAACATTTTGATATATCTTCTTTTTCTTCCACCTTTGTGCCACTCTCCACAAAAAATACACTTTACCCACCATTCCCTCCTTTCCACACCCCCCCTCCCCCACTCCCTTGTCCGTTATAAGAAAAAAATGTTCCTTTATGAAAAGAGCCTCCTTCACCCCCAAAAAAAATAAAAAATAAATCTTTTTTTTTTTTTGTGGGGGATGAAGAGGAAATACAGGTGTCTCTAGATTTTAAATGTTTACTACTCAATTCCACCCTACTATGTCTCTCCTTCTTTTGTGTTCATCCAGAATGTCAATTCAGCAGACGTGTTGAAAAACATATTTTCCCCGTTTACAGTTATCCACAAACGTGCCGGGTAGAACATTGCATATTTAATCCCTTTTTGCTGTAATCTGTGTTTGCACTCAGTAAATTTGGCCCTTTGCCTCTGTAATTCAGGGGAGAAATCCGGATAAATTGAAATTCTTGCACCATTGACTTGTATGTCTTTCATCTCTCTTGCCTTTTGAAGGATAGTGATTTTGTCCGTAAAATGTAAGTTTAATAAGGATAGGCTGGCCTCCCGCAGCTGGCGCCCTAAAGGGGACTCTGTGGGCCCGCTCAATTGAGAAATATTTTGATAGACAGTCCTTGCCAAACACTTCTGTTAGCCAATTTTCCATTAATTCAGTGGGGTGGCTACCTTCACTTTTCTCGGGGAGACCTAGTACCCTTATATTTTTCCTTCGTAGTCTGTTTTCCATGTCATCAATTTTGTTAACGCACATGTTCAGCTGTTCTCTCATTACTTTTATCTCATTTATCATAGGGTTAACGTCATCTTCAACCTGACTAAGTCTCTCCTCCAAAGCAGAGGTCCGCACTCCGATCCCCTGAACATCATGTTTTAGCACTGACATGTCCTCTTTTATCCCCCTCAATTGATCAAATATTTCTGACAGTGAGAATTTACAGTTATTAATTGCAGAAAGAATCTCTCTCATAGAAGGCTCGTCCTCCGACATTAATCCTGTTGTTGTCCCTGTCAGTTTTTCCTGTACCTCATGCACCTCTTTAAAGAACTTCAGAGCAGGATTAGGACAGTTGATGCACTTTTACTGAAACACTTTAGCAATACAGCCCAACATGAACAATTATAAAACTATCTCCACTGGACTGCCCAGGCATACCTCAACAAGGTAGTAGTCCATTTTTTGTGCTCTCCAATAGGGATGAGCTTTGAGTTCGAGTCGAACTCATGTTCGACTCGAACATTGCCTGTTCGCCCGTTCGCCGAACAGCGAACAATTTGGGGTGTTCGCAGCAAATTTGAAAAGCCGCGGAACACCCTGTAAAAGTCTATGGGAGAAATCTAAAGTGCTAATTTTAAAGGCTTATATGCAAGTTATTGTCATAAAAAGTGTTTGGGGACCCGGGTCCTGCCCCAGGGGACATGTATCAATGCAAAAAAAAGTTTTAAAAACGTCTGTTTTTTCGGGAGCAGTGATTTTAATAATGCTTAAAGTGAAACAATAAAAGTGAAATATTTCTTTAAATTTCGTACATAGGGAGTGTGTATAGTATGCCTGTAAAGTAGCGCTTGTTTCCCGTGCTTAGAACTGTTCCTGCACAAAGTGTCATTTCTGAAGGAAAAAAAGTCATTTAAAAGCACTCGCGGCTATAATGAATTGTCGGCTCCCGGCAATACAGAGAAAAGTCATTGATAAAAAATAAATTAAAAATGCGTGGGGGTCCCCCCAAATTCAAATACCAGGCCCTTCAGGTCTGGTATGGATATTAAGGGGAACCCTGCGTCAAATTTTTTTAAAAAATGACGTGGGGTTCCCCCCAAATATCCATCCCAGACCCTTCAGGTCTGGTATGGATTTTAAGGGGAACTCCACCCCAAATTGAAAAAAAATGGCGTGGAGTTTGATGGGGAAATTTAGATAGTCAGTCTAGGGATGAGTTTGAATCTTGATAATATTTCTGATAAGATGTGACTTACAATCCCCCCAGGCCTGTGAGATTAGCCCATTGAGACAATGACACAAAACAGCAAGGTCTCTGAGCAAATCTAATCTTTTATTCCTTGGTGTGAATATTTAAAGGGGCTTTCAGAAAGTACCGCCCTTTGACAAATTATCCAATCATATACAGAGACATTTCATGACAAAAGTGAAACTAATTATTTCTAAGAAATCACGTGCTTAATAGGAAACGAAACTCCAAGAAGAAAATATACAGGAACATGAGAAACGAAACTAGTTTACCATTACGCACCTAGTAATATGTGAAATATAGTACAAGTAGAAAAATGGAAACTGATTATAACAAACAGAGGAAGCCGTTAAGCTAAATATCCCTTCAATCCCCTCTTAGATCATATAAGATGATCTCTACACTCTATGTTATGTCTTAATACTTCTTTGGGATTGTGGCATAGATTGCCTGATGATTCTTCATGTATGTCATGTAGGATAGAACCTTAACATCAGGAGATTGAAGGCGTGCAATTATGCAAGTACAACACTTAAAACAGAGGTAAAGAATCAGAGCAAGGATAAATACCATAACAATAACAAGGACAATGTCTTTTAACCATGAAAATATACCTCCAAGCCCAAATCCTGCATTGGCAAATGGGCTCCATGTTTTAGCAATGCCCCTAGCTTCCTGCTGGAGCTGGCCTACCTCTTTTCGGTGTTGTGCACTAATATCATAGTAGTCACGCACCTTGGCACTTGTATTATGAATCCAAATACAACACTCATAGTCCTCAGTTACTTCACACAGGCCTGTGAGCGCTGCACTCATACCTTCTATGGCAAGATCATGTAACTCTAACTGTTTTCTAATTGCTCTAGTTTCTATGTTTAACATGGCAATGTCATCTGAATTCCTCTCCATTATCTCATCCAATATACTTGAATAATTATTCAACCTTTTCATTGTATCTATACCCCTACCACTCCCATGACAGGTACCAAGGATGCAAGGTAACACCATCCCTTAACACGGAGGGGCACCCAGGAATGACACACTTCCCCACAACATACATAGATACTTTTTCCCAATGCAAAAGGTCTCTTAGCGACAATCTCATGAGTGTACTTGTCCTGTGTTGCGATTATAAATTGGTGCAATATTTCACCTACATTATCAGAGAAAGAGGAAAAGTTATGCAAAGTGCGGTTTAGCCCTGGGTCAGATACTTGGAACAGTGAGCAGGCAGGGGCAGAGTCTCTGGATTCGCACATAGAGATGTTAAATATTGACCTGCTGCAGGAAAAAGGGTTAATCTGTGTCTCATTCCCTAAATTAAAACACCAATCAGGGGAATGACTCCTACCTGCTATTGGAAATGTAACAGTGTTGTTTATGTACAGAGCGGATATGTTAGTCAAGAATACAGGAGGAGTCTCGTTGAGAAAGGAGGAGATATTTAAAGGTACAGCCAAAAGGGGAATTCAGGCAGTGCTAAGATGTAATTTACTACATATCCAACATTCTTCATACCCTGATTTTTTTTTTTTAGCATAAGCATACTTACATTTTAGCAAAAGCATCTTATCAGTAAAACTATCTCCAATCTCTCTCTTGGTTCTAGCTTGTGTCATTGTAATGTTCTTTTGTGTGTGTGTGTGTGTCTTCCCACAGATACTTTTAATTGCACCCAAATCTTCAGGGTGGTAGATACAGTTAGTGATGATCCAGGTGGGTAGGAACACTGTCGGAGAGATCAGGATCAGTAGGCAGAATGCCTTCCCAGAAGTCTGTGGTGAAATAAGCGAGGTCATCTTCTCTGGCCGGACCTGCTTTCCCAGGAACTCCTCCTTCGTCTGCTTGGCCTTCTGCTTGAGGGCCTCCTGTATCCAAGATCTCCTTCCTGCTCTTGGGGCTTTGGGCGATCTTTTTCACTCTGTTGGCATGGATCCAGGACTGGCAAATTTCCACTAGGATGGCTGTTCTGGTCACTGCAACCACTGTGGTAGGAGGTCCAAAGGGATACCCTTGCTTCTTATTTCTGTTCAGCTGTTGGACCACCACGGTGTCTCCCACCTTCAAGGGGTGAGTAGCTTCCTGTGAAGAAAAAGGAGAGGTGTGGGCAACATTTCTCTCAACTGTATCCAAAGTTTCAACCAATTTCCTTACATATTATTCCTGTATTAAGTCTAAATCTCCCTTTTCTATCATTTAAAGGTGTTCTGGCCCATGGGGTGGGGAAAGGTCTACCCATCAAGACTTCAAAAGGTGAATACCCTGTTGTCTTGGAAGGGGTCATTCTTATTTCTGCCAGGACTGCTGGGAGGACCTTTTTCCAGTTGGCAAAGGTTCCTCCTGTGGCCTTTCTTATTTTGTCTTTTATTGTTCTGTTCATTCTTTCTACTATCCCTGAACTTTGAGGGTGGTATGGAATGTAAAATTTCCATTCTATCTTGAGAGTTTTTACCAGGTCCTGGCAGACCCTGGCCACGAAAGCGGGACCATTGTCTGAGTTTATTTGAAGTGGGCATTCCCATCGAGGAATGATTTCCTGAATGAGGATCCTCACCACTGTTTGTGCATCTTCCTCTGTGGTTTCAAAAAGTTCAACTCATCTTGAGAACATGTCCACAATTACCAAAATATGGTATTCCTGTCTTTTGCCTAGCTTGGGCATGTGTGTGAAGTCAATCTGCAAATGTGTAAAAGGAGTTGCTGGATATATCAGGTGTTCATGTTTGGCCTTGTGTGGGTTGTTTGGATTGTTCCTGATACATGTGATGCATCTCGATACATAATCTTTAATCAGCCAGGAAAGTTCTGAAATGTAAAAGTCTTTCTCCAATAGTTCACAAGTGGCTTTTCAGCCTCTGTGGCCTATTCCATGGTACTAGGAAATAAAAAGTGATGCACTAGCTACTGGTATACATGGCTTCCCCTCTTTGCAGAGAAGTCCAGTCTTTGGATCTTTCTGCACACCTATTTCGTCCCAATCTCTGAGATCAGCTTCTTCTGCACATCCCTGCAAATCTGAAAGAACCTGATCAAAAAAGGGCAATCCTGGTGCTAGCATGGGCATTTGGATCTGTGCATTTTGTGAAGTTTAGCTTGTTTAGCAGCTAAATCAGCGAGACCATTTCCCTTGGCTATCTCTGTTTGTTGGCCTGTGTGTGCTCTGCAGTGTTGTGGAGGATAAATCAGACCTGGGTGATGTGTCTTGGTGAATGAGGTTTATGCAATCATGTTGTGGCACAACCTCATCCTGCTCTCCTTTTAATCCCAAAAGGGCATTTGGATTGCTGCTGGTCCTGCAGTGGGAGAAGCATGTGTGATGTGCAATTTTGGATTAGACAGCAAGATCACCTCATAGCCGCTCAACCTCTGAGCAGACATGTGCTGTGTATGTACATTTTTCAACAGGATTGATACATTGTGGGTGGTTTGAAGTGTAGTGTCGTGCCCCAGAGTGAAAGAAGTGGCCATCTCAACCATCATCACACAGGATGCTAAAGCTCTGAGACACTCAGGCATGCCTTGAACCTGCAACGGAACCATCTTTGAGAAGAAAAAAAAAAATAGGGCTCAACTTGCCTCCCTGCTCTTGAGCGAGGACACCTGACAAAGTTTTACAATTTTCCCTTGCAAACAAATGAAACATCTTTCCATAGTTAGGCCGAGCCCTGGAGCCGTTACCATAGCACTTTTCAAATACACAAAAGCATTGCACATTTCATCTGACCATTTTTTACAGTCTGACATGTCTGAACCTGTGGCTTGTCTCAGGAGATTGTAATAGTAGGAACAGTCAGGTATCTGATTGGCGGCAGTAACCAATCGTACCAAGAAGGGTGAGCATGTCCTTCTTAGTAAGTGGGCGGGGCAGACCCACAAGAGCCACAGCTCTTTTGTGACTGACTTTCCTTTCTCCTTTTGAGAGTACAAACCCAAGATATTCAACCGTTTCCTGACACCATTGCAGTTTTTTTTTTTTCTTTGACACTTTGTGACCACTTTCAAAAAGACATTGCAAAAGATCCCTCCCATTCTCCAGGGCGGCCACCCGAGTAGAACTGCAGAGGAGGAGAACATCCCCATACTGCAGCAGGGATGAACAGTGTCCTGGTATCCAAGCTCTGAGAGTAGTTTGGAGGACAATGGAATAGACTGCAGAGGAGTCTATATAGCCCTGGGGCATTCTACACCATGTTAGTTGGCTTTTTTTTTTTTTTAAAGCAAAAAGCAAAGATTGGCTGTGTCTCCTCATCCACAGGGACGGCAATAAAAATGCATTCAATAAATCAATCACAGTAAAATACTCTGCATCGGATGGTATGGCAGTAAATATTGATGGCACATCAGGCACTATTGGGGCAATCGGTACCACTAGGCTATTGATGGCCCTTAGGTCTTGTACGAAGCTATAGTCACCATTTGCCTTCTTTACTGGGTTAATGGGAGTATTGTAGGGCGAGACAATTTCCCTTAAGATTCTTTTCTTTAAGAAATCCTCGACTATTGGTTGTAAGCCATCCTCTTTTTCTTTAGCTATGGGGTATTGTTTGTGGTATACAGGTTGGGCCCCTGGTTTTAAGGTGGCTTTGTAAGGTGTACAAGGGATAAATCCCACATCCAGTGAATTTTCTGCCCAAACTGCTTCCTCTATTCCTCCTTCAATCACATCTTCTGTCAAGGAGATGGATGGAAAAAGGGTGAGGATGTTAATCCTGTCAGATTCCACGTGTAATCCTCCTTGCTTTGTGACTTTCATTGTAATTCCCAGTTTTCCTAGTAAATCTCTGCCCAAGAGATTCACCGAACAGACAGGCATTATTCTGAAACAGTGTTGAATCACTGATCCCATTCCAGTCGGGTCGATGATTGTGAGGGGTGGTGTTTTAAAAGTTTTGGTCAGTACCCCATTTATTCCCATTGAAGGCTCAGCATTTGTGACCTCTCCTCTTTGTCCTTGTCCCGTCCCTCTGTGTCCTCTTCCTCTCTTTTTATAAAAGGTTCCCCTCTGATTTCCTGAGAAATCAATTTGATAATGTGTCTGCTCTGGTGTTTGCTTAGGAATGTCAAAACATCCTGCAGCATCTTTCACTGTAAGCCTCTTGCAGAAATCACTTGTTATCGGGTTATGGAATGTAAGGGGGAGGAGGCGGGGCGCATGGTACAGGCATAGAGAAGGCTGACTTAACCCTTAAATTCACCATCCCATGACTCTTAAACCCATCGTGGACAATGTTTGGGCTAGGATGCTATAGGGAGCCTCGGTCCAGCCGGGGATCTCCACAGCATTTTTTATTTTCATCTTTCTTAACATTCTAATCAAGTTCTTGTAGCTTTTTTTTTTTTTTTTTTCTTGGCAAAATGCCAATAAGCACTCCTTATGGCCAGAGGTTCCCCTGATCACAAGCAAGCTTTGTACGTTATTACTTTTCTTATTTTTATAACCAAACAATTTTTATATATATTTCTAATTTCTTGGCAGAGTGCCAACAGGTTCAAACAGTACTTTCAATTGCTGTAGTACTAATGCCGCAAACAATTCTCCACTATCTATTATGGTCAGTGAGATATTAACACTTGAACCCTCTTGGCAAAAAGCCAAATGTCCAAATTTTGCACCTGACTTCCCCTGCGCAAGAGATGTCAGTAGCAAAAAGAATTATTCAAATAGCATGTTTTGATCAAAAGTTAGCCTCAGAGTATCCTACTGACTATACCAATTTATGTATTACCTTAAGAAAGTGTTATTAACACTGCTACTATGCACACTATCTTATACTTTAGAGTCAAAGCATTCATATATAAATTAGAAAAAAGTGAAAAGAAACTGTGCTTAAAGTGTAAAGACTAGGTAGATGATACAAATACCTAGAAAAAAAGAAAATAAAGGGAAAGCAGCAACTATTCTGAAAACAATCATCAGTACATGTAAATAAGAAAAAAATATATAGTCGCGCTAACTTATGAACGTGAACATAAGCCCACCACTGAATAGTTGAAAAAGTCCAAATAACATCAGTGATAAATCATATAAATGCTCAATGAAGAACAGTGAATGATCAGTATAAATAAAAAATTATTTTGAAATAAGATGGACTATGATTAAACAGTTAATTTGATGACAATCCAAAAATGCTATATAGGACCCTCAAAGTTCATATCTGAAAGTCCATGATGAACGAAACACCCGTGAACAAGTGTCCAAAATTAAATTAAAAAAATAAAAAATAAAAAAAAGGAAAAAAACCCAAACAGAGAAAAATTCAGATCTTCTTATAATCCGTGACTTTCACCACCACCAGTAAGAATTCCTGCTTACCAGAAAGCGATGGTCCCCTATGACGGAGGACCTCAAACAGCCTCAAGTAATACTCAGTAAAACCTCAGGATTTCAGCAAATGATGAACTTCAATAGTTTAGTAGCCCGACAGCTCATATAACATCATGCGAATGTTCAACATTAGTGATGAGCCGAACACCCCCGGGTTCGGTTCGCACCAGAACCCGCGAACGGACCGAAAGTTCGCACGAACATTAGAACCCTATTAAATACAATGGATGCGAACGTTCGGATTCTAAAGTGCTAATTATAACGACTATTATCCATGTTATTGTCCTAAACAGAGTTTGGGAACCCGGGTTCTGCACCAGGGGACATGTATCAATGCAAAAAGAAGTTTTAAAAACGGACGTTTTCCGGGAGCAGTCATTTTAATGATGCATAAAGTGAAAAAAAAAAAAGTCAAATATTCCTTTAAATATTGTACCTGGGGGGTGTCTAAAGTATGCCTGTGAAGTGCCACGTGTTTCCCGTGTTTAGAACTGTCCCTGCACAAAATAACATTTCTAAAGGAAAAAAAGCCATTTAAAACTGCTTGCGGCTTTAATGTAATGTCTGGTCCCGGTAATATGGATGAAAATCTTTAAGAAAAATGGCATAGCTACCCCATCAACCCCCCCCCCCCCCCCTACCCCAGCCCATTACCAGCCCCTTTGGGTCTTGTATGGATATTAAGGGGAACCCCGCACACAAAATAAAAAAGGCCCTATATACTCTGAACAGCCGTATACAGGCGGTGCATACAAGACAGGGACTGTAGGTTTGTTCTTATGTAGAATCTGTTTGTAATTTTGAACAGCTACATTGTTTAAGTGTAGCTCCAGCCCAAATACCTATTTTTAAGCTTTTTGGAAAACATAGGGAAGGGTTATCACCCCTGTAACATTTGTTTTGCTGTCTGTGCCCCTGTTCAGAACATTTCACCTCACTTTGCGTCCCAATGACAACTGATTTTGAAATGTGGTGTTTTTATTGAAACAAGGATTGGTGATAAAGCATCAGTAGAGAGGAGACACCTTTCTCCCATATTAATTCTTACAGGAGAGAATTTTCCTTCCAAGGGGTAGATTTCCTCTCACTTCCTGTTGTCTTCTTCCGTTTGCAAGTAGTAGTCGTTTGTAAGTTGGATGTTTGAAAGTAGGGACCTGCCGTATATACTCTGCAGAAATTGGCCCCTTAGGTGTTGGTGTTGGCACAACACTGTAAGCACTCACAGTTACTCTTGGTGGGTGCTGGAACGCCCTGCTGTCAACTATTATATCAGGAATTGTAATAACATATAATTGTTGAACAGTGGTAGTAAAAATTGGGCCTTTGATGGTGGTGCTGGTGCCACAACACTGTAAGGCCTGACAGTTACTCTTGGTGGGTGCAGCAATGGGCCCTGCTGTGAATTATTAGATCAATAATTATAATTGCATGCCCCTGTTGAACAGGGGCTGAAAAATTGGGCCTTTGGTGGTGGTGGTGGTGGTGGTGTTGACACAACACTGTAAGGCCTGACAGTTACTCTTGGTGGGCGCAGCAATGGGCCCTGCTGTGAATTATTAGATCAATAATTATAATTGCATGCCCCTGTTGAACAGGGGCTGAAAAATTGGGCCTTTGGTGGTGGTGGTGGTGGTGGTGGTGTTGACACAACACTGTAAGGCCTGACAGTTACTCTTGGTGGGCGCAGCAATGGGCCCTGCTGTGAATTATTAGATCAATAATTATAATTGCATGCCCCTGTTGAACAGGGGCTGAAAAATTTGGCCTTTGGTGGTGGTGGTGGTGGTGGTGGTGGTGTTGACACAACACTGTAAGGCCTGACAGTTACTCTTGGTGGGCGCAGCAATGGGCCCTGCTGTGAATTATTAGATCAATAATTATAATTGCATGCCCCTGTTGAACAGGGGCTGAAAAATTGGGCCTTTGGTGGTGGTGGTGGTGGTGGTGGTGGTGTTGACACAACACTGTAAGGCCTGACAGTTACTCTTGGTGGGCGCAGCAATGGGCCCTGCTGTGAATTATTAGATCAATAATTATAATTGCATGCCCCTGTTGAACAGGGGCTGAAAAATTGGGCCTTAGGCACTGGTGGCACAACACTGCAACCCCTCACAGATACTGTACTTGGAGCACAGCAATGAGGCCTGTTGCAAAGTATTGCATCAAAAATTGTAATTACACGCCCCTGTTAAACAGGGGCTGAAAAATTGGGCCTTAGCCACTGGTGGCGGCACCCATAAACCAAAATGATCTTCCAAGCTATCATCATTAATCGGATCATTGAGGAGGAGGAGGAGGATATAACAGCACAGGAACTCAGCATCAGCATCAGTCTTGAAGGGATGTGACATTTTAAAATCAATTAGTCTGTTATATCAGCATCAGGTGTGTGGTAGCTGGTGGTGATCCAACACTGGTTCATCTTGATGAAAGTCAGTCGATCAACCGAGTCGGTGGACAGGCGCACCCTGTGATCCGTGACAAATCCTCCAGCAGCACTGAATGTGCGTTCTGAAAGAACGCTGGATGCAGGACAGGCCAGTAGCTCAATTGCATACTGTGCAAGCTCTGGCCAGTGATCCATCCTCAAGACCCAGTAAGCCAGAGGATTTTCGGTGGGGAAGGTGTCCAAGTCTGACCTTGCCCCTAGGTATTCCTGCACCATGTATATCAGACGCTGGCGATGGTTGCTGGAAACGATCATACTTTGGGGCTGCGGACTAAAGAATTGTCTGAACGCATCGGTCAGACGGCCACCTTCCCCACCGCTCCTTCTTTGACTGTCCGAAGCCTCAGCAACTCGTTGACCAGGAGTTTGTAACCTCCCAGTCTCTGGGAACGCGTTGCACAGACCTTTCTGCAAGGCCTTCCGGAGTTGTCTCATCCTCTGCTCCCTCTGCGACGGTAACATAAGGTCCGCAACCTTACCCTTGTACCGTGGATCAAGGAGAGTGGCCAGCCAGTAATGATCCCTCTCCTTGATCCGAAGAATACGAGGATCCTTCCGCAGACTTTGCAGGATCAGGGAGGCCATGCAGCGTAGGTTAGCTGAGGCATTCAGTCCGGAGTCCTCTGGGTCACTAAGGACGACATGATCCGCAGCCACCTCCTCCCAGCCACGTACAAGTCCACTGGTTTCTTGGGACTGTAAATCATCCCTAAAAGACTGCTGCTGATGATGCTGAGTGCCAGCCTCCACCTCCATGCTGACACAATCCTCCTCCTCCTCCTCCTCCTCCTCTTCCTGTGCGATGGGTGGGACAGAAGGAACACTGTCTGGGTAAAGGGGGCCTTGAGAGGCAAGGAAGTCCTCCTCTTCCTGCCTCTGTTCTGCCTCAAGTGCCCTGTCCATTATTCCACGCAGCGTGTGCTCCAACAGGTGGACAAGAGGTACAGTGTCACTGATGCATGCACTGTCACTGCTCACCATCCTCGTGGCCTCCTCAAATGGTGCAAGGACAGTGCATGCATCCCTGATCATGCCCCACTGGCGTGGTGAAAAAAAACCAAGCTCCCCTGACCCTGTCCTGGTGCCGTAGTCGCACAGGTACTTATTGATGGCCCTCTGCTGCATGTGCAGCCGCTGCAGCATGGCCAACGTTGAGTTCCACCTGGTGGGCATGTCACATATAAGGCGGTTCTTGGGCAGGTTCAACTCCTTTTGCAGCTCAGCCAGGCGAGCACTGGCATTATAAGATCTGCGGAAAATAACACAGACTTTCCTGGCCTGCCTCAGGACATCCTGTAAGCCCGGGTACCTGCCCAAGAACCGCTGCACCACCAGGTTAAGGACGTGAGCCATACAGGGCACATGGGTCAGTTGTCCCTGTCGGAGGGCGGAGAGGAGGTTGGTGCCATTGTCGCAAACCACCATTCCTGGCTTAAGCTGGCGTGGCGTCAACCACCTCTCGGCCTGCCCCTGCAGAGCAGACAGGACCTCTGCCCCAGTGTGGCTCCTGTCCCCCAAACACACCAGCGCAAGCACGGCATGGCATCTTTTTGCCTGCGTACTTGCGTAGCCCCTTGAACGCCTACGGAGCACCGCTGGTTCCGAGGACAAACCACAGGAAGAGGCCATGGAGGAAGAAGAAGAGGAGGGGGTGGAGGAGAGAGGTGTGTCACAACCAGTAGTAGCATTTTGGAGGCGTGGCGGTGGAACAACCTCCAACACTACTGCACCTTGACCTGCATCCTTCCCAGCTGCCAAAAGAGTGACCCAATGGGCCGTGAAAGAAAGGTAACGTCCCTGTCCATGCCTGCTGGACCATGAGTCAGCGGTAATATGCACCTTACCGCTGACCGCCCTGTCCAGCGAGGCCAAGACATTGCCTTCCACATGCCTGTAGAGAGCCGGAATCGCCTTCCGTGAGAAAAAGTGGCGTTTGGGAACCTGCCACTGAGGAACCGCACATTGCACAAACTCACGGAAGGGGGCCGAGTCTACCAACTGAAAAGACAGCAGTTGAAGCGCTAGCAATTTAGCCAAGCTAGCATTCAACGGCTGGGCATGTGGATGGCTGGGAGTGAACTTCTTTCGACGGTCCAGCAGCTGGGGCAGGGAAATTTGCCTGCTAGAATCGGACGTCGGTGTACTGCTAGCAGAGTGGCCGCAAGTACTGGGCTGTGACACACCTAATTCTACACCTTCATTCCTCTCAGTGCAGGTTTCAGAGAGGACTGAAGGTATAGTGGGTTTTGAGATCCCAGCTGATGCGGTGCAAGGAGAGGTCCGCTTTGTTCTTTGGTGTGGATCTTTAAGGTAGGCTTGCCAACGAGCTGCATGGCAGGTCAACATATGTCTGATCAAGCATGTGGTGCCCAAGCGGCTGATGTTTTGGCCACGCGATATACGCTTGAGACATATGTTGCAAACAGCAGCTGTGCGATCTGATGCACTCGCCTCAAAAAAGGCCCACACCAAAGAACTTTTTGAATGACGGGCAGAGGCAGCGCCCTGCACAGGCGGAGCTCTGCGGTGTGATTCCGTCGGTGTGCTGCCCATACGCTGGCCACTCAAGGGCATCCTGCCTCGTTGGAGATGTGCCTCCTCCTCATCCTCCTCCTCCTCCTCTCTCCTATTAGGCACCCACGTGGAGTCAGTGACCTCATCATCCCCTCCCTCCTCATCACTGGAGCCAATCTGGCAGTATGCTGCAGCTTCTGGAGCATGACTGCCAGATTGGTGTCCTTCTTGAGCATCCCCTCTCTCTGCTCTCACACTACTGCCTTCCTCTAGCTGGGTATCATCATCAGATCCTTCGAAACGCTGGGCATCCTCCTGGAGCATGTACCCAACACTGTGCTCAAACAGTTCGGGGGACTCCTCAGGAGGAGGACATGGTGGGTCTAGGGAAGGATTGACTAATGAAGATAATGATACCAGAGAAGAGGACGCTTTGGCAGCTGCTTTGCCAGTACCCTGAGCCTGGGTGAGAGAGGATGAGGAGGATGAGGTGGGCTTGGTCATCCACTCTACCAAGTCTTCGGCATGATGTGGCTCAACATGTCCAGCTGCCGAAAAGAAGGACAAGCGTGTCCCATGGCCATGTGCTGATGACAATGCACCGCGTCCACGACCAGCACTGTTGCCACCAGACACAGAGCCTGCTTGCCCTCTTTTTTTGCCTCCTGACTGTCTGCCTCTCCTTGTTTGCCTTCCAGACATTTTAATGGATGGCCTGCAGGGAGATGGGACCTCTCTGTCCCTACAAACAAGATTTAGCACAGAATAGCACACTGATAGTTTCCACGAGTGTCCTTCTCTGTCCCTAAACTCAAGGATTTCAAATATGGTTCAGCAAGATTGGTTTAGAACAGAATAGCACACTGACACTTTCCCTCACTGTACCTCTCTGTCCCTAAACTCAAGGATTTCAAATATGGTTCAGCAAGATTGGTTTAGAACAGAATAGCACACTGTCAGTTTCACTCACTGTACTTCTCTGTCCCTACAAACAAGATTTAGCACAGAATAGCACACTGATAGTTTCCACGAGTGTCCTTCTCTGTCCCTAAACTCAAGGATTTCAAATATGGTTCAGCAAGATTGGTTTAGAACAGAATAGCACACTGTCAGTTTCACTCACTGTCCTACTCTGTCCCTACAAACAAGATTTAGCACAGAATAGCACACTGATAGTTTCCACGAGTGTCCTTCTCTGTCCCTAAACTCAAGGATTTCAAATATGGTTCAGCAAGATTGGTTTAGAACAGAATAGCACACTGTCAGTTTCACTCACTGTCCTACTCTGTCCCTACAAACAAGATTTAGCACAGAATAGCACACTGATAGTTTCCACGAGTGTCCTTCTCTGTCCCTAAACTCAAGGATTTCAAATATGGTTCAGCAAGATTGGTTTAGAACAGAATAGCACACTGTCAGTTTCACTCACTGTCCTACTCTGTCCCTACAAACAAGATTTAGCACAGAATAGCACACTGATAGTTTCCACGAGTGTCCTTCTCTGTCCCTAAACTCAAGGATTTCAAATATGGTTCAGCAAGATTGGTTTAGAACAGAATAGCACACTGTCAGTTTCACTCACTGTACCTCTCTGTCCCTACAAACAAGATTTAGCACAGAATAGCACACTGATAGTTTCCACGAGTGTCCTTCTCTGTCCCTAAACTCAAGGATTTCAAATATGGTTCAGCAAGATTGGTTTAGAACAGAATAGCACACTGACACTTTCCCTCACTGTACCTCTCTGTCCCTAAACTCAAGGATTTCAAATATGGTTCAGCAAGATTGGCTTAGAACAGAATAGCATACTGTCAGTTTCACTCACTGTACCTCTCTGTCCCTACAAACAAGATTTAGCACAGAATAGCACACTGACACTTTCCCTCACTGTACCTCTCTGTCCCTAAACTCAAGGATTTCAAATATGGTTCAGCAAGATTGGTTTAGAACAGAATAGCACACTGTCAGTTTCACTCACTGTCCTACTCTGTCCCTACAAACAAGATTTAGCACAGAATAGCACACTGACACTTTCCCTCACTGTACCTCTCTGTCCCTAAACTCAAGGATTTCAAATATGGTTCAGCAAGATTGGTTTAGAACAGAATAGCACACTGTCAGTTTCACTCACTGTCCTACTCTGTCCCTACAAACAAGATTTAGCACAGAATAGCACACTGACACTTTCCCTCACTGTACCTCTCTGTCCCTAAACTCAAGGATTTCAAATATGGTTCAGCAAGATTGGTTTAGAACAGAATAGCACACTGTCAGTTTCACTCACTGTCCTACTCTGTCCCTACAAACAAGATTTAGCACAGAATAGCACACTGACACTTTCCCTCACTGTACCTCTCTGTCCCTAAACTCAAGGATTTCAAATATGGTTCAGCAAGATTGGTTTAGAACAGAATAGCACACTGTCAGTTTTACTCACTGTCCTACTCTGTCCCTACAAACAAGATTTAGCACAGAATAGCACACTGACACTTTCCCTCACTGTACCTCTCTGTCCCTAAACTCAAGGATTTCAAATATGGTTCAGCAAGATTGGTTTAGAACAGAATAGCACACTGTCAGTTTCACTCACTGTCCTACTCTGTCCCTACAAACAAGATTTAGCACAGAATAGCGCACTGACACTTTCCCTCACTGTACCTCTCTGTCCCTAAACTCAAGGATTTCAAATATGGTTCAGCAAGATTGGTTTAGAACAGAATAGCACACTGACACTTTCCCTCACTGTACCTCTCTGTCCCTACAAACAAGGTTTAGCACAGAATAACACACTGACACTCTCCCTACCTATCCTTATTTGTCCCTAAACACAAGGAATCCAGGATTAGTAAAGGAAAAAAAATGACACTGTCCCTGCCTATGCTTCTCTTTCCCTGCTCCGGAACACACTACACAAGGCCGCCGCGCTGGCGACCTTTTATAGTTTGGGGCGTGTACTAAACCCCCTCAAGAATAATTGGCCACAGGCATCCTGCCTGTGGCCAATCATTGCTCTCCTCGCTGCCGGCGCTGTGATTGGCCAAGCATGCGGGGTCACAGTGCATGCTTGGCCAATCACAGCGCCTGGATGACACTGCAATGGCGTAGTGCATTGTGGGCCGTTCGCGTCACTCCAATTTGGCGCGAACGGCCCAAATCGTTCGATCTTCGTCGAACGATCGAACAGCCGATGTTCGAGTCGAACGTATGTTCGACTCGAACACGAAGCTCATCCCTATTCAACATAAACATGGAAAGAAGGAAGGACACTAGATAGTGTAAAATCCTTGGTGTACATTTATTAAAAAAGTGAAAACATACTCACAAGAGCAGTTAAAAAGACAGCCTTAAAGTGTATCAGCGCCGACCGGTCAAAGGCGCTGGCACACAAATACGTCCGTGGAAACCGAGCAGTGGAGGGTGACGTCAGCACAAAGCTTGTATCCTGCCCTACGCGTTTCGTGAAAATTCACGTCGTCTCTTTTTCTTTTTTTCTTATTCATATATAAATCATTAAAAATAAACATCAATACATCACCGGATACTGTAGCATCACTGTACATTTCGATTGGGGAACTTCCATCAATCACTAAAAGGAGCCGGGAGTTCAATTATAACACAGTGCAGTGGAAAGTGTCATCTTACCTCACAACACTCCCACACACACACAGACAGATTACAAATTATCTTACGACTTCTACGAGCAAGCGATAGAAAGATAAGCAAACAGATCGGGTTTTTTTCCGGCACACCTTATCAGACTTGTTCTTATAATTACAGTACTGTATAAATAATTTTCCTGTGGACTTCACGGAGCCCTCCAATAGCTCTCCCAGAGCTTTCTGCTACATGGAGCAGTGTCATAGGCCTCCCGGGGCCTATGTCGCTGTTACCACGGAACAGCGTTTCTTGCTGCAGTCTTTTTATTTGTTCACCCAGAACAAACGCTGCTTCACGGAGCAGTCTTACAAGCCCTCCCAAGGCTTGTCTCGCTGTTAACACGGAACAGCGCTTCTTCTTCAGAGCAGTTAACTTATTATCAAGGTTTAAAAACAGCTCTGACATAAATCACAGGTCCCTTTAAAGGAAACGATTTCTAAATAGACGTCACGGTGAGAGAAGATAAATAGATCAATTCTACTCACCCGACAGACATATTTTAATCGATACCGGACGACGCCCCCAACTGATGGGGAAATTTAGATAGTCAGTCTAGGGATGAGTTTGAATCTTGATAATATTTCTGATAAGATGTGACTTACAATCCCCCCAGGCCTGTGAGATTAGCCCATTGAGACAATGACACAAAACAGCAAGGTCTCTGAGCAAATCTAATCTTTTATTCCTTGGTGTGAATATTTAAAGGGGCTTTCAGAAAGTACCGCCCTTTGACAAATTATCCAATCATATACAGAGACATTTCATGACAAAAGTGAAACTAATTATTTCTAAGAAATCACGTGCTTAATAGGAAACGAAACTCCAAGAAGAAAATATACAGGAACATGAGAAACGAAACTAGTTTACCATTACGCACCTAGTAATATGTGAAATACAGTACAAGTAGAAAAATGGAAACTGATTATAACAAACAGAGGAAGCCGTTAAGCTAATGTGACAGCAGGAAGGTAAAGTCACCTGGTTGCATCCAGGGGGGTAGATATATTTCGCCCAGATTCAGGCTTTACGCCGACTTATACAACTAGGTGGAGAGTTGTATAAGCCCAGCTAAGGCTAGTGGGCTCATGGATGACTCATACCTCTAGGGAGAGTGTGGGGCGTCGTACAGACAGGGAGTTGATGAGACCAGCTGAAGCTTGTCAGCTCATTTAGGCCTCTATAAGAACTCCCAGCTTCATTAGATGTTAGCTCATGCCTGGAACCAGACCTGTGTGGACTGTCTAGGGAGAGTGAACCCCTGTGTGGTGAGAAAAAGCCTGTGTGGCTATTTGCTTGGACATTTAAAACCAGGGACTTAGGGACTAGGACAGCACTAGGCTGATCCCAGTTGTTAGTTAGGAAACCTGTATGTTTACTCAGAGGTCAAGTTGACCAGGATTTATTTTATTTATGTTTCTTTTGCTTTGCTGTGTTTTGTCACTGTAAATAGAAAATAAACCGCACCTTTTTGATTTTGAAAACCACAACCTCCGTTTGCTGGGCCTGTTTTTGTGTGGGGAGCCCATCCCGGGGGTCACACACACCCGCTGCCGAGCTAACCCCCTCACAGTTGGTGGAGAATGCGGGCAGTTTTTTTTTAAGCCAGCATGGAGGAGATACTGAAACAGCTGGCTCTAGCAAATGCCAATCAACAGCAGACAAATGCAGGTTTGCAAAGGAGCCTTGCAGCCCAGCAGCAAGCTCACCAACAGAGTCTGGAAGCTCAGCAACAAGCCCAGCAGCAATCTGAGGCCCGCTTCATAGACCTGTTACAGAAGCTAGAGCAGAGACTACAACAAATGGAAGCAGTAATGCAGCAACGTCGGCAGACCAGTGAGGAAAGCCGTCCCACTAATACCGCGTCCTTTGGGGTGAGTCGTTTATTGACAAAAATGACTGGAGAGGATGATCCAGAGGTATTTTTGACCACATTTGAAAGGACCGCTGAAAGAGAAAAGTGGCCTGAGGAGCAGTGGGCTGGACTGGTGGCTCCTCTGTTAACTGGTGAATCGCAGAAAGCTTACTATGACCTAGAGCCTAACCAAGCAAAAGACTATGTGATGCTAAAAGCTGAAATATTGGCAAGGCTGGGTGTCACCCAGGCTGTCCGGGCTCAGCGTGTGCATAACTGGACTTTCCAGCTTGGAAAACCCCCCAAGTCTCAAATGTATGATCTCATTCACCTGAGCAGAAAGTGGCTACAGCCAGAGACTTTGTCCGCACCAAAGATTGTGGAACGTGTTGTAATGGATCGGTTTTTGAGAGCTCTTCCTACTGCCATCCAAAAGTGGGTAAGCCATGGAGACCCAGAGACGGCCGATGGTCTTGTGGATCGTGTGGAGAAATACTTGGCTACAGAGAACCTGACGGCCTCTTCCAGAGACACTCGGACTTTCCACCCTAAGACCAGACCATCCCCAGGGGCGGATAAGAGGATTCCAAGGGGTGAGGGTGGAGAGAGTGAGAGGGTGGGAGCTCTACCCCAAGTTTGGCGAGAACAGCCTGGGAAATCAGCGGCTCAAGAGGCGGCAAGAAGGATCGTTTGCTACCGCTGCCGGCAAGCGGGACATATTGCAGCCAATTGCCCGGGTGTGGAGGAACCCATGCAGTGTGACTTTCTGACGGGCAGACGTCAGTCGCTGTGTGCGACAGTCGCATGCACTGCCATTCGAGGAACTGAGAAACATTTATGCAAAATGTGTGTTAATGGTAGAAATGTTGTGGTATTGCTGGATTCAGGTAGCCTTGTGACCCTGATAAAGGCTGAATTAGTTAAAACAGAGGTCTCTGGGAATAGCAAGGTAGCTGTTATTTGTGTGCATGGGGACACCCAAGAGTATCCAGTGACTACAGTGTGTTTCGAGACCCCCAAAGGTACCCTCTCTCATCCAGTGGGGTTAGTATCTCAATTACCGCATGATGCCATTGTGGGAAGGGATTTTCCGAAGTTCTGGGAACTGTGGGATGATCCTGAGCCCCCCACTGGTGCCCCTATGTACCAGGAATGTGATAGCCAGAACTCCTCTGAGAGTGGTGAGGACTCTCCAGAATTTCCCTTGTCAGTATTGGCAGGGGAGACTCAAGAAACTGGAGAGGAGCCCACCTCCTCAGACGAAAACCTACCGTCTGTGGAGTTTTCTGATCTGGAGGTTCACAGGGAAAATTTTGCCACAGAACAGTTAAAAGACCCCGCCCTAATAAAGGCACGGGAAAACGTAGTGGAAATAGATGGCGAGTTAGTGAACCCAGATAATACCTGCACTTACCCATACTTCAGCGTAGAGAAGGACCTACTGTATCGGGTGGCAAAAAGGGCAGAAGAAACCGTTGAGCAGCTTGTGGTGCCCAAACCTTACAGGAAGTTGGTGTTGGAGTTGGCCCATGGGCACATTCTTGGAGGTCATCTGGGGACAGAGAAAACCCGAGAGAGGGTATTACAGAGATTCTATTGGCCTGGGGTGATGAAGGACATAGAAAATTATTGTTCCTCCTGCCCTGTGTGTCAGAGGTCGGCCCCGATGCCACATTTCCGTAGCCCGCTGGTCCCTCTACCTATCATTGAGGTCCCGTTTGAGAGAATCGCAATGGATTTGGTAGGTCCTATAATCAAGTCCGCTAGGGGGCACCAGTACATATTGGTTATAATGGACTATGCCACCCGTTATCCAGAAGCGATCCCTCTCAGAAATACCTCGGCCAAAACCATAGCCAAAGAGCTATCTCTTGTTTTTAGCCGGGTGGGTATTTGTAAAGAACTGCTTACGGACCAAGGTACACCCTTTATGTCCCGGGTTATGAAAGAGCTGTGTAAATTGTTCAAAGTGACGCAATTGCGTACATCTGTGTATCACCCCCAAACCGATGGGCTGGTTGAAAGATTCAACAAAACCCTAAAACAAATGTTGAAGAAAGTGGTGGATAGAGATGGAAAGGATTGGGACTGTCTACTTCCTTATTTGATGTTTGCTATTAGGGAGGTGCCCCAATCCTCTACGGGATTCTCCCCCTTTGAGTTACTGTATGGGAGACACCCAAGAGGGCTGTTGGATATTGCCAAGGAAACTTGGGAAAGTGAGAGTTCTCCCCACAGGAGTGTGATTGAGCATGTCGCCCTGATGCAAGACCGAATTGCACAGGTAATGCCCATCGTGAAGGAACATTTGGCCCAAGCGCAGTTAGCACAGCAGAGAGTGTACAACCGTGGAGCCAAGACCCGTACCTTTTCCCCGGGGGATAGGATACTGGTACTTGTCCCTACGGTTGAAAGTAAATTCCTTGCCAAATGGCAAGGCCCCTACGAGATAATGGAAAAAGTGAGCGAAGTGAATTACAAGGTCAGACAACCAGGAAGGCGAAAGCCCGAACAGATCTATCACGTTAATCTGTTGAAAGCCTGGAGGGATAGAGAGTCCCTAGTCGCAGACACTTGGTCACCAGCTCAAACTGGTTGTGTGATTCCTGAGGTTGGAATAGCAGCCACCTTGTCACAACCCCAACAACAGGAAGTTAAGGAGTTTGTGCTTCGCAACAAGGAGGTATTCTCTGAGCTGCCGGGACAAACATCTGGGGTAGAGCATGACATCATTACCCCGCCCGGTGAAAGGGTGAAGTTAAAACCCTATCGGATCCCAGAGGCCCGACGGGAGGCAATACGGGAGGAAGTACAGAAAATGCTGAACTTAGGGGTGATAGAGGAGTCCCAAAGTGATTGGTCTAGTCCCATTGTGTTGGTGCCTAAACCGGATGGGAGCTGGCGATTTTGTAACGATTTTCGTCAGTTGAACAAAGTTACAAAATTTGACACCTACCCCATGCCACGTATAGATGAGTTGATCGACCGGCTGGGAACAGCCCGATACATGACGACTCTTGACCTCACAAAAGGGTATTGGCAAATCCCCCTGGCCAAGTCGGCCAAAGAGAAAACCGCATTTGTAACCCCAGACGGGGCGTTCCAATATAAAAGAATGCCGTTCGGGTTACAGAATGCGCCGGCCACATTCCAGCGGAAAATGGACCAGATGCTGAGGCCCCATCGGAAGTATGCTGCGGCTTACCTGGATGACGTAATTGTCCATAGCACAGATTGGGCCTCACATCTGCCAAAAGTGCAAGCAGTCCTGGACTCTGTTCGGGAAGCGGGGTTTACGGCTAACCCCAAGAAGTGTACCATTGGGCAGGAGGAGGCCAAATATCTTGGGTACACCATTGGGAGGGGAGTAATAAAACCCCAACTCAACAAAGTCGAGGCCATCCAGAGTTGGCCACGTCCCAACAGCAAGAAGCAGGTACGAGCCTTTCTGGGAATCGCTGGGTATTATCGGCGATTCATTCCCCACTTTGCTTCTAAGGCTGTGCCCCTAACCAACCTGACGAAGGGGAAAGGGTCGGTCATGATTAAATGGACCCCCGAGGCTGAGGCAGCATTCCAATTCTTGAAACAAGCCTTATGTAGCCAGCCAGTGTTGTACTCACCCGACTTCTCTAAAGACTTTGTCGTACAAAGTGATGCGTCAGATGTGGGGTTAGGAGCAGTATTGTCCCAGGTCTGGAACGGGGAAGAGCACCCAGTCATTTACCTCAGCAGGAAGTTGAAGTCCCATGAGGTAAATTACGCCACCGTTGAAAAGGAGTGTTTAGCGGTGAAGTGGGCTCTAGATTCCCTTCGGTACTACCTGCTAGGTAGGCACTTTGACATGGTTACAGATCACGCTCCGTTAAAGTGGATGGCTCAAAACAAGGAAACAAATAGAAGAGTGAATAGGTGGTTCCTGGCCCTCCAGGAATTCAACTTCACAGTAAAGCATCGCCCTGGCGTTCAAATGGGGAATGTGGATGCTTTGTCTCGAGTACATGAATGCCTGATTGCTGGTGTTCCAACCCCGAGGTTAAAACAAGAGGGGGGGGGTATGTGACAGCAGGAAGGTAAAGTCACCTGGTTGCATCCAGGGGGGTAGATATATTTCGCCCAGATTCAGGCTTTACGCCGACTTATACAACTAGGTGGAGAGTTGTATAAGCCCAGCTAAGGCTAGTGGGCTCATGGATGACTCATACCTCTAGGGAGAGTGTGGGGCGTAGTACAGACAGGGAGTTGATGAGACCAGCTGAAGCTTGTCAGCTCATTTAGGCCTCTATAAGAACTCCCAGCTTCATTAGATGTTAGCTCATGCCTGGAACCAGACCTGTGTGGACTGTCTAGGGAGAGTGAACCCCTGTGCGGTGAGAAAAAGCCTGTGTGGCTATTTGCTTGGACATTTAAAACCAGGGACTTAGGGACTAGGACAGCACTAGGCTGATCCCAGTTGTTAGTTAGGAAACCTGTATGTTTACTCAGAGGTCAAGTTGACCAGGATTTATTTTATTTATGTTTCTTTTGCTTTGCTGTGTTTTGTCACTGTAAATAGAAAATAAACCGCACCTTTTTGATTTTGAAAACCACAACCTCCGTTTGCTGGGCCTGTTTTTGTGTGGGGAGCCCATCCCGGGGGTCACACACACCCGCTGCCGAGCTAACCCCCTCACACTAAATATCCCTTCAGAGTTCCCCCCAAAAATCCATACCAGACCCTTTATCCGAGCACGCAACCTGGCAGGCTGCACGAAAAAAGGGGGGACGAGAGAGCGCCCCCCCTCCTGAACCGTACCAGGCCACATGCCCTCAACATGGGGAGGATGCTTTGGGGGTCTGTGACCCCTCAAAGCACCATGTCCCCATGTTGATGGGGACAAGGGCCTCATCCACACAACCCTTGCCCAGTGGTTGTGGGGGTCTGCGGGCGGGGGGCTTATCGGAATCTGGAAGACCCCTTTAACAAAGGGCACCCCCAGATCCCACCCCCCCCATGTGAATTGGTAAGGGGTACATTGTACCCCTACCATTTCACAAAGAAAGTGTAAAAAATTGTAAAAAAACACACAGACACCGTTGGGAAAAGTCCTTTATTAAAAAAAAAAAAAAAGATTCCAACGGAAACCTGCGATACATCAGAGGGGGGCGGGGTCACCCGCACGTCACTGGGAAAGCCCGGGTTTCCCCTTGCGTCAGAGGGGGATGGGGTCATGTGATGGGTGGCCCCGCCCTCAGCTACATAAGAGCTGTCACTGGCTGAAGCCGCGTCATTCCCGGGGAGACAGGATGCGCTGCGCTGGACATCTCATCGCTGGAGCCTGGACCTGGATGGAGAGGAGATCATCCACCGCTGGACCCTGGAGAGAAGAGCATCCATCTCAGGATACCGAGAGTGGATTACCACCACTGGAATCTTTTTACCCCTTACCAATTCACATAGGGGGGGGGCCGGGATCTGGGGGTCCCCTTTGTTAAAGGGGTCTTCCAGATTCCGATAAGCCCCCCGCCTGCAGACCCCCACAACCACCGGGCAAGGGTTGTGGGGATGAGGCCCTTGTCCCCATCAACATGGGAACATGGTGCTTTGAGGGGTCACAAACCCCCAAAGCATCCTCCCCATGTTGAGGGCATGTGGCCTGGTACGGTTCAGGAGGGGGGGCGCTCTCTCGTCCCCCCTCTTTTCCTGCGGCCTGTCAGGTTGCGTGCTCAGATAAAGGGTCTGGTATGGATTTTTGGGTGGAACTCCACGCCATTTTTTTTAAAAATTTGGTGTGGAGTTCCCCTTAAAATCCATACCAGACCTGAAGGGTCTGGTATGGATATTTGGGGGGAACCCCATGTCATTTAAAAAAAAATGATGCAGGGTTCCCCTTAATATCCATACCAGACCCCCACGCATTTTTTTTTTTTTTTTTATCAATGAATTTTCTCTGTATTGCCGGGAGCCGACAATTCATTATAGGTGTGAGTGCTTTTAGATTGCTTTTTTTCCTTCAGAAATGACATTTTGTGCAGGGACAGTTCTAAGCACGGGAAACAAGCGTTACTTTACAGGCATACTATACACACTCCCTAGGTACGAAATTTTAAGGAATATTTTTACTTTTATTGTTTCACTTTAAGCATTATTAAAATCACTGCTCCCGAAAAATTTACTTTTTTTTAAACTTTTTTTTGCATTGATAAATGTCCCCTGGGGCAGGACCCGGGTCCCTAAACACTTTTTATGACAATAACTTGCATATAAGCCTTTAAAATTAGCACTTTAGATTTTTCATGTTCGAGTCTTATAGACTTTAACGGTGTTTGGATTTTCAAACAAATTTATTGCCTGTTCGCAAGTTCTGGTGCGAACCGAACTGGGGGGTGTTCGGCTCATCCCTACTCTCCAAGACTGGAAGATTTCTGGACTCCTGTGCCTCTGACAGACTGCAAGACATAGCTGTTCTCCTCCTCAGCGATCACACCATCCTCTTCTTAAACGGGCCACCGACTCCCCACTCCCCAACCCTTATTTATATCACAGGTGGATAGGCTGAATCCAAAAAGCCCGGGAATACACACAATAAATCTTTCCCTCAGCCTGGGCCAGCCACTGTCTAACTAACATTTCTGTAGGCAACCTGCACTGAATTTCTTGAGAGATCAACTTGCTGAAAATGTTCTTAGCCTGACATAAATAAACAAATGCAGTCACTGCATTTCAGGATTGGTAAGCTATAATATATTTTTTCTTTATATGTTTAGTAATTATTTAACAGAAGGGATTGGAAGGCTGCTGGGCTACTGCTGGGAGAAGGAGCAGGATGAGCTGAGCTGTTGAGAGAATAATTTGAACAACTTCCATGCTTCTGCAGTGAAATTTGAGGATTAATTACTCCACAGTGCCTGAAGCTAAATAAGTTAGTGATGGCTTGTTGTAAAGCTCATTTATTGCTTGTTATGAATATGACACTATTTAGATGTCCACAGCCTGGTCGCAGTCACATTTTAAAGTAAGGGTCTATAAGAAAGGGTATCAGAATTTAAGATAGATGGAGACTGATTAATGAGATCTAAAAAAAAAAAAAAAGGGCTTGTTGCTTATAGCAAGCAGGGAGTATTTATTTTATTATAAAAATTCAACCTGCTTAGTTGCTACCGTTAACAACACAGCTTTTTCTCGTGTTTCAGAAAGCCACATAAATCTGACTGATTGAGCATATGCATTAGGAAACAGCACTGACTTTCCTGCATTTTCCAGAAATAAGTCTGTGTGAATGTAAACATATTAACTGTGATACACCTACACTAATCCTCCATTGATAAGAATAATCATAAATGTACTGAAGGAAATATATTATTACTTTCAAACGACTGTTTTATGTAGCATTCCAGAGTCATTAATCATCTGAAGACATTTTGCCTTTGTGTGCCTCGGCAGTGCTGCTTGTGATGACAGCTTGCTATTTGAGAATTGTGATTAGATAGCAAAACAGGGAGAAATATTAATAACTCTTGACCTTTTCAGCTTTATTTTTTTTTTTTCAGAATTGAGACATTCTCAGTCAGGAAAATAAGACTTTGGTGGAAGGTTTTAGAGCAAAAACAATATAAAGCTGACATTAGTGAGTTGTTAGCAAATGCTGGTGACAGACAAGAGACTGCGTGAGTCAGAATTCTTACCAAACTGTGTCATTTTGTGCTAGGATTTGGGAATTGCAGAGATAAAGAAAAAGGCCGTATAGATGTGTAGAGTATAAACAGGGTGATCTATTAAAATTCAGTAGAAGTAATGTTTTCAACACTAAAAAATGTGCCTGTCAAACGATAACCAGTGGGAAATGAATTCCATTTTATCACCAAAGGTACACAGCCTAGTTTAAAACATTTAAGGCGCGAGTGCGTGTAAAAATGCATTTACGCAAAAATGCATGTAAATATGTGCAAATTCATACCAAAAAAACATGTGAAAAAGTAGATGCTGAAACAGGAGTATCATGTACAAGAGGCCGATTTTGCAGAGCAGTGAAAACGTTCTTTTTGTTTGGATCCCGCAGTGTAGCAACGCTTACTTCCCACGCTCCCTAGAACAATAGTACCCATACAGAATCACTGTATTTGCAGCCTAGTTGAAATCGCAAAATGTTATTATCTTATTGATTTTTAACCTCTTCCCATCCATAGGTTTTCATATGATGTCCGAAAGTTGAAGTGGTGAAATCTGAATGAATCCAGCAGCTACCGGAATCCTTCAGATATATTTGTTTTTAGCCAGCGATTTCCTGTAACGTAAAAGCCACCCTAGCGCCTATTCAGCCACTAGATTGTTTTTACAGGCAGCGAGAGGGGACGTTACCCCCCTTCATCCGCCCTCCGGTGGCTTTCCAGGCTCTCCTATGCAATCGGTAAGCGGGATTAAAGATCCAGCGGCGGTGCCGGATTACCATAGATCTGTCCGTATGGGGCCTTGTGATTTCTAACAGCAGCCCTGTATGAGGTATCACACAAACTTTAGAGCAAGATCAATAATTCTAGATTTTTAAAGTGTAAGTTCCCCTTTACAGAAAGATCTGTAATGTGAACTTACACAGGACCCCTCCTCGCCCCCCCCCCAGTCCCACTGACCTGCATGGTGGGTGTCGATCTCCCGTTCTGAGCCCCGATATAGCCGCCTCACGGCTCCGGTGCCTAAAAAAACCCTTAGCTTTCTCTTTTCTTCTTCCCCGCTGAGAGGACGGGATACGCGGGTTTTGATTGGTCGGCGCCGCCCATGTGACAGCGCCAACCAATTACAATGCTCCTAAACATACCGCCTGACGGGGTACGTTTAGGAGATTAATCTTTTGGGATTTCTAAGCCCCGAAGCCGTGAGGCGACTATACCGGGGCTCAGAACGGGAGATCGACACCCACCATTCAGGTCAGTGGGACTGGGGGGGGGGGTGAGGAGGAGGTCCTGTGTAAGTTCACCTTACAGATTTTTCTGTAAAGGTGAACTTACCCTTTAAGCACTGAAGTTTGGCGCCATTCCATGAGTGTGCGCAATTTTAAAGTGTGACGTGTTAGGTACATATTTACTCTCCTTAACATCATCTTTTACATTATACAAAAAATTGGAGTAAATATTGCGCTTTGTTTTTTTCTAAATTCATTCAAGTGTATTTTGTCCCAAAAAAAATCTCAAATACCAAATACCTTGTGACATAACATATTGCAGCGATCACCATTTTATTTGCTAGAGTCTCTGCTAAGTATATATATATATATATATATATATATATATATATATATATATATACATATATATATACGGTATATATAAAATGTTTGGGGGTTCTGAGTAATTTTGTATCAAAAATATTATGATTTTTACATGTAGGGGAGGAATGCCAGAATTGGCCTGGTATGGAAGTGGTTAAATGTAAACTCTAACAAAGATTTTTATATTTGGTTCCTTTTGGTCTGTTAACTATACCATCATATTTGTTGAGCCAATGAAAAAAATACCTGTTGATCCAGCCAAAAATCTTGTAAGCTAAAAAATTCCCGTGCTACCTGCCTCTGCAGACTCTTATCAGTAAGCATTGTTCCCAGGACTAGAGTTGTTCTGGAGGAGGTAAGAGATAGCGGTGTTCTGTAGTCATGTTCACAACTGAGGACTAGTAAGCTTCAAAATATTCCTTTTTATTTTTTGTTCTTGTGATTAGATACAGTTTAACTGATCTTTTTTGGGATCTTTCTTAAAATGCCCAGTACTAGCAAATGGTTATGCTCGGTTGACCAGGACTGAAGATGGAGGGGTTGCAAATATACACAAAACGTATTGCAAATGATTTTCTAAGCTTAGGTTCACACTGAAGCATTGCAGTTTCAGTCGTTTTTTTTGTGCGATTTCAAGGGGCAGTTGCAGTGCGAATTGATGTGGTTTCAATGCGATTCTGATGCAATGTGGACACAATTTGGATACACCTGCATTTTCTGTGCTGTGCGAGGGTAGCAAAGACTGGAGGAGAAAATGTGCTTGAATTCGTAAGACAATAGGACAGATAAGCGATCTGATAGCGTTTCTATTGAAGTCTACTGTATGGACCTCAGAATCACACTGCAAAAGGGACCTCAGAAGTAATAAAGTCATATTACACTGCATAATGGCTTAGTCAGAGTTCCATTGTTTCAAAGGTAACACTATGATGGTTGCATTCATCAATTGCTATTCTGTGCTAAGCAAAGTAGAAGCACAATGCACTGATCCAAGGAATCGATTCTTCTGAGTTGGCATGTGTGAAATTTAGAGCTTTAATTTCCCTGAATATTCCGTGCAAATCAGGAGGTTGTAGGAAAATGTGGTCATTTAGGCAAAATGTATTGCAGCCAGTGAAAAAGGCTCTGAAGAAGAGGGCTTGACCCTCAAAATGTGTTAGCTGTTTTGGACGCTATGAGGTCTTCCAGTTGAGTACTGTGGCCTTGGAGGTGGTCTCATCTGTACCTATAGATATGTTCGTGTATGCCACGTATGCATGTAAATATATTATTTGTTATATATTTTTTAATAAAAGTGTATTATGGTAATGCACTAGGTCGGTGTGCCATCTTGTTGTTGTTTTCTGGTATATCAAAGGATACCCACACTCCTGAGGGGGCAGCAAGATGCTTTGCATTACACCTGCAAATCAGCTAATAGGAGAGTCCACCCAATCTCTAAGCACCAATTTTTATTAGAAGCTAGCTGGTTGATATAAAAGCTGGAGACCTACTGCCACATCCCATATAGCAAGACAAAGACACATACAGGATTCGCCCGGGACTTTGTAGGCAAGGGTCACACCAGGCAAAAAGAATAAGAGTATATATATATATATATACTGTATATATATATATATATATATATATATATATATATACGTGTAGCCCTACCCCCCGCAGGAGCTGCTGGTTTAATTTTGGTCCTTTGCTGTTACCTTACTGTTCCACCGTGTCCGTCATAGGGGTCCCATTGAAGAGTTGTTCACAGATATCAGCACCAACATCAACACATAGTCTCTTTTCCAATGGTTTTATTCACCAGTCAGTTAGAGGGATGGAGGGTTAGGGGAGATTCAGATACCTTGCTTTGCGGATCATGGGTACTTCTTTTATCCAGAGGACAAACAATTTCCGCACTGGATCTAGAAACCACCGGATAGGCCTCTCTCACTGACCTAGCAGCCGGTGTGGTGCTCGGTTTAAAAGTCTCTGCCACAGACTTGAAGAATATACATAGTCTCTGCCACAAACTTGAAGAATACACATAGTCTCTGCACAATCCTCTGCCACAGGATTGTATGATCCAGAACTTTTGCAGTCTAAGTACAGTCACACAGTACCAGTGTCTTTCAGCCAAGCCGGCCACACTGTGAGGTAGATGGGACGGGATGCGTCCTCCAACTGAGTCTCCAGGCTCTTCCTGAGATACCAGCTCTTTCGCTCGGTCCTCTCTGAGAAAAGTCCTCCCCTGGTTTCTCCAATTGCTGGGCTTTTTCCCGCAGGCAAGACAGCACAGGACCACCCCTGGACCAGTAGGCCCCAGAAACTCCTGGGCCTACTATCAGTAACGAAGCCTCGGGCCAGCAGGCCCCGAGACAGAAGAACTGTCACGGCACACCTTAGGCCAGGAGGGCCATCAGGTCAGAGAGACCCGGAAAACGGTGTCTGTCCCTTAAGTATCCTCTCCCAGAATGCACAGCGGGGGACCACTCCCACTGGGCTGCTTCTTAGTAAAGAATACTCATTACACCCAGCCTGCTGCATTTCCAAACTTGACCTGTGGTGACAGCGATACCTACAGTCAAGTGGAAAATGCGTAACACAGCTGGACTGGAACAGAAACCAGCAATTTAACACAATCACTCTGAGCCAAACTACAGCTCAGATAACTTAAATTTAAACATAGCGCCTACTCAATAGGAGCAGGGCGCTACATATATATATATATATATATATATATATATATATATATATATATAAAAGGTAGACATAAACAACAAAGTTCCAATAATAAAATACAAATTGGTAACCATACATTACAGAGCTGAAGTTAGAGGGTTGCTGTTGGTTTAGATAGTAGGACACCAAACCACAAACAATCAACTGGAAGATCCCAACATGTTTCGGAATATATCAAATTCCTCTTCAGGGGATGATCATAACAGATTGTATTTTACATATGGCTACACTTTATCAAATATACAGCATGGTCCATCTAGTGCCTCCAAATGTGCCCTACCGTGCCCTACCGCATTCCAAGGTGGAAAGGTGCACGGAGATGGCAAAAAGGGATGTCCTTATAGAAGGACAAAGAGCACCTGGTGGGGAGAGGACCAGTGATGGCGCTGCCGCAAAAGAGAAAGGCAAGAGAAAGGTGCTCACAAGGATCGCATAAATGCATGCGGCCATCCAGCTCGCATTCCCTTAGTACGTTCTGGTCCAGGTAAGACTTGGAAGTCATGGGTTACCCCTGTATGGTTACCAATTTGTATTTTTTGTGTTTCAAATATTTTATTGAATTTTATAATTATCAACAAAATTCCATTAACAGAGCATGTACAAAAATATAATAGAGATAGCTATTCCATTAACAGAACATGCACGATAGTATAGTAGAAAAAGGTGTAATCATTCACGAAAGTAACTCTTATAAATGTAAATTAAAATAGATAACACCAATTTGTATTTTTATTATTGGAATTTTCTTGTTTATGCCTACCTTTTATCTTAAAAATTTGTAATAAATTTAGTACTGTGTATGGGGCCCAGTGGCGGTGCATCTATAGTGGGTGCAGGAGCGCCGCCCCCTCTCTCTCCTTCTCCCGTCACTCACGTCAACAATACATAGGTTCATGCATTGCATGAACCTATGTATTGTCGCCGGCGCCGCTGCTGCCTACTATTCAGATGGCCGGCCCCCTGGCGAGCGCCGGCCATCTGAATAACAACGGCTGGTTGGTTTTTGGAAGTGCCTATCAGAGCCAGTGGCTCTGATAGGCTTCCCAATTACAGCCTGTGGGCTGTAATCGGCTTCCAAATAGTTAACCAGGGGGCGCACGGGCTGTGCGTTCCTTGGTTAACACTGACACGTGCCAATCAGGTTCACCGGGTCTGGTTACCGGTAACCTGATTGGCTGAAGCGACATCGAGGGCGGAAGAAGACATCGAGGACGGAAGAAGGACGGCGCTGACCCGAGGAAGGTAAGTGCAGGGCTGGGGGGAAACTGGCTGTATTTGGGGGGAAACTGGCTGTATATGGGGATAAACTGGCTGTATTTGGGGGGAAACTGGCTGCATTTGGGGGGAAACTGGCTGCATTTGGGGACAAACTGGCTGTATTTGGGGGGAAACTGGCTGTATTTGGGGACAAACTGGCTGCATTTGGGGACAAACTGGCTGCATTTGGGGACATCGAGAAGACATCGAGGACGGAAGAAGGACGGCGCTGACCCGAGGAAGGTAAGTGCAGGGCTGGGAGGAAATTGGCTGTATTTGATGGGGAAACTGTCTGTATTTGGGGGGGAAACTGGCTGCATTTGGGGACAAACTGGCTGTATTTGGGGGGAAACTGGCTGCATTTGGGGACAAACTGGCTGCATTTGGGGGGAAACTGGCTGCATTTGGGGACAAACTGGCTGTATTTGGGGACAAACTGGCTGTATTTGGGGGGAAACTGGCTGTATATGGGGATAAACTGGCTGTATTTGGGGGGAAACTGGCTGCATTTGGGGGGAAACTGGCTGCATTTGGGGACAAACTGGCTGTATTTGGGGGGAAACTGGCTGTATTTGGGGACAAACTGGCTGCATTTGGGGGGAAACTGGCTGCATTTGGGGGGAAACTGGCTGCATTTGGGGACAAACTGGCTGTATTTGGGGGGAAACTGGCTGCATTTGGGGGGAAACTGGCTGCATTTGAGGTTAAAAAAATTGGCTGCATTTGGGGAAAAACTGGCTGCATTTGAGGGGGCAAACTGGTGGCGTTTGGGCACAGTGGCTGTGTTTAATGGGCACATTGGCGACAATTGATTATTTTATTTTTTTCAGTTTGTTTGCGCCCCCCCCCCCCAAAAATTTTGAGCACTAGCCGCCACTGATGGGGCCTTAGAATGTGAGTTTAAAAACACCTTTAGGCTGGAGGAAATGGATGGTTCTAGTTATAAGATGAGCCTTTAAGGACACTCAAAGACCCTCTCCTGGTTGCATTGCCAAAACTGTTTATTGTTCGTTGTTTATGTTATTTCCTTTGTTTTGGGTTAGTAAATAAAAAGGTTGCTGTGGCCACTCAACCCCATGCCATGCAATGCATGTTCTTTAAATGGTTCTAGAAGGACCAACCTGATTAATCCTTTAGGCAAGAAATAGATTGTAAATTTTTTGCAAGCAAATTTCACCTAAACAGTTCAATGGCACTCCACTTTGTTACACTCTTGCTTATGACAAAATCAGTAGATTTGCACAGATATAACAAAACACTTTCAATGGTTTATTTAACAGAAGCGCAAAAATAAGAGGTTAGGATTTACATACACTTTATGAAGCAGCAAATCTGAAATTCAGAAAACATTCTCTCTTTGTTAATCTTCCAGGTTCATGTGTTTTAAATGACAGTGATTCAAACTATGGGGTTTGGATATACAAAAAGATTGGGTTTTATAATGACACAGCACTGTAGAAGTTATTCACCTTTAGCTTGTAAATTTAAACCTGAGTTATTGACCTCTGTAAAAAAAAATAGGCTTATTTCCAGTGAAGGATAACCTGGAAAACATGGAAATTGATTTGAGAGCAGCACCTGTTGGATATAAGTATATAGGAAAAACATTGATAGGCAATATTTGGTATTTACCTGACAAAATAGTACGGATTAAAAATGTATTCTTAGATTTAATCTGTTTTTATGAGAATAACTACATGAATTTGTATTGCTTTTAGTCTACTGTCCTCTGCACAGCAGCACATACTGGAAAGGTGGGGGGCACCACTCAGCCAACAACATTGCACAGTGAAGTCTTGGGACATGCTTATAAGAAAAGAGAGCACTGGGATGACCTCATAGTGCTGCTCGTTTATTGTCCAATCACAAACTGAGGCTCATCCTATCCAAACTTTATCTCGGGCAGTATTGAACTGCATTTAAGAAATAACAAACTTAACTCTGACTTGGTTTTTAGGGACGCAGGCTTGTAAAGCCAAGTAATATACAGTAGATTCCTGCCTTTTAAGAAAAAGCATCTATGAATTTTAATACAATGCAGAAAAACATAACTTTTACATAATTTTTTTCCCCCAAAAGTCACAGCGTTCTTTGTTAAAAAGAATAAGTTGCCAACACTGAATGCTAACAAACATCCAGGTTATTTCATCTCATTATTCCTCATATAGTAATATATCTACATACATTCCCCTCAAAAATGGGAAAGAAACATTTTTTGTGAAAGCTCTGCAATTATCCCCCAAAGTTGTCGCCACAATATTTAGTTGGAGAATCACAGCATGTTGACTCTGCGTGAGTGTGTGGGAAAATCATTCAGCACCAGCAGAATTGCTCAGTCTTGGAGAAATACAACAAAATCGCAATTAGGAAAATGTCACTGAATTTTAGATGCACGTCAACTACACAACACACAAAATAACTTTTTCCACTCTCCAGACTAAACATCTTGAGTGGAAAAGGAAAACATTTCTTACATGCAGCAATAATTTTCAGACCTGTAAAGTGTCCAGGGAAATGTGGTATTGATTAAAATTTTAGAGCTGTTTTATCTGCAACTTAAAGAGACTGAAGCCTCGTACACACGAACGAGTTTCTCGGCAAGAAACGACAAGAAAACTGCAGAGATAGCTTTCTTGCCGAGAAAATCGTTCGTGTGTATGGTTTCTCGTCAAGAAAACCGACAAGAATCTCGACGAGAAATATAGAGAACCTGGTCTCTATTTTCTCGTCGAGATTCTCGTCAGCCTGTTTCTCGACGAGAAAATTGTGTGTGTGTACACTTACCTGTCCTCCAGGAAGCCCGCGCATGCTCGAAATGACTTTGACGCATGCGCGGTAGCTTCCTAGGCATAGATAGGGTGTAGCAAGATGGCGGCGACGGCATCGAATGTGACGAGCGCACGCTCGTCGTAGCCGATGACGTCACCGTGTTCGCTCCATTCAAAGAACCGCGGGTTCTTTGAATCGAGCGTGTGTACACTCGGCCGGGACAAGTTTCTTGTCCAAGAATCTCGTCAAGAAAAACGACGTGTTTTTCTTGATGAGATTTTCGGCCGTGTGTACGAGGCTTGAGACTTTTTCCATGCAGGGCAAATGAGCATTTTTCTAAAAGCTGTGCCTTTTGTCATTAAAAAGCAGTCCTTGAACTCCAGGCAGCAGCCGAGCTGATTGCAGCAGAGGTGGTTTAACTGTGTCAGAAATTTGTGAACGCAGCCAGGAATTGCACAGGCACCAGAGTCATCTCTGATCTAGCAAATCAAATACATGGTGACGGTGGATGATCTACTAAGGTCCTCCATTCTTCTGGAGGGAGGAGTGGATGAAAACAGTGCCTTGGGTAGTACTTTCTGTGAAGAGTAATAAATACAGAGAAGAGTTACACTTATACATTACTTTGCATTCATTCAATTAACTTAAACAATATATAAAATGCTAGATCCACTGAAAGGGTAAATTCACACCAGGTGCAGTTGGACTCCATTAGGTGGCTATTCCAGTACTGTCCTACCACGGGGGGGCGAAGCCCGGGCGTTTTTTAGCCAGCAGAGCACCTAGCTACACTTACCTTAAAAATACCATGTTCCTATCTAAGGGTTTTTTTCTGAAGTTTGCACATTCCTTTTGTTTTTTTTGCTGTTGGGATTTACTTCCTGTTAGAGGGTAGGTACGTTCATTCTTCATGGGCCAAATGTATGTGTAGTCAGGTAAGGTTTTATGCTGTCCTAGCTGGGAGGGTTAGTGTTAATTGTGTGTCCTGGTTCTTTCTTGGCGGGATTTCCTGGGTCCGACCTCCTGGTCCTCTGTTGTATCAAAAGAGAACAGGGGTTTGATTCAGAGAGAGTGAGAGGGGGAGAGTACGCAAAAGATCACTGAAAGTCTACGGTTGCTGCGGTTACTTTTGCTGGAATCTGTCCTGTTGGCTTGTTAAATATGCAGAAACCGGAGTGTCAGCTAATGCACATCTGTCCCTAGGAGCCTGTTATAGCCTAAGGGAATTGCTGGGACTGGCAGTCTTCCCTGAAGATACCAATCCTGGATACTGCCATCATGGACTCAGCCAGATATCTCATCTTTCCTGTGTAGGTATGCTGGGGCAGCCACAAGCCTGGCTTAGGGATTTGTTTAGGGAAAGATTGTTGCCTTTGTTTAACTCTTATGCCAAGTTGTTCAAGTAGAGCTTTTGCTTTGCCTGGTCTGAAGTTACTCAAGGGATGTAGCAGTTGCGGCTGGTGCTCAATATTTTGGGGGGGCGGCAAACAAACTTTGCCACCTCACTCGCACATATCGCCACCACTCCCCCCCCCACCCCCGTTGCATAGGCCGGCCTCAGTAGGTACTCACACTGCTCCCCGCTCTCCGCACCGGCTCCCCACTCTCCGCACCGGCTCCCTCTCATCTGCTCCATCTCTTCCCATCCGGGCTGCCCTCCCGTTACAGGCGTTGCTTCTCCTCCCGGCCGAACAGGAAGGGACATGCTTCCTGATTGGCTAGGAGGATAATCAAGAAGACAATAGCAAATATTAATTCGCTATTGTCACACAACTGGGTGAGCTCAGGGCCCAGTGCTCTGCGCCTCCTGAGCCCACCCTTTTTTGAAGCCAGTTAGAGCCTCAGGCTCTAATCACGTTTGTAAAAAAACAACAACATTGAAATCCATGCGTCCGGCACCCTGCATGTAGATTAGGGGCCGGGTGCATGGATTAGGGGGGCGGTGCCCCCGCGCCTCTAATGGAGTGGCCGCCATGGGGGTGTAGTGTAAGTAACCAGCACACATAGTCCACAGCTTGGGTCACCCAAGCACATTGAAGTATATAGACATCAATGTAAGAGTTAATACAGCATGAGAAGGTACAAGTGATGTGTACTTTTTATTAAGACTAATTTAAGATTCTTAACCAATGGCAGAGATGGAGGGGGAGTCTTGCTCCCTGTGGATAAAGGACTCTTCTTTTCAAGAATCCAAAGCTGCCAAGTCTTAAGGGATTGGCTTTATTATCATATCATAACTCTTTGGTATTTGACATAGTAAAATGTGACTTTTTAACTTCAAATGAACTATTTTACTCAGAAGAAGTGCAGCCTTCTTGCATGTGTTTGCACAGCCCTTCTGGTGACAATCCCTGAAGGGAAAATGTCAACGCCTAAACTATCTTAATAACTGGTGGCACCCAGCAAATAGAGGCATTTCTATTTCCACAAAGAATGCAGATTTTTTTCTGTGTGGATTATACTGACTCAGCAATGATATCCAGACTGGCCATATGAGTCTCATCCCTCCCAGTAATAAGTCAAAGGATATTTCAGTGGTAGTAAATCAAATGCAACTTGACTTGCTCACTGTTCTTTCAACATTTATCTGATCATTTCATGGTAGGGAATTCCATGGCATTTGAATACTTATGGGCCTCTACAGGGAGGAATTGGGAAAGGAGAGCTTTTAAGACTCTTCAGGGAAGAACAGTGGGTGTGTGTATGACATTGGGGTCAAAGTGTGGAAAATGAGGTACAAGTCTTTAGAATGTTCATGGTTCTCCATGTTCCTGTGTGAACTAACATTCATTAAATAGATAGGAGCAAAGAAAATTGGATTTGTGATGGTGCAGAGATGACAAAGTATCAAGCAAATTATAATAAAATATTTTTATTTTGACACCAAAATAAAAACAATGGTGAAAAACGGTATAGAAAGTGATTGTTACAAACAGTACAGTTGAGTTGGACAGTTGGATGGCCTAACTCCCGACATGTTTCGCCCCTAAATCGGGCTTCTTCAAAGGGGAAGCACTGTCCAATAGGTGATGTACACCTTCTACAAGATACAGAAAAAACACACACAAATACATATACAATCCATTAATAATGATAACCAACAATGAAACATATATTATAATATTAGTGATAAAGAGGTCTATGCATGCACAATTCACTCCCCTAGGGTCAAGCCCCTTACCTCTCTATACACTCCAGCCAGCCCAGATGGCCGTGTCCCCAACGGTAGCACTGGAACCCCACCCAGGGCACATCCAAAGATCACAGAGGGCAGCAAAAAAGCCTGCAAGGGGAGAAAAAACGACCCGTAGCCTGGGTAATATCTAAAGTTGAAAATTAAAGATATGTCCAGTGAGAAGGAAATACACATGGACACACAGATCCCCATAAATCCACATATATGTGGCCCCAGAAAACACATTGTCTAAGCAATGCGTCTCCCGACAATAATGTTACCCAAAAATAGAATAAATTATTGTTGATGATGGTAACTTACACAGGCTACAGGGGTAATTGACTTGATTCCTGGGACGGCAAGGACAAACGATTCACATATGTATAAGCAGTAGTTCCCAAGCGCTGAAAAAGTAAGGGCGCTCCAGTTGCGATTGGACACCCATTTTGCTGACCGGCATGCAGGCTTTCCACTGTAACATTCATTCCTTGAAAAGCCCCTTCGGGGTGTCTTCTCTAATTTCACCACAAGAGTGCTCCACTGCTTCCTGTCTCTTTGCTCTCCTCAACTCTGGTTCAGAGTGGCGATGCGGAATGACATCATACAATGGCGCCGGCGAATGTGCGGTACAGCCTGTGTCTACTTCCGGTCCATGTGACCGGATAGGGGGTATATATAGACCAGAGATTTCAGTGCAGAGATGCTGCTGAGATGCTGCTGAGCCCCTGGGACCATACGATCACTATATGTTCACAGGGTAAATCGTTTCTCATTGTTATAGTATGCAGGTTTATTCTTCTTCTGTTCCTTTCTGCTTCATCTAAGTATGTTTGTTGTAGTACTCTCTTTTTGAGAAATCTGATTTGGAGGCATGGTTTGCCCCTGTTTAAATCCTGTATAGTGACTAAATCTATTTCTTTCTGAGTCTGCTCTCACATCTGTGTTGGAGCTTTATTAACTCTTCTCTTACCCTATATCACAAATTACTTTTTCAGCGCTTGGGAACTACTGCTTATACATATGTGAATCGTTTGTCCTTGCCGTCCCAGGAATCAAGTCAATTACCCCTGTAGCCTGTGTAAGTTACCATCATCAACAATAATTTATTTTATTTTTGGGTAACATTATTGCCGGGAGACGCATTGCTTAGGCAATGTGTTTTCTGGGGCCACATATATGTGGATTTATGGGGATCTGTGTGTCCATGTGTATTTCCTTCTCACTGGACATATCTTTAATTTTCAACTTTAGATATTACCCAGGCTACGGGTCGTTTTTTCTCCCCTTGCAGACTTTTTTGCTGCCCTCTGTGATCTTTGGATGTGCCCTGGGCGGGGTTCCGGTGCTACCGTTGGGGACGCGGATATCTGGGCTGGCTGGAGTGTATAGAGAGGTAAGGGGCTTGACCCTAGGGGGGTGAATTGTGCATGCATAGACCTCTTTATCACTAATATTATAATATATGTTTCATTGTTGGTTATCATTATTAATGAATTGTATATGTATTTGTGTGTGTTTTTTCTGTATCTTGTAGAAGGTGTACATCACCTATTGGACAGTGCTTCCCCTTTGAAGAAGCCCGATTTAGGGGCGAAACATGTCGGGAGTTAGGCCATCCAACTGTCCAACTCAACTGTACTGTTTGTAACAGTCACTTTCTATACCGTTTTTTACCATTGTTTTTATTTGGTGTCAAAATAAAAATATTTTATTATAATTTGCTTGATACTTTGTCATCTCTGCACCATCAAAAATCCAATTTTCTTTGCTCCTATCTATTTACCAATTTAGGGATTTGGTGCCATATTTCATCAGTTGGTTATCCACAACCAAAACAAACGTAACATTCATTAAAGTGTAGAAACTTGGCTGTTGAAGGGTACAGGAGCCCCCTTTTATTGTCCAATATCTGTTTCCTCCTGTCACCAGAGGACACAGCTGGACATTATTAGAACCCTGCCCCACGATGCTTGGCATAGTCTGAGGTAACCTGGAATTTCAGAAAACACACTGAGGTGTTCAGGTGTCTTCTTTTACCCAGAAACATGTTTGTACAAAAGCAAGTATTGGGTGTTTTGTTTTGTGTTTAACAACATCGTACACCAACAACTCTTGATATTGCCTACCTCTTTTATCTGACATAAGTGCTGTCCAGTATAGAATCTGCCATTGGTTAATTTGGTGCATATTACTGGCTGTCAGCCTTTACTACCTGGTGAGTCATGAACCCAGAACAATTGTGACATATGTAGGCATATGTTGTTCTAAGCAGTGAATTTGGTAATTGCAGCTCTTGTACTAATTGATTTCTTTATTTTTTGGGGCAAATAAGCTACAATCAGAACAAGCAAAGTCACTTTGTTATATTACCAATACATATGTTTCTCTTTAAAATTACATTAGTAATACATACCTGAACGTGCAAATCCAGCCAGTTTGTAAAAAAAAAAAAAAGAAAAGTGTAGACCTCTCCACAGATTGGGTGGTCGTAAGGAAGTTGAGGGGAAAACGTCACCCTCTTTATCTGTGCTTTAGTCTGATGTATGGGACACAATAAGAAGGGAAGGTTACTGTCAATTGTGTCTGCAGGACGTACCACCAAAAGTGTGATATTTTATAAATATTATTGATAGGTGGTTGTAAAAAAAATAAAAAGTATGATGATGATATGAGGTTGGTTTATAGACATGATGGGGTGTGTGTATATAAAGGATATATATTTCAGCATTGGTGGTGTATAGGAGTGAGGTTTGGATTTGCTTCTATGATGAGTTTGAGGCAAATCCAATTGGTTCAAGATTTGCTGTTCCAGGTAACTCACCAAGGAGAAAATTCTTGCATATTTGCCCAGGAGAATCTTACTTTTTAAACCATAATTCACTGCATGACAGTTAAAATAGTTGGAAGGCTTAGAAGGGCCCATAAATGTGGCCTTTGGGTAAGCCCATAACAGTCATAGGCCCCATACACGCTATTAGATTTTTTGCAGATTTTTGTCTTCAGATTTACCAAAACCATGTAGTGCAAGGGCCTGCCTGATTGCATACAAATTGAAACTCTTATGCTGCATACACACGGTCGGAATTTCCGTTAAAAAAAAGTGTGATGGGAGCTTTTGGTCGGATTTTCCAACCGTGTGTATACTCCATTCAACTTTTTCTGTCTGAATTTCCGCCAGCAAAAGATTGAGAACCGGAAAAAGTTCTTGTCGGAAATTCAGATCGTCTGTATTCGACGCGCAAAAAAACACGCATGCTCAGAATCAAGCAGAGGAGCCGAACTGCCTATTAAACTTCACTGATCTCGGCTCGTCGTACGTGTTGTACGTCACCGGGTTCTCGACGGTCGGAATTTCAGAGAACTTTTGTGTGACCGTGTGTATGCAAGCCAAGCTTGAACGGAATTCCGTCGGAAAAAACATCCAAATTTTTTCCGACGGAAATTCCGCTCGTGTGTACAGAGCATTAGGCTAATTTCAGACTGAGGCCCTTTGCAGGCGCTATAGAGTTAAAAATAGCGCCTGAAAAGCGCCCTGAAAGAGGGCTTTCACACTGGAGCGGTGCGCTGGCAGGACGCTCAAAAAAGTCCTGCTAGCCGCATCTTTGAGGCGCTGTAGGAGCAGTGTATATACCCCAGCCTGTCGTAAATTGAAGTCTAGCCTTGATATATTTTGTCCGGCTGCTGGCCAACTCTGCACTCTGTTGTGTAATCTGTGCTCTCCCAATTCTTGTAGTGAAACACCTATCCATGTACTTTTTTTCTAATACATTACAGCCAATTCTCATTCCATTAAAAATGTCCTGATGCTGGCCAGTTTTACACTTCTATTATCTGTGGGTCTTTAATTCTTAAAGAGATTTTAATAGAAAGTATCCAGCCGCATGACACTTTTTCATTAGTGAGAACATGGACAGTCACAGTGCAGCAGTCTTCTAGCCAATTTCTATCTGGCGGTCAAAGTTGGTCTATTACCGTTTGACCTATCACTGGGAGATAGAAAAGGCATATGTTGCTTCTAAAACTGCTTGGGGGAAAACTGTGTATTTTTTAAACTGAAATTAATCAAATTGAGGTGATGCTGTTATATCTAAGCCAAGCTAATCAGAAAATAAAAGATAGATTCCACAAGTTGCCCTACCAGTAGAAGCTGTCACTGAGAATGTCCATGAAAGTAGTGCTGTTCCATAATGCGCCCCCCCCCCCCCCAATTGCAGCCATATAAATAGACAGTTACCCTGTACTGAATTTTTTTACGATTTTTTGTGGGGGGAGGGGGGGCTGGTACATGCCCAGCTTCCCCTGTCGCCTTTTAGAATTAAAAGAGTTTGCTTATTAAAGCCTAGTACACACGGCCGAGAATCCAGTCAGGAAAAAAACTTTGTTTTTCCTGACGAGATTCCTGGCAAGCTTTTCTTGCCAAGCCGTGCATACAGATGGCCATTCAAAAGAACCGCTGTTCTTTTGAATGGCAAGAACGTGGTGACGGTGACACCCTACACTACCCTTGTAAGCTACCGCGCATGCGTCGAAGTCTCATCGAGCATGCGCGGGCTTACCGGAGGACAGGTAAGCTTGTAGCCGTATACACACACAGTTTTCTCGTCGGGAAACAGGCCGACGAGAATCCCGACGAGAAAATAGAGAGCAGGTTCTCTATTTTTCTCGTTGAGATTCCCGGAAGTTTTCTCGATGAGAAACCATACACACAACGGTCTCTGCAAAAAGCTCTACCAGCAGTTTTCTTAATGGTTTCTTGCCGAGAAAACCGGTCGCGTGTACGAGGCCTTAGTCCTAAAAATTACCAGAATTTTATGTTGCCCATGTCCCAGTAGAGTTTAATGGAATTGCCCTTTGAGTTTAGGTACACTGAATTTCAGGTTTGCCAATTCGTCAAACTCTTGGTGAATCAAACCTGGGCAAATTTGCCCATCACTAGGTCTATATAACTATTTACCTAAACAGGGAAATTGGCATGAAATAGACAGAGTATCCGTCTCACTGCAGTGTAGCAGTGTAGATGGGCATTCCATTATAATAATAGAGCAGAACCATAAAGAATGGTGTTTAGAGCTGCAGAGTATCACATCCAGAGCCTCTGAGAGTGATACTGACCGGGGGACTGTACCAGAGCAATATAAGGCAGAGCCACAAATAATCGTGTCCAGCGCTGCAGTGAGACTGCTGAATTGAGGTGGAGAATGTCTCAAATCCAGCTGATGGTAGCCCTGTGTATGCAGCGTGATCTCTCTACTGGCCTTCAGGGCACAGATTTCCACCAGCTCTTTTGGTGAGAGTCCTCTTGACCATTAGTGGTTACAATACTCTAATGCCTGTTCCTTAGGGATTGGCTTTCCTCAAACTCCATGGCCACCTAGATTGAGCACTCCAACTGGAGATCCAGAGCCCTGGCAGACTGTATTTAGTCCCAGTGGCCAGTGGTGTAAGCAGGAACTCTTATTACACAGGTCATAGTGTTATTCCTTACATCTGGTGATATTGCTGCTCTATCTTAACAAATAATATTATACAGGGATTTAATTCTTCCTCCAATAAGGCCCACTTTACGTTACTGGTATGTTAGCGAATTCTGGGTCAGTTGAGGGCAGGTCATCACTGGGAGCTGCAAGAGGACCCAAATTCTATCCAGTAGCTCCTGGAGAGGAGGGGTGTAGCACTACATCTGTATCTTGAAAGAGAATACAGTTTACAAGGTAGATAGGACATACTTCAACTTAAATGATTCAGGTGCAATTTATAGTCATGCATGTGCAATTAGATGGGACATGTTTAGCCAAAACTTTTACTTTGCACAGGCCTTTGGTGCCAAACCCCATAAAGAACTAGTAAGAGAAAAAACTTTTCAATATTTGCTTATCTTTGGCATTATACAGTGTGTGGACACATTAGATTCATGTTTTTTTTTGTTCGTTTTGTTTTTTACCAAATGTGTACTAATATACAGCCATGTGTTTTTGAAAAATCTGACCCATTTATGAGATGTCTGAAAGGAACTGTCTGATGCCAGTAACAACCAATCATGTTCTTTTCATATCTGAGCTTGCAATGGAATGAAAATATAGATTGTTTTGGACATCTCTTCTCAAGGGTATGCCCAAAGGCCAGTAGACTGTGTGCAACATAGCGTGATGGTTTCGTCAGACTGCACCACTTGACAACTGTTTTTATTTATTAATGTGTCTCCATGACGTGTTTGCTGTATTGACCCATAACCACAAACTACATTTAGACCTACTTAATTATTTAGGGAGAAGTGCAGTGTGTACACAGTGGTTACCTGTACCAACACATTTAGTGTAACCACAAACATTCCCTTGATACATTAATCAAATCAACTTAGGGAATACATTAGATGCACTTTAATCAATAGACCTAGATGGCAAACTGAGAGTATATAGTGGTTGACAACTGCTGAATTCCAAGTCAAAAAATAATCCTTCCAAGACTAAAATATCCTAAGAGGGCTGTTAATTTTTCTATCCTCCCAGGTCAATTGTCTTCTCCCCTAACAGGAGAAGTGAGTTGGTTACTGGCCTGTGACATCATCTTGGTCCTTCCGGCCAAATTTTTTCAACTTTCCTACCACCTCTGAAACTTTTGTTGAGGCCCATGGTTGATCAGATATCGTCAAGGAATACACGTAGAGAAATTCCTGTGAAACATTGTAAATAAAGCAGCTAAAGGATTGGTCTGACAGATACTAGATTGTGGGGCTTGCATATGGACGGGGCCTAACATGCCTGATTGGGGACTCACTCCTGGCACTCGCTAATGCCTGAGCTCACATGATATCAGCAATACGACAGCACTCCAGTTTAGAAGTGGTCATGTTCCACTTGCACAGTTAAGCATTCACGCATCATCCTAACTGTACTCTGGCTTCTACCAATAGATACGCAAATCTGAGAGGGTACTGCGGAGCCTGTACCCCATTCACCAACACATCCCAGCGTTTCACCTCACTCCCAGTGACACTATGAGACTTTGAGACTTCTTCCCGACACACACAGAGATCATCTCTTCACATGTCCCCAAGCTTCTCCACTCCCGAGGACTCTTTCTCTCTCCTCTACTCTTCTGTAACCTCCAGGCTAGCTACATAGGATACCCTGTGTCATGATACCCTTAGCAACAGCAATATAGCCTCTTCTACTCCACTCCACTTGCAGGTTAGGTCATTGTAATGCTTCTTTACACTGACTCCTCTTCATCCCTATTCTAAGCCCTGTTCTTTTGATACGCCATGCATACACCCCTTTTCAAGGAACTTCAGACGAGTCAGTTTCTTAAAACTTTTACTGGAAACTTGTGCAGGTACAGAGAAATTTAAAACAATTTCCCACAGATTCCTCCATATACAATTTTAGTTCATCCTAACTTCAGGCTGCCCCAGTTCATATATTCAAATAGAGCAAAGTCCTTTAAGTAAAGTCCACAAACCCATCTTCGGTACCCTAACTGGGTACCCACCAAGGGGTGGCCCTCCCAAAGGTTATAGGATAGTTGTGTTTGTTTGGACTTTAACTACAATACAATTCTGTTACTGCATCTGGGCTCTGAGTGTTTACTGCCACCGCACCTCTCCACAGGCACATGTAGATATTCCCAAACAGCTTGGTCATAGATTTGCTGCTGCTGCATGTCCTTAATCTCTCATAAGAGTGCCTCGTGAACATAAAAAAGTTCAGTCCATGCTGCGCTCGTACATATTTGTTCAGACACCCCTGCAACTGGGTGAAGCGCAATAATCGGGTCCCACAATCATGCCATAGGCAGGTAAGCATCCGGGGCTTTATGATAGTCACTATAATATCAGTTTTCCTCCACAGAGAGTCCAGGCTTAGCTCCCAAGCGATCAAGGGTCTGGTGGGCGGCAGGGGACTGAAGGGTCCACTAACAACAGTTGTTCTCCCAGTTACCAGATAGTGTTTTTTCCACAGAAGTGGCAGCAGTAGCTTCCTCCCCAAATTCTGGAGAGGCACTGTGTCACAGATCAGCTGTGGAGCTGATCTGTGTCTTACCTTTACTGTTGTAGGTCGGCTGGCACCTGTTGTTCCACAAGCTTGTGTTCAGCTCTGGCTGCACTCTGCAGCTGTGGGTGTCACCGGCTTCACCTGTTGCTTAATATATCCTTCCTTCCTGCTACTTCCTGTCCAGCCCCCCATGTGCCTTGGTATTTAAATTCCACTCAGACCAGTTTTTGGTTGCTTGAGCAACACTTGTTTCTGAGCACCCTTCCTGTAACCTGCTTACCTGACTTCTCGTGAACTGATCTCTTGTGTAATGAATCGGCTAGTTCTCCTGATTACGTTGTCTGCAACCCGCCCTGACCTTGGCTTGCTATACGGATTTTCCTTTGCTTCATCCATCCATCCGGGTCTGACAGTGTCTTCTGGTACTCTCCTCGCAAGCAGGGTGAACCTGGGGGTCGTGACCTGGGGTCAGCACGCAGCTAAGCCCAAACCCTCGTGAGGGGGTCCCTGGCAGAATACCGGCTGGCCCTTAGATTCCACACCCTGGGGGATCCCATGTCACCTGCTCACCTGTGGGCTCACATCAGTACCATTGTGAGACACTGGCAGGATCATCCCAACAAAGTACAGGGTCCTGTGCAGCAGGGTGGTGGAGTCAGTGGGCTCAGCATTATTTGGGACTGGAAACTCCACAGCACAGCAGAAAGTGCAGGGGATGAAAGAGACTGTCCAGGTGAGGGCCTGGGCACATTGGGAGCAGGATCGGCCCCATCTGCAGCAGGCAGTACAGATTCATAACCCATGAGCAGACTCAACTCCAGGGGAATCCTTGCTCAGCTGTCCTGACCCATCTTGGTAGGGGTCATGGGGGGCACCGCGCACATATCCTCAATGCTCAGTCTGGAAGCCAGAATCAAACACCAGTGACTTGGGTGGCCTGTCAGGTCTGATCTATGTAATCTCTTCAACAGCCAGTAACATACAGAAGAGCAGTGCACAACATGTCAAGCAGCGAGTCCAAGGGGTGAAGTTGATAGAGCATTTTTTCTTTTTTTTTACTTTTTATATTCTTTATTGTTTTCTTCAGTACAAAACATCTATTTAAAGTACATTCATCTTTATACATACAACACATTATGTCAACTTTAAGGTGCACTTTACCCATTTCCCTCCCTTCCCTCCTCTTATTTGTACCTCACACATAAATAATACCACCAATACAACGGTTTTTTACTCTCCGGGAGAATTAATCTTCTTTAAACTTCTTCATCTGTTGACTACAACCTTCTTTCTCTATTTGCTCTCTCTGTCTTTTCAGGTTAGTTTCTAGTTGCTAACCTAAACTCTTCTCCCCTCTCTTGGGCGGGCACCCCATTCTACTCAAACAGGGCTCCCACAGTGTTTTAAATTTGTTAAAATTGCCATGTCTAGTCAGAACTACTTTTTCCTTCCACACTGTCGTGTTTATTACATTAACCCATTCTGCCGATGTCGGTGCTTTCTGTGATTGCCAGTTTTGTGCTATCAATTTTCTGGCCTGACACAGGCACCTCAATACCGCTACCGTGATGCCCTTTTGCTCATGTCTCTCCTCCATACAACCCAATAGGCACACTCTGGCCTCCAGTTCCAGAGTAATCCCAAAGGTTGTATTAATGATGTCTACTACTTTAGCCCAGTATCTGTGTAGCTTCGGGCATTTCCACATCATGTGTATGAGGTCACCTGTGTCTTGACACCTAGGGCATTTGTCATCTGGTTTCCTTCCAAACATATGTAATCTCTTTGGGGTGTAATAGACTGTATGCACTAGAAATAGATGGGATACTCTCTGTGACGGGGAGAGTGACACTGATGTCCCTAACTCCAATATCCATTCCCATTGTTCGGTTGTTATAGGGCCTACATCCTCCTCCCATTTCCCTTTATTTTTTCCCACACTCTCCCCCAGTATAGAACCACCGCTAATCTGCGTATATAATTCTGAAATGAGGCCTTTAGAGATTCCTGACTTAAATAGCCGTTGGAGGTGGGGGATTTTTTGCCATCTCACCGGTTGTGCTTTGAATTGGGCTTTGAGGGCATGTCTGACCTGTAGGTACATGTAGAACAGGGAGTTTGGGATGGCATACTCTCTGCTTAGTTCTGAAAAAGGTTTCAGTGTGTTGCCTACGTATAGTTGCGCCAGTCTAGTTATGCCCAGCTTTTCCCATTCTTTTAACTTCACCATGGCTTGGATTTCTCTCAGGTATTTGTTTTCCCAGAGGGGGGAGTATTCCATTGGCCCCTTATAGACCCAAGGCTAACTTTCCTGCCTGCCATATTCTTGTAACCATCTTTAATGTTGGATTCCTAACAGGGAAGGAATCAGAATCCAGGGTTTCTATTATGGTGTTATGTGGGGCCCCCATTAACATCATTTGATTGTCGATAGAGCATCTTCAATAGTTAGGGCAGATGGCTCGAAGTGTATCTGTCTCTCAGATGTGACAGTGCATCGGACCCATGCAAGGCTCAAAATGAAAGCCGGTGTCCAGGACAGGAGGCTCCACTCCAGTCCAGATGACCCGCTTCTTCCACGACAGCATGTAGGTGTCATGAACCTGCAGTAATGATTCATGCCCTGTCTGTCTGCTTACCTCTCCGATTGTGTTCAGCTTAGAGACCGTGTGGTTCTCACCTGTGTGCTTAGGTAATATTCCCTCAGCAGGGCTTCATCCCAGCCTCTAACAGGAAACACTATTCAACCTTGTGCACTGAAAGCCAAGCCTTGCCAATTAACATTAGTGTGTTAGGCTTCTTGTGTGTGATTCTTGCCATGTGCTCTACGTCTGTTTCCGTATACCGACTTTGGCTTGTTCTCTTGACCATCCCTGTCCACTTGATACCCCGACATTTGGCTTGTTGTCTTGACTATCCCTGCCCGATTGATACCCCGACCTTTGGCGTGTTCTCCTGTCTATTCCTGTCCGCACGTTGCCCCGACCCTTGGCTTGTCCTCCTGACTAACCCTTGTTGTCCTGGACTGCTGCTCTCTCTCTATCCACCAGTAGCCAACCGTGAGCGTGAGCAGGGAGACTGGGTGCTGGCGTTCCAGTGCTCCAGGCCTAGGCACTTTTGGCCTGGTCTGAGCGAAGATGGAGTCCATCTCAGGCACCTTTAGCCTGGGGTGAGGTACTATGGTGGACGCCTGGGGCTCAGTACCTTCGACTGAGTTCCGCGAGGGTGAAGGAATCCGAGGGGGCCCTAACTCCTTGGGTGCCCGTGTCTGAGTTCGTGAGATCTGGTGTGCGGAACTTCTCTGAAGAGCCCGGCGCAGCATTGCTGGTGACAGAGAGGCCTCCGGTTTCTTCCTTGGACGGATTTTCCTTCCCCTGACAGGGGCGGTGCTAGCGAAGGTAATTCACGTTCTAACTCACATAGTCAGTGGCAGTGACTATTCGCCACTGGTGATACTACAGTGGTTAGCAGGAGAAGGGAAAGGATTGTGCCTCGATCTATTCCCCATTACTACTCAGTAGAAGAAACTGTTTGTTGTTTACCAAGAAGAATAAAACTGAGTTGGACCTATTCACTGTGTGGAACTCTGGTTACTAGGAGCAAAGGAGTCAGGGACGAAGTACTGGACTTGACTCTAGGACACCTACACAAAACCCAATCTTCTGGCCTTCACCTTTTAGCTATGGAGGACATGGGCCGTGGTGTATCTCATCCCTCCCCCCAGCACTGAGACCCCTAGACGAAGAAAGACAAGCCGAGCATGAGAAGGGGAGAGAGGGGTGAGGCCGCTACACTAATATCAATTCCACAGAGGAGGCACATTTGATGACCCCCAGAAGGAGCTTAGCCAATGGCATACACTCACTGACTATGTTCCTCTGTTGGAGGCATGTTCTATTGGAGAATTAATCTATTTTCCACTGACATCAACTTTTAGCTACACCGGGTATGATAGTTCTCCTCCAGGCACTATAGTTCTCCCCCACCCCCCGCTGGGCCCTTTTGTTCCTCCCTACCCCCAGTGGGCCTTACTCTTTTCCTCTATCCCCTACTGGGCACTATTGATCTATTGTTCCTCTGACGTCTCTGGGCACTATTATTCCCCTGGCCAAGTTCTATTGCTGAAAATTGTGAAAACTCACGCTACAGTTACAAAATAAAAAATAATAATAAAAAATATAAAATTTGATCCATTCGCAGCAGTTATACACAAAGTGCTGTTCACTTGAAAAATATATATACAGTATAATAAATGACAGTGCTTGCAAACGTATAGTATAATTAACCATAAAATACTGAGCAGATATGACTAAACAAATATAATTCTATTGAAAGTGCTTAAAGAGGAAGTAAGCCCTGTACGTTTTTTCTTTTTTTTTATATATATAGATTCTGTAAAGTATTGCAAAGCCACACACATTAAAATAGGCCAAAAACGAAGTTTGAAAATACCTTATTTCGCTTTTTTAGCATTTCGTCTCTTCCGGGTATTGGCTGTGCCATTGTTACTCCTGTTTGCTGAATCATTTGTGGACGTCATTTCCGCCCTTACTTTGTTTCCCTGTCCAAATTTTGCGCATGCACCATAGCCATCTTATACTGTCACAAGGGGGTGAACCAGGAAGGCGAGGATCAGAGTACACTATTGCAAGGCTTCCCTCTGTGCTGTCCTCAGTGGAAGTTAATGACCCGGCTTGCAGAGGATACAGAAACGGCATACATAGTGTGCCGTTAAACAATATATGGAATGCGCAAGCGTGGCTGACGTCACTCAACATTGCAGGACGATTTCTATGGCAACTGAAACAGTGAGTGAAAGTCACAGGCAGCGATCAGCTGCCTGTGCTATATAGATTACAAAAGAGCTGAAGTTATAGTGGAGGGTTTACAACCACTTTAAGTGCTAAAAATATGAATGCCAACAAAGTATATTCAGAAATGAACAAATCAAATTCATGAAGTTATATTTTGCAAAAGTGCCAATAAAAGTGCTCTTGTGCTCAAATCCTCTTGAAAAGTGCAGCGTACTCCAAACTTCCACTCTGTGGTGTGACGCACTCCCCTCCTGTGTCTCCACTCACCAGATCTAAAGGACCCCTAGCTTTGCATTCTAATGCTGCGTACACACGAAAATTCCGACAGCAAAAGTCCGATGTGAGCTTTTGGTCGGAAATTCCGACCGTGTGTATGCTCCATCGGATTTTTGCTGTCGGAATTTCCGCCAGCAAAAGATTGAGAGCAGGTTCTCTATTTTTCCGAACGGAAAAAGTTCTTGTCGGAAATTCCTTTCGTCTGTATGCAATTCCGACGCGCAAAAAACACGCATGCTCAGAATCAAGCAGAAGAGCCGAACTGCCTATTGAACTTCATTGATCTCAGCTCGTCGTACGTCTTGTACGTCACCGCGTTCTTGACGGTCGAAAGTTCAGAGAACTTTTGTGTGACTGTGTGTATGCAAGCCAAGCTTGAGCGGAATTCCGTCGGAAAAACCATCCAAGGTTTTTCCGACGGAAATTCCGATCGTGTGTACGCGGCATAAGGGTCAAATAGGCAAAGATCCAGTGGTGTTTGATGTCTGGAACCGGTCGACAAAAAGATCTTTGTACTTTGTAAGTAGAACCATTTATTGCGTAATAAATGCTTTTTTACAGTACTTTGCTATTAGTTCTTTTTCATTTCTTACAATCTAACCACCACGCTGGAGGAAATCCTTTTGTGGACCGGTTCAAGACATCAGACACCACTGGATCTTTGCCTATTTGACCCTTAGACTGTAAACCTAGGGGTCCTTTATATCTGGTGAGTGGGGACACAGGAGGGGAGTGTGTCACACCACAGAGTGAAAGTTTGGAGCACGCTGCACTTTTTAAGAGGATTTGAGCACAAGAGCACTTATATTGGGACTTTTGCAATATATAACTTCATGAATTTCATTTGTTCATTTCTGAATATACTTTGTTGGAATATTTTTTTTTAGCTCTTAAGCACTTTCAATATAATTATATTTGTTTATTCATATCTGCACATCATTTTATGATTAATTATACTGCACGTTTGCAAGCGCTGTAATTTCTTATATATACAAGTTCTATTGCTCCCTCCAACCCCTCCACTTTATTCTGACTGACAACAGGCATTTTTTCTTCCCACTTGCCACCAACACTGGTAAGGTGCCCTGAGATACTTACCGCTGCAATTGTAAGTTTAATTGCACAACATATTGTCCTGACTGCTATGCTCTGTACTGTGCATACTTAGTAATGACCCCTGTACTCTACATACTATATTGTGTATTACACAGTCCGGATCATAGTGTTTCTTTTTCTCAATAGTTGTGTGTGTATAGTTTGTAATTTTGGTAAACAAGTTCTTCTTTAAAGTGTTGCTAAACCTACAACAGTAAATTCAATCTGCATATGCAGTAAATCATGCTTGTTATACTCATTGTGGAACCTAAGGGGTTAATCTTTTGCATTTTGTAAAAAGACTGTTTGGTCCTGTATGCACAGATCCTCCCCTTCTTGCCATGTCTCAAAAACATGTCCAGATAAGACAGAGTTACTGAAGTCAGGCTGCACATGCTCAGTTTGGTATGTATTGCTAGAGAGTTTTTTGTTCTTGGGAGAGTGCATGTGATCAGCACAGGGCCAATCAGCGCTGTCCAGACAGAGGGTCAGGGGTTCTGCATCCTGATAGGACACCCAGTGCAGTAAGAAAACTCCTCCTACAAGCTTTAACCAGGCACTGATAGAAGTCACAAGATATACTGCTGATGAGAAAGGGCATTTAGTGGTTTATATTTACTAAAATGATTGCATTTCCATGTTATGTGTACTGTGGGAGACCAGATATAGTAAATGCAGGGTCCTGGAGATCCTATTGATCTTTTAGATTTATGTACATTAGAATACCACTAATAGAACATTAATAATGGATTATTTTGTGGGTATAAGGACTGCAGACTGTGAACAGTGTATACAGTATACAGGTAGACCAATGGTGGTCAACTTGAAAATTATAGAGGGCCTTAATTGCGGCCCCCGACATCTCTAGAGAGCCACACAATAGCAATTAATTTTCTTGCATTGAGATAGAGTGTGTCAAGTTAAGCAAGCCATTCAAATGGATTGGCTATAGCGCACCTCAACACCCAAAAATGTTTGCCTTGCAGCATTTACTGCAGTCTATCACAATTCACACTGAAGACGTTGGAGTACAATAACTCCAATAACTCCATTGTGACCAAATCTGCAGGCAGTGAAAGTTAACCCCCCCCCCCCCTTTCTGCGTTGGTGGTCATGGCAGTGAAAGTTACCCCATCCCTTATCCCCTCCTCCTGTATTGGTGGTCACTTCAGTGAAAGTAAACCCCCTCGGATTGGTGGTCATGGCAGTGAAAGTTTACTCCTCTACCATCCCCCCCCCTCCCCATTGGTGATCACTTACAGGCTTTCACATAGTTCTCTCTCTTCCCATCCTAGGATTTGTATTGTGGGCGAAGTTATCTTCATATTTCCATTTCAGTGTCGGGTGCTGGCATTGCTGGAATACTTTCTGTGTTCTGGAACCCGAAACCCTGTTGCCACTTTACTGCCTAACTGGTGCCCAACAGCCCGCAGGTCATACACAGAGAATCAGGGGGCTGCATTTGGGCAGCAGGGGCTTAGACTCTCTAATCAAGCTCCTAAAGCCACACCCAACATTAGTGCAATCTAACCATGCCCATTTTTTGGACAAGTAGAGCAGCCTGCTGGTATGTTTCCTCTCAAGTTTGGTGGTATGCAATGATGCTACAAACTTCAAGGCTGGGGGCACCCAGAACCTGACTACATGGCATCTTTTCATCCACCAACTACTCGAGGGAGACCAAAACAATAACTTCTCCCTGTTCAGGTCTTTGTACCATTGCATCACATCATGCTACGCTCACACCATGCTATGCTCTCCTTTTATGAGGGAATCCCACCAATCACAGGAAGAGGACACACAGAAAACTCCAAAGGGAGATTAACGGTGTTGGCTTAAATACCCCCTTTTGGATAAGTTTAGTATTTTGTAATAGTTAATTGCTATGGGATATTGCATTTTCACATCATCACAGCTCTTTGCGGAGCCTTATCTAAAGGTGTTCTGAGACATAAAACTAACAAAAATAAATATAAAGACAAATTGTTTTGACAATTATAAATAAAATCTCAGGGAATACTTGATAAAAATTAATTACTTTGGAGCAGACTAGTTACGTAAACTCCTTTACCTTGAAACTAAAGTGGCAATATTTCTATTATGTTATTAACATCATTAGAGACAAGGCAAGGAAGCTAGGATATTAAGCAACACTTGCATTGCTGATCTCTTTCTAAGCAGTCTCAAACCTCAGAAGCCTACGGTGGAATTTTCCGCTAAGACAAAACTAATTAAATCTGTCTCTGCAGAGCTGAAGCTCTATTTTGTAAGGGATATGCTTATTTTACAAGGTAATACAAGATGTTTAGCTGAATCCTTCTGGTAACCCTTGTCAGCACTTTAGATTGCAGTAAGACTTGTACTTATTATCTATAGAATATTACATTAACCATTCCCATTGGTGTATATTTTATAGAAATCATTGCAGGAGAGGTATGAAAATTAGAAATTCAAATGCAAAACACTTTTGAGAGAAAGTGATTCTTTAAAGTGGGAGTAAACTCCCATGCATGAATTTTACCTATAGGTAAGTCTATAATAATTTGTTCCACATTGACTTCAATGGGATGCAATACCGTATGCGGCCAGAGGTGGGGGGGGGGGCGGAGAGCCTCTGAAACGGCCAGAAAGGCCCGAGGACACATCGGCTGACCTCGGCAAACGTCGGAAGGGCTCGGAAACTGAGTATTTCCGTGTTTTTCCGTGTCTTTCCGAGCATTGCCGAACGGCGGCGATCGGCTGCGATCGTCGCTGTTCGACTCTGCCCAGCTCCGGCACCCCCGCACGTCAGGCCAAATGCGGTACTGTAGGCCCTATTAGGTTGAATTATGCTTGCAAACCGAGTCAGAATTTTTATTTTATTTTTAAACTTGCACGCAAATCAAAACGCTCTCAAACCAAGTTACTCTTAAACCGGGGTTCCACTGTACACATTTTTAGGGACATATAAGGCTTTTATTTGGTACACTGTTTTAATGAAAAGAAACCCTGTTTTGCTTGTTTGTAATAAACTAACAAATTAGCAAAAGTGTGTAAAAAGGTTGTTTTTTTTTTTTTAATACCATATGGTATCTGACAGTTATGGTATTAAATAAATAAGCACTGCCTTCTTTCAACTGCAGTGGCATCTGAAATGCCATCTGCAGGCTTTAATGCCCTGGAAAAATCAGAGTGGTTCTGATTGATCAACATGGTCATGCCATTGATGCTGACCAGTCAGAATCGCTCTGATCTGTCCCAGCATCCCTAGAGAGAGAAGAGCAAGAACAGCATAGTTTTCAAACCCCAGGACCATTGCACCGGGCTGCATGGATGGTGAAACCGTATTACCCACGAAGGTTAGGTTTTTCTGAAAAGGTGAGCTATCCTTTTAAGACAATATTTAGAATATATGTTCTTTATTTGCATTTAATTTTACATCATTGAGAGCCAAATCCACTAAATAAGCTCCAGGGAATATGTATGTGTAGCTCCAGCTATAAATGGGCATTTCATACACTATATTACCAAAAGTATTGGGACACCTGCCTTTACACGCACATCAACTATAATGGCATCCCAGTCTTAGTCCGAAGGATTCAATATTGAGTTGGCCCACCCTTTGCTGCTATAAAAGCTTCAACTCTTCTGGGAAGGCTGTCCACAAGGTTTAGAAGTGTGTCTTTGTGAATGTTTGACCATTCTTCCAGAAGCGCATTTGTGAGGTCAGGCACTGATGTGGACGAGAAGGCCTGGCTCGCAGTCTCCGCTCGAATTCATCCCAAAGGTGTTCTATCGGATTGAGGTCAGGACTCTGTGCAGGCCAGTTCCTCCACCCCAAACTCACTTATCCACGTCTTTAGGGACCTTGCTTTGTGCACTGGCCCAAATCATTTGGTGGAGGGGGATTATGGTGTGGGATTGTTTTTCAGGGTTTGGGCTTGGCCCCTTAGTTTTAGTGAAGGGAACTCTTAAGGCGTCAGCATACAAGACATTTTGGACAATTTTGCGCTCCCAACTATGTGGGAACAGTTTGGGGGTGGCCCCTTCCTGTTGCGACATGACTGTGCACCAGTGCACAAACAAGGTCCATAAAGAATGGGAGAAATGAGGCTGGTGTGGACACCATATGTAAACTGATAAACAGTAGAAGATAGAAATTTAAAAGGTTTTTATTACAAAAATGTGTATATAGATAATTCATGCATTTCATAGAAACAATATTAATTCTGTGACATTCAATATATCATACCATTGCGATCAATGGAGACAAAACAACTGTACATACATAATATGTGGTGCTCTACATGTTTCACGTTGTGATTTAAAAAAAAAAAAAATTTTCTTTGAATCCGCTTCTTCAGGAGCTATATTTATATATGTATATTGATATTCAGTAGATATATGGAAAGTATGTTGTCACGTGACAAGGGTGCTGGGCCAGATAAAAAGACCAGCGTGCGGATCACTTTTTCCGGGTGTGTCGTATGGGGTTAATATCCCTATCATAGACACAAAACCCCAGGAGGTGTAGGCAATCTCCTAGGAGGACACATCCAGGGACATCTCATGGATAATTGGCAAGTAGATATTGGTATATAGGGGAGTCAGGTGGATGGTGGACCCCTCTCAATTTGGGAAGGTATCTTAGAGTATTCCTAGATACGGTAGACACCGGTTGTGTGTATCAGTAGATGGATGTCATGGGAAATCTCTGTATTATATGGTGATGATAGCCATATTAATGCTTAATTACTGTTTAAAGCCAAAGTGAGTTTAAAGCAGAGTCCAAAATCTGGATACATCAGACTTCCCAGGTAGAAAGAAAGTTTGTTTGCCAGAGAGATGGGTGTGGATGTGTCCTCCAGGCTGCACACAGCTTTATATTTTTGAATCACAACGTGAAACATGTAGAGCACCACATATTATGTATGTACAGTTGTTTTGTCTCCATTGATCGCAATGGTATGATATATTGAATGTCACGGAATTAATATTGTTTCTATGAAATGCATGAATTATCTATATATACATTTTTGTAATAAAAACCTTTTACATTTCTATCTTCTACTGTTTATCAGTTCACATATGGTGCCCACACAGTCCACACCAGCCTCATTTCTCCCTTTATATAATGTTCAAATGGGAGGAAGGCACCAGTTTCTATATATTTTCTTTCCATAGCACTCTCAATATAAGGTCCAAAAAGACATGGATGAGCTTGTTTTGGGTGGAGAAATTTGACTGGTCTGACCTCAATCCAATAGAACACTTTTGGGATGAATTAGAGCAGAGACTGTGAGCCAGGTCTTTTCGTCCACATTAGTGCTGGACCTCACAAATACTCTCCTGGAAGAATGGTCAAACATTCCCATAGACACACTCCTAAACCTTGTGGACAGCCTTCCCAGAACAGTTGAATCTGTTATAGCTGCAAAGGGTTTGCCAACTCAATATTGAACCCTACGGACTAAGACTGGGATGCGATTAAAGTTTAAAGTTTATGTGCGTGTAAAGGCAGGTGTCACAATACTTTTGGTAATATAGTGTAGCTGCTTGTGTATTAAATGTAATCTAATCTGCTCGCATTGCTCTCTCTGCTTAGTGAGGCATGAGAGCTGGTGTTGAAGGCTGCAAAGTGTCAGATATTTATGGATCACCTCTTCCTAAGGAGGTGAGAGACACTGACCTATGGTGGTAGAATTATGTCAGCAGGCTACATAAGTCGCTTGTAGACATGTAGAACTCATGATAATATTAAACAGCCTGTAAGACTAATTATAAGCTTATTATAATGGTGCCATGCAGGTATTTTATTCAAGGACTCCGATAATTTTAGAAACAGCTTTTTTTTTTCTTAAGAGAAGGTTGAAGCCTGGGGTTTCAAAACATAAGCTCCCACCGTGTAATGTATTGTACTAAGCACTATCATCCACAACTTTTTCTGAGCAGCTTGCATGCACCCAAATGCCGGAAACATAGAATTAAAGCATTAAAAAAAAGAATTTTTTGTAATCTTCATTTATTTGCTTTTAAATATAAAATATGGACAAAGGTATTTAGCTAACAATGTAGATGAAAAAATGTAAAAAAATTAATTATCAAAAAATATTTAAAATACAGTATGAGCATTCATGGGAATGCTTTAGAAGCTCATTCAAGCAGCTGCTGAAGCCTGCCAACAGGCGCTCTTGTCAAATGCTGTTACATGTTACATGCAGCTACATTTGAATAACAAATGCAGCATTTGACAAGAAAGGCATGTGTTATGCCCCGTACACACGGTCTGACTTTTGACCGGCCAAAATCACATCGGAATACCGACGGAATTCCATCTGAGTAAAAGAGAACATGTTCTCTATCTAAACTCCGACGGAATTCCTCTGAATTTCCGATAGAAAAAGTCAGATGGGGCGTACACACAGTCGGAATATCCGATGAAAAAATTCTGTCTGACTTTTTCCATCGGAAATTCCGATTGTGTGTACAAGGCATTAGACTTGCTTTTCCTGCACCTCAAATGCACCTCAATAGAACATGCTGCCTCCAAAGAACTGCAGTGGCACCTCAATAGAACATGCTGCCTCCAAAGAACTGCAGTGCAACCCAAAGCAGGTCAAATGCCACCTCTAAACTGTTTTAAAGTCAATAGGATATTGCAACCGCACTTTAGGAATGCAGGAAAACAATACTCGTCAACATGACCCCATGCTTCATTTTAACAGTATACTGAGCCCTGATGAAGGGGGTTGCTTAGAACTCCCAAAACAGATTTACTTGTCTCTTTTGTATACAATATGATAAAATGGAAATATTTATAAATTCTTTATTTTTCATATAGTTCACACTACAGTTCATCACATTCTTACAATATCTTATTTTAACATCCTTAATATTACATCTAACCACATATATTGTGTTGCCTAATGAAACCTTATTAATTCAGTGTGAGTTCTCTTTTTCTACTTTCTCCCCATGCTCTATCAAAAATAGAACAAACATACAAAAGAAATAGAAAAGAAAATGGAAATATTTAGACTCTTAACTACTGGTGTACTGCTCCTTCTCTTCTAAGTCTATTAGCATAAGAGCATCTAAATCTTTCCCATTTTAATAAAAATGTTTTTTTATTAATGGTTGTGTCCCCGTAGGAATTATTTCTCTTATTTCAGGTCTCAGTGACCTGTGTCCCTGATACAGCAAGTAAGAAGAAATTCCCTCAAAGGGGATGCAGACACAAGTAAAAATCAGGCATAGGCTGTAACTTTTCCCCACTGTATCCAAAAAAAAGTTGTGACCAATCTTCCACTTTAACCCGCATTACATTTACTTTCATTATCTGCTTTATGCTTGCGTTATATGACATTCTGATTTTTTTTTCTTTCTTGCCAGTCCCCAAGTGCTATCCATTATCAAGCATCAGAACTTCTAGGTGTGAAAGCGTTTGGATGGCACTTTCCACTGGCCGCAATTCCAAGCTGTTAGTTTTTCCACTTGACCTCTCCTGCCTTTATTATTACTTACATTTTTATTAAAGATAAAGTCATATTATATAAATTGAACATTAGAAAACAAGTTATTCAGTCATTGAATACAGCCACGAAAAAATGTTGAAGAAATCTATCACTGTCTTTACTATACTAAATTGCCATTACAGCCCAGTAGCAGGCAGCACAAAAAATGTATTTTGAGGGAAATTAGATCAAGTGATGGCTGCTCAAAGGAAGCATTGCAATACAGTAAATGAGACCCATTGTTTTTGATGTTTTAGGCACAATTAAAAATAACACAAGAAACAAGTGAGAGACTGAAAGTGAAAAGACTACAATGCACTCAGGATAAATGTATAATGATGCTGGCAAAACAGCAAACACCAATTACTAAAAGCACAGGCAAGCAATAAACTATATAAAAGGCAGAGCTATATATATAAAGTCAAGGCTAGGGGCAAGATGAGGCTGGAATCAATTCAGGGTTAGGTAATACTAGGATCCACAGGAAGCCAGAGCACTAACATGGATAGTTGTTTGTTTAGGTGCCGGGTTGATGCCTACAGACATTAACCACTTAAGCCCCGGACCATTTGGTAGCTAAAGGACCAGAGGTGAATTCAGAATTTTGCACTGCGCTGTTTTAACTGTAAATTGTGCGGACATGCAATGTTGTACCCAAACGAAATTTGCGTCCTTTTCTTCCCACAAATAAAGCTTTCTTTTAATGGTATTTGATTGCCTCTGCGATTTTTATTTTTTGCGATATAAATGGAAAAAGACCGAAAATTTTGAAAAAAAATGATATTTTCTAATTTTTGTTATAAGAAAAATCGAATAAACTCAATTGTAGTCATACATTTAGGCCAAAATGTATTCAGCCACATGTCTTTAGTAAAAAAAATGTCAATAAGCGTATATTTATTGGTTTGCGCAAAAGTTATAGCGTCTACAAACTAGGGTACATTTTCTGGAATTTACACAGCTTTTAATTTATGACTGCCTATCTCATTTCTTGAGGTGCTAAAATGGCAGGGCAGTACAAACCCCCCCCCCCAAATGACCCCATTTTGGAAAGTAGACACCCCAAGGAAATTGCTGAGGGGCATCTTGAGCCCATTGAATATTTTTTTTTTGTCCCAAGTGATTGAATAATGACAAAAAAAAAAAAAAATTACAAAAAGTTGTCACTAAATGATATATTGCTCACACATGCCATGGTTATATGTGGAATTGCACCCCAAAATACATTCTGCTGCTTCTCCTGAGTATGGGGATACCACATGTGTGGGACTTTTTAGGAGCCTAGCCGCGTACGGGACCCCGGAAACCAAGCACCGCCTTCAGGATTTCTAAGGGCGCAAATTTTTGATTTCACTCCTCACTACCTATCACAGTTTTGAAGGCCATAAAGTGCCAAAATAGCACAAACCCCCCCCCCCCCAAATGAGCCCATTTTAGAAAGTAGACACCCCAAGGAAATTGCTGAGAGGCCTGTTGAGCCCATTGAATATTTTTTTTTTGTCCCAAGTGATTGAATAATGACAAAAAAAAAAAATTACAAAAAGTTGTCACTAAATGATATATTGCTCACACATGCCATGGTTATATGTGGAATTGCACCCCAAAATACATTTTGCTGCTTCTCCTGAGTACGGGGATACCACATGTGTGGGACTTTTTAGGAGCCTAGCCGCGTACGGGACCCCGAAAACCAATCACCGCCTTCAGGATTTCTAGGCACAAATTTTTGATTTGACTCCTCACTACCTATCACAGTTTCGAAGGCTATAAAATGCCAAAATAGCACAAACCCCCCCAAATGACCCCATTTTGGAAAGTAGACACCCCAAGCTGTTTGCTGAGAGGCATGGTAAGTATTTTACAGCTCTCATTTGTTTTTGAAAATGAAGAAAGAAAATTTTTTTCTTTTTTATTTTTTTTTATTTTCAAAACTTTGTGACAAAAAGCGAGATCTGCAAAATACTCACAATACCTCTCAGCAAATAGCTTGGGGTGTCTACTTTCCAAAATGGGGTCATTTGGGGGGGTTTTGTGCCATCTGGGCATTCCATGGCCTCCGAAACTGTGATAGGCAGTGAGAAGTGAAATCAAAAATTTACACCCTTAGAAAGCCTGAAGGCGGTGATTGGTTTTTGGGGTCCCGTACGCGGCTAGGCTCCCAAAAAGTCTCACACATGTGGTATCCCCATACTCAGGAGAAGCAACAGAATGTATTTTGGGGTGTAATTCCACATATGCCCATGGCATGTTTGAGCAATATATCATTTAGTGACAACTTTGTGCAAAAAAAAAAAAAAAAATTGTCTTTTTTCCGCAACTTGTGTCAACATATAAAATATTCCATGGACTCGACATGCCTCTCAGTATATAGCTTGGGGTGTCTACTTTCCAAAATGGGGTCATTTGGGGGGTTTTGAACTGTTCTGGCATTTTATACACAACATTAGGAAGCTTACATCCACTCTTCTAACCACTTGAAGACAAAGCCCTTTTTGACACTTTTTGTTTACATGAAAACATATTTTTTTTGCAAGAAAATTATGTTGAACCCCCAAACATTATATATATTTTTAAAGCAAAGGCCCTACAGAATAAAATGGTGGGTGTTGCATTTTTTTTTCTACACAGTATTTGCGCAGCGATTTTTCAAACGCATTTTTTGGGGAAAAAATACACTTTTTTTAATTTTAATGCACTAAAACACACTATATTGCCCAAATGTTTGGTGAAATAAAAAAGATGATCTTAGGCCGAGTACATAGATACCAAACACGACATGCTTTAAAATTTCGCACAAACGCGCATTGGCGACAAACTACATACATTTTTAAAAGCCTTTAAAAGCCTTTACAGGTTACCCCGTTAGATTTACAGAGGAGGTCTACTGCTAAAATTACTGCTCTCGATCTGACCTTCGCGGTGATATCTCACATGCATGGTGCAATTGCTGTTTACATATGACGCCAGACCGACGCTTGCGTTCGCCATTGGGCAAGAGCAGGGCAGGACAGGGGTGCTTTTTTTTTATTATTATTAATTTTGCTTTTTTATTTTATTTTTAAATTGTTACTTCCATTTTTTTTTTTTTATCATTTTTATTGTTATCTCAGGGAATGTAAATATCCCCTATGATAGCAATAGGTAGTGACAGGTACTCTTTTTTTGAAAAAACTGGGATCTAGACCCTAGATCTTTCCTCTGCCCTCAAAGCATCTGACCACACCAAGATCGGTGTGATAAAATGCTTTCCCAATTTCCCAATGGCGCTTTTTATATCCGGGGGGGGGGACATTCCCTCCCACTGCTTGTAAAAGCAGTCCAGAGGCTAATTAGCCACTAGGATTGCTTTTACATGAAAGCCGGCCGCTGGCTGAAAAGAATGATACCAAGATGATACCTAAACCCGCAGGCATCAATCTGGTATAACCATTCAAAGTCCAGCAACATACCAGTACGTTGCTGGTCCTTGTTGGACATGTATTGTAATCTTTTTTTTTCATGCAGCCAGTTGGCTGAACGAAAAAAGAGATTGATCGGGTGGGTATGCCCACCATTAGAATACCGCCCTTCATCCACCCACTTCTAATGATGGGCATACATGCACCATTTAATCATTTATATATGCCGAAGCATGGGGGCATCCTCCCGCAAAAAAGTTATGCCGCACACACATGGTCGGACTTTTCCACGGGCAAGCCTCCGTCGGAATTTCGACCGTATGTACGCGGCATTAGGAGCAAAATCACTCCTCCGCCCCTGCTGCCCCAATGCTTCGGCATATTTGCTTTTTTTTTTAACTGTGGTGGTGAAATCACCTCCTACAGCACTGGAGTCGCAGGGATCAGGCCTGTCTCTGCGAACGCTCCAGTTATGTGTGTTGTGTTTTGTAAGTGACAGTGATCGATCGATACTGCACTTGGGTGGCCTGGGCTGGACGGAGGGGCAAAACGCAGGTGCTAGCAGGTATCTGGGCTGATCCCGCTAACACTGTGTTTTTGGGAACCCTAAACTGCTGGGGACGCTAGTATAGATCTGATCAGATCAGATATTGATCTGTTCAGATACTATACCACTAAGGGAGGTTGTCAGGGTCACCTGTGGCCAGGTGACAGATGCACACCGTAGGGGGACAGGAGTGCACCGCGAGGTAGTGAACCCTATGGCTGGCTTCTGTGGATAGGAAACTGGGTGGTTGTGGAAAGCGGGACCAGAGGAGCACAACCGGGATCCCAACGGAAGCGAGAGCCAAGATTCCCCAGGGCGCGGAGTCTAAGACCCAGCTGGTCTTCTCCAGGGCCTCTAGTGGTGAGGATGTTACGCTGCAGGCTGGGACCAGGTCGCGGCCCCTGGAGTTTCCTAGCTCACGCCCCGTAGGATAAGGGGAAGCAGCAGCACACGATAGAGAGAACCGAATAACAAGCCGAAGGTCAGGGGCCACAAGCAGACAAGGATAACGAAGAACGAGCCGAAGGTCAAGGGTCACGAGCAGACAGGGATGGTCGGGGACAAGCCAATAACGTAACAGAGAGACAGACGTAGCACACGGCAGGCAGGAACCCAAACACACAATGCCTAACAAACACGTTGATCAGCAAAGCAGGCTTGCAGTGCACAGGTTAATATAGTGTTCAGTGATAGGGCCTGGGGTGGAGTCAGGCTGGGAGGAGATTATAAAGGAAGCCAGGTGAAGGAGGTCTGGTCTCTAGATGAACACATGAGGAGGAAGGTAAGATGGCAGACAGACATTAATGCATATCCATGACAGTACCCTCCCTCTTACGAGGCCTCCCCCTTCCCCGCCTGGGCCCAGGTTTAGAGGGAAACTTCAGATGAAACTCCTTTAACAGACGAGGTGCAAAGACCTCAGATGCAGTGATCCAAGACCTCTCCTCAGGACCAAACCCTTTCCAATGAACGAGGTACTGAAGAACGCCTTTACAGAGTCGGGAGTCCAGAATTTGACTGATCTCGTACTCCTGATTATCCTCAGAGACAGGCGCCACGGTAGGAAGAGGACGAGAGAATTTATTGAGGACTAAAGGCTTTAGAAGAGCAACATGAAAGGAGTTAGTGATTTTAAGGCTCTTAGGAATCTGGAGTTTGAAACAAACCGGATTCAGTTTAGCAGTTACCGTGTATGGACCGATGAATCGTGGAGCAAACTTCAGAGAAGGAACTCGGAGCTTGATGTTCCTGGTAGAGAGCCAGACTTTGTCCCCTGGCTGAAGAGAAGGCGGTTTACGCCTGCGGCGGTCGGCAAAGCCTTTGAATTTTTCAGCAGCTGCCCGGAGGGAATCATGAACGTGACCCCAAACGGAATTGAGAGACTCCTGAACCGAAGCCAAAGCTGGAATGTCTGGAGAACAGATCATAGGAAGAGGAAGTTGAGGGTGTTTTCCATAAACTGTGAAAAAGGGTGTCTTCTGCGAACTGGTATTCACATGATTGTTATGGGAGAATTCTGCCCACGGGAGTAGAGAGGACCAATCGTCATGGTGAGAAGACACAAAGGTGCGAAGAAAGACCTCTAACTCCTGATTAACCCTCTCAGTCTGTCCATTGGATTGGGGATGGTAAGAAGAAGAAAAATCCAAGACAATATTGAGGGATTTGCAAAAGGCTCTCCAAAAACGAGACGTGAATTGGACTCCCCTGTCGGAAACAATATGAGAAGGGACCCCATGTAGGCGGAGAATTTCTCGAATGAAAATGGGAACCAAGGCAGGGGCAGAAGGAAGACCAGGAAGAGGAACAAAATGAGCCATCTTGGAGAATCGATCGATTACCACCCAAATGACTGTATTATTCTCAGACAGTGGGAGATCGGTGATAAAATCCATGGCAATATGGGCCCAGGGTTCCTTAGGAATAGGCAAGGGCATGAGGAGACCAGCAGGAGCTTGTGTGGAGGATTTGGACTGAGCACAGACATGACAAGCTTTAACGTAGTCTTTGACGTCTGAGCGGAGATTAGGCCACCAGTAGTGACGACTGATGAGTAGGAAGGATCGGAGGAATCCAGAATGCCCTGCCACCTTGGAATCATGTCCCCAACGAAGGATCTTAGCTCTTAGCCCAGTGGGGACAAAGGTCTTACCAGGCGGAATTTTAGACTTCAGGGTGGTAGAGTGGGCAACAATGCATGAGGTGGGAATGATCGGCTCAGGTTCAGGGGCGGACTCCTCGTCCAAAGTGTCAAATGACCTAGAGAGCGCATCAGCCCGACCGTTGCAGGAACCAGGTTTGTAGGTAATCGTGAAATTAAAACGGGCAAAGAAGAGACTCCACCTGGCCTGTCTAGGATTCAGACGTTTAGCATTCTGTAGATACTGTAAATTCTTGTGATCGGTAAAGATCGTTATGGAGTGAGGGGAACCCTCCAAGAGATGACGCCACTCCTCTAACGCCAATTTAATTGCGAGAAGTTCCCGATCACCGATGGCATAATTCCTCTCTGCCTGAGAATTTTTTTTGGAGAAGAACGCACATGGTTGGCGTCTCTTCTCAAAGATTTGAAGAAGCACAGCTCCCACCCCCATTGAGGAAGCGTCCACTTCAATAAAAAATGCATTCCCAGGATTTGGTCTCCTCAAGAGGGGGCCAGAAACAAAGGCCTGTTTCAGGTTGTGAAATGCAGAGACAGCTTCGGGAGGCCAGTCTCTGGCATTCACACCCTTCTTGGTCAAAGCGATAATAGGCGCGGCAATGGAAGAGTAATTCCTTATGAACTGCCTATAATAATTAGTGAAGCCAAGAAAGCGCTGTGTGGCCTTGAGGCTAGCAGGAAGAGGCCAGTTGGTGATAGCCAAGACCTTCCCAGGGTCCATACGAAGCCCCGAACATGAGACAAAGCACCCCAAAAACAGGACCTCAGAACATTCAAAGGAACATTTCTCCAGCTTGGCATAGAGATTGTTCTCTCTAAGACGTTGAAGTACAGTGCGGACATGGTTTCTGTGGACGAGCAGATTTTCAGAAAAGATCAGAATGTCATCCAGATAGATGACAACAAACTGGTACAGCAGATCTCTGAAGATTTCATTGACAAAGTTTTGAAACACGGCTGGAGCATTACACAGACCAAAAGGCATCACCAGATATTCGTAATGCCCGTCTCTAGTGTTAAATGCAGTCTTCCATTCGTCACCCTCCCGTATTCGAATGAGATTGTACGCGCCTCTGAGATCCAACTTGGTGAAAATGGAGGCACCCTTCAACCTATCGAATAGCTCAGATATTAAGGGTAAGGGGTATCGATTTTTAATAGTAACCGCATTTAAACCCCGATAATCGATGCAGGGTCTTAAGGTACCATCCTTTTTGGCAACAAAAAAGAACCCTGCCCCTGCAGGCGATGAGGATTTCCGGATGAACCCTCTCTCCAGATTCTCTGCTACATACTCCGACATGGCCTGGGTCTCTGGGATGGACAGAGGGTAGGTACGACCCCTGGGTAGAGTTGCTCCGGGGACAAGATCAATAGCACAGTCAAAAGACCTGTGGGGAGGAAGCACCTCAGCTGATTTTTTACAGAACACATCCCGGTAATCGCTGTATGCGGCGGGAAGATCAGAAGAAACAGAAGTGGCAGCAACCGGAAGACTCTCCTTGGGGGTCACCTTGAGAAGACACGACGAGAAACATGAGGAACCCCAGGCCAGGATCTGCCCAGAGACCCAGTCCACATGTGGAGAGTGGAGCTGTAGCCAAGGGAGGCCCAATACAACTGGGGTAGAGGCCTTGGGTAGAATAAGAAAGGATATCCACTCCTGGTGGAGAATCCCTACCGACATCCTAATGGGTAGCGTCTGGAAGCGAATAGGGCCCCCTGGGAGAACAGTGCCATCAATTGCCGAGACTACCAATGGGGTAGTGAGAGGTGAAAGGGTAAGCTTCATAGAAGAAGCAGTTCTCCAATCCATGAAATTGCCGGCAGCCCCGGAATCCAGGTATGCAAGGGTTGACTGAGGAGAAGTGCCTACATGAAGGGACACCGGCAAGAGCAGGCGAGAAGGTGATGTTTCTGGGTCCAATACTCCACCTTCCAAATGTATTAGACCCGAGCGTTTCCCGGACGAAGCGAGCAGGAGTCACGAAAATGACCCTTGCCCCCACAATAGAGGCACAAGCCCAGAGTTCTGCGCCTAGCACGTTCTTCGGGGGTTAGTCTGGTCCGGCCCAGCTGCATAGGTTCTTCAGCAGGAAGAGGATGCTCCACGGAATGAAGGGAGGGGAGCTCAGACTGGCTAGGACCCAGAGAGTGCTGGCGTCTTTTTTCTAAGGACCTCTCTTGAAAACGAATGTCGATCTGGTTGCATAATGAAATTACATCGTCCAGACCGACGGGAATGGCTCTTCCCGCTAATTCGTCTTTCACTCGGTCAGAGAGGCCATGTAAAAAGGTAGCGACCAGGGCCTCATTATTCCAGCTCAATTCAGCTGTGTGGATACGGAACTGAAGAGCATATTGCCCCACTGAACTAGATTCTTGGCGAAGACGTAAGACAGCACTAGCCGCTGAAGAAGCCCGAGCCGGCTCTTCGAAGATATTACGAAAGAGCTTCAAGAATTCGGACAGACTGGAAACCACCGGATCGTTCCTCTCCCACAGGGGGGCAGCCCAGGCCAAAGCTTCACCGGAGAGGAGGGAAATGATATAGGCTACCTTAGCCCGGTCAGATAGGAAGCTTTGAGGCTGAAGCTCAAAATGAATAGTGCATTGGCTGAGAAACCCCCTGCAGGCCTTGGAGTCCCCAGAGAAACGGAACGGAGCTGGCAATCTTAGTGAGTGTGAGGCTGCGACTGGTGCGATAGGTACAGCCGCTGGTTGTACTTGGGGTTGCGGATTCGGGGTTCCCAAGGAGACCTGAAGCTGCTCGAATCGAGAAGCCAGATCCTGGAGGAATCGCATCACCTGGGTCTGATTTGATTCCTGGGTCTCAAGTCTGCGAACTATGCCCTGCAATGGATCATCCGCGGGAAGCGGGATGTCAGCCGGGTTCATGGCTGATCAAACTGTCAGGGTCACCTGTGGCCAGGTGACAGATGCACACCGTAGGGGGACAGGAGTGCACCGCGAGGTAGTGAACCCTATGGCTGGCTTCTGTGGATAGGAAACTGGGTGGTTGTGGAAAGCGGGACCAGAGGAGCACAACCGGGATCCCAACGGAAGCGAGAGCCAAGATTCCCCAGGGCGCGGAGTCTAAGACCCAGCTGGTCTTCTCCAGGGCCTCTAGTGGTGAGGATGTTACGCTGCAGGCTGGGACCAGGTCGCGGCCCCTGGAGTTTCCTAGCTCACGCCCCGTAGGATAAGGGGAAGCAGCAGCACACGATAGAGAGAACCGAATAACAAGCCGAAGGTCAGGGGCCACAAGCAGACAAGGATAACGAAGAACGAGCCGAAGGTCAAGGGTCACGAGCAGACAGGGATGGTCGGGGACAAGCCAATAACGTAACAGAGAGACAGACGTAGCACACGGCAGGCAGGAACCCAAACACACAATGCCTAACAAACACGTTGATCAGCAAAGCAGGCTTGCAGTGCACAGGTTAATATAGTGTTCAGTGATAGGGCCTGGGGTGGAGTCAGGCTGGGAGGAGATTATAAAGGAAGCCAGGTGAAGGAGGTCTGGTCTCTAGATGAACACATGAGGAGGAAGGTAAGATGGCAGACAGACATTAATGCATATCCATGACAGAGGTGTATGCTTCACGCGTGGGTGTTAGCGTTACTGGCACTAACCTGACGCTGCCTGGGGTGTGACGCAGACCCTCTCTGATGCTAAAACCTAATTGATATCACCCGCCGGGCGATCAGGGGGTTAAACCTTTATTGGGTTATATATACGGCGGGTGCCCTGACACTATAAAAAGCAAACTAACTAACCAGCGTCACCCGTAACACTTATATGATGATCACTGGTGAAAGGGTTAACTATGGGCAATTAGGGGGTTAAAACCTTTATTAGATAATATATGGGGGTACCTGACACTATAAAAACCTGCGGCGAACCTAAAAAAAATTACTGGCTACCGATCTGCATCACCGACGCTAAGACAGCGATCAGAAAAATGATCGCTTAGCGACAGTGGTGATAGGGGGTGAAAGGGTTACCTGGGGGGCGATCAAGGGGGTTAAACCTTTATTAGATCATTTATGGGGGTACCTGACGCTATAAAAACCTGCGGCGAACCTAAAAAAAATTACTGGCTACCGATCTGCATCACCGACGCTAAGACAGCGATCAGAAAAATGATCGCTTAGCAACAGTGGTGATAGGGGGTGAAAGGGTTACCTGGGGGGCGATCAAGGGGGTTAAACCTTTATTAGATAATTTATGGGGGTACATGACGCTATAAAAACCTGCGGCGAACCTAAAAAAAAAATACTGGCTACCGATCTGCATCACCGACGCTAAGACAGCGATCAGAAAAATTATCGCTTAGTGACAGTGGTGATAGGGGGTGAAAGGGTTACCTGGGGGGTGATCAAGGGGGTTAAACCTTTATTAGATAATTTATGGGGGTACCTGACGCTATAAAAACCTGCGGTGAACCTAAAAAAAATTACTGGCTACCGATCTGCATCACCGACGCTAAGACAGCGATCAGAAAAATGATCGCTTAGCGACAGTGGTGATAGGGGGTGAAAGGGTTACCTGGGGGGCGATCAAGGGGGTTAAACCTTTATTAGATAATTTATGGGGGTACCCGACGCTATAAAAACCTGCGGCGAACCTAAAAAAAATTACTGGCTACCGATCTGCATCACCGACGCTAAGACAGCGATCAGAAAAATGATCACTTAGCGACAGTGGTGATAGGGGGTGAAAGGGTTACCTGGGGGGCGATCAAGGGGGTTAAACCTTTATTAGATAATTTATGGGGGTACCCGACGCTATAAAAACCTGCGGCGAACCTAAAAAAAATTACTGGCTACCGATCTGCATCACCGACGCTAAGACAGCGATCAGAAAAATGATCGCTTAGCGACGGCGGTGCTAGGGGGTGAAAGGGTTATCTGGGGGTGATCAAGGGGTTAAACCTTTATTAGGGGGGGTTAGGGGGCTACACTGGACCTAAAACTAAATGTAGTGACACTTTTACAGTCACAAATGTCACTGATTGCAGTGATCAGTAAATAAATGGTCACTGCAATCAGTGACACTGTGACTGGGGGCTGGGGGGTGATCTGGGGGGGCGATTTATGTGCCTATGTGTGCTGGTGTTAGTGTAGTGTTTGTGCACTAACCTTGATGTCTTCTCTTGTACGGCGCTCGGTATATGTGAGCGCCGCACAAGAGATGACATCACTTCCTCCTGCTTCCTCTGCCTGTGTTTACATTACACAGCAGAGGGGGCATTCTCATTCGCCGGGAGCGATCGCGGGGGGGTGGCCGGAATCGAACGGTCGCCCCCCATCTTGGATCGCTCCCAGACGAATTCCGACTGCTCACTGTACAGAAGGGGGGTCCGATTGGACCCCCCAACTGTACAAAGGCGATCACGTACACTCTACATGATTGTGCCTGTTGGTGCCATTCTGCCGACGTATATATACAGTGAGCGGTCGTTAAGTGGTTAAATATTGGCCAGACATGCATGCACCATCTTGCCACTGAACAATGAGTATTATAAACCATCATACAAACAGGAGACAAACAAGTTTCTGCCATGGAAATAGGGCACTGCAAGGGAAAACAAAAGCAATCGGCTATCCATCCATCCAACTGATTCTTCCCTCCAGCCGGCTTGGCAATCAGGCATCCAGGAAGGTCTACAGACAATCCCTGTTCCAACTGAGGGAGGATTCTACAGTGGTTGAAAAAACCTTCAGGATCCTACAATGGGTGTAGAAACCTTTATAAGGAAGTGTTGATGGAAAGCCTTCTATAAATCAGAAGCAGGTAGTGAATAATGCGAGGCAGTTCTTGTGGTCTTCGCTGGTAGTGCATCCAGGCATATTCCGATATACCACCTCCCAGCAACCCTGTGCATCAGTGACCTAAAGATCTGTTTACTTTAATTAATGTTTCTCCAGTTTTTTTTTTCTAAACCTTCATACCAATGTATTTGTAAAAAAGGATGAATTAGGAGGATTATCTGTCTGGTTGGTATGAAGAAGCATCATTGACAAGACATTTGTTGGCTACCATGGTAGTTAAAAGGTTTACAATAGGATTTTTTTTTATATTTGGTGCTAATACTGGAATTTTAAAAGGGATGTATTTTATAGTGGTATATTTTTATTTGTATGTATGGATCTTTTAGGTTTATTTTTATATATGTTATTTATTTATTTAGGATTATTTGCATATAATTTATTTATCTTTTAGGTTTATTTTAATATATTTTATTTATCATTTAGCCTTATTTGTATATATTTATAAATCTATAAGGTTTAGGAATAAAAAAATACAACTAAAGATAAAAAGTTTTAGTTTAGTCAGAAAACTATTCAGTACTGTATTTTAATATTTGCCAACTGCAGTCAGCAGGCGTTGCAATTAATTTTGTTTTCCATCATCTTTGCCAAATCAATCTTCTACTTTGCTTTGAATAACCCAATGGTTATTCTGCTATTCAGAATATACACAGCTGAGAAGAGACAAACATCCCATTCCTTTTCAGCTCATATGTCTGTAGGAAGTTTCAATTAAACAGAGAGAGAGAGTCAGAAAGAAAGCAACTACTGGGCTTTCTTATTAGAAAACCCAGTATAGACCCCAGCTTTTTAAACGCTATTTTAATGAAGCAGCTAGTAATAAATGTTTAATTTTAAAATACATTACAAAAACACATTAAAGATCAAATTTGAACTTGTATACATTAAAAAAGTTTAAATAAAATGGACCAAAGACTATTGTAGTTTCCTGTTAAGTTTGGTTTTGTCTCCACTAGTTTTTGCTGGTCATTAAGCGATTTAGTCCAAAGGGTTGCAATGTTTTACAGATCTGAAAAGTATTGTTCTCTTAACTGAACTCTAAAGCCGTGTACACACAATAGGTTTTACCGATGAAAACAGTCCGATGGACTGTTTTCATCGGACAAACCGATCGTGTTTGGGCCCCATCGGTCTTTTGTCCATCGGTGTTTAAAAATAGAACATGTTTTAAATTTATCCGATGGTTAAAAAAACTATAGCAAATTACTATCGTCGGTGGGGAACTCCATCGGATAAAAAACCCACGCATGCTCAGAATCAAGTCGACGCATGCTCAGAAGCATTGAACTTCATTTTTCTTGGCTCATCGGAGTGTTTTACGTCACCGCGTTTGGAACGGTCGGTTTTTTGACTGATGGTGTGTAGGCAAGACTGATAGAAGTCAGCTTCATCGGTTTTCCGATGGAAAAATCCATTGGTTAAAAAACCATAAGAAATCTGATCCTGTGTACAGGGCTTAATAGAATATTCCAACACTATCGTACAGTGCTTGGTCTACATTTATACAGTATTTATCTGTCACACTTTAATAGGGGAAGACTGCCATGAAACAAGTCTTGTGTAACGCTTGGCATGGTCGAATTATCAGCAGCAGCCTGCCCTTGTGTCTAGACCATAAGAAGTTCTAATAGCTATACCAATAACAGTTCAGTAAATGGACAGCAGAATGCCAAGTATTTGTGCTGTGTTCTCCTTGATGAAATAGCATAGCAGGTGGGAGCAATTGGTGCATGACTCAGTTCTTGCATGCGTGATCTGAAATCAGAATTGAGGCATCTATCGCGAGGAGATGCTCAAATTTAAAACCTATTAGGTGTGACAAGACATGAAGGTTAATAGTGCAAATCTCAGGTAATGTTATTTTACTGAAGGAAAAATTCCCCAGACATCCAGTTGCTCACACCAGGCTAGATGACCTGGATTTAGGCTCAGTAAGAAGTTGTATTCAGGTACTTTGCTGTATACTAGTGGATCTCATTATATGAGAACAGAGCGCAAATAAAACCGTTTGAAATGGTGTCAGAATGATCTGTTAATGCAGCTGAATGCTTTAGGAGTTTCACAGTCTTAGCTTAGTATGTATGTGAAGTGATGTCTTTGGAAAGAGTGAACATACTCTGTGTCTCTGATGGATTATTACAAATAGAAGAAAATATGGCACCTGGGCCCTGGAGCAGAGACTGCAATAGTCCCTTGGTGTACTTATGCCGCGTACACACGATCGTTTTTAATGTCATTTTAAAATACAACGTTTTTCTCGACGTGATTTTTCTTGTTTCCTCTCAAGCCTGTCTTGCATACGCACGTTCATGAAAAAAAACGCTTGAGCAAAGCCCAGTGACGTACAACACGTACGACGGCACTATAAAGGGGAAGTTCCGTTCGAATGGCGCCACCCTTCATGTTAGTAAAGTTTGTTGAGCGGCGATTCGCGCTTTTCAGCCTCGTGCTTTTCAGTCCGTTACAGCGTGACGAATGTGCTATCTCCATTACGAACGCTAGTTTTACCAGAACGAGCGCTCCCGTCTCATACTTGATTCTGAGCATGCGCGTTTTCCCCTTGTAAAAGCATACACAATACCGTTTTTCACAACGTTAAAAAGAACGACAGGAAAAACGACGTGAAAAAATAGAGCAGGTTCTCATTTTTTTTAGGCCATTTTTCACGTTGTTAAAAATGCTCTGGAGCCTACACACGATCGTTTTTAATGCCCAATTTAAAAAATTGCATTTTTAACGTCGTGAAAAACGGTCGTGTGTATGCGGCATAAGAATGGGGTTTGTCCTTGTCATCCCAGTAATCAACTCCAGGTTGCCTCTTCCCCATAAAACCAATGGCCAGGTAAAGCTTTGACCTCTTCACCTCTGGCAGATTTTACCCTCTTCATTTACCCTCTTCATGACCAGATAATTTTTTGCCATTTCGCACTTCGCTACTTTAACTGACAATTGCACGGTCATGCAACACTGTATGCAAATGAAATTTATATCACTTTTTTCACACAAATAGAGCTTTCTATTGCTGGTGTTTAATCATCAATGGGTCTTTTTTTTTTTTGCTAGATAAAGAAAACAAATTCAAGATTTTGAAAAATAAATAAAAAAATTCTACTTTCTGTTATAAAACATATCCAATAAAAGCATATTTCTTCATAAATTCAGGCTAAAATGTATTCTGCCACATATCTTTGGTAAAAAAAAAAAAAAAAAAATCTCAATAAGTTTGTATTGGTTTATGTGAAAGTTATAGCGTCTACAATTCATGGTATATAAAAAATACTTGGATAGTTTCCAGAAACAGAAAACCGTATAGTCTCATACCAACCAGACAGATAATCCTCCTAATTCATCCTTTTTTACAAATTCATGGTATATATATTTGAAAATTGATCAGTGCTGATGTATTGACAGCCTATCTCATTTCTTGAGGCCCTTAAAATGCCAGGACAGTACCAATAACCCCCAAATTGCGCCTTTTTGGAATGTAGACAGTCTGAGGTATTTAGCAAGGGGTGTGGCCAGTTTTTTTAAGTTTAAATTTTTTGTCACATTTATTTGGAAATTTAAGAAATAAATATAATTGTTTTTGCAATTTTCTTACATACTGTCACCGGTGCAGTACAGCATCATCATATGACTGGTATGGCAGTGATCAGGCATACTGACTGGTGACAGTATGTTAAAAAAATAAATACAATTATTTATTACATTTTTTAAACAGTTTTTTAAAGGTTTTTTCTTTTTTAACTTTTGTTATATTTTTATTTTTACTTTTTTTTTACATACTTTTATCAGAGTAGCTTAGTGTTACCATAGTAACACTGCACTACTCTGAGGGGTATTTTTTTTTTTTTACACTTTGATTGCCATTACATTGATGATCAATGTGACAGCATTGTTTTGAACTGTCATGAATAGGTTGCATTCATAACAGCTGTGATTACTATTGTGTGCTTTGATTGGCCCACAGCTATCACATGATACAGGTGCTGTGATTGGCCCAGGTACCATGTGATAACTGTGGACCAATCACAGCATCACAATACTAAGCACTGCTGTTATGAATGAAGCACATTCATAAGAGTTGGGTCCCTGGCTACTTTGAACACAGCAGTGGTCACAGTGTTCGTGGGAGGGGTGTGCTGCGTGCCCACCAGCCAGGGACTTTCAAGTATGTGATTGTGCCTGCTTGTGCCACCTGTCCGCAGTAAAATTACTGTGGGCAGGATGGCAAGTAGTTAAAGTGTTTGTGAAGCCAATATTTTTTTTTCTCTAGTTCCCTCTGATATACAACAGTAAGCTTCCCAGTGCATGTCATTTCTAAAAATATGTGGTTTAATAGCGTACATCAGAGCGCCATTCGGTGCTCAGCTGACTGCCCACTGGTCTCCTCTCCCAATGTGATAGCTGCAAGTGGAGGTGCTGGGAAACCCCCGCTGATGTCAGCCGAGAAGTGGAGAGAAGAGGGGCGGGCAGTCAAGTGAGCGCTGAACGGCGCTCTAAAGTAAGCTATTATATTTTTAGAAATGACATGCACTGGGGAGCTTACTTCTCTATATTAGAGGTAACTATAGAAGGAAAACGCTGTTATTTTTAGTGCAGGAAGGGAGGATCCAGGAACTGATAGGCAGAGAGGGGAGAGGGGAGGAAGAGAAAAGAGCACATAGGAGGACAGGAGGGATGCGGATGACGGAGGCACGTACTCTGACCACGGTGTCAGGGCTCAGCAGCACTATTTATCGTGGTCAGTTTACAGGGGTGAGGGTATAGCCGGGCAGGATCAGCCAGGTACCACAGGTGATACAGGAGGCCAAATGACACAGCAGAAGCATTGTGCTGTATAACATGCTTTAAGGGAACAGGATCAATGTTTTTTTGGGGGGGTTAACAAGGAGAGTATAATGCATGTTCAGTGAGCATACGGCTCCTCTGTATTTTTGCTATTGTATTACAGGTCCACTATAATGTACTATATGACATTAAAGAACTAAACCCTTCAATTTAATTTAACTAAAATTGTTACTTTGAAGGCACGCAGTGAATAATAACTGTCACAGTTGCTTTTGCCCTTAACCGAGTGGTCTGCAATCTGCAGCTCTTTGCTTGCCTTTAACACTTGGGATACTATGCTTCCCCCTGACACCAACAATGGGGTATAATTCCCCCACTAATACCAATGATTGGGAACTATTCTACCCACTGACACCATCGATGGGGCACTAATCCTCCCACTAGTACCATCAATGAAGCACTGTTCCTCTCACTAATACCAGTTATGGGGCACAATTTCGTCCCACCGACACCAACGATGGGGCAAAATTCCTCCCACTGACACCAACAATGGGGAATTATTCCTCCCACTGATACCTTCAAAGGGGCACTATTCTTCTCACTGACACAAGCAATGGGACACTATTCCTCATGATACCATCAATGGAATCCTATTGCTCCTACTGATACTAATGATGGGGGCACCATTCCTCCCATTGACACAAATGATGGGGCATTATTTCTACCACTGATGCCATCAGTGGGGCACTATTCCCCCAACTAAGACCAATGATGAGACATTGTTTATTTTCACTGCCCACCCCCTCTAAAGTCTGAAGGACAGTAAACTGGACCTTTGTATAGAAAGATTGGAGACTTCCTGTTCTAACCAAACTGGCAAGCCATCAAATGACTGGTGTAATAACTGATCTCTTGTACAGCACCATGGCAACTGCAGATCAAACAGAGGCTAAAATGGAAACTTCCTTGGCTGTAATAGATGGGAGAGTTTAGTTCCACCTTTATGCCTCTAATGATAGTATTTAGTATATAACTTTCTATTTTCACATTTACATGCAGACCAAACTGTCCTGTAAAAATAACAGTTGGCACAAACCATATAATATGGCTACAGTCAGCTTTTTTTATTCATATGATTTAAACCTTTTACTGAAAAAAAAAGTTGCTGTAACTACCTTAAACATATTAGCTGGCCTTTGTGTATCACCTAAATTTTATTTAAAAACTACAATGTAAGACTACCTGGTCCACAGGGTGACAACATTTCTGTGTGATTTTACTGCAAAACAAAGTGTTATCACACCGTTTAAATAAATTAAAATATTGGATAAACAGGTAATAAAACTATGTTCACAGGGGGATTTTGGAAAAACAAAAATAACACTTCTGGCAGACTGTCATATACTTTACAAACAAAGAATTGGGGGGCACACCCTAACTATGCATCACATTAAAGATGGTGATGCTATAAGACCATACAAACAGAACAACAGATTACAGCGCACACATACAAAAATGTAATTTCAAATCCTACAAGGCTGTTTAAAGCAACAGAGCATAACAAGCAAATATGGGGATTTGGTCACACCTTATGGCCATACAGTGCTTAAGCCCACTACTGCATCAGAGGAGGGATCATTTTAGTTCTCCCAAGACGAGTGTATTTCTCCCATGGTTGAGAAGTGGGATCTTTCATTCTATGGTTAGTGTAGGACCCACTGAAAATAGGATACTTTGACGGAGTGCAAGGCAACAATCCTGGACTAAATAGTCCCTAATTTAATATCAATAGCAGTGAGTAAACTCCATCATGTACATCCACGGTAAACTTTTTATTAAAACTAAGACATTGTACCTGTATCCAGAACCATTAAAATCAGGACCTTGTACCTCTATCCAGGACTGCCAAGACCTTGTACTTGTATCCAGGACTACCAAGACCTTGTACCTGTATCCAGGACTACCAAGACCCTGTGCCAGTATCCAGGACTACCAAGACCTTGTACCTACCTGTATCCAGGACTACCAAGACCTTTTGCCTGTATCCAGAACATACCAAGACCTTGTGCCTGTATCCGGAACATACCAAGACCATGTACCTGTATCTAAAACAGCAAAGGGACACTGGTTAGCTATTACAAAGAGGGCATCGCCCTTAAAATGCATAAGCTGGGCACCTATGGATGGACATGTTTCCAGTATTGAGATGGGATTTGTTACATGCACTTGATCATGTACTTTTGTGAGTACATTGGAATTTTATTTTATTTATTTCAATAAAAAGTCTTATGGTAATGCAGTAGGCCAGTGTGCCTTCTTCTGCTTTTACTTCAGTACTGGTTTTCCCCAAACTGAATTGGGCAGCAAGGCTGATATAGTGTGTATTGTGGAGGTCATCAATGGTGGTTACCCTATCCCCATTGACAAGATTGAAGAGGAGCCTGCTCTGAGTCTACACATTTGAGTCTGATTTTCTCGAGGTCCTTCATACCTGTAGGCTAGCACTGACAACAGTGCTGGTTTTGTACCACTAATACAGTGATCATTGCTAGCTTCCAGGTCCCATGCCAACTGCTGCCCTGCTGTTTATTGAACACAGAAGGTTGCTCTTTAGACACAAGTGCCATTTAGGGAACACTTTGCATTTTTCCAATCAATACAAGGCATTCTCTTCCTGGAAGAGGTGCAAAGTTCGCTTTACATTCATTAAGAAAATGCAAAATGTTCTCTGTCTGGCACCTGTGCCAAGTGAGTGACCTCCTGTATTTACAATATAGCAGGGCAGCTGCTCGGGACAAGACCTGAAAGCTAGTGGTGATCACTCTAGTAGTGGTACCTACTACATTAATATACCGCTTCCAGTGTGATCAGTCAGATATGGCACATACTTGATAAATGATCCAAACTGGGCCAATGTAACTATACTATATAGTCCATACCTAAACTTCACCCTAAAAAACAAATCATTAATAAAACTCTACATTTCCTTTAAGAGGCCATCTAAACCTTGCCTACACTGGGTTGTCATAGTCAGATTTGCACATTGCACAGCATCCACATATTTGAGAGGCTATCCACTGTGTTTGGCAAAACATCTAGTGCATGAGCACAGAGTATGTCCACTGTTTATAGGATTAAAATCTAATCTAAAGCCACTTTTTTTTTTTTTGTACAAAGAGATTTACCCTTCCTATTTGCTATGATGAACTTTGTCACTATTCCCAGTAATGACACTCGTTCCAGTGACAGCTGTCTTATAAAGGAGTGTCCGCACACTTTCTGTTGTGTCTCCAGGACAGGAAGTGAAGGAAAATCTCTCCAGTGGGACAAAGACAACATACCTACCTCTGAGCCAGTTAGTGAATCACACCAAAGGGTACTGAGTATGCATTGCTTTTTTTAAATAAAAGGTGTAGTTTAATAAGTAGTAAAGTTATGAATTACAGCTTTTAAATGATCCACAGGCTTGTATTATATTCAATATTCCTGCACATTAATATGATCCCTGCTTCATCGTCTATTGACACCTTGTGTGTGGAAAGAAGCCAGAGGAAGATTGCATTAAGAGCTGGTAAAAAAGTTGAAAATTAAAACTTCACTAAAAAGCTTATTTAGACTAAACAATTCTGCTTATAAAAAGGTCGAATGGAAACCCCAGGTGTAACAATACTGCCATCTACTGCCATATATAAATAATACATCAGAAGTAGCTAAAGTATTTTTCCCCTAAAATGTGTTGCCAATCTCAATATAATAAGCATGGCATGTACGCTAAATTATCAGGATCCACTGCTAAAGTTTATTTTAAATATTGCTGCTCTCCTTTTAAAAATGCAAATTCATTTGCTTTACAACTTTCTGGTACACTGACATAGAACAAATATGTAGATGAGGTCTTCTCTGGCTATGTGCATGTTCTAGATCAGAAAGCTAGACAACCAGGATTCTTAGGTCTCATGCACACTGGATGTTTTTAATGCTGCTCCTAGGGGTATTTGTGTCCATGCACACATAGGCATTTAGTGGAGTTTAAACATGGCAGTTTTTAGAGGCAGAAAAAGAGACCCACTGCCAGAGTGTCCAAGAGCAGCAGAGTTTAGGAGCAGAAAAAAATGCTTGATGAGTAAAAACGTGTCTAAACAACTCTAAACACGCGTTAATGCTAGGCGCGTTTAGCGCTTAAGTGTGAATTCATATCAATGGGCAGAATAAATGATTGTCCTAGCTAATGCAATGAATTGATGCCCAAGCACTTGACACACCTAACGCGTTACACGCATTTACAAGCATTTTTTCTGCCAAAATGCTGCTGCCAGGAGAAAAAGCATCTAGGAGAGCTAGGCAAATGCCCTGTAACCTCCTTAAAAGGAGGTCGTCCTTAAAATCTTTCTCAGTACAGTTTTACTTGACACCTCTCAAATTGTAATGATCACCTGTGCACAATCCTGGCAGACCCATGCTGAGTACATGACAGTGCCTCTCTCATACAGAGAGGTTATTTATCATTGGGTCAAATGATACACGGATCCCCATAGGAACAAATGAGATTTGTCGATCCATGCATAACTTTCACCCGAGCCCTATTCAAACTGTTAACTAAATGTGCCATTCTCCATTGAGTACGCTTTACTATATAAGACCATACAAAAAGATGATATCAGGGAAGGAGGAACGGATGTGCAGAAAATCAAAAAATGCAGAAAGTCACATTTTCTGTCCCTGATAACTCCCTCATGGATCTAAGACCCAGATTATTACCCCCTGTGTGCACAAGCAATATGTCAGGGACCCAGTCAAGGCACACAAAGCACTTCATAAAGGCCATCACAGACTACAAACTACAAAAATTACATAAACACCCTCCAGGGTATTCACACCAGATAAGGACGGATATACAATCTATAACACAGAGATTCCCATCTGCCAATACATCAAACGTCCCCCTCACCTAATCACCATCTAGCCACCTCCGTTGCTGCCTTAATATGAGAAAAGTGAGATGAAAGCGTAATCAGAGACAAAACAAAACAAAACACCCCAAGACTGACAAACATTTCCATAAAACAGAAATTAACTGATAACATGAGTCAAGGCTGACCCATCTGCATGAACAAGGAGAAGTCCCCCCGTCGCCTATCGGACCAAAACAATTCCACTCTCGCCCCGCTACCCAGTTGATCTATTCTTGAACACTAAATCCAAAAACCCTTTAGAACACAGAACATTTCGGAAACTGAGATCAATCAGTACCACATGTATTGGTACTAACCAACTCACCAGGGCACCAAAAAAAGGCTAATGTGAAAGCTGCCCAGATCAACACCACTTCATTAAACGATGAACCAATAGAATGCAGCACCAGCAACAAAAAACACAACCAATCTAATGACACCGGCCCACACCCATCCAAATGCTGCCAATCCCATCTATACCACCGCATGGCCTGCCTAATCTTGGTACGATTCAGAAAAGACACTGATACCCGGTCAGTAGTGATGAGCCGAACACCCCCGGGTTCGGTTCGCACCAGAACCCGCGAACGGACCGAAAGTTCGCGCGAACATTAGAACCCTATTAAATACAATGGATGCGAACGTTCGGATTCTAAAGTGCTAATTATAACGACTATTATCCATGTTATTGTCCGAAACAGAGTTTGGGAACCCGGCTTCTGCACCAGGGGACATGTATCAATGCAAAAAGAAGTTTTAAAAACGGACGTTTTCCGGGAGCAGTCATTTTAATGATGCATAAAGTGAAAAAAAAGTCAAATATTCCTTTAAATATTGTACCTGGGGGGTGTCTAAAGTATGCCTGTGAAGTGCCACGTGTTTCCCGTGTTTAGAACTGTCCCTGCACAAAATAACATTTCTAAAGGGGAAAAAGTCATTTAAAACTGCTTGCGGCTTTAATGCAATGTCTGGTCCCGGTAATATGGATGAAAATCTTTAGGAAAAATGGCATAGCTACCCCATCAACCCCCCCCCCTACCCCAGCCCATTACCAGCCCCTTTGGGTCTTGTATGGATATTAAGGGGAACCCCGCACACAAAATAAAAAAGGACCTATATACTCTAAACAGCCGTATACAGGCGGTGCATACAAGACAGGGACTGTAGGTTTGTTCTTATGTAGAATCTGTTTATAATTTTGAACAGCTGCATTGTTTAAGTGGAGCTCCATGGCAAATTCCTTTTTTTAAGCTTTTTGTAAAACATAGGGAACGGTTATCACCCCTGTCACATTTTTTTTGCTGTCTGTGCCCCTGTTCAGAACATTTCACCTCACTTTGCGTCCCAATGACAACTGTTTTTGAAATGTGGTGTTTTTATTGAAACAAGGATTGGTGATAAAGCATCAGTAGAGAGGAGACACCTTTCTCCCATATTAATTCTTACAGGAGAGAATTTTCCTTCCAAGGGGTAGATTTCCTCTCACTTCCTGTTGTCTTCTTCCGTTTGCAAGTAGTAGTAGTTTGTAAGTTGGATGTTTGAAAGTAGGGACCTTCCGTATATACTCTGCAGAAATTGGCCCCTTAGGTGTTGGTGTTGGCACAACACTGAAAGCACTCACAGTTATTCTTGGTGGGTGCTGGAACGCCCTGCTGTCAAGTATAATATCAGGAATTGTAATAACATATAATTGTTGATCAGTGGTAGTAAAAATTGGGCTTTTGATGGTGGTGCTGGTGCCACAACACTGTAAGGCCTGACAGTTACTCTTGGTGGGCGCAGCAATGGTCCCTGCTGTGAATTATTAGATCAATAATTATAATTGCATGCCCCTGTTGAACAGGGGCTGAAAAATTGGGCCTTTGGTGGTGGTGGTGGTGGTGATGGGGGTGCTGGTGCCACAACACTGTAAGGCCTGACAGTTACTCTTGGTGGGCGCAGCAATGGTCCCTGCTGTGAATTATTAGATCAATAATTATAATTCCATGCCCCTGTTGAACAGGGGCTGAAAAATTGGGCCTTTGGTGGTGGTGGTGGTGGTGATGGTGGTGCTGGTGCCACAACACTGTAAGGCCTGACAGTTACTCTTGGTGGGCGCAGCAATGGTCCCTGCTGTGAATTATTAGATCAATAATTATAATTGCATGCCCCTGTTGAACAGGGGCTGAAAAATTGGGCCTTTGGTGGTGGTGGTGGTGGTGATGGTGGTGCTGGTGCCACAACACTGTAAGGCCTGACAGTTACTCTTGGTGGGCGCAGCAATGGTCCCTGCTGTGAATTATTAGATCAATAATTATAATTGCATGCCCCTGTTGAACAGGGGCTGAAAAATTGGGCCTTAGGCACTGGTGGCACAACACTGCAACCCCTCACAGATACTGTACTTGGAGCACAGCAATGAGGCCTGTTGCAAAGTATTGCATCAAACATTTTAATTACACGCCCCTGTTAAACAGGGGCTGAAAAATTGGGCCTTAGCCACTGGTGGCGTCACCCATAAACCAAAATGATCTTCCAAGCTATCATCGTTAATCGTATCATTGAGGAGGAGGAGGAGGATAGCCAGACAACATAACAGCACAGGCACTCAGCATCAGCATCAGTCTTGAAGGGATGTGACATTTTAAAATCAATTAGTCTGTTATATCAGCATCTGGTGTGTGGTAGCTGGTGGTGATCCAAGACTGGTTCATCTTGATGAAAGTCAGTCGATCAACCGAGTCGGTGGACAGGCGCACCCTGTGATCCGTGACAAATCCTCCAGCAGCACTGAATGTGCGTTCTGAAAGAACGCTGGATGCAGGACAGGCCAGTAGCTCAATTGCATACTGTGCAAGCTCTGGCCAGTGATCCATCCTCAAGACCCAGTAAGCCAGAGGATTTTCGGTGGGGAAGGTGTCCAAGTCTGACCTTGCCCCTAGGTATTCCTGCACCATGTATATCAGACGCTGGCGATGGTTGCTGGAACCGATCATACTTTGGGGCTGCGGACTAAAGAATTGTCTGAACGCATCGGTCAGACGGCCACCTTCCCCACCGCTCCTTCTTTGACTGCCCGAAGCCTCAGCAACTCGTTGTCCAGGACCAGGAGTTTGTAACCTCCCAGTCTCTGGGAACGCGTTGCACAGACCTTTCTGCAAGGCCTCCCGGAGTTGTCTCATCCTCTGCTCCCTCTGCGACGGTACGATAAGGTCCGCAACCTTACCCTTGTACCGTGGATCAAGGAGAGTGGCCAGCCAGTAATGGTCCCTCTCCTTGATCCGAAGAATACGAGGATCCTTCCGCAGACTTTGCAGGATCAGGGAGGCCATGCAGCGTAGGTTAGCTGAGGCATTCAGTCCTCTGGGTCACTAAGGACGACATGATCCGCAGCCACCTCCTCCCAGCCACGTACAAGTCCACTGGTTTCTTGGGACTGTAAATCATCCCTAAAAGACTGCTGCTGATGATGCTGAGTGCCAGCCTCCACCTCCATGCTGACACAATCCTCCTCCTCCTCCTCCTCCTCCTCCTCTTCCTGTGCGATGGGTGGGACAGAAGGAACACTGTCTGGGTAAAGGGGGCCTTGAGAGGCAAGGAAGTCCTCCTCTTCCTGCCTCTGTTCTGCCTCAAGTGCCCTGTCCATTATTCCACGCAGCGTGTGCTCCAACAGGTGGACAAGAGGTACAGTGTCACTGATGCATGCACTGTCACTGCTCACCATCCTCGTGGCCTCCTCAAATGGTGCCAGGACAGTGCATGCATCCCTGATCATGCCCCACTGGCGTGGTGAAAAAAACCAGAGCTCCCCTGACCCTGTCCTGGTGCCGTAGTCGCACAGGTACTCATTGATGGCCCTCTGCTGCGTGTGCAGCCGCTGCAGCATGGCCAACGTTGAGTTCCACCTGGTGGGCATGTCACATATAAGGCGGTTCTTGGGCAGGTTCAACTCCTTTTGAAGCTCAGCCAGGCGAGCACTGGCATTATAAGATCTGCGGAAATGCACACAGACTTTCCTGGCCTGCCTCAGGACATCCTGTAAGCCCGGGTACCTGCCCAAGAACCGCTGCACCACCAGGTTAAGGACGTGAGCCATACAGGGCACATGGGTCAGTTGTCCCTGTCGGAGGGCTGAGAGGAGGTTGGTGCCATTGTCGCAAACCACCATTCCTGGCTTAAGCTGGCGTGGCGTCAACCACCTCTCGGCCTGCCCCTGCAGAGCAGACAGGACCTCTGCCCCAGTGTGGCTCCTGTCCCCCAAACACACCAGCGCAAGCACGGCATGGCATCTTTTTGCCTGCGTACTTGCGTAGCCCGTTGAACGCCTACGGAGCACCGCTGGTTCCGAGGACAAACCACAGGAAGAGGCCATGGAGGAAGAAGAAGAGGAGGGGGTGGAGGAGAGAGGTGTGTCACAACCAGTAGTAGCATTTTGGAGGCGTGGCGGTGGAAAAACCTCCAACACTACTGCACCTTGTCCTGCATCCTTCCCAGCTGCCAAAAGAGTGACCCAATGGGCCGTGAAAGAAAGGTAACGTCCCTGTCCATGCCTGCTGGACCATGAGTCAGCGGTAATATGCACCTTACCGCTGACCGCCCTGTCCAGCGAGGCCAAGACATTGCCTTCCACATGCCTGTAGAGAGCCGGAATAGCCTTCCGTGCGAAAAAGTGTCGTTTGGGAACCTGCCACTGAGGAACCGCACATTGCACAAACTCACGGAAGGGGGCCGAGTCTACCAACTGAAAAGGCAGCAGTTGAAGCGCTAGCAATTTAGCCAAGCTAGCATTCAACCGCTGGGCATGTGGATGGCTGGGAGTGAACTTCTTTCGACGGTCCAGCAGCTGGGGCAGGGAAATTTGCCTGCTAGAATCGGACAATGGTGTACTGCTAGCAGAGTGCCCGCAAGTACTTGCCTGTGACACACCTAATTCTACACCTTCATTCCTCTCAGAGCAGGTTTCAGAGAGGAGTGAAGGTATAGTGGGGTTGGAGATCCCAGCTGATGCGGTGCAAGAAGAGGTCAGCTTTGTTCTTTGGTGTGGGTCTTTAAGGTAGGCTTGCCAACGAGCTGCATGGCAGGTCAACATATGTCTGATCAAGCATGTGGTGCCCAAGCGGCTGATGTTTTGGCCACGCGATATACGCTTGAGACATATGTTGCAAACAGCAGCTGTGCGATCTGATGCACTCGCCTCAAAAAAGGCCCACACCAAAGAACTTTTTGAATGACGGGCAGAGGCAGCGCCCTGCACAGGCGGAGCTCTGCGGTGTGATTCCGTCGGTGTGCTGCCCATACGCTGGCCACTCAAGGGCATCCTGCCTCGTTGGAGATGTGCCTCCTCCTCATCCTCCTCCTCTCTCCTATTAGGCACCCACGTGGAGTCAGTGACCTCATCATCCCCTCCCTCCTTATCACTGGAGCCAATCTGGCAGTATGCTGCAGCTGCTGGAACATGACTGCCAGATTGGTGTCCTTCTTGAGCATCCCCTCTCTCTGCTCTCACGCTGCTGCCTTCCTCTAGCTGGGTATCATCATCAGATCCTTCCAAACGCTGGGCATCCTCCTGGAGCATGTACCCAACACTGTGCTCAAACAGTTCGGGGGACTCCTCAGGAGGAGGGCATGGTGGGTCTAGGGAAGGATTGACTAATGAAGATAATGATACCAGAGAAGAGGACGCTTTGGCAGCTGCTTTGCCACTACCCTGAGCCTGGGTGAGAGAGGATGAGGAGGATGAGGTGGGCTTGGTTATCCACTCTACCAAGTCTTCGGCATGATGTGGCTCAACATGTCCAGCTGCCGAAAACAAGGACAAGCGTGTCCCATGGCCATGTGCTGATGACAATGCACCGCGTACACGACCAGCACTGTTGCCCCCAGACACAGAGCCTGCTTGCCCTCTTTTTTTGCCTCCTGACTGTCTGCCTCTCCTTGGTTGCCTTCCAGACATTTTAATGGATGGCCTGCAGGGAGATGGGAAAAACAGCAATAAGGGCTACCTTCAGGTGTATATTGTGCAGGAGGCTTAGCAACAATGACACTGACACTGTCCCCTGCCTATCCTTCTCTGTCCCTAAACACAAGGATTGAAAATATGGTTCAGCAAAAAAGTTTTAGAACAGAATAGCACACTGACACTTTCCCTCACTGTCCTACTCTGTCCCTCCCTACAAACAAGATTTAGCACAGAATAGCACACTGATAATTTCTATGAGTGTCCTTCTCTGTCCCTCAACTCAAGGATTGAAAATATGGAACAGCAAAATTGGTTTAGAACAGAATAGCACACTGTCAGTTTCACTCACTGTCCTACTCTGTCCCTCCCTACAAACAAGATTTAGCACAGAATAGCACACTGATAATTTCTACGAGTGTCCTTCTCTGTCCCTCAACTCAAGGATTGAAAATATGGAACAGCAAAATTGGTTTAGTACAGAATAGCACACTGTCAGTTTCACTCACTGTACCTCTCTGTCCCGCAACTCAAGGATTGAAAATATGGTTCAGCAAAATAGTTTTAGAACAGAATAGCACACTGTCAGTTTCCCTCACTGTACCTCTCTGTCCCTCAACTCAAGGATTGAAAATATGGTTCAGCAAAATAGTTTTAGAACAGAATAGCACACTGTCAGTTTCCCTCACTGTACCTCTCTGTCCCTCAACTCAAGGATTGAAAATATGGTTCAGCAAAATAGTTTTACAACACAATAGCACACTGACACTTTCCCTCACTGTACCTCTCTGTCCCTCAACTCAAGGATTGAAAATATGGTTCAGCAAAATAGTTTTAGAACAGAATAGCACACTGTCAGTTTCCCTCACTGTACCTCTCTGTCCCTCAACTCAAGGATTGAAAATATGGTTCAGCAAAATAGTTTTAGAACAGAATAGCACACTGTCAGTTTCCCTCACTGTACCTCTCTGTCCCTCAACTCAAGGATTGAAAATATGGTTCAGCAAAATAGTTTTAGAACAGAATAGCACACTGTCAGTTTCCCTCACTGTACCTCTCTGTCCCTCAACTCAAGGATTGAAAATATGGTTCAGCAAAATAGTTTTAGAACAGAATAGCACACTGTCAGTTTCACTCACTGTACCTCTCTGTCCCTCAACTCAAGGATTGAAAATATGGTTCAGCAAAATAGTTTTAGAACAGAATAGCACACTGTCAGTTTCCCTCACTGTACCTCTCTGTCCCTCAACTCAAGGATTGAAAATATGGAACAGCAAAATTGGTTTAGAACAGAATAGCACACTGTCAGTTTCACTCACTGTACCTCTCTGTCCCTCAACTCAAGGATTGAAAATATGGTTCAGCAAAATAGTTTTAGAACACAATAGCACACTGACACTTTCCCTCACTGTACCTCTCTGTCCCTCAACTCAAGGATTGAAAATATGGAACAGCAAAATTGCTTTAGAACAGAATAGCACACTGTCAGTTTCCCTCACTGTACCTCTCTGTCCCTCAACTCAAGGATTGAAAATATGGAACAGCAAAATTGCTTTAGAACAGAATAGCACACTGTCAGTTTCACTCACTGTACCTCTCTGTCCCTCAACTCAAGGATTGAAAATATGGTTCAGCAAAATAGTTTTAGAACACAATAGCACACTGACACTTTCCCTCACTGTACCTCTCTGTCCCTCAACTCAAGGATTGAAAATATGGAACAGCAAAATTGCTTTAGAACAGAATAGCACACTGTCAGTTTCACTCACTGTACCTCTCTGTCCCTCAACTCAAGGATTGAAAATATGGAACAGCAAAATAGTTTTAGAACAGAATAGCACACTGTCAGTTTCCCTCACTGTACCTCTCTGTCCCTCAACTCAAGGATTGAAAATATGGAACAGCAAAATTGGTTTAGAACAGAATAGCACACTGTCAGTTTCACTCACTGTACCTCTCTGTCCCTCAACTCAAGGATTGAAAATATGGTTCAGCAAAATAGTTTTAGAACACAATAGCACACTGACACTTTCCCTCACTGTACCTCTCTGTCCCTCAACTCAAGGATTGAAAATATGGTTCAGCAAAATAGTTTTAGAACAGAATAGCACACTGTCAGTTTCCCTCACTGTACCTCTCTGTCCCTCAACTCAAGGATTGAAAATATGGAACAGCAAAATTGCTTTAGGACAGAATAGCACACTGTCAGTTTCACTCACTGTACCTCTCTGTCCCTCAACTCAAGGATTGAAAATATGGTTCAGCAAAATAGTTTTAGAACACAATAGCACACTGACACTTTCCCTCACTGTACCTCTCTGTCCCTCAACTCAAGGATTGAAAATATGGAACAGCAAAATTGCTTTAGAACAGAATAGCACACTGTCAGTTTCACTCACTGTACCTCTCTGTCCCTCAACTCAAGGATTGAAAATATGGTTCAGCAAAATAGTTTTAGAACACAATAGCACACTGACACTTTTCCTCACTGTACCTCTCTGTCCCTCAACTCAAGGATTGAAAATATGGTTCAGCAAAATAGTTTTAGAACACAATGGGACACTGACACTTTCCCTCACTGTACCTCTCTGTCCCTCAACTTAAGGATTGAAAATATGGTTCAGCAAAATAGTTTTAGAACAGAATAGCACACTGTCAGTTTCCCTCACTGTACCTCTCTGTCCCTACAAACAAGGATTAGCACAGAATAGCACACTGTCACTGACACTCTCCCTACCTATCCTTATTTGTCCCTAAACACAAGGAATCCAGGATTATGTAAAGGAAAAAAAATGACACTGTCCCTGCCTATGCTTCTCTTTCCCTGCTCCAGAACACACTACACAAGGCCGCCGCGCTGGCGGCCTTTTATAGTGTGGGGCGTGTACTAAACCCCATCAGCAATAATTGGCCACAGGCATCCTGCCTGTGGCCAATCATTGCTCTCCTCGCTGCCGGCGCTGTGATTGGCCAAGCATGCGGGGTCACAGTGCATGCTTGGCCAATCACAGCGCCTGGATGACACTGCGATGGCGTAGTGCATTGTGGGCCGTTCGCGTCACTCGAATTTGGCGCGAACGGCCCAAATCGTTCGATCTTCGTCGAACGATCGAACAGCCGATGTTCGAGTCGAACGTATGTTCGACTCGAACACGAAGCTCATCCCTACCGGTCAGCTACATTACTCCCAATAAAATAAAGAACCAGTAGTGGTTCCACTTCCTCCCCAACCACACCAGTGTGGATGAGCCGAACACCCCCCAGTTCAGTTCACACCAGAACCTGCGAACGGACCGAAAGTTTGCGCAAACTTTCGAACCCCGTTAAAGTCTATGGGACTCGAACGTGAGAAATCAAAAGTGCGAATTTTAAAGGCTAATATGCAAGTTATTGTCCTAAAAAGGGTTTGGTGACCCGGGTCCTGCCCCAGGGGACATGTATCAATGCAAAAAAAAGTTTTAAAAACAGACGTTTTTTTCGTGGAGCAGTGATTTTAATGATGCTTAAAGTGAAAAAATTTGTAAAAAAGAGCAGGTTTTTCCTGTGGGATTTTTTAGCAGCAACGAGTGGCATGAAGCAAGATATTTTGATAAAAAAAGATTGTTTTATTCAATAGTTTGGGCTCATTAAGGCTGGGTTCACACTAGTGCGACACGACATCTGTCCTACTTTGGATCCGACTTTGCCCTGCGACATGAAGCCGACATATGTCCGACTTTCAATGAACGGGGATCCGACTTGGATCCCCGCCAATATCAGGCACTGTGTTTGGTATGAATCTTGAGGGGGAACTCCACGCCAAATTTTAAATAAAAAAAAAAAACCGGCGTGGGTTCCCCTCCAGAGGCATACCAGGCCCTTGGGTCTGGTCTGGATTTGAAGGGGCGCCCCTACGCCGAAAAAACGGCGTGGGGGTCCCCCCAAAATCCAAACCAGACCCTTATCCGAGCACACAACCTGGCAGGCCGCAGGGGAAGAGGGGGGGACGAGAGAGCGGCCCCCCCTCCCTCCTGAACCGTACCAGGCCGCATGCCCTCAACATGGGGGGTTTGGTGCTCTGGAGCAGGGGGGCGACCTGCGGCCCCCCCACCCCAGAGCACTCTGCCCCCATGTTGATGAGGACAGGGCCTCTTCCCGACAACCCTGGCCGTTGGTTGTCGGGGTCTGCGGGCGGGGGGCTTATCGGAATCCGGGAGCCCCCTTCAATAAGGGGGCCCCCGGATCCCGGCCCCCCCACCCTATGTGAATGAGTATGGGGTACATCGTACCCCTACCCATTCACCTGGTGGAAAAAAATTGCAATAAAAAAACACTACACAGGTTTTTAAAGTAATTTATTACACAGCTCCGGGGGTCTTCTTCCGACTCCGGCGCTCTTCTTCCGACTTCCGGGGGTCTTTTCCGACTTCGGGGGTCTCCGGTGTCGTCTCCGCGCTCTCCGGTTCTTTCTTCCGCCGGGCCTCCGCTAACTTCTTTTTAGCTCTTTTGCTAACAGAGGCCCGGTCTTCCCGTTGTCTCGTCCAGCTCTCCGTTGTCCTTCTGCCGGCCCCTCCACTAACTTCTTGGTAGCTCTTTCGCTAGTGGAGGGGCGCGGTCTTCCCGTCGTCGCCGTCGCCGTCTTCTTCCCTCTTCTCCTTCTCGATGTTGACGCGTCGCTTCCTCCCGCTGTAATACTGGCTCTCCGCTCCGCATTAATATAGGCTTTTTATGACGTCACAGTCACATGTTCCCATGACGTCACAGTCACATGCTCCGGGGCCATGTGCCCCAGAACATGTGACTGTGACATCATGAGAAGCCTATATTAATGCGGAGCGGAGCGGAGAGCCAGTATTACAGCGGGAGGAAGCGACGCGTCAACATCGAGGAGGAGAAGAGGGAAGAAGAAGCCGACGGCGACGACGGGAAGACCGCGCCCCTCCACTAGCGAAAGAGCTACCAAGAAGTTAGTGGAGGGGCCGGCAGAAGGACAACGGAGAGCCGGACGAGACAACGGGAAGACCGGGCCTCCGTTAGCAAAAGAGCTAAAAAGAAGTTAGCGGAGGCCCGGCGGAAGAAAGAACCGGAGAGCGCGGAGACGACACCGGAGACCCCCGAAGTCGGAAAAGACCCCCGGAAGTCGGAAGAAGAGCGCCGGAGTCGGAAGAAGACCCCCGGAGCTGTGTAATAAATTACTTTAAAAACCTGTGTAGTGTTTTTTTATTGCAATTTTTTTCCACCAGGTGAATGGGTAGGGGTACGATGTACCCCATACTCGTTCACATAGGGTGGGGGGGCCGGGATCCGGGGGCCCCCTTATTGAAGGGGGCTCCCGGATTCTGATAAGCCCCCCGCCCGCAGACCCCGACAACCAACGGCCAGGGTTGTCGGGAAGAGGCCCTGTCCTCATCAACATGGGGGCAGGGTGCTCTGGGGTGGGGGGGCCGCAGGTCGCCCCCCTGCCCCAGAGCACCAAACCCCCCATGTTGAGGGCATGCGGCCTGGTACGGTTCAGGAGGGAGGGGGGCCGCTCTCTCGTCCCCCCCTCTTCCCCTGCGGCCTGCCAGGTTGTGTGCTCGGATAAGGGTCTGGTTTGGATTTTGGGGGGACCCCCACGCCGTTTTTTCGGCGTAGGGGCGCCCCTTCAAATCCAGACCAGACCCAAGGGCCTGGTATGCCCCTGGAGGGGGAACCCATGCCGGTTTTTTATTTAAAATTTGGCCTGGAGTTCCCCCTCAAGAGCAGCAGAGCACAAGTCGCATGCCAAAGTCGGATCATGCAAGACTGCGGTCCGACTTTGATCCGACTTCAATGATAGTCAATGGTCTGAAGTCGGATCAAAGTCGGACCAAAGTAGTACAGGGAGCATTCTCAAAGTCGGACCGACATGTGTCGGACCAGTTAAGACGGCTCCCATAGGGAAACATTAATTTTCACACGTCATGCGACATGAGCTCCCAATGTCGGAGCGTTTGTCGCCCCAGTGTGAACGAGGCCTAAAAAGCAATTATTCAATTGTTTTATAAACTCCGGTAAAGATACAAGCCAAATACATGTATACAAGGGTAAACAATGTAATGCAAATAAGGTACAAAGGAAATCAAATCATACGTGTATATACATGTAACAAACAGAGGGGAAGCCCCGATGCATTTCGACCTGATTGCAGGTGTTCCTCAGGGGGGTCCTATATTCTGAAGGATATAAATGGATAAAGACATTAGTTATATAACATGTTGCAGATTATCTCCCATCAGTTCTCATTAAATCAATGGATGCAATAATTTGAAACAGCTCCTTCATAGCAGTAATATTGTCTTAATATATGAAAAAAGGGAACTGGGAGAAAGGCAAATTTATTGTATATTTATTTTATATTTACCCTCTTGGTTACATGAATAGGCCAAGAACCGGAGATTTGGAAATCCTGATTCCTCTTGATCTCTCCAAAGGCCCCCACGGGCAAGGTCCCCAAAGCAGTGCTGGGTTGGCGTCCTCCCCCCCCCCCCCCGCCCTCAAGCGGGTCCTCCCCACAGGCAGAGACTGTTTTCAGAGGGTCACACTCTAAGTGCGGAGGCAGTTGATTGCGGACTGAGGGGCAATTGGGTGAAAGGCACCTGGGTGCCTATAACAAGCACCTAGAGGCAGTACTATCCATATCGGGATGTGCAGCCCTCTCACATATGCATCAGTGTCTACTCCAAGCTAAAAAGTGAAAAAATTAAAGTGAAATATTCCTTTCAATATCGTACCTGGGGGGTTTCTATAGTATGCCTGTGAAGTGGCACATGTTTCCCGTGTTTATAACAGTCCCTGCACAAAATGACAATTCTAAAGGAATAAAAGTCATTTAAAACTGCTTGCGGCTTTAATGTAATGTCTGGTCCCGGCAATATGGATGAAAATCATTGAGAAAAACTGCATGGGTACCCCCCCTCCCCCCCTAGACCATTACCAGGCCCTTTGGGTCTTGTATGGATATTAACCACTTCAACACCGGGCTTTTTTTACCACATCAATACCGGGCCTATTCTGGCACTTCTCTCCTACATGTACAAATCATCATTCTTTTGCTAGGAAATTACTCAGAACCCCCAAACATTATATATGTTTTTTTAGCAGACACCCTAGGGAATAAAATGACGGTCATTGCAACTTTTTTCTTGCATGGTATTTGCGCAATAATTTTTCAAACGCCTTTTTTGGGGGGAAAAACATGGTTTCATGAATTAAAAAATAACAAAATAGTAAAGTTAGCCAAATTTTTGGGGAAAATATGAAAGATTATGTTACGCCGAGTAAATAGATACCTAACATGTCATGCTTTAAAATTTCGCACACTCATGGAATGGCGCCAAACTTCGGTACTTAAAAATCTCCATAGGCGACGCTTAATTTTTTTTACAGGTTACCAGGTTAGAGTTACAGAGGAGGTCTAGTGCTAGAATTGTTGCACGCGCTCTAACGCACGCGGCGATACCTCACATATGTGGTTTGAACAGCATTTACATATGTGGGCGGGACTTACGTGTGCGTTCACTTCTGATCGCGAGCTACCAGGGACAGGGGCGTTTTTTTTAAAAAAAAATTATTATTTATTTAGTTATTTTACTTATTTTATTTATTTTTTACACTTATTTTACTTTTTTTTTTTTTGATCACTTTTATTCCTATTACAAGGAATGTAAACATCCCTTGTAATAGGAATGTGTGCGACAGGTCCTCTTTATTGAGAGATGCGGGGTCAATAAGACCCCACATCTCTCCTCCAGGCTGGAAAGCATGAGATCATGATTTTTTTTTCACTGATCTCATACTTACTAGCCGCAATGGCGGCTTTGTTTACATATGAGGACCCGGGCGTGACGTCATCACATCACGCCTGGGCCTCCGACGATCATAGAGATGACTGGTGACCATCTGGTCACCAGTCATCTCTATGCTCGTCACGTGACCCACCACCGGCGCCGGACGATTCTCTCCGGGCTCTCCCGTGCCATTGGATGGCGGCGGGAGGGGGGGGATGTCCCCTCCCGCCGCCTATAAGAACGATCAAGCGGTGGAACCGCCGCTATGATCATTCTTATGGTGCGCAGAATCGCCGGCGCAAGAAAAGGATATCTGAATGATGCCTCTAGCTGCAGGCATCATTCAGATATCCCCCATCAAAGCTGAGGACGTCATATGACATCCACACAGGATGGGAGATCCCATCTGTGGACGTCATATGACTATGGGCGGTAGGGAAGTGGTTAAGGGGAACCCCACACCCAAATTAAAAAAAGGCCCTATATACTCTGAACAGCAGTATACAGGCAGTGCAAACAAGTCAGGGACTGTAGGTTTGTTCTTAAGTAGAATCTGTTTGAAACTGGTACATTTTTAAAGTGTAGCTCCAGCCAAAAAAATCTATTTTTAAGCTTTTTGGAAAACATAGGGAAGGATTATCACACCTGTAACATTTGTTTTGCTGTCTGTGCACCTGTTCAGAAGATTTCATCTCACTTTCTGTCCCAATGACAATTGGATTTTGAAAATGTGGGGTTTTCAGTGAAACAAGGAACTCTTACAGGAGAGAATTTCCCTTCCTAGGGGTAGATTTCCTCTCACTACCTGTTGTCTCCTTCTGTTTGCAAGTAGGAGTCGTTTGTAAGTTGGTTGTTTGAAAGTAGGGGCCTGCCCTATATACTCTGCAGAAATTTGGGCCTTAGGTGTTGGTGTTGCCACAACACTGTAAGCCCTCACAGTTACTCTTGGTGGGCGCAGGAACGGGCCCTGCTATGAAATATTAGATCAAGAATTGTAATTACATGCCCCTGTTGAACAGGGTCGGAAAAATTGAGCCTTTGGTGGTGGATGGTGTGGTGGTGTTGCCACAACACTGTAAGGCCTCACAGTTACTCTTGGTGGGCGCAGGAACGGGCCCTGCTGTGAAATATTCGATCAAGAATTGTAATTACATGCCCCTGTTAAACAGGGGCTGAAAAATTGGGCCTTAGGCACTGGTGCTGGTGCCACAACACTGCAACCCCTCACAGATACTCTAGTTGGAGCGCAGGAATGAGCCCTGCTGCAAAGTATTGCATCAAAAATTGTAATCCCCACAGACACAGGGGTCCCCTCCTAGTCCACCGACAGTCTCCTCAGCACTCCGTCTTCCACCTGACTCCCCTGCTAGCATGGCTCCACCATATTTAGGGGCTGACTCAGTCACCTTGCCAGGACATTCTGCCTGGGGATTGGCCAAGTTCCCAAAGTATGCAGATCAGCCCTCCTGGCCTCAGTCCACTAACTTCTAGAAGTTTCTCCAAACTTCCAGATCTGAGGGAAGGTACCAGAGACCTGCCTCTGTGAGTCATCCAGCCTGACCTGCAGTAAACTCTGACCCAGTTCAGACTCACAAACTAACTATGAGTCATAATATAAATTTCCCTGCACTAACACTAGTAGCACACAAGAGGGTGCTACACTAGTGACACATATGCACCCAGCCACCCACATGATGTAAGAGAAAATGTGATTTATCAGATCAGGCCACCTTCTTCCATTGCTCAGTGGTCCAGTTCTGATGCTCACATGTCCATTGTAGGCACTTTTGGCTGTGGACATGAGTCAGCATGGGCACCCTGACTAGTATGCAGCTATGCAGCTATGCAGCTATGCAGCCCCATACACAAAAAAAACCTCCCCCAAACTGTTGTCACAAAGGTTGGAAAGGCATGATTGTCTATGATAGGATTGTTTATGATAGGATACTCCTCTATCCATTCTCTCTGCAGCATACCCACCTTCCCTGAAAACATCTTAATGCAATATTTTGGAGGGTGCTCTCAGTGTTCAGTGTTTGCCATATAGGGAGGCGTATTCGTAAAGTGTCAACAAAATGTCGATCATGATGATTATTGATTATGATTATGATAAGCTCCTCCCTTTTCTTTTCCTTAATGTTTCTATTTTTTTCTCCTATGTTGGAAATTTTGTCACTTTACCTATGACAATTTTTTTTCACTACTAACAGTCAAAGAGGTTGTTTATTGTATGTTTTTCTTTTATGTTGTTACTTAAGCCTTGGTATGCCCAATAGGCTTTGTTTTGTACTATGCATCTAAATACTGAATAAAGGGAATTTGCAAAAAAATAAAATACTCTTAGGTGAACATTACAAAATAATATTTTTAAAATGTGTTTATAGTGTAAAAAGCTGGCTTTTACCCTTTTAAACACAAATATTCTTCATAGACTGTCTTTTATGCAGCACGGATTATAAGAACATCAGAAAAGTCTGCCGTCCATTTTCAAATAAGATACCTGTGTGTTTTCTAACCCCATTGAGACAACATTCACAAACACTCCGTCTCCCAAGTGCATTCTGCAGCATAACAGAGATCAAGGCTGAGGATCTATTATGCCCCGTACACACGATCGTTTTTAATGTCATTTTTTAAACCGACGTTTTTCTCCTCGTTTTTTTTCATGTTTCCTCTCAAGCCTGCCTTGCGTACACACTATCATTAAAAAAAACGATCAAGCAAAGCGCAGTGACGTTCAACACGTACGACGGCACTATAAAGGGGAAGTTCCGTTCGAATGGCGCCACCCTTCATGTTAGTAAAGTTTGTTGAGCGACGATTCGCGCTTTTCAGTCCGTTACTGTGTAATGAATGTGCTATCTCCATTACGAACGCTAGTTTTACCAGAACGAGCGCTCCCGTCTCATACTTGATTCTGAGCATGCGCGTTTTTTTTCACGTCGTGAAAGCATACACACTATCGTTTTTCACGTCGTTAAAAAAAACGACATGAAAAACGACGTGAAAAAAGAGAGCATGTCCGGAATTTTTAATGGCCGTTTTTCACGTCGTTAAAAATGCTCTGGAGCCTACACACGATCATTTTTAATGGCCATTTTTTAAAATGGCATTTTTAAGGGCATGAAAAACGATCGTGTGTATGGGGCATAAGTGTTAACAAGTGCTTCAGCTGTCAGGCCCATAGTGCCTTATACCCTTGCTGTAAGACTTTAAGATTTCACATACAAAATTACCACATAAGGTCCAAAAGACTGATGCAATATTTTCGCCTGATATGCCATCCAATGCTGAAATAAAAACACTACCCATTACCATCTCCTGTCTAGTTGATGTTACATTGTCTTCTTATTTTTACTGAAAGCTTACAGACAACTCTGTTCTGCAATGTAGGAGTTACTGTACCAAGAGCGACTGCCAAAGATCGTTATGTCCTGTGTACCTGCAAGGCTGGTTTTCTTGCTGGGATAAACTCAGAGAAGCATGAAGGTTACATGCTGACCTAAATTGTACATGCAAGCAACACAAACCTTAGGCAGATCATGACACAAAGCACTGCATTCTATTGTCTGAAAAAATTATCCCGTTCAGACAGCAGATAGGATGTATTGTTCCATATCAGAATTATGGATGTTATGCAAGAAATGCAGAAAACAGTAAGTCTGGAGGAAAATACATTTTTCAAATCAATTGTTTCACTTATGTTACTTGTCATATTATACACCTTCTCTGAGCAGTCATACCAATTTATTAGTCAGGCAGCTATGGGTCCTGCCATTTTGTATATGGTACAATAATATAAAATAAAATGAAATAAGCTGTCTCTCTTCATATACAGGTTGATTGTAGCTCTTGCCAACTTGACCTCAGCCACTCAAAAGGACACAAAGATGTATAAACCCACTTAAGCTGGGAGATACATGGAAGTTTGGATAAACAGAAGTAGAGTGCCAAAGCTCAGATCAGCTCATAGGTCCATATATCTTTATTCTTAACAGTGTAGTAACAACCAGTAAAAAAACAGTAAAGAATTAATAAGACAGTGCTAAAACCACTAATGCATCAAAAATAATAATAAAAAAAGGGAAACAAAATATGTACTATGAAATAGATAAAGAATTTATCCTCATAAGGTGACCTATTGCTAAGCACATATTGTTTGTTATTTTTTATTACTTTTGATGCATTATTGGTTTTAGCGCTCTCTTATTAATTCTTTACTTATTATGGGTGTCTCATCCTAGAAATAGTAGCTATGCCTATTTGTGAGAATATTATCTGTGCGCACTTCAATTTTAAAGTAGAACTATAGGCAACACTTTTTTTTTTTTTTGGATAGAGAAAGGGAGGGTTATAACCTCTGTAAGGTTTATTTTTGACATCTTTGTCTTACTGGTGAGATTTACCGGTGCCATAGCCAAACAGGATGTGAGAGGAAATCCCTGTAAATTAAGTAAATTTCTTGGGGACCCCAGATCAGTTTAGATTTAGTATAAAAACAGTCTCCAATGTGTTTCAGGGGAAAAAAAGTCCCCCTTCATCAGGGCTTGAGCTATGTTGCTGGAGTTCCTTTGAAAATGTCACGTGTGACGAAACATGTCAGGGCGGAGTTACGCACTGACGCCACCGCATCCTACGTGACCCCGGAAGCACGGGCGTTCGTAATATTTTATTGCCGGCTTTTTAAACTTTGTTGTTTTTGTATATTGAGTTTTGTGATCCACAAATTTTTATGAATAAACCGAATAAGTGTTTTAAGGATAACACACTATCTGGAGCATTCCTTTTTTCCCCTTATACCTCAGGTTCGAGTCCGAGAGCGGGCTCTACATTCCATCAGAGGGAAGGATCCTCTCCCCGCGGCGCGGAGGACCGACGAGGTGAGCGAGGAAGACGATAGGAGCTGTGTGATATGCACATCTGGGATTTACCAAGACCCCGCAGAGGGTTATATTTGCAGGCACGAATGACCTTGCTATTACAGGAGGTCCACCTTTTCCGGTAAGGTTGTCCATCTTTCTCTGGTGTATCTCTCAAGGAGTGATCTTCCCTTTACCAACCTGGTGGCGGTGGAACTACCTCTCAACTTCTGCTCATCTTCACGCAATTTGTTTTTTCCATTTAAGATTTGGACTCAATATTTATGTTATTTGGACGCTTTTTTGTGTGCACAGACTTACACTTGTTTGCACTATGTAATACATGTGATCATGTATTCATTGCACTATTTGTAGGCTTAGTATATATTCATATAATACACTTCACAGGTTTTGTTACACTGTTTTGTATTAGTGCGACCCTTCCCCCCTTTTTATATGTTGCTGGTGTTCCTTTATGGACTGTGGTGAATTCTCCTGAATAGGGATCTTGGTCTTAGAATAGGGAAATGTAGAGGTCTCAGTGTAATTGTGTTAGGAATAGGAGTGCCCTACTTGTGGGAGCTTACAATCTAAAATGGATAATGTATCATAAATAAAACATGACATCAGTACTCAGTTACCTTGGTATTTATAAGAGTGCAAGTTCAGCAGTCATTTACTGCAGTGCTGTAAAAAAGAGCTCTACTCCAGCACCCCTCGGACGAAGTTCTGTCGAGTGAAAAGCGTAAGGGCATGGTCAAGTGGTGATACTGTCACACTGGACGGGCGATGGTTGTTTCTTCTTAATGCCTGGTTGTCTATTTCTCCTTGTGGGTATTTCATTTGGTTTTTAAATAGATGCTTGGAAAATTAGTATACTATGTGCTGTGAAGTCTGGGGCTCTTGTAAGCATGTTTATTTGGTGGTGGCTGGAGCACTGAAGTTGGTGAAGGCGATTTAATATGCTGAGTTTCACAAGTGCATGCACTTTTTGAAATGACCTTTGGACGTTTTCTGTGGACTTGTTTTATTAACCACTGCTTGAACATGTATTGTAAAATATGTTAACTAGGAGTCCCTGTATGTATGCAGTTGACTAGAATTGCATATGGGTTAATTGAGGGTGTCAGGTGTTAACGCGTGGCCAGAACTCTCTAGAACCTCTTACGTTAGATATCTGATGATCTGATGTTGTTTGGATTTCAGACATAACCTTGCTAAAGCCAGATAATGGCATTGTAATTCCAACAATGATCCTCTTTAATAAAAAATTAACAAATAACTGAGCAGTCCAGTTGCAAAAAGGGTAGCAATGCAATTATGGGCTGGTGGGGAGGAAAAATACATAAACCACTGTCTTACAAACATACTATTGGAGTCTGGGAGAGGAATATGAAGACAGAAAATGCTTCAACTCACACTGTACCCACCTAAAACCGAAATATCAATTTCAGCTGCTAAGTATATGTAAACTCTTACCTTGTAAAACAAATGGGTTTGAACAGCTATGTAAACAAAGAAAATTAGCATCGGCAGTAATGTATTAATGTGAGCTGAAGACTCTCAGTAATGAGCAGACACAAATAAACAAATGATGAAAACTATCAGGGGTAACCATAAGGAAAAGGGAAAACAAAAGAAAAACAAAAGGAGAAAGTGCCTGTCTGTAGGTCTGCTTCCATCTATCCCATAAGTCCACCTTTATGCATATGATAGTAGTAGGTTCGAGAGCCAGGGTTTCATACCTTTTTTTTCGTTAAGCATATTCCATGTTAATTTGTGCTTTAACAAAGATAGCTCAACCACTGCACTCTTCCAGGCCATAGCAAATGCTATTTTAGCTGCTATGAATATAAAGTGGATCAGTGTTTACGTATGCCTGGGAATATTGTTGACTGGTTCATTTAAAAGGGCAACCCAAAAGTTCTTGGTGATATCTACCATGATTACTGAATGTATCATGGAATGAACTTGCATACAAAATTGCCTGACCTTTGGGCAGTTTCACCATACAGTAAAACCTTGGATTGCGAGCATACTTCGTTCCAGAAACATGTTGGTAATCCAAAGCACTCATATCAAAGCGAATTTCCCCATAAGAAATAATGAAAACTCAAATGATTCATTCCACAACCATTTATTCATAAGTCCTTCAGTTTATAGTCCATATAAAAAGATTATAGCAATGTGATAGGTTGTGTAAAAAAAATGGAAGCCTCCACAAGGGCATTAGAAGAAAAATCCAGTAGGAGCTACAGAGTATAAAAGAGAAGAGAGGCGCCTCTAAGTGTAGCAATATGTTGCTAAATATTGTACCTTCATTAAGAGCCCATTCACACAGGGGCAACTTTGGATCCGACTTCAAATCGCCCCAGGTCGCCCCTAGTTGCCTCAAGTCACGCTGGCTGAGGAAATCAATGTAAGTTAATGGAGCCGTCTTAATGCACACTACTGCAGTCGCTCCGACTTCAAAAGGTCCCTGTACTACTTCAATCCGACTTCTAGGCGACCTGCACCTATTGATTTCAATGGGAGTTGCCTCTGAAGTCGGATCACTGTCATAATAGGAGCAACTCTCCAGGAAGAGAAAATACATTTCTCAGGCAAACCCCTCCCTCCCCCCTCCCTCCCACAGAGCTGATTCTTGTTTGATTGGCCACTGGAATGTCTCCTGTCCTGCAGGCAACTTGAAGTTGCTTTGTAAGTAGCTCCAGGTCGCGCTGTGATTCATACTCGAGTCGTGTCTGAGTTGCCTCATAAAATCGCGCTCAAAGTCGTGTTGCCCCTGTGTGAATGGGCTCTAAATGTAACCATATTGCTACACTTAGGCCCCTTTCACACGGGCGGATAGAATTCAGCTTTTAGCTGCGGATAGATCAAGTTATCTACCGCAGCTAAACTCAGACAATGCTTTCCTATGACCCCATTCACACACTGCGTTTAGCAACGGTTTTGTTACATTGGGTTTGGTGCAGTTAGAAAAAATAAATTTGACTGCGTCCAGGAAAGATTTATTGCAGCTATCTGCACATAACTGCAGGTAATCGCAGTGTACTATTTCATCTGCAGATAGCAGCGGCAACAAGGAAATAAAAACAACAGGAAGCACATTAGAAATGGTAAGAATGTTCCAATGCAGCTAAACGCATCCGCACGTAAACGCAGATAATCGCAATGTACAACTGCAAGTGAACTCTGTGCCAGGATTCTCTGAAATTCAAAATAACAAAACATGCTTTTAACTGCGGCAGAACAGCCGCCTGTGTGAAAGGGCCTTAGAGGTTCCTTTCTTCTGTTTTGTACTCATTTGTGACATGATGCTACTTGTATATCAAGACATCGCTTGTATATCAAGTCAAAACGTATTAAAACATTTTGCTTATCTTGCAAAACGCTCTCAAACCAAGGTTTTACTGTATATGCAGAACTGTTGGCACTCTGTGACATCTACAGTAGCAAGAGGAAGCAGATCCATGGTACATTTTCGAGAGCCTCTCTGGGACTAAGTACCATCTGGAATAAACTTTATAGCCATTCCAGCTTCAATCAACGTCACATTCCTTACTCCTTTATAAATACGAGAGGTCCAGGCCCTTCAATCCTCCTCTATTCCTTCACCTAGTTCTCTTTTCCATGCTAACGGACAAGACAGCTTGGTAGGCCAACCAACAAACATCTTGTACAATATTGAGATACCACCCCTCTGCTTCGAAAGCATCTACAGTATTTTCAAAAGCTGTTCTCAACCTAATATTAGGAGCCACATTCCTTATACCTTTATGAATACAGTGTTCCTGGCCCTCCCACCCTCTTCTATTTTTTCAGCTAGATCTCTTTACCATGCTAACTGGTAAGACAGCTTGGTAGGTGAACTAAACATCTGTTCCAGTGACTACTCAAAGAATTTGTCCGTGCCATACCAAAGTTTGTGATACAGAACACAGGCAGCAAAAAAAAAAAAAAGAAGCACATTCCGACAGAGATTTGAACCATTTTCATTTCGGCAAAATAAGCTTTAATTTAATGTTCCCTTAGGCCATGTTTATGATGCCACTATATAGAAGCACATATGTTTCTGGTCACACAGCATTGTCCTGAATATTAGATGAAAAAAATATACTTGTTAAGTAATTCAATGGTAATGTATTAAAAAAAAAGAGGAGGCATAACATAATGAATCTAGGAGCAGCATGCTACCCCTTATAATGCTGTCACCCTAAAGACCAATGGTTGACAACTTATGAGCTAAAAGGGGCCTCAAATGCAGCCCCTGACATTACCAAACACATAATGTTCAATATACAATATCTCACAAAAGTGAGTACACCCCTCACATTTCTGTAAATATTTTATTATATCTTTTTATGTGACAACACTGAAGAAATTACACTTTGCTACAATGTAAAGTAGTGAGTGCACAGCTTGTATAACAGTGTAAATTTGCTGTCCCCTCAAAATAACTCAACACACAGCCATTAATGTTTAAACTGCTGGCAACAAAAGTTAGTACACCCCTAAGTGAAAAATGTCCAAATTGGGTCCAATTAGCCATTTCCCTCATGTGACTCACTAGTGTTACAATTTCTCAGGTGTGAATGGGGAGCAGGTGTGTTAAATTTGGTATTATCGCTCTCACTCTCTCATACTGGTCCCTGGAAGTTCAACATGGCACCTTATAGCAAAGAACTCTCTGGGGATCTGAAAAAAAGAATTGTTGTTCTACATAAAGATGGCCTAGGTTATAAGAAGACTACCAAGACCCCGAAACTGATCTGCAGCACAGTGGTCAAGACCATACAGCGGTTTAACAGGACAGGTTCCACTCAGAATAGGCCTTGCCATGGTTGACCAAAGAAGTTGAGTGCACGTACTCAGTGTCATATCCAGAGGTTGTCTTTGGGAATTAGACATATGAGTGCTGCCAGCATTGCTGCAGAGGTTGAAGGGGTGGGGGGGTCAGCCTGTCAGTGTTCAGACCATACGCCGCACACTGCATCAAATTGGTCAACATGATAACGACCCTAAACACACCTCCAAGACGACCACTGCCTTGCTAAAGAAGCTGAGGGTAAAGGTGATGAACTGGCCAAGCATGTCTCTAGACCTAAACCCTATTGAGCATCTGTGGGGCATTCTCAAGCGGAATGTGGAGGAGTGCAAGGTCTCTAACAACCACCAGCTCTGTGATGTCATCATGGAGGAGTGGAAGAGGAGTGGAAGAGAGGCAACCTATGAAGCTCTGGTGAACTCCATGCCCAAGAGGGTTAAGGCAGTGCTGGAAAATAATGGTGGCCACACAAAATATTGACACTAATTTGGACATTTTCCCTTTGGGGTGTACTCACTTTTGTTGCCAAAGGTTTAGACATTATTGGCTGTGTGTTGAGTTATTTTGAGAGGACAGCAAATTGACCATGTTTTTTCACAAGCTGTACACTCACTACTTTACATTGTAGCAAAGTGTAATTTCTTCAGTGTTGTCACATGAAAAAATAGAATAAAATATTTACAAAAATGTAAGGGGTGTACTCACTTTTGTGAGATACTGTATGTAATGCTTGAGAGGACTGTCAGCAACAGCAGCTCTAATAGAGGAAATGAAAGTCAACGATTGTGGAAATGCTACATATTTGGCTGGAGACAAGCTGCAGAAGACAATACAAAATTGGGAATATGTTGCATGATACTAGTAGAGATCAATGCTATTACCCCAACAAAGTTCCCAGTAAAGACTGCTGAAGTCCGATGGCTGCATATCATATACCAAAGGGCCGCAGGTTGGGCACCAGGGCTATAGATGATGATCTATATGACTTTATCATTATTCTAGGCCTGACTGCACTGAGCAATTTAATCCCACATTGAAAAGTTGCATATATTTTCCATACATCAGACTTTACATTAAAGTATTTTCTATTTTTTATTTTTCCAGAAATAAAATTTAAATGAACTTGTATGAAAGACGCGTCTCATTTTTTTTTGCTATCAGAAAATAATTGAGTTGTTGACTCTGAGACGTTCCTGAAGTGTTCATTATATAACTGTGTTTTTTGCTTTTGAATCCTGTTCACCCAGTATTTATCCGAATGCATGTATAGCTTGCAAGAGTTAAACAAGCGAATACCCACAGCAATCTTCTCCAGAAACAAGGGAGATTTGAGGGTGTAGAAAATGAAGATTTGAAGTCCCTGGAAGGAAGGAAAAATATGTCATGCTGATGCGCTAGCAATATACAATAAAGAGATTACCGCTATAAAGGAAGGACAATAAAATCTGGTAAAAAGTATATCTATAAAGTATTCCAAGTGGGAAGCTCCAGTCAAAAAATTAAATTCAGTCCCAAGTTGAACTAGTTATAAGTCCAAGGTTTCTTTTCATCATCTAGGCATAGCTAAGAGGAGCATATTGCTTACAATAATCTTTTTTTTTTATCAATAATGTGGTGTTCAGGAACACTGATGCCCTGTACACACGATCGGATTTCCGATGGAATAAAATCCGATGGATTTTTCCATCGGATTTCTGATGAAGCTGACTTCCATCAGTCTTGCCTACACACCATCAGTCAAAAATCCGACCGTCCCAAACGCTGTGACGTAAAACACTCCGAAGAGCTGAGAAAAATGAAGTTCAATGCTTCTGAGCATGCGTTGACTTGATTCTGAGCATGCGTGGGTTTTTCTCCGATGGAGTTACCCACAGACGATCGGAATTTGCTATTGTTTTTTTTTTTCCCATCGGTATAATTTAAAACATGTTTTATTTTTTATACCGATGGAAAAAAGACCAATGGGGCACATACACAATCGGTTTGTCCGAAGAAAAAAGTCCATCGGTCTTTTTTCATCAGAAAAACCGATCGTGTGTACACGGCATGAGAGTGTTGAACCAATATGAGTGTGCAGGTCAAAAATCTTGTCTATTATGACATTTAAGTGTAGTTCTGTCCAGCAACACGTGAGAACATATAAAGTAAAAGTTTAATAGCATTTCAAATTTAAAGATTTTATGTACTGCTTTGTTTGTTTTAAAATGGACCTCTATCATAAAAACACACTTCACATGTTAAGCCGTGTACACACGATCGGTTTTACCGATGAAAACAGTCCGATGGACTTTTCTCATTGGACAAACCAATCGTGTATGGGCCCAATCGGTCTTTTTTCCATCGGTGAGAAAAAATAGAACATGTTTTAAATTTATCCGATGGGAAAAAAAAAACGATAGCAAATTCCGATCGTCTGTGTGGAGAAAAAACCCACGCATGCTCAGAATCAAGTCGACGCATGCTCAGAAGCATAGAACTTCATTTTTCTCGGCTCGTCGGAGTGTTTTACGTCACGGCGTTTGGGACGATCGGTTTTTTGACTGATGGTGTGTAGGCAAGACTGATGGAAGTCAGCTTCATCAGAAATCCGATGGAAAAATCCATCGGATTTTATTCCATCGGAAATCCGATCGTGATGGTGTGTAGGCAAGACTGATGGAAGTCAACTTCATCGGATTTCCAATGGAAAAATCCATCGGTTTAAAATCCATAGGAAATCCGATCGTGTGTACAGGGCTTTACTGTTATAATATTGTGAGTTATGCCTTGTACACACGGTCGGAATTTCCGATGAAAAAAGTCAGACGGAATTTTTTCATCGGATATTCCGACCGTGTGTGTGCCCCATCTGACTTTTTCCGTTGGAAAGAGAACATGTCTCTTTTTTTCCGACGAAAGAAAATTCGGAAATTCCGTTCGTCTGTATGGAACTCCGACAGAGAAAAAAAACACGCATGCTCAGAATCAAGTCGACGCATGCTCGGACGCATTGAACTTCATTTTTCTGGGCTCGTCGTAGTGTTGTACGTCACCGGGTTCTTGACGGTCGGAATTTGGTGTGACAGTGTGTATGCAAGACAGCTTGGAAGTCTGTCTGAAAAATCCGTTGGAGTTCATCCCGACGGAAAATCCGATCGTCTGTACAAGGCATAAGAGTTTCTTATTCTTAACCAATTTTTTTAAAACTTCCCACCTAGGAAGCCTTAATCACATGATCTCTGGTGACCAATCAATACTGTAGAGAGTCTATATTTTAGTCACCAGTTAGATTACAGGATAAAAAAGGCTGGCTATGACTGATTAAATGGTTTTCCAAAATATAACCCCATTTTTATAGTAGCACAGGGGGGACATCACTTCCTGCAACAGTGTGCCCCCATCCTGCTGCTGTCTACAATGCTTGCCGGAGGAGGTCTGACCATAAAATTGCAGTTGTTTACCACAGATGTATTATATCACTGTGTTGCTATACTAGAGTTCTCAGCCAGGCACTGGCGATAACATCTGGAAATTATAGCTTTGAGTTCAGGCAGAACACAAGAACTGCTGGGACCCCTTCCACAGGACAAGCAAAAATCGACTTTGTTTCTGACACTATACTAAACGAGGTTAGTTCATGCACCATACCTGAGTTGCACAGCATAAGCAGAAGATGTAGCTGAAAATAATCTGTGTGGTCTCTCTGGTCTCTATAAGCATCAAGAAGCCAACTATCCAGGTGACACCAAGTAAAGTTGAAACAGAAACTGTAGCCAATGTTTTCTTTAACACTGAATGTTTTTTTGTGCTGAAAATGGGAGAGTAATATACAATTAAGAAACAAATTAAAGACACAAGCTGTCACAAGAGCAGGGTCAGATTACAGCCACTACCACCAGTATAAATATAGGGTAACAATACAGTGGAACCTCGGATTGCGAGTAACGCGGTTAACGAGCGTTTCGCAATACAAGCTTTTTTTAAAAAAAATCCTGACTCAGGGTTTGTGAGTGTTCAAGCCTCTGTGGTGTGCAGTACCGCATTTGGCCTGAGGTGAAGGGGCACCGGTGACACTTGGAGCCATTCGGAAATACTCGGAAACACTCGGAAATACTCCGTTCCCAAGTGTTTCCGAGCCTTTCTGAGGGTTTACGACTGCATCTGAATGGTCTCTGAGTATTTCTGAGTCTCTCCGGGTCCCTCTGGCGCCCCCCCCACCTCTGGCTACAAGCAGTATTGCATGTAATAGAAGTCAATGCGGAACAAATTATCTTTGTTTCCATTGACTTCTATGGGGAAACTCGCTTTAAAATGCGAGTGTTTTGGATTACAGGCATTCTCCTGGAATGGATTATGCTTGTAATCCAAGGTTCCACTGTACTGTGCTACCACACTTACCTTAATAGGTGAGTGAATACAAAGTGATACACTCTGTCACACCAGACAGGGATATAACAGAGATTGAAATAAAGTAGTGCTCTTCAAAGTGCAAAGATTCTTTTAGTTCTTCAGAACAGCAGAGATAAAGCTTAAAGTGGCAGTAAAGTCCAGTATTTAACTTGTACTTACAGGTAAGCCTATAATAAGGCTACAGTAGGTACAGTGAATATCTCCTCAACTGTTTAGGAGATATCCACATGGGATGCAGCTGGTGACGTCATCGACGCATGTGCTCTGAAGAAACTGCATACCCGTGCCATTCCTTCGAAGCTGTGTCGGGGCCGTGACGTCACCATGGCTCGCTTATTCATACAGCCGGAGCTCGCAAACTCGGAATGAGAACTGGATAAAGATGTCCTGTCAGCGGTGACAGCACCCCGCTGGAGGGCTTTGTTTTAAGGTAAGTATGCTATAATGTGCATACTATGCAGTGCATACTAGCACATTATAACATTAACTTGCATGTGGACTTTTTTTTTTCATTATGGACCTTACTACCTTTTTAATGATTTTACAATATCATTGTAATGAAAGAAAAGGGAAAAAAAGGTGAAAGCAAAATATATTTACAGAAAATTACAGTACAAAATAGACAATAACAGTAATATCAATTGGAATACAAATGAAAAGTACCTAATAGGATTTTCCTAGTCTTTTGTTCTGGTAACTTTCTCTCAGAATGGCTATCTGGGGCTGATTTCCGAACCGTTTGCGCCTTGAGTTGTGGCACACGCGCAGGCGCAAAGGGTGTTTTGGTATTTACGAAACTGGTGCGCCGGTAACGCAGCGCTATTCCCCATTTACTAAAGTGCTCTCGGCTCACGGGAGGAGGCGCAAGGTGCGCCACTATGGACCTGGCGCACGGCATCTTCAAATCAAAATATAAAGAAGCTGGAATTGCCAATATTATGGGGTGATGTGGTGTGATGTGAGGAAGTATAGTGACAACTGCCCAAGTAACAAATATGGTCTAAATAGAATGAGAAACCAATTTTTAAAGAACAAGCTTGCTGCGCCTGCAAGTACATTTAGAACTGCGTGAGGTCTTTTTGTGCACGGCGCATGCGCGAGCGGCATTTGCGCACGGCCAAGTGCGCTGGTTCACTGCGCCAGCAAAATCTTAGTAAATGTCAAGTAACGTAAATGCATTTGCATACGTTGAACAGGCGCACCTCTAAACTTGACCTTTTTTTTTTAACGCTGGTTCACTTTTATTTATTTTTTTAAGGATAGTTGCACACAGGTCATGTTAGCGTGTTACGTTGTTAACATGTTACATGTACCTTGTTAAAAATATGTAAAAATACTCTCGCTACTCTAGCTCCTCATAAAAGGGCATTTAACCATCCCCCTCTAATGCATATGTTTACTTTTGGACTAGCTTGTGCTTTTAAAGGGGAACTCCACACTCCAATGTTCTTGTCTCTCCTTCTAATGCATAGAATTCTTTGGGGCTAGTTTTTGCTTTTAAAGGGGAACTCCACACTCTGTGAGCTGTGAGCTGCCATTTACCAATCCAAACCACATACTATTTCAGAGCAAACAACAGGGCCAGCTAGGAAAGGTGCGAGAAGAGCGATCGCCCAACTCCCTCCCGAACCATTCAAGGCCACATGCACTCAACATAGCTGGCTGCCTTTGGGGCATGTTGGGCTCAGCCCAATACCAAGCACAAACCACCTTGTACCCACTAGTTTAAAGGGGCTTTCCACATTTAGTAAAGACCCCCTGTCTGCAGCCCCCCAAAACCCCAGCCTAGGCTTGTGTGGAAGAGGCCCTTGTCCCCCTGAATATGTGAACAAGGTGGTTGACTTTTGGGGTGCCCGAGCCCCTTCTGCTCCCAAGCATACACCCCCCTTTCATGGGCTGGCCTGCTGTGTTTGGCCAGGGGTATGTTAGTGCGTGGGAGGGGCACAATTTTTGAAGATTTTGCGGTGGTATTTTTCATGTGGGGGTTTTCATTTTAAGCCTTTCCAGACCCAAATGACCTTATATGTATTGTAAGGGAATTTTTGTTTTGTGTTTAAACCTTGCAGCTGCAATATAGATTTGTCAGTTTTCTATAAAGCCGTACCATTTTGGATACATGCTACAAGATGCACCACTTTACAGGCAGAGTAACCCCCCCAAGTTACTAGCTTGAGCCCAGGTTCACACTGCGGGAGTGAAGCCGTGCGAGTTCAGCTGAACTCGCACAATTTTACTTATGCTTGTCAGTCCCGATTTCGGCTGCAATTACAGAGACATCTGTGCAGGTTTTGGCGGGCAAAAATCATAAAAAGTAGTACAGAAAATACTTTTTGAAATCGGTGCAGTGCCGCAGATGCGGTGTCGCAATGATTAGGACGGTGCCATTGACGGGAATTGCCAGCAAATGCTGCCTATTTGACATGTCAAAACACATGTCAAATTGCACCAGTGTGAACCAGGGCTCAGGGCCAGTTCACTCCATAGAAACGCAGTCCAGATGCATTCCAGATGCTTTTCTGCATGTGCGTTTATGAGGCATTTTTGATGCGTTTTACAGCATTGCAGTACAGTCCAGTGCATGTAAAATGCAGCATGTTCTACTTCATTTTCTGGAACTGGAATGCACTGGAACAAACACTGCCATTTAGAACCATATAACCAACTTTCCATGCATTTTTGATGCCTAAAATATGCACTGGACTGCATTGGTGTGAACTGGCCCTTAAGAAATTTGTCATATTTAAAGGTACTTCTCCTTGTTTTGTTTTTGGTGTTGTCCAAATTGGTGACATTGATATATGTCCCTTAGGGTGGGACTTGGGCCCCCATACCCATTTTAAGGCCAATAACTAGAAAATAAGCCAGCCAAGTGGGGACTCGCAAAATTAACAAGTCATTTCCCATAGACTGCAATGGTATTTGTTGTATAACTTTTGCCCATGTTAGGCTCTTTATTTGCCCCCCGGACCGGGGGGTGTTTGTCCCATCTCTAATTTAGTAGCATGCTGGATGATGTGCTTAATTTTGGACAGGGGTGTGGCTTATTTTCTGCTAGCTGCATTTGTGTTGGTCTGAGCATGCTCAGGGACTTTCTTTTGGTGCCTTTTGTGTGTGAACAGCACCTGGATGTTTCTGGGCATGCTCAGAGAGTGTGTTTTTTGGGTTAGTAATTGAAGGACATCCTTAACAGGTGTACCCACTTTGAAGTTCAGTCTCTACATTGCGTTTTCTGTGTTTCATGGACTGTGTATGTGTTTTAACCACTTCCCGCCCAGTCAATAGCAGATTGACGTCCGGGAAGTGGTTCTGTTATCCACCCTGGACGTCATATGACGTCCTGCGGGATAACAGCCGCCGCGCGCCCGGGGGGCGCGCATCGCGGCGATCGGTGGAGCGGTGGGTCAGTCTGACCCACCGCTACACTGATCTCGGTAAGAAGCCTCCGTCGGAGCCTCCGCCTCCGTCGGTGCCAATCAATGCCACCTATGAGTGCCCATCAGTGCCGCATACCAGTGCCACATATCAGTGCCCATCAGTGCCGCCTATCAGTGCCCATCATCAGTGCCCATCAGTGCCACCTCATCAGTGCCCATCAGTGCCACCTCATTGGTGCCACCTCATCGGTGCCCATCAGTGTCGCCTTATCAGTGCCCTTCAGTGCCACCTTATCAGTGCCCGTCATTGAAGTAGAAAAGGTACTTATTTACAAAAAAAATTAACAGAAACAAAGAAAAACTTAGTTTTTTTTTTAAATTTTCGCTCTTTTTTTATTTGTTGTGCAAAAAATAACAATCGCAGTGGTGATCAAATACCACCGAAAGCAAGCTCTATTTGTGGGAACAAAATGATAAAAAAAATTGTTTGGGTACAGTGTAGCATGACCGCGCAATTGTCATTCAAATTGCGACAGTGCTGAAAGCTCAAAATTGGCTTGGGCAGGAAGCTGTATAAGTGCATGGTATTGAAGTGGTTAAATTGCCTCATTAGCACACAAACCTAGGTTATATAAAGCTTGCAGATAGAATTCTCTACCTTGCCATGAAAAGAGGCAAGATTGTATGTGTGTGGCCGGCAAAAAGTACATTTTGGTCTCCTTATCGAATTTGTAACACATGTTCGCTTTGTATTTTGTTTGCTATGTTTTTGCAAAACAGATGTTTTTTTTTATTTTGTTTATTGTATTTTTTTGGGTGGGGGATTATTTTGCTAAATGTTTCTCAAGATGTTGTGACTAATGTTTCAAATTAACATACATGTTTTTTTTTGCTTTCCTTGCTTTTTTTCAAGTCCTGTTTTGTTGACCAATAAAATTTTATGCAAATTTTCATGTTTGTTATTTGTTTTCCATGCAACAAATTTCACAGCTACAGCTTAAAGGGGTTGTAAAGGTTCATTTTTTATTTTCTAAATAGGTTCCTTTAAGCTAGTACATTGTTAGTTCACTTACCTTTTCCTTTGATTTACCTTCTAAATGTTTTTTTTCTTTGTCTGATTTTCTCACTTCCTGTTTCTCCTCACTAAACTTTACACCATCATCCGAGTGGTGTGGAGTCAGCCAGAACAGCTTACTGAACAGCTTACTGAGGAGGAACAGGAAGTTAGAAATTCAGACAAAGAAAACAAAGAAAGAAAACATTTAGAAGGAAAATCTAAGGAAAAGGTAAGTGAACCAACAATGCACTAGCTTAAAGGAACCTATTTAGAAAATAAAAAACAAACCTTTACAACCCCTTTAACTAGGCTGATTGGCATGTCCAAACAAAACAGGTGTAATTTGTCTAAAAGTTACTTTTCCTGGTGCCTTCATGGTAGCATATGCATGGATTGTGTGCTGCTATGGCTAGTCACCAGGAAAGGAAAAATACAGAGCGGTAAGTATTCAATTTTCCATTTTACTGCAGTGGTTCTCAGCCTCAGTCCTCAAGTACCCCCGACAGGACATGTTTTGTGAATTTATCTTATCGAGAATTGCTGTCCAAAATACCAAGCCATTGACTGTGATTTAAAGCACATGTGCAAGATGAAGGAAAACCTGCAAACATGGCCTGTTGGGGGTACTTGAGAAGCACTGATTTAGAGCACTGCGCTAAAAGCTAGATCAAGGCAATACTATTCTAATTGTGGGCATTTGAGGGAAACCAAGTGAGTGTTAGAACCCCTGCTTGTCTTTTTTAGGTTGGGCTTTGTGTCCCCTTTAGTAAAATTGTCTTCACTTCCTGTCACACAGCCAAACAGGAAGTGAAGGTAAAACCCTACCAATGTCTTTTCTTGGGGACATACAGATAAATCTAACTAGTGTCCCCATTAAGCAATTTGCACTCTAGCATTTTGTTGTGGACACCCGAAATCATTAGGTAGTTTGGGGTTTAGTAAAGGAAAATCCACTCTGCGGGGGGCGTGGCCTGACACGGCATGTGAACAGACCTGTTTGACGGAGCTCCCGCTGTAGATCCTGTCTGTGATCCTTTCCTCGCCACCTACAACGCCCGATTCAGCCAGAAACCTGCACCTAAAGACCCCAAGAGACCCCGGTTCCAGCGGTGCTCGACAATCCCGGCATGATGACCCGGGGAAACAAAGGAGACGCCGCGGCTGCGGCCTCCCAGGCCTTCCAAGATGGCGCCTGGATGTCTCAGTCTCTGCCTCCCAGGACTCCACGAGGGCAGGAGAAGAAGACGGAGCTGGGGGGTAAGTCCAACAAAGCCCCTAAAGGGACAGACCAAACGAGAGACATGCTATATTATGCCAGGAAACTGACAGGCCCGGACGATTCCCTGCAGACTGTTGCACAGGGTCATACAGTGCCCGCAGAGCAGGCTGAGCAGGGACACACTGACATGCAGGAAGCTGAGGATGAAGAAATGGAGTCAGCCCCTGGTTCTATTCCAGCCTTGCTTGACCAGCAGACAGAGGACAGTCCCCAGCCCACACTCAGTGAAATCCTGCATGCTGTTCACAGGTGCACTGCCTCAGTGGATGCCCTGAAGGAGAGATTTGGGGGGCTGGAGGAGAAAGTTAATCTCCTGAGACATGATATACAGAAGGTCAGGGAGAGGACCACGGCCGTGGAGGGCAGAGTCAGTGATATAGAGAATCAGATGCCACACATGACCCGGGAAGTGAGAGTCGCTGCTCAGCAGGCACGCCAGGCCTTTGATCGCCATGATGAGATCGAAAATCGCCTGAGACGCAACAATGTACGCATTGTGGGGCTCCCAGAAAAGGTGGAGGGCAGGGACCCCACGACGTTCATAGAAGGCTGGCTACAGGAGACCTTTGGTAAAGAGGCTTTTTCTCCGATTTACACGGTGGAACGGGCGCACAGGGTGCCACTTCGCCCCCTCCCCCCGGTAATCCCCCGAGATCCATGCTTGCTAGACTCCTTAACTACAGGGACCGGGAAGTGATACTTCGAATGGCCAGAGAAAGGGGGGCTGTACATTTCAACGGAGCCCGGATTTCCTTTTATCCTGATTTCTCTGCAGAAGTGCAACGCAGAAGATCAAAGTTTATAGATGTCAAGAAAAGGCTGCAGAGGCTTCAGCTATCATATGCCATGCTATACCCAGCCAAGCTTCGCATAACAGCCAGAGATGAGGCCCACTTTTTTGAGAATGCACAGGATGCTGCTGACTGGCTAGACCACAATGAACAAGACATCCGCAGGAGGGGACCGGAGAATGGTGCAGGTTGATGCGGACAATCCTATCTATATCAAGAGCAATCTGGGTAAAGAAGTGCTGTTGCTGAAATGATGTCACTATGAGAGGACCAATACCTACTTGAAGATACCAGCGAATAGTTTTCCACTAACTCTTCTGGGGGTTTTTTTTTCGCTGACCTGAGTTTATGGGTGGAGTGTGTCTCTACACCCCCCCTATGTACTGTTTGCTGCCATGGTGGACATGGATTTTGTTTTTGTGCCCTGTTGGCACTAGAAATGCCCGTGTTGCTATTACTCAACACCGGTGGGGAGTCCCCAGTGACGCCCTGTTGGCAGTCCAGGAGCCACCGGCAGATGCAGATAAGTTTTACTGTTCTTGTTTTTCTTATGCTTCCTACTTCTATTTTTACTGTACTGTCACGAAAGCGCCGTTGCGCAGGAATTTCTGCCACAGTTTCTGCAAGATTTTTTTTTCTTTCCCAAGGTACTGTACTGTTCTAACTGATGCACCACAGTCAAAGCTGTTTGAACCAAAGGGCTGTTTTTGCTAGCTGGATGGGGAGATGCAGGACTGTTGCTCTCTTCTGGGTACTCCTCCCATTCAGACAGAACTCTTAGTATACACTCACCATGTCTTCTACACCCATAGTGTCGTGGAATGTCAGAGGGGTAAATGATCCTCTGAAAAGGACCATGATATCCACTGTATTACGTAAATTTCACCCGGCCATAATTGGCTTACAGGAGACCCATCTATTGAAAGACACGACTAGTTTCTTGGGATATGCGTGGGTAGGGCAGGCCTATCACTCCACTCACTCCGCCTTTTCACGCGGAGTGAGCGTATTGATCCACAAGGCTCTGGTATACCAGGAGTTAGATTCGCTTATTGATATATCTGGGAGATTTGTATTTCTTTATTGCAAACTGTTTACCGTTACTATGATTCTGGCGTTTGTATATGTGCCTCCACCTTTTTCTAGAGAGGTGCTGCAGTTGCTGCTGTCTTACCTGGCAAACAAGCCTGACGTCCCACTACTGCTGCTAGGGGACTTTAATTGCTACCTAGACCCTAAATTGGATAGACACCCCCCGGTGATGCCCCCTAAGGGCAACCGGGGTACGGCTCTTGGACGCCTGATGGAGGAGGTGGGGTGGGTTGACATCTGGCGGGTTGGGAACCCCAAGTGTAAACAATTCTCCTGTTTCTCCAAGTCGCATGGTTCCCTCTCCCGTATAGACCTGTGTCTGGGCACTCCCAACATGGTTAGTTGCACCTCTAAGGTGGAGTATTTCCCACGGGGGGTATCAGACCACTCTCTGCTAGTACTTTGGCTGGTAACTCAACCGTCTAGCTCCCTACCTAGAGCCCCATGGAAACTGAATGCTTATTGGCTCAAACTGTTTACATCCCCAGAACGTATTGAAACCAAGATTGAAGTCTTTCTCCGGGCCCATGAGCACTACCTAGACCCACTGCTAAAATGGGAAACTTTGAAAGCCTATCTTAGAGGGGTATTTATCGAGGAAATACACATTGTCAGGAACAACTCCTCTGCCTTGGTGGAGCGGGTGGGAGACCAGGTGAGACAGCTGGAACTCGCTTATGTGACTAGCCCCACTGACTCGGCCAGGGAGGCTTGGATGTCGGCCCAGGACTCTCTGGACCGTCTGCGATCCTCAAAGGCAGAGCGGAAGAGGTTCTTTACCAAACTTGCATTTTATGAGGAAGGGGAACAAACTGGGCGATTGCTGGCCAAGATAGCGAGGTCTCAAGCACAATCCCCGGCCATCGGTGCTATACGCGCCTCTACGGGTAAAGTGGTTAATACCCCTGAAACCATTATATCCGAGCTGGCATCCTTCTATGAAGGCCTTTATGGATCGAGGGATGCCTACTCGGATGCGGACCTTGAAACATACATGGCTAGTATTGATCTGCCTGCTCTCTCCACATCTGCCAGAGAACAGTTACAGTAGATGCACCAATTACTCTGGGCGAGCTGCAACTAGCGGCAAGCTCTTTTCCTACATGTAAAGCCCCCGGAGAGGATGGCCTGCCCATAGAAGTGTACACTCAATTTGGGGAGCACTTGTTACCTGAACTATTGAAGGTCTTTAACGCCGCACTAGAGGGTGGTCAGCTGCCTGGTTCCATGGCTAGGGCTAATATTATTTTACTGTTGAAGCCGGGGAAGGATCCGGTTGACCCTGGCTCCTATAGGCCTATATCGTTGCTGCAGAGCGATGTAAAAATCCTGGCAAAGGTCCTGGCGCGCAGGGTTAACGGGATAATCACTTCTATTATCCACCCAGACCAGGCTGGCTTCATGCCGCAGAAGTCCACTGCCACCAATTTGAGGCGCATGTTCTTGAACATGCAGGTGCAGGCAGACAATGGGGGCCGTAGGGCGCTCTTATCCCTTGATGCCAACAAGGCATTTGATAGTGTCAGTTGGAGGTTCCTCTGGGCGACGTTGGCCAAGTTTGGCTTTGGGGACAAATTTATAGAGTGGGTCAGGCTGCTGTACGCGTCCCCCCAGGCGACCATTAGGGTCGCGGATAGGATGTCACCGGCCTTTGCTCTGGGTAGGGGGATGAGGCAGGGATGCCCCCTGTCCCCCCTGCTCTTCGCGATCGCTATAGAGCCATTGGCAGCCCTGGTGCGGGCTAGTGCCCGCGTCCGGGGATTCCAATACGGCACGCTGCAAGAAAAAATCATGCTGTACGCGGACGACATGCTGCTGTTCCTGGAGGACCCCACGCACTCCATCCCCGGGGCTATGTCAATAATAGAGCAATTCGGCCACTACTCTGGATTGACCATTAACTGGTCGAAATCCGCCCTGATGCTGTTGGATGAGGATGGTGGGGTAGCCCTGCCGGACTCTTGTCCCATCCCAGTTGTATCTAGCTTTAAATATTTGGGGGTGCAGGTGTCGCCCAGGCTGGGGGACTACTGCTCCCTTAATGTGCACCCATTGCTGTCCCGGTTTAGGGACAAAATTAATACCTGGAACACCCTAAAAATGTCACTTGCAGGTAAAGCCAATCTGATCAAAATGATTTTAATGCCACAACTACTCTACTTTCTTCATAACTCGCCTGTAGTGATACACCTGAAAATCTTCCGAATAGTGAACACTCTCTTCCGACGGTTGTTATGGCATACCAGGCCCCCTCGGATTAGACTGGAACACTTGCAGCGGGCCAAGGACAGTGGGGGCTGGCGGTTCCCAACCCTTGGCTGTACTACATAGCGGCCCAGTTACAGCATTTGATCGGCTCTATGTCCCAGGACCCGGGGAGCTCGGCGGCACGACTGATGCTATCGGCCACTGGCGCTGAGACTGTCCCGATGGGGCTGGAGGCGCAAATATTCCTAAAATCCAACAAGCAGACCCCGACGCTCGCACTTATCCAAAAAGTCTGGAATAAGGGCTGACAACTCCAGGGAGTGCAGGGATTCACGGAAGACAGCCCAATATGGGGCAATAGGTCTTATGTGGAGTTGGTGAAGCTGCAGCAGGGGCCCAGATGGCGTGCCCATGGTGTGGCTCTGCTGTCCCACATTTTCGTTAACGGCAGGCTTCTCACTTTCCCCGAACTGCAGGCCAGATTTGACCTCCCAGCTCATATGCATTATTACTACATGCAGCTTCAACATGCGGTTGCTGCACACGGGAATGCGGTGGAATGGGTTCAGTCGCCCACCCCGGTGTTCCGTGTGCTGCACACTAGCACTGAAACAAAAGGATTTATCTCACAATGCTACCAGATGTTACTGGCAAGTCACCTACAGGCATTCCCGAGCAGGGCGGAATCCATGTGGGAGAAGGACATAGGTACACTGTCAGGGGACCAATGGGAGGAGGCGTGGCAGTCAGTCACTACTTGTTCTTTAAACGTTGCGCAGAAAGTGTCACAGCTATATATATTATTGAGGGTACATTACACCCCGCTGAAATTATATAAGATGGGTAAGCTCGGGGACCCTGTGTGTGGTAGATGTCAGAGGCACAATGGAGATCTCATTCATCTCCTGTGGAGATGCCCTAAGCTTCACAGGTATTGGACTGAGGTGGTGGGTACAATAAACAGAGTGTTTCAAACTACGATCCCTTTGGACCCTAAGTGCTGCCTGCTGGGGATCTTGGAGGAAGCGATCCCTGGGGAGTTGACCAGGGTCGCGGTCTCTAGGGCCCTGTTTCAGGCCAGGAAGCTTATTTTGATGGGTTGGAAGTCGGTCTCACCGCCTACCACCACCTCTTGGGTAGCACACATGGGGAATACTCTTATAATGGAAAAGTACATATACCAGCACAGGGGAAGCCCGGGCAGGTTTGAGAGAATTTGGTCCCAATGGCTTGATACCCCTGGCCTGAGCCCCAGGGAGCTGGTGATGTCCCGACTTTTGCAGTAAATTTGAAACCAAGCGGCCAAGGATTAATATGCTTATATATGCAAGATTGTGGTGCTGTTCTTATGTGATCTTATATGTTGTTTTACAGTTCGCCAGCAGAGGGAAACCTTTGCTATTTTTTGTACAATGGAAACTGTTGTGATCTATCTGGTGTTCAATAAAAACCTTTTTGATTAAAAAAAAAAAAAAATCCGCTCTGCAGTACAAGTGTAGTTGCTGAAAATCTGAGGGGAAGCACTGGTGATTTTAACATCCAATCATGTAGAAGAAAAGATGTTTTTTTAAAATTTCCTTTCATGTCCCCCTCGGATATACAGCAAGTGCACTTGTAGTGCAAAGTGGATTTGCCTTTAGTAAATAAACCCCAAAGTCCAAGATACCGAATCATTTGGGGTGTACCCAGCAAAATGCTGGAGTGCAATTGACATAATGAGGAAAAAAAACTATTTGGATTTACCTGTGTATCCCCAAGGAAAGACATTGGTAGGGATTTCCCCTCACTTCCGGTTTGGCTATGTGACAGGAAGTGAATAAATTTGAAGGAGAAAGTGGCAAAATTTGGGAGTTGTCTTCACCCTATCAGGGGTGCAGACATCCCCAAAAACTGAGCAGACTTCTAATCCCTCTGCACTCTATCCCCAAGCAAAAAGAAGAAAGGATTTAATTTAGTTTAACTTTGCAAAGACACATTCCTAAGTACAACTGTGATGCATGTCAATGGCCCATTTAGACCTTGTTTAATAGAAAACACCAGTTGCCTTTCACTAGAAACATTTGTTAGACCAGTCCTTGAAATCTGCATCTGCTTTACTATTAATTTCCATAAAAAGTGCACCAAATGTATGTAGATGCGCGACTGCTGTGTATATGAGATGCGCAACTGCTGTGTGCGCATATGTGGCTCTCGGAAAGTGGTGGCCAGCACACAGGAATAACATCACGCCCCTACAGGAAGTTGCTTGTACTGCTGCTAAGTTCTCTGAGGAAGAGATGATCCTTATTTGCAAATTAAATATTTTACACACATTCATACATATTAGGGCCAATTTAGACATGATACAATTTACAGCATGTTTTTAGTTTGTGGGAGGAAACCGGAGGAAACCCACGCAGGCACAGGGAGAACATGCAAACTCCAGGTAGATGGTGTAACGTCCGGGATTCAAACCAGCAACCCTTTTTGCTGCTAGGTGAAAGTGCTAACCACTAAACCACTGTGCTGCACAAGTATGTATCTAGAGATGTAGGTTCTTGTGTCCACTTGTGAAAATACAAGTGGGTCATGGCACATCTACATTCCAAATTTGGCACTTAAGATGGTCATGCAATCTGATTGGCCAATCTCTGTACAACGCGAGTTTTCGGCAAAATAGGTACTAAGAATACGCACTTGAACAATTAATTCAAATTTTTGTAAATCAAACAATCTCTTGCCTAAACTAATTTTTTTAATTTTTCAATTTTTTTTTAAGATTTCAGTGTATGGTCACCTTTAAAGATCAAGATCTGAAAATATTAATTTATTGGGTTTAGAAACACTTTTCTGGTCTTTGTAATGTATTGAAAGATTTGTGTGAAAATAGAAAAAAAAACATTTCAAAGATATATTAGAAGGAATAGGACTGAGATTAGCATCAAAGGGGTTAATTAAGTGAGAACACCTACTAATTGCATAACAAGACACATCCAATGAGATGGGCGTGCGCTATTATCAATGAGAAAACAGCAGTTACCCTGGCAACAGTTGCCGTTTACATATTTATTATTGCGGTTCGCAATCAATGATTTATCCGGCGCACCAATTAAGGTCTGAAGTGGCGCAGCGCATTGTTCTTAGTAATTCAGCCCCAATATTTCACTATGATCACTTACTACAATATAATAACCAATATTTTATTGCCCAACATGTAATTAACTTTTGAACAATGTGCCCTTCTCAAAAGAAATAATGTGCCCCATTAGCTCTCTGCACCTTGCAATGTAGTCTTAAAAACACTGTAATCCTCTTCTACATTTGAGTGGATGATCTTTATTAACATAATTTAATAATATCAGGAGTTATGAATTATGCTTAGACTTTGGCTCAGCAGTGATACATAAACAGCCAGGAAAGTCGCCATAAAGCTAATATCTGCTATTAGGCTGATGGCTTTGGAGACATAGGACTGGATCACATCAGTGACAGCATAAACTGGAAAGATTTCATGACTAATTTACAATATACTCATTCCAACCCCTCAGCATTTCAGTGTGATTAACTACTGTAAGTACTGATAATGATGACTATGTAGATTTATGCTAAAAGACTTAATAGTTTAATAGCAGTGAAGCTTCAAGCGTTTGTTAACCCAAAAAAATAAATAAAGATCCTGTTCCCTTAAAGCATGTTATACAGCACAGTGCTCGTGCTGTGTATTTTGGCCCTCTGTATCACCTGAAATACCTGGCTGATCCTGCCAGTTTCTACCCTCCCCTCTGTAAACTGACCATGATATATCAGGGCTGCTAAGCCCTGACACCATTGTCAGTGTACGTGCCTCCGTCATGCGCTACTATCTGAAGCTCTCCTGTGTCTCCCTCTGTCCTCCCCCTCCCCTCCCTGCCTGTCATCTCTCAATATTGCTGATCTGCTCCTCTCCCCCACTGCTTCAAAACTAACTGATCTGTATACCATCCCCTCTCAGCTGTGTCCTACTGCTAGTGCTTGTGCTTTATATATATAAAAAAGATTTCTACCTGATTTAACAGTGTCTCCCAGCGATCACATGACTCCAGGCTCTCTGCTCCTCTCCTCTCCTCCTCCCTGGCTGACGTCAGCAGAGGAATCTTGGCCCCACCCAATGGAGATATCACACGGTGAGAGCTGAGAGACTGGAGTCATCTTATCACTGGAAGACACTGTTAAAACAGGTAGAAATCATTCTTTTTTTTTTTTTATAAAGCACAGGCACTAGGATGCAGCTTTTTTTTTATCAGACAGAGGGGATGATATAAAGATGAGATAGTGGCTTAACAACCACTTTAATGAAAGTTCTTTGAAGCTTAATGGAAGGTCTCTGCTAAAAAGGAAAGTATTCACTTGATTATTTTCTGGTGTGGGATGGGGTCAAAGAAAGTAGGTGTTTTTGGAAAATAGAATTGGGTCAAAGAAAGAATGTCTTTTAAAAAATGTCACTGGCTGGGCTTGTGAATTTGAGAACAGATTGTCATGTGTTTTCCTACTCAGTTTAGGGGTTCTTGGGTTATTCATTCCTTAATATTAATGGCTCAACTTACCAGGGAAAAGGCTATGCACTGTACTATAAGACCCCTTTCACACTGGGGCGTTTTGCAGGCGCTATAGCGTTAAAAATAGCGCCTGCAAAGCGCCCTAAAACAGCTGCTCTATTCACTCCAGTGTGAAAGCCCTAGGGCTTTCACACTGGAGCGGTGCGCTGGCAGGGCGTCAGAAAAAGTTGTAGCGGCGCTTTGCGGGCGTTTTAACCCTTTTTCACCTGCTAGCATGGGTTAAAAGTGCCCCACTAGCAGCCAAAAAGCGCAGCAAATCCGACGATAAACCGCCGCTAAAAATAACGGCGCTTTACCGCCGAGGCTCGGTGTGAAAGGGCTCTAAGTTGTTGACAGCAGAAAGTGTGTTTATTGCATTTTTTGTGGTGCAGCACTACCAGATACTTTTATAAGTGTTGCAATGGTTACCACGTTTTAACATCAGCCTGTATTTTATTATAATAGAAGTGTATTCAAATTTTTTATGCTTTTAAAATGGTTAGTGATTCTTATGCATTTTTGCAAGCTTTGGTTGAATTTTACAGTATTTAGGAATGTTCACACCTGAAGTGCGTTTTAAACTTGGTGCAGGAGATGCACGTGGAACATGGGTTGCGAACAAGCCCTTACTAATTTTGTTACTAGACTTGTGAAGAATTTGTCTAATTCAGTACAGCTACTGGCACTCTGCTTTCAGGGTTCTTTTTCCTCTTTCTTGTGTGGTAGGAGAACACCCTTTTTTTTAAAGAAAATGGTAAAAACGTAATTATTCATTTATTTACATTTCTATCATTATTTACACACCTGGTTACATGTGGATTCTTCTTCCAAATTGAAACTGCAACTGCTATAAAAATGCAAATATTTGCTATAAGGATGATCCCCACCGGCAACAGAAAAGACCACAACAGGGGCTTTGAGAGATCCAATTTAAGTTGATCGTTTGCACCAGCAAGCCAACAGCTACAATGAAATAAATGTGTGAGTTTGTGTTTATCATGTTTTGATTAATACCAAAAGTAGAAATTATTTATAAATCCATAGTTGGTGTGCAAGTATCATGAAACAACAAATTCGACTTACCTTGACAAGATAAGTAAGTTTGGTTCAAGAGACAAAATCAGGATCAGTCAGTCAAACTGAGCCATTCCCATATACTGTATATGTTCAAATCTGTTAAATATTGTTCCTTTCTTGTCTAGACTCTAGTTTTTACCATTCCTTTCTACCCTGAGAAAGCTCACCATGTCTTATCTTACAGCTGCTCTATTCTCTGTGTTGTATCTGCTAACTATAAAGAGTTTTAGTTTTAAGAGGGTGGACAGACATGAAGGCATATTATTGACCACCACCAACCACTATGGTCGGCTGGTGTGCATAGAATTCATGTTTTTAAATGGGGAAAAGGAGGGGGGAAGAAGATGCCCAAGTACAATGCTGACACCTCTTATCTTGGGAGGAAGAATTGATTGATGATCTGTTGTCTGTGGGACAGCCCACAACAGCCTTAAATGGGTGTTTATGGAGAATAAGCGGATTGGACATAACTAAGGGCTCTTTCACACGGGACGTGAAGATCCGCCCCGTGAAGCTCCGCTTGCTCAGCGGGGATCGCTCCGTTGATCCCCGCTGAGCCAGCGGATGACTGGGCGGTCCCCGCACACTGTGCAGGGACCCCCCTGTCAGAGCGCCGCTCTCCCCTATGGGGGGATCGGATGAACACGGACCGTCTGTCCGTGTTCATCCGATCCGCACCGCCGACGGATGGAAAAATAGGTTTTTTCTCCGTCACACTTTGGCGGAGCGGAGCGGGTCGGATGTCAGCGGACATGTCACCACTGACATCCGTGGCTCCATAGGGCTACATGGAGCATCCGTTCAGGTCCGCCTAAAAAACTGACATCCGTGTGAAAGGGGCCTAAAGGATTTTTGGCCCCATGCAGTGATTGTCTGCACTGGGTTCTCTTTCTTTCTTCAACACAAAAAAAAAACTTTATAGTTGAATACAGTTGCAAATTCACGTAAATCCATATTGGCATACCAAGGCAACGACAGAAAATGGTGGTCCCTAACTCTTATGCCGCGTACACACGACCGTTTTTCATGACGAGAAAAACTAATTTTTTTTGATTGCTCGTGAAAAACGGTCGTGTGAATGCTTCATAGCATTTTTCGCGACGAGAAAACTGCCGATTTTTTTTTTTTTAGAACCTGCTGTATTTTTTCTTGTCGTTTTTCACGTCGTTCTTTTTCACGTCATGAAAAACGGTCGTGTGTACGCTTTTACGAGGGGAAAAAAAACGTGCATGCTCAGAATCAAGTATGAGACGGTAGCGCTCGTTCTGGTAAAACTAGCGTTCGTAATGGAGATAGCACATTCGTCACGCTGTAACGGATTGAAGAGCAACAAGGCTGAAAAGCACGAATTGTCTCTCACCAAACTTTACTAACACGAGGATCAGCAAATGCAGCCCAAAGGGTGGCGCCATTCGAATGGAACTTCCCCTTTATAGTGCCGTCGTACGTGTTGTACGTCACTGCGCTTTGCTCAAGCGTTTTTTTTTTTCATGAACGTGTGTATGCAAGGCAGGCTTGAGAGGAATCACGACGAGAACAATGTCGTTTTTTTGCATGACATGAAGAATGGTTGTGTGTACGCGGCATTAGGATCTATTCACACCAGCACACCTTACCCAGCACAGTTCCAATGCAAAACAAGGAAACAACTTGTCCCCTATCATGCCAGTTTTCACCACCACACTGAGATGGTGTATGCTTAAATAATGTACTGCATGCAGTAGTTTATTTCAGCACAGCACAGTTTGACACAATCCACTGCATCACACCGGACTGCAAGCAGTAGAACTGAATGAAATTAAATGTCACAAAGTTAAATTGCATTAAAATTTGAGAAAGAAAAAAAATCTTGCCATGCAATGTGCTGTTTACAGCACATCGGCACTGCAGCCTTCTCATCCCACGTTCTAACGCAGCTGCTGGTGTGAACCGACCCTAAAACTGGAACATATAATATACAACAATGAATAAAGTAAGGGGAGGCTTACCTTGGGTGTAGCTCAGTACCACCCAGTAACCACTTAGTGACATGAGACTAAAAACTCTTTGTAGTTTAGACCAAAACACGCCTAATGTTTCTGAGGCAGTTGCAAGCATTCAGCAAGTGATACTTCCTCCCCCTGAATGCCTGTTTTTTTTTTGGGGGGGGGGGGGTTCCAGTAGAACGGGAATTTTGCATTGAAATTCTGCAACCGGGAGTCAAGTGCTTGGCTCACAGTTGAAGTGCAGTCCCATTGACTTTGATGAACTGAGTTAAAAGCATCACGGCTTCAGCAATGTGTATACACCCCAGCAACCAGTATGTTCTTGTGGAGGTGGGCAGTCAGGGGGTTGTAAAAATGCTGATTAATGCCTGTTTTTTCTGTCCTTCTGCTGGCCGTGTGAACCCAGTCTAAATAATTGTAATTATAGCAATATGTGTACTAAACAAATACACTGAGAGTCTGATGCTGATGGCCTTTTGCATACTCATGTGTAGCGGGTTTTTGCTTTAAGGCCCAGAGACTACCATACCCAGGATGCATTTCCCCGCGCAAGGGGCGGGGTATTTAACCAGGGGGCGGGCTGGAGCACGGTCTCTTTGGACACCGCATACCCAGCAAAGGGAACTCTGTGCTGAGTCTGCTGAAAATACAGGGTCTGAAGCCTAGGCCTGTATTACTCCAAAGAGCATTCCGTACCCACCGAGGAGCCTGAGGGACATCGCATCCTGCTGCTGTTCTGCTACTACCAGGAGGACCGAAGACCCGGGTGTCGTGGAATCTGTGTACCAAGACACAGCAATGGAAGATACGGACACGGACTGGTCCAGTTGGGTAAGAGAGCACCAGCTCATGAGAATAATACAGGATCTCTAGACCCAGTAACTGTTGTTCGGAACTAACGTTAGTGTTGCAGTTGCACACCGGAGGGACAGTGCATTGAATAACGCTAGTAGATTTATTCTGGGTTCACCAAGTTATCAAGTTCCTTTTTTCTTGTGGATTACAAATTGTTCCAGAAGTGCACCACTGTTTGCTAGCGAAGATCTTTCTCTGCAGAACTTTCACATAGTACAGTCAGGCCTGACTTAGTAGTAGTGACATTGCTGGGCGCCATCTTGCCCATGAGGGAGAAGAGTTGCAGCGGGGTCCGTTAGTTCCTCGTCATAGGATTGTATATCTGTCTGTGTGCTAAAACACTCTTTCATTGCAGGGCTCTGCATATGTTTATGTATACTGTTTTTTCTGCTTAACCATTATTCTCAGTAAAGTACCAGGGTTAAGTATATCAGTTGTTTGTGTCATTTACTGTGCAGGAGAAACGGTTAGTGATAGCTACACCATACTGTTGTGTGCCTTTATTGTGGGATTGTGCTGCCAAGAATCACAGGTTACACAATCCCATCAACCCCTACTAACTGTACCAAGGGAGGGTAGAGCCAATTGCCGGTGGTTGACAGTGAGTGCTACAGGGCCCGAAACAAATCATACCAGCGGCCCTCTTAGCTGGAGGTATCGCTACAATACAAATCAATGGGAATGCAAAACCTGCTTGAAGCAGGTCAAATGCAAGTCAGAAGGAGGACAACTGCAGGTCAAGCATACTTGTTAATAAATTCTGATTGATCTTAGAACAGTCTCAAATGGGTGTCAAACTGATGCCATTGAAGCAAGCCAAAAGCCTCTTTATACGTGCCCTAAGCAGTGTTGCCAACCTACCAGATTGAAATTTACTGGCACGGCACCCGGAATTTACTGGCGCAGCCACAGTTTTTACTGCCATTTCACAAAACTTACTAAATTAAATTTTTAGGTGCAAACTTCAGTATTTAGGCTACAAACAAGTACACTAGGCAAATAGCAATGTGATTTAAGGTAGATATTTAAGGTAAAAAAACATATTTTTGTTAGTTTTGATATAATAAGGGCAAATTATTTAGTCACATCACCCTCTGCCACCAACACCCCCTGCCTTCACCCCCCTCTGCGGTGCCACAATCTCCCCCTGCCTCCATCGTCCCCTGCCTCCATCCCCCTCTGCGGTGCCACCAACAACCCCCGTCTCCATCCCCCACCCTCTGCGGTGCCACCATCCCCCTCTGTGGTGCCTCCAATCTCCCCCTGCCTCCAATCTCCCTCTGCGGTGCCACCATCACCATCTGCCTCCAATCTCCCCCTGCCTCCATTTAACCCCCTGCCTCCATCGTCCCCCTCTGCGGTGCCACCATCACCCCCTGCCTCCATTGTCCCCCTCTGCGGTGCCACCATCACCCCCTGCCTCCATCGTCCCGCTCTGCGGTGCCACCATCACCCCCTGCCTCCATCGGATCCCCCTCTGCCACCATCACCTGATGTCACTTTCGGCTGGGCTGTCTGTCACTCTGTCCGTCCCCGACTCCCCTGTGAACTTTGTATTGCCTGGATGCAGCAGGCTCCTCTATTCCGCCGCCGTTGCATGCTGCTCAGCCTCCGAGTCCTGACTCCTGCACCAGTGCTGTGCTCCTCCATCCTCCTGGTTAGTTACAGATTTAAAAATTCTGGTGCACGCGCGCCTGGCGGGATGTCCTAATACATCACTCGCCGGCGCCGCGCGGCACAGCCTCTGTGAAATCCGCCGGCCGAATACAGCATATGCTCGGCTCGGCAAGCTCCGGAACTGCGCATGCGCAGTTCCAAGCCGAAACGATCTTGGCTATTTTTACTGGCACATTCCCGAAACTACGGACATTTACGTACGGGGGGGGGGGGGAGTGCCCGATTTTACGGACTGTCTGTAAAAATACGGACGGTTAGCAACACTGGCCCTAAGGCTAGTCTTAGACATAACATGGAGGTGTTCTTTATGTACGTAACAATTGTGAAATAAACATGCACACTTTTTTTGGCTAAACTTGCATGTCTATGCTTCAAACTGACATGGTATTGTACTTATTTTGAGAAAAGAATTGTGGGGTTTCATCTGAGAAAATCCAGTTTATATAGTCAGGAACAGAATGTCTGCAGAGGTCACAGTCTGCTCAGGGACATACAAATGCATCCTGATCTGACTGCTATTAGCTGGATTAGGCAATCGTCATCGAATATGAATGGGTAGGCTAAAGGTTAAAAAAAGTGACTCACAAATCTTCTCGGTGATAATTGTTTTTATGTTTCCCAGTGTTATATGTTGATCCAAATGTTATTAAGACAATTATAATTGGAAGCCCTAGTGACAAAACACAAAAGAGATTCAAATCAGAGAAACAAAAACATTTTTATGATGCTATTAAAAAATTAAATAAATCTAAGAACATTTGGATGTGGCTTACGTATGTTTAACAAAATGCAATAGAATGATTTATTGATTTAGTTCTCTTTAATCCATGTTCTCCCACTCTAATAACCGTCAACCAACAGCAGTTAGAAGATGTTATTGGGTATTCTACATGCTTTTACATTTAGAGGACACTGGGGCAAATGACAAAGGCTGGTGGGAGACTAAAGCACGGTACACACGATCGGATTTTCCACGGACAAAGCGTAGCACTTTTGTCCAAAGGGCGTTGCCCATGAACTTGTCGTGCATTCAAGCGGCAAAGAATTGTTGGCCAACAAACACGAAACTATGTGTTTTTTCAGCTCTTTAGCGGCACCCTTTGGGCAACTTCTGCTAATGTTGTGTTATGGTTAGCATTGCTTCTGAGCATGCATGTTTGTACCTTGGAGTTTTATCCGAAGGACTTGTGTACACGCAATCGGATAATCCGACAACACACATTTGTTGTCGGAAAATTTTAAAGCATGCTATCCAACATTTGTTGGTGGAAAATCCGACAATTGTCCGATGGAGCGTACAAACGGTCGGATTTTCTGACAACAGCCTGCCATCACACAATTCCCGTCGGATAATCCGATCATGTAGCCTTTAACTTCTCTGGAGTTCAACTAAAATTGTTTTTTATTTTCATTAACCCGTCTTCCCTTAACATTAAGGTGGTAGTAAAGCTGCTTTGTTATTTTTACCTACAGGTAAGCCTATAATAAAGCTTACCTGACGGTAAAATGACAATCTCCTAAACGTGCACAGTTTAGGAGATATTCACCCTGCATTTAGCCGCTGGCATTAGCGGCGCATGCGCTCTGAAAGTCCGTCCAATCACAGCGCCGGAGCCCACTAACCCGTAAGAAAGGCAGGGGGAAGATGTCAGCCCTCTCAGCGGTGACTGCCTGCCGCTGGAAGGGCTTCATTCTAAGGTAAGTATTTCAGAATTTGCTAGCATGTGATGCTTTCTAGTACATTATGCTATTGTCTTACAGGTGGGGTTTTTTTGTTTGTTTTTTATTCTGTAGCAGTTTACTATTGTTTTACATTTTTAGACACACAGTACATTCGTTTTTTGGCAGCAACACCCCAAAGCAGGTATCATTTAGTTCAGCACATTTCGTGCCAAAGACTACGAGAGACTGAATGACAGTCTCGGGTTAGGTAGGATGTAGGTAAATTTTGTTTATTTTGGGCTCTGCTGTAGTCAGTGGAGCTGGGTTTGATTGATTTGGTCTGTTCTGGGTTCTGCAGCTGCAAGTTTGCCTGTCTCTCTGTCTTACCAGAATGTGCTGGAACATAGTTTCAGCACAACCGCTATACATGCCTGCTGCACGGGATTTTTATCATTAGTGACCACTCAATGGCTGAAGTTGGAATTTATTGGATACAGGAGAAGATGACAGCAGCAGTAGACAAGGTAACAAGGGAGAACACGGGCCTCACAAGGCTAGACGAGGACACACTGAGGGTAAACCTACTATAATGTACAAATATTCTGTACTTATAGCTGGGGGAATTTACAGTGGATTAAATTCTGTTTTACCACTAAAATCACCAGGTTATTATCCCACTTAGCTTAGTTTTTTCTCCAACACAAAATACTTAACACCAACAATTCAACTCTTAACCTACTACCTAAAAAACTAATAAAAGTAATTGCAGAGCTGGCACTGACTCCCATTGAAGGCAGACACCCTTATTACTGCAAGTAATAGCATCTTTGGGATATGTAAAGGGGTAAATAAATAATTTCAGGGAGGTAATGCTACCACTTACCTCACCAATATGCTACAAAATTGCTGGGTAGGGAAGTTTGGACTGGCTCTTGTTCCTATCAACATGTTTTGGATTTTTTTCACGTTCTCTACAATGGTCACCATGAACAATAGTGGTTGAATCTCCCCAGCAGGTATAAAGACAGCATTAAAAGCCAGACAGAGGTTATGACCCTTCCACGTTCTGTCTAAAACTAAAATAAAACATTTGTGCTTCACATGTACTTTAAAGTGACTATGTTATGAGAATAGTGTGGCAACTGTCATTACTGGCCCTTAAAAATGCTAGTTGCCTTGCTATGTCTGTCATGAATAACTTAGACCCCTTTCACACTGGAGCGGTTTGCAGGCGCTATTGCGCTAAAAATAGCGCCTGCAAAACGACCTGAAACAGCTGCCGCTGTCTCTCCAGTGTGAAAGCCCCGAGGGAAAAAAAAAGTCCTGCTAGCCGCATCTTTGGAGCGGTGAAGGAGCGGTGTGTATACCGCTCCTCCACCGCTCCTGCCCATTGAAAGCAATTGGACACCGCGGCTATACCGCCGGCAAAATACCTCTGCAGTGGCGCTTTGCAGTGATTTTTAACCCTTTTTGGTCGCTGGCGGGGGGTAAAACCTTCCCGCTAGCGGCCGAATAGCGCCGCAAAATTAGCGGTAAAGCGCCGCTAAAAATAGCGCCGCTTTACCGCCGACGCCGCTCTCGCCCCAGTGTGAAAGGTGCCTTAGAGTCACAAACCTGGAACAAGCATGCTGTAAATGAGTGTCAGAAAAGTATCATAATTCCTTTTTCCTTTGTTTGTTCCAGGTCAGAGATAAAGAAAGTATTAAAGTCAAAGTTTCAGCATGGCAGTCAGGGAATGTTCTAAGAGGTCAGCAAAGGCAGCAGCCATACTTTTATTATTGTGTACATTATATGAGTGTTCTACAGTAACTATTGTTTTGTGTGTGGGTTAAGTTCAGAGACATCTATAAGAGACAAAAGGACATTACCCCATCCAATGATGAGTGCACTTCTTGTGAAGCCTTCCGGGGTAAAACGGTAGACAAGAACCAGACGGACATACAACTCTGCTGCATGCATTGAAGTCAATGTGAACGTTGTAAGGAGGAAATAGTGTAATAGAACAGCCAAGGCTGCACATACAGGTTGTGGAGGATCGTAATTTTCATATGGTATAAATGTATTGCTTGAATTGCCAGTGTTTGAATCTTCATCTTTAAAAATCGGGTATTCCATTGTACCAATAAATATAATATAGAAGATTAGCATGGCTGAACAAAGGCTCATCAGTATCCATGATGTTTTCTGTTTCTTTCTAAATCTGAAAAATAGTCACAATGTAAACCATAGCATCCAATCACCATTTACTGCAGACCTCAGAAGTTCCCTGTGCTCAAAAATAATATGATCTCCTTTAAAGAGACTCTGTAACCTAAGGTGACCAGATTTTTAAAATGAAATCCGGGGACATATTTTTTTTTTACTAGTAATGGCGGCAATCAGTGACTCTCTGCCTGTCGCCGCCGCCCGCCTCACAGCCTATCATGTCTTATGCCCTGTACACACGATCGGTTTTACCAATGAAAACAGCCCGATGGACTTTTTTCATCGGACAAACAGATCGTGCATGGGTCCCATCGGACTTTTTTCCATCGGTGATAAAAAATAGAACATGTTTTAAATTTATCCGATGGGAAAAAAACTATAGCAAATTTTAATCGTCTGTGTGGAACTCCATCAGAGAAAAAACCCACGCATGCTCAGAATCAAGTCGACGCATGCTCAGAAGCATTGAACTTCATTTTTCTCGGCTCGTCTGAGTGTTTTACGTCACGGCGTTTGGGACGGTCGGATTTTTGACTGATGGTGTGTAGGCAAGACTGATGGAAGTCAGCTTCATCGGAATTCCGATGGAAAAATCCATCGGATTTGAATCCATAGGAAATCCGATCGTGTGTACAGGGCTTTACTCTCCGGGCCCCAGCTACTACTAAGTTGGGAGTGGAGGAAGATCACTCCGCCAAGGAAGGCAAGGAGAGACAGGCGGCTGGCCGGGACTTGAGCCAAGGCAGAAGAACATGCGAGCGGAGCTGAATGGACATGCACCCGAAAATGAAGAAATATTCCCTCCACTCCGACCAGCACATGATCATCAGAAAGGGGCACAGATAATGGAAAAAAATACACCCCCCTAAGCTAGGAGCGGTGGTGTGGGGGGTGTAATTCAGAATTTATTTTTTATTCTGCTCTGACTGCCATTGAAATTGCCCCAGTCCCTGTTCAAATCCAATCCAGGGACAAAACCGGGGACAGACTTGGTCCGGGGACTGTCCCCGGAAACCGGGGATGTCTGGTCAGCCTACTGTAACCACCCCATTCCTAACCAGATAAACATACTATGTTAAAAGAAGGGCTATATTAGCGCTTGCAGGCCAGCAGCTACAGCAGCAGAGTTACAAAGGGCAGCACCAAGCCTCGGACTTAACATTTTTGTGACATTATTTTCCACTTTCTGGACATCCTCAGGCATTTGTGATTACATTCAGCAACAAAAAATTTGAAGGAGAAGGAGGTGCAGGGAACATTGAGAGGTGCCACAAGAATCATTACAGTTCAAGAAATGTGATATCATCTCTCCTTTCTCATGTTTGCTGGTCTATAAAATAAAAGTTAGCTCTGCAAGTAAAACAGACCACATGCTGCATTCAATAACTCATTCTAGTACTACTAGTAATTTTCCTACTAAAATAATATAATGGCGCAGGGCAAAGTTTGTAAAAAAGGTGCCACACTTCATGTGTGCCTAAGGCAGCATGATGTCTCAATAAGGCACTCAGTAAAAGAACTTACATAAAGAAATAATTCAACTCAAAACAATAATCCAACATATTTTGGGGGGCTGGGCTGTTTTCCCATCGTGACATAGAATTCTGTGGAGGAACATGACTTAATCTCATGAAAATTTTCTGAAGGACAAATCTCTATGAATCACTCCTGGGAAAAATCCCAACTCCAATGCGGGAGACTTTTAAAAATAAATCACTAATGGTCGATACCATAGGCTACCCGGCAGAGTTAAGCCTCGTACACACGACCGAGTTTCTCGGCAAGAACCAGCAAGAAACTTGCTGGCAGAGCTTTCTTGCCGAGTAAATCGGTCGTGTGTACGCGGCTATCATGTTTCTCGTCAAGAAACCCGACAAGAATCTCGACGAGAAAAATAGAGAACCTGCTCTCTATTTTCTCGTCGAGATTCTTGTCAGCAGGTTTCTCGACGAGAAAAGTGTGTGTGTGTACACTTACCTGTCCTCCGGGAAGCCTGCGCATGCTCAAAATGACTTTGACGCATGCGCGGTAGCTTCCTAGGCATAGGTAGTGTGACAGCAGGAAGGTAAAGTCACCTGGTTGCATCCAGGGGGGTAGGTATATTTCTCCCAGATTCAGGCTTTATGCCGACTTATACAACTAGGGAGAGAGTTGATGAAGCCCAGCTGAGGCTAGTGGGCTCATGGATGATTCATACCTCTAGGGAGAGTGCTGGGCGTCGTGCAGGCAGGGAGTTGATGAGACCAGCTGAAGCTTGTCAGCTCGTTTAAGGCCTCTATAAAAACTCCCAGCTTCATTAGGTGTTTGCTCATGCCTGGAACCAGACCTGTGTGGACTGTCTAGGGAGAGTGAACCCCTGTGCGGTGAGACAAAGCCTGTGTGGCTATTTGTTTGGACATTTACTAAACCAGGGACTTAGGGACTAGGACAGCACCAGGCTGATCCCAGTTGTTAGTTAGGGAAACCTGCATGTTTAGTCAGAGGTCAAGCTGACCAGGATTTATTTTGTTTATGTTTCTTTTTGCTTTGCTGTGTTTTTGTCACTGTAAATAGAGAAATAAACCGCACCTTTTGATCTTGAAAACCACAACCTCCGTCTGCTGGGCCTGTTTTTGTGTGGGGAGCCCATCCAGGGGGTCACACACCCGCTACCGAGCTAACCCCCTCACAGTTGGTGGAGAACCAGTGGCAGTTTTTTTTTAAGCCAGCATGGAGGAGATACTGAAACAGCTGGCTCTAGCAAATGCCAATCAACAGCAGACAAATGCAGGTTTGCAAAAGAGCCTTGCAGCTCAACAACAGAGCTTCGCAGCCCAGCAACAAGCCCAGCAGCAATCTGAGGCCCGCTTCATAGACCTGTTGCAGAAGCAAGAGCAGAGACTACAACAACAGATGGAAGCAGTAATGCAGCAACGTCCGCAGACCAGTGAGGAAAGCCGTCCCACTAATACCGCGTCCTTTGGGGTGAGTCGTTTATTGACAAAAATGACTGGAGAGGATGATCCAGAGGTATTTTTGACCACATTTGAAAGGACTGCTGAAAGAGAAAAGTGGCCTGAGGAGCAGTGGGCTGGACTGGTGGCTCCTCTGTTAACTGGTGAATCGCAGAAAGCTTACTATGACCTAGAGCCTGACCAAGCAAAAGACTATGTGATGCTAAAAGCTGAAATATTGGCAAGGCTGGGTGTCACCCTGGCTGTCCGGGCTCAGCGTGTGCATAACTGGACTTTCCAGCTTGGAAAACCCCCCAGGTCTCAAATGTATGATCTCATTCACCTGAGCAGGAAGTGGCTACAGCCAGAGACTTTGTCCGCACCGGAGATTGTGGAACGTGTTGTGATGGATCGTTTCTTGAGAGCTCTTCCTACCGCCATTCAAAAGTGGGTAAGCCATGGAGACCCAGAAACGGCCGGTAAACTTGTGGATCGTGTAGAGAGATACTTGGCTGCAGAGAACCTGACGGCCTCTTCCAGAGACTCTCGGACTTTCCACCCTAAGACCAGACCATCCCCAGGGGCGGATAAGATGATTCCAAGGGGTGAGGGTGGAGAGAGTGAGAGGGTGGGAGCTCTGCCCAGGGTTTGGCGAGAACAGCCTGGGAAGTCGGGGGCTCAAGAGGCAGCCAAAAGGATTGTTTGCTACCGCTGCCGGCAAGCGGGACATATTGCAGCAAATTGCCCGGTTGTGGAGGAACCCATGCAATGTGACTTTCTGACGGACAGACGTCAGTCGCTGTGTGCGACAGTCGCATGCACTGCCATTCGGGGAACTGAGAAACATTTATGCAAAATGTGTATTAATGGTAGAAATGTTGTGGTATTACTGGATTCAGGTAGCCTTGTGACCCTGATAAAGGCTGAATTAGTTAAAACAGAGGTCTCTGGGAATAGCAAGGTAGCTGTTATTTGTGTGCATGGGGACACCCGAGAGTATCCAGTGACTACAGTGTGTTTCAAGACCCCCAAAGGTACCCTCTCTCATCCAGTGGGGTTAGTATCTCAATTACCGCATGATGCCATTGTGGGAAGGGATTTTCCGAAGTTCTGGGAACTGTGGGATGATCCTGAGCCCCCCACTGGTGCCCCTATGTACCAGGAAGGTGATAGCCAGAACTCCTCTGAGAGTGGTGAGGACTCTCCAGAATTTCCCTTGTCAGTATTGGCAGGCGAGACTCAAGAAACTGGAGAGGAGCCCACCTCCTCAGACGAAAACCTACCGTCTGTGGAGTTTTCTGATCTTGAGGTTCACAGGGAAAATTTTGCCACAGAACAGTTAAAAGACCCCGCCCTAATAAAGGCACGGGAAAACGTAGTGGAAATAGATGGCGAGTTAGTGAACCCAGATAATACCTGCACTTACCCATACTTCAGCGTAGAGAAGGACCTACTGTATCGGGTGGCAAAAAGGGCAGAAGAAACCGTTGAGCAGCTTGTGGTGCCCAAACCTTACAGGAAGTTGGTGTTGGAGTTGGCCCATGGGCACATTCTTGGAGGTCATCTGGGGACAGAGAAAACCCGAGAGAGGGTATTACAGAGATTCTATTGGCCTGGGGTGATGAAGGACATAGAAAATTATTGTTCCTCCTGCCCTGTGTGTCAGAGGTCGGCCCCGATGCCACATTTCCGTAGCCCGCTGGTCCCTCTACCCATCATTGAGGTCCCGTTTGAGAGGATCGCAATGGATTTGGTAGGTCCTATAATCAAGTCCGCTAGGGGGCACCAGTACATATTAGTTATAATGGACTATGCCACCCGTTATCCAGAAGCGATCCCTCTCCGAAATACCTCGGCCAAAACCATAGCCAAAGAGCTATCTCTTGTTTTTAGCCGGGTGGGTATTTGTAAAGAACTGCTTACGGACCAAGGTACACCCTTTATGTCCCGGGTTATGAAAGAGCTGTGTAAATTGTTCAAAGTGACGCAATTGCCTACGTCTGTGTATCACCCCCAAACCGATGGGCTGGTTGAAAGATTCAACAAAACCCTAAAACAAATGTTGAAGAAAGTGGTGGATAGAGATGGAAAGGATTGGGACTGTCTACTTCCTTATTTGATGTTTGCTATTAGGGAGGTGCCCCAATCCTCTACGGGATTCTCCCCCTTTGAGTTACTGTATGGGAGACACCCAAGAGGGCTGTTGGATATTGCCAAGGAAACTTGGGAAAGTGAGAGTTCTCCCCACAGGAGTGTGATTGAGCATGTCGCCCTGATGCAAGATCGAATTGCACAGGTAATGCCCATCGTGAAGGAACATTTGGCCCAAGCGCAGTTGGCACAGCAGAGAGTGTACAACCGTGGAGCCAAGACCCGTACCTTTTCCCCGGGGGATAGGATATTGGTACTTGTCCCTACGGTTGAAAGTAAATTCCTTGCCAAATGGCAAGGCCCCTACGAGATAATGGAAAAAGTGAGCGAAGTGAATTACAAGGTCAGACAACCAGGAAGGCGAAAGCCCGAACAGATCTATCACGTTAATCTGTTGAAAGCCTGGAGGGATAGAGAGTCCCTAGTCGCAAAAACTTGGTCACCAGCTCAAACTGGTTGCGTGATTCCGGAGGTTGGAATAGCAGCCACCTTGTCACAACCCCAACAACAGGAGGTTAAGGAGTTTGTGCTTCGCAACAAGGAGGTGTTCTCTGAGCTGCCGGGACAAACATCTGGGGTAGAGCATGATATTATTACCCCGCCCGGTGAAAGGGTGAAGTTAAAACCCTATCGGATCCCAGAGGCCCGACGGGAGGCAATACGGGAGGAAGTACAGAAAATGCTGAACTTAGGGGTGATAGAGGAGTCCCAAAGTGATTGGTCTAGTCCCATTGTGTTGGTGCCTAAACCGGATGGGAGCTGGCGATTTTGTAACGATTTTCGTCAGTTGAACAAAGTTACAAAATTTGACACCTACCCCATGCCACGTATAGATGAGTTGATCGACCGGCTGGGAACAGCCCGATACATGACGACTCTTGACCTCACAAAAGGGTATTGGCAAATTCCCCTGGCCAAGTCGGCCAAAGAGAAAACCGCATTTGTAACCCCAGACGGGGCGTTCCAATATAAGAGAATGCCGTTCGGGTTACAGAATGCGCCGGCCACATTCCAGCGGAAAATGGACCAGATACTGAGGCCCCATCGGAAGTATGCTGCGGCTTACCTGGATGACGTAATTGTCCATAGCACAGATTGGGCCTCACATCTGCCAAAAGTGCAAGCAGTCCTAGACTCTATCCGGGAAGCGGGGTTTACGGCTAACCCCAAGAAGTGTACCATTGGGCAGGAGGAGGCCAAATATCTTGGGTACACCATTGGCAGGGGAGTAATAAAACCCCAACTCAACAAAGTCGAGGCCATCCAGAGTTGGCCACGTCCCAACAGCAAGAAGCAGGTACGAGCCTTTCTGGGAATCGCGGGTTATTATCGGCGCTTCATTCCCCACTTTGCTTCTAAGGCTGTGCCCCTAACCAACCTGACGAAAGGGAAAGGGTCGGTCATGATTAAATGGACCCCCGAGGCTGAGGCAGCATTCCAATTCTTGAAACAAGCCTTATGTAGCCAGCCAGTGTTGTACTCACCCGACTTCTCTAAAGACTTTGTCGTACAAAGTGATGCGTCAGATGTGGGGTTAGGAGCATTATTGTCCCAGGTCTGGAACGGGGAAGAGCACCCAGTCATTTACCTCAGCAGGAAGTTGAAGTCCCATGAGGTAAATTACGCCACGGTTGAAAAGGAGTGTTTAGCGGTGAAGTGGGCTCTAGATTCCCTTCGGTACTATCTGCTAGGTAGGCACTTTGACATGGTTACGGATCACGCTCCGTTAAAGTGGATGGCTCAAAACAAGGAGACAAATAGAAGAGTAAATAGGTGGTTCCTGGCCCTACAGGAATTCAACTTCACAGTAAAGCATCGCCCTGGCGTTCAAATGGGGAATGTGGATGCTTTGTCTCGAGTACATGAATGCCTGATTGCTGGTGTTCCAACCCCAAGGTTAAAACAAGAGGGGGGGGTATGTGACAGCAGGAAGGTAAAGTCACCTGGTTGCATCCAGGGGGGTAGGTATATTTCTCCCAGATTCAGGCTTTATGCCGACTTATACAACTAGGGAGAGAGTTGATGAAGCCCAGCTGAGGCTAGTGGGCTCATGGATGATTCATACCTCTAGGGAGAGTGCTGGGCGTCGTGCAGGCAGGGAGTTGATGAGACCAGCTGAAGCTTGTCAGCTCGTTTAAGGCCTCTATAAAAACTCCCAGCTTCATTAGGTGTTTGCTCATGCCTGGAACCAGACCTATGTGGACTGTCTAGGGAGAGTGAACCCCTGTGCGGTGAGACAAAGCCTGTGTGGCTATTTGTTTGGACATTTACTAAACCAGGGACTTAGGGACTAGGACAGCACCAGGCTGATCCCAGTTGTTAGTTAGGGAAACCTGCATGTTTAGTCAGAGGTCAAGCTGACCAGGATTTATTTTGTTTATGTTTCTTTTTGCTTTGCTGTGTTTTTGTCACTGTAAATAGAGAAATAAACCGCACCTTTTGATCTTGAAAACCACAACCTCCGTCTGCTGGGCCTGTTTTTGTGTGGGGAGCCCATCCAGGGGGTCACACACCCGCTACCGAGCTAACCCCCTCACAGTAGGGTGTAGCAAGATGGCGGTGATGGCATTGAATGTGACGGGCGCACGCTCGTCGTAGTCGATTACGTCACCGCGTTCGCTCTATTCAAAGAACTGCGGGTTCTTTGAAAGGAGCGTGTGTACACTCGGCCGGGACAAGTTTCTTGTCCAAGAATCTCGTCAAGAAAAACAACGTGTTTTTTCTTGACAAGATTCTCGGCCGTGTGTACCAGGCTTCACAGTATCTCAGTGAAAGTTAATACTAGGATCAATCAAGCATATGCGGCTTTCTGAGTCAATTCAGGGTACATTCACACCAGCTGCTGGTGCATCGCACTGTTCACTTTTTTTCTCTTTTTAAACTAACTTTTTTGAAATGTCACTCTGTGACATTTCATTATGTTCTATTGGTCTCTGCACTAGGGCTGCAACTAACGATTATTTTCATAATCGATTAATCGGCCGATTATTTTTTCGATTAATCGGATAAAATCATAAAAAAAAAACGTAATGTGACATTTATTCGTTTATTTAAAAGTAATAATGAATTCCTACCGGGGACACCAATGATGGGGCGTTATTCCTCCCGGGGACACCAATGATGGGGCATTATTCCTCCTGGGGACACCAATGATGGGGCATTATTCCTCCTGGGGACACCAATGATGGGGCATTATTCCTCCCGGGACACCAATGATGGGGCATTATTCCTACCGGGACACCAATGATGGGGCATTATTCCTACCGGGGACACCAATGATGGGGCATTATTCCTCCTGGGGACACCAATGATGGGGCATTATTCCTCCTGGGGACACCAATGATGGGGCATTATTCCTCCCGGGGACACCAATGATGGGGCATTATTCCTCCCGGGGACACCAATGATGGGGCATTATTCCTCCCGGGGACACCAATGATGGGGCATTATTCCTCCCGGGGACACCAATGATGGGGCATTATTCCTACCGGGGACACCAATGATGGGGCATTATTCCTCCTGGGGACACCAATGATGGGGCATTATTCCTCCCGGGGACACCAATGATGGGGCGTTATTCCTCCCGGGGACACCAATGATGGGGCATTATTCCTCCCGGGGACACCAATGATGGGGCGTTATTCCTCCCGGGGACACCAATGACGGTGCGTTATTCCTCCCGGGGACACCAATGATGGGGCATTATTCCTACCGGGGACACCAATGATGGGGCGTTATTCCTCCCGGGGACACCAATGATGGGGCATTATTCCTCCCGGGGACACCAATGATGGGGCGTTATTCCTCCCGGGGACACCAATGACGGTGCGTTATTCCTCCCGGGGACACCAATGACGGGGCGTTATTCCTCCCGGGGACACCAATGACGGGGCGTTATTCCTCCCGGGGACACCAATGACGGTGCGTTATTCCTCCCGGGGACACCAATGACGGGCGTTATTCCTCCCGGGGACACCAATGACGGGGCGTTATTCCTCCCGGGGACACCAATGACGGGGCGTTATTCCTCCCGGGGACACCAATGAAGGGGCGTTATTCCTCCCGGGGACACCAATGATGGGGCGTTATTCCTCCCGGGGACACCAATGACGGGGCGTTATTCCTCCCGGGGACACCAATGACGGGGCGTTATTCCTCCCGGGGACACCAATGACGGGGCGTTATTCCTCCCGGGGACACCAATGACGGGGCGTTATTCCTCCCGGGGACACCAATGACGGGGCGTTATTCCTCCCGGGGACACCAATGACGGGGCGTTATTCCTCCCGGGGACACCAATGACGGGGCGCTATTCCTCCCGGGGACACCAATGATGGGGCGTTATTCCTACCGGGGACACCAATGATGGGGCATTATTCCTCCTGGGGACACCAATGATGGGGCACTATCCCCCCCAGAAACACCAATGGGGCACTATCCCCCCCAGAAACACCAATGGGGCACTATCCCCCCAGAAACACCAATGGGGCACTACCCCCCCCCCCCCAGAAACACCAATGGGGCACTACCCCCCCAGAAACACCAATGTGGCACTATCCCCCCCCAGAAACACCAATGGGGCTATGACTATTCTCCCCCCTCCCTCCCTCCCAGGAAAACCAATGATGGGGCACTTCCCCCCTTCCCCCCCCCCCCCCCCGGGCAGGGCTGAGAAGATCTGTGGGAATTACGTCAGCGAGGAGGAGAGGCGCGCCGCGGACGTGCAGCGGCGAGGACGTGCCTGGTCACAGCGGCGCCGAGGACACAGGAAGGAGACACAGGAAGGATTACAGTACACAGGAGGGAAGGATTTTTGCAACAGACGGACAGGCGCAAGGTGCGGACCAACTAATCGATAATGAAAATCGTTGACAACGATTTTCATTATTGATTATTATCGATAATATCGATTAATCGTTGCAGTCCTACTCTGCACAATGCGGGGCAGTGGATTGCCTTGCACTTCACTGCGCTGGAAAAAAGTATGGTTTGTGGTGGTGTAAACTGGCCAGGTAGGAGACAAGGCATTTTAGCTTGAGTTGCTGTGGGACTGTGCTGGAATAGCCTCCCAATGCAGTACTACTGCACCTGGTGTACAGTAAATGTACCCTGAAGTAAGCATACAGTATTGTTAGGAGGGTATTAAACTTGATTTTCAGTGAACACATGTTCATTTATTATGTATTGTTTACCTTAAAGTAAACTAAAATAAACTCTGGGCAAGATAAAAAAAAATGATATACAGTAGCTCACAAAAGTGAGTACACCCTTCACATTTTTGTAAATATTTGATAATATCTTTTCATGTGACAACACTGAAGAAATTATACTTTGCTACAATGTAATGTAGCGATACCCCCAGCTAAGAGAGCCGCTGAAATGATTTGTTTGGGCCCTGTAATGCACTGCTGTCAACCCCCAGCAATTGGCTCTAACCTCTCCTGGCACAGTCAGTAGGGGATGGCAGAATTGTGTAACCTGAAACTCACAGAGACACAATCCTGCAATAAACACAGCAATAGGGTATGGCTTTCAATAACCGTCTCTTCTGCACAGTAAATGACACAAACACAAGTGTACTTAACCCTGGCACTTTTACTGAGAGTGTTAGTTAAGCATAGAAAAAGTATACATGAACACATGCAGAGCCCTGCAATGAAAAGGGTACTTTTACAAACAGACAGATATAACAAAAGAAACTAACGGTCCCCGCTGCAGCTATTCTACCTTGTGGGTAAAAATGGCGCCCAGAAATGTCTACGCTACTAAGTCAGGCCTGACTGTATTATGTAGAAGTTCTGCAGAGGAAAATCTTCGCTAGCAAACGGTGGTGCACTTTTGAAGAAACAAGTTTCAAATCCACAAAGAGAAAGAGTCTTGAACTTGGTGAACACAGGATAAGTCTTAGAGACTCCTAGATACTCAAGGCGCTGTCCCTCCGGTGTATGACTACAAGCACTAAAGTTAATTCTGAACAACAGTTATCTGGCCTAGGAGATCCTGTGTTTGTCTCTGAGCAGGTGCTCTCTCACCCAACCGGACCAGTCCGTGTCCGTATCTTCCGTTGCTGTGTCTCGGTACACAGATTCCCCGACACCCGGGTCTTCGGTCCTCCTGGCAACAGTACAGCAGCAGTCGGATGACGTCCCGCAGGCTCCTCGGTGAAACGGAAGGCTCTTTGGAGAAAAGTCCCGGCTTCAGGCCTTGTCACACAGAAGACTCGAACAACAGTTCCACTTGCTGGCCGGGCGGTGTCCAAAGAGGCCGAAATCAGTCCCGCCCCCCAGTTAAATAGCCCACCCCAGCAGTCCTTGCGCGGGGCAATGCACCTTGGGTGTCCCGTGGCATTCTGGGTACGGTAGACTCTGAGACCTAAAAGCAATACCCCGCTACAGTAAAGTAGTGAGTGTACAGCTTGAATAACAGTGTAAATTTGCTGTGCCTTCAAAACAACTCAACACAGCCATTTATTGTCTAAACCACTGGCAACAAAAGTGAGTATACCCCTAAGTGAAAATGTCCAAATTGGGCCCAATTAGCCATTTTCCCTCCCCGGTGTCATGTGGCTCGTTAGTGTTACAAGGTCTCAGGTGTGAATGGGGAGCAGGTGTGTTAAATTTGGTGTTATTGCTCTCACTCTCTCATACTGGTCACTGGAAGTTCAACATGGCACCTCATGGCAAAGAACTCTCTGAGGATCTTAAAAAAAGAATTGTTGTTTTACATAAAGATGGCCTAGACTATAAGAAGATTGCCAAGACCTTGAAACTGAGCTGTGAATGGTGACCAAGACCATACAGCGGTTTCACAGGACAGGTTCCACTCAAAACAGGACTCGCCATGGTCGACCATAGAATTTGAGTGCACGTGCTCAGCGTCATATCCAGAGGTTGTCTTTGGGAAATAGACCTATGAGTGCTGCCAGCATTGCTGCAGAGGTTGAAGGGGTGGGGGGTCAGCCTGTCAGTGCTCAGACCATACGCTGCACACTGCATCAAATTGGTCTGCGTGGCTGTAATCCCAGAAGGAAGCCCCTTCTAAAGATGATGCACAAGAAAGCTCGCAAACAGTTTGCTGAAGACAAGCGGACTAAGGACATGGATTACTGGAACCATGTCCTGTGGGTCTGATGAGACCAAGATAAACTTATTTGGTTCAGATGGTGTCAAGCGTGTGTGGCGGCAACCAGGTGAGGAGTACAAAGACAAGTGTGTCTTGCCTACAGTCAAGCATGGTGGTTAGAGTGTCATGGTCTGGGGCTGCATGAGTGCTGCTGACACTGGGGAGCTACAGTTCATTGAGGGAACCCTGAATGCCAACATGTACTGTGACATACTGAAGCAGAGCATGATCCCCTCCCTTCGGAGACTTGGCCGGAGGGCAGTATTCTAACATGATAACGACCCCAAACACACCTCTAAGATGGCCACTGCCATGCTAAAGAAGCCAAGGTTATAGGTGATGGACTGACCAAGCATGTCTCCAAACCTAAACCCTATTGAGCATTTGTGGGGCATCCTCAAACGGAAGGTGGAGGAGTGCAAGATATTTAACATCCACCAGCTCCGTGATGTCGTCATGGAGGAGTGGAAGAGGACTCCAGTGGTAAGCTGTGAAGCTCTGGTGAACTTCATGCACAAGAAGGTCAAGGCAGTGCTGGAAGATAATGGTGGCCACACAAAATATTGACACTTTTGGGCCCAATTTGGACATTTTCACTTAGAGGTGCACTTACTTTTGTTGCTAGCGGTTTAGACATTAATGGCTGTGTGTTGAGTTATTTTGAGGGGACAGCAAATTTACACTGTTATACAAGCTGTACACTCACTAATTTACATTGTAGCAAAGTGTCATTTCTTCAGCGTTGTCACATGAAAAGATATTATAAAATATTTACAAAAATGTGAGGGGTGTACTCGCTTTAAGATCTGAAGACCTGCTAAAAAAACAATGATTTATAGTATTCAGCAGCACATATAACCATGACTGAATTACTCTTAAAAAAAAGATCACAATGAAAGTAATATGTAGTCATGTATCTCACCTGGCATACAGCAGAAATACTACCGTGACAGTTAATCCCACCATAGAAAGTGCGCAGCCAATGGTTGACACTGTACCAAGCTCTGGATGCGTAATGTTTTCTCTGAAATTCTGAAAACAGGAACATAAACCATTTAGAATGTAAAGAGAAGACCTGCATCAGTGTAAGGCCACCTTTTAGAAAGGAAAAATATGTAGGGCAAAGGAAAGGAGGAAAAAGGGAGCGGTAAATCATCCTGACCTATGGTCTATGCTAGAATGTTCTATGCTTCTAATCCAAAGCAGAAAATTCTACAGGCTTAGCGCTGGTCAGACTGGGAATGAATGAGGGACTCAATGCCCAACATCACTTGTATATTACAAGCCAGGAATGGGGTATGGCACCTTGAAGAATCAGGTTTATGTTACCGCAAGAGGAGTCTCGGCACCTGCATGACCCACATTTGGTATAAATGAGCCACAACGACCCAAAGGCACTGTCTGCACAACTGGTTTGTCTGCCCATGTTCTCATACATTTATTAGCAGATAACCTTTATAACCCATATGTGTCAGTAATAAAGGGAATAAATTGGCAGCTCTGGTGGAGTAATGCCGCGTACACACGATCGGAAATTCCGACAAGAAAAGTCCGATGTGAGCTTTTGGTGGGAAATTCCGACCGTGTGTATGCTCCATCGGACTTTTGCTGTCGGAATTTCCACCAACAAATGATTGAGAGCAGGTTCTCTATTTTTCCGACGGAAAAGTTCCTATCGGAAATTCCGATCGTCTGTATGTAATTCCGACTCTCAAAAAAAACACGCATGCTCAGAATCATTTAGACGCATGCTCGGAATCATTGAACTTAATTTTTCTCGGCTCGTTGTAGTGTTGTATGTCACCGTGTTCTTGGCGGTCGGAATTTGGTGTGACCAGGTGTATGCAACACAAGTTTGAGCCAACATTCCGTCTGAAAAAAATCCATGGTTTTCCTGTCAGATTTTCCGATCATGTGTACACGGCATTAGTCATTTTTAGAAATGTCTTCTAATGGATTATAGAGGTAGTGCTCTGAAGCTCCTACAATTTTACAGGATTGTGAAGAGAACAATCAGCGCCAAAATTAATAAATAACTTCCTCCTATAAGGTAAATGTGTAAAATGACCAATATATGTGACTGCACAGCTGCTGAACACTTACAGTGATACACCACACTAAATTCAATATTGTTTTCTAAATAGTGCAGCGCTGTGTCTTATTAAACAATGTGCAAATTTATATTAAACATTTCATGATCAAAAATAAAATATTTAATAAAAATATTATAAAAAAAAACAGTTCATTTGTGTCAATGCTTCCAAAGCAGATCTACTGATGAAGGCCAATGAGAGGCCGACATGCGTTTAGAGGGGAGGAGCCGAATCTGTGAAGTATCGTGAGTGTAGATCTGCGGTGGATGAACTGATGTTTTGAGACATGCTGTTTTAACGTTTTTATCTTGTAAGTGGATTTTTTTGGGGGCTTTTAATAAACATACAGACAGAGTACACTATGGCACCTGTGTTTGTTGTTTCATGTCCTTAACCTATGGAAGTAAAAGAGGGATTGAGCACTAATGAGAAAGTGAAGGAAGGTTTTGTCTGTCGGCAACTCAAACGCTGATTACCCACACAGAGGTGCAGTCTGGGGACTGTAGGATTACCATTGGAGAGTAAAGTGGATCCATTGTGGTGGACACAAGGAGTGATTTGTCTATTCATTTACATTCATCTTTGAGGTGAGCAGGCACTTTAGCTGGTGGAGGTGTGAACTGGATATCAGTCCTTTTGAGGACGAACACACACAGCGGTGATTGCTTTGGAAGCATTGACACAAATGAACTGTTTTTTTTTTATAATTTTTTGATATTTGAATTTTTTTAATTGTTTATTTTTGATCATGAAATGTTTAATATAAATTTTGTATGCACATTGTTTAATAAGACACAGCGCTGCACTATTTAGAAAATAATATTACAGGATTACTGGTGATACAACCAGAATGATTGGGCTCAATAGGAGAATCATAGATTTTTTACCAGGCTCCACAGATATAAGGATGTGGCCACCAAAGCAGCAAGTTGGAAACTATCCCTGAATGATGATAACAAAGGTATCTGACTGCTTGAGGTACTATTGCCTCTTTTTCGGACATAAGTAACAGCAAAATTATCTCAAGCAATGGTCAAAAACAGGGGTATTATTTCCTTTCATGGCCAGCTGGAACCTTTTCCTTTACTTTGCCATAGGCGTGCGCACAGGGTGTGGCAGGTGTGCCCAGGCACACCCTAATCACTCCCTGCAGTGCAGATTTCCCCTGCTGCCCGGTGCCCCCTCCCACAGCATGGCTGGCTTCCCTCCTCTCCCATTGGCTACTGCAGTGGGCACACATAGATGATATTTCAGGATAATGGGTAATGTCATTTACCGGCCCCTTCCCTTTCTGAATGAACACAGTGAGAGATCGGTACCGTGTTTTTGAGCTTTCAGGTGCACACCCTAATGCAACAGGCTGCGCACACCTATGTACTATGCATATATGACACATGAGCACTTGAGGATTATATGTTTTTTTACCATTAACACAGCAAAGTTAGTAGTATGATTGCAAACACATCGTAGTGCTGAGGCGTCATTCACTGTAGATAGCTTCTTACAGCCTTCGGTATTCCATTCACTCTTATCATAGTCCCAGTAAACACAGGCATATTGTACCAGGATGAATGACGGATTAGACTATAAAGAGAAAAGCAAAATGACATCCTATTGTAGTAGATGTATTCCATTTATATTTTCCCAGTATAAAATTATAAAAAGTATACAGTGTGTGTTTGTTGATGCAATGTTTGGAATTCCATCTAGCTTAATCTGTAATAGTCTGTAATAGTTTTAGGTCAATTATATTTGAATACAGTATATGAATACATACAATCTTTGATTTACAAATAAACATTTAAAGCCTAATGCTGGCCATACACTCTACGAAAAATCGTCCGAACGAACTTTCGGAAAACGAACATTCAGCCGTGATTGCAAACGATATTGCCATCATGTAATGACCGATAAATCGTTCAGTGGACATAGATAGAAAAAAATATTATTATTTTTTTTACATATACCTAGTGCAGAAAGTTCGGACGGGAAACACATTAACCTTCCGATTTATCCTTCGTTCGGCAGAAAATTTCCAAACTTGTCCTTCGTTTTTTCGGCTCAAAAACGTCACAACGATTATCGATTTTGTGCCCATTAACTGTTCGAAAAACGAAAGAACTGTCTGAACGACCGATTTTCGCCCGATTTTTCATATTGTGTATGGCCAGCATAAGTTTCCAAACGCATTCTTATGAAGGGAAAACCATAAAGAGAAACTCCAAGCAGCAAGGGAAATCAACAAGGCAACAAACAGCCCCTGCAACTGTGATAATGTCATTCAAATTCCCACATGTGCTTATGGTTAAAATGATTGTAAAGGTTCAGGTTTTTTTTTTTAAATAACAAACATGTCATACTTACCTCCACTGTGCGGTTAATTTTGCACAGAGTGGCCCCGAACATCCTCTTCTGGGGTCCCACGGCAGCTCTCACGGCTCCTCCCCGAATTAGATAACCCTCTCTGGGAAGGTCCCTCCCGAGGGGGTTACCTTGCGGGCACGCTCCTGTGTCATACGCTCGGCGTCCATAGACGCCGAGTGTATGACTCGGCCCCACCCCCCCGCTTCATTGGATTTGATTGACAGCAGTGGGAGTAAATGGCTGTGCTGCTATTAATCTGTCCAATCAACGCCAGGACTCCGTGGAGAAAAGGACGCCGGGGACGCGGACGAGCAGGTGAACTGGCTCAGGTAAGTAAAACGGGGGGGGGGGGCCATGATTGCCAGGTGTTTTTTTAACTTAATGCATAGGATGCACTAAGGTGAAAAAACACGAACCTTTAAAACCCCTAATGCCGCGTACACACGGCCGTTTTTAATTTCATTGAAAAAAACGACGTTTTTCTCGACGTGATTTTTCGTGTTTCCTCTGAAGCCTGCCTTGCCTACACACTATCGTGAAAAAAAATGCTCGAGCAAAGCGCGGTGACGTACAACACGTACGACGGCACTATACAGGGGAAGTTCCAATCGGATCCTCGTATTAGTAAAGTTTGGTGAGAGACGATTCGCGCTTTTCAGCCTCATGCTCTTCAGTCCGTTACAGCGTGACGAATGTGCTATCTCCATTACGAACGTTAGTTTTACCAGAAGGAGCGCTCACGTCTCATACTTGATTCTGAGAATGCGCATTTTTTTTCCCCTCGTAAAAGCATACACACTACTGTTTTTCACGACGTTAAAAAGAACGACGTGAAAAACGACATGAAAAAATAGAGCATGTTCTAATTTTTTTTAGCCCATTTTTCACGTCGTTAAAAATGCTCTGGAGCCTACACACGATCGTTTTTAATGCCCAATTTAAAAAATGGCATTTTTCACACCATGAAAAACGGTCGTGTATTAGTCTGTAATCTCTTGATTCAGTATAGTTCAGCCTCCTCCCTCACTATATCTTAAAGGTAGCAAAAAGATAATACCGTATTTATCGGCGTATAACACGCACCGGCGTATAACACGCACCCCAAGTTTAGGAGGGAATTTTAAGGAAAAAAACTTTTAGGAGGGAAATTCAAGGAAAAAAAACTTACATTTAAATGCAGCATGCAGCCTTGCCCAGTGTCCATCTGCAGCCTTGCCCAGTGTCCATCTGCAGCCTTGCCCAGTGTCCATCTGTCCATCTGCAGCCTTGCCCAGTGTCCATCTGTCCATCTGCAGCCGTGCCCAGTGTCCATCTGTCCATCTGCAGCCTTGCCCAGTGCCTTTGCGATCGTGTCAGTCCCGGCGTTTTTTTAAATTTGGCGCCGATTTCTGTGGAGAGGAGCGAGCGGGGCCGAGTGTACTTCGGCTAGACTCGGCTCCTCTCGCAGTCCCGCCCATCTCCACTGACTGCGCCGCTGACGGAGAAAGCCGAGTGTACTTCGGCTAGACTCGGCTCTGCTCACAGTCACAGGCAGGACTGCGAGAGGAGCCGAGACTAGCCGAAGTACACTCGGCTTTCTCTATGTCAGCGGCGCAGTCAGAGATGGGCGGGACTGCGAGAGGAGCCGAGTAAAGCCGATTGTACTTCGGCTCCGCTCGCTCCTCTCGCTCGTTTTCAGCATGGGAATTCGACGGAGTATCGGCGTATAACACGCACCCACGATTTTCCCCTGATTTTAAGGGGAAAAAAGTGCGTGTTATACGCCGATAAATACGGTAATTGTAAAAAATACTTAGCTGCGCATTTGAAGATACAATAACTGGTATTACTTCAGGTGAATACTTTTAGGTGGTGGAGTGGCTTGGTGATCTACAGCTATGTCACTCTAGATGTAAACTAGAAAATCCTGGATATTATTATTATTATACAGGGTTTATATGGTGCCAACAGTTTGCGCAGCGCTTTACAACATGGGGGCAAACAGTACAGTTACAATACAATTCAATACAGGAGGGATCAGAGGGCCCTGCTCGTTAGAGCTTACAGTCTAGAACAGGGGTCTCCAAACCCCGGCCCGCGGGCCACATCCGGCACGCTTGGATGTTTTATCCGGCCCGCAGCTCATTCAGAGACTGCCTGCTTCAATTTCCCCGTGTATGTGTACCGCTGACATAGCGGATCCACTGAAGCAGAGGAAGGTGAAGCGGTGGGTGGATTACCATGCACACAGGGAGGAGGCGGGGCCCCGCTGTCGGGCAGCATGGATGTGGGCTGGCTGTGCGTGCTGGAGTCAGGCTGGGGGAGAGGATAAGTGAGCGGGCGGTACTGCGAGTGCGCGGCAGCCGGCAAGTGAGAGAGAACCTGAGCGGGCAGGTCAGTGGATGAGTGAGGGGGGGTCGCCAGGTGAGTGTGCGGGCGTGCAGGGCACACATCGAGTGAGGGGGCAGGCTGGTCCGCAGGTGAGCGGAGAGACTGGCCAGTCAGTGAGCCAGCGCTCGGGGAGCAGAGAGATGACATCATCTCTCGCTGCCCGCCCTGCATCACTGCAGTTTCGCCCGCACTGTACAGCCGCGGGCAGTGTGAGTGCACCCTTAGCCTCCAATAATTACTTAGAAACATTCCAAAGACCCCACCTTTATTTAGTTTGTGTGTACAATTCATTCTGCTGTATATAAACTCCCTTTGTAGCCATCTATTCAGATGCACCGAGAGCAGAAAGTGGTGACAAGTGATAAGTCTGAGTGCAAGAACACATCCCCACAGTATGCATTTAGATGAGCATATTTCTCCCTGCTTGACACTGGATGCAAACTTTAGCTGTGGTGACCAACTGCTTGATTACTGTTCCAGAAGCAGGACTGAAAACGTAATGTAGCAACCGATGGGCAGACTGCATAGCTAAAGTCTACATCCAGTGGCCAGATCCCTCCCTGCTGCCTGCCTTCACTCTGACAATCTGCACCTTAGCAGGCTAATGACAATCAGCAACGTGTGGCAAGTGTAATCCGCAATGTGTGGCAGATGACAATCGTCAACATGTGGCAGGTGACGTGGCAAGTGTAATCCGCAATGTGTGGCAGGTGATGTGACAATCAGCAACATGTGGCAGGTGATGTGGCAAGTGTAATGCACAATGTGTGGCAGGTGACCTGGCAAGTGTAATTCGCAATGTGTGGCAGGTGATGTGGCAAGTGACAATCCGCAATGTGTGGCAGGTGACGTGGCAAGTGTAATCCGCAATGTGTGGCAGGTGATGTGGCAAGTGACAATCAGCAACATGTGGCAGGTGACATGGCATGTGACAATCAGCATCTGAAGGCAGGTCGACGTGGAAAGTGACACACTCGGGGCTCCCACTGATTCGGCATTATGGTGAGTTGAACCATTTCATTTTATATTACAATGTAATAATAGAAATAATGTGCTTCAATCATCCTGACACCATAACAACCATGGTGCCGTGATGATGAAAACACCAACACCAGCCATTGCCCCGATATATTGCCCGCAAAAAAACATATTTTCTGGCAGTGCCCCTCCCGAGACTAGACTCTGGATCTGCCCCTGGGGGAGTGGCGGCAGAGGACGAGGTTGGGCTGAGGGAGTAGCGGCAGAGGACGAGGTTGAAGTGGAGGAGGCTCCCGCTCTGTGCAGCTGCCACCGCCAGATTTTTAGGAAGGTATTGTGCCTGTTCCAGTGACAGTTAACCCACCCTGGTGTGCTGCAGATTCCTCCACTGACATCATCTGGAGGAGGAGCCGCAGGACTGGGAGGAACTGTCTGCAGGAATGCAAAACCCAAAGGTGTGTGTGTTGGTGGAGGGGTGTGTTAGAGGCGAGGTATGAGGAGGGGGGTGTGATCAGAGTGGAGAGATATAGGGGTGTGTGATCAGACTGGGGAGTATCTGGGGTGGTGGTGATCAGGCTGGGGGGGTATCGGGGGGGAGGAGTGGTGTTATCATATTAGGGGGTATCTGGGTGTGTTATCAGCGTGGGGGACACAGACGTGCGGAAAGGCTCTGACGGGGACACAGAAGTGAGGAAAGGCTCTGACGGGGACACAGAAGTGAGGAAAGGATCTGATGGGGACACAGAAGTGCGGAAAGGCTCTGACGGGGGACACAGACGTGCGGAAAGGCTCTGACGGAGGACACAGAAGTGAGGAAAGGCTCTGACGGGGACACAGAAGTCCGGTAAGGCTCTGACAGGGACACAGACGTGTGGAAAGGCTCTAACAAGATTATTTACATTTTTATTCATTTATTTCTAAATAAAAAATTTTGGCCCGCAAATATTTATAAAATCTACAATGTGGCCCTCGGGCTAAAAAGTTTGGAGACCCCTGGTCTAGAATATAGAGAGTATGCGCCCTATAATCATTGCAAGGTATATTTTTTCAGATTTCATTTGAATGTAGCTTTCAGACACTGGGACTGTCCATTGTTTTTTTGCAGTACATAAACATACCCTTTGACTGAAGCTAAACTCTACATTGGCATGTATTCCACTGGAAATGTTGGCAGAGATAACTCGTTTTCTATAGGTAAGGGCTCTTTTATGGATTGACTTAAAAAGATTATCATTCTGGTAGAGAACAAAGCCAACAGCTATGTTATTATCCACACCTGTAAGGGAAAAACAAAGGGTTGTGACGGCATTTTGGAGAACACATTTTATTTATTCATTGAAAATATAAATCCAACTCTCAGATCAATTCATGTTCCCTAAAGTTAAGGTCAGGGCTCTGTACAGGCCACTAGAGTTTCTCCACACTAGTGATGAGCTAAGGGAACTGTCACATGATAGCAGACCTACAGCCCAATCAGCTGCAGATGAACTCTCCACCCCACAAGCGCACTTTACAAAAAAGCAGGGATACTAGTCACATCTTTGACTAATATGGCCACATATTTTGACAATTACATTGTTCAAGTATGGCTATGTGGCTATATTAGGTCAATGATGTCACCAGCATTCCCACCTCTTTCTTACATGCCACTGCAGGGGAAAAAAATCCCCAGCTGCAGCTGATGTGGCCGGTAGTTTGATATCATGGTACAGTTTCCCATCTGTTTGGATTGACCAAAAATGTTTACAAATTTTCTTGATTAAGAACCCAGGACAACATGGGAATTAAACATAGACCCAATCAGCTGGTCACCATGATTTTAATAGATCTTGTGATCTGACCAGGATTATTATGTAGAACTTACTTTCAGATGGTTTTATGAAAAGTTGAACATCTGCTGTTTCATTAAGCACAAACTCAGAGGTATTGTTGTCTACTATGACCCTGTTGGATATTAGGTCTTCTTCAGCTCCTGGTAGGCCTGAACACAAAAAGAAATGTTGTAAAGTATAGATTTTCATGTTAGGTTAAATATTTATATAGTCCCCTCCTAGTTAGGTTGTTAGGCAAATTTGGTTATTTTTGGCTCCCCTGTAATCAGTGGAGCAGTTGTTGAATGCTTTAAGCTATTCTGTGTTTCACAGGCTGCAGGTTTGATTGTTCTCCCCTGCCTTCTAGAGATGTCTGGAACAAAGGAGGTTGAGCCAAGCAAATAGGCAGCATGAATATTTGTTGCTCTTCAGGCCAATCCTTGGGAAGGTGTGTCCAGTAGGTGGCTAAAGAGCACATAATTACTCTGAGGCCTGGAGCAGCCATATTCTAGTCCTTGGGTCTAATCCTGCAGGAGGTGTCTCCAGCCTCAGGGGCTCTAAAGCCCTGTACACACGATCGGTTTAACCGATGAAAACCGTCCGATGGATTGTTTTCATCAGACAAACCGATCATGTATGGGACCCATCGGTCTTTTTTCCATCGGTTTTAAAAAATAGAACATGTTTTAAATTTTTCCGATGGATAAAAAAACCGATCGAAAACTCCGATCGTCTATGGGCAAGTCCATCGGATAAAAAACCCACACATGCTCAGAATTAAGTCGACGCATGCTCAGAAGCATTGAACTTCATTTTTCTCGGCTCATCGGAGTGTTTTACGTCACCGCGTTTGGAACGGTCGGTTTTTTGACTGATGGTGTGTAGGCAAGACTGATGGAAGTCAGCTTCATCGGATTTCCGATGGACAAAACCATCGGATTAGAATCCATAGGATATCCGATCGTGTGTACGAGGCTTTAGTCAAAGATTTGTCTCTGGAGATTGCAACATAGAGACATAATGTTTCCTCCTCTTATTTTTAGAGTATCCCAACCCTACACCCTCTCCAAGTTTATTCAGCAATAAATCACAAAAATACATTCTCTAGACTGTTTCTTGTGTCAGTGTGCCTGAACTGTGCTCTTTGTGCTGGCAGCCTCTGCACTAGTGAGAAAGAACTCTGGTCATCATCATTATTTGTGCTGCAGCTATCAGGAGGTATGCAGTGACTGTAATCATCATCCAGTGGCCCTTGCAGGGGTACCACTACATTTACATTATCATTAATAGGAATGTTTAATTCATTGTTGGACTAGCCATGACATCTACTAAGGGTTCTTCTGCTGGGTTTTCTGGTCCAGGATCCTTCAGCTGGGTATCCTGGTGTGGGATCATCCAGCTTTTCATTGAGAGCAACAAATAAAAGTCACATGGCTGAAAAACTCTTGTGGAAATAATACATGTACTAAAGCTTTTGGAATCGAACTAAATGTGTAACAATTTCCATAGCAATCTATGTAGCTGCTATGGAGCCTGGAGGAAGGGGGTCCTGTTGGGGTCTGCAAAGGGTTTCAAAATTCACCTTTAAAAAAAAAAAAAAAACGAAAGTGGCTTAAAAAAGAATGACTACTTTGTTGGCATCTATTTGCCTAACCAAACCACCTTTGTTCAGGATGGCTGCCATGGAACTGTAGTGGGAAACACAGAGGTAACTGACTTGACGAGTTACTAGTATAATAAAATGGACCATTACTTGGTGTGTTTTGGAATAACGCAGACATTTAAAATGCATGTGTCTTCTGTGTAGTACTCATCTACTAGACCTTTTAGTGACATGAACTGGATTCCATTTTGATTTCTTGCAGACAGGGTACGTTTTTCAACTGCAACGCTTCGCTGCACCATTGACACAGTGTCATTAACGACATTCAGAGAATATGCTTCCATTTGTCTTGTTAGACTGTTGTGAGGGAAAAAACACAAAAAGAAAAAGTAAATCTCAAAGCCTAAAAAAAATAAAAATTATACAAATCATACAGGCTTCCTAAATAAAGCAACTCAAAGCACAAATTTGATATGAAAAGTGCAAAAAACCATACAGATTCAGAAGCAATCATTTTAAGTTTGATCGTTCCTCAGTTTAGATTAGCTCATTGACCCCCTTCATGAGGTTTCAGACTCCCTAACATTTATTAAATGAAAATCAAAAGTTATATTTAAGATTCATAATATTAAAACAGAAAGTCTTTTCACATACTGGACATTGTTTCATTGGTAAAAAAAAAAGCTATGATTCTAAAATTGCTATCACAATAGATGTTACAATGCAGATTTTGTAATCAGTTCTTTGGCACCAGTCCTTTCACCAAGAGTGTACTCACCTCTTCTCCAACACAATCTGAGGTAGGTCTGGTGTACTCTCTTGCTCTCCAACAGAGTCTGAGGTGGGTGCACTCACTGGCTTTTTAACAAAGTTTGAAGTGGGGGAGTATGCTTAGTACCGGAGGTGAACACGTATGCATATTATTCCCAGAAGGGGAAGAGTGGAAGGTCACAGACACACAACGCAAAGCACCCTGGTAAATGAGGCCAGTAACAACACATACCTAATAGAGACAACTCAAGGCCACTGTTGCTGGTGGCTGATCATAAAAACCCTAGGTAACACTGGCCGCTAGCCACCGCACCTTCAGGACTAGAGTAGAGCTCTACAGAGACCTTAAAAGGTGATATTGACCCAAAGGACATTCTATCATTTATTGACCACCCCCAGACATTCACTGACCCCCAGAGATTTAATCAAACCCTTGGATAGTCCCATTGACCACTTTGTGGAACCCTAGTTTGGAGCAATCAAATCAATGTAAGATGGTTGCTAATTTGCTGATGTAGCGGACTCACCCCTCTCTCTATCTTTATCGGTTATGCGGCTGTTGTCTAGGGGTACCTGAGAGAGAGAGATGAGATACACCACGGCCCATGTCCTTCATAGCTAAGAGGTGAAAGCCAGCAAATTGGGTCTTTTGTATAGGTGTCCTAGAGTCAAGTCCAGTCCTTCGTCCCTGACTCCTTTGCTTCTAGTAACCCGAGTTCCACACAGTGAATAGGTCCAACTCAGTTTTATTCTTCTTGCCAAGCAATAAAACAATCTCTTTTCTTTGGAAAATAGGGACAGATCGAGGCACAATCCTTTCCCTTCTGCTGCTGCCCACTGTGCTGTCACCAGTGGTGAATAGTCACTGCCACCGACTAAGTTATATAGAACGTGAATTACCTTCGCTCACTTTGCCCCTGTCAGAGAAAGAAATCCGTCCAAGGGAGAAGTGGAGGCCTCTCCGTCACCAGCGATGCCGCGCCGGACTCTTCGGAGAAGTTACTGCGCACCAGTCCTCACAAACTCAGACACGGGCACCCAAGGAGTTAGGGCCCCCTCGGATTCCTCCACCCTTGCGGAACTCAGTCGAAGGTACTGAGCCCCAGGCATCCGCCATAGTACCTCACCCAAGGCTAAAGGTGCCTGAGATGGACTCCATCTCCGCTCCAGCTAGGCCAAGGGCACCTAGACCTGGAACACCGGAACGCCGGCACCCAAGCTGAAGGTGCCTGGGTGTGGCCGCGTCCTCCAACTCTGAACCCCCAGGTCAGGGCGTCCGCCCCTTTTATGACCTCTCCCTTCGCGCCACAGCGAGTTCCCCGCCCCGCCGTACCAGCTCCAGGGAGGACAAAAAGGCACAGTCTTGCGGTGCGAGCCCAGCCACGGTCCAAGGCAACAACGCCACCTTTAGGCCGGCGAGAACTTCACACCACCAGAGTTCTCCAAGACTCACAAAGGGAACCTTGAATTTCCTAACAATCAAGGCACCTGGGTTACACTAGCACCCAGATGCTTCCCCAAATTCAAGTACCCGATACACTGATATAGATTATTATATTAAGTATAATAATAACTTAATTCATGAAACGACTCTGGTCGCAAACAGAATTGGTTGTGAACCGAGGCAAATTTTCCCATAGGGTTCAATGTAAATCAGATTAATCTGTTCTAAACTTTTTTATTTGCTGATATATACAGTAAAAATATGAAACGTATGTACAAAAAAAAGGATTTTAAACATATTTTACAAACGGTCTTTTATATTAATGATGTGTTCCAGCTGAATTTTTTTAAAAAGTCAACAGCTACAAACACTGTAGCTGCTGACTTTTAATAAGGGCACTTACCTGTCCAGGGAGCCTGTGATGTCGGCCCTCTGAGGTCGATCCGTCCATCGGATCGGGTGCCGGCGCCGCCATTCGAACTAAGGGAAACAGGCAGTGGAGCCTAGCGGCTTCCTACTGCGCATGCGCGAGTCGCGCGACGCTTTGTGAATGGCCAGCTGTCTTCTGGGACACACAGGTCCCAAAAGACAGTGAGCCCCATTTCCTAGGAGACACCGCAAGAGAGGACAAGAACGATGAGCTCCGCGGAGAAGGAAGTGGCAGATTAGGACGGCTGCCTAGCAACAGGCGTTTCTGGTAAGTAAAACATTTTTTTTTTTCAAATGTTTTTTAAGAGATTTAAAGGAGTCTGTTAATGTTAATTTTTTTTAGGGTGGACCTCCGCTTTAAGCTGACCTCTTTCATGTGTATATTTAAAAGGGAAAAAAATAGGTGGGCATGAAGCTATAGACTAACATGGACAGGTGTTTTTAAGCTGTAAAAAACGCGGCTGTAAAAACGTCCGTGGGCATGAGGCCTAAAAGAGAAGTATAGGTTAAATTGTTATTTTATATTCATACTTACCTCGGTGGATGGAGCATCAGACTGATGCTCCATCTGTCCCCCGCCATCTCTTCACTGAGAACCGAGCCACCGAATACCGCCGATGGCTCTCTGCTTCTCCATGCTCATTGGAGAGCTGAGCCGTGGAGGGGCGGGGAGAGGCTGTCTCAGCGTCTTAGAGGCTTGCTGAGACTGCCATCAATCAGGGGCAGCTGGCGGAGACCGACTTGGAAGTCGTGATGACGCGCTGCCCCAACTGATGGCAGTGACGTCAGCGAAGAGAAAGGCTGGACTGGGACAAAAATTTGGCCCTGGACTTCATCGAGACCAGCCCACCTTACTTTTGCAAACACGCACAAAAACAAGTTAAGCAGGAGGGCCAAGAAATGGCTGGAACATTGCTACAGCCTCATTGGCTGGAATTTCAGAAACCGGCATTGGTGCACAGCCATTGGCTGCCATTCAGCAATGCAGCAGCGCTGAGGCTGACCTGGGTTGCGCACTATGAAGTGAGGTGATGGGCAGTGTGGATGACAAGTCTCCCCTATACTGGCCACCCAAGCCCCCCCCCCCCTCATTCAATGGCCATTAGCCATTCTACTTTATTTCTCTTATAGGCAGTACAGCGGTGCTCCAATTAATGGGCCGCGTAGCTATTACTTTTACAGGCTGTCACCGAAACTGGCCCGCTGAGCCATCGGCCCACCGGGAAACTCCCTGTAGTCCCAATGGCCAGTACATGCCTGGCGGAGAGCGAACTTCAGACCGCTCTCTGCTGAAAATGGGTCACAGGAGTGCAAAACGAATTGCACTCCTGTGACCCTTAGGAGAAGCCCAGCCTAAAAAGCTAAGGCTGGACTTCTCCTGAGTAGACATTCAGATAAGGGGTACTGGCAACACAAACTTTTGAGGATTTCATACCTTTCCGCTTCATTTACGTGTACTTCATCATCTTTAAATTCTGTTTCATTAGCCCTTAGAATTTGGCTAACAGTGGCAACTGCAGACTGGCCCACCTGGGGAATAGAACGAAAGTGTTATATTTGTACACATAACTGGAAATCAGTTAGGAACTGGAAAAATTTGGTCTCGGAGAACCAAAGAGGCTGGAGATATAGCCCACGTGTGTCACACTGTGGCATGGCCAACAACAAAAACCTGGCAGAAATTTGTTGGTCCTTTTTAAATAACTTTTGTCAGTGTAATATGTATACTGTATTCTTTAGATAGACATCGTGTTTAAGAGAGTGTATATTGCGGAGTGCGTTCAGACTGCATGGGTTTTCTGATGCGCTGAAGATTACAGTGAGGGAAAAAAGTATTTGATCCCCTGCTGATTTTGTACATTTGCCCAGTGACAAAGAAATTATCAGTCTAAAATTTTAATGCTAGGTTAATTTTAACAGTGAGAGACAGAATACCAACAAAAATATCCAGAAAATTGCATTTCAAAAAAGTTATAAATTGATTTGCCTTTTAGAGAGTGAAATAAGTATTTGATCCCCTAACAATCAGCAAGATTTCTGGCTACCAGGTGTCTTTTATACAGGTAACAAGCTGAGATTAGGAGCACTCCCTTAAAAGGAGTGCTCCCAATCTCAGTTTGTTACCTGTATAAAAGAAACCTGTCCACAGAAGCAATCAAGCTGATTCCAATCTCTCCACCATGGCCAAGACCAAAGTGCTGTCCAAGGATGTCAGGTACAATATTGTAGACCTACACAAGGCTGGAATGGGATACAAGAATATCGCCAAACAGCTTGGTGAGAGGGTGACAACAGTTGGTGTGATTATTCACAAATGGAAGAAACACAAAATAACTGTCAATCTCCCTCGGTCTGGAGCTCCATGCAAGATCTCATCTCATGGAGTTTCAATGATCATGAGAATGGTAAGGAATCAGCCCAGAACTACTGTACATGGGAGAACCTTGTCAATGATCTTAAGGCAGCTGGGACCATAGTTATCTAGAAAACAATTGTAAACACACTACGCCATGAAGGACTGAAATCCTGCAGCACCCGCAAAGTCCCGCTGCTCAAGAAAGCACATGTACACCCGTCTAAAGTTTGCTAATGAACATCTGAATGATTCAGAGGAGAACTGGGTGAAAGATTTGTGGTCAGATGGGACCAAAATTGAGCTATTTGGCATTATCTCAACTCGCCATGTTTGGAGGAGGAGGAATGCTGCCTATGACCCCAAGAACACCATCCCCACCATCAAACATTGAGTTGGAAACATTATGCTTTGGGCTTTTTTTTCTGCTAAGGTAACAGGGCAATTTCATTGCATCAAAGGCAGTGGCGGTGCGTCCATAGAGGGCGCCGGAGTGCCGCCCCCTCTCGCTCCCGCACCGCCACTGAAAGACAATACACAGATTCATGCATTGCATGAATCTATGTATTGTCACCGCTGCCGCGCTGCCCACTATTCATATGGCCGGCCTCCTGGTGAGCGCCGGCCATATGAATTAGAGCGGTGGCCGGCGGTGGGTGTGTTCTGGAAGTGTCTATCAGAGCCAGCGGCTTTCCGAATACAGCTCTCACGCTGTAATCGGCTTCCAAAAACTCCTCCTAGGTACGCACGGGGGTGCATTCCTTGGAGAAGACTGTGGGGGTTTCAGCCAATCAGGTTCACCGGATCTGGTTACCGGTAACCTGATTGGCTGAAGCGACATCAAGGGCGGGAGAAGACTTCCAGGATGGTGCAGACCGAGGAAGGTAAGTGCAGGGCTGGGGGGGACGGGGGGACAGGCTGTATTTGGGAACAAACTGGCTGTATATGGGGACACACTGGCTGCATTTTGGGGACACACTGGCTGTATATGGGGACACACTGGCTGTATATGGGGACACACTGGCTGCATTTGGGGGACACACTGGCTGCATTTGGGGGACACACTGGCTGCATTTGGGGGACACACTGGCTGTATATGGGGGACACACTGGCTGTATATGGGGGACACACTGGCTATATATGGGGACACACTGGCTGTATATGGGGACACACTGGCTGTATATGAGGACACACTGGCTGTATATGAGGACACACTGGCTGTATATGGGGGACACACTGGCTGTATATGGGGACAAACTGGCTGTATATGAGGACACACTGGCTGTATATGGGGGACACACTGGCTATATATGGGGACAAACTGGCTGTATATGGGGGACACACTGGCTGTATATGGGGACAAACTGTCTGTATATGGGGACACACTGGCTGTATATGGGGGACACACTGGCTGTATATGAGGACACACTGGCTGTATATGAGGACACACTGGCTGTATATGATGACACACTGGCTGTATACGGGGACACACTGGCTGTATACGGGGACACACTGGCTGTATATGGGAACAAACTGGCTGTATATGGGGGACACACTGGCTGTATATGGGGGGCACACTGGCTGTATATGGGGGACACACTGGCTGTTTATAGGAACAAACTGGCTGTATATAGGGGAAAAACTGGCTGTATATGGGGACACACTGGCTGTATATGGGAACAAACTGGCTGTATATGGGGACACACTGCCTGTATATGGGGGACACACTGGCTGTATATGGGGACACACTGGCTGTATATGGGGACACACTGGCTGTATATGAGGACACACTGGCTGTATATGGGGACACACTGGCTGTATATGGGGGACACACTGGCTGTATATGGGGGACACACTGGCTGTATATGGGGGACACACTGGCTGTATATGGGGACACACTGGCTGTATATGGGGGACACACTGGCTTTATATGGGGGACACACTGGCTGTATATGGGGGACACACTGGCTGTGTATGGGGGACACACTGGCTGTATATGGGGGACACACTGGCTGTATATGAGGACACACTGGCTGTATATGGGGGACACACTAGCTATATATGGGGGACACACTGGCTATATATGGGGGACACACTGGCTGTATATGGGGGACACACTGGCTGTATATGGGGGACACACTGGCTGTATATGGGGGACACACTGGCTGTATATGGGGGACACACTGGCTGTATATGGGGGACACACTGGCTGTATATGGGGACACACTGGCTGTATATGGGGACACACTGGCTGTATATGGGGGACACACTGGCTGTATATGGGGGACACACTGGCTGTATATGGGAACAAACTGGCTGTATATGGGGGACACACTGGCTGTATATGGGGGACACACTGGCTGTATATGGGGGACACACTGGCTGTATATGGGGGACACACTGGCTGTATATGGGAACAAACTGCCTGTATATGGGAAAAAACTGGCTGTATATGGGGACAAACTGGCTGCATTTGGGGACAAACTGGCTGCATTTGAGGGGACAAACTGGTGGCGTTTGGGCACAGTGGCTGCGTTTAATGGGCACAGTGGTGGCAATTGATGGGTTTTTTTTCAGTTTGTCTGCGCCCCCCCAAAAATTTGGAGCACCAGCCGCCACTGATCAAAGGGATGATGGATGGGGCCATGTACCGTCAAATCTTGGGTGAGAACCTCCTTCCCTCAGCCAGGGCTGATAATGACCCAAAACACAAGGCCAAAGCAAAAAAGTGGCTCAAGAAGAAGAACATTAAGGTCCTGGAGTGGCCCAGCCAGTCTCCAGATCTTAATCCCATATAAAATACCTAGAGGGAGCTGAAGGTATCTAATTACCAAATGTCAGCCTCAAAACCTAATGACTTGGAGAGAATCTGCAAAGAGGAGTGGGACAAAATCCCTCCTGAGATGTGTGCAAACCTGGGGGCCAACTACAAGAAACGTCTGACCTCTGTAATTGCCAAGGACGGTTTTGCCACCAAGTACCAAGTCATGTTTTGCAAAGGGGTCAAATATATGTTTTACTCATTAAAATGCTAATTAATTTATAACTTTTTTGAAATTATTTTTTTGGGATATTTGTTGTTATTCTGTGTCTCACTGTTAAAATAAACCTACCATTAAAATAATAGACTGATAATTTCTTTGTCAGTGGGCAAACATGAAAAATCAGCAGGGGATCAAATACTTTTTCCCTCACTGTATATCACAGTCAGCTACTGATTGAGGATCACATAATTATATGTGAAGAAAAAAACTGCCCTGTTTAACCACTTGCCACCCGCCATATAGCAGAATGATGGCGGCAAAGTGGTTGTGATATCCTGACTGGACGTCATATGACTTGATCAGGATATCACAGCCCGCACGCGCCCAGGGGGACACACAGTGTGGCGATCGGAGGTGCTGACATACCACGTGATCAGCTGTGACCAATCACAGCTGATCACAGCGTGAACCAGGAAGTGCCGGTAAACGGCTTTCCTCAGTTCACGCTGACAGAGAGAGACGATCGGCGGCTCTCCCTGTCAGAGGGGGGGGGGGGGTCTGTGCTGATAATCAGCACATTGATTATCAGCACAGCCCCCATCAAAAGTTGTAAATCACTGCCCAACACCTGCCAGCTGTCTCCCAATAAAAGCCTGTCAGTGCCCATGTCAGTGCCCACAACAGTGCCAATCAGTGCCCACAACAGTGCCAATCAGTGCCCTATCAGTAATGCCTGTCAGTGCCCCATCAAAGTGGCACTCAGTAATGCCTGTCAGTAGCTCCTCATCAATGCTGCCTATCCAGTGCCACCTATCAGTGCCCATCAATGCCACCTATCAGTGTCCATCAGTGCCGCCTATCAGTGCCGCCTATCAGTGCCGTCAGTGCTGCCTATCAGTGCCGCCTATCAGTGCTCATCAGTTTTTTTTCTTTAAATTGTTGGTCTTTTTTCATTTATAGCGCAAAAACTAAAAGCCGCAGAGGTGATCAAATACCACCAAAAGAAAGCTCTATTTGTGGGAAGAAAATTATAAAATTTTAGTTTGGGTACAGTGTAGCATGACTGCGCAATTGTCATTCAAACTGGGACAGCACTGAAAGCTAAAGAATTTCTGTGCAGGAAGGGGGGAAGTGCCTGGTATGGAAGTACATACCACACAAGCTGCAACTCAAAGTGAAATACACACAAATACAAAACATAAGGAGCTGCGCTCACAAAAATTTGATAAGTGAACAAATGATGTGCAAGTGAATAAATCAATCTGGTAAATGAGTCCAAAGAGATAAACTGAATAAATAATGAAAAAAGAAAAAAATGATAAATGCATATATAGAAAAAATATAGTATGGTGAATAAATCAATAGGAGTGAATTAAAAAAAAATATTATATATAAAAATAATAAATAAAAATAAATCAACAGTCCTCAGATCCTCCCAGCACCTCTAGTAACCGATGAACCGGACTGTGGATGTATTCAACGGTCAGCAGCCAGCCACTGGAATCAACTTGGTGTAAGTATTCGTTCCAATCCTCCAATATCGCCTCTCGACTTCCTCCCAGTGATTCCAGTGGCTGGCTGCTGACCGTTGAATACATCCACAGTCTCCAGGAACGCCTGGTTCATCGGCTACTGGAGGTGCTGGGAGGATCAAAGGCCCTGGCTGGGTATTAGCCACAAGCTCAAACAGCTTGTGCAGCTGGTAAGCTTGCACTCTATGTGGTGGTGGATTCACGGAAGATTTCACTATACTGTACTATGTTGCTACAATCACTTATTCATTTTTCCATTGGAGGATCTGAGGACTGTTGATTTATTTTTATTTTTATTTTTTCTATATAAAATATTTTTTTTATTCACTCCTATTGATTTATTCACCATAATATATTTTTTTATATATATGTGTAGCGCCCATCCCAATTTATGGGACGCTATATGTGTAAATTTAGGGGTGGTCCGAGCCCATAGTTGGGCTCGGACCTGTTGATTAGAACAAATTGTTTGCTCAGCTCTGGGTGTGATACTGCCCGGCAGTGTTATTCTCCTTTGCCTGCAGGTGGCACTGTCACCGCCGGCACAGGCTGGATCACAGGGGTATCACAGCGCCTTGGGTGTCTTCTCTCGGCAGCCGTGCAGTGGGCGTGGTCTACCCGCTGTGTATGCTGGGAGAGGGTACATAAGGGGCAGACGCCATTTGGCGTGAGGCGATTCCATGGGGACCCCAAGGAGTTCGGGGGAACCTCTGGTCCAGTGAGCGTGTCTCATGGCCCTCATGGCACGGGATGCGTGTAATTGGTCTCGGGCACCTTTAGCCTGAGGCTCTACTGCTGTATAGTAGGCCCAGCTCTCCTATCGACGGCCTACGCTTCGGAGAGGGATCCCAGGCTGCCCGGTTGAAGGGGGCCCATCTTTAGGAAAGGAGTTCTAGGGGAAGATCAGTCCTGGCGGAGATAGCGGCGAAACTGCTGTCTCAGGGAGAGGCCTGGAGACCTACCTAAAGGGGGATCCATTGTCTTTCACATCCGTGCTTCACTCCGGTTGCTAGAACCGCTCTCAAAGGGACTATCCGGGTGAGCAATACCCACTCAGGCTTGAGTGGCGACGAAAGTGTTCCCTAGGTGTTACGTGCCTGAACCTTCCCCTACTTTGTCGTTTCTACTCTCTCTCTCTTCCAAGTTTTACCTCAAGAAAAGAATAAAACCTTGCTGCTTAGGTTTTACACCTGTGTGGACATTGGCCTTATTACAAAGGGACTTCCGTCTAGACAATGGAGACCAGGGATCCACTCTGGAGAGGTAACTCGCCGCAAGGCCCAAAAATCTAACACTGCTCGCCTCTCCATACATGGAGTTGGATAACAGGCAAGTAGCAGGTGTGCCTTACTTCAAAAATGGATGGAGCAGAAGGGTCTGTGTGCTACATATGTATATATCAATGTTTTATTTTTTAAATTATTTATTCAGTTTATCTTTTTTAGCTCATTTACTAGATTGATGTATTCACTTGCACATAATTAACTGAATAACACCCCTATTCAGTGCCGGCCCAAGACATTGTGCTGCCTGGTACCAAGAATTAAATGCTGCCCCCCCACCCCCCCAAAAAAAATCACGCCCACCAAATACCCCACATTCATTATTTTATATCATGATAACTAAAGTGGACCTGTCATGGCTCTATACATGTAAAGGAGTATAAAAGGACCTGTGCGTGGCTGGTGGCCGCGATCGCTCCAGAGAGCCAGAACGGGGATCTGTTAATGTAAACAGACAGATCCCTATTCTGACAGGGGAGGAGAGACAGATCTGCTCTTCCTAGTGATTAGGAACAGAGATCTCTCTCCTCCTACAGTCAGTCCCACCCCCCCCAGTTAGAAATACCTCCCAGGGAACACATTTAACCCCTTTCCTGCCAGTGACATTTACACAGTAATCAGTGCATTTTTATAGCACAGATCGCTGTATAAATGTCACTGATCCCAAAAAAGTGTCAAAAGTGTCTGATCTCTCCACTGCAATGTCACAGTCTAGCTAAAAATCGCAGATCACCAGACCCCGCTACACTAGTAAAAAAATAATAATAATAATAAAAATGCCATAAATCTATCCTCTATTTTGTTGACGGTATAACTTTTACGCAAACTAATCAATATACACATTGCATTTTTTTTACCAAACATATGTAGAAGAATACATATCGACCTAAACTGATCAAGAAATGTTTATTTTTATTTTATTATTCTCCACTAGACCCTAGTCTCTTTATTGGCTACAGCCCTTAACCCTTCACGGATTTGCTTTTGGAATTAACTCTTCACGGACTATGTTGTGTTCTTTTTGGACTCTGCATTAGTTTTCTTTTTAATTAATTTTTCATATATTAATTTTTCACATTTCAAGGTTTAACATTTATTTCACACATGGTTTTAACCACATAGCGCTGCACATTTTTTGAACACATGTGACCTATCTGACCCCTACACTGACCCCCTGACACACCTACGTGACACATGCACTGATCCACCTGACTCCTACTTCCTGCACTACTCACATAACACTGACCTACCTGACCTACATGACCATTACCCTGACCCCTACACTGACCCCTACCTCACTCCTACTTCCTGCACTACTCACATTACACTGGCCTACATGACCATTACCCTGACCCCTACACCGACCCCTACGCTGACCCTTACACTGACCTACCTGACACCTACCTGACACCTACACTGACCTACCTGACACCTACCTCACTCCTACTTCCTGCACTACTCACATTACACTGACCTGACAGCAACACTGACTATTACACTGACTGACACATACACTGACCCACCGACCTTACACCTACACTGACCTACTACACAGACCCACCTGACTCCTACAGTAGGAGTCCTACTTCCTGCACTACTCACACCCGACCCCCTCCCCACAGCTCGGTGCGAATCCATCCTTTGAGTCCTCCTTACCTTTGTCTGCTCTTCACCAGGACTCTCCTCAGGACCTCAGCACTGGATGTGCAGAACTGCTTCGGCGTCCCAACTTCCCGCCAGCGCCATCCACCCGCAGCCCGCTCCATGGTGTCAGACGCTGCACGCCTGCACCTCCATGATTCCATCTCCACCACGCCGTAACAAAGCAGAGGGACAGGCGGAGGGGAAGACAGCTCACACTTCCAGTGCTTATCTCCCGCCACCATGTTCGTGTTTCCCGGCGCACTGACTGTGATTGGGCGTATGGCGGTCATGTGCGGAGGCGGGACTTCTAGAGCGATCGCTGACAGGCCAGCCCCACGCCGCACATGACCCCCATTCGCCCAATCACAGGGCGCCGGACACTAAACATGGTGGGGACACAGGAAAGGAAAATTAGTAGGAGACACGGAATGTCGCTGGCTGACGGGCGGCAATTTGCCGCCCCCCTTAAAGTGCCGCCTGGGACCGGGGTACCATCGGGTCCCATGGTAGGGCCGGCCCTGCCCCTATTTTATAAAGTAAGAGTATGAATACAAGAGCCTAAAGTATCTACCAAAGGATAGTGCATTATAATATTGCAAACTTTAAACTATAGGCAAAACTTTTTTTTTTCATTTTCGATAGAGCAAGAGAGGGTTATAACCCCTGTTAGATTTTTTTTTCCCGACACCCGTGTCCCATTGTGGAGATCTCCCTTCACTTCCTGTCCCATAGCCAAACAGAAAGTGAGAAGAAATTGCCTAAAATCTCTTGGGGCCCCCCCAAGTCACCAGAACTAGTGTCCCCCTTGGAAGATTTCCTTTCTATTACGTTTCTGAGGACAACCCAAAATTTGGGATTTTCTTTTACTTTCACTTTCAATGATAATGGTAAACAGGACAAATCGAGAGGGTCATTCTCCCTAACATGGGCGCAAAGAGCCTGAAAACTGACAGGTGTTCTAATCCCTCTCCCCTTTATGAGAAACAAAATAAAAGTTTTGCCTTTAGTTATACTTTAAATCTTTGTAAACCATACCTTTTAATTGAAATACAAAATGACAATCTAAACACCTTATTTTTAGATTTTTCAAGTGACTTTTAGGTCCCCTACCTCCAGTTCCAAGGGCAGAGACTGAATATGACTTGGTGACTTCTGCTAACGTCACAGGTTCTTGGAGCGCTTTCGCTTTACCGCTTGCCGACTGCCTAACGCAGATGTACCTCGGCAGAATGGCACGGGCAGGCAAAGCAACACGGTCTCCGTAACCATGCCCACGGGACCCGCGGACTCGATGTCCGCTGGTGTCCCGCGATCGGGTCACAGAACGGCAGAACGGGGGGATGCCTTTGTAAACAAGGCATCTGCCTGGTGACATGTCACTGATCGTCTGCTTCCTCTCATCGGAAGCAGTGATCTGTGATGTGTCACACGTAGCCACACCCCCTAACAGTTAGAATTACCCCCTAGGACACACTTAACCCCTTCCCACCCCCTAGTGGTTAACCCCTTCACTGTCAGTCACATTTATACAGTAATCAGTGCATGTTTAAAGCACTGATCGCTGTATAAATGTGAATGGTCCCAAAATAGTCTCAAAAGTGTCCAATGTGTCCGCCATAATGTCGCAGTCACGAAACAAAATTGCAGATCGCCACCATAACAAGTAAAAAAAAAAATAATAATAAAAATGCCATAAAACTATCCCCTATTTTGTAGACGCTATAACTTTTGCGCAAACCAATCAATATTAGCTTATTGCAATTTTTTTTTACCAAAAATATGTAGAAGAATACGTATCAGCCTAAACTGAGAAAAAATTTGCTTTTTTAAAAAAAAAATGGGGATATTTATTATAGTAAAAAGTACAAAATATTGCTTTTTTTTCAAAATTGTCGCTCTATTTTTGTTTGTAGCGCAAAAAATAAAAAACGCAGAGGTGATCAAATAACACCAAAAGAAAGCTCTATTTGGGGGAAAAAAAGGACGTCAATTTTGTTTGGGAGCCATGTCGCAATTGTCAGTTAAAGCGACGTAGTGCCGAATCGCAAAAAGTGGCCTGGTCTTTGGCCAGTCAAATGGTCCAGGGCTGAAGTGGTTAATGAGTCACCATCACTCAAGTGGCAGTAGGGCTGGGTGGGGAGCATAGCAGCATCAATCTGACTATGGGGCTACAGGAATTCCATGCATTGGTATGACATCCTGCAGTTCCTAAGAAAGAAGAGATGCAAACTGACAGGGCTAGGACGGATCTGCTTCTGTTCCTAGCATGGTTATAAAGAAACACAAAGGGGATTATAAAAGACTGGCAGCCTGAGCACAGGATTTTGATTTCTCTCCAGTTTAAAATTGAGCACTGCCCCCAATATTAAACTATCTGATGCTAGAGCCTCTCCTGTTCGCTGCGGTTTTAGCTTTTGACATGTTATTGACCGGGCTTGGGTTTAGTGGCAGAAAGCTATGGATTCTAACTTAAGGTGACCAGATTTTTAAAATGAAATCCGGGGACATTTTTTTTTTTTACTAGTAATGGTGGCAATCAGTGACTCTCTGCCCGTCGCCGCCCGCCTCACAGCCTATCAAGTCTAATACCTCGTACACACAACCGGTTTTCCTGACATGCCAAAAATCTACGTTTTTGCCAACGTGATTCCCCTCAAGCCTGCCTTGCATACACACGTTCAGGCAAAAAAAACGCTTGACCAAAGCACGGTGACGTACAACAGGTACGACGGCACTATAAAGGGGAAGTTCCATTCGGATGGCGCCACCCTTTGGGCTGCTTTTGCTGATCCTCGTGTTAGTAAAGTTTGGTGAGAGACGATTCGTGCTTTTCAGCCTCGTGCCTTTCAGTCCGTTACAGCGTGATGAATGTGATATCTCCATTACGAACGCTAGTTTTACCAGAACGAGCGCTCCCGTCTCATCACTTGCTTCTGAGCATAAGCGTTTTTTTTCCCCTCAGAAAAGCGTACACACGAGCGGTTTTCGCTACGAGAAAAAGACTGACGGGAAACACGACGGGAAAAAATAGAGCAGGTTCTAATTTTTTTGTGGGCAGTTTTCTCATCGGGAAAACTGCTATGGAGCATACACGTGACCGGTTTTCCCGACCAATCTAAAAAATTTCAGTTTTCTCGTCGGGAAAACCGGTCGTGTGTACGAGGCATTACTCTCCGGGCCGCAGTTACTACTGGGTGGGGAGCGGAGGAAGATCACTCCGCCAAGGAAGGCAAGGAGATAAGCAGGCAGGCGGCTGGCCGGGACTTGAGCCAAGGCAAAAGAACATGGGAGCGGAGCTGAATGGGCATCCGAAACTGAAGAAATATTCCCTCCGCTCCGACCAGCACATGATCATCAGAAAGGGTCACAGATAATGGAAAAAAAATACACCCCCTAAGCTAGTAGGAGCGGCGGAGTGGGGGTGTGTAATTCAGAATGTTTTTTTTTTTAATTCTGCACTGATTGTCTTTGAAATTGCCCCAGCCCCTGTTCAAATCCAATCCGGGGACAAAACCGGGGACAGACTTGGTCCAGGGACATTGTCCCCTGAAACAGGGGATGTCTGGTCACCCTATTCTAACTGTGACCTGGAAAGAAGCATTTTTTTTTTAAATCAGATCAGGTTAGCTTTAGAAGAATATCTAGAAAGCAAAACATACATACCTCTTCTGTAGCATTCGATAGAGTCAGTAACCTATTCACAATCCTAATTGCATTTGTGATATTCTCTGCCTGCAGACTTGTAGGCTCTGAAGTCAGGATCTGAGTGGTGGCTGCCACACTTTCGGCATTTTCTGTGTCTATTTGTGTCTAATTGAAGAAGGCATGCAGGTTAAAAGATTATATCACATTGTAATCATATTGTAATCACATTAAACAACAAAGTCCTGAGCAAGAAGAAAGACAGCAGTTGTCAAACTACTAGATTTTTTTGGGTCTCACATAAGAGTCTCATGTCCTTCAAAGAGTCACAGATAATAATTTATATTTTAGTTAGAAAACAGCAAGTTTATTTTTTAGTTGCATAGCTCTTTTCTCCCTGGGACTCACTCAAAGTGCTTTGGAGATGAGGCATGTTAGGCACACTCAGTTGAGACCAGGTCTCGAGTCCTGCGGGAACGCGTGGGAACGGCGTCCCTGCACTTTTTTCACAGCAGGAAAGCCGTTCCCTTTGCAGCCCCTGAGTGGCGAGCATCGGGACCGATCTGATCATGAGCGCCGCCGAATGTGGCCGAATGTGACTGAGTCCTGCCGACTCGCCGAGTGCCATAACAGCAGGTCGCACCTTCTGGGGCCTGCGCAACGCCTAAGATGGACGTCCCACTGGTCCAGTGCCGCAACCGCGGGACGTTTGATGCCCATCATAGGCGCTGCAGACTCCAGAAGGCGGGAATTACAAATCGGGCCGCCACTCCACATCCCCGCTCGGCACTCGGGCGGGCGGCTCTTCTCTCCTCTCAGGCTCTCCTCCAGACTCCTCGGCTCTCCTGCCCTCCAGGCTCCTCCTTTGACGGAATGACTGACTTCAGTAGTGCCTGCTGTGACACCGCTGAGCTGAGGTAGGTCAGACAGTGTAATGTGTATGTAAATGTTAGTGTATATATGTCAGTGTAGGTAGATCAGTGTAGGTCAGGTAGGTCAGTGTATATAGGTCACTACCGCCAGTGTAGGTCAGGTAGGTCAGTGTATATAGGTCACTACCGCCAGTGTAGGTGTGTCAGTGTATATAGGTCACTACCGTCAGTGTAGGTTTTTTTTTTTTTGGTGGAAGAGTGGCTCTTGGGTGCAGGGCTTCAGGCATGGGCCCCCTGGAGCAGAGGAAAATTGGGGGGGTGCTGCAGCCACAAATTGAGAAGCGGGGGGCTGCCGCGAATTGAGAAGCGGGGGGTGCTGCTGCCGCCGCAAATTGTTGAGGTCGGGGGGGCTTTGGGTGCTGACGAACAAAAAAAAACAAAAGAACAAAAAAAAAAGGGGGGTTGCCATCCGTCCGGGGCCCTAGGGACCTCCGGGCCTCTGAGGACGACCTCTGGGCCCCTTACAAAAAAAAAATTTAACCCGAATTTCAGGAGTGGGACATAGCTGCGATTAATGTTCTAGCCAATGGAATCATAGTGTAAAAAAAAAAAAAAAAGTTAACTTCCTGGTTTTTGTGGAGAATCACGTGGTGGAATTCACACATATGTGAACCATCATTGCGGTTCCAGAACAATTTACACTCATGTCTATGGAGACTAAATTTGCAATGCAACCCAGTAAAGTTGGACAAGACCCTTTTTTTTATCGCATCGCATTCGTAGAGGAATCGCAATGCATGTATGTGAACGAACGTCATTGAAAACAATGACTTTAGGGATGACATGCGAATTCAAAGTCTTTTTGACACATCGCATTTGTTATGAACTCGCACAAGTGTGAATCGGGCCTCAGGCATGTCTTTGGAGCATGGGAAGAAACCACATGGAACACATGCAAGCACAGGGAGAACATGCAAACCCATGCAGATAATGTTCTGATCAGGGTTCAAACCAAGTGCCCCAGTGCTGCAAGACAAAAGTGATAACCACTAAGCCAGTGTGCTTTGTATACTAACAGTCACGAAAGGGTCAGACAAGCCAGCCACTGAGCTGAAATGCCCCTTCACCCTTAAGGAGGAATGGGCTGCCTCCAGCATACCTTTAATTATCTATTGCTATAAATTCTCCAATATGGAGGTTCTCATAAAGTAGATCTCGAAGAACACTATACAGAGGGGCCTTGATGAGGCAGTGTGGTTTCCATACATATACAGAGTGTCCCAAAAATGTATACACAATTTGAATGATTATAAAGTCAATATTAAAAAAAATATATATATATGTTTTTTTAAATAAAATACATAAATCTACTTTTTTTATATACAGTGCCTGTTCTCAAAATGATGACCATTCTGGTCCAAGCATTGCTGATAATGCGAAGGAATATCATCATAAACATTGAGAAAAAATTGGTTTGCTATTTCGGGCACATTGCTACTCTTAATTCATCAACAGTTGCCGGTCTTTTAGAATACCCCATAAGAAAAAGTTTAGTGGCAAGAGGTCTGGTGAGCGCAGAAGATATTCTACTGAACCTCTTTTTCCAATCTATCTGTTTAGTAGATACTCATCAAGATAGACTCTTACATCACAATAGTAGTGTTTCTTGTTGCAGTAAAAATCCTCAACTCCAAAATCTTCTTGAATATGTGGAATGGCAGATTCCAGCAGCAAGTTCAAGCAAACGGCACCAGTTACAGTACCATAAAAAAAAAAACAATGGTTCAATTAATCCATGCACTGACAAGCCACACCACACTGTCACTCCTGGTAAATTAAAGCGGAGGTTCACCCAAACATACAACATTATTTTTAAAAAAACAGTGCACAATGCACATACTGAATCGACCATTATTTTTTTTTTTTTATTATTAAATACCTTATTATTGCCACCTGAAAAGTGATTTCCGGTATTCCCCTCCCACGGAAGTAGGCGTAGCTGATGCTTTCCCCGGCGCCGCAATGCGTTGTGGGACATATTTGCAAAATGAATAGTGGAGCGCTGTACCTTGAAATCTCGAGAGATTTCACTCGTGAAGCGACGAGGGCGTCTCTAATGGCGCCATTTTATAAACTGGGATTCAGGTTGACGACATTGCCATGACAACGGGGGCGGGAACTTTCTACGTCACCGCCCGTTGTGATGGCAACCCTCAGTGTTGACGGTGCACAGCACCGTCAACACTGAGCATGCGCGGGATCGAGCGGAGAATGCTGGGAAGACAGCATTCTCCACAATCAGGAAGTAGGTGCTTGTGGGCTCCTATTGCCCACAAGCAAAATGGAAATGTCCCACGGAGGTTTTATAAGTCATCCTTGTGTCGGAAAACGGAATGGTGGCGGTTTGCACATTAGGAACAGTGAGTAAGCAATTGCAATGGTAATGATAATTTAATGGGCCAAAAAAAAAAAAAAAAGAAAAGCTGCGGAACCTCCGCTTTAACATATCAGCCATAATGTGTGGATTCTTAGGTGCCCAGTAAGTGCAATTGTGGTGGTTAATTGAACCAGCTGCAAAGTACAGAAAAAGTACACTTATGTATTTTATTTAAAAAAGTGACAGTAAACTGTATTGTAAAAAAAAAAAATACTTTATAATCATTCAAATGGTGTATACATTTTTGGGACACCCTATATATGTCCAAATGTGCAACTTAATCCTCAGTTTTAATGGAAATTGTTAGACACTGTAATTTGAAGTTTCTTTCTGGCTAGCTGGCAAGTGTGGTGGGGAACATATTTTGTTTTGTTTTCTGTCTTAAGACCTTCTTCTATGTGCATCCTACACTAAAAGCAAATTATAATTGCTTTGGTTACCAGTTTTGTTTTTCCTCTAACTTAAAACTTTTGTTAGTAAAATAGATACAGTAAAATTATAATCAATATTTTTCCAGAAGGCTTGGAAATGTGAGCTGGTATGCATCAAATGCCAACTTTTTACTTCCAGTCTAATCCTGAGTAATATAAGGTACCGATTTGTATCCATTATCTTAACTTCTATACCAGCCTTGCAGATGTCAGTGAGGACAAAATTGCTCTTAAAAAGAAAAATGATGTCCTTGGGCCCTGTGTGTGCCCCTGCTGCTAGAGCAAACCAAAAGAAGTGTAATGGTACACGAAAAACCACATTCAACATCGAGGCAATCTGTGATGTAGACAGCTGTTTAAATGCAAAGATGATAAAATACATCTATTCCTGACTTTTTATATGCCAGACAAAATTCTTAAATCAAATCCCAGCTTGAAAAAGACGTATTAATGCTCCAATTGAAAAACAAACTGAATTCCTCATGGAAATACTCCATGTATATGTTAGTTCAGCCTAGTATGTTGCTTTTGGACATTTACCTTGTTAGCAAGTGTCTCCAGATTTTCATCACAATTTTGAAGTCTGATAGGTCCTAAAGTTAAGATACCACCATTGTTCACACACTGAACAGTAGCCTGTGGAGTATTCGCTATAGGGACAATAGAAATGTTAGCATTTGACATTCGTTTTGGTGAACAGATAAGTGAAATATAGAGATGAATGTGTTTAATAGTAGATAGATTTACTTCTCTAAAGAATTTTTTAAGGCCAGCTTCACGAAAAGCATGTATTTTAAAGGTCGTAAAGGTAGCATGCCAAGGGGGAGACAGGATGTTTACTAACAAATATGTGTGTATGTATATATAAGTGTAGCGGGTATATGCTTTCTATTTTTTGAATCTGGTGGGGAAACTGTGATGTATGGTTCCCTGGGGCCCACCGGGTGGCGCTGTCGCTTTGGGCCCAGGGTTGAGCCATCGCTGCGGTGGCGTACCTCTTTTGGTCTCTCTCAGCGGTTGTATGGTGGGGCGGGGAACCTGCCGTCCTTGCTGGGAGGGAGTATAAAGGGGGCAGCCATTTTTGGTGGCGGGAGTCGAGTCCCGGGCACCTTAAGCCTGAGGGTGGTGGTTCGTGTCGGTCCCCTAGGCAGTCTAGGCCTAGAGGACGTTCGGAGGTCGTGTTCCATCCCAGGCACCTTTAGCCTGGGGTGAGGTACTCGGGAGGTGGTCTGGAGCTCAGTGCCCACCACTGAGTTCCGCGAGGGAAGGAGGTCCTAGGGAACCCTGGGAGTGGGTACTCGAATCCGGAAGGCGTAATGGACCGGTGGGAGATACTTACTTGAAGACCCGGTGCAGCATACTGCCAGTGACAGGTGAGCCTCCCATCGGAGACCGCCTGGAAGGAAATTCCCCTCGCTCGGAGACCGCAACCCACTTTCAGGAAGGAAAGTGGAGAGTTCATTGTGTCTGGGCCTACTCGCATCCACACCTCCTTTTCTGTTCTGTTCTACAAGGGAGTCTAACTGATTGTGTTCATTCAGGAAGAATAAAGGAGTGTTGGACTTTAATGGTGTGGGGCTCATTTTCTGGCAGACATTGTTCAAGGTAACTCTCATTGGAGGTTCCAGGTGCAGAACACTGACCCGAAGGTAAAACAAGAACTTTGCTTCCACCACACAAACATCTGCGGTGAGGGCTTGGCGTGGTGACCCCGCTCTCTCTCCTCTAAAGTACCCCTAGACAAGAGACAGACGAGCTGATAGAAGAGAGGGGAGAGAGGAGGCCGCTACATATATATATATATATATATATATATATATATATATATATATATATATATATAGCTATGCTTTAATTTTGAACACCCTCTGGTGACTTAAATTTTAACCTGCTTGGATCTTTCTGATAAGGAACCAAAAATCCAAGTTCCACCTAACTGCCCAAAACATTACAATGCCTAATGATAGTGCCCCCAATAGATCATTCTAGACTTTACTGCATTATAGGCAAGTAGCACCTGCATAAGTGAAAATTGTGGCATGACCTTGTGGTGAAACAAAAACTGCTGCTAGGAGTCCTGGAGCACAATAATCAGCTAAACTTTTAAGCCCAGAAGTGGTACAGCTTTTCCCTTATTTCTGAGGCTTTTAATGTACCTGAGCTTAATGCTTGGTGCCCAATACCCGTTATCCTATTTCCTTCACCCTCTCCCTAAACCATACCAATTTCTGAGAAAGTTATCATCTGTTGAGGAAGTTTGTTGGGACCTCGGAACCATGCAACACTTTTTATCCTTTTCTTCCCAACTACTTGTGACTGCACAGTCACAAGCTGACCCTGGATTTCTTACTAAATGATCGGGTCACATTTACAGAAGACCAAAAGTGTAGAATACTGATCTGACATAAATACTGACATAAATCCTCCAACTGTAATAAATATCAAGAGATCCCATACAAGATGGTGGTCAGGTGGAATAGGACCCCATAGTCCTCGCCAAGCTCTTTCCATAGCAGAGTCCCATTTGTTGGCAGTATGGAACACATACAGGCTCCCTTTTACATATCTTCTGGGACTGTTCTATGCTAAAACCCCGGATAGTAAGGCAAATTACAGGATTCTATTTGACTGATAACATGGCCTCCATCCTTCTCAAGCTTACACCCATACCACGAAAAAGATACAAAAATCTTTGTTACTCCATCCATTAAATGCTGCCAGGGCATGCATTCCTAATACCTGGAAACAATCTATACCACTGATACTTCAACAGTGGTTTGTCAGGGTGAATAATATCTATACTATAGAAGACTTTACTGCAGCCCTCAGGGATGAATCAGCAGACCAGACTAAGAAATGGTATTATTGAGAAGAATTGAAATGCTCCTCCAAATATCAACAAATGTATTTAAGAGTCTAGTCCCCATCCCTTTTTTTTCGTATTAACCGTGGCTCCTTAGCTTGGAGTCCTGACCTCCACCCCCTTCCGCCATTCCCAAATCCAATTCCCATACCCTAATGCCGCGAACACACGGTCAGAATTTCCGGCAGCAAAAGTCTGACGTGAGCTTTTGGTCGGAAATTCAGACCGTGTGTATGCTCCATCGGACTTTTGCTGTTGGAATTTCCGCCAGCAAAAGATTGAGAGCAGCTTCTCAATTTTTCCGACGGAAAAAATTCAGATCAGAAATTCAGATCATCTGTAGCAATTCCGACGCGCAAAATTCCGACACATGCTCGGAAACAATTTGACGCATGCTTGGAAGCATTGAACTTAATTTTCTCGGCTCGTCGTAGTGTTGTACGTCACCGCGTTCTTGGCGGTCGAAAGTTTAGAGAACTTTTGTGTGACCGTGTGTATGCAAGCCAAGCTTGAGCGGAATTCATCCAAGGTTTTTCAGACGGAATTTCCGCTCGTGTGTACGGGGCATAAGCCTTTGGCTTTTTCCCCACTTATAAAATGTAAAAATTTGAGTGGCTTCACTGAAAACTATACACCAAAGTATACAGCTACTCCTTGCTGTATTATCTGTCATTGCATCCTGCACACTTGGATTATAGCATGGGGTCAGCTGCCTTGTGTATTTTCATAGCTTGTTTCAAATATTTTATTTTATGTGGTTCTTAAAAAAATTTTTCTTGTTCTGATGAAACTTTCAACTAAATAATAAAAAAAATAAATAATCAGCTAAATAGGTATTAGTTGGTCTTTATAAGAACAAGCAATACTTGCCATTTACAGATGTATTGTCACAAAGCTCTTTGGAATAGCCATACATGCCAACCAGGATGTTTCCAAAATCATAACATTTACTGCTGTTATCACAAATAGACTTGCAAAAGTTTTCTGAAAAGGAAAAGTACATTGAAATTACCACTTTTAGCTAAAGGGGTCTCTTTAAGAGTAATAGCAGATGTATATAAAAACAAATGTATAGGATTTATAAGAATTAAAAATGTAAAAACATACTTTCTTTACAGGGGTCCATTTAAAATTCAGCAGGGAAATTTAAATGAATGGAATGGAAAAAAGAGCATGTGAAAGTCATATGATTTTTTCCAATCACAGCCAGGGGCAGATCCCGAGTCTTGTCTTGCGAGGGGCACTGCCAGAAAATATGATTTCTTGTGGGCAATATATCGGGGAAATGGCTGGTGCTGGCGCTTCAATCATCACGGCACCATGGTTGTTATGGTGTCAGGATGATTGTTGTGCATTATTTGTATTATTACATTGTTATAGAAAATTAAATAGTTCAACTCACCATAATGCCGAATCAGTGGGAGCCCTGAGTGTGTCACTTGCCACCGTCGCCTGCCACACATTGCGGATTGTCACTTGCCACACCACCTGCCACAAGTTGCAGATTGTCACTTGCCATCTCACCTGCCACAAGTTGCAGATTGTCACTTGCCATCTCACCTGCCACAAGTTGCAGATTGTCACTTGCCATCTCACCTGCCACAAGTTGCAGATTGACACTTGCCACGTCACCTGCCACAAGTTGTAGATTGTCACTTGCCACGTCACTTGCCACGTTGCCTGCCACACGTTGCAGATTGTCACTTGCCACGTCGCCTGTCACCAGATGCAGATTGTCCCTTGCCACGTCACCTGCCATAAGTTGCAGATTGTCCCTTGCCACGTCACCTGCCACAAGTTGCGGATTGTCCACTGGCCACGTCACCTGCCACAAGTTGCGGACTGTCACTTCCCACGTCACCTGCCACATGTTGCGGCTCACCCACCGAGCCTCCCAGATGCCCGTCCGCTCTCCCACCTGCCCGCCCAGCTGCCTGGGCCACCCGCTCTTTCACCAGCCCACCGAGCCGCCCAGCTGCCTGTCCGCTCACACACTCACCTGTCCTCCGAGCTGCCCGGCCGCCAAGCCGCCCGCTGACTCACCCACAACTAATTTCTGTGGAGGGGCAGTTGCCCCCCCTGGATCCGCCCCTGATCACAGCAGAGTTTCCTCTGCTGCGTCAGGCTACATTTATAAAAGGGCAGGTTATGATATGCAGCAGTACTGCAAAGTATAACAAGAGAGTAGAAAGCAATATCCTCTGTCTATTATAAATAACCCCCTTAGTGTAAATATGAAATGTTGCATATGAATATCTTGTATTTTCATATACAGCCGAAAGATGGAGCTCCCCAGTGAATTAAGCAGGGAACCCAGGGGAGTCGTCTCTCTTGTACCTTTAAACCTGTTCGTAGGAGGAATTCTCACTCATTCTTGAGTTGGAGTTGGAGCATGAATTGAGACCAGGATCAGGGGATTATGAGCCCAATATGAATTGCCAGCACAAGGGGGGCATTAACCATAATTTTTAAATAATAAAAAAATAGAAACAGACTGCTAATATGCTCTAACCAGGAAATGAAACATGGTAGGGAACAATGGATATGTCTATAGGCTAAGGAATCAGAGTGCCCTCAGCCTTATTGGTGTTATCAATGCAGGGAAGTTTCGGAAACACACTCTCTGGGATTACATGTGATATCACTTAGGTCTAATACCATACTGGGTATTCACATAATTATTACTCTGTGTTACATCACTGAAGTCTACCTCTATGCCCAATAACACCGTAAAATTCAGGAACATCAAAGGGAACCCCATGCCCAAAGTTCCCTGCATCCACAAAACTTTAAAAAATGTAAAAGGTGGAAGATTTTTATTTCTTTTTTCACATTTAATGTCAAGCAAAACACATTTTTTGTAGTTTAGGGTAGAGCGGGGAAGGATTAGAATCATTGTCAGTTTTTTAACTTCCACCTGGGACTCCATTAAAGAGATTTACCCTCACTCTGATAATGATTTCATGAGACAGGAAGTGAGGGGAAATCTGCAAACAGGTACACCGACAGCAATAAAAACCTCATGGGGTTCTGGTCTTCCCCTTCTGCCTTTGTTGCTTTTGTAGAGTTCCCCCTCACTTCCTGTCTGGTGAAACATGGTCCGGGTACAGTAAATGTCTCTAACAGAGCCAAGGGTAGCAGTAAAAATGGTGGGGGTTCTAATGCTTCCAACGCTTTGCAAAACTAAGAACAATTTTTGGTTGGACATGCACTTAAAAGCTGTCTGTCTTTAAATCTGAACACTTTTTAGGCAGCCACTCCGAATGAAACATATAAAAAAAAAATTCAGTATGGTTTTCGCTTGCATTCTCTTCTAAAAACTCAAAGTATAATAAGCATGGGATATACATTCTGTAGATATACCTATTGTGCAGAGCTCCCCTGTGTAGTTTTCTGAGCAGCGGCAATGATTATTGATACATATTCCTCCATTTTTACATTCCAGAAGGCAGGGAGGTGGAGGTGATGGATCAGTTGGTTCTATAAAAACAACATTTTTTAGTGAATTAGAAAGACATCATATGTTAGAGAACCCTTGGTGTGAATATACCATTGCAGCTTTTTTTCTAATTAAAAATGATATCTGATTTACATCTATGTGTTTCAACAATGTACTCATATGGCAATGCACATTACATGCATCGACGCATTGTGGTACCTTTCATTTTGAATAGCACCCCAATGGACTAAGTGCACATGTGTTGCAACCATACGTGTGTGCACAGGGTGTGCCAGATGTGCCCAGGCACACCCTAATCACCCTGTGCAGCAAAGATTGCCCCTACTGCCCTGGCTCCCCCTTCCTTCCCCCCCCCCCCAACACTTCCGGCTTCCCTCCTCTACTCTCCCACTAGCTGTTGCTGCGGGGATGTTTTAGGAGGAGTGGGGGAAGTGGTCAGTAAATATGTAATTTACCGGTCTCTTCCCTTTCCGAATGAACATCGTGAGCAATCGGTAGTGCGCGTTTGAGCTTTGGGGTGCACACCCTAATGCAATAGGCTGTGCACACCTATGGTTGTAACACATTGGGGTTTATTTACTAAAGGCAAATCCACTGTGCACTACAAAAATTGGGATGGTTTTGTTCGTTGGAAGCTCTGTACCCTGGATTTTAGCTGGCAAGAGAGGAGCAGCTGCAATCTCACTGTGATTTGCTGCTTCTATGTGTGTATCTACAAAAGACTTCTACATAGATACAGCCAGTGTTATTTCTTCCTCCATCCACTAGAGGGCACACAAAGTCCATGACTACATATTCTGTTCATAGTTGTACACAATTTACTACATATAGCTCACACAGTCTGGGCTCACACTATACAGTAGATACGGGTCTAAAGTGACTTAATCCCTGGCCTTAAAGTTAATGTAAACCCAATTTATGAAATTTGAGCTGGGCACATATATCTGCGGTAATTTGTTATCTCTCTTCAATGAGCTAAATCCCGTAGCTCTCTCCTGAACCGTTCATCTGTTATCAGCCTAATAACTCCTGACAAATTCTCAGACACATCAGATAAAAGCAGCCTGAAATTTCTGTCAGGGGAGGTTGCTAAAATAGATTAGCAGGGAGCTGGCTCTGTTACAAAACACCTCTAATGCCGCGTACACACGATCGGACATTCGGACAACAAAACCTTGTATATTTTTCCGACGGATGTTCGCTCAAACTTGTCTTGCATACACGCGGTCACACAAATGTTGTCGGAAATTTAGATCGCCAAGAACACGGTGACGTACAACACTACAACGAGCCGAGAAAAATTAAGTTCAATGATTCCGAGTATGCGTCGAATGGATTCCGTGCATGCGTAGGATTTTTGTGCGTCGGAATTGGCTACACACGATCAGAATTTCCGAGCAAAACTTTTGTTGTCGGAAAACTTGAGAACCAGCTCTCAAACATTTGTTGTCGGAAATGGAGCCTACACACGGTCGGATTTTCCAACAACAAGCTCACATCGAAATGCCGTGCGTGTGTACGCAGCATGAGAGTCTCTGTCTATGATGAGAGGGGGTGTGTGCCTTTCCTCCAATCAGCAATGTTAGCTATCTTGGCTGTATGCCCAGACATCACACTCTGTTAAACAGGAATAGAAAATTTCCTAACACAATCTGAACATTATAAACAGTATTTAAAATGTGAAGACAGCAGATATACATGTGTAGCGGACCTCCCATGTTTTGGGGTCGCTATGCCTAAATTTAGGGGGTAGCCTGAACAAATAGTTATGCTCAGGCTGTTTGAATTCTTTAGATTGGTCTCTGCTCTGAGGTAGTGTTGCCTGGCAGTATAGTTCCTCGTGGCCTGTAGGTGGCGCTGTTGCCCAGGTCTCGGGTTGAACCACAGGTAGCATTACAACGCCATTGGGTGTCCTCTCTCGACAGCCGTGCGGTGGGCGTGATCTGCCTGCTGTGCATGCTGGGAGAGAGTACATAAGGGGCAGACGCCATTATTCGGAAAGCAGTTTGCGCCCCTTTGGCCCTCCAGGCCAGGGGTGCGTGTGTATGTGTTCAGTCCCGGGCACCTTTAGCCCAAGGCCGTATCATTCCAGGTAGGCCCAGCGCCTTTAATTAAGCCTACACCAAACAGCGGAATCCCAGGGTACCCGTGGGAGGGTGACCCGCTCTGAAAGAGAGGGAACCAGGGGAGGACCTATCCAGGAGATCGGTGAAGGAAGTCGCTGTCTCGGGAGAGGCCTGGTTACCTATCAGGGGGAAGCATTCCATTATCCGCCAAAAGCCTTGTAACGTGCCCTATTGGCACCTAAGGTCTCAAGTGTTACAAGTGCTGGGAAGTTCGGGACTTATATGTTCATATCCTGATCATATCCTTAGAAAAAGCTTAAAGTAAATGTTCGTGCTCCACAACGGCTGCTAGGACCGTGAGAGGGGAGTATCCGGGTGAGCAAAACCCACTCAGGCTTGAGTGGCGACGAGGGTAATTAAGTGCCACGTGCCTGATCCGCCTCCCTGTTCAACTTTCTCTATCTCCAACTTTTCCTGTCAAGTTGCCAGCAAGTAAAATAAACTCTTTTAGTGGGTTTAATACTGTCTGGACAATGGCCTTCTTCAAAGAGAGAGAGAATAGACTTTTCCCCACACTCTAGGGACGAGAACCAACGAAAAGAGGTAACTCGCTGCAGGACCCAAAACTATATACACCGCTCACCCTCTACAAGATGGAGGATACTGGGCATGTGGCATGGTGTGTCCCACTCTGCAAGTGGAGGTAAGCAGGGCAGAGGAATCTGTGTGCTACACATGTAAAACCTATGTAGAGAGATTTGAACTGGCTATGGCCGGCTTTAGTGGTTTTAAATCTGCTAATACATTTAACTAGGGCTGAAACGATTAATCCATAAAAATCGATAATGAAAATCGTTGTCAACGATTTTCATTATCGATTAGTTGGTCTAACGCCACACACCTTCCTCCCTGCCAATCCCGCCTCCGTCCCAGTGTTAGAATCCTGTGTACAAGCCGTTAGAATACAGCGGCACTCATGTGACCAAGCACGTCCAGCTCTCTCCTCCTTGCTGACATCAGCTCCCCCCTGATATTCTCAGCCCCGCCCGCTGCTGCCTCAAGGGAATAGAGAGAGAGAGGCGAGAAGCAGCCGTGAGCGCCGAGCTGTACCAGTGAAGTGAAGTGATATAAGGTAGCGGCTATACAATACTCAACTTGTCATCACAGAAATTAATATACTACTGACAAGTGCCCCATGATCATAAGTATTTTTTTGGGGGGTAGTGCCCCATCATTGGTGCTCCGGGGGGGTGAGTGGAATAGTGCCCCATCATCGGTTTTCCCGGAAGGGGGAGGAATAGTGCCCCATTGGTTTTCCTTGGAGGGGGGGAATAGTGCCCCATTGGTGTTCCTGGGAGGGGGTATAGTGCCCCATCATTGGTGTTCCCGGGAGGAATAGTGCCCCATCATTGGTGTTCCTAGGAGGAATAGTGCCCCATCATTGGTGTTCCCGGGAGGAATAGTGCCCCATCATTGGTGTTCCCGGGAGGAATAGTGCCCAATCATTGGTGTTCCCGGTAAGAATAGTGCCCCATCATTGGTGTTCCCGGGAGGAATAGTTCCCCATCATTGGTGTTCCCGGGAGGAATAGTGCTGCCCCATCATTGGTGTTCCCGGGGAGGAATAGTGCTGTCCCATCATTGGTGTTCCCGGGAGGAATAATGCTGCCCCATCATTGGTGTTCCCGGGGAGGAATAGTGCTGTCCCATCACTGGTGTTCCCGGGGAGGAATAATGCTGCCCCATCATTGGTGTTCCTGGGGAGGAATAGCGCTGCCCCATCATTGGTGTTCCCGGGGAGGAATAGTGCTTTCCCATCATTGGTGTTCCCAGGAGGAATAGTGCTGCCCCATCATTGGTGTTCCCGGGAGGAATAGTGCTGCCCCATCATTGGTATTCCCGGGGAGGAATAGTGCTGCCCCATCATTGGTGTTCCCGGGGAGGAATAGTGCTGCCCCATCATTGGTGTTCCCGGGAGGAATAGTGCTGCCCCATCATTGGTGTTCCCAGGAGGAATAGTGCTGCCCCATCATTGGTGTTCCCGGGAGGAATAGTGCTGCCCCATCATTGGTGTTCCCGGGGAGGAATAGTGCTGCCCCATCATTGGTGTTCCCGGGAGGAATAGTGCTGCCCCATCATTGGTGTTCCCGGGGAGGAATAGCGCTGCCCCATCATTGGTGTTCCCGGGGAGGAATAGTGCTGCCCCATCATTGGTGTTCCCGGGAGGAATAGTGCTGCCCCATCATTGGTGTTCCCGGGAGGAATAGTGCTGCCCCATCATTGGTGTTCCTGGGGAGGAATAGCGCTGCCCCATCATTGGTGTTCCCGGGAGGAATAGTGCTGCCCCATCATTGGTGTTCCCGGGGAGGAATAGTGCTGCCCCATCATTGGTGTTCCCGGGAGGAATAGTGCTGCCCCATCATTGGTGTTCCCAGGAGGAATAGTGCTGCCCCATCATTGGTGTTCCCGGGAGGAATAGTGCTGCCCCATCATTGGTGTTCCCGGGAGGAATAGTGCTGCCCCATCATTGGTGTTCCCGGGAGGAATAGTGCTGCCCCATCATTGGTGTTCCCGGGAGGAATAGTGCTGCCCCATCATTGGTGTTCCCGGGGAGGAATAGTGCTGCCCCATCATTGGTGTTCCTGGGGAGGAATAGTGCTGCCCCATCATTGGTGTTCCCGGGAGGAATAGCGCTGCCCCATCATTGGTGTTCCCGGGGAGGAATAGTGCTGCCCCATCATTGGTGTTCCCGGAGAGGAATAGTGCTGCCCCATCATTGGTGTTCCCGGGAGGAATAGCGCTGCCCCATCATTGGTGTTCCCGGGGAGGAATAGCACTGCCCCATCATTGGTGTTCCCGGGGAGGAATAGCGCTGCCCCATCATTGGTGTTCCCGGGGAGGAATAGTGCTGCCCCATCATTGGTGTTCCCGGGGAGGAATAGCGCTGCCCCATCATTGGTGTTCCCGGGGAGGAATAGTGCTGCCCCATCATTGGTGTTCCCGGGAGGAATAGCGCTGCCCCATCATTGGTGTTCCCAGGGAGGAATAGCGCTGCCCCATCATTGGTGTTCCTGGGAGGAATAGCGCTGCCCCATCATTGGTGTTCCCAGGGAGGAATAGCGCTGCCCCATCATTGGTGTTCCCGGGGAGGAATAGCGCTGCCCCATCATTTGCATTATTACTTTAAATAAACGAAAATTTGCATATTACGTTTTTGTTTTTTTTTATGATTTTATCCGATTAATCGAAACAATAATCGGCCAACTAATCGATTATGAAAATAATCATTAGTTGCAGCCCTACATTTAACACTACCCCCCCTCTCCCCCAACACACACACACCATCCCCCCACCCAGTGTGAAAATGCTGCTGTCTGCTGTATTCTCTCTGAATATCTCATATGTTGTACATATATAAGCGTTTATAGTTAATAAAACTGTCACCATGCTTTGTTAAAGGTTCTAGGAACGTGCCTTGTGGTATGAAAAAGCTCTTCTACATCTAAACATATTTTGCTAATGGAAAATGAACAGTAACACCACATACCTTCATAAAACTTCCGAATTAAAAACGTGGTCAGAATTGTGATAGAAGCAGCTATAAGAAAGCAAGCAATAACCTTGAGAAAAATCTTCACATACGGGTGTTTTTCTAACATCCTGGAAAGGTTGATGCATCAGACACAATCACACACGTGCTTCTTTTGGTTCAGGCTAATATTTAAGCCAGCAGCTTTGCTTATCTGTCTTGGACTTAATAATAAAAATAAAAGTATGAACTGAAGAGCTGAAGGTTTATTCCCCGGAAGAGAATTGCTAGTTATATATATATATATACAGTGGGTATAGAAAAGAATCACCACCTTTAAAATAATCACATTTTGCTGAAATGAAGACAGACACAGTTTTTTTTATCCAGCTGTACTTACTCAGTGTAACTTCTAAAATCCAAGTGAAAGATATAACACCAACATGTCATATTACAAAAATAGAAAACAAAAACAGAATCACTAAGTTAAAAAAAAGTATCATCCCTCCTAAAAATGACTTGTAAACTCATCAGGTGTAGCTAATCCTCATCTCAATGGCACACAAAGCCATTTGACTTCCAACTGTGATCATCTGTGGTCATTTTGATTAGCTCAGCATGAAAAGAGCTTTCCTGGAGCATTCAGTCCCTGATAGTGCAACTGAAGCAAACAATCAAGTATGGGTGGCAAGGCACTGTCAAAAGATCCCGGGATAAAGTTGTGATCAGGCACAACTTTATCAATGCCTAGAAGCTCAGTGAAGTCTATTATTACGAAGTGGAAGTTATTTGGTACAACACAAACCCTCCCAGGATCAAGATGTTGCTCCAAACTGGATGAAAGAGTCAGGAGGAAACTGGTCAGAGAGGCTACCAAGAGGCCTACAGCAACACTGAAGCAGTTGCAGGAGTTTATGACAAAGAGTGGTCATTGTGTGCATGTGACAACAATATCACAAATTTTCCACAAATGTGGCTTGTATGGGAGGGTTGCGCCTTGAAGATTCTGAGGCCACATGGAAAAAGGTGTTATGGTCAGATGAGACTAAAATTTAAATATTTGGTCTCAATACCAAACTATAAATCTGGCGGAAGCTCACCATCCAAATAACACCATTCCTACAGTAAAGCATGGAGGTGGTAATATCCTGTTATAGGGGTGTTTCTTTGCAGCAGGGAATGGAGCACTTGTAAGGATAGAAGGAAAAATGGATGGGGCAAAATACCATCAAATTCTTGAAGAAAATCTGCTGCCCTCTGCCAGAAAGTTGTCAAGGGGAAGAAGGTTTACCTTCCAACATGACGATGACCCAAAGCACACAGCAAAAAAAATACCACACAGTGCTTGAATGAGAAAAAAGTGAATGTCCTTGCATGGCCTAGTCAGAGCCCAGACCTAAACCCCATTGAAAATCTGTGGAATTATTTGAAGACTGTAGTCACCATCAAATTTAACTGAACTTGAGCAGTTCTGCAAAGAAGCATGTAATGCAAAGTCCAGATGTGCAATGTTAGTAGAGACATCCCAACAGACTAGAGGCTGTAATTAAAGCAAAAGGTGGTTCAGCAAAATAGTGAAACAAGATGGTGATCCTTTTTCCAACTCAGTGATCGTGAATTTTCATATATATAAAGTTCAGACCAAAATGAGGGACAAATGAGGAAGAAAGAGGGACAAAGGGACTTTGAGCTATGACTACAAGGGTTAAATGCTTGTTTTGTCCACGGGGATATCCTCATACCCCTAGGGCTTCCTTCACACTGTAAGACTGGTCCACCAAAGCCACCTGACCAGTCACAACTTTTCTACATCATATACAGTGCAGGATTAGCAGTTCTGCATTGCATGTTACGCTGGAATTCCAAGGGCCCACTTACATCCCAGAAGCACCCACTGCCGGGGGACCAAGAAATAATTCTATCCTAAAAATCACCCCTTCAACTAAATTAATCCTTGCACTGTGGGGGGATGGGGGAAACAGGAGGGGATTGCAAAGTGAATTTTTCAGTACAACACTTAGCTGCCTACTGTATTTATGAAGTCTGGAAGTTCCTGAACTTTAACCATGTTTTATTGCTGAGTGCTATAAACTTCTGTAATTATTAGCAGTTTTAAAAGGCAGTTATCATTAGTGATTCATGACCTAAAGAGGTCTGATCCAAATATTAACACAGAAATAGCTCAATACATTTTAAATAGATCCTGTACTGTTGAGCCTGTACCCAGAAAACGCAAAGAAAGGGCAGAAGGGGGGCAAAGGATTAATCACCAGTATTGTCTGTAGTCTCCCCACAGCTGATGCTTTCCCCTTACAGACTTACCATGCCTTGTTTTACAATGCATGTCTGTGTGAAGGTGGTATTCTTGTTATGGTGCAGGGTTTTGCTTCCTCCTATCAGAGCTGCTCCTTGGATTACTTGCAAGGGAATATTTCAGACACAGCAAGAGAGGTGCAACACATGCAGATCCACACACAATATACAAAGCAAGAAGATCCTATCACTGCAGTTCCTCAGGTGCAGATTGCTCTCCAGCACCTCTTGAGCAGCACTGAGAAGAATAGTGACATCACCAAATTTCACACTAAATTTCATGACACTAGCAGTTAAAGGTAGCAGTGCCTAAAGTCGGGTATCAGTATCTAAGCTATTTATTATCATAGAGTTGTTTGGCTCCTTTATAAATCCTAACGGTCGGAATTTCCGATGGAAAAAGTCAGATGGGAGCTTTTGGTCGGATATTCCAACCGTGTGTATGCCCCATCTGACTTTTTCCGTCGGAATTTACGATGGACTCAGATAGAGAGCATGTTCTCAATTTTTCCGACGGAACAAATTCCTATCGGAAAATCCGTTCGTCTGTATGCAATTTCGACAGGAAAAAAACCCTGCATGCTCGGAAAAAATTTCATGCATGCTCGAAAGCATTGAACTTCTTTTTCTCGCCTCGTCGTAGTGTTGTACGTCACCGCGTTCTTAACGCTCGAAAGTTCAGAGAACTTTTGTGTGACCGTGTGTATGCAAGCCAAGCATGGGCGGAATTCCGTCGGAAAAAACATCCAACTTTTTTCTGACGGAAATTCCTATCGTGTGTACAGGGCATAACAGAAATCTCCCAAATGACCCCTAAGAAAAGTCCCCTCTGGAATGTTTGGCCTCGGTACCCCCCCTCCCTGGAATGTTTGACCTTGGTACAGACACACAAGGTGACACACACAGGAGGTTAATTTCTCACATCTGTGGTGTCTGTATATAAATAGTCAATGAGTTTGTTAGCTCTCATGTCAATGAAAATAACTGTCAAAAGACCTGCATAACAAGGTAATGGAGCTTTATAAAAATAAAAAAGGGTATAAAAAGATATCAAAAGCCTTGAATATGACAGTCAGTACTGTTCAATCACTTAAGTGGAAAATTTGGGGATCTCTTGATACCAAGCCAAGATCAGGTAGACCAGGAAAGATTGCAGCCACAACGCAACTGTCAGAAGAATTGTTTGGGATACAAAGAAAATCCCACAGGTAACCTCAGGAGAAATACAGGCTGCTCTGGAAGAAGCCGGTGTGGTCGTTTCAAGGAGCACAATATGACGATACTTGAACAAAAATGAGCTGCATGGTCGAGTTGCCATAAAGAGGCCTTTAATGAGCCAATGCCACAAAAAAGCCAGTTTAAAATATGGCCGACAACACCTTGACACGTCTCACAGCTTCTGGCAAACTGAAATCTGGAGTGACAAGACCAAAATAGAGCTTTATGGTCACAACTATCAGCTCTGCATTTGAAGAGGGGTCAACAAGGCCTATAGCAACAAGAATACCATCCCCACTGTGAAGCATGGTGGTGGCTCACTCAAGTTTTTTTGGGGGGGGGGAATCTTGTGAAAATTGATGGAAGATGAATCCAGCATTTTATCAGAAAATACTAGCAGACATTTTGCATTCTTCTTCAGGAAAGCTGCGCATGGGACGCTCTTGGACTTTCCAGCATGACAATGACCCTAAGCACAAGGCCAAGGTGACCCTCCAGTGGTTACAACAGAAAAGGTAAAGGTTCTGGAGTGGCTGTCTCCTGGCCTTCATATCTTCAAGCCGCTCTGGGGAGATCTCAGACGTGCGCTTCATGCAAAACAACCAAAGACTTTGAATGACCTGGAGGCATTGTGGGCAGCTCTACCACCTGCAAGAATTCGGGGCCTCATAGACAAATATTACAGAAGACTGACTGCTGTCATTGATGCTGAAGGGGACAATACATAGGATTAAGAACTAAGAGCCCTTTCACACTGCCAGCGGGCCGCATTAGATAGTTAGCTAGTTTTAGCGACGCTTTACTGTTGTTTTAGCAGCGCTTTTAACCCCCGCTAGCGGCCGAATAAAGGGTTAAATGCGCCCGAAAAGCCCTGCTGCTTAAGCGCTTTGCAGGCACTTCGGCAGCGGTGCCCATTCATTTCAATGGGCATGGGCGGTGTATCACCGCTCCTAAATTGCTCCAAAGATGCTGCTTGCAGGACTTTTTCTAACGTCCTGCAAACGCACCGCTACAGTGTGAAAGCACTCGGGCTTTCACACTGGGGCTGCAGGGGAAGCATTTTTCAGGCTCTATTTTTAACCCTTTAGCGCCTGAAAAACACCTTCAGTGTGAAAGGGGTCTTAGGGGTGCAGACTTCTGAACAGGTGGAAGGGGGTGGGCATTTCATTGGTTTACTTGTTGGCATGTTTTGTTTTGTGATTGGGCCATTCTGTTATCACCTCCAGTTACAGAATTGGAATCCCATAAGAAATACAAGAAATGGGTATTGCTGCTCATTCATATAACCTGTATATTACCAATTCTCCAAGGGGGGTGGGGCACACTTTTTAGCACAACTGTAGCTCTAGGTGGCCTTTCACTTAAACCAGGCATGTGGTCCTGTGATCTCTGCCTAAGAGAATAATTAGGGATTAGTGATGTCTTCGAGCATATAAGCATGATATGACACTGCAAAGGACCTCTGATGTCACTGCTCTGTGGATCTCGGAGGCTGCCCATACCTATTGGGATAGTTATATTGCCTATTAGACTAGAAAGTGTATAGAACTGATTTTTAACATTCCAGTTGACTCCCAAGTGGTTCAGATTCCCCACCTGAACTTTAGACATGTTGCCCAACCTGCTTAAACCAAACCCAGGTATGTTCAGCTTATCACTAGTAATGATTAGCCAATACAAAACTGGATACTCCTATCTAACAAAGATGACTTACCAAGAGATTTGGTCACCAATTAAACCTCTGTTGGGTGCTGGAACAGCATTATTTCAGTGGTCCTTTTAGAATAACCAATGTCAATGCATCAGGACAAGCAGAAAGGCAAATGGGCACGGAGTGTCATGGATTGGCCTAGCCAGTCTCCAGACCTTAATCCTATAGAAAATTTATGGAGGGAGCTGAAACTTCGACTTGCCAAGTGACAGCCACGAAACCTTAAGGATTTAGAGAAGATGTAGAGAAGAGGAGACCAAAATCCCTCCTGAGATATTTGCAACTCTGGTAACCAACTACAAGAAACGTCTGACCTCTGTGCTTGCCAACAAGGGTTTCTCCACCAACTACTAAGTCATGTTTTGCTTGGGGATCAAATACTGAACTGCAACTCAATTTATTACATTTGTTTCAGGTGTTTATTCAGGATTTTTGGTTGAAATCCTGTCTCTATCATTTAAAATACACCTATAATAACAATTGGACCCCGTTTTACACTGGGGCGCTTTTCAGGTGTTTTTGCGCTAAAAATAACACTTGTAAAGTACCTGAAAAGCGCCTCTCAAGTCACCCCATTCAACTATGGTTATTGAATAATATGGTCTTCTCTTTTTGGTTGAACTTCATGGATACACATGGTCTTTTTGCAGCCTAATGCCACGTACACACGATCGGACATTCCGACAACAAAACCGGGGGTTTTTTCCGTCGGATTTTCGCTCAAACTTGTCTTGCATACACACGGTCACACAAATGTTGCTCGGAAATTCCGAACGTCAAGAACGCGGAGACGTACAACACTATGACGAGCCAAGAAAAATAAAGTACAATGATTTCGAGCATGCGTCGAATTGATTCCGAGCATGCGTAGGATTTTTGTGCGTCGGAATTGGATACACACAATCGGAATTTCCGACAAAAACTTTTGTTGTCGGAAAAATTGAGAACCAGCTCTCAAACATTTGTTGTCGGAAATACCGACAGCAAATGTCCGATGGAGCCTACACATGGTCGGAATATCCGACCAAAAGCTCACATCGAACATTTGTTGTCGGAAATTCCGATCGTGTGTACGCGGCATAACTATGTAACGATGTCAGCACCGAAACTATGCAAGCACTATAAGGTGGGAGATCGCTCTGTTCAGAAAGGCATGCAAGTCAGGTCTTACAAACCTATGTATTGCTAAAGGCATGCAAGTCCCCTGGGTTTCATAGAATTTGGGATACCCTGCAGAAGACTCTGGGGATGTTTGACACAGGTGCCAGGCTCTAGCAATGCCCATGCCATGTTGTGTAATGTGGCTGCACACTAACTAGATGAAAACAGATCTCTGCAACTGTAACTCAATATTTTAGGGCAATGAAATATGGTAACCTGCAAGGAGGGAAATGGCAATGTAGATCCCATATAACATATTTACACCAAATAACTGCACAATGTATCAATAAATTTATGTATTTATTTAATTTGCTGCATCATATAAAAATATTACATTATACATTATCAAGGTACAAATCATAGAACACAAAAAGCAGCCAAATTACTGAAAGTTTACAAAAGGACATCTAAAAATAAATATATTGTGTGTATTAAATAGAATTTGCATCTTAGAAAGTGTGTGGAATGGTGTGGGTGCCCACGTCTGAACAATCTCTGTAAGAGCCAGACTGTGTGATACACAGCAACATTTAGTCTACTTTGACAAAATAACGAGCACTTCCAAGAGTGTTCATGTTGGATTTTTTTAGCATCTATCCTTTATTCTGCTTTTAGACCATAAAACAGTGGATATTCATATACGAGACCAGAAATCACTGATGTACATTAAGTATTTGTATTGTCTATAGTAATCAGTTGAATGTTTCCTGTCTCCACTAGAAAGTCTCTCCTGGAATATGTTTGGTTCTTCTAGTTAGCACCAGTAATTTTCCCCCTTCTTCCATTTTTGCTTAGGAGATCACATGATCTAAATGGAGAAAAAGCCTGATCATGCAGCAATAGACGCAGAAAGAGTTTCATGAGATCTTTATCATGAAAAGTACAGTAGAACAGTCATTACTATCAGTGACGGGACGCTCCATATGGGACACCGCCCCCCTATTTCAATGCGCACGGCCCAAAATCTACATTCAGGCCGCCGGATTAATGGATTCCAGTGGGGTTTTTTTTTTTTTGAAGCACATGATTGGAGCCGGTGGCTCTTATTGGCTTCAAAAAAGGGTAGACTCGGGGCGCAGAACACTGCACCCTGAGCCCACCCAGTTGTGTGACAATAGCGAATTAATATTCACTATTGTCTTCCTGCTTCTCCTCCTGGCCATTTAGGAAGCAGGAGGAGCGCGATTGACCTAGAGGGGAAGCGATCGTACTGACCAGTACCGAGGCGGGGAGGGTGTACAGGGAGATTTGGAAGATCCGCCATCTCTCTGCACTGCATCGTCCCCCAACCGAGTGAGTACCACCCACCGGGGAGGTGGGGTCAGGTGGTCTGGGTTACTGACCCAGAGCAAGTATTAGAATAATGACCCATGACCACTCTGGGATTGATTTATAAAAGGTAAATAGATGTCTCATTTTGCAAGTGAATTTGTGCTTTGCATGGGAAATTTCCCTTAGTGTAGTGAATGTGGTGAAAATTACCACGTAAGAAAAATAAAAAAAAACTGAATTATTGCTTGCATAAGATTGGATGATGGAAGTCAGAAGAGTTCCACCTCATTCACCAGGAAAAGGGAACATTTCCCTGCAAAGTGAACAGCCATTTTGCCAATGGTAAATCAACCCCTCTGTCTTATCTGCTGCTGTTTCAATCCTGTGAATCTGGACATATTTCAGATCAGCAGGTGACTCAATGCAGGATCAAAGACTTATGCCAGACACCACTCCTGTCCTCTTCCAAGCTGGAGGGCCACATGGTATTGGGCATTTGCAGATTTTCTTCATAGTCTACCCACTTGCCAGCCTGCAATTAGGGCCCCTAGAGAATAGACCATGCAGCCGTGCCAGCTTGTAAGAGGACAGGAGCACTATCGGACTCAATATAAGCAGGTTCCCCACTGATCTAGGTTGCACTAGAAGGTACAGATATCAAGCAGGGGCATTTGGGACTTTTAGGTTAGTTAAAATATAACCATCTTTAAACTGAGTTATCACGCTCAAGATGGCTTGGAAGAAAGTTAAAATCAGGCTTGCAGTGGGCATGTACTTTTTGCAGTGATAGGCAGCATTGGGAGGCTTTAAGGTTGGCTTGCAGAAGAGAAAGCGCAAAGGGTGACAATCACTAGTCTGTGGATGGTTAACAATAATCCTCAAGGCATGCAGGAGAAAGAGGCGTGTCAGAGGCAGGATCTGAAGAGCTATATAGCTCAGCAGAACTGTGCAGATTCCTGTGTGTTCAGGAACAAAGGCACATCAAGCATGTGTTAAAGTGGAACTTCACTCTATCAACATCGACCATTTTTAATCCTTATGCCGCTAGCATTAGTAAATACATAGGAAAGTATATCATATTTACAAGACAGGCTTCTTCAGGAGAGGCGGAGGGGTTTTCTCAGCTAAGCGCACTCACTTGTCTGCATGCCTGAGCTAAGGGCAGATGAATTCCAGGAAGAAAATGCTACATAAATTATCCGCCCTTGTTCAAGATGGCCACGACCAGTAATGTTAGGAGGTGTTTTTTAAAGTGATTTCTCAAAAAAATAAAGCATGGAGATGTGGATGGATAAATAAATTTACTTTAAATATTAAAAATGAATTAAATAGCATTTAATGTTTGGGGTGCTCGTATGAAGCATGGTTCCACTTTAAGCATATTGCACATTATGTCATTAAAACAAATATTTTAAAATATGACATTACCATTTCTGAAAAGCAGTAAATATACTTAGAGGAAATTAAAGCCATTTGAAAAAAAGCTGTAAACATTAAAGTGTAGCAAGTAGGGCCGGGGAAAAAATCGATTTGAATCTTGAATCGAGCTGAGAGGTCAAATCGATTCAAATTTTCAGCAAATCGATTTTTTTTATTTCTTTTTTTTTCACCAGGACCGGCGCTGACACCACACCGGTCCTGAGGAGCTGCGGGCAGGAGTTTTTAGGTGAGTCCGCGGCCTCGGCCTAGTCCGCGGCGTCCGGCCTCGTGGACTAGGCCGAAGCCGCGGCCTCGCCTAAAAACTCCTGCCCGCAGCTCCTCAGGACCGGCGCGGTGTCCATCAAAAAAAAAAAAAAAAACTTGATTTGAATAGTGGATCGAGTTTTTTTTTTTTTTAAATCACAGATTATTTTTTGGGGAGAAAATCGCCCAGCTCTAGTAGCAAGGCATTCATTATCAAATGAATTAGCATATCCAATATAACATTTTATATTGCACCGATACTATATCCCATTTATACAATCTAACAAAGTATACATTGCACTCCCATACACTGTAGCCCTGATTCAATAAACAAAATAAAAATAATGCTGAATAAATATCTGAGTTACATTACAATGTCAGCATTTATTCTCAAGTTATGGCACATAAAAAAATAATAATAAAGTTTATCCAATATTTGAAGGGAATTCATTTTCAAAATGCATATATAAAATATATATACTTCTGACTATTCTTTGGCTAGATTTTCCAGCATAAAAAGTGTTTCACTTTAAGGTATTTACAGTAGAAGCTATTATGAAATGATTCCCATATAAGATATTGATGTACATTTCCTGAAACTGCTTTGTAACGTAAAGACTTAAAGGGGTTGTAAAAGTTCGTTTTTTATTTTCTAAATAGGTTCCTTTAAGCTAGTGCATTGTTGGTTCACTTACCTTTTCCTTCGATTTCCCTTCTAACGTTTTTTTTTCTTTGTCTGAATTTCTAACTTCCTGTAAGCTTGCCCCCATCATCCGAGCCGTTCTGTCTGGGGGTTAGTCAGCGTGCTCGTCCCCTCCCTTGGGACTACATCCCTGCGGGGAGACGCTGCGAACGTTCACGGCGTCTCCCCGCAGGGATGTAGTCCCAAGAGGGCTCTAGGTATCCTGAAAGCAGCACAGTGGTGTAGTGATTAGCACTTTCACCTAGCAGCAAAAAAGGGTCGCTGGTTCGAATCCCGACCACGACATCATCTGCCTGGAGTTTGCATTGTCTGCGTGGGTCTCCTCCGGGTACTCTGGTTTCCTCCCACACTCCAAAGACATGCTGTTAGGTTAATTGGATCTTGTTGAAATTGGCCCAGTATATATGTGTACGAATGTGTGTCCAAAGCATGTCGAGATCCTTCGGGGTAAAATGACCACACCAGCCAAGCAGACTCTGGCTGCAAAAAGCACCTAGAGGCGATTCAGTTCGCATGTGTAGCGCTATACAAGTCATTCATTCACCTTTAATAACTTAAGTGAGCCAATCAAGGGTATTGCCTAAATTCCAAACTTTCTGCATTAATTGATGGCTAACACAGTACAATACTCTATGGCTCACTACATTATACCTCTCTGACATCTTATAGATTATACCATAAGCTGATTGTTATCAGAAAAGAAAAGGCCCTCAACAATTCTAAATTTGGTAATCCAATAATGATAGCAATTTTTTTGAGCATTTTGGAAGAATCCATGAGCTGTTACACACTGATGACAACAGGAACAGTATATCTAAAACCCCTGTCAACAATTGACACTTATCACTTGGACAGGAAGTAGGGGGAAATCTCATGAGTGGGGACAAAGATGGCAATAAAAACCTGACAGAGGTTCTATCCTTTCCCCACTCTACTAAAATGTTTTTATTTGTTAGTTTCCCAGTAGAGTTTTACCCTGATTTCCAGTTCTAGATCTGTCAGAGGGACAGAAGTGTAAGAAAACCCCTCCAATTAGGACATAAAAACTGCAATACAAATGTACAGATCTTCTAATCCTTTCCCACTCTTTCCACTATTGGCCATATAAGATACAACCGCATTGAACAATCTCTGTACAATCTCATTTAGATTTGCAAAAATTGTACAATTGGAGGACAAATCTAAACAATCCATTCAATAAGAATGAAATTAGGTAGGTCCCTGCACCACATAGTTGATGAAAGATATAAAGGGGGTTTGTACAATCACACTGTGTATTGTATATTCATTCTAAAACCTATTCTAAGATTAGATGCTCTATAATCCAAGTCTGTGTGGCTTATTCAGTAAGGCAATACACAAATGTAAATAGCATGCAGTGTGCTGTAACCATCACCAACCAATGGAAAATCATAGATAATATGTGTATCAAAAACCGAAGTGTGGACGCTATTGATTCTATTAATTACCGCCCTCTACACTTCCTGGCTACTCTTTGCATTATTCATATTACCATTTTCCAGTTTTTGCCCAAAAATGTATAAAGATATAAATGGTCAATTCTACTTTTGAGATGGGAAAAAAAAGTGGTTTGTGAAAAGATTACAGGAGGTGGGGGGCTCGCCCCAATATTGAATTGCAGATCCACAACATTTGGGAAGAGATTTTTATACTGGGGCATGTACTGTATACTCCTATCTCCACCACTCACCAGTATTGCCTCCAATTCCTTCACATGGATAAGCTAGGTGGTACATTGAGGTAATGTAGCATGTATAGTGGTGCTACACTATAGGGTTGATTTACTAAAACTGGAGAGTGTAAAATTTTGTGCTTCCGAGTTTTTTCGTCAAAGCGTGATTGAATAAGCTGAAGTTAGAAGCCGATTGGTTACCATGTACAGCTGCACCAGATATTGCAACGATCTTAGTAAATCATCCCCTATGCAGTCCTGAATATGATGTACACTATATTACCAAAAGTATTGTGACATGTGCCTTTACACGCACATGAACTTTAACGGCATCCCAGTCTTTGGAACATCTTTGGGATGAATTAAAGCAGACACTGCGAGACAGACTTTCTTGTCCAACATCAGTGCCTGACCTCCCAAATGCGCTTCTGGAAGAATGATTAAACATTCTCATAGACACACTCCTAAACCTTGTGGACAGGCGTCCCAGAAGATTTGAAGCCGTTATAGCTGCAAAGGATGGGCCAACTCAATATTGAACCCTACGGACTAAGACTGGGATGCCATTATAATCCATGTGCATGTAAAGGCAGGTGTCCCAATACTTTTGGTAATAGAGTGTCTCTAGTAATTTGTCAATGTATTGTCACTGCTCCATTGTATGAAAAAATGTCGGTTGCAAGCCCGTGTTACTTCTAAAAACGGGGGCCATTGTGAAAACTCTTAAAAGGGAGCCATTCACTTTTGAAATGTCAGCCACCAGTTTGTTGCAAATTATCCGATTCTCAAATACACCATAATGTATTTTTTGCCACAAATAGCTACTTTCAGAACCTACCCAATTCCATAGGAACAGCTTGATGTTTAGGAGTCCGACCTATGCCATCTATTTTAGGACATTCTTCTTAAATGGCATTTTTCTCCTTTGTAGCTAAAGTGGTAATTTATTAAGTAATGTTAGTGTTAGTGAGGGGATGAGCATAGAGATTAAGATTTGAACCTGGAAGGTAGTTTCTTTGCTAGGAATGTTGAGAGAAGTTCGTAAAATGACGGATGTACAACAGAGATTAGAAAAAGGGGTCTCCTAAAACTGATACTTTAGGCCAGACTCTAACCTGAGAATCCAAGCCATTTGCTTTTTTTGGAATGATATACCCCTAAAAACAATTAAAATGAATAGAACATTTCATAACCTAAATTAAGCTGATTAAAAAAAGTTTTTTTCCAAAAACAGTAATTCTACTTTAAATGAGATTGATAATGTTAAGATATTACCATTGACAGATGTCTAATCATCCAACAATCACAAAGTTTTTCACTGCAGAAGATGTACACTGAAAGATCTAGGATAGTCTTGTTTTACCATTAAAATTATAATCCCTAATCCCCAGATATATGTTATCCAGACGTGTGATAACATTATCTGAGTATTATATACAGTGGGTGGAGTCAGAATTCTACCGTTATTATAGTTACTTTTTTACATTATTACATGTCAATTTGGTCTATTATACAGTACAGTACACATGATAGGAAACCGAATGTTGAACTCATCATAACCCAAAAGAGAATGGTGTACTAGAAGTCATCCTCAGAGTCTTGATCTCTTTGCTGGGATTTTAATAGCTCCATCTCCATTGTCTGAGCGCCCTTCAGCTTTTTGTTAACCACCCTGCAAGAAATACACAGACCAGGATTTATAAAAAGGTAACACTGTAACCCTTTTGGAAATTTATAATACAAGCAGAAGTAAAACGCTAGCCATAGGCATCAGATGGTGATCAAACATGCATGCGCAATCCATTCACTAGAGCGGGAGTCGGCAACCAGTAGATCGTGGACAGGTGATTGGTAGATCGCGGTCTGGGCTTGCTGACCTGCCATTCCAGAGAATCAAACAAACAAAGTGCAATGCAGAGGGACTACTTTTAAAGTAGGAGCTGTACTAGGGAGCAAGAGCCACATAAACCGACGCCTCCTCTGTAGTGTTGACTCCTGTCCCATGCGGAGTGATACCAACTCCACTTCACCTCTTATCCCGGCTAGTGGTCTCCAGAGTGGTGCCAGCAGCAGGAAAGAAGAGATCTTCAGGTCAGTGTGAAGCAATACACTGGACATAATAGTATAGGGCTGATTTCACACTGAATCGCTGCGGTTTACCCACACCGCAGGTGCATATGGGTTTGCTGTGCTTAGCCATAGACTTATTATATCCTGCTGGTTTGGTGCACTTTCTGAATGCAGGAGTTTTGGTGTGCTTTCAGAAAGTGCACCACACCTGCAGGATATAATAGAAGTCTATGGCAAAGGGCAGCTAGCCCAGGAAAGTCGCAAATGCACTGGACTGCACTCGCGGTGCAGGTAAACTGCAGCACATCATTGTGAAAGCAGCCTTATAGGGGGCTCAGAACAGCAAGGGTTCATTTACATTTACCTCCTGGGTGAAGTTCTGCTTTAAATAGTCCCAGTATTTCAAAGCCTTTTGTAAGCTCTTCCTTACCTCAAATAAATGCACTTTCTGTATCTTCTATTACAGGGGTGTTAAAATCAATTTTATCGTGGGCCGCATCAGCATTATGATTGCCCTCAAAAGGGCCGGTTGTATCTGTAAGATTAGATGTCCAGCGCATCCCCTCCCCTTACATTAGATGTTAAGATCCACCCCACCATCAGAAGTTGAGTCCCCTACTCTCCCTTACATCACAGTGCACCCCCCTTACCTTATGCTGCTGCTGGGAAGAAGCTGGATGCATTGGTTGAAAGCAGAAAGTAAGGGTCTTGAGGAGGACCAGAAGAGGGCTGGAGCTCTCCTGCAGCTGCAGGAGAGGTGCGAGGGCCACATGAAATGGCCTGGAGGGCCGGATTCGGCCTGCGGGCCTTATGTTTGACACCTGTGCTCTATTATATCCCAATAGACACCAAACTCTTCCATCTTCTCTACCCTGCATTATACCCTAAGGGCCCTTTCACACATGCTGGATCCAGTTTTTCTGAGCAGGTGATCTGTCCGCTGATCTCCTGCTGAGCTGAGCAAACAGAGCAACCGGGTGACAGGTCCGTGCCTGCTCCGCCTATGCAGAGCCGACATGGACACAGCCTGCTCTGTTCTATGGGCAGGCAGATGTAAACGGACCGGCTGTCCATTTATAACCGACTGTTGTCCGATCTGATCGGCCAGATGGAGTACGGATCCCCTTCCATTTGTTTTTGCCGGATCAGATCAGAGGTAGCTGGGTATAATCGGACACCGTTTACATCAGACTGCTCACAGAGGAGAACGGAGGGTCCGATTGGGTCCACCTGGAAAATGGACAGGCGGACCCAATCGGACCTCTCGTGTGAAAGAGGCCTAAAAGATACCAAACTCTTCCACCTTCTGTAACTTGCATTATACCCTAATAGACATCAAATTCACCCACCTTCTGTATCCTCCATTAAATCCTAATAAACACCACACTTTTCCACCTTCTGTATCCTCCACTACACCCTAATAGACATCCAACCCACCGCCTTCTATATCCTCCATTATACCATAATATACACCAAACTCTTCCACCTTCTGTAGCCTTCATTATTTCCTAATATACACAACACACAGCTGTTTGTGGGTGAACTGACTCTTTACATGATACACAAGTCCTAAGGAGCTGAGCAAAATGGGGACACACACATACATGCTGTACCATGTTCACGGATCCAACACATACACTGAAACCAATTATAGATTTGTAAAAGATATGTTTACTAATTGCAATACAATGTGTATGCTTTTATTGATCGTAGTTAAGGCTTTTAATTAGCTTTGGAACAAATGAGAAAGTTAGAGAGCTTATGTTGAATCAATATATTGAGAGGAGCTCTACTGAAACTAGCTCATTTCAAGTATACGTACGTATGTGTAATAATAGACTTTGTACATAGCACTTCTTACTTATATCTACAGAGTATTATACAGAGTAACTACAGAGTACCTAGGTATTATAAGACGTTTTATTATCCATTACATTCAGGGCCAGTTTACACCAGGTGCAGTTCCGTGTGCTTTTTTTCTGCACTAAAAACCCATGCACAGTGTTTTCCATGTATTCCAATGGCTCTAGTTCACACCAATGCAGTCAGTTCCAGTCAGTTTCTGCACCGGATACTGACTGCATTGGTGTGAACTAGAGCCATTGGCATACATGGAAAACACTGTGCATGCATTTTTAGGGCCAATTCACACCACAAAAATGCACTCCGGATACGTTCCGGATCAGTTTTTGCTTACAGTTCACACCACATGCAGTTCCAGGGCGTTTTTGATACAATTTGCTAGGTTCTAGTACAGTTCTGTGCAGAAAAAATGCAGCATGCTCTACTTTATTTTCTGCACCAGAAACTGACTGCACTGGTGTGAACTAGAGCCATTGGAATACATGGAAAACACTGCAGTGCACGGAACTGCATCTGGTGTGAACTAGAGCCATTGGAATACATGGAAAACACTGCAGTGCACGGAACTGCATCTGGTGTGAACTAGAGCCATTGGAATACATGGAAAACACTGCAGTGCACGGAACTGCATCTGGTGTGAACTAGAGCCATTGGAATACATGGAAAACACTGCAGTGCACGGAACTGCATCTGGTGTGAACTAGAGCCATTGGAATACATGGAAAACACTGCAGTGCACGGAACTGCATCTGGTGTGAACTAGAGCCATTGGAATACATGGAAAACACTGCAGTGCACGGAACTGCATCTGGTGTGAACTAGAGCCATTGGAATACATGGAAAACACTGCAGTGCACGGAACTGCATCTGGTGTGAACTAGAGCCATTGGAATACATGGAAAACACTGCAGTGCACGGAACTGCATCTGGTGTGAACTAGAGCCATTGGAATACATGGAAAACACTGCAGTGCACGGAACTACATCTGGTGTGAACTAGCACTCAAGGAAGTTTCCAGACTACTGCTGATTAATGACTGTTAAAGTCTCCTATTAAAACAATGTAAAGGAATACTGCTTACCACATAACTACTCCATAATTCACACCCACGATCAGAAGAGCAAAGGCAAAATGCCAGCAGTAGCACATTGTAATAAACATTATATTGCTGTGATCGTTCTGATTCCACTCAGGGCCACCACCAGGAGGGAACAGCACAAATCCAATCTGGAACACATAAAAACAATGCTGATTAGTAACAAAAAATATAAATTTTCTTTAAAACAATCTAGTTACCCTATAATATGGATCATGAACAAAGAAGCAAAAATGCAAGTCACCCTGGGACTTTGAGTGAGGTGAGAGAGTTAGGCACATGTTCACACAGATGCATAATGAAAACAATTTATTCGTAACAAATGCTGTAAAAACAGAGCAGAGACAACAGTAATTGTGCGTCACCAGGCATAGTGGCCAATGTAAAACAACATGGGTACAGATAATTGTAAATACATTGCAAATATAGTACATCCATGAACAATAATGATGATAAAGGGTGGCTGAGCCAGTAGGTACATGCACACAGACAAAGGTTGCTGAAACAAGTAATAATATAAATGTATAAAACCAAAATGTAGGCTTGTTGTGAAGAGCAGGGTCCTCAGCACATGCAGATATACAGAACGTATCAATGGTTCCCTACGCGTTTCGCAAGATTTCACACACTTCCTCAGGGGCTGATGCATGGTTGTTTTATCTGTGGTAAAAATATAAGGACAGTGGATGTCAATTACTAGTAATTGGGGGCAATGGGAGATGGTGAGTATGCCGCCATCGTGGTAACCAGCGATCGGCAACTCAGCCCAAGGTAGTGGTGAGTATGGGGTCGTTTGTTCCTTTCTGACCCTCTCTACTCACCATCTCCCATTGCCCCCCAATTACTAGTAATTGACATCCGCTGTCCTTATATGCTCCACGGTTTCCTGACATTCTTGGCCATGCAACTGTCTACTCCATTTTTAAGCGGTAACCATATCGCCATACCATACTTATACTGTGATGTATGATTATATATTTTTCAAATATTTGAAGTTATTTTATATGTCTCTTAGAGTCAACGATCCCCCTGAAGGTGACCACCGAATGGTCGAAACGCGTCGGTTTTACACCCACATACATTTGTTATGCAATCTTGTTTCACATTTTGCATGTATGGCAATATTGGAATATGCAGGAATTTATCTGACCGTTTTACGTGTTTTATTCATTGTAACCTAACTGTGTCTTTTGACAACTTTCAAATAAATATGTTTTATACTTTTATTCGACATACAATTTTTCGATCACATTTATATTGCTGTCCAAAGCCCCATTGGGGAAAAACGTCCATTATCATATATGCCGGGGTTTGCAGCGCTTACATTTCTCCCATGTGTGTTTCCATACACCTAGGTGTTATCACCCAGACACCAGTTCAGTTCATATGGATTAATATGCAGTTACCACAGAAATTGTATTTGCAAATTTTCAGCTCATATATTTAAAAAAGCATAACACAGCCATTCTAGATGCAATTCTATGCTTACATGAAGTGTACAATGCAGCGCTGTACAGCAGATTGCACTACTACTGCACCTGTACATTACCAGTTGGAAGGCGCATATAATACTTATAGTACTGTGAAACAATTACATTTGCTCTTTTCATTTTTATTTTTTTTTAACACCTGTTCTGGAGATATATGATACAGTATTAATAAATGTATTTTACCTTTCCTACTTGTCACCTATAGTATACATAGAAGCGTGCACTGCAGTTTGACATTTATTGTATGGTAAGTCTCATTGTTCACATCTACAGTACAGGTTGTAAAGTAAGGGTCAAAATGATGCCCATGGAACACATCCATGTCATTTACTGGTATTTTAAATGGAAAACCATTGCTCAAGTAATAACTCCAGGCTAAACAAATAGTGTCTAAATACCAGAGCCATGTATTCTTACTGGAACCTTGGTGTACATTGCAGATTTCTCCCAGATTGGTGTATAGATGGCACAGCATGGAACAACTCCTGTACATAGCCTCTGTGTAGGAGCTTCCTATAATAAAGACCGGTCACTGCTGCTCTCTCTCCTTTTGCAAGGTACCTAGTCGGGTCCCCGCCCCCTCCTGTCGTTTTCTGCAGGCAGCTGGTAGTGGGTAGTCCTGCCGGGTCCCTCCCACAGCTCTGCTCTTTATACAAGCTATGATGATGTCACTGCTACTTTTTAAAAAGGTAATATCTGGGTATGCTAAGACATTTGGTGCTCACAGTGTGGATTTATATGCATTATGGCTATTAAGTAACATATTTAGATTAAAGTTTTTGTCCCCAGAGGTTAGATACTTCCTATACATATTTAAATAAAATATACAAACAATGAAAAGTACCATATCTTTTTTTAACCAATTGTTATTTTGCTTACTGCCTGAAATCACAATCCTAGTATTCAAGTTTAAATGTGGTATAACTGGTACATTTACATAGGGAGCAAGAGAGAATGTGTTTGCGCCTTAAAGAGGTTGTGCATCCTAAGCATTAAGGTGAAAAAACTTCTGGTAGTGACCGCCCCCCAGCCCCCCCCCCCCCCCCCCCGTTTTACTTACCTGAGCCCCGCATTTCCCTCGGCGGAGACACACTATCCCTCTCTGCACGGGGTCCCAGCTCTTGATTGGATAGATGGATAGCAACCCCCGTGGGAGAGCGCTTCTCCTAGGGGGTTATCTGATGCGAGGAGGAGCCGCGAGAGCCACCGAGGGACCCCAGAAAACCAGGTTCGGGGCCACTCTGTGCAAAACGAGCTGCACAGTGGAGGTAAGTATGATATGTTTGTTATTTAAAAAAAAAAAAAAAAGGAAGCTTTACAATCACTTTAACTCTATCCAAATAAAACATTCAATGGCTGGCGTCCAGCCTATATCATCTCTATTTACTATAGCCAGTGACAGTTACACAATTATAACAGAAAAAAACAGCAATATCAAGTGGAAATAAAATCTTCTGCTTCTCTATTCCCTAAAGAACATGAACAGCACCTGATCCTCGCAGCTGCAATATTCTCTAGAGAATGAGGCTTTGAAGGATGTCGAAGAACTGTTAGCACAGACACTGCTGCATTCTTTCTATAAGTATGTGCTACTTGTGCCGAGGCAGATGACTTTATGAGACTGCAAACATGGTAATGACCACATGGGGGCAGCAGTGCTCCAACCAAAGTGAACACCAAGCTTTAAAAATTTGCAATGCAACAAATTTGGATAGGCTGGTGACTACATGAAAAGAAATGTGATGACCATCTATGTCAGGGGTGTCCAAACTTTTTTCAAAGAGGGCCAGATTTGATGAAGTGAACATGCTTGAGGGCCGACCATTTTGCCTGACATTCTTTAAACCATTAAAATTCAGTCTAAGTGTGTTCGTCCGAGCACTAATACACTGCCCAACAAGAATTATCTTGCCTTTGTGGCTGTGTGTGGTGAAGAGATGAGCTCAGGCGTTTTATTTGGATATACCGTATTTATCGGCTTATAACATGCACCTTCAATTTAAAAAGGAAGTTTCAGGAAAAAAAATCTTACATTTTAAATAAAGAACTGTGAAGCAAAATAAGGGTCAGTGCCCATCTGCAGCCTCACCGTTGCCATGAATGCAGCACCCACCCCGTGTTGCCGTGAATGCACTCACCAAACTGAGCATGTGCAGAGTGCACCCAAAGCACCATGCTATCAGCAGATGGATTGGGGACTGTGAAAGAAGGGAAAGGTCAGATAAGACAGGATCAAACAGCCTTTTTACACAATGTGGAGGATTAACCCCTGAGGTTCCACAGTGAGTATAACAAGCATGCTTTACTGCATATACAGACTGATTTTATTATTGTGGGTTTAGTAACACTTTGGGGTTGATTTACTAAAGGGAAATAGACTGTGCACTTTGCAAAGTGCAGTTACACTCTGCAAGTGCATTTGCTCCAGAGCTTAGTAAATGAGATAAAGATTCACTTTGCAAAGAATACCCAAACGTGTGGAAGGAAAATAAAAAAACAGCATTTTTGCTTGCACATGATTGGATGATGGAAGCCAGCAGAGCTTCTGCTCATTTACCAATCTCTGGAGCAACTGAACTTTGAAAACAGTCCATTTGCCTTTAGTAAATCCACCCCTTTAATTCCTCATTCATTACATGGCTGTAAAGAGTCGCTTTAAGCTACAAGGTGTAACCCTGCCCACCCCACACTTACCTGCCAGAACCAACTGCCTTGTAATATACACAGACTGCATCGGAAGAGCTCCAGGATGATATTTCCACGCAAGAAGACCTCTAGAAATATACACAGCGCTCCACCAAATACCGCAAACAAGAGGAGCAGATGAATGTGAAGGTCCAGCTCCTGCCTGCCATGGACATGATAGTAGAACAGGAATCCTAAATTATAGAGAAAAAGTCTCTCTGATCAGAATGCATTTTACCACTACAGCTGTTCAATATATACATGCTGCAATCACTAGGAGATGATACCATATTTAGAAAAAACCTAACTCAACCATTGACAATTTAATCACATAAAATAGCACTCTTACAATAATCCTGCTATCCTAAACTTTGTTAATTCACATTGAAGTGTGTTTTAAAAACGGTTTATGCTGTGTGTACAGTGGAACCTTGGATTACGAGCATAATCCGTTCCAGGGTAATGCTTGTAATCCAAAGCACTCGCATACCAAAGCGAGTTTCCCCATAGGAGGCAATGGAAACGAAGATAATTTATTCCGCATTGACTTCTTTTGCATGCAATACCGCATCTGGCCAGAGGTGGAGGGCGCCGGAGAGCTTTGGGAATACTCGGGGACAGCTCAGCTGAACTCGGAAACCCTAGGAAGGACTCGGAAACACTCAGGAACTGAGTATTTCCGAGTACAGTGGAACCTTGGATTACGAGCATAATCCGTTCCAGGAGAATGCTCGTAATCCAAAGCACTCGCATATCAAAGCGAGTTTCCCCATTGAAGTCAATGGAAACAAAAATAATTTGTTCCGCATTGACTTCTATGGCATGCAATACCACATGTGACCAGAGGTGGGGGGGCACCGGAGAGTCTCGGAAATACTCGGAAAGGCTCCGGGACAGCTCGGCTGAACTCGGAAAGGCTCAGGAACGGAGTATTTCCGAACGGCTCCGATCGACTCCGGCACCCCCCGCACCTCTGGCCAAATGCGATACTGCACACCGCTGTGGCTTGAATCCTGCTAGTTTTGCGAGAAAATACTCGCAAAACCGAGTCAGGATTTAAAAAAAAAAAATGCTCATCTTTCAAAACGCTTGTTAACCGCGTTACTCATTAACCAAGGTTCCACTGTACCTTTAATTAAAACTGCATGTTGAAACAATCACTGGATCAAACCAGAGATAGAGGCAGCTAACTCATATTTCCTTTGAAGGATATCTAAAACCAAACCTGTAATATATTGCAGCTCTTAGATGTGGTGGCTGCATTAGTTTTCTTTTCCCAAGCAAAGCACAATTTCTGCCAGTACAGATAAATACATGTTTATCTTATCAGAATTCCAGTGGCCTTGTCACCTCCTGTTCACTTTACTGAAATATAAAACAATGTTATCAGCTCTCCCAGCCATCTTCTGTGAACTACAAAAATAATGCAAATCAGGAAAGCAGCCTTAGGTGACAACACTGCTCTTCCATAGATACAGTGCAGCAAGCGAGCAATGTCACCCTAGCACAGAAAGCGTTCGTTTCAGGATCACCAGGTGAAAATAGAAGGAACCAAGCCTAAAAAAGGGAAACAAATGCAGCCACCATATCAGGACAGATAAACTGCAATACATTTCATTTTTTTTATTTTTGTGTTCAGACTTTACTTTAAAGAGTCTGTTCAGAGTAGCCACGCTAGAATGCTTCCGCCGGTGACTGGATAGACGACAGCAGTACCGATGAGCCAATCCCAGCACATCACAGTTTATGCAAATTTTATTGAAATGTCACAAAGGGATTGATTTACTGGTGCAGCTGTGCATGGTAGCCAATCAGCTTCTTTACTACAGCTTGTACAATTAGGTTTTGACAATAAAACCTGAAAGCTGATTGGTTTCTATGCAGAGCTGCACCAGATTTTACGCTCTGCAGTTTTATTAAATCAACCCCAAAGTGTCTATTGGCCACAATGCAGTGCAATGTGGTAGTTTCTGCACCATGCTATAAAAAAAAAAAAAAAGTACTGCGTGCCATAACATGCATGGTGTAACGCCACAACACGATGGTGTGAACTGGCCTGATAGGCATTTTGCATTGTCTTGCATTGGAATATGGCAGATTGCCCCACACCTACTGTGAACAGGCCCAGCACTCAACATTGGTTGTGCCTCTCCCACCTCACTATTGGTTAGTTAACATTGCAGGCAGGCTCAAGACCAGTAAGGATGCGTATCATTTATGGTAAAAGTCAAAGTGTACACATTACTTTCACTTCTTGTGGGTCAGGATTTATTGATCGACAAATGTGACTGGGACAGAAGAGAGGGTAAATCTCCCATAAAGCTCACCACTCTTTACAATCTGACAGAACAATCTCCTTTAGCCCAGGTTCACACTGTGCTGCGGGAGTGAAGCCGTGCGAGTTCAGCTGAACTCGCAGGATTTCATTCTCGCTGGCAGTCCCAATTTCAGCCGCGATTACAAAGACATCTGACACAGATGTCAATGTAAATCGCGGCCGAAATCACAAAAAGTAGTACAGAAACTACTTTTTGAAATCGGTGCAGCGTCGCAGCTGCGGCGTCGCACCGATTAGGACGGTGCCATTGCCGGCAATTTGCAGCAAATATCGCCGTTTTGACATGCGATTTGACATGCCAAATCGCATGTCAAAACACACCAGTGTGAACCAGGGCTTAGATCTACCAACAACTCTCTAGTTCAAAGGCCTTCCTGATTAGATCATTTAGGTAGGTCCTCATATTTCAACGTTTTGTTAAAGGAACACTAAAGGCACAATTTTTTTTTGTTTTTTTTTTTAAATAACAAACATGTTATACTTACCTCCACTGTGCAGCTCGTTTTGCACAGAGTGGCCCCGAAGCTGGTCTTCTGGGGTCCCTCGGCGGCTGTCTCGGCTTCTCCCCGCAAGAACTTTCCTCCTTCATGCGAGCTCTCTCCCATGGTGGAAAATTCTTGCGGGCGCGCTCCTGTGATACAGCCGGCGGCCATAGCCGCTCACTGTATTACTCAGCCCCGCCCCCCGGTGCGCCGCATCATTGGATGTGATTGACAGCAGTGAGAGCCAATGGCTGCGCTGCTTTCAATCAACCAATGAATGACCCGAGAAGCCAACGAGAAGCCTGCGCGTTCACGGCGCGGGACTTTCGAGGGGTCAGGTAAGTAAACGGGGGCTGGGGGGGGGGCGCAAATACTCAGATGTTTTTTCACCTTAATGCATGGAATGCATTAACCTCCCTAGCGGTATGATTCTGTCAGATTTTAGGTGCTGAAAGCGGTACCATTATTCTGCATGGAAATTTGGCGTTTTATATTGTAGGCCTGTAATTCTTCGGAATAACTCACTTAAATCTGTCCAAACCAGAGTCTAGTAGACATCCCGGGTATGAGAAAGTTCAAAGAACAAAATCATAAATTATAATATAATAAATAACTATAAATAATTATAACAAATAATAATATAATAACAATAAAAATTGTAATCAAATCAAAAACACTGAAATTTGCTCAGTTGCAGAATTGTCGCTGTCATTACTTTCAGTGTTTGATGACGAATTTCCCCACAAATCGCTATCGCTCAATTCTGCAAGTGATTCTAATTTATTATCGCTGTTTTCTAGCTGGTCTAAAGCCACTTTTGACATAAAGGGACACTTTTTGGTTGCTATGGACAATCTCCAGTTTCCAGGCAGAAAGAACAGTTTTTATTATATAAAAGTGCATGCAGGACACTGGACAGACCACTAGGGACAAAGGGGTGTGTAATTATTACATACAGTACTGTAATCTGTAATATTACAGTATACTGTATGTGTATTGTGTGTTTCACTTTTTGAATTTGCCATCGAACTCCGTCCCCGTGCGCCGCAACGCTCGCATGGAACGGAGCTCGGCAGCACTCAGCAGTGTGGATCGAGCGAGATGACGGCTCGCCCACACAGCAGGGACACATCGCAGGATCCAGGGAACTAGGTAAGTAACTTCCCCTGTATCCTGCGATGCGATCCAGAGTTTGGCTCGGGGTTACCGCTTTAGGTACTGAAAACTTACCCCGAGCCAGATTCGGGAATACCGCCAGGGAGGTTAAGGTGAAAAAACATGTACCTTTACAACCCGTTTAAATCTGAAGCTGATTGTACGGTCAGATTTATTTATTTTTTTTGTTTTTTTTCATTTAAATTTTTTTATTTTTCATCAGAAAAAGAAATCATTACAGAATCATAAATAATAGAGATGATTACAAATGACTCAACAAAAATCTCAGTTATTATTACCATAGAAACTTAGACAAAGTGTTATCTTAAAAACCAATACTGATAATGTTTACACAAAAAGTAATAAAATCTAGCCTCATCTTGGTCATGTATATAATCAAGTAAACTTATAAACTGATAATAACTTATAGTGAGGAAATCTAGTTCCCACCAAAATAACCGAAACTTATGAAGGGCTCCTACTCCCCTCCCCAGCCACCCCTAACGGGAACACACTGACTGAGAAGGAGAGAGCGCCCCCTGCCCGGCCTTCCAATCTCCACCAACAAACGTCGGTAGAGACAACTGGAGAGACATAACATAAATTTTCAATTTGTACTTGCAAAAAGAAAAAACAATACTCGACCTTAGTGCGAAATCTAAGAGTTGTTCTCAGACTATTAGAGCTAAGTTCAACAGTCTAAGCCTCAATCAAGAAAAAGGAAGCCTGAAACTGTTATATTTTATCTGTTATAATAAAACAAAAAACATACTATTAAATAATAAAAGTCCATACCAAGAGAATAGAGTTATAAGATAAAAAAAAAGAAAATAAAAAAAAAGGAGGAGAAAGAAAAGAAAAAACCTCAAAGATATGAAATGAAGAGATTATAGAATGCCTACAAACCAAATATACTTTCTAAAGATTAGTGATTGGTGTTGACGACCAATTTATGTGATAAAGAAAATCCCATAAAACATGCCCATGTACGGTCAGATTTTAACACGTAGAGCAGGCGTGTCCAACCTCCGGACCCTCCTGGGCCACATAAAATACACAAACAATTAGGACAGCTAATGAACAGAAATTAACGATCGCTGATATAGATAATGTACCTGAGTAATAAAACTTAATTTCTCTTATCGTCCATGGACTGACACAGCTCTCATACTGATTACGTGTGGGTATATGTCCCTGCCTGCAGGAGAAGACCTAGGCAGAATGTTAGATGTTAAAACATTCTAGAACAAGCCAGAGCTGAACAGCCCCGCCCAGGGGGGCGGTCCCTCTGGACATTACCCTCCCACCTGCAGCTAGCAGCCTCAGTTTTTTTCTGCCTAGCAGAAGGAGAAGACGTGGCTCTCTCAGGAGCCAGTCTCCTGGAAGATTTTACTTTTAAATTTTATTCCTTTGGGAATTTTATTATTTTATTTTTGAGACCTTCAATCAACTGTCGGCTGGGCAACAGGTTGGGTACACTGGTATCCTCGTAGTCTTCCCTGTCCGACCATCGAGCGTGCTGATCCTCGCCTTGTGTGCGTGAGACTCAGTTCACGACATACCCCATGGCTCCAGGGGTGGCCGGGTTGCTTTCATGCTCCCGCGGTCCTCTCAAGATTGAACAGTACCTGACTGACTGTATCTCTCGCGGTGGACCGGGCCGACAGCTACGCAGTACGACTCTGTGCTAGGTCTGTCTGAAACAAGCCAGTGGGTCCCTCTAGGGACGGGTAAGTAGTCTCTCCTGCTGCAAGGTGAGTACATACTGGCTGTGTTTCTGTGTGTGGGGGGGTTCTCCCTGTCTCCCCCCTGTTATGCTGCTCTCTGCACCCTGCTCTGGTGCTGTGCTGTGTGGGGATACTTGGGGGGGGGGGGTCGCTCTGCCCTGGGGGGGGGGCGCTCCATGGCTGTTAGTGAACTTGGGAAGTGTTCTGGGGGAATGTGTGAGGCCTTATTGCGTGCGCCATTGGCGCAGTGTTTTAAATTTAAAAAGTGCGCCATCGGCGGCCATTTTGCCGCGGCTCAATGCGCAGTTATACAGGCGCCCGGCGGCCATTTTCTTGTAGCCGCGGCGCTTTTAGTTTCGTTTTCGGCCTCTAGCGGCGCTGCTGAACGGCGCAAAATACCTCATCTCCTCAGATTCTTCATTCTCCTCCGGCTTCACTCGTGCTACAGCGCGGCTCATACAGCGGAACCGAGCGGTCCCTAAGGGTGGCGACTCCTCCGGGTATCCCCTCCTCAGCCTCAGCACAGCCAGTGGGTGGACTGTATTATTCACTGTAATAGTGAATAAGGTCTCAGAGGGTGGCAATATGGAGTCTGGTTCACCTGCTTCTCCACACTTGTCAGAGGCAACTGGCAGTGCTCCTGCATCTGCGGTCCCTATGGACCAGTTGTCGGCAGTCCTGGAATCATTCCTTGTCAAGTTGGAAGCGGTGTGCGAATGCACGGGGGCTGTAAAGCGCCCCCTCCCCACACAATCTCCACATGGGGAGTGCTCTGACTCAGATATGGGCCTAGCTACCAGGGCCGCCATCAGGGGGGTACAGGCAGTACACCTGTAAGATGCCCGGATGCCCCCCCTTTTTTTTATTTTTATTTTTTTTTGTAAGGGGCCCAGAGGTCCCCAGAGGCCCGGAGGTCCCCAGGGCCCCGGATGGAAACCTCCCTTTTTTTTATTTATTTTTTATTAAAAAAAATTATTATAAATTTTTTCGATTACATTTTTTTTTATTTATTTATTAATTTTTTTGTAAGGGGCCCAGAGGTCCCCAGAGGCCTGGAGGTCCCCAGGGCCCCGGATGGAAACCTCCATCTTTTTTTTTTATAAAAATGATTATTATAATTTTTTTTTTGTAAGGGGCCCAGGAGGTCCCCAGGGCCCTGGATGCCAACCCCCTTTTTTTTGTTTTTTTTTGTGTTCGTCAGCACCCAAACGCCCTGCTTCTCAATTCGTGGCACCCCCCCCGCTTCTCAATTTGCGGCAGCCCCCCCACTTCTCAATTTGCGGCGGCAGCACCCCACCCCCCCGGTTCTCCTCTGCTCCAGGGGGGGCCCCATGTCTGAAGCTGTGTAAGGGGCCCCGAAATTCCTGATGGCGGCCCTGCTAGCTACTGCTGCTGAGGACCCTAGTTCTGAGGATTTTGATGTGTTTGGACAGGACATTCCTTGTGAGGAAGACCCCGGTCTTGAACCACCAACTACACAAACAGTCTCCTGCGCTCGGAAGCTTGGTCTCTTGGTGGCACAACCAGAGTATTCTGTTGGAAAGGGAATGACCATGAATCTTGCTGCCCTCCTCAGAATAGTTGGTATTCTTAGGACTAAAGGTAAAAGAAAAAAGAGGGCGCACTGACCTAGTGCATTACCAATGGCTAGGTTTATTAAAAGTAAGTTAAAAGATCATGAATACTCACAAAGCAAGTAAGTTAATAGGCACATAGCATTCTATCCAAGAAGATAGCCTCTTGCTGGAACCAAGTGAGCAGATAACCTGAGAGTCAAGACGACAGATGTTACAGCTATGGCTGACGCGTTGCGAGGGCGAGCCCCCTTCCTCAGAGCCAAAAAGTGACAGTCACTTTTTGGCTCTGAGGAAGGGGGCTCGCCCTCGCAACGCGTCAGCCGTAGCTGTAACATCTGTCGTCTTGACTCTCAGGTTATCTGCTCACTTGGTTCCAGCAAGAGGCTATCTTCTTGGATAGAATGCTATGTGCCTATTAACTTACTTGCTTTGTGAGTATTCATGATCTTTTAACTTACTTTTAATAAACCTAGCCATTGGTAATGCACTAGGTCGGTGCGCCCTCTTTTTTCTTTTACCTTTGAACCACCAACTGACAGGGTGCTTGTAAGTGAACTCATTGATGCTGTGAGGGACACTCTCAAGCTGAATGTTGAGGCTGAGGAACCTCAGGTGGAAGCTGTCTCCTTTGGTTCCTTTAAAGCCGTGTCTTCAAAAAAGGTCTTTCCATATGTGCCTTTTTTTAATACATTCATTGACCAAGTCTGGGATAAGCCGCAGAAAACTTAACGGTCCCGCGGCGCATAGCCTTAAAGGTACCCCTTTGCGGAGGACCTGGTTAAGAAGTGGGCTCACCCCCCAGTGGTCGACCCCCCGGTCGCCCGTTTGAATAAGGCTACCACACTCCCGATGGAAGGTACTCCTGCATTTAAGGATCCCGCTGACAGGAGGTCAGAAGTGGCGTGTAGAACTATGTTCACCTTATTGGGGGCAGCCTTACACCCTATAGTGGCAGCGACTCTTGTGTCTCAGACACTCACAGGCTGGGCAAGGATTTTGCACCAGACAGTGCAGGAGCATAATCTCCCTCCGGAGACCATTGCCCTGGCTCACCAACTTGCGCGGGGTTTAGTCTTCGTGTGCGATGCCACTGTGGATGCGACCCCTTTAATAACGGGGGCCTCCGTTTCTGCTGTGGTGATGCGTCGCCTTATCTGGCTGAAATGCTGGTTGGCCGATCTAGCTTCCAAAAAGCTCCTGGCTGACTTGCCCTTTAAGGGCGGTAGACTGTTTGGGGCCGCTCTAGATGACATTATTAAAAACATCACAGGAGGTAAGAGCACCTTCCTTCCCCAGTCTATTAAGGGAAAGGAGCCCCACCGCAGGCCGGGCCCTTCCTTTCCGGCGAAGAAGACGGTTTTTCGTCAGTCAGATTTCACGGGTAAGCCCGCCCAGACTGAAAAGAATGCGGCTGGGGGACAAAGACGTCCCTGGGTGCGTAAGCCTACCAAGCAAGCTCCCAAGTCCACCACCGCATGAAGTCTTGCCCCTGCCCGACTCTGGGGTGCGGGGACGTCTTCGCAGGTTCTCGGTGCGGTGGACCTCCGGGATCTCCGACCGGTGGGTGTGCGAGGTGGTCACCTCGGGATACAGGATAGAGTTCCGCTCGTGGCCCCCAGACAGGTTTTTTCCCCTCAAACCTCCCTCTCCTTCCGGCCCGCCGGGAGGCCCTCTTGGGGGCCGTACAGGAGTTGCTCGGGTGCGGAGTAATTGTGCCGGTTCCATCACGAGAGAGGTTTCAGGGGTTTTACTCAAACCTGTTTGTTGTCCCGAAAAACGACAGTGGTTCGGCCAATCCTGGACCTCAAGGCCCTGAATACCTATGTGAAGCTATTCAAATTCCGGATGGAATCCATTCACACGGTGATCACGACACTCCACCAAGGGGATTTTTTGGCGTCCTTGGATATCAAGGACGCTTACTTGCACATCCCAATCTGTGAAAGCCACCAGAGGTTTCTGCACTTTGCCATAGGCGAAGTCCACTATCAGTTCGTGGCTCTTCCCTTCGGCCTAGCATCGGCACCACGGGTTTTCACCAAAGTGCTTGCCCCGGTTCTGGCTTTGCTGAGACAGCGAGGAATTGTTATCGTGGGCTATCTAGACGATCTCCTTCTCAGAGCGGAAAATGGCTCAGAATTGGAGGAAAGTGTGACAATAGTCAGTCAGACCCTCCGGGACTTCGGATGGGTTCTGAACATGCAGAAGTCGGCTCTAGTCCCGACTCAGCGCTTGGAGTATCTGGGTCTGATCCTGGACACTTCGGCAGCGAAGGTGTTTCTACCCTCAGAAAAGTTACTGACACTTCAGTCGGCAGTGCAGGTTCTGACGTCCCGAAAATGGTCGTCAATTCGCTTCTGCACGAGAGTCCTGGGACTAATGGTGGTCTCCTTCGAGGCGGTTCCGTATGCTCAATCACACACTCGGGCATTACAGAAGGGAATTTTGTCTGTTTGGGACAAGTCCCCATTGTCTTTGGATCTTCAGATCCAGGTGAGTCACTCTGTCAAGGCGTCCCTGACGTGGTGGCTGAGATCCCCGGCTCTTCGGGCCGGGAAGTCGTACCTCCCCATCCACTGGACGGTGATCACAACGGACGCCAGCCTGATGGGCTGGGGAGGAGTGTGGGAAGTCCTGTCAGCTCAAGGGCTCTGGACTCCAGACGAATCTCGTCTCCCAATCAACGTCCTGGAATTGCGGGCGATCTGTGTCTCTCCGCATGGTCGAAGAGGCTACAGGGCCGCTCGGTCAGAATCCAATCGGACAACGCCACGGCCGTGGCGTATGTCAACCATCAGGGGGGCACTCAGAGCTCGGCTGCGGCGTCCGAGGTCGCCCACATCCTAAGGTGGGCGGAAAGAAGCGTGCCGGCGATGTCGGCCGTCTACATTCCGGGTGTAGAAAACTGTCAGGTGGACTATCTGAGCCGCCAGTCCCTGGACCAGGGGGAGTGGTCCTTGCATCCGGAGGTGTTTCAACTCCTTTGTCGGCGGTGGGGCACTCCGGATGTGGACCTGATGGCGTCCCGACTCAATCGCAAGGTGTCGAGGTTTGTGGCCCGGTCCAGGGACCCCTGGGCGGATGCCTCGGACGCGTTAGTGGCCCCGTGGGGTCAGTATCGCTTGATGTATGTCTACCCTCCGCTGCAGTTGCTTCCTCGTCTGCTGCGCAGGGTAGCGGCCGAGGGCATTCCGGTGATCCTCATTGCTCCGGACTGGCCTCGGCGTCACTGGTACGCCGACCTGGTACGTCTCATCGCGGACGACCCTTGGCGCCTGCCCCTCAGGGAGGACCTTCTATCTCAAGGTCCAATCTTTCATCCTGCTTTACAGTCTCTGGCTTTAACGGCATGGCTATTGAGAGTCAGGTGCTGAAAGACCGAGGCCTGTCGGATTCGGTAATTTCAACCATGCTTAGGGCACAGAAGTCTTCTTCTAGGAAGATCTATCACCGTACCTGGAGAGCTTACATCGCTATGTGCGAAGAACTAGACTGGCGTCCACGGACGTACTCTGTCCCCAGAATCCTGAGGTTCTTACAGCGTGGTGTTGCTCAAAGCCTGGCTTTGAGCACTATTAAGGGTCAGATTTCGGCCTTGGCCGTTTTCTTTCAAAGACCCCTAGCTGGTCATTCCTTGGTTAGCACTTTTGTGCAGGGGGTACGCCATGTGGTTCCACCTGCCAAGCCCCCGCTCCCTCCTTGGGATCTGAACTTGGTGCTTTCGGTTCTTCAGGAATCTCCTTTTGAGAATATAAGAGATATTCCTCTTTTAACTTTGTCCCAGAAGGTGGGTTTTTTAGTGGCCATCACTTCTGTTAGACGGGTGTCTGAGTTGGCGGCTTTGTCATGCAAGTCACCTTACCTGGTCCTCCATAAGGATAAGGTGGTATTGTGACCGCCATTCCTTCCTAAGGTGGTTTCGGCTTTTCACCTTAATGAGGACATTGTCCTTCCGTCCTTGTGCCCTCATCCATCGCATCCTAGAGAGGTTGCGCTTCACAATTTGGATGTGGTGCGTGCCTTACGGGTAAACCTGGCGGCTACTGCTTCTATTCGGAAGTCTGACTCGCTGTTTGTATCTGTCTCTGGTCCCAAACAGGGCCAAGCGGTGTCGTCTGCCACCATTTCTAGGTGGATCAGACAGACTGTTATAGAGGCCTATGCCATTAGGGGACGGGCGCCTCCCTTCCCGGTCACGGCGCATTCCACCAGGGCAATCGGTGCTTCCTGGGCTTTCCGACATCAAGCGTCGGTTGCACAAGTGTGCAAGGCGGCGACCTGGTCGTCCGTTCATACCTTTTCAAAGTTCTACAAGGTTGATGTGGCTGCATCTTCGGATGCTTCCTTCGGCCGCAAAGTGTTGCAGGCCGCTGTTTAATGTTGCAACTCCTCCGTTGAGGAGCTCTGCTGGTTTGGAGTGAAGTTTTGGTTGTTCCTTACTATTTTGCTCCCACCCTTTTCTTATACTGCTTTGGGACATCCCACACGTAATCAGTATGAGAGCTGCGTCGGTCCATGTACGATAAGAGAAAATAGGATTTTTGTACTCACCGTAAAATCCGTTTCTCTGACGTCCATGGACTGACACAGCACCCACCCTTCCTTTTAAGGTTTGTACTGCTTTGTTACGAACTGAGGCTGCTAGCTGCAGGTGGGAGGGTAATGTCCGGAGGGACCGCCCCCCTGGGCAGGGCTGTTCAGCTCTGGTTTGTTCTAGAATGTTTTAACATTAGACATCCTGCCTAGGTCTTCTCCTGCGAGCAGGGACATATACCCACACGTAATCAGTATGAGAGCTGTGTCAGTCCATGGACGTCAGAGAAACGGATTTTACGGTGAGTACAAAAATCCTATTTTTTTGTAATATTTGTTATCATAAAAGTAAAAGAGGGCAACATAAAACTAGTGCAATATTTCACACTGTTTTTGATAAACGAACGCATCAATATCTGGTTGGATGGATGTAGTGGTAACGGCCAATGAATTCTCAAGGTGCTCTGCAGATATTTTGGTTCTGATTTTTCCCTTTTGCCGCGTACACACGATCGGACATTCCGACAACAAAACCGTTGATAATTTTTCCGACGGATGTTCGCTCAAACTTGTCTTGCATACACACGGTCACACAAATGTTGCTTGGAAGTTCCGAACGTCAAGAACGCGGGGACGTACAACAGTACGACGAGCTGAGAAAAATGAAGTACAATGATTCCGAGCATGCATCAAATTGATTCCGAGGATGCGTAGGATTTTTGTGCGTCGGAATTGGATACACACGATCGGAATTTCCGACCACAACTTTTGTTGTTGGAAAAATTGAGAACCAGCTTTCAAACATTTGTTGGCGGAAATTCCGACAGCAAATGTCCGATGGAGCCTAGACACGGTCGGAATATCCGACCAAATACTCACATCGAACATTTGTTAGAGAGAAAAATTTCTTGGACTGCCGCACTCCGTAAAAGACGTTCTTTAATGAAGAATAAAATCCAAAGCACAGCATACAAAACTTAAAATGAAAACAGGGACAAGGCTAACGCGTTTCACATCACAGGATGCTTACTCATAGCACATCGAACATTTGGTGTCGGAAATTCCGATCGTGTGTACGCGGCATTAGTGTGCTTCACCCTTGAAGTTGCTCAGAAATAAAGGTGCTGCCGAAAACTGATGACATGAATAAGGCGCAATTGTGAAGAGTTGGAGATTTTTCTTTAGAAGGATAAAGCTTATAAAAGTTCAGTAAAGAGACTCTGTCAAATTTTTCTTTGGCCGCATGGGTTTGCCAAGTGTGTTCACATTTTTACAAAAAATTCCCCCCAAAAAAATAAAAAATTTTAAGTTTACGATTTTGTGTTGGGCCGCATTCATAACCATCTTGGGCCGCAGGTTCGGACACCCCTGGTGTAGCTTGATTTTAATAAGAACACACTACAGAGGTTCTTACCCATACCCCCTTTATGCAAAGTAAAAAAAAAAAAGATTTGCATTGAGTAACTGAAGGTATTTTATCGCTCCCTGTTGCTGAATTCTCTGGCCGAATGTAAAGCCCCATACACACTATTAGATTTTCTGCAGATTTTTGCTTTCAGATTTGCCAAAACCATATACCGTATTTATCGGCGTATAACACGCACTTTTTTCCCCTGAAAATCAGGGGAAAATCGTGGGTGAGTGTTATACGCCGATACCCACATCCCTGAGCAGTCTCCGCTGTCTGTGAGCGGAGCGGAGCGAGATCCACATAGCCGAATGTACTCGGCTATACTCGGCTTTTCTCGGCTCCGCTCACAGTCACGCCCAGTCCCGCCATTGGACCTGTGTTATGTCCATCATAGGGTGGGACTCGGCGTGACTGTGAGCGGAGCCGAGAAAAGCCGAGTATAGCCGAGTACACTCGGCTATGTGTATCTCGGCGGCGGCTCCGCCCAGTCCCTGCGTCCCTGGCGTTCTCGGCGGCGTCCGCACAGTCTCGGCGCCAATTTTAAAATGCTGCACGGCGACTCTGGGGCAAGGCTGCACGGCGACTCTGGGGCAAGGCTGCACGGCGACTCTGGGGCAAGGCTGCACGGCGACTCTGGGGCAAGGCTGCAATGGACACTGACAAGGCTGCACTGTGACAAGGTTGCAATGGACACTGACAAGGCTGCATTTAAATGTAAGTTATTTTTCCTTAAACTTCCCTCCTAAAAGTTTTTTTCCCTAAAATTTCCTCCTAAACTTGGGGTGCGTGTTATACGCCGGTGCGTGTTATACGCCGATAAATACGGTAATATGAGGTCAAACCTTAAAGCCCCGTAGACACGATCGGTTTGACTGATGAAAACCGTCCGATAGATGGTTTTCATCAGACCAACCGATCGTGTATGGTACCCATCGGTCTTTTTTCCATCGGTTGTAAAAAATAGAACTTGTTTTAAAATTTTCCGATGGATAAAAAACTGATGGGAATTTCCGATCGTCTATGGGCAAGTCCATCGGTTAAAAAACCCACGCATGCTCAGAATCAAGTCAACGCATGCTCAGAAGCATTAAACTTCATTTTTCTCGGCTCATCGGAGTGTTTTACGTCACCGCGTTTGGAACGGTCGGTTTTTTGACTGATGGTGTGTGGCCAAGACTGATGAAAAACAGTTTCATTGGATTTCCGATGGACAAATCCATCGGACGAAAATCCATAGGTTATCCGATCGTGTGTACGGGGCTTAAGAGTTTTAATTTGTATGTAATCAGGCAGGCCCTTGCACTACATGGTTTTGGTAAATCTGAAGACAAAAATCTGCAGAAAATCTAACAGTGTGTATGGGGCCTAACTTAATCCACGCGTTCACTGAGCGCTATCACAGGGCTGCGACTAGTTTGTGCTGCAATAGTCTTCACTAGAGTGAAGCACAGGACATTCAGTTATCCCCTGTCTAGTATATAACCGGAAGTAGGTTCATATTACATAAAATGGACAAGACTAGTGTAAAATACCTTCAACAAATACAGCAATGGCGAGCATCATTCTATCCATGGCAACGGGAACAGCTTTTGTGGTGTGGGTAATGATATCCACCACCCCGGAGATGCCATAGAAGAAATACATGGTGGCATGCTGCCAGTTCATAAGGTGGTCCCACTGCTTCTCTTCATGATTGTACAGCTTGAGGTGTGGACCATCCGGCACAAACTGTTCAGCTAAAATTCCTGAGGGCAAAAAAAAAAGGTTTTCATTTACAGACAAGCAGCGAGTATTATTGTAAATAGTACATCTCAGTTAAACATAGCATATAAAAGTACATAAGTACATTAAATAAGTTTTATGGATAGGCTTGTTGGGGACCAGTGACACCAATACAGTGATCAGTGCTGTAAGCGGTTAACATCAGGTGTGATCAAAGGGTTAACTTTGTGCCTACTCACTGTGGGGAGATGCTTTGACTAGAGGAAGGCAAAGATTTGTGTTCCTGCTTAGCAGAAACACAGGATCAATGCCTTCCCTTCTGACAGAAGGACAATCTGCCTTGTTTACATAAGCAGATTGTCGTTCTGCCTGTGTCCTCTGTAATCGGTGGGTGCTGGCGGATCGAGTCCGTGGTACCCGCCGCTGGGTTTCCGCTTTGTGTGATCACAGTGGGAGCAGGTCACCGGCGGCACGCGCTCCCAGACCCGGAAATGTAAGATCACATACTAGTTATGTGATCTGGTGCAGAGTGGCCACCCTGCCGCAGTATATCTACGGTGGGCGGTCCGCAAATGGTTACGTAAAGCGGTAGTAAACTAATTTTGTAAAAAAAAAAAAAAAAAAAAAATTTACCTACAGGTAAGCTTTATTATACGCTTACCTGTAGGTAAATCTTTAAATAAATATCTCCTAAAATGTGCTTTCATGCCATTCCTAAAGAGCTCTGTGCCGTGGCCGTCACTCTCACATGTGTGGAAGCGGCCAGAACCTGCAAACCCAGATAGAAAACCGAGTGAGGATGAAAGCCCTGCTGGAGGGCTTTGTTTCAAGGCAAATCCTTCATAACGTACTAGTATACATTGCATACTAGTACATTATGACATTACTTTGCAGGAGGAAATAAAAAATAAAAATAAAAATTCCTTTAGGTTTAATACTGTTTTAATTAAATGTTCCTCTGTTTAACCCCTTATTACCTTCAGTTTATTCTTATCAGCCTTAATAACTATAAATTGTTCTCCTCCGTTCATTATTGTTCCTGATGTTTTTTTTGTTCCTTTCTATTTTATTAACCATTAATATTTTAAAAAGCGAAAAATTGGAAAAAATTAATTAAAAAAACGCCACTTTATTTAATTTGTAAATAACTTTGCAATGCTTTGCACCAGAATAATATTTCCTATTTAATTTTCAACAGAACAACAGGACAAAAATTCAGAATAAAATGTGCATTTTATCTGCAGTAATTTTTAAACTGCTCAAAAAAAAAAAAAAAAAAACTGCATTTAGATTTTTTTTTTAAATATTTGTTTAGTTATGTTTTATTATCTAAAGATTGTGAAAAAAAATAGTTTTTGCAAGACAATATCACGAAAAGAAAGCCTTGTTCATCCTAAAAAAAAAACAATATATGTGTTAGTTACCTTGTTTTCTTAAAGTGGTTGTAAACCCACTTTGACAACTTGCACCTACAGGTAAGCCTAGATTAAGGCTTACCTGTAGGTGCAAGAAATATCACCTTAACCTACACGGTTAAGGAGATATTTGCAGAAAACACTGCACCGATGTCTATGGCGCATGCGCGCCGTAGACAACGGCGCAGGTGCACTGAGCATCCCGGCATAATGAATGGGACATGCCGGGAGTGACGTCATTGCCACTCCGGCCAATCACAGCGCCGAAGCGGCGATACCAGGAAGAAGCTCCGAGGGGACATGGCGGTGGCGGCGGAGGGGAACGAGGAGGACTTCGGGGGCTTCGATCTCAGGTAAGTGCCACATAATGAGCTAGTATGCTATGCATACTAGCTCATTATGCCTTTCTCTTGCAGGGTCTTATTTTATCCCGTTTTTTCGGGTGGGGGTTTACTTCCTCTTTAGAGCAGAGCTTTACCCAAAAGGGGAATTTTCCATTTAAGGCCTCCTCCCCTGCTCCTCTTTAACCACTTAAGGACCGAGCCTTTTTCTGAGATTTGTTGTTTACAAGTTAAAAAATATTTTTTTTGCTAGAAAATTACTTAGTTTTTCTAACACCGTAGAGAATAAAATGGCGGTCGTTGCAATACTTTCTGTCACACCTTATTTGCGCAGAGGTCTTACAAGCGCACTTTTTTTATTTAAAAAATAAGACAACAGTAAAGTTAGCACAATTTATTTTTTTATTGTGAAAGATAATGTTAGCGAGTACATTGATACCCAACATGTCACGCTTCAAAATTGCGCCTGCTCGTGGAGTAGCGACAAACTTTTACCATTAAAAATCTCCTTAGGTGGCGCTTAAAAAATACTACAGGCTGCATGTTTTGAGTTGGAGGAGATCTAGAGCTAGCATGATTGCTCTCGCTCTAACGATCACGGCGATACCTCACGTGTGTGGTTTGAACACCGCCTTTATATGCAGGCGCTACTCACGTATGCGTTCGCTTCGGCACGCAAGCTCGGCAGGACGGGGGGGGGGGGGGGGCAGGGTTTGGAAAATGTTTTTACACTGTTCTTTTCCAAAAAAAAAATCATTGTGTCACTTTTATTCCTAGATATAATGTAAATATCCCTTGTAATAGAAAAAAAGGATGACAGGTCCTCTTAAATGTGAGATCTGGGGTCAAAAAGCCCTAAGATCTCATATTTACACAAAAATTTAATAAAAAATAAAAAAGCCCTCTAAGGCCCCTTTTACACCGGGGTGTCCGCGGCGTCGGTGGTAAACCGCTGCTATTTTTATCGGCACTATACCATCGTATTTGCGGGGGTATTCGACCGCTAGCGGGCCGCTTTTAACCCCCGCCAGTGGCCGAAAAAGGGTTAAAACCACCCGCAAAGTGCTGCTTCAGTGACGCGGTGCCCATTGATTTCAATGGGAAGGAGCGGTATACACACACTGCTCCTTCACCGCTCCAAAGATGCTGCTAGCAGGACTTTTTTTACCGTCCTGCTAGCACACCGCTCCAGTGTGAAAGCCCTCGGGGCTTTCACACTGGAGACACAGCAGCGGCTCTTTCAGGGTGCTTTGCAGGCACAATTTTTTGGGTTATAGCGCCTGTAAAGCGGCCCAGTGTGAAAGGGGTCTAAGAGGTATGGGCAGAAGTGATGTTTTGACGTCACTTCCACCCTGCAATGATATGAAGATGGGTGGGGACCATCTTCCCAGCACTCGTCTCCATACCAAGCAGCAGAGAGGACCCGATCGCCTCCGCCGCTACCAACGGCTCCGGTAAGCGGCGAAGGGCACCAGAGTGCGGCGAGAGGGTGGGGCCCTCTCCCGCCGCTGATAAAGGTGATCTTGCGTAGAATCCGCCACAGAGACCACTTTTATCTGAAAGCGGACCGCCTGCTGAAGAAGCAGATACCGGGTTTATGGCAGCTAGCTGCTGCCATAACAACGATATTCCTCTTCAAAGTAGCAACGTAAACCTGCGGCGGGCGGTCCGTTAGTGGTTAATAGCACTTTTTTTTGGGGTGGGGGGGGGTACCTGGTTTTGACAGCAATCAGAAGTTCTTCTACCCCCCTCCCTGCCTACAGTCTTCTGGGACATGTCACGGTCCCAGAGGATTGTGGGACCATTCACGATGCGCAGCACAGCTCGGGATCAGCTGGCTGTGAAGCAGGCTCGGGAGAGCACAGCTCTGGATCCTGGGACAGGTGAGTATCTGTTTACTAAAAATTTTAAAAGAGTTTTTGTAGCTGATGATTTTTAATCATTAAATAATATAACTGGAGCTCCTCTTTCAGTAATGACAAAGTGTCGCCAAACAAACAGGTCCATAGCAGGATGGTAAAAATTGCTCTGGGGGCAAACAGGTGTGAGAGGCAAAGTGTGTTTACATTTTAGGTGAATAATGATGTGTCCCTGCTGTCCCTTCCTGTGCAGGCCAGTCACGTTCCTCCACCCCAAACTCGCTCATCCATGTCTTGATGGACCTTGCTTTGTGCACTGGTCCAAATCATTTGGTGGAGGGGGGATTATAGTGTGGGGTTGTTTTTCAGGGGTTGGACTTGGCCCCTTAGTTCCAGTGAAGAGAACTCTTAAGACTTCAGCATACCAAGACATTATGCACAATTTTATGCTCCCAACTTTGTGGGAACAGTTTGGGGGTGGCTCCTTCCTGTTCCAACAGGACTGCGCACCAGTGCACAAAGCAAGGTCCGTAAAGACATGGATGAGCAAGTTTTGGGTGGAGGAACTTGACTGGCCTGCACAGAGCCCTGTCCTCAACCCGACAGAACACCTTTGGGATGAATTATAGCGGAAAATGCGAGCCAGGCCTTTTCGTCCACATCAGTGCCTGATCTCACAAATGCGCTTCTGGAAGAATGGTCAAATATTCACAAAGACACACTCCTAAACCTTGAGGACGGCCTTCCCAGAAGAGTTGAAGCTGGTATAGCTGCAAAGGGTGGGCCAACTCAATATTGAACCCTACGGACAGAGACTGGGATGTCATTAAAGTTCATGTGAGTATAAAGGCAGGCATATTTAATGGTCTTTCCATTTGTACTACCCAATTCTCTTTAAAGAAGCCTATCCTAACACACACTGCTTTACTTCCTCCATCAGCTCATCCCCCACAGCTATTACCTTTTGTATCATTTGACCCTCCTTTTTTAGATTGTAAGCTCTGATGAGCAGTGCCCTCTGATTCCTCTTGTACCAAATTGTAATGTCTGCCTTCATTTTGTTAAGCGCTGCGCAAACTGTTGGCGCTATATAAATCCTGTATAATAATAATAATAATAATAATAATAATAATAAAGGGGCTTCACTTTCTCATTTTACATAAACATAGCAGAAAAAATACAACAACCTATTTTGCAGCAGCAGAAGAATCCACGGCAAGAAACCAAGAGCCTAGAACTAAGGAGATCATTCCTTCTGTCCCCAAGAAATGTAGAAAGCAGTGGGTGAATCCACCCCTCCAAACAATAAAGTGGTTGTAAAGTCAGCAGTTTTTTTAAATCTTAATACATTCTATGCATTAAGATAAAAAGCCCTTCTGTGTGTAGCAGCCCCACTAATACTTACCTGAGCCCCATCTCTATCCAGCGATCTCCACGAGCTCTTCGGTCGTCCGGGACTCCTTCTCCTGATTGGCTGAGACACAGCAGCGGCACTATTGGCTCCCGCTGCTGTCAGTTAGCAAATCAGGAAAGAGAGGGGGCGGGGCCAAACAGAAGCTCTGTGTCTTAATGGACACATGGAGCTGCCGCTTGGCTCGGATGCACCCATAGCAAGCTGCTTGCTGTGGGGTTACTCAACAGGAGGGAGGGGCTAGGAGTGCCAGCGAGGGACTCGAGAAAAGGGGGAGGATCCAGGCTGCTCTGCAAATCCACAACACGGAGCAGAAAAGTACATGTTTGTTATTTTAAAAAAATAAAATAAATTAAGACTTTACAATCACTTTAAGGTGAAATGTCTTCAGTTTCCTCCACACAATATCATTATGAGTGCCGAGTACAAAGTACAAAACTGAACAGAAGGAGACGTCACTAAAAGTTCAGTATACAGCCAGTACAGGTAAAGGAAAATGGCAGTGCCTCTCCCTGTCACGACGTACACACTGCCCTTATCACATGACAATACAATGACTTAACAACTCAGATTTATGAACTCAAATCTGGTCACAGTGACACAAGCACCTCACGGAAAGCACAAACACAATGACTTGACTTACCTATCAACGCAAAGATTGCTTTCACTGCTCCTTCGATCACCTCCACACGCTGGAAACCAACTTTGGAACCAAACCAGCAAATCTTTTTATGTTTTCGGCAGGCATATTTCAGGGGGTATTTCACAGACCACCACAGGCCGAAGAGGAGGAAGAAACTTCCTGGAAGTGCATGGCCCTTAAAATTAGCCATCAATTCGGCACTTCAATTTCTGTAAAGTAAACAAAAAAGATTATGAAAGAAAATCTGAAAAACAGGATTTTGTTCTAGGGTGGAGCAAAAACAATGATTTAAAAAAGAAGAAAAAAAAAAAAAAAAAGAAGAAAAAGAAGAATCAGATTTTTTATTTTAATCAAATTTTTTTTGATTTAAAATCGATTTTTTTGATTTTTATTAAATTTGTTTTCATAAAATGCTTGTGGAGTAAAAATCTATCTAAAGATAGTTTTCTATTTAAGATGCATTAATAATTTAGTTTATTCAACATGAAATGGAGCTTAGTTATGTAGCATGAGGCTGTATATTCTGCAATATTTACATTTTTGCTAAACTCATTCAATGAATCCAAGCTCTGCACGCTGAGAAAACAAGCACTGCATTGATGCATTCACACAATTTCACAGTAACCATGAGATAAACCAAAGTTCAGGAATATTCCTTTATCACATTGTTTTGCAAATCTATGTACACTACAAACTGTATGATTAAATCGGTTCTGATATCGCTGTTTTACTAACCTGACAGCTTATTACTCTAAATAGGAAACCTTCATTTTGTTTGCAAATATTAAAGATTCCAACTACCAGCAAGAATAAGTCCTTACATTTAAAGAGCACCTGTCATTTCAGATCCATCATGGCAGTGCCTGTTAGCGGGTGTCCACTCACCTGCTGCCGCCACGTCACTCACCTTGTTGTGTCACTGCCACATCACCAGCCGCCCCATTAAAGTGAATGGGACTGTCGGGGAGTCAACAGCGAGGAGGAGGAGCCGTTGTGGGACAGAAATGACAGTTGCTCTTTAAAAATTATGATTTAACCACTTCCATACTGGGCACTTAAACACCTTCCTGCCCAGACCAATTTTTAGCTTTCTGCGCTGTTGCACTTTGAATGACAATTGCGCGGTCATGCTACACTGTACCCAAACAAAAATTTTATCATTTTTTCCCCACAAATAGAGCTTTCTTTTGATGGTATTTGATCACCTCTGGGATTTTTATTTTCTGCTAAAAATAAATAAAAAAAGACCAAAAATTTTGAAAAAAAAAGTATTTTTTTGTTTCAGTTACAAAACTTTTTAAATAAGTACGTTTTCTCCTTCACTGATGGGGCTGCACTGACGGGCACCGATGAGGTGGCACTGATGAGGTGGCATTGATGGGCACTGATGATGGGCACTAATATGCAGCACTGATAGGTGGAACGGATAATCGGCACGGATGGGCACGGATAGGCAGCACAGATGGGCACGGATAGGCGGCACAGATGGGCGTGGATAGGCGGCACGTATGGGTGCTGATAGGCGGCACGTATGGGCACTGATAGGCGACACGAATGGGCACTGATAGGTGGCACGGATGGGTACTGATAGGCGACACGGATGGGCACTGATAGGCGGCACGGATGGGCACTGATAGGCGGCACGGATGGGCATGGATGGGCACTGATAGGGGGCACGGGTGGGCACTGATAGGCGGCATTGATGTACTGTAATGGATGCCAATCAGTGCCAAACAAAAGCCTGCCAATCAGTGATGCCCATTGTGGGCACTGATTGGCATCCATTGTGGGCACTGATTGGCATCCATTAGGGGGCACTAACTGGCATCCCTGGTGGTCTAGGGTGGCATACCTGGTGCTGGCATCCCTGGTGGTCCAGTGGCATCCCTGGTGATCCAGTGAGGGCATCCTCGGGGGGGCTGTGCTGATAATCTATCAGCACAAACCCCCCTGTCAGAGGAGCAGCCGATCGGCTCTCCTCTACTCGCGTCTGACAGACGCGAGTGAGGAAAAGCCGATGACCGGCTTTTCCTGTTTACACTGTGATCAGCCGTGATTGGACACGGCTGATCACGTGGTAAAGAGTCTCCGTCGGAGACTCTTTACCTAGATCGGAGTTGCGGGGTGTCAGACTGACACCCCGCAGCAACGATCGCCGCGATGCGCGCCCCCGGGGGCGCGCAGCGGCTCAAAATCCTGAGGACGTCATATGACGTCCTGTCAGGATTTTGCAACCACTTTGCCGACGTCAATCCGCTATAGGGCGGGCGGCAAGTGGTTAAAGTGAGTTGATTTAAATCAATCCTTTTTACTAGTGATTTAAATCCACCCTGTTTTTTGTTCTAAACCAAAGAGCTAGTGAGGAGACAGCTGAGCATTTTTTCTACATTTTTGAAATCTACGGACTATAGATATGCATTGCAGGATAGGACAGCCTTACATATTTGCATTTGTATCATAGGAGGGCATTTGAATCCTTAGGGCTCATTCACACGTGAGGTTGGGAGGGCCAACCGCTATCCCCTTTAGCTGCTGAGGCAACAGGCGAGGTGTACACATGCAGCGGCCATGATGCTTTGTGGCTACAGCAGGCATTATACCCCCAGTCGCTTCAAGTGATTGCGATTCGCATGGTTGCGGCAGGTTAGTGTGATTAGGGGTTAGAGCAGGTGGTGAGGAGGGTAGGGAGCAATGTGAATGTGGATAGACAATAAGGGTGCTCTTATCAGACAGGGGAAGTCCGGTCTGGAAGGAAGGGGATTTAAAAAAAAAAAAAAAATATTCCATAGCAACCAATCTGAATTCAGTTCCCTGAAATCAGACCAGTACAAGGTGGATTGTGATTGGCTGCTGCTGAAGTTTTCATGCTATACCACCCTTGCATTGGAAATTGAAGAAGCTTTGCATGTCACAAGGGGTTGTAGCAAATGATTGCTTTTCCACCACAAAACAAAAGAGTTCCTCTTCTAAGCTAACAACACAGGTGATAACAAAATAACTGGTGCTTTACAATTCTATATAATTAAATGCAAACTTTGAACATAAATAAGCTTATCTCCTGCCAATAAAACAGGAAATCCATATTGTCTCATCCCTTTTACTGCTACAAATTGCCTATACATGTGCTGATCAAAGAGCAGCTGGGAACTCGGGAAGGTTTCTCAGTAATGAGGTGCAAATATCACTTGGGGAATATAGAGGGAGAGTGCAATCAGAATGTGTTTAGTCCCTTGTGGCCATCGACACCACCCACTGACACCACCACCCACCCCCCGCAGATGAAAAGGGCACTGAACATAAATTACAAGCTGATTTATGGAAAATATATTTTATTACAATTTATATGTTAAAGCGGAGGTCCACCCAGAAAAAAATTCTCACTAAAATTTCTGAAAAAAAGAGAAAAAAATTAATAGAAAAAAAGAAAATAATTTATACTCACCCGAAATGCCCGTTGCTATGCGGAAGTCCCCTAATCTGCCTTCTTCCTTATCCTCGTGAGTCTCCTTCCGCTTCCTCTTCTTGTGAATGGGGCACTCTGCCTTCTGGGAACTGTGTGTATCCTGGGAGGCAGCCGCCCATTCACAAAGCGCTGTGCGAGTCGCGCATGCGCAGTAGGAAACGGGCAGTGAAGCCGTAAGGCTTCACTACCTGTTTCCCTTAGTCATGATGGAGGAGCCGGGACCTGCCAGGACCGATCGATCGCCATCGGGGGCCCGACATCGCGGGCGAGTAGGACAGGTAAGTGTCCTTATTAAAAGTCAGCAGCTACAGTGTTAGTAGCTGCTGACTTTAAAAAAAAAAAAAATCGCGGGTGGAATCCCACTTTAAAGAGGAAGTAAACCCTCACTAAAAAAAAAAAAAAAAAATCCTGCAAAAGAAAGGCATAATGAGCTAGTATGCATAGCATACTAGCTCATTATGAATTACTTACCTGAGATTGAAGCCCCCGCAGCGACCCTCGTTCACCTCCTCTGTCGCCGCCATCTCTCCTGGAGTGACTTCCGGGTATCGCTGCTCCGACGCTGTGACTGGCCGGAGCAGTGATGACGTCACTCCCGTGCATGCACGCGGGAGCCGACAGTGACGGCATGATCGCCTTCACTAACGGCACGCTCAGTGCGCCTGCGTAGACATCGGTGCCCGTTTTTTGGAAATATCTCCTTAACCGTGTAGGTTAAGGAGATTATTAATTGCACCTATAGGTAAGCTTTAAAGGGGTTGTAAATAAAAAAAATATATATATTTTTTTAAATAACAAACATGTTATACTTACCTCCACTGTGCAGCTCGTTTTGCACAGAGTGGCCCCGAACCTGGTCTTCTGGGGTCCCTCGGCGGCTGTCTCAGCTCCTCCCCGCAAGAACCCACCACCTATATGCAAGCAAGCGAGTATGGTGGTGAGTGATTGCGGGCGCGCTCCAGTGATACAGCCGGCGGCTATAGCCGCTCACTGTATCACTCGGCCCCACCCCCCGACACGCCACGTCATTGGATGTGATTAACAGCAGCGTGAGCCTATGGCTGCGCTGCTTTCAATCCATCCAGTGTAGCCCATCAACGGCCAGGCTCAGAAACGAGGAGGATGACGGGGGCGAGCGCGGGTCTTTCGAGGGCTCAGATAAGAAAAACGGGGGTTCGGGGGGGCGGTATTGTCAAATGTTTTTTCACCTTAATGCATAGTATGCATTAAGGTGAAAAAACTTTTACCTTTAAAACCCCTTTAATCTAGGCTTACCTGTAGGTCTAAGTGGTCTGTAAGAGTTTACAACCACTTTAATATCTGAAAAGAATGATACAGAACTGAATATAAAGCATTGTGTATTGTCATCTGGAGTTGAGAAACACTGCACTATACAATCTGATTGTACAATCTCCTTTAGATCTGCCATCAATTATGTAGTGCAAGGGCCTGCTTGATTGGATATAGAGTGATTGGCTAGATAGGGGTTTCCTATTACATAAATTTGGTAAATCTAAAAGAAGATTGTACAATCAGATTGTATAGTGTATGGCCACCTTTATACACCTAAAATTACTAGTTGCGCTTTTAGTGCCATTAATTGGTAACAGCACACCAAACGGCCTTACTGTGGGTGGGTGCTGGCTGGCACCTTGCTGTGGGTGGGTAGCTGCAGGCTGGCCTCAGTGGCCTGGCACTTCACTGTGGGTGGGTGGCTGGCTGCTGGCATGTCTGCCCCAGTGTCGAAGAGAAGGAGAGGTCAATCCCTAATAGATAGTAAAGTATATTTACTTGTTGTAAACTTTTTTTTTTTTTTACATTTCTTCAGTTACTTCCTGGTTTCCAGGCCTAGGCAAATGATTTCATACATCCCAGGAGTCTTCAGGGAGGTAAGAAAGGTTTTTCTCAGCTCAGCACACCCTCCTGCCTGTATGCCTGAGCTAAGAGCAGATGGATTCCAGTAAGTAAATGCTACATGAATCATCTGCCCTTACTCAAGATGGACATGGTGCTTTTCAGTCATTTCTCAGCTAAATAAAGCATGGAGACATGGATGGATGAGGGAATTTACTTTGAATATTAAAAATTAATTAGACAGCTTTTTTGGTTTGTGGTGCTCAGATACAGTGTATTCCTCTTTAATTTAAAGTGGTGTTCCAGCTGAAAAAAAAAAAACAATTAAAAGACAGCAGCTACAAAACACTGTAGCTGCTGACTTTTAAAAAGCACACTTGCCTGTCCAGGGTGCCCGCGATGTCGGCCCCCCAAAGGCCGATCCATCCATCGGATCGGGTGCCGGCGCCGCCATTCGTACTAAGGGAAACAGGCAGTGGGGCCTTGCGGCTTCCTACTGCGCATGCGCGAGTCGCACGGCGATTTGTGAATGGCTGGCTGTCTTTTGGGACACGCACAGGTCCCAGAAGACAACGCGAGGAGGAGAAGAATGAAGACTACCACGGAATAGGAAGTGGCAGATTAGGACGATCTGCCTAGCAACAGCAATTTCTGGTAAGTGTAAAAAAAAAATTCTTTCATTTTTTTTCACATTTTTAGGAGCCTTTTTATGTCATTTTTTATTTTAGGGTGGACCTCCGCTTTAAGGCAATCGGAGATGGTCCTTGGGGGACAAATACAACTAGTAAGCAGGATGTTGCTGGCAGAAGCTGGCAACCAGATCCTTTGTAAAAAGTGTTCTGTACACTGTGCAAAGCCTATGGTTGCTAGGGTGCAGGTGGCTATTGCCTTCTAGCGTTGTCCGTTGCTAGGATTCAGGTGGCTATAGCTACATAGTGTTCCCAATTGTAGGGATGCAGTTGGTTCTTGTACTCCAAAGAAGTACATTTGCACTGTAAGCATGTAAACATTAGCGCAAAAACTTGCATGCATACAGCATAAAATATAGTCCATAAACAGAAGTTCAAATTTTATTTTTTTATTTTATTTTACAGATAACTGCACTTGTTTACTGTTAAGCAGCTGTGCGCATGGGTCCATAGAAAACAACACAACTGTATTCAAAAACAGATGACGATACTGATAAAAACAACTAATCTTATGTGCCCAAGTGCATAAACCCTTAAAATAGTATTAAGGCCAAAAGCAAACATGTATTATATTGCAGCTAACCATATCTTAAGACCCCTTTCACACTGGGGCGGGCAGGTGCGGTGGCGGTATAGCAGCGCGATTTTCAGCGCTGCTATACTGTCGTTCTTACCGCGGTATGCGGTCGCTAGGGGGGTTAATTTAACCCCCGCTAGCGGCCGAAAAAGGGTTAATACCGCGCTGTCCCATTGATTTCAATGGGAGACCGCGGTAAAGGAGCGGTGAACACACTGCTCCTTTACCGCTGTAAAGAAGCGGCTAGCAGGACTTTTGGAGCGGTCCTGCTAGCGCACCGCTTCAGTGTGAAAGCCTTCGGGCTTTCACATTGAAGACACAGGGCAGGATTTTTTCATGCGGTATAACAGCGCTATTATTAGCGCTAAACCGCATGAAAAACGCCCCAGTGTGAAAGGGGCCTAAATGTGATGGCTGTATTGGTTTCTTTTTAGGCTTTCTTCTATTTTCATCTTATGATCCAGCCAGCAAATCTGTTGTTTTTTTAAAAGCACAAACTCCCTAGCAGAATGTATCAGTTTATCAGTTTACATGGATGAGACAAAACATTTAAAGTGGTTGTAAAGGCTGAAGGCTTTTTGCCTATGCATGAAGGTAAAAAAACTTTCTCTGTGCTGCTCCCCCTCAGCCCCTCCTAATCACCTGAGCCCTCTCTCGATCTAGTGATGTGCACAGGAGCCTCGGCTGTTCCGGGTCTCTCTGTCCTTATTGGCTGACACAGCAGGGGGAGCCATTGGCTCCCACTGCTGTCAATCAAAATCAATGAGCCAACGAGGAGAGAGTGGGGGCTGGGCCAAGCTGCGGCTCTATGTAGCTTATGGACGCATAGAGCGGGGGCTAGGGAGCGAGCAAGCACCAGTGCCCCCATAGCAAACGGATTGCTATTGGGGGCACTGGTTAAAGGGAAGGAGCCAGGAGTGCTAGCGGGGGACCCAAGGTGAAGAGGACCGGGCTGCTCTGTGCAAAATCATTGCACAGAACAGGTTGACATGTTCATTATTCAAAAAAAACAACCCTGAGGCTGGGTTCACACTTGTGCAGTGCGAATCCCAGCTCTGTTATCTCTGCAAAAATGTTATCTCTGCGAAATTCCGACCGGGTGTATGCTCTATCTGACTTTTTCTGTCGGGATTCCCGCCAGCAAAAGTTTGAGAGCAGGTTCTCTCTTTTTCTGACGGGGAAAAATTCCTATCGGAAAAAACGTTCGTCTGTATGCACTTCCCACAGGGAAAAAAAAACACGCATGCTCGGAAACAATTTGACGCATGCTCAGAAGCATTGAACTTCTTTATCTCGCCTCGTCGTAGTATTGTACGTCACCGCGTTCTTAACGCTCGAAAGTTCCGAGAACTTTTGTGTGACCGTGTGTATGCAAGACAAGCTTGAGCGGAATTCCGTTGGAAAAACCATCCAAGTTTTTTCCTACGGGAAAACGGATCGTGTGTACGCGGCATGACATTGCTGCTCTCTGCTGCGCCTCCTGCGCTCAGTCATTCAGAGTTAGGTCTCATTAATACAGCAGGAGTGTTCCTGAGCAGATCACCAGATAAAAACAGAGGGGGAAAAAAAGCCAAAGAAAACGAATGCAGCCGCCACATCTAATGATTGTAATATGTATTATTTTTAATATAATACATTTTTGGGTTTGGGCTTTACACACGATCAGAAAATTGTACGAAAAATACAGATTTCGAAGCGATCGGATGATAATCTGATCATTAGTACACAGCTTTCGAGAGCCGATCACAGTTCATCTGATATTATCCGAAGGGACAAACATGAAAATGTTTCTCATACGATACCTGATCTTACAATCTTAATCAGTACAATACTCATCTGAAAATACACTATAATACATGACATCACTTCCGAATTTTTATTCTGTCGTACGAGAATTTTCATAACTTTAGTAACCTCTTCTTTTTCAATATGAGATTAGCATGCAAAAAAAACGGATGTTCAATCGTCCGATAATCTCATTGTGTGTACCAAGCATTAGGTTTAATAACGCTTTAAACATGTCCAATCAAATCGCTCAGCTGGGGCAGCTACTGTTGAAACAGAAATGAGACTGTCCATTATAACAGAAAACAATGTGATAACAATCTGACCAACGTTACTCGAGGTACAAATCTGCTAAAGATCCAACTATCCAACACTTGGGTCCAGCCAAGACCCTTGATGACCCTATAGCCTTATGCCTCGTACACACGATCAGATTATCGTACGACGTATCGTTTGCATTTTGTTGCACAAAACTTATATCGAATACAACAGTGCAAAATGTGCTCTACGAAAAGTACGATTCTGGAAAAACCTTCCGGTGTGCGTAGCTATGTATCGGAAATGATGTCAAATATGTGTGACCCCTGTGTCTGTTACGCCTTTTGGCTATCCGTTCGTAGTGTACAGGCATATTCGTGTATTAAAGTGCAATCAAAACATTATATCATATTTTCATGGAATATGCTGATAAATAATTAACTACAATAATATTATCTGCTCATTGATTGCTGAGGAATATTGTGATCGGCTACAGGTGAGTTTCTGTTCGTATGTATGGGCATTTTCGCAGTACGAACATTGTTTACATTCTTCCATCTCCTTCCGGTTTATTTTCGTATTTCCGATCAGTCGTGGTGTTTGTCTATCGATTTTTAGCGGACGCATACTGTACTGATCAAACGATTGCTGTACGATGGGCTATCGTCCGAGCAAAGTTTTCGTGTGTTGGTCCCTTCGAATTTTGTTGGACGGACTGTTGTGATCGGCTGTTGAAAGATGTGGGGTTAACTCCCATACAGAAGACCCATCTCGGCAAATGACTAAGATGGACGTCCAGTTGATACTGCAAGAATGGCCCCCCTTGATCCCATCCTCTTCTATGCCCAATGTGAGTATAAATGCAAATACATTAGCTACTCAAACTGTTTCTATTCAGAAATCAACTGAAGGGTACAACTGAAAAGACCTTTGAATCTACATTAAGTCCCCTTTCACACGGAGGCGTTTTTACCGCGTTTTCGTGGTAAAAACAGCGCTGTAAAAATGCCTGAAATAATCCTGCCCCATCATTCTCAATGTGAAAGCCCTGAGGGCTTTCACACTGAGGCGTTTTGCTGGCTGTGTGTTGGAAAAAATCCTGCAAACAGCTTCTTTGGAGCGCTGTAAAAACGCCTATCTCCATTGAAATGAATGAGTACCGCTGTAAAAACGCGGTAAAAAACACCCAGAAGCTGTGGGAAGGTCACATGACCGCAGTAGAGTGGAGGATTGTGGGATACCAAATAATCCTTTTTACCGCAAAAACGCAGTAAAAACGCGTATGCGTTAGCGCTATTTTTACCGCGAACGCGGTAAAATCGCGGTAAAAAAAATCATAATTTTTAAGCGTTTTTTCAATGCCTCAGTGTGAAAGGGGCCTTAGGGATGTTAATTCTTTGATACAACATTGCTCTTCCTCCCTCTCTGTGCTTACAGGCCAGGTACAGGCCATACGGAAGAGGTTGTTCATATATGTGGGGATCTCCAAAATGTACAGGAACGCACTAAGTCATTAGAAAACAGGGTTACAGACATAGAGGACACTTTTCCTCCCATGGTAACAGAGATGAAAGCAGCTACCCGCAAGTTAAATACTACTATCTCCAAAGTTGAAGACATCGAGAATCGCCTACGTTCTAATAATGTCAGGATACTGGGTCTACCAGAGAATGCCGAGGGGAAAGACCCAATTAAATTTGTTGAACGATGGCTTATTGAAATCTTTGGCAAAGAAAATTTTTCTTCATTACTTGCAATAGAACCTGCCCATCGGGTTCCAACCTGCCCTCAGAAACTGGGAAATATGCCCCGCCCCTTTCTAATACATCTTCTAAATTATAGGGACAAGGAAAATATTCTGCGACAGCCGCAGGCTTTACATGACATTAAATATCATGTAAAGAGGTTCAGAAACAAACTGCAAATTTCCAAGATGTGAAGAAACGCCTGATACTCCAGGGGGTTAAATATTCTATGCTATCTCCTGCCCGTCTGCGAGTGGTCTGTGAAGGCAATGTACAAATATTTCAAAATCCTCAGGAAGCACAGGGCTGGCTTGACGGTCAAGTTAAAACTTAAAGGAACACTACAGGTTCCCGTTTTTTTTTTAAAATAACAAACATATTATACTTACCTCCACTGTGCAGCTCGTTTTGCACACAGTGGCCCCGATCCTCCGCTTCTGGGGTCCCTCGGCGGCTGTCTCGGCTCCTCCCCGCAAGGACTCCACACCATAATGCGAGCGAGCTCGCATGGTGTGGAGTTACTGTGGGCGCGCTCCCGTGATACAGCGGCGGCCATAGCCGCAGACTGTATCACTCGGCCCCGCCCCCCGACGTGCCGCGTCATTGGATGTGATTGACAGCAGCGCCAGCCAATGGCTGCGCTGCTTTCAATCCATCCACAGTAGCCAATCAACGGCATGGCACAGGAACTCGGAGGATGATGGGAGCGAGCGCGGGACTTTCGAGGGGCCAGGTAAGTGAAACAGGGGGGCTGGGAGCGGCGGTATTGTCAAATGTTTTTTCACCTTAATGCATAGGATGCATTAAGGTGAAAAAACATTTACCTTTACTACTCCTTTAAGCCTCGTTCACACGGTCGGACTTCCATCGGACTTTTCCGTGGATTTTTGTCCGAACGGAGTTGGCCGGGCACACCCATAGTATACACACCACAGGACTTTTCTGCAAACTTTCCCAAAACTTTTTGCAACATCACATGGTTTTTCTGCTCTTTTCTGCTCTTTACCGCCACCCTTTGGTCAACTTCTGCTATTGTTGGTTGATTTTAACATTAGTTGTTTTGTCCATCGGACAAAAGTCCTATGGTTTTTTGTACACACGGTAGGACTTTGCTCCATCGGACTTTTGTTGGGCAAAAGTTTGTCTGTTTGCAGACCCAACTTTTGTCCGATGAAAACAAAACCAAACTAAAAAAAAAGTTTGTCCGATGGAGCGTACACACGGTCGGATTGTTGGTCCAACTTTCTTCAAAGTGGTTGTAAACCCTGTTTCGAAAAAAAATATTTTTACTAACCTGCAAGACAAAGCTATAATGAGCTAGTATGACTAGCATACTAGCTCATTATGTACCACTTACCTTCGATCGGGGCCCCCGAAGTCGTCCGTGTCCCTCCTCTAGCCGCATCCATCGCTGCGGCGATAGCCGGAATGTTACTTCCGGGTATCGCCGCTGCAGCCAATCACAGCGCCGCTCCGGCGCTGTGATTGGCCGGAGCGGCGAAGACGTGACTCCGCGCATGTGCGCGTGAGCCGTCGAATTCGGCTACGTCGTCGAATGTTGCGACCTAGCCGAATTTGTGAATGGGGTTAACCCCATGCGCATGACGTCAGCGTCGCCGCATTTAAATGCAAATATCTCCTTAACCGTGTAGGTTAAGGAGATATTTCATGCACCTACAGGTAAGCCTTAATCTAGGCTTACCTGTAGGTGTTTGTTTACAAAGTGGGTTTACAACCACTTTAAAACGAAGTTTGTTGGGCAAAAGTCCGACCGTGTGTACGGGGCTTTAGACTCTGGGGAGACGGACCTACCCTATCAGTGAATTTATATAATATGAATTGACGGGGCAATGGTATATTTTTTCATTACAGGCCAGGTAAATCAAACAATTAGACTACTATCGTGGAATGTAAATAATGGTAACAAAGATGAATCCGCCCTTTCTGTGTTCCCACCACTGCGCTTATGAACAAATAGTGATAATCTAATTTGCAAAAGAGTGAAGCAGCTACTTTTAAGAAAATCAAACTGTAAAAAACATATTCTAAAACCCTAAAATTAGTGTAATAAAATATAAGCAGCGCTGTAAACAATGTAAGATGAAATATCAGTTTTCACAGGTATTCAAAAATAATGCTAATGTCCATAAACATCACCATGTGACAAAAGTGAATATGTGCACAAATTCCAAAAAATATATAAATGTGTTTAAATATTAATTGAATATAAGTCCATATATCACATCAAATAGGTTGGTGAAAAAATAATGATAATAGCTTCCAATCTTCCACCACACCCGGTGTCAGTGAATCCTCTCCCGTCAGATACAAAACTCACCAACTCAAATTGCCTTACACTCTCGTGTTCGGCGTGTAAATGTGTACAAAAAGACCTCACTGGTAGGTATAGCAGATAATCCCAGTTCCAACCAATTCACTGCCAGAAAGCTCCGCATGTAAATAAAAGAAGTGCTCAAAATAGCGTGAAATCAGTTTAATATCACACTTAAATCTTCAAATATAGCACTCACATGAATCTCAAAAAATAGAGCAATACACTGCACAGCAAACACTCGTTCAGAAATTAACCGAAAACCGAGTATATTGGTCGCGGCGGACCCAAGATGTCCACTGATCGCTCACCACCTCCCCGCTGTTCCTTCCTGGATCTCCACTTCCTTGATCGGCCTTGATACGTCACACGTTCACTTCAGATGGTTGCCGCACAGCCACGCCCCAACCATCTGAAATGAACGTGTGACTGTTCTTAAATGACCCAGCCAGAGCCCTGACTTAAACCCAATTGAGCATCTCTGGAGAGACCTAAAAATGGCTGTCCACCAACATTTACCATCCAACCTGACAGAACTGGAGAGGATCTGCTATGAGGAATGGCAGAGGATCCCCAAATCCAGGTGTGAAAAACTTGTTGCATCTTTCCCAAAAAGACTCATGGCTGTATTAGATCAAAAGGGTGCAAATACTAAATACTGAGCAAAGGGTCTGAATACTTAGGACCATGTGATATTTCAGTTTTTCTTTTTTAATAAATCTGCAAAAATGTCAACAATTCTGTGTTTTTCTGTAAATATGGGGTGCTGTGTGTACATTAATGAGGGAAAAAATTAACTTAAATTATTTTAGCAAATGCCTGCAATATAACAAAGAGTGAAAAATGTAAGGGGGTCTGAATACTTTCCGTACCCACTGTGTATGTGTGTGTATATATATATATATATATATATATATATGTAGCGGGTATTTGAATTATGTGAGGACTCTGGTGGTGTGAGGTTCCTTGGGGCCCCTGGGTGGCGCTGTTGCCTGGGGCCGGAGTTGAACTCACACCGCGAACCGTGCCTTTTTGTCCTCCCCTGGAGCTGGTACAGCGGGGCGGGGAACCCGCTGTGACGCAAAGGGAGAGGTCATAAAAGGGGCGGACGCTCCCTGTTTTGAGGAAGAGTCGGAGGACGCGGCCGCACCCAGGCACCTTCAGCTTGGGTGCTGGCGTTCCGGTGTTTCAGGCCTAGGCGCCTTTGGCCTAGCTGGAGCAGGGATGGAGTCCATCTCAGGCACCTTTAGCCTGGGGTGAGGTACTATGGTGGATGCCTGGGGCTCAGTACCTTCGACTGAGTTCCGCGAGGGTGGAGGAATCCGAGGGGGCCCCAACTCCTTGGGTGCCCGTGTCTGAGTTCATGAGGACTGGTGTGCAGTAACTTCTCTGAAGAGCCCGGTGCAGCATCGCTGGTGACGGAGAGGCCTTTACTTCTCCCTTGGACGGATTTCTTCCCCTGACAGGGGCAAAGTGGGCAAAGGTAATTCACGTTCTATATTACCTAGTCAGTGGCAGTGACTATTCACCACTGGTGACAGCACAGTGGGGAGCTGCAAGAAGGGAAAGGATTGTGCCTCGATCTGTCCCCCCTCATTTTCCAAAGGAGAAAGATTGTTTTATTGCTTGGCAAGAAGAATAAAACTGAGTTGTACCTACTCACTGTGTGGAACTTGGGTTACTAAGCAAAGGAGTCAGGGACGAAGGACTGGACTTGGCTCTAGGACACCTATACAAAAGCCCAATCTCTGGCCTTCACCTCTCAGTTACGGAGGACATGGGCCGTGGTGTGTTTTATCTCTCTCTCCCAGGTACCCCTAGACAACAGCCATATAACTGATAAAGAAAGGGAGAGAGGTGAGGCCGCTACATATATATATACACATATACACACACACACATATATACATATATATATATATATACACACACACAGTATATATATATATATATATATATATATATATCCCCCATATAATCCAGAAATATTTCTTGGAGCCATCTATCCCTTTGGACGCACTACCAGCTGAGAGAGGAGGTGATTTAAAGATCTACACTCCCGGGTCCACGATCGGTGGATACAAGCCTGATTGATCCACCACCGTACGGTGAGTTGGGTCCACAGTTGCGGGTAAGAGTATCCATTTCTCCCCCTACTATCCAAAGGTGAAGGCACTCCCGGGTGATAATCCATGCTGCATATCTATTCGCAAGATTATTTTGAGTTTTGGTTACTGCAATTTAGGGCTGCAACTAACGATTATTTTCATAATCGATTAGTTGGCCGATTATTGTTTCGATTAATCGATTAATCGGTTAATAACCGTAAAAAAAAAAAAAAAAAAAAGGTAATTTTGCTGCATTTTTACATTATTTTTTTTTTGGCCAATTTGTTGTTGGGTAGACTAAAAAATAATTTTGCCGCAAAAACACATTATTACATGCTTTTCTGCAGCTTCTCTATTGAAGTATATTGAACCAAAAAAACAAAATAGCACTGTTTTGCGTAAAAAAAAGTCCTTGCCCTTTCCAAATACGCAGCAGCTGAAAAAAATCATGGATGTGAACGTGTCCCATAGGAAACCATGTAAATGACCTGTAGTGTGTTTCTGCAAAAAGCACCAAAAAAACACAGAGGAGTGACCCAGGCCTGAGATGTTTAGTAACATAATGGTGTTAAAAAAACTAAAAGTACAAAAAGAGCAAATAATCGCTGTAAGGGGTTCATTTTTAACCGTGGGACAGTGAAAGTAATATTTACAGTAGCGATTTGCTCTTTTTGTACTGTAAAGGGCTAATTTTAGTTTTTTTTAACCCCATTATGTTACTGGCCGATTAATCGATTATGAAAATAGTAATCGATTAATTTCATAATCGATTAGTTGTCGATTAATCGATTAGTTGTTTCGGCCCTACTGCAATTTACCATCTTCCCACATCTATGGTGATTTAGACGTCTATATGGACTATCCAACTGTTGTCTGCTCTTAAATTCTTTTGGACTCTCATTATGGTTTAATTGTCCATTTGGAGTTATCCTAAGTTTTTTATTGTTTTGTTTTTGAACTATTTTGCATTTTTACCACATTAATCTTAAGGTTTAATATCACTCACATATGTGGTGTATTCGCAAGAATTTTCTCAGTATAGGATTTAATGAATATTGCACTTAGATATTCCTTTTTATGTCATTATGTATCTGCACATTCATACCTTTTATAGTCACTTTTTGCAGGTTGTGACTTGCGATCTCATAGCCACACAAATTGCACAGTGTTTAGGTTTATGCTTTTTTTGCTTTTGAACCTTTATCCAATCACTTCACAGGTTTTTGGTGTGTTATATTTCCTCTGAGCAGAGCCATTTGCTCACCTTATTTTATTTCATCAGCGCTACACTTTATATTTTCATGTTTGTTTACAATTCTGTCTGATTGTAGTGTTGGCTGCTTACACTATTTTATTTTTGGTTGGCGCAGTATATTATTTTACATATTTTACATACAGTATTATTCATTCAGATCAGGTAGGATTCATGCCCAATAAGTCAACCGCACTTAACCACTTGACATCCCGCCCACAGTCATATGACGTCCACAGATGGGATCTCCCACCGTGGGTGGACGTCAAATGACGTCCTGGGCTTCCCAGCCGTCTAGGGGGCGCGCGCGCGCCATTGCTCGGGACTCGGTGCGCGTGCCCGACGGCCGCGATGTCCGCCAGGCACCCACGATTGCCTGCAATCACGGCAGGACCATGGATCTGTGTGTGTAAACACACAGATCCATGTCCTGTCAGAGGTGAGGAGACCGATGTGAGTTCCCAGTACAGAGGAACACAGATCGGTCTCCTCCCCTTGTGAGTCCCCTCCCCCTACAGTTAGAATCACTAACTAGAGAACATATTTAACCCCTTCAGCGCCCCTAGTGTTAACCCCTTCCCTGCCAGTCACATTTACACAGTAATCAGTGCAGTTTTATAGCACTAATCGCTGTATAAATGTGAATGGTCCCAAAAATGTGTCAAAAGTGTCCGATATGTCCGTCGTAATGTCACGGTCACAATAAAAATCGCAGATCGCCGCCATTACTAGCAAAAAAATTAAAATAAATAAAAATGCAATAAATCTATCCCCTATTTTGTAGACGCTATAACTTTTGCGCAAACCAATTAATATACGCTTATTGCGATTTTTCTTACCAAAAGTATGTAGAAGAATACGTATCGACCTAAAGTTTTTTTATAGATTTTTTGGGGATATTTATTATAGCAAAAAGTAAAAAATATTGCATTTTTTTCAAAATTGTTGCTCTATTTTTGTTTATAGCGCAAAAAATAAAAACCGCAGAGGTGATCAAATACCACCAAAAAAAGCTCTATTTGTGGGGAAAAAAAAAGGACGTAAATTTTGTTTGGGAGCCACGTCGCAAAATTGTCAGTTAAAGCAACGCAGTGCCGAATCGCAAAAAGTGCTCTGGTAAGGAATAGGGTAAATTCTTCCGGGGCTGTAGTGGTTAATATCAGGCGTGCATACTTAAATATGCAGGTTCCGGCTCTAGGCCACTCAAATCGTGCCTTTTTGGCGTTAGACGCAATCAAGGCCTTCGATAGTGTTGAATGGCCATATTTGTGGGCCATTCTTAAAAAATTTGGGCTTGGCTCTGGTTTTTGCAAGTGGGTGCGGTTGTTATATACCGCTCCGGTGGCATCGGTTAGGGTCAATGGCTTTCAATCTCCTAGTTTTAGACTCTCCCAGGGCACTAGGTAGGGGTGTCCACTGTCCCCTCCTGCTTTTTGCCCTGGCTATGGAGCCTTTGGCATGTCTTATACGGGCCTCTTCCGATGTTACCGGTTTGATTAGAGGAGACATGGAGGAAAAGATATCATTATATGCAGATGATCTTCTTTTTTCTTGACCAATATCTGCTCATCCCTGCTGGCAGTAATTAAATATATTAAGGAGTTTGGCAGGTTCTCTGGGTTAGGCATAAATTGGGAGAAATCCATGTTAATGCCTCTGGATCCCCTTCCAGATTCATTACCATCTACACTTTCTCATCTTAAGGTTGTGTCATCTATAAAATATTTGGGTATAACTATGTCTGACTCCCCACAGTCATACATTGTGGATAATATACTTCCATTACTCTTTAGATTTCAAAATCAAAGTAAAACCTGGAATAAGCTCCCCTTATCATTAATAGGTCATAGCAATCTAATTAAGATGATATGGATGCCTCAGCTTCTTTATTTTTTACACAATGCCCCGATCTGGATACCCATACGGATTTTTATCAAGATTAATGCAGCGTACACACAATCGGACATTCCGACAACAAAACCGTGGATTTTTTTCCGACGGATGTTCGCTCAAACTTGTCTTGCATACACACGTCCACACAAATGTTGTCGGAAATTGCGAACGTCAAGAACGCGGTGACGTACAACACTACGACGAGCCGAGAAAAATGAAGTTCAATGATTCCGAGCATGCAACGAATTGATTCCGAGCATGCGTGGAATTTTTGTGCGTTGAATTGTTTACACACGGTCGGAATTTCCGACAACAACTTTTGTTGTCGGAAAATTTGAGAACCAGCTTTCAAATTTTTGTTGTCGGAAATTCCGACAGCAAATGTCCGATGGATCAAACACACGGTCGGATTTTCCAACAAATTCCGACCGTGTGTACGCGGCATAACACCATAATTAGGCAATTAATATGGCGGAACAAAACCCCTCATATTAAACTGGAGACTCTACAACAACCCAAAAATGCAGGCGGTCTGGCAGTTCCTTATCCAAGGTTATACTTTTCTGCATCCCAACTACAGCACTTTGCTGGATGGGAGTCTGAGCAGATACCTCTTCCTGCTCGACGATTATTTTCCTATGCATTTATAGGTAGGCTACCACTCTATGTTTTAGATGGTGCAAGAGGGGATGCCTCGCTTGCCGATATGCCTACCTGCACGTTAATGTGTAAAATATGGGATACAGTTAAAAAAATACTGGGTGTTTGCTATCCTACCAGATACACTCCCATATGGGAAAATTATAGACTTACTCAAATTTTGACTTCTAGAGGCTTTCGGAGATGGGGGAAATTAGGAATAACAAATCTAGTTCAGATATATGAGAACGGTGTACTTAAATCCTTTGAAGACCTAATGGGAGAGTTTTCTCTACAATCTAATTGGTTCTGTCAATTCCTTCAACTAAGACACGCTTTACATGCCCAATTCTCTTCTGCTACGATATTTTTTCCCTCTATCCTTGTCCTTGATAAGATAGTACAGGCAGGGTCAACAAAAGGTCTCATCTCTGCTACATATAGGGTATTGTTAGATAGGTTTCTACTGAACTTTCCCATCTGCTCTAGGGCTGGCTGGGAAAAAGATATCGGTTCTATCCCCAAGGAGGTCTGGGATGATATTCTCCGTTCCTCGTCCCGGGTTTCTCTTTCTCCATCACACAGATTTTTATCCTCCGTAGAGTCTATAGAACTCCCCAATTTTTCTATGCAATCGGACTGATATCTGAGCCAGCCTGTGCTAGATGTGGTAATATAGGTACGCTAATACATATTTTATGGCGGTGCCGGAAACTCCAAAGATACTGGTGATTGGTACCCTAAACAAGCTATTGGATATTAACATTCTGATTGAACCACTCATATGTCTTCTGGGCTACTGCGATACGTCCATTTATACCTCCTCTATCTATAACACAATAAGACGCGCACTTTTTGTAGCTCGTAGACAGATTGCTCTTAAGTGGACCTCTCCCTATCCGCCGACTGTACCCGAGTGGATTTTAGATCTCAATAGGATTATTCTTTTTGAAAAACATACATACTCCTAAGGAATTCCATGAGTAAGTTTGATGCTACCTGGTCAAGTTGGCTCCAGTCCATGACCTAGGTACCATGTAAACCAATAGGTACTATGTACTTTGTAATATTGGATGCAGTTTTTTGTCCTTTTTTCATATATACTCCAAGATCGGGGTGGGGGGTTTGGGGTTTATTTTCTTTTTTTTTTTTTCCTTTCTTTTTTTGGGGGGGTTATGCTTGGTTTAATGTGATTTTGTTTTTGTACAATTTATTTGTATTGTCCCAATGTTGTTTGCATATAAAAATAAAAAAGGATCTGATTCAAAAAAAGAAAGCTGTGTACTAACGTGGAGCTCTCCACGATGGCCATGAGGGAACAGCTGCTGAGGGTCAGGGACGCTGGGGAATCAGCGGCCTTAGTGCTATTGGACCTCTCCGCGGCTTTTTGACACCATTGATCACGACATTCTAATCTCGTGCCTTCATGACCAGTTTGGAATTCGAGGTGCTGCCCTGTTATGGATCCAGTCTTTTTTACAAGATCGTACCCAACAGGTTAGGCTCGGACCTTTCAGGTCAGCCATAAGCCCAGTGCCCTGGGCAGTACCACAGGGCTCCGCCCTCTCTCCATAACTTTTCAATTGTTATATGCGCCCTCTACCTGATATATTGCAGTTACATGGCCTACAAGGCCAACTATATGCCGATGACATCCAAATCCTAGTCAACACTACCAAAAATGACAGATACCCCCAGACTCTAGCTGAATGCATGACTCACATCCACTCCTGGATGAACAGAAACTGGCTGAGCCTTAATGGCTCCAAAACAGAAATACTCCAAGTGGGCGAACCTCTAGCCTCTCCTATTCTATCCCGATGGCTGTTAGAGAAATTAGAAATTATACTTTAAATGTCAACTATGAATATGCATATTAATATGACTATATCTTCTAAAGTTAAAATGTTTGCTTTATATAACTCTATTAATACTTAAATATGCTGAATAAGCTCTAATAGCCCTAATTACTGGAATAAGTCATATGACCATATTCTATTGTGCAAAGATGTGCTGACTCTTACATCTGTCAAAATATGGGCTGCGAACCATGAGATAATTTATGTATCCATTGTATGAAATTTCCTGTCATAAGGTGTTGGCTGAAAAAGGATATTTCCCTATTTCCTGCTAACGTCAGAATAAAGGTTGAAATTATACATGGTCAGGACGTTACGAGCAGGAAAAGGGAAGGTTTAAGGGTTATAAAAGCTGAATGTAAATCTATGACAGGCAGAAATGGATCTCTGAAGCAGAAGATATACATTTAACCATTTCTCTTGCATATGCAATAAAATATCTTGACTTGTAACGAGAGTCGGTCCAAAATTACTTGACATTTTGGTCCTTCGAAAACGGAAGTCCAAATTCCTGGAAAGCACTAGCCAACAACCCAGTGAACCGATGTCCGTACGGCAAAAAACTGTAAGTCCTCCGTCTTAAATTTGACGTTAACAGAGGCCGGCTCACTGAACTAGTGCCTCCCGGGCAGCGACTTACCGGATCAGCACAAGAGACCGCTCTCGGGGCAAGGTAAGATATTTTCATTTATTATATTATACTTTTAGGCCTAAATGTGATTAGGGATTTAATGAATTAAGGGATTTTGTTACATACATCTAATATAGAGATTAATTGAATGTTTATCTGTTGTGTATATGTTTTGCTTTATCCAAGTTGAGGGAATATAAGTAGATACGTCCGTAGTTTAAATCCCTTTGATATAGGAGTATGGTCCCATTCCAATACCCGGGTGCAGATAAAGGAAATTTGTCGACAAAGGACCTAGGTCCTGACAGCCTTGTAAACTGCAGGAATTCCCTTGGGGGACACATAAATATTCCTACATCAAAAACATGAACCCCTGTTGATACAAAGGTATGGCCTGATAGATTTCCAGGTAACAAATAGAGGTAATTTGACGAGCCCTTGCGCTCAGCCAGCCTCGTATGTTGTGTAAAAAACCTGTACAGGCATTTATAAATACCGTTGAATCAACAAATATTAATGTTTTGATAACGTGTGGGAACAACAGTCGAGAGAAATTAAGTCTCTTTTGTAATTCTGTTCATGCTCCCTACAGTTTACTGAAATATTAATGTTTTGATCAGGGGGGGTTGACCAGTCAGGTGAATTTACGTTCGCCTTGTAATTCTGTTCATTCTCCCTATAAATGAAAAAAACATTAAGTAAGAAGACAAGACACCAGTATTATAGCAGCACACAAGATCAATAATCTAGAAGTGATATGTCACGACTAGAAAGTTTGTGAGTAGCTGCAGAAGTGATAAGATACTGTGTGCAGGTATTGTGTCAGTGTGAGAAGACCTTACAAAAAAAACTCCGTGTGCACGTTAAAATGAGTATGATCCATGGAAAGTCTGATGGTTTGAATGATGATGCAAAGTATATGTGTAGTCTAGACAAAGAGAATGTGAAACTCCTTAAGACATGAAAAACAAAGTATGATTTTGATGCATTTTTAAATAAGGATTGTTGTGTAATACTGTGTTGTGTAGAAAGCTTAAAAAATAAATAAAAATTATGCCGGCATGTATGTATGAGTATATATATGTATATATATATATATATATAAAAAAAAAAAAAAAGAAAAGAAAAATAAGGAAACAGAATAAATTAGGTCTTCCCCAGGCAAAGAAATGGCTTGAGGAGGCTAACTGTAGGTTAAAATCATAAAAAAATCATAAAAAGACTATGTTTTTAGACAAAGAGGAGGACAATAATATGACCGTCCTCCGAAGTTTAGTGCAGCAAGTATTGACTGAACAAAATGCGACAAACCTAATGCACCCGACAGCCCCTACACACCCTTTAGAGGACTCTCCAATCCCGCCGACAGACGCTGCTCCCCCTCTGACTTCACCACCCGCTCCCAATTCCCTATTGCAGACCTGCAGTCCCCACCACCAGATGGGACAGAGGTATGCAACAAGTTACCCCGCTGACCCTCCTTACAGCAATCCCAAGGTCCACATAGCTCAATTCAGGGATGGTATCATGGGAATGGTTGCTAGCTATCATCTCAATGTGAGGGAAATAGAGCAGGTCACCAGACAGGTACTGGGACCTAACTGGCATCATGTAGTGGGAGATTGGAGTGGATTAAACAACCAGGGAGGGGTGTTGCCTCAGGATGATGCAGCACTCAAAAACAGAAGAAATGCTCTTATAGCAAAGATAGAGAGAGGATAGATGGATACGTCAAGCCGACTGGTCCATTATAAATCAGTGTATATGGGGAGAAGAGGAAACAGTGGATAATTTCATTGTTAGGATAAAGAAGAATTTTAAAAACCACTCTGGGATAGAAATCCCAGTAGATCAAGTGAACGATAGCCCATATGAACAACAGCTAAAGAATGCAATCCTGAAGGGGCTGCTAGTCCTTATATCAAGTTTTGTTAACGAACACATGATTAACCATAGGATCTGCAGACTCTAGGAGCTAATCAAGTATGTGAGGCATGCTGAGGGACACTTCCAACCAAAAAAGAAAGTAAAGAAAAGGATGAGGGGGGAGTGTTTCCTGTATGGTAAAAGTGTGTCTGCAGAGAGAGAAGCAGAAGGATGGGAAAGAATCTGATATTTTGGATGTGTGTAATGTTGAAACTTGTTTGCATGCTGAAGCCAAGCCAGAAATAACCTGGGTTGCAAAGAGTAGTCTCTGTGACACTGGGACTTGTAGGACCCTGATACACCCGCTGGATATGCCACCAGGGGTAAAGGGAAAAGGTTTAGTATATGTAAAATCTGCAAATGGGTTGATGCACCAGGAGGCCGTGTCTGAAGGCCTTACTGTGGAAAATCCACAGACAGGTAAAAAGGCTCAGTGTAAAATTGTAATGTCAACTAAATGTCCTGTTAATTCGTTGGGTAGAGACATGTTGCATGCTCTTGATATTTCTGTCGTACCAGTGGAGGGGGGCCTCAAAGCCCATCGGCTGTGTGAAAAACAAATCACAGCTGTGGATAATGAGCCCTGATACTGGTACAGCTTGGATTTACAAACTGAGGGATTAAAGATGCCCAAAACCCTGACAGAAATAATTGAAGAGCCTGTGAGGAAAGGTACAAGGTCCAGACAAACCTCTATTGCACTATCTACTACAAAAGGACCACTGGGCCTGATAGGTCTTATGAGAAACAGTTAATGAGTTGCACTAACACTGAAGTGCTCTTAAGATACCTGTACTGTGATAAGAAAGGAAATAACATGGCTACTTGTCTCCTACCACAGCCTATTCTGCAAATATACAGGCAGGATACTGTACCTCATGTTTCGGTCACGCGGAACTCCGAGGTATCATGGCATGAGCTGGGAGAACTTATCACAGACTGGGTCAAATTAACAGATGAGGAACTGAAATCCAGAGGGAATCAGAGGTACAGATTAGCGTGGTTTGTTGAATGTACAACCAGAACTTGCGTGATTGAAGTTTTGACAAAAGACAGTGACTGACACTTTTTGACCCGAGGGGAAGGGGATGCCTTAAAAGACGTCCCCGATTTCTTGTGATCAAAAGGAAAGACAGACGTAGGGCTAATTAAGACAGACAGTCAGTTCTGGTTTGCACTTATGTACAAGGGAAAACTCACAAGAAATGTTCAATGCTTTGTCTCGAGTTGTACCTCCCAGTGGGAGTCAAATTCTCTTGTATGTGGATGACATTCTGGTAGCGGCTCCTCTGGAGCGACAATGTAAAATTGACACCTTGGCTCTGATGCATTTCCTCGCAGAACAAGGTCACAAGGTTAGCAAAATAAAATACAACTTTTGAAAACCAAGGTGAAATACCAGGGTTACATTATATCTCAAAAAGGCAGACATCCAGATGAGATCCGAAAAGAAGCCATCCTTCAAGCCCCCAAACCACGTAAAAATAAAGAAATGATGTAATTTCTTGGCATGGCAAATTTTTGTAGAGCATGGATAGCTAATTATGCTACGGAGGTGGTGCCTCTTTCTGATCTCATCTATGGTACACAAATGTCTGCAAAAGGTTCCATCCAGTGGAATGTGCAAGCAGAGGATGCATTTACAAAGGTGAAGCACCTCATTGTGGGTTCCTCTGTGCTTAGCCTAACCAATTACAGTAGAAACCCTTTAGCAGACTGTAGATTGTAAAGAGGGGTACATGACGTCTGCTCTCACTCAGGTTTATGAGAACGAACACAAACTAGTTGCATTTTACTTAACTAATTTGCCCCACTGTGTACAAGCTGTAGTAGCAGCCTCATTGGCCATACGGTCATCTGCATTGATAGTATTGTTCCACCCCTGGTACTTAAAGGTCTCACATGTTATTTAGGTGATCTTACTATAAGACAGAATCTCCTATTTATCTCCAGTCAGGCATTTATCATGTATGACTACACTTCTGGGACAACCGCACGTTACAATCAAGAAGTGTACTACATTGAATCCTGCTACACTAATGCCAACACCTGGTGATGGGGATCCACATGATTGTGCAGCTCAAAATTGATGAACGGGTACTCCCTAGGAAGGATATCACTGATGTTCCCTTTCTAGATGCTGACATTTTTGTTGATGGGTCGTGTAGAAAAAACGATAAATCAAACGGCTTATGCTATAGTAACACATGACCAGGTCATTGAAGCTAGACCTTTTCCCAGTTCCTATTCTGCACAACAAGCTGACATTATAGCCCTGTCAAGGGCCTGCAGTCTAGGGGAAGGGAAAAATAAATAGATATTTATACTGACAGCCAATACGCTTTCTCTACACATATTTGCCCAGCAATGGAAAAAAGGGGTATGATTACGTTGCCATGGGAAACCGATCACACAGAGATCTCATTCTTGCCCTTCTAGAATATGTACAAAAACCAGCACAAGTGGCTATTTGTAAATGTGCGGCACATAGAAAGGGAACAGATCCAATTACCCTAGGGAATGCACTAGCAGACAAGACAGAAAAGGAAGCTTCTGAAGGACAGCAATGACAAACATATACAGTTTCCCAAGTAAATGATGAGGTACAGAGAGCTATTGATGAAACATGGTTATCAGAAATGCAGAAAACATCACCGGCAGGTGAAAATCAAAGTGGTTATATACAGGGTCAACACTGGTCAATGGTATATATACATGTACAGAAGGTAAACCTAACTTATCTACATCACTATTCACGTATGCTGTGTTATTGAGTCATGGGTAGGCCCATACCTCAAAAGGAGGGATGGTACTGGGTGTACACAACATATGGGTTTACAAAACTACTCTGAAAATTTTGTCTCACATATCCGATTTGTAACAGATACCATGCACAAGGTGCCCTAAGAGCCTTAAGGGGTCATTTCCCACAACCCCCTTATCCCTTTCACACAATATGCATGGATTTTATTGAATTGAACAAATGTGAGAATAAGTACTGTCTGGTTATTGTGTACAGGTTTATAAAGTGGGTGGAAACTTTTCCTATGGCGCACACGGATGGACAGTCAGTAGCCAAAGTACTAATCAAAGAGGTGATTCCACGACAAGGGATCCCCGCGCTGATTTACAGTAACAATGGCTCCAATTTTGTAAACTAAACAATACAACTAATTGGTATATGGTACAATATCTGACCTACTAGGGAGAATCACTATTTAGGTTGTAACCCCTGGTCAGAACACCCCAGCCCCCGAGCCAACTCAGTTTCAACTTAATACCTCTTTGTTTAAAACAGATTTTACTTACAAGGAACAATTAAGTATAGAAACAGGATTTGGAGACAAAAATTAGTGGATAGAATGGGTCAGATACACAACTCAATCTAAGGGGTTAAGTGATTGTATTTCTTGTGCAAACCCAAGACCACAACTAGCTACCATTCCTCTCCCTGAAGAGGAAACAGATTTAGCTTGCATAATAAGACTGTTTTCAGAAAATATTACTGGGTCTGAATGTGCAAATGAGAAAAAGAGATACCCTAAAACTAAAATGCAAAGTACACCCCCTTCAGTACAAGTATTACCAGGAAATTTTTCTAGTTTCTCTAACAAAGATAAGGATGGTACAAAGGTTGGCACTCTATCTCCTGAATACTGTGCGACCACAACATCAACTACAGACATTAAGTATCAACTAAAATGGTTTCAGGAACAGAAACGGCAACTAGCTGATGTTTGGTGGCTGTGTGGGGACAAGAAACTAAGGCTCAGACTGCCACCTAGATGGGAGGGTAGTTGTGCCCTTACCCGCCTGTTGCTTCCCTTTTATATTGTTCCTATGACTAATAAATTGATGAGACTAACAGGTAAACACTATTTTAAGAGACTTAAGTGTCCAGAATCATTTTGACAACCAGGTATATATAGACTCAATAGGTGTTCCACGAGGAGTTCCGGATGAATTTAAAGCACAGAATCAAGTAACAGCAGGACTCACCTCACTCTTCCTATGGGTACAGCCCAATAAGAATGTCGACTGGATAAACTACATTTACTACAACCAGCAGAGGTTTGTGAATTACACCAGAGATGCTATCAAAGGTATAGCAGCACAATTGGACGCCACCTCTTTGACAGCGTGGCAGAACCGTATAGCATTGGATATGTTGCTGGCAGAAAGGGGCGGGGTATGCGAAATGTTCGGCACCTTCTGCTGCACTTTTATTCCAAATAATACGGCACCTGATGGAAGTATCACCAAGGCTTTGCAAGGCCTACAAATGTTATCCCAGGAACTAACTGAGAACTCTGGTGTAGAGAACCCCTTAACAGGACTCTTTGAAAAATGGTTTGGTAAATGGGGTGATCTTGCAAAAGGTTTGCTCATCTCTGTTGTCATGGCAGCCACGGTCCTTACGCTGTGTGGATGTTGCTGCATTCCTTGTATTAGAGGAATTCTTCAAAGACTGATTGACACATCACTAACAAAGACTATGTTTTTTCAGAACAACACTGAACTATACCCGGAACCTGATGAAGATGAACTTACAGTCCTTTCAAAAGACTTATTTGTCTAAATGATAATACCTGGTAAAATAAAGAACCTGGATATTTGAATTATTGACATTATAAGTATAAAAGGGGGCAGCTGTTAGAGAAATTAGAAATTATACTTTAAATGTCAACTATGAATATGCATATTAATATGACTATATCTTCTAAAGTTAAAATGTTTGCTTTATATAACTCTATTAATACTTAAATATGCTGAATAAGCTCTAATAGCCCTAATTACTGGAATAAGTCATATGACCATATTCTATTGTGCAAAGATGTGCTGACTCTTACAATGGCCATCTGACCTAGGTACCTGCCCAGAACCTAAAGGGCAAGTCAAGTACCTTGCAATTATTTTTGACGCAAAGCTCACCTGGATTCCGCAAATCATGACGTGCATGAGAAATGCCTCATTCTATTTGCAAATTATCCGAAAGATCAGACATCTACTTTCATATCGACACCAAATCACACTTACATTGGCTCTAGTACAATCCAGACTAGACTTCGGCAATGGTTTTTGCCTTGGCCTTCCCCTTAAGTGGGTTAAAAAAATCCAAATTATACAGAACCAAGCAGCACGCACTATTACGGGTACACCATATAGACATCACATCACTCCCGTGATGGCTCAGCTACACTGGTTACCTATAGTGCACAGAGTACAATTCAAAATCTTGGTTCTGATGTTTATAGCATATTGGGGCTTGGGCCCACTCTATCTGATGGAAATGGCCCCCCACTATACACCAATTAGAGCATTGCGGTCTGGGCTTTAAAATAGGATCATCCAAGCACCCGCCCGACTCCAATCCTTGGGAGGTCGACGAATGCAGACTATGGGTGCGGCCCTCTGGAACCAACTCCCCAACCCTCTCCGGCTCCCAATGTCCCAAGCTCTTTTTAAAAAGGCAATTAAAAACCCATCTTTTTAAAAACACTTTTTTCTAACTATAGATGTAGAGACATTAAAATTAGTAATAATTAACGTCAATTTTATTTCCCCGCTCCTCTTGTGAGCCATCTTTCTTCTTTTTTCCTCCCTTTTTTCCCCAGATAGTTTTTTCTTTTCCCAAGGCTGATTGGTGAATTTATGGTACAGCGCGCTTAGTTGCAGTCCTTCAAGACAGTATTTGGCGCGATATAAATTTAGATATCAATCAATCAACGTTCAGATTATCGAACGATCAATCCGAAAGCGATTTCTATCATCCCATAATCTGATCGTGTGTACGAGGCATTAGACTGTCACTAGAGACGCCTCCAATGTGTAGTGTGTGCCGAGCTGAGCCTTCCCCCGGAGGGGGGAGGAAAGTTGGTGAAAGTTTAAGGAGTGGAGGCTGAGCACTGTACACATCACACAGGGAGCCGGCATTGTGTACGTGACGGAGATCACTGGCTGTACAGAGAGGACGTATCTTCACCATCACTCACCATCTGTACACCGGGGACAGGCACAGCTTTCCTATCATTCATACAAGTCATCAGGAATGTAACTACAGAGGAGTCCCAAGATTCACAAAAAAGAAGGTTTCAATGACACAGAATAATAAGATAACTGTGATCTGTGGATTGGAAGTGTGAAAACACAATCATTGATCTCTGCAGAATTTACTCACCAACTTTGTCTCTGATAGAAGCTGAGAAGTGTGGAGATGTGTGATCAGAGCTGGAACACGTCACCACCTCCCAACACACACATAGATCCGACAATAGGTCACCACCTCCCAACACACACATAGATCCGACAATAGGTCACCCCCTCGCAACACACACACAGATCCGACCATAGGTCACCCCCTCGCAACACACACACAGATCCGACCATAGGTCACCCCCTCGCAACACACACACAGATCCGACCATAGGTCACCCCCTCGCAACACACACATAGATCCGACCATAGGTCAGGGTACAGATAGAAGAAGTGTATGGATGGATACATTGTATAAACGACATCTCTATGAAACATGGACCTCCCACACCCATGTCCCCGATGTCTGTGTGTTTAACCCTTTGCTATATACGGTCCAGATCACAACTATGAAGAATTCAATAAATCCCAGGTGACTGCCTATGATTAACACTTTCATTGCTTATTAATCTGTGATGGCAGCACATGATTAACCCTTTCGTTATCAGTGAATCCCAGGTGGCTGCAAGTGATTAACCCCTTCAATATTAGTAAATCCCTCTGGCTACATGTAAGTAACCCTTTACATAACATTGTGCATTTCAGGAGGCTGCATGTGAGCAACTTTTTTTCTTTAAAGTGGAGGTCCACCCTGAAAAAATCTTCACACTAAAAATTCTAAAAAAAAAAAAAAAAATTATACTCACCCTAAATGCCTGTTGCTATGCGGAAGTCCCCTAATCTGCCGCTAATGTTTCTCTTCTCCGTCCGCGGTGGCTCTCCTTCCGCTTCCTCTTCTTGTGAATGGGGCGCGCTGCCTTCTGGGAATTGTGTGTATCCCAGGAGGCAAGCCGCCCATTCACAAAGCGCCGTGCGAGTGGCGCATGCGCAGTAGGAAACCGTACGGCTTCACAGCCTGTTTCCCCTACTCAGAATGGAGGAGCCGGGAGCCTGCCAGCAGCGATCGATCGCCGCGGCAGGACCGACATCGCGGGAGAGTAGGACAGGTAAGTGTCCTTATTAAAAGTCAGCAGCTACACTGTTAGTAGCTGCTGACTTTTTTTTTTTCCTGCACCACCGCTTTAAGTTTAAACTATTCAATCCCTGGTGCTTACAAGTGATTAACCCTTTAATTACTAGTAAATCCCTGGTGTCTACATGTATTTATCTCTTTCATTACTAGAGAATCCCTGGTGCCTACATGTCATTAACCCTTTAATTACTTGAGCATTTCTTTTTTTTAAATATACGTTTTTATTATTTTTTTCAAAACACAGACAAAAAAGATTTACAATTACAGAAACAGTAAACAAAGACAAGGACAAAGCAAAAAAAAAAAACACAAATATACATTGGTGTTACATGGTATTTATGCAATTCTTACAATAAACATTACATCACGTTATAGCGTAAAACATAAAATAGTACTCCTGTTAGCTGGCATTTCAAGTTTGGAAGGCGATGCAGTCCTATGGTACATACGCCAATATAAAATATTCAAGTGATCATAGATATTTGACCAATAACTGACGGAAAGTAGCCTAATAGTCGTATTCCTTTAAAAGGCTTCAGAGGCTGTGGAAGAATCCATCAGCCATTTGGACCAAACCTTCTAATATTTGAGGAGACAACCTCTATTAATATAGGTCTCCTTATATAATGGTAAGCTATTGTTAATAAGTCGTTTCCACATAGACAGTGATGGGGGGGGGGGGGGGTAGTTTTTTTCCAACTAAGAGCTATAGCTTTACGAGCATAGAACAAAAGCAGCCCCACCAGAGTACGCCCTGCTACCGTGGGAATAAATTGCTCTATCAGACCCAAAATACATATTGCCATTGATAGTTGTAATGGAATAGAAGTAATTTGTGATATAAAAGCTTGTATCTCTTCCCAGTACCCCACTATTGTTGGACAAGTCCAAAAAATATGAGTAAAGTCTCCAGGAATCCCCCCACATCGCCAACAACCAGGGGCAGAGTCTGGATTGATTTTATATAATATATGAGAAGTTAAATATGCCCTGTGAACCATCTTGAACTGAATCAGTCGGTCTCTCAAGGAGACAAGAGAGTTGAAAGGAAAGTCCCATATATCATCCCAATCGTCATTGTCAAGTTCATGGATGTCCTTAGACCATTTAAGTCTCAAGCCCTGTACACACGATAGGTTTTACCGATGAAAACAGTCCGATGGACTTTTTTCATCGGACAAACCGATCGTGTATGGGCCCCATCGGTCTTTTTACCATCGGTGTTTAAAAATAGAACATGTTTTAAATTTATCCGATGGTTAAAAAACCGATAGCAAATTACTATCGTCTGTGGGGAACTCCATCGGATAAAAAACCCAAGCATGCTCAGAATCAAGTCGACGCATGCTCAGAAGAATTGAACTTCATTTTTCTCGGCTCATCGGAGTGTTTTACGTCACCGCGTTTGGAACGGTCGTTTTTTTGACTGATGGTGTGTAGGCAAGACTGATGAAAGTCAGCTTCATCGGTTTTCCGATGGAAAGATCCATCGGTTAAAAAACCATAGGAAATCCGATCGTGTGTACAGGGCTTCAGTTTCTCTAGTATTGGAAAGGAGACAGTTGTTAGATAGAAATACAATTTGGAGGCGGCATTCTTTGCACAGTCCAACCTAAGAAGCTTCTCTAGGGCGGATTGAACTAGTCGTGGAGGAGAGCCAGGAAATTGACAGCTGGAGGCATGGGAGAGTTGAAAAAAACGAAAGGAGTACAGCTGAGGAACATTAAAGTCGGAGATCAGTTTGGAAAATGAAATCAAAAATTCGTCCAAGATAATCTGAGTCACTGTTTTTATATTGAATTTGGTCCAGGCATGGGGGACGGGCAATGTGTAGATATGCTCCAGGGTGGGATTCAACCAAAGGGGAGCGTTGGGGCGAGATTGCCTGTAGGGGATATCGTTCAACTTTGAGACTCTCCCCCCATACACGTAACGTAGTACACATGGATGGTGTCAGTGAATATGGAGCACGAGGGCCCCCGAAAAATCAAAAATGTAAACGCCTCCAAGGATCCCAACACTGCTGCTTCTACCTGAGTAGCGGAATTAGAGGTATCTGGGTTTAAGCCACCAGGCAGCAGTTACTAGCTGAGAGGCCAAATAATATTTGTAGAAATCCGGACATGCCAGGCCACCTTGGGAAGCCGGGCGTACCAATGTCGTCCAGCTATACCTAGGGGACTGAGATCTCAATATAAATGCTGAAAAAATACGATGTAGCCGTACGAAAAATGATTTGGGGATCCACTGCGGAGAGTGTCGAAATAGATACGTAAATTTAGGTAATACATTTATTTTTATTAGGTTAATGCGTCCTAACAGTAAGGGGGGTAATGACTCCCATGCCTTCAGCCGTTGTTCAACCTCCTGGATCATGGGTGTTAAATTTAGGGATATATAGTCCGAGGCCTGTCTGGAAACCACCCCCCAGGTATTTAAAGTGCTCCACCCATCTCAAGGGAATATCAGTATAGGCAGTGGCACGGGCCGCAGAATCTATAGGAAATAAAAGGGACTTTGTCCAATTCACTTTGAGACCTGTGACTGAGGAAAAATAATAAAATTAAAGACCTGTAAGGCCCCCTTAAGTGATGGACCTGCATCATTAAGAAAGGGGAGTAGGTCGTCCGCGTACAGGGCAACCATTTCCTCCAGCCAGCCGACACGCAGTCCCCTAACATGGAGGGAAGTAAGGAGAGCCTCCGCCAGCGGTTCCATCGCTATGGCGAACAAGGCTGGAGAGAGAGGGCAGCCCTGTCGAGTACCTCTAGACAGAGAAAATTACTGTGACAGGCCACCTCCCAACTTAATGGCCGAGGTGGGATTTCGATAAAGTATCTGTATCCATTTAATATGGTGCCTACATGTCATTAACCATTTTATTACAAGAGAATCCCTGGTGCCTACATGTAATTAACCATTTCATTACTAGAGAATCCCTGGTGCCTACATGGCTCAGTTTCCACTTGTGCAACTTGTCCTGCAAATTGGGACTGCAAAGTCGCATGACAAGTCGTACCCCATGATTTCCAATGAGCACCGTTCATATTTGTGCGACTTCAAGTCGCAGCGACTTCAAAGTAGTCCCTGTACTACTTTGGTCTGACTTTGATGTGTCTTGAGGTCCACAGACCTCAAGAATACACAGGCATGGCTTCAAACTGCATCAAATTGCGACAAAAATTTCGGCAAAATCGCACAACTTTCAGGTTGCAATAGTGGAAACCTAGGCTGATACTACTCTTTCCAGGGATTGCTGCTGTCCAAGGGCGGATAGAGGAACCACCCTTAAGCCTGTCATAGATTTTCAGGAACCACGAATTTGCAGGAAAGAAAATCGTTGGATTTCCCCCATCAACAGTCAGTATTGATGGGAGAATCCCTACCCCTGAGCTATTGTGTTCTCTCAGCGGGGGAGGGGGGCTTGTTGGAGAAGCAAGGAGAGCCGTCCCTGTCGGGAGAACATTTGATCACATATAAAAATTCAAGTTGCTGGATTTATCGACTTAGGTACGGTCCCTGCTAAACTGGCCGTGATCAAACCATCTATTGACCAGCTTAAGTGAAGAAGTATGTTACTGGCCAGATCACCAGATAAAAAAAGGAAGAAAACAAATAAAAGTGCTTTTCAACAAGTTTCAAGTAGAGCTAAGTAGAGCTGAAGCCTACAAAGTTTGCTAGAAACTAGTTTAAAGTGGAACTCTACCCTAAGACTAAACTCCCTGCATCTACAGACACCCACGATCTAACACTAACCTATCTAACCCTGTAAAGAAGAAATCAGTGCGTGGCCTGGCGAGCAATGGAGTAAGTCGTGGGTAGCGGGAGCTCCTCTTGCCGATTCTCCTGTGAAACAGCTTGATCGTGAATCCGTGTACCTTCTCACTCACAAAGCTGCCTGTGGACCCCGGGACCAGGACACACTATGTCGCCGTCCAAAAAGGCATCTGCGGCGGCGGAAAAACTGTCAAAATACCACCATGATGAGGACGACGGCCCGCCATGCCGCAGACACGGCTAAGGTGCTGGATGCCATAGCTGCTTTCCAGGGCACCCTTTACGGCTAAAATCGGTGAGGTAAAGATCGATATTTCACTCCTGAGAAAGGAGTTTTCTAAACTAAAGGACAGGGTTACTGAAACAGAAACCCGTATCAGCAATGCCGAGGACATTTTACATCCCTTACAGCATACCACTGAGGATATACAGAGGCAGATCCAAAAGCTCCATTCCCACCAGGATGACATGGAGAACAGAATTCGCCGATGCAACCTCAGGTTTATTGGATTACCGGAATGAGCTGAAGGTAAAGACCCGGCAGGGAGGCCTTCTCAGTCATGTTTGCAGTGGAGAGGGCGCACCGTATCCCAGCAAAGCCCCCACCTGCAGGAGCGCCTCCCCGAACTTTTATTGCAAAATTTCAGAATTTCAGGGACCAGGACAAGATCATGCGGCTCACTAGAGAGAAGGGAAACATACAAGTGGGTAATGGTCATGTGGCGGTGTTCCTGGACTTTTCCAATGAAGTGCAATGGAAACAGTCTCAGTTTCAGGATGTCAAGTGTCGCCTCAGGGTGCTACATTTAAAGTATGCCATGCTCTTTCCGGCCAGGCTTAGGGTGGAAGAAGATGACCGGGTGCAATTTTTTGAGACCCCTGCCGCGGCTGCGACGTGGTTGGACCGGCGTGGGGGACCAGCCTAACGAATGCACCGGATGGTCGCTACAGTGAGTACGATTAATCAACCCCCTTGCTACTCGATGCCCATGCTTGTCTCCCCCCCCCCCTGCCCCCTACTTAGCCCACATTGCCTCCTTTTCCCATGTTGACATCTGGAGCCTGAGGTTTACCACGACTCTGGACTTGCAGTGAGGGGGAGGGAGTACAGGCAGGGCCCCGTATATACTGTGTCCCAAGCTTTACTGCCCAGGGAGTTTCTATGGCCTGGATGGACTCTCACTCCTGGATTGTTAGCTCCCCTGTGTGCCCCCTGATCTTATGTGACTTTCAGCACTTTGTTTGCCTACCCCGGACTTAGCCATCCTGTTGGGTTACATATTCTGTATTCAACATGTTGGAGGGCAAAAGGAGCACAGTACCGGAATACCAGGGAGTACTGCTCTTCTCCCACTACCTTACCACGCATTGTACAGTTTATAATCGCCCCCCTAGGTATGGTGTTTACTGTTGCAACATACCAAATACTGGACATAAGCTTTGCGCCTCCAGTCAAGTTTCACTGCTGGATGACTGTTTCTCTGTTTATTTGTGGGTGTCTGATGCTCTCACCATGTTGGGGAGGTGCAGAGCTGGGAGGGAGGGATGTTGCCCGTTTTCAGGGCCAAAGTTCTGGATTTCAATGTTCTAATGACTGTTTGGATTGGTTTTGGGATGCACTTATGATCACCTATAAAAGTTATGTCTACACTACAGGAAATGGTATACAGATGTTGATGCTAATGCTCTTTTATATTGTGGCCTTGTTGGTCCGCTCCATTATACCTCACCCAATGTTTAAATGACCACGATTAAATTCTTGACATGGAATGTACGGGGAGTGAGGGACAAAATTAAGCGCACTATGGCCCTCGCATATCTAAAATCGCAGAAAGCAAATGTGATAGCACTAACTGAAACACATGTCACAGGTCACTTGCAGTCTGCTTTGAAGCGTCCCTGGATTGGGTGGGCGTATCATAGCTCACACACTAATTTCTCCAGAGGGGTTCCAATACTGGTGACCAAAGCCACCCCATTTAAGCTCATATCTATGGAGTCGGACCAGCAGGGCAGGTACTTGTTTTTGCATGCATCTATAGGGGGGTTGCCTGTACTACTGATTGCATGTTATATCCCCCCTCCGTACAGCTCGGAGGTCATCACGGCGGGTCTGTCGTTTATGATCCAGCACCCGACGGTCCCTGCTGTGTGGATGGGGGACTTCAATACGACTATGATCCCTTTTTTGGACCGACCTGTGCAGACTAATGACATGGTCAATGAGACAAGACAGACCAGACTATGACTTAGTCAACTGTGTGTATGTATACCTTGTTTGCATCTCAATAAACTTGTTTATTTTTCGTTAAAAAAATAAGAAAGTATACATACCTTTTTTGCAGCCAATCAGACCCAATCCCATGCTGAGCTGTCATCTGCGGCTTGGCTATGTAGACAGGTGCAGAGGACACAGCAGACAACGGAAGCCCAATAGTAAGTATATGGGTGACGTCACTTACTATTAATTTCACAGCCGTTGTCGGCCGTGTCCTCTGCAGAGCTTCCGCCGCTGGAGATCGGATTGGCTTAAAAAAAATGTATAGCGATTTCTTCTTTATAGGTTAGTGTAATGCCCCATACACACGATTGGATTTTCCATCGGGAAAACCTTGGATGGTTTTTCCGACGAAATTCCGGTCAAGCTTGGCTTGCATACACACGGTCACACAAAAGTTCTCTGAACTTTCGACGGTCAAGAACGCGGTGACGTACAACACTACGATGAGCCGAGAAAATTAAGTTCAATGCTTCTGAGCGTGCGTCTAATTGTTTCCGAGCATGCGTCGGAATTGCTACAGATGATCGGAATTTCCGATCGGAATTTTTCCCGTCAGAAAAATTGAGAACCAGCTCTCAATCTTTTGCTGGCGGAAATTTCAATAGCAAAAGCCCGATGGAGCATACACACGGTCGTAATTTTCGACCAAAAGCTCACATCGGACTTTTGCTGGCGGAATTTCCGACTGTGTGTACGCGGCATTAGATCGCGGGTGTCTGTAGATGTAGCGATTTTAGTGTTAGGGTGAACTTACACTTTAAAGTGGAGTTCCACCCGTGTTTTAATTTAGTAGTCAGCAGCTACAAAAAGCATAGTTGCTTTTTAATAAACCAACACTTACCTGCCCCACGGTCCAGTAATGCGAGAGGAGACGTCGCCTAGGCAGCCGAAGATAGGAAGGAGGAAGTGGGACAGGAAGTCCCAATAAAAGAGGACACCCCCCCCCCAAAAAAAAATTACATGCAAAATGTGGCATGTCAGGGGGCGAGGAGTGCTTAAAGCGGAAGTTCCACTTTTGGGTGGAACTCCGCTTTAACCACCTATTGCGGGGTGGAGTTACTAAGGGAGGGTGGGAAGTTTTCGAAGTATTCTTCTGTGATAGTGTAGAATACTTGGGGGTCTAGCACATAGTTGGGTTGGAGAAAGGGTAAATCCCATGGAGCACATAAGATCAACTGGTAATGAAATGGTGAACCATCCATGGAAAGCAGGGAGCCCGTGTCTAGGAAAAAGGTGAATCATGCAGACAGGAAGCGGGATGAAGATGGTACATTATTGCAGCAGGAATCACGTTTGTTTTAGCTGAGTATGAACAGAGCCGAGGCATACACCAACCACAGAGCTTCATCATGTACGTGACTGAGATCAGATCCTACACTGATGAGTACAGACGGGACATACCTTCACCTACAACTCATTACATCTAGGTTTACACAGCTGACTGTGCAACTGAGAGATTTAACCATGTGATGTCCATCATCGTATCACCAGAACATTGGTTTAAATGTACTGCAAAGGAGGATACTTCCAACAAGTAGTAAAGTGTGTGTAAACCCAAAGAATTAACGTCTCTTAAGCTGGGTACAGACTAGAACGAGTGGGTTAAACAAAAAAAAAATGAGAGATCACCGTACTAACACAAGTGATGTTAGTGCTGCAATCTCCCCCAAAGTGCTACTCTATTCTGTCAGGAGGAATGCACTCTCCCTCCATCAGAATACAGCGGGACCTCAGATTGCGAGTAACGTGGTTTACAAGCGTTTTGCAATACAAGCTATTTAAATTTCTCTAATCCTGACTCGCTTTGCAAACGTTGTCTCGCAAGACGAGCAGAATTCAAGCCACTGGGGTGTGCAGTACCGCATTTGGCCAGAGACCACACTGAGACGCTCTGAGATGCTCAGAAACACTCGGAGACACTCTGAAACATTTGGAGATGCTCAGAAACACTCGGAGACACTCTGAAACATTTGGAGATGCTCAGAAACACTCGGAGACACTCTGAAACATTTGGAGATGCTCAGAAACACTCTGAGACACTCTGAAACATTTGGAGATGCTCAGAAACACTCAGAGACACTCTGAAACACTTGGTTCCCGAGTGTTTAAGTGTCTCCGGGGCCCTCTGGCCACATGCGGTACTGCATAGACCAGCAGTGGCTGTGGAACAGATTAACTGAGTTTCTATTATTTCCTACGGGAAACTCGCTTTGATATACAAGTGCTTTGGATTACAAGCATGCTTCTGGCACGAATTATGCTCGTAATCCAAGGTATTACTGTACACTGATCAGCGCTCACATCCATAGGCTGCCAGCCAGAGCCGAGACAAGGGGTGGGCAGGAGGGACGGCCGCCCTGGGCACAGTGGAATCATGTGAGGTGCAGGGGAACCACCAGGAGATTGGAAGAGGGGGATTTGTGTTGGGAGAGGGGGGGATTTATGGGGCAGCAGGAGGGGAAATGTGAGAGGTAGAGAATTTGTGCTAGGGGAGGGGAATTTTTTTTTGTTTCTTTTTTTTTTGGGGGGGGGGGGATTGTGCTGGGAGAATATGTGGAATGAAAGGATTTGAGCTGGGAGGGAGGTGTCAGCAGGGGGGTGGATTTATACTGGGAGGAGGGGGAACTTATGCTTAGGGGTAAGCATGCAGATTAGTGCTCAAGTTTTTCCGGGGGGAGGGGTGGATTTTTGCTGACACACAATGCTCATAAATCTTGGGGAGCGCAATATGACATGTTCGCCCTGGAGTCTAGATGACCTTGTCCCGGTACTGCTGCCAGCGCTGGTTGGACGCTGGTTTTCCAGCATGCCCGGCCGACAGAAGCCAGTTTTAAAAATTCAACCGATTTCAGCCCATGTGTACCAGGCTTTACTTGTTCCATTTAGACCAGGGGTCTCCAAACTTTCTAAAAAAAGGGCCCGTTTACTGTCCTTTAGATTTAAGGGGGGGCAGACTGTGGGCATTGGGAGTAGAAAAGGTCCTGATGTCAGTGGGAATAAAACAATGCCCCATCTTTAGTGTCAGTGGAAGGAATTGTGCCCCATCATTGGTGTCCGTGGGAGGAATAGCTCCCCATTGTTGGTGTAATTGAGCCCCATTGTTAGTATCATTGGGAGAAATTGTGTCCCATTTTTGGTGTCATTGAGAGGAATTCTGCTCCTTCATTGGTGTCAGTAGAGGAAATTATGCCCCATTGTTGGTATTAGTGGCTAAAAATAGTGCCCCAAGGGCCAGATAAAAGCAAGCAAAGGGCCGCATCTGGCCCCCGGGCCACAGTTTGGAGACTTTGAATGCCCAGCCTGTCACAAATCCGGTTCTGTCCCATTTATATGCAGTTATTGCAAGAACTGTTTATTGTCAATAACACACTTTCTGTCCTATGGTGACAACAATCACACACTGTACTTCATCTATAGAGAAGCAGTGTTACCCTAGGACAGGACGTATGTTAGGTCTACAGAACACCTCCTCCTATGGTATATAGGTAGTAAGAGGGAGGTGTGCTGTAGTCCTAACACACTTTCTGTCTTAGGAGGGGACAGTTAATTTTTTTTTATTTGCTGCCATTCTTTTTTTTACATTCTGTGGGTGAAATCTGCTGACAGCTAATGAGTCATCGGTTGTTCAGGACACGGCGGCCGGCATTACGGACGCTCCTTAATTAAATTAATAACCAGTTATTCTTCACACGGAATATGAATCCGTCGATCAATTTTCAACTGATGCAATTTCAAATCATTCTGCAAATGTGAAATTTGCTAGAGAATTTTTTTTTAATAAATGAAACAAATCAAATGATTACGTTGTGCACATGTCTAATGATTTCGTAGAGCACAAACAAAACAATCACATTGGTCAAAGCCAAAGTCGTAACAAAGTCGCACTCATCCAAAGTCGCATCAAGTCGCAATGGAAATCATATGATTTTTAGGTCGCACAAGTGTGAGTGGACTCTGATTGTTCAGTTCTTGGTCTTCCCAGAGCAGAGAGCAGTGACTGTCAGTCACCGCTCTGCCCCTCCAGCACTCTCTGGGGAGGGGGCGGGGGCAGCTGGTTTAGGCTTTCAGAGCCACGCTAAGAGACTGAGCCAGTTGCCACTCAGGCATTTGGGTGGATCCCGGCAATATGGTTGGGATCCTTTCAGAGCGGCTCTGTGACGTCAGCTGACACCGGGCTTTAGCCCACTGTAGGCTGATTCTGGGTCACAGGAGAGCAAGTGCAATTCTAAAGCCTCGTACACACGGTCAGACTTTTTGCTAACAAACTTCAAAATGAGCAAGTTTGACAAAAAATCCGACCGTGTGTACGCTCCATCGGACAAACTTTTTTGGTTTTCATCGGACAAATGTTCAGTCTGCAAACGGACAAACTTTTCGCCAACAAAAGTCCGATAGAGGCAAAGTCCGACCGTGTGTACAGAAATCCATCGGACTTTTGTCCAATGGACAAATAAGCATGCCCAGAACCAATGTTAAAATCAACCAACAATAGCAGAAGTTGACCAAAGGGTGGCGGTAAAGAGCAGAAAAACCACATGAAGTTGGAAAAGTTTGCTATGGGTGTGCCCGGCCAACTCCCTTCGGACAAAAATCCACGGAAAAGTTTGTTTGAAGTCCGACTGTGTGTACAAGGCTTTAGACTCAGAGGAGGAGTATGGCCAAAAAACCTTTAGCCAAACTTCTCCTTTTAAAGGGTTAGTTTACCTTTTATGAAAAAGATGAAAGGGTGAACTAACACCCTACAGCAGTGATGGCGAACCTTGGCACTGCAAGTGTTTTGGAACTACATTTCCCATAATGCTCATGCAGCACTCTGCAGTGTAGTTGAGCATCATGGGAAATGTAGTTCCAAAACATCTGGGGTGCCAAGGTTCGCCATCACTGCCCTACAGCCTCCCCAACCCCCTGGTCCCCGTTGTACTTACCTTCGTGGGTGATAAGCTGTCAGTGTGTGCCCAGCTGGTGTAGTAGTCCAGGATTTGAAACCCCCACTCTTCTGCCTCTTCTTTCTGCAGTGCTTCCAGGACAGATCAGAACAATGCTCTGTGCCAGCACTGACCAATCAGAACTGCTCTGATCTGTCCCAGAAGCCCTATAGAAAAAAGAGAAGTATTTTTAAATCCAGGACCACTACACGGGTACCGACAGCTCATCACCTATGGAGGAAAGTACAGCGAGGACCGTGGGGGTGGGGAGAGTATCCAGTGGTAGGTCACCTTTTAATTTCTTCTGAAAAAGTGAACTTACACTTTAAGGTAAAAAATCATTTTGATTTTAGAACGACTTTAGTGCAGTAAATACATGACACAACATACAGCAATGAAGGAGCGTGAATCCAAACTTATCTTTCATGGAGAATTTCTAAAACTCATGATCAGGGCTCATTCCCACCAATCCGATCGATAGAAATGCGTGCACGCTGGTGTCGGTTTGGTAGCGGCGGTGCGATCGGTTGTTACATTGCTCGCTTTATAAGTGGCATTGCGCTGATTTCTGAAGATCCATGCAGATGATGTGAATGAGCCCTAAATGTATGGAAGCTACAAAACCTAAAGAAAGGAAAACGTCTCCAGACATTGAGCCAGGAAATCAGAAAGTGACTCCAGGATAATAATGATCTGAGATATAGAAGACACTATGGGAAGTAGACTGACTATGATGACTGACATCTATTGTAATCTGTGACATGCAATCATTTACTTACCAACTCTGAGCCGAGTGTTGGGGAGATCTGAGATCAGAGATGGAATTCTCACCACCATACACACACGATCCTCCAGGAGATCAAATCACACATCTCAAAGCATCGCTTCTAACAGTCCACTCCAGTAGCTCTATGTTATCGGCACCGGACATTGGTAGAAGCAACGGAGGGCGGGCCACAGCTCTGGTCATTGATTGGCTCTCTCTGCTGTCAGTTGTATTGTCCATACATTCCACGTGTACGTCTTTCACCCCCTAGTAGCAAGTATTAGGTACTGCAGGTGAGCTAAAGTTTAGCGAGAGCTGGAAAAATACTGTTTCAGGATAGAGAAGTCAATGTACTTTCTGCAATGGAGAGGAAGGCTGGACTACGCCTAGTAAGGGGCTAAGCATTCCTCTCTGGTCTATGACATGGGAGAGGGGAACAACTGTCCCCAAAATGTAGTGGATGTCAAGGGAAAAAAAGTTGGTACATCCCTCTGGAATATATGCACACCCCTCTGGAATATATGCACACCCCTCTGGAATATATGCACACCCCTCTGGAATATATGCACACCCCTCTGGAATATATGCACATTTGCCCATGATTTATCCCTATAAAGACAGAAAAATACCCGATTCGTGGGCTGACAACACACAACTTTATGGACTGAGTGGTGTCAGCCCTGCCCAGTGTCTTCTGCTAAACGACTCAACCACTCCCACTTTCAGATCTCTACGACACAAAGGCTATTCAGTCCAAGATAAGAACTGGGAGGGCTAAATAGTCTGTCTGAGAAAACACAGGAAGTATGCACAGGACAGCTCTGAATTTCTGAGACCCCCCCCCTCCCCCCTGTCATCTCTCGCCACGACTACTGCAACTCTCTCCAGGGCCGCCATCAGGAATTTTGGGGCCCTTTACACAGCTTCAGACATGGGGCCCCCCCTGGAGCAAATTGAGAAGCGGGGGGGGGGGGTGCCACGAATTGAGAAGCAGGGGGTTTGGGTGCTGACGAACACAACACAAATAAAAACAAAAAATAGGGGGGTTGCCATCCAGGGCCCTGGGGACCTCCTGGGCCCCTTACAAAAAAAATAATAATTATAAAATAAATAATAATAATCATTTTTATTAAAAAAAAAAAAAGGGAGGTTTCCATCCGGGGCCATGGGGACCTCCGGGCCTCTGGGGAGCTCTGGGCCCCTTACAAAAAAAAATAAAAAAATTTAATTAAATAAATTTAAAAAAAATGTAATAAAAAAATATCTAATAATTTATTTTTATAAAAAATAAATAAAAAAGGGAGGTTTCCATCTGGGGCCCTGGGGACCTCCGGGCCTCTGGGGACCTCTGGGCCCCTTACAATAAAAAAAAAAAAAGGGGGGGCCATCCGGGCCCCTGGGGACCTCCGGGCCCCTTACAGGTGTACTGCCTGTACCCCCCTGATGGCGGCCCTGACTCCCTCCTCCACTTACCTTTACATAGACTATCCCCAACTAGGCTGGGTTCACACATTTGTGAATTGGATGATGGTTTATCTGCATCCACTTCACATGACAGGTGAGAGTGACCGGCTCTCTATGGAGCCAGTTCACACAGGTCCAGGGCAGCCGCGGTCTGGATTCAAAAAGGGTCCTGTGCGTCTTAGGATGCGAATTCAGGCAAAAATTCGGACCTGATTCGCACCTGAACCGATGAACAGGTTCATTAGGGGGCACAAAGGGCGCCGCTTCCTCTCTCCAGCCACCCTCTCTGTGTAAAATGTGTAAAATGGATAGATTCATGCATTGCATGAATCTATCCATGGCCGCTGTAGACACCCCCTATTCTGGCGTCCGGCCCCTTTTTAGACGCCGGGTGACTGAATTCCAGCGGCAGGGGGGTGTTTTTGAAGCACCTGATTAGAGCTATAGCATACCTCCCAACTTTTGAACTTCAGAATGAGGGACACTTGGGAGGAAGCGACCGACGGCGCGCTACATGCACTGCGGCAAAAAGAAAGAGTCTCACTGACGCATACAAACCCCAGCACAGTCATTTAAAAAAATAAGAATAAAAAGCTTCCATTACAAATGATTTTGCATAAACTATGGAAGTGTACATTACACAAAGTGTGGAAGGATTCAGGAATGTGTTATGTATAGAGTGCATGGTTCAGGAGTGCGCAATGTACAGAGTGCAGGGCTCAGGAGAGCACTAGGTACCTTTTTCATATGTTTTGGAGTGTGTTACGCTCAGAGTGCAGGGTTCAGGAGAGGGCTAGATACAGAGTGCAGGGTTCTGGAGTGTGTTATGCACAGGGTGCAGGGTTCTGCAGTTACATATAGAGTGCAGTGTTTTGGCCTGTGTTATGTACAGAGTGCAGGAGAGTGTTAGGCACAGTGCATGGTTCTGGAGTGCGTTACGTACAGAGTGCAAGGGTTCAAGCACGCTAGGTACAGAGTGCAGTCATCCATCCAGATCCCACTATTGCCCTTCTCCTCAACTATAACCTCTGCACCCCCCCCCCTCCGTACACACACATATAACAAACACACACACATCACACATACATATACACACCACACACACGCATATACACACACCACACACACACATACATATACACATACCACACACATACATAACACACACACACATCACACATACATACCACACACACATGCATATACACACACACACATACATAACACACACACACATACATAACACACACACACACACATATACACACCACACACACATACATAACACACGCACACATCACACACACACATACATACATATATACACCCATAACACACACACACATCCACACACATACATAACACACACACATACCACATACATATACACACCACACATACATACATAACACACACACACCACACACACACATACATAACACACACACATACATATACATACATACACACACACTTTTGTAAAAGTAGAACCTTTCTGTAGATGTCTTCTATCCAGTGCTGCCACAGCTTCCTTCTCCTTTCAGTGCACTGGGTATTTTCGGCTCCTGGAGCAGGAAGGAGGTAAAGATTTAGGGGGCAGCTCACCCACCTCCTCCCTTCTCAAACACCTTGCAGTCAGCCTTTCACTTGTCTCGACTTTCAGTGCAGAGCAGAGAGGCTGTTGAAGGAGCCGAGCTGTTACTTTCACTTTCAACTGCAGAAGCCAGGCCAGCCAGTGTTTAAAGTGGAGTTCCACCCAATTTTTTTCCTTTTTTTTATTCCACTCCTCACCCCCTTACATGCCACATTTGGCATGTAATTTTTTTGGGGGGGGAGTGGGGGCTTCAGTAGGAGTGGGACTTCCTGTCCCACTTCCTCCTTCCGCCCTGGAGCCGCCTAGGCGATACGTCATATCGCCTTGTGGCGGCTCCTCCCTGTAGGCGATCACCTGGGACGTGACAGGTCCCAGGCGATCGCCTGTCCACTCACAGAGCGCTGCGCCGTTCGCGCATGCGCAGTGAGTGCCCGGCCGTGAAGCCGAAAGCTGTCACGGCCGGGTGCCCATACTGTGAATGGACGCGCCGGCGGAGGAAGGGGGAGAGGAGCGGAGCTCCAGGCGGCGCGTCGCTGGACAGTGGAGCAGGTAAGTGTATGTTTATTAAAAGCCAGCAGCTACACTTTTTGTAGCTGCTGACTTTTAATAAACATAAAAAAAGGGTGGAACTCCGCTTTAAGTGAAAGTGGGGAGCTGCCTGTGAGTGCAGGGCTAATGGAGGCTGAAAAAACCCTGGGGGAGAAGAATAGACAGCTGATCCTGACCCTCTGCAACTCTGTCCTGGCCAGCAATATATGACTGCCGACTCTTTCCTATGCACTGGTTTGACAGAGGGGCGGGTCTGGGTAGCAGTCCCGCCCATACCCGACATCACACTCCCATTTTGACAGGTGAAGTCTCTTATTGAGGCTTCACAGTGCGCATCCAGCTGACCTGCTAGCCAATATCTGGCTGTACTGGATGTGCACACTGCTGCAGGTCCTACTGAGAAAGAACTTAGCTTGTAGTCAATAGCATTATGCGGGAAAATTTCCTCTATGGCGGGATAGCGGGACAAAGGTGTCAATGCGGGAAAGTCCCGCCCAATCCGTGACGGTTGGAAGGTATGCCATAGGCTCTAATAGGCTTCAAAAAAGGTAAACTGTGAGCACAAAGCATTTCACCCAGGTGGGTTGCTAACACTGAACCGCCTCTCAGCCAATCAGGAGGCGTGGATCTAATACTCGTCACCTGATTGGCTGAAGGCACAGGTGCCCTGATTGGACGCCTAATGGAAAGGGAGGACAGAGAGCCATGGAGGACACAGGAGCACGCCATCATCACCTGCTGCATGTCCCACAGCTCGCCACCGTCACCCACCACCAGGGTGGGGTAAGTGTGAGCTGGTCAGACGGCGAGCGAGGGGGGTCACAGAGGCTGCATATGATGGGCACAAAGGCTACATATGATGGGCACACAGGCTACATATGATGGTCACAGAGGCTACATATGATGGGTCACAGAGGCCGCATATGATGGGCACAGAGGCTACATATGATGGGCACAGAGGCTACATATGGTGGGCACACAGGCTAGATATGATGGGTCACAGAGGCTGCATATGATGGGCACACAGGCTACATATGATGGGCACACAGGCTTCATATTATGGGCAACAGGCTACATATGATGGGCACACGCTGCACATGATGGGCACAGAGGCTACATATGATGGGCACAGAGGCCTGCATATGATGGGCACAGGATGCATATGATTGGCACAGAGGCTACATATGATGGGCACAGGCATTGAATTTTATGTGGCACAGTGGCTGCATTTTATGGGCACAGTGGCTGCATTTGATGGACACAGTGGCTGCAATTGATGCCCCCCCCCCAAAAAAAAATTTGAGCACCAGCTGCCACAGCGTTGTTGCATTTGTGTGAACCCGGCCTCAGTCCATCATGAATGCTGCTGCCAAGCTCACCCATCTTATTAGCCACTCAGTGTCTGCTACCTCTCTCTGCCAATCCCTCCACTGACTTCCGCTCACCCAACAAATTAAATTCAACATACTAACAACAACTTACAAAGCCATCCACTGCTCTGCCCCCAGCTACATCACTAACCTAGTCTCACAATATCAACCAAATTGTTCTGTTCGTTCGTCCCAAGACCTCCTGCTCTCTAGCTCCCTTGTTACCTTATCCCATGATCGCCTCCAGGACTTCTCCAGAGCCTCTCCCATCCTCTGGAATCCCCTACCCCAATCTGCCCACCTATCTCCTACTCTGTCCACTTTCAGACAATCCCTGAAAACTTATCTCTTCAGAGAGACCTATCCGGTCCCCACCTAACAACTGTACATTTAACCACTTCCGGACCGCTCACCGCACATATACTGCGGCAGGGCGGCCCAGCTGCGCGAACCGACGTACCTGTACGTCAGTCCGTGCATGAGATACAGTGGGCGCACGATCCAGAAACAGCAATCTCTGTATTGTCCCAGTAAGCCCACCCCCCACACAGTTAGAACACACCCAGGGAACGCAGTTAACCCCTTGATCACCCCCTAGTGTTAACCCCTTCTCTGCCAGTGTCATTTATACATTGATCGGTGCATTTTTTTTAGCACTGATCACTGTAATAATGTCGCTGGTCCCCAAAAAGTGTCACTTGGGGTCAGATTTGTCCGCCGCAAAGTCGCAGTCCCGCTAAAATTGGCAGATCGTCGCCATTACCAGTAAAAACAATAAAAAAAAAAAAAGTTCATAAATCTATCCCATAGTTTGTAGATGCTATAATACCAAAAATATGTAGAAGAATACATATTAGCCTAAACTGATGAATACATTTGTTGTTGTTTTTTGGATATGTATTATAGCAGAAAGTAAAAATTATTGTTTTGTTTTTTCAAAATTGTCAGTCTTTTTTTGTTTTTATAGTTGGCAAGTATGAGGCAGCTGCTTTGAGCCCCACAACAATGATGGGGCCCAGGGCAGCTGCCCCTTTTGTCCTACCTTAAAGACGGCCCTGGTGTGGACACTCTGGCCTAGTTAGGACCTCCCTAGTTTCAGGTTACAAGTGTAGAGACATTTGGTCCTCCCATTGTTTGTGGTGTCATACTAAATTAGTATCTGTTTGCTGTTATTGCCATTTTTTTATTACGTCGTTCGGTGTGTTGCGCAAAAAAAAATATTAATTTTTCAGAGAAAGGTTTTCCAACTTGTCTGTTCAGCAGAAGTCGATCTGAAGCCTCGTACACATAATCGGATTTCCAAGGACAAGGTTTAGGACTTTTGTCCAAAGGGCGTTGGCCAGGAACTTGTATTGCATACAAACGGCAAAGAATTGTCGGCCAACAAACACGAAACTACATGGTTTTTCAGCTTTTTGGGCAACTTCTGCTAATGTTGTGTTATGGTGAGCATTGCTTCTGAGCATGCGTGTTTGTACTTTGGATTTTTTTCCGACGGACTTGTCTTTGTTCTAATTTAAATATATATTCTGCGCTCAGAAATTACTAAATGTATTGCACAATGTATCTAGTGAAAGTGCATACAAAATAAATTAATAAGTCAAAATTCATACAGTGACATTGGTGCCAAAATATAAATACAAATAAATAAGTAAATAAATAAAGTGCTCCTGTGCATACAAGTGGTTAACAATTATACCACTTATAACCGTGTCCAAAGGGTCATAGCAAAAAATAAATAAAGCAATGATCCCACTATCACTGTATTAAAAAGTGCTCCTTTGCATGTATGTCACTTTCAGCTGCATCACTTTAAAACGTGCTCAAAAGTCCATGCGATTCAAGACTGCTTAGTAGGTGCTCCAAGACATGCAGTTGTGTCCTCACTCTGGTGTTTCCCCTAGGTATTGAACGCTCACCTCAGAGCGTGTGACTTAGCAATTAAGCTCAGTCAATACACGCATGTGAACCACCTCTGGGGCTCTGCACTGGTACCAGAATCCTGGACTCTTCAGTGTGATGTCTCAGAGAGTATGTGGAATAAGAGAACTCAATAGTGTAATAAAGTTTATAAACATTTATTTAAACAAAACAAAACCACCAACTGGGGTACTCACATATGCCAGGTGCGCAAGTGCACCATTCTATGTCAAGTGTGGCAGAGCGAGGCTCTGTCCCAGTGAAAAAAGGGTTAAAGTGGACACAGAGTCTGCATATCGGCTGAGTGCAGAGCTACAGAGCGTCAATTTTAAAAAACAGAGAAAACTGCTCTGGCAGTTTTCTCAGATTTTGCTATTTCTACATGGGGCTTCTATGGCTTGGAGATCCTTCAGAGTCTTGGGTGGGATGGGATCTCCAACCCTGTGTCCGGGTCTTGTGGACAGCCAGCATGGTGTGTGCTCAGGTGCACACAACCAATATAATGAGGGGCTGGTGAGAGTGAAGGAGAGTGAAGGATGGTGAGCAGCTTGCTTACTGCAGTGGCTGCTGGTGAGTGTCTCTGTGTGAGGACAAACGCTGTGTGCGTTGAAGGGCTTTAAGCTGTGTGCGTCCAAGGAGCCAGAAGCTGTGTGCATTAAGGGACTTCAAGCTGTGTGCGTTTAGGAAGCCCAAAGCGGTGTGCATCCAAGACTGTGAGACTGGAAGATCTGGTGGTTTAAAGGTATCAGTACCTAAATCAAGCAGAGGAACTGCTAACAAGAGAGCCAGGAGGCTTGGTATGTTTTTCTTATTTTTGGACTGCTAAATGAAGTTAAACCCCTGCGTGGGAATCCTGAAGGGACACCTTTCATTTTGTTTTGACTTCTTTTAATAAAAATGGGCAAACAAAGCCCTTAAAAAGAAGAACCAGCGAGTGGCGGTGTCCTTCAAGCTCTACATTTGATGCTAGTCCTTCACAAGTGGTGGAGAATGCGGGCACAATCTGAGATCCCTACAATCAATGAACTGCTGCTAGCTGTGTGTGGCAGCCAGGCAAACTGCATTGCACAGAAGTTTGATGGACTGTGTTGCATGCAGGTTGTGTACCTGTGAAAGGAGAATCACATTTTCTTCCCTCTGCTGTGAACTGTGTTACTGGTTGCTGTGTGCAACACCGCAAGGATGGGGCGGTCAAAGCAGAAAAAGGAGGCGATCCTTGCTGAAGCAAGAGAAAGAGCTCTGTGGCTGGAGGGGTTGTTACCGCCTGATCGAACCCCATACAGGCCTAAACAGAGTTTTCCAAGGGAAAAGAGGGCTGCTGTTGTCCCTAGCAACCCTGGTGCAATCAATGCACAGATGACTGCTAGTGTGGAGAGTCCACCAGCGTTTGAATCTGCAGTGGATTGGTGCAAGCGACACCTGGCAGGATTGGACCAAGCTAAAGTGGAAGTTATGCCTGGAAAGAATCATCAGGAAAGAAACGCACTGGGGAAAAGTCGTCCAGTACCGTGCTTGGAATGTGGTCAAGTAGGGCATGGGATCTTTACTTGCCCAAGGTTCTGGAACACCGCTGAAGAGTCTGGAAAGGCTGCAGTGTCGCCATATGGCCCCAAAGAGACAGTAATTGGTATGGATGCAGCTGAGAGACAGCGCACTCAAGTGAAGGCTAGGATGCCAGCCACTGAAAATGGTAAGACTGTTCCAGTTTATGGTACTGAACCCAGTGAAGTGGGAGTAGATCCAGTGGGGAGATCCGCTGTGCCAATGGACATAGACTTGCGGCAGTGTGCTACCCAGAGCAGTGGGGAGGCACAAAATAAAGCCCAACTAGCCGCAGGGCTAAAGACTGGAAAGGACATGGGGACTCTGCATATGCCTGCTATAGTCCAGCAGGTGGCTGGGAAAATAGAGTTAGGGGTGACCAAAACAGTGCTTGTGCCATGTTCCCTAGTGACAAGTACTGCAGGGTTGACCAGGGAAACTTCCAAGAAGCCCGCAGTGACGGAGCCGAGCGTTTCCCAGGTCAACTTTGGAGCTGCCCATGTAGGAAAGGGTGCCCCTTTAAAAATGGAGGGCGCTGTGAGGAGTCACTCAGAGACTTTGGTGGGTAATAGACAATCCACAAAAGTAGCAGTTATGTCTACACGTAGTGAAAATTCTGATGGTTATGCTGACAAAAGTGTTACTGTTGGCAAATGTGATGGTATTGGTGATCATGACATTGAAAAATGTGTTTCCTTTAGTGTCATGTCTGAAAATGTTGGAAATGTGTTTACTACCAATGATGGGAGTAGGATATCTCCCATGACAACCAGAAGCGCAGGATTGTCCAGGGAACTCTCGTGGGGCCTCCATGTGTTGGAGCCAGAGGTTTTCCAGGATTGCTGTGGTGCTACTCTGGTGAAACAAGGGAAGACTGTATTACATAGTGAGTGTGTGTGGGCGCAGCCCCACAACCCTAAGTGTAACCCAGTTATCAAGGGGTTAGATCAGCCTGCAAAAACTGAAAGTGAAGAGCTGTATGTGTCTGTAGCGCCACCAAAGCAAGGTGTTCAAAATAAGGTATTGCACCTTGCCTTGGTTGAGGATGCAATCTCCCAGTGTGATGTGAGAAAAAAAATATTGTCACAATGTGAGGTAGATAGAAGTGACAAGTGTGTTGTTTTGGCTAGTGAATCCCAGGTTCCTGTTGGGCCTTCTAGAGCAGGTGATGCAGTGCCGTGGAGCACCAGTGATGGAACCACAGGAGACTGGGATGATTGGTGCAAGGAAGCAGTTGCGGCCCTAGGCCAAGTGACAAGGAATTACGAAGCAATGATGTGTGACAGAGTTGTGGACAGAACACCTGCTGTGCCCAGTGGAGGGATCGCAGAATGGCCAGTGCTCAAGGGCACGCCAGCCCCTGCAAAGGCTGATGCCCTCCAGTCTGAAGGAACGGTTCTGGGCGCAGGCATGGCAGATGGGTTGTCCACGGCCCAGCAACTAAATAATGGCAAGTGTCAAGTTGACAATGTGACTAATGTTGACTCGCAGAGGCTCATTGGTGTAGCGTTGGAGGTGAAGAGGAGACATGTGTCTGACAGCGCTCCAGGGGAGCAACAGGCTGGGATGAGGGGTACCTTCAAGGAGATGATGGTCTCTTCAAATGTCTCAACCTCACAAGCTGCAATGGATGAGCCCCTCCATGTCTCGGACAGGGGAAAGGTTCCCAAAAAGGTCACGCATTTAGACATTGGTTGCATAGAGTTGACAAAAACTTTATTAGAAATGCTGGAGTTGGTAAAAGTGCCCTCACTGTACACTTGGGTGTCTCCACCGCAGTCGGACCAGGTGGTGCTGCGTGATACCAATAGGTGGAGCCAGGTGGTACAGGCTGTGCTGGGAAGCTTGTTAACAGTGTGGCAAATAGTTCTGAGGTTCTCTAAGGGGGTGCTCCCAGTTACTGAGTGGCCTGGAAGGCGCTCAGAACTGTTGGAGTCATCAAAGGTCTCTCCGGCTGGTGTAGTGACTGGAAACATCTCTGCTGGTGTGCTCCAATGTGCAGCTGAGCAGTGGTCAGTAGAGGGCGCAGATACTGTCTCGGCAGCTAAATCTCATGAGAAGGAAGGGCCCAGAATAGATGCAGCACTAGCAGAGATGCTTTCTATCACTCAGAAAGAGGTACAACTTAAAGTACCCGGAGACACTGTGAGAAAAAGTGCTATAGGTGAATGCTGCAACAATGTAATGTGTACATCAGAAAGAAGTAGTTTGTGCCTAGATCAGTGTCATCTGTTAGATCAGTTACCCATGGAGTGTTGGACAACAGGTGAGGTAGAACTTGGCTTTAGTCCTGTGGGATTTAATCTCTCGCCTATGTGTGGTCCCTCCTCAGGTCTGGTACTAACAAGCACTGAGATGGACAGCACTGACTGCGTTGGAAAGTGTGACATTAAAATATATGATTTAATGATTGGCGCTGTTAAAAGCAATGTGGTTGCCCTGGGTAACAAGAGAGAGGTTTTTGAACCTGAAAGACCTGTGGTGAAAGATAAAACTTATTTACGTAAGCTGAAAGGTAGGATCAGGGTAGGCAGAGTTCCCCCAAGAGAGGAGAGTATGCTCAGGGACCCAAAGAGAAGAGAGGGAAGGCAGAGTATACGGAATTATAGGACCCTGTTAAGATCCAAGCTGGGACGTACCTGGAAGCACACCCGGAAAAAGGGTTGGGCCTACGTGGCTGATGGCCAGCACAGAGGTGTCCCAACTACTATGATGGGTGCAGGTGTTTCTCCCTCTGGATCAAAACAAGAGGGGGGGGGTATGTGGCAGAGCGAGGCTCTGTCCCAGTGAAAAAAGGGTTAAAGTGGACACAGAGTCTGCATATCGGCTGAGTGCAGAGCTACAGAGCGTCAATTTTAAAAAACAGAGAAAACTGCTCTGGCAGTTTTCTCAGATTTTGCTATTTCTACATGGGGCTTCTATGGCTTGGAGATCCTTCAGAGTCTTGGGTGGGATGGGATCTCCAACCCTGTGTCCGGGTCTTGTGGACAGCCAGCATGGTGTGTGCTCAGGTGCACACAACCAATATAATGAGGGGCTGGTGAGAGTGAAGGAGAGTGAAGGATGGTGAGCAGCTTGCTTACTGCAGTGGCTGCTGGTGAGTGTCTCTGTGTGAGGACAAACGCTGTGTGCGTTGAAGGGCTTTAAGCTGTGTGCGTCCAAGGAGCCAGAAGCTGTGTGCATTAAGGGACTTCAAGCTGTGTGCGTTTAGGAAGCCCAAAGCGGTGTGCATCCAAGACTGTGAGACTGGAAGATCTGGTGGTTTAAAGGTATCAGTACCTAAAGCAAGCAGAGGAACTGCTAACAAGAGAGCCAGGAGGCTTGGTATGTTTTTCTTATTTTTGGACTGCTAAATGAAGTTAAACCCCTGCGTGGGAATCCTGAAGGGACACCTTTCATTTTGTTTTGACTTCTTTTAATAAAAATGGGCAAACAAAGCCCTTAAAAAGAAGAACCAGCGAGTGGCGGTGTCCTTCAAGCTCTACATTTGATGCTAGTCCTTCACACAAGCAAGAAACGAATATACCGGATTGGTATCAGGATGGTATGCGTTTCCTCCTCAGCAGATCAACTGCCTGTCGTACCGTCCTGTCCCCTCCCCAACGCGTGTCGATACTGGGATGATGTATCTTCCTCAGGGGGAATTTGCACACATTTGTTGTCGGAAAATTTTAAAGCATGCTATCCAACATTTGTTGATGGAAAATCCGACAACAATTGTCCGATGGAGCGTACAAACGGTCGGATTTTCCGACAACAGCCTGTCATCACACTTTTCCCGTCGGAAAATCCGATCCTGTGTACAGGCCTTAACAATTAACTTCTGTTGAACAGGGACAGCCACGCTCTGATCAAACTGAACTGGCAGAATTTTGCTCCATCTATGGCCAGCTTTAGCATGTCAGTCTGTTAATGGTTAACAATACTTCCGTTTGGTTTTTAGGCCTCTTTCACACTGAGGCGCTTGAAAAACTGCCAGTAAAACACTGAGCGCTTTTGAGGCGCTTTTGAAGCGATTTCAATTTCAATGGAGAGGGGCGTTTTTTCAGCGCACTGCCCCAGCGTGAAAGCATTCATTGATTTTATTGGAAATACGTTTTCGTAAGCTTTTCAGGCGCTTTTTTTAGCGTGAAAGCACCTGGAAAGCGCCTCAGTGTGAAAGTGGTCTAAAGGTTAGCTTTATTCATTAAAATTTCTGTAAGCATGTTACATGATAATGTGTGTGAATGTTTGTGACAATATTTACATGCACTCTTTTGGAGCTGCCTGCATCCTAGCAACAGGAAGATGTTAGGTGGTAGAAGTCGTCTGTATCCTAGCAACAGATCATTTACGCTTAAACACTGTCCACATGTAAATGTTGTTCAAACGTTATATGTGCACAATGTACAGGGCACTTTTGCACACAGAATCTTGCTGCCGGTTCCTACCAGAAAGATCTTGCATACTAGTTGATGTATTTTTATGCAGCCATGTGCCAGTAGTACCATAAACTATCTGCCTCTGAAAATATTTTAGCACATAAAAGTCAAATAGTTGAGTGGAATTACAGTGGAGATCAGTGCTTAGTATCCTTATTAAGAACATTTAGGATGGAAATTCTCCTGCTCCACTGCCGGAATCTCCCATCTATGCTTTTATATGTTCTCTATGTCTGCATCTTGTCCTGTTAAACATTCGATTTTTCCAGCACACACGTCTTAAAACACTCTTCTGGTTTCTATTAGTTAAAGAATATAAGTAAAAGTATTCTCCGAGATGAAAAATGCTAAAATAAGAATTCCAATAAAAAAGATGATGCAGTGCTGATAAAAACCTACCTGTTAAATCTCTTCATTTCCTGTGAAGCTGCTTCTTCATTCTGTAGTTGTTTAACCCTGAATAGTAACACCGCGTTTTATAAATCTATAGTATTTTTTCTGGTTCCTAGCCTACCCTTAACACAGAATCTATTGCAGGCACTCCCACCCAATACTGATACTGCAGTCCAAGGTGAAGATTGATGGACAAAATAATTTGATGACATCTTGAATTTGTTGTGGACTGCATAGGAGAGCTCCTCTGGAAATAAATTCAAGTTCTGTTCCCAACCACAGTGTATCAGATTGGTCTCACCATTGGGGCCCCTTTACAGGTGTGGAGATGTAGTATTTTTACTCAATTTCAATTTGTATTTTTGAGATCTATGTAGCAAGCAGTGGGCTGTAGTTCTTCCAAATTGTACCTCAACAGGAGTGTTTGTCCATACTGTGACATACCCAACCAGGACAGGGGCTTTTGGAGGGGACTGCAGGGTAGCTTGCCTATTGACTATGTGCCCTGGCTTTTGAGGGGCTTTTAAGGGGGCTCTATCCTGAAGTGGTTTTTCTTCAGGTTCGGGTCCATGTTTCCCTGAAAACATGCAGACTCTGGGAACCTAGGACCTGGAAGCAGAATTGGATGCTCACTTCCTGAAGAGCCAATCACGGCGAAACATATGTTGGAGCAGAGGATCCGTCATTTCCGGGTCCATATCTGATACCCCACATCAGGCTTTGCCCTTCGAAGCGAGACGTGTGTAGCGATACCCCCAGTTAAGAGAGCCGCTGGTATGATTTTCGAGCCCTGTAACACTCACTGTCAACCCCCAGCAATTGGCTCTAACCTCCCTTGGCACAGTTAGTAGGATATGATAGGATTGCGTACCATGTGACTCTTGGTAGCACAATCCTGCAATAAAGATACACAGCAGTATGATATAGCTAGCACTAACCGTCCCTCCAGCACAGTAAATGACACAAACGACTGGTATACTTAACCCTGGCACTTTACTGTGAATAATGGTTAAGCAGGTAAAACAGTATACATACACATATGCAGAGCCCTGCAATAAAATAGTATTTTAGCAAACAGACAGATATACAATCCTGTGACAAGAAACTAACGGACCCCGCTGCAGCTCTTCTCCCTCGTGGACAAAATGGCCCCCCAGCAATGTCTATACCGCTAAGTCAGGCCTGACTGTACTATGTAAAAGTTCTGCAGAGAAAGATCTTCGCTAGCAAACAGTGGTGCACTTCTGGAACAATTTGTAATCCACAAGAATAAAAAGGGTTTGATAACTTGATGAACACAGAATAAGTCTCTAACGCTATTCAATGCACTGTCCCTCCGGCGTGCAGCTGCAACACTAACGATAGCTCCGAACAACAGTTACTGGGCCTAGAGATCCTGTATATTCTCTGAGCAGGTGCTCTATCACCCAACTGGACCAGTCCGTGTCCGTATCTTCCATTGCTGTGTCTTGGTACACAGATTCCACGAAACCCGGGTCTTCGGTCCTCCTGGCAACAGCAAAGCGGCAGTACGATGAGACTTCACTCAGGCTCCTTAGTGGAAACGGAAGGCTCATTGGAAGAACACAGGGCCCAGGCTTCAGGCCCTGTGTAAAACAGCAGACTCAGCACAGAGTTCCACTTGCTGGGCGGGCGGTGTCCAAAGAGACCGATCTCAGCCCCGCCCTTCAGTTTAATAGCCCACCCCAGCAGTCTTTGCATGGGGCAATGCACCCTGGGAGTCCCGTGGTATTCTGGGTACGGTAGTCTCTGAGGCCTTAAAGCAACACCCCCGCTACACGTGGAATGCACGTCACCCCCAGGGATCAGCTGACTCACACACGCTGTTTACAGGCCAGGCACTATTACATGTGAGTGTAACTGCTATTATTGCTGCTGTTTTTATTTTATTAAAAAATACTACACTATGAGACTTTTATCTGTGTCTCCTGTGGAGTCATTTTTTACATTCTAGCCCCTTCCTGAGTGGTCATTGGAGTGGATTCATGCCATTAGCGGAACCAATCTGGTGTTCCCAAAGCGTTTTTTGACCGTCCTGTAAAAAGGGGTCAAACAGCTCTGGTGAGTGGCCATCTTCATACTGAGCACTCGTGGTGGAAGATCTAGAAGTTTTATCTCAGAGCATTTCGTTTTGGTGTTGGGATTTATTCACTTGTGGACTATATGCTTGCTTATTTTTTCATTTATGTGCACATTTAAGTTTGATGCAGTGTTCTTCTTGTGCCAGTTTTTCACATGAACATGTATAGCGCCTTATTCTTTACTTTATAATTCCACACAGTTTAGTGATTTGTTCACTTTAAAGTGGGCAGCTGTTGGTTTATACGTTCTTATCCCCAAAAGCCGCCATTTTTTGGGTATATATTTTCGCATCAGAGTAAAGGGGGCTGGATACAAATGTACACTACACTTTTAGGATTTTTATTTGTAAAACATTTTGAAAACCATTTATAACTTTCCTTCCAATTCACAATCATGTGCCACTTTGTGTTGGTCTAGTACATAAAATCTCAATAAAATACATTTAAATTTTTGGGTGTAACATGACAAAATGTGGAAGATTTCAAGAGGCATGAATACCTTTTCAAGGCACTGTAAGTATCCATAACTGAATTCCAGAGGACCGCTGGGGAGTCTGAAAATGACTGTAGTAGTATGTCCTACATATAGTGATAGCCACAATCATCCAGCTGCTGCTCCAGTGGCTTCCCCTTTGACACTGAACACAGGCGATTACTCGCTCGCTCATTAAGTCAAGCTGGCCCAATGTAAGTTAGCAAAAGAGATACTTGAGATAAGTGATGGACAATATATTTACACACATAGCTGGTTTTCTTTTAGTCTACGCAAATTTTTACTTTTGTAAGTAAGGTCCTACCTAAAAGCAGGCACAACAAGGCTCTGTCTTGTTGTTAACCACTTCAGCCCCGGACCATTTTGCAGCTAAAGGACCAGGCCCCTTTTTGCCATTCGGCACTGCGTCGCTTTAACTGACAATTGTGCGTTCGTGTGACGTGGCTCCCAAACAAAATTGTCGTCTTTTTTTCCCCACAATTAGAGCTTTCTTTTGGTGGTATTTGATCACCTCTGTGTTTTTTATTTTTTGCGCTATAAACAAAAATAGAGCGACAATTTTGAAAAAAATTCAATATTTTGTACTTTTTGCTATAATAAATATCCCCAAAAAATATATAAAAAAAACATTTTTTTTCCTCAGTTTAGGCCGATACGTATTCTTAGTAAATTGATTGGTTTGCGCAAAAGTTATAGCGTCTACAAAATAGGGGATAGTTTTATGGCATTTTTATTAACAATTTTTTTTTTTATTAGTAATGGCGGCGATCATCGATTTTTATCATGACTGCGACATTATGGCAGACACATCGGACACTTTTGACACATTTTTGGGACCATTGTCATTTTTACAGCGATCAGTGCTATAAAAATGCATTGATTACTGTGAAAATTACACTGGCAGTGAAGGGGTTAACCTGTTGGAGAGCGCTGAAGGGGTTAAGTGTGACCTAATGTGGGTTTCTTACTGTAGGGGGCGTGGCTTGGCGTGTGACGTCATTGATCGTCGTTCCCTATGACAGGGAACAGACGATCAGTGACAGGCTCAATAGGAAGCACGGGGAGAGGTTTGTTTACACTTACCTCTCCCAGTTCTTCAGCTCTGTGACCCGATCGCGGGACACCGGCGGCGATCGAGTCCGTGGGTCCCGTGGGCGCGGAGCTCAGGACCGGGTCGCGAGCATGCCGCCGGCGGCACGCGACGACCCGTGGCTGGGCTCTTAAAGGGCAAGGTACCTGTACGTCGATGTGCCCAGCCGTGCCATTCTGCCAACGTATATCGGCGTGAGGCGGTCCTTAAGTGGTTAAAGTGTTTGTTACCCCAACATTTCATATTCCTGATATGTGTCTGCTGTACCATGTACTTCTATGGAGAAGTCTCCTGTTCTCTTTGTATTGCTTCCTTTATGTGAAATCCCTGGTGTTCCTGCCAGTCCCTCGGCTTTCCTATTAAAACTGACCACACTAAGCAGGAGAACCCTTTATTACAGTGGTTCTCAACTCCTGTCCTCAGGAAGCACTAACAGGCCAGATTTTAAGTATTACCCTGGGGAGATGCAGACTAGAATACTGCAATCCCTGAGCAGCAAATTATATCACCTGTGATGCATTTCAGTTATCTTGCAAACCTGGCCTGTTAGTGGGTCCTGAGGACTGGAGTTGAGAACCACTGCTTTATTAGGTGGTTGTTTACAATCACTTTAATTAGCAAAGCTTCTTCAGTGCATCCCTCTGATATTGTTTTCACTTTGTCACTATTACTTATATTGTCTATGGCCAGCTCTACTCCTTAAGCAGGCCATACATGGATTAAAATTCAGCAGGTCCAGCAGGGACCTTCTGAATTTCAGTCCATGTATGAGCAGGCTGGTTATACTCAAGTCGATCTGTTGACTGACTTGTGTACAACCAGCCTGTCAGGTTTTTGCCAAACAATTAGTGCCACCAGCTATAGCCGGTGTCTTGTCGACCTAGTTCCCCTTTCGATACGGTTCCGAGCTCGTCTGCGCATGCGCACTCGGAACACACGGAAATCTACGAACATCTACAGCTGTTCGTCAGCTGTAGACGCGCTCGCTCCCGAGGATACACGCCGCGCAGAAAGCGGCGGGGGCGGAGACTGGGACACGCCACTCTCTAGGGCGGCATTAAACAAGTTGATGGCCGGGTGACACGCCGCTCTGTATTTTTTAAAATGTTCATGAGCGGGCGCAAGGGGCGGCAAAAGGGACGGGGGCGGACACTGTGACACGCCGCTCTATAGGGCGAGTGTTGTACATATAAATCTCTAGGCTTGCCGCCTAACATTGCAGGGAGCGCACACACTCACTCATCCGCCCCTTGCTGTACAGAGCGGCGTGTCACCCGGCCATCAACTTGTTTAATGCTGCCCTATAGAGCGGCGTGTCCCAGTCTCCGCCCCAGCCGCTTTCTTGTCAAGCTGGTTCCCCTAGCATTGGGAGCGAGCGCGTCTACAGCTGCCGAACAGCTGTTCACGCTCAGAGAATTCCATCGCCTCGGATTGCGCCTGCGCAGTCGAGCTCGGAACCATATCGATAGGCGGAACCAGCTCGGCAGAACACCGGCAACATTATATCAATGTATTATGATGGCGAGGAAGTCTCCCTGCTGTTAGAAAACAATAGCTCAGCGGGAAGCATTCCTCCATCCACTTCGAACGTGTGGATGGAGGAATCAGATCATGTATGGCTGGCTGAACTGTCAAGTGTTTTCACTCAGAACAATGAATGACAAGATCCAATGTGTATCAAATAAGTGACTTTATTTACAGTGAAACTGCTTAATGAAAACCCAAGTTGCTCATTCTAGGACATTAAGTACCACAAAATGTTATTTTGCTGTAAAAACAAGATTCTGTCTTACATAAAAAAAGTAGACAAATGTGCTGCATAGCAGGCTGGTAACAAAGAGTGCTGGCCTTGTAAGCTTTGCATCTGAACAGATGTCTTTCTTCATGGCACTTTCATTCGAGCAGAAGACAAGAAGAAGGACTTGGATGTGATGACCTGGACGCGGCACGTTGGACACGTCAGTTTCTTGCACAACCACTTCTCTATGCACTGCAGAGCAAGACAGAAGAAATAATGGTTTCCATCACATAACTAAGGAGCCAGTTTATAAAATAGTATTATAGCCTTACCGAGGATATAAAAAAACTGCACATTTATAAGACAAACAGTGGCTTGCTTTACCGATATGTTTAGCTCTTTGCTTGCTTCAGGACTCCACAGCAAGCAAGATTCATCCATTTCAATAAATGTTTCAAAATGTAGGACATAAGGAGGACAGTCCAGTCACAAGTCCTGTCAAAGTGTGGAGCAAACAATGGGGTGTTCTGCAAAAGAGTGGACATTTGCTCTCCAATATAAATAGGCTACTGTATATAAAAAAAAATACAAACAAAATCTATACTAAAAGAAATTATGGGACTTTCATTGTTGACCTCCTAAGAATAGCAGTTGCCTTAACCCAGTGTTTCTCAACTCCAGTCCTCAAAGCGCCCCAACAGGTCATGTTTTCAGGCTCTCCATTATTTTGCACAGGTTATTTGATCAGTTTAACTGCTTTAGTAATTCCCACAGCTGTTTCATCTGAGGGAAATCCTGAAAACATGACCTGTTGGGGCGCCTTGAGGACTGGAGTTGAGAAACACTGCCTTAACCTGTGGATGATTGACCTCCCATTTGATGGTGCCAGCATAATTCTGGGGCCAAAGCCACTTGGCAGAGCCAGTGGCATGGCACCAATAATCTTTTTAGTTGTTTGTAAGGGTGGTATTCTCACCACCCTGTAAAGGGTATCCTTCTCACTAACCCCTGATGGATTCATTTTAGCAGGGGTTGCCTGAGACCTGGAAATTATTTTTAAGGGGTTCCTCTGCAGTAAAAAGATTGAGAGATTCCAAATGAAGTCAGAATCCTAATCTGTACACTTGGCCCAGGCCAAGGTATAAAGAACTGAAGCCACTGGGTCAACATGACAGCCAGGCAACTAGCATTGTCAGAAGGAGTGGCCAGCCACTGCAGTTTTCATACTCTCGCAGCCCAGAATTCCTTGGAGCCAAGTGTAAGCAGATAGAAGGCCCATGTCAGAAACACAGGAAATGTAATTTCTGCCAGGTTCTCTTTAGTCACATTTGGTATTTTTTTATTATTTCATTGAAATATATAGCGATCATAATTAACCGAATAATACTCATGGTGATGATTCTAAACTCAAATAGCGTCAAAGCAAAAAAATGGTAACTATCGTATTAGGGAAGTACAAATAATTTTTTAGTGAATGCATATTTTGTGTTATCATTGAGTATATTTACCATGAAACCCATCTCTGGGAAATCTGAAAATTGGGTTGACTGCTTGTTTATTCTAGGGGAGGATAAAAGCACTTTTACTTACCTGATCCTCTGTTTCCCTCCTCTGCTCCCCCCACAGATGGTGCACCATTTATGCTCTGGTGGTGGACTGTCCCATGGCATCCATAGCTCCCAACTGTCCCTGATTTCAAGGGACTGTCTCCGATTTGGAGCAATGTCCCTCTGTCCCTCTTTACCCCTCATTTGTCCCTCATTTTGGTCTGATCTGAATAGTTGTATATAAAATGCACTTTTTATCTTTCAAATAATGTTTCTCAGTGCTAAACCTTTCATCCAATTTCTAAATTGCTGCATTTGTAAATTTTAAAAGCCAATATAAAGGAACAGTAGTGGTAAAAAAAAGCCCATTTAATTAACTTTTTTTTTGGTTAATTCTCCTTTAAGGGGGTGTGGCAGGAGACATGTCCTATGCCTACATACGTTTGCTAGTAGGTGTCCCTCATTCCCATCTTAAAATGTTGGGAGGTATGGGCATCCAAATGAGCAGGTAACAGTGGCTAAGTGGTTAGAACTTCAGCCGGGCAGCACTAGGGTCATCAGTTTGAATCCCAACCATGACACTACCTGCCTGAAGTTTGCATGTTCTCTCTGTGCCTGCGTGAGTTTCCTCCCACACTCCAAAGACATGCTGGTAGTTTATTTGGCTCCTGACTAAATTGCTCTCAGTATTTGTATGTGAGTTAGGGACCTTAGATTGTAAGCTCCTTCAAAGCATGGACTAATGTGAATGTATAATATGTATGCCCGGAGATGGGCTTTAGTCTAGGGTGACCAGACATCCCCGGTTTCTGGGGACAGTCCCCGGATTGAGGACACTGTCCCCGGACCAAGTCTGTCCCCGGTTTTGTCCCCGGATTGGATTCGAACAGGGGCTGGGGCAATTTCAAAGACAGTCAGTGCAGAATTAAAAATAAATAAATCTGAATTACACCCCCCCCCCCCGCTCCTACTAGCTTAGGGGGTGTATTTTTTTCCATTATCTGAGCCCCTTTCTGATGATCATGTGCTGGTCGGAGCGGAGGGGCCATTTTTTCATTTTCGGGCGCATGCCCATTCAGCTCCGCTCGCATGTTCTTCTGCTTTGGCTCAAGTCCCGGCCAGCCACCTGCCTGTTTATCTCCTTGCCTTCCCTGGTGGAGTGATCTTCCTCTGCTCCCCACCCAGTAGTAGCCGGGGCCCGGAGAGTAAAGCCCTGTACACACGACCGGTTTTCTCGTCAAGAAATGACAAGAAAACTGTTGGGAGAGCTTTCTTGCCGAGAAAACCGTTCGTGTGTATGGTTTCCCGTCGAGAAAACTGCCGGGAATCTCGAAGAGAAAAATAGAGAACCTGCTCTCTATTTTCTCGTCAGGATTCTCGTTTTTCTCGTCGGGATTCTCGTCGGCCTGTTTCCCGACGAGAAAACCGGTCGTGTGTATGCTTTTCCAAGTCTTAAAAAATTGCGCATGCTCAGAATTAAGTATAAGACGGGAGCGCTCCTTCTCGTAAAACTAGCGTTCGTAATGGAGATAGCACATTCGTCACGCTAAAACGAAACTAAAGCACGAAGACTGAAAAGCGTGAATCGTCTCTCCCCAAACTTTTACTAACACGTGGTAACACGAGATCAACAAAAGCAGCCCAAGGGGTGGCGCCATTGGAATCAAACTTCCCCTTTATACTGCTGTCATACGTGTTGTACGTGACCGCGCTTTACAGCGACGAGATTTGGAATTGACAGTGTGTATGCAAGGAAAGCTTGACAAGAATCTTGTTGAGAAAAACAACTGTTTTTTTTACGACGAGATTCTCGGTCGTGTGTACGAGGCTTTAGACTCGACAGGCCGCGAGGCTGGCGGTGATGGGCAGAGAGTCGCTGATTGTCGCCATTACTAGTAAAATAAAAATATGTCCCCGGATTTCATTTGAAAAATCTGGTCACCTTACTTTAGTCCTCTTACTGCTGGAGCCATTTTTATTTTGTTTTGTGCACACATACAAAAAAGCAAATTTGTACATAAAAATACACCTTAAACTCCCAAATCTTGTTTATTTCCTGACAGCAGACACTCTGTAGAATAGCCCCTGCTGTAAATGTTATGCTGGCAGCAACTAAAGCGTTAAAAGAAATTATGGGAGAAATAGAAAGCCTGAAATTTTTGACATAATTGCTAGTTTCCTGTCTGTCCCTGGCTTCAATACTTTGAGGCAGAACACATCTGCAGCAAGTCAAAGTAAATTTAGAAATCTATATCTGAAAAGTTGCTCCAGACTAGTGACTCAAAATATTTAATAGACCAGACTACTAGTATTTATAGAAGGAAAGTTCAGCAATGGATGCCTACAAGTAAGCATGAGCTAATACATGAATATTTTGTGTTTTTTCAGTCAGCAAAAGCCTTTCACATATTTTCTACCATCCTTTGTTAAAAGTCTGTTTACAGAGCTCAATGGCTCAAGCTGAAGTTTACATATACAAGATAATGAGTCAGAGCACTGACAGCTGTGTAGGAAAAAATAATTTCAAAATTATTATAGTATCCCTTTAAGTGTTCAGATTAAATACAGCTGCACTTTACTCAGCCTTCGTGCACTATTCTGCATGAAAATCCTCACTCCAGCTGCTTACCTACCTTCATAGCACTGCTAAGGCCTGCTCCAATAAGTCTAATGCCGCATACACACGATCTGAAATTCCGACAAGAAAAGTTCGATGTGAGCTTTTGGTCGGAAATTCCGACCGTGTGTAGGCTCCATCTGACTTTTTCTGTCGGAATTTCCGCTAACAAAAATTTGAGAGCTGGTTCTCAAATTTTCCGACAAGAAAAGTTCTGCTCGGAAAATCCGATCGTCTGTATGCAATTCCGACACGCAAAAAAACAAGCATGCTCGGAATTAATTCTACGCATGCTCGGAATCATTGAACTTCATTTTTCTCGGCTCGTTGTAGTGTTGTACGTCACCGCGTTCTTGGCGGTCGGAATTTGGTGTGACCGTGTGTATGCAACACAAGTTTGAGCCAACATTCCATCAGAAAAAAATCCACGGTTTTCTTGTCTGATTTTTCCGATCGTGTGTAAGGGACAAGTTAACTCATTAAACAGGAAGGTTTTGTTGTTCCACATAGGATTCTGACATTTAGCATGCTAGCCAAATGACCAGATCTTACAGATTTGACCAAATACATACATGGCCAAAAAAATCTCTTAAAGAATAGGTTGCCTGAGATAAAGCCATCTTCATGTGTATGGCCAGTGCCCACCTCTCCTGCTAAATAGTCTATAAGAAAAATCTCCTGACCACAGCTTCCACCATACGAAATAAAAACAAAAAAAACAGAGCAGCTTTTTTATTGTATTTTTTTTCACTTTAATTAATTTAATTGACAACTATCTAAAAAATGATTTAGTGGAAAAAAAGAGAAGAAACCTATTGGATTTACGATGGAAACAACTATCAAGGAACAACATGCACCTGTATTAAGATGCAATTTACCCAAAAGCAAGAAATGTGGGCAAAAGGGGATGTACCCCATACTCATTCACATAGGGTGGGGGGCCGTGACAACCAACGGCCAGGGTTGTCGGGAAGAGGCCCTTGTCCTTATCAACATGGGGACAGGGTGCTTTGGGGTGGGGGGCCGCAGGGCGCCCCCCTGCCCCAAAGCACCCTCCCCCCATGTTGAGGGCATGCGGCCTGGTACGGTTCAGGAGGTGGGCGCTCGCTCGTCCCCACACCCTTTCCTGACCGGCCGGGCTGCGTGGTCGGATAACGGTCTGGTATGGATTTTGGGGGGACCCCACGTAGTTTTTCCCGGCATAGGGGGTTCCCCTTTAAATCCATACCAGACCGAAAGGCCTGGTATGCTCCTGGAGGGGGAACCCATGCCGTTTTTTATTTAAAATTTGGCGTGGAGTTCCTTCCCAAGATTCATACCAAACACAGTGCCTGGTATTGGCGGGGATCCAAGTCAGATCCCCGTTCATTGAAAGTCGGACATATGTCGGCTTCAAGTCGCAGAGCAAAGTCGGATCCAAAGTAGAACAAGTGTCGTGTCGCACTAGTGTGAACCCAGCCTAAGACAGACTAGATATAACAGAAATGGTTGGTTGACATCCCCCCGACTTGGAGGGGGGTGAGTGGGAAGACTGCTTAGCCTCATATGTAACTACTATGATTTCATCCAGGGACAGGTTTATTCAACTTAAAGCGTATGTTACCCTAAAAAAAAATGGATCCTGTTTAAAGCATGAATAACAGCACAGTGCTTCTTCTGTGTAAATTGGCCCCCTGTATCACCTGAAATACCTAGCTGATCCTGCCTGGTTCTGCCCTCCCCCTTTATACTGACCACCGTTTATCATGGCTGCTGAGCCCTGACACCGTTGACAGTTTACGTGTCTCCTTCATTCTCAGCTCTCCTGTCCTCCTCTGTGCTCTTTTCCCCCCTCCCTCCCTGCTGGTCAGCTTGTGACAGTGCACGCCCCTCCGCTCCTTCTGCTGAAATAACTTTTACTTTTTTTATACAATCTGAGCGCCGCTCGGCGCTCATGGGATGGCCGCCTCTCTCCCCCCCCTCCTAACTACTGACATCAATAGGGGATTCTCAGCCCCTCCCCCTGCAGCTGTCAGATCGAGAGAGGGGAGAGGCAGCCGTTCTTGTGAGCATCGAGCGGCGCTCTGAAATCAGGTATAGAAGGTATTTTTTTTATAAAGCATGTACACAGGGGCGCATAGCATTAGAAAACAGAGAGGGTTGTATAAAGAGGGCAGAGTGGCTTAACAACCACTTTAAAGAGTAACTCCACTTTTGTTGAGAAAAAAACATTCCCCTCTGGGTAATCCATGTACATTGCAAGGATTATAACAAACTTTGTTGCAGATTCCTACCTTTTGTTATTCTGAAGAAATCCCTCTGTGTTTCTCTGTGCCTCTGTGCCGAATTAAGATGGCCATACACCATACAATTTTCCTATTCAATATTCTTTAGATTTACCTCCAACTATTTAGTAAAAGGACCTGCCTGATTGCATACAAATTAAAGTGTTTAGGTTTGACCTCCTATTATATGGTTTTGGTAAATCTAATGGAAAGTTGTACAAGAAAATTGTATAATGTATGGCCAGCCTAAGGGCGGCCATACACGGTTCGAATTTCGAAAGAATTTTCTTTCGAAAATTGTATCAAAGAATTTTCGTACGAATTTTGCACCGTTTAGTGGGCTGCAGCAACAGCCGATTTTCGTGCGGCAATCAAATTTGAGGAATCCGTCATGTTGGAAATTTTTTGAAAAACAAACGATTTTCTGATCAATGATGGGAGAATCGTGCGAGAAATGTAATAGAAAAGAAAATGCGCATGTGCAAGAAACGAATATTCCCGAGAGAAAATAATATTCCCAGCAACATGAAGGTTTGGTCGGCCGAATTTCGAAAATCAATGGTGGCATCATCGGATCACAAAAAAAAACGAAATTCGACCATGTATGGCCTGCTTAAGTCCAATGGTAGTGCTTTCATAATTATCTGTCAGCTGTGACAGCTGTAGGGCATTAATGAGGAAGTCTGCTGGGCCTGCATCCCTTTAGACGTATTCCTATTGGAAGTATCTCACCAAAAATTGAATTTTTGTTGCAGGGGATGCATGAAATCTGACTTGTATCTTAGGCAGACTTCTGGGAAAATTGGTGAGCCAATCACACAAGCAGGAAATAGTTTCTGGGGAGTGGTCAGTACAAACTCTGTGTACAGAACAACTCCAGGTAACCATATTGCAATGCATTTTCAGAAAATTACAGCGGCTGCAAATTGAATGTTATTAAAAAATACCTTTCCTTTTCAATTACAATATGATTTGTGTCGCAATTATATGCGCTATATTATTTTTTCTTTGCTATTTTTTTCCCCACGAAAGTGGAGTTACCCTTTAAGTTTTTGCATAGGGTGTACTATACCTCTCAGCGCCTTGCAACCATCTACCCTTCTGCCTCTTCAGCTTGCTCCCGTAGTCAGGCTCCCGAGTCCCAAGGCATCCTTTTTCATATGGTCTGGATAAGGCCCCAAATTCAATTGTTTTGGAACCAGGTTCTCTCTGACATCAATTCTGCTAGCGGTTTGACTCTCGGGTTGGACACTGCAGTTGTTGAACTATTTATAGGACAGTATTTATTGTGTTTATAAGTGTTGTATGTGTAGATACATACTGTACCTCTTTATGGAATCTGTGCATACAATGCAATTCCCAGATACTACCAGTGTGGAGGTCGTCATGACAAATGACACATGGGTCCTCATCTTCATCCTTCAAAGGAAAAAAATCATTATCAGTATAATTACAATACATATCCAAATGCTTAACAAGGTCACGGACAAATGAAACATGAAACAGAGATGACAATGAATGGCCTACGGTGACAATGAGCTTGATTGGGCCCTGGATAAGAGCCAGGATGTAAATTGCAGTTGTTGGCATTGAAATCATTAACCATTAACACAAGACACAATATCCATTTGAATGGGACAAACATAAACATGCAAAGATTACAATGTTGTTTTTTTACACACGATACTCACAAGAAAAAGAATTAGTAGATTCCAAGAAAGCTCTACAAAATGAATTAGATTGGTGATGCACCACACAATTGTGACACCAATGTAAGTGATTTGAGTTTTATTAGTAATAGACAGATAGGGTTGAACATGGGGTTAGATGCAAAAATGAAATGCCAAGCAAAATAAGCTACACTATTCCATCGCTTTCCTTTTTATTGGAAAATAATAAATGCTCTAGTTATGCTGCACAATTGCCATATAAGCTTTAAGCCGGTACTCAGCTAGAGACATTGAAAGAACCCCCAAAGCATCCCATCCCAATAAAAATCCCATGGACCTCCACACTTTACAACCTCTGCCTAGGTAAAATTCGACCAAAACTAAATTTTTTAAGTTTTGGCTAGAGTGCAGAAGTGTTATGCCGCGTACACACGATCGGTTTTACCGATAAAAACAGTCCGATGGACTTTTCTCATTGGACAAACGGATCGTGTATGGGCCCCATCGGTCTTTTTTCCATCGGTGAGAAAAAATAGAACATCTGTTAAATTTATCTGATGGGGAAAAAAAACGATAGCAAATTCCGATCGTCTGTGTGGAACTCCATCGGACAAAAAACCCATGCATGCTCAGAACCAAGTCGACGCATGCTCAGAGGCATTGAACTTAATTTTTCTCGGCTTGTCGGAGTGTTTTACGTCACAGCGTTTGGGACGGTCGGATTTTTGACTGATGGTATGTAGGCAAGACTGATGGAAGTCAGCTTCATCGGATTTCCGATGGAAAAATCCATTGGATTAGAATCCATAGGAAATCCGATCGTGTGTACTGGTACCCAACCTGTGGCCCTCAAATAACAATCTGTGTTTTCCTTACTAGATGCTTACATACACCAAAATAATATTAAAAATATATTCTAGCTTCCGCCTTCCAGTGGTTAAATGGTTAGGTTTATTTCTTTCACACTTATCTTATTTTGTGTGCTGTCCATCCTTTTTCTCTTTTTATGTTTTATTTCCAAGTATCTTTTATAATGCATCTTGGTAAAAGAAATAACAAGTGCACCACTGGTATTATTTAAAGGTGGCTGTAGGGAGTACAGATGTGGAAATATTGCTTTATAAAGGGGCTGTGAACACAATGATCTCTAGCAGTCAAATGTAACATGTCTTCAGTCAATGACTGTCTCCTAAAGCATGACACTAGTCTCTAACAACTTTCATAGCATGTTTGCGGCCTTAGTGCATTTCCTATAGCTAGGGTCTCCAAACTTTCTAATAAAAAGGGGCAGTTTACCGTTCTTTAGACTGTAGTGGGGCCAGACTGTGTCCAGTGGGAGTAAACCATGCCCGATGTTTGATATTAGGGGGAGAAATAGTTGATGCCCACTGGGAGGAATAGTGCCCCATTTTTGTTGTCAGTGGAATAGTGGAATAGTGCCCCATTGTTGGTGTCAGTGGCAAGAATAATGCCTCAAGCCGGATAAAGGCAAGCAGAGGGCTGCATCTGGCCCCATGGCCGCAGTTTGGAGACCACTGTTCTATAGCATACCCTTGTCTCTGACCATCTCCTGTTTCATGTCTGCAGTCTCATACCATCTCCTGTTGCATGTTTGTAGTCTATTTGTTTTTGGATGTCTGCAGTCTCTGACATCTCCTGTAGTATGCCGTCTCTGACCATCCCATGTAGGTAGTATGTCTCCAGTCTCTGACCATCTCCTGTAGCATGTCTGCAGTCTCTGGCCACCTCTGGCCACCGCGTGATTCCAGTCTCTGACTGTCAATATTCCCATCACATATGTTCCTGGAAAGGCTCTAAGATGTTGGGTGCTGCAGCAACCACCAGCTGGAAATTGGATCATACATGACACAGTGAAGATATTTTCCAGCACACCACGGATCTTCAGGTTGAGTCCAAATGTTTTTTTATTGAAGAATGATCACATCACAAGCAAGAGAGTGCAATGTTTCAGAGACACGCAGAACCCCTTCGTCGGGTATCACATGACTTGAAGATCAGTGGTGTGCTGCCAAAGATCTTCACTGTGTCCAGTCCTGTCTCTCATGTTGCATGTCTGTAGTCTCTGACCGCTTTCTGTAGCATTACATTCACAGAATATTCTAAGTATAGTTATACCATTGTACAGTAGATGTTGTCTTGGACTGAAATGCAGCCCTGGCACATAATTCTTGGCCACACTTTGGACCAAATTAATATTTTGCAACTGGAAAAATGAGAAACCCCAGGCAAGTCAGGCAAGTAGTATTTTTATATGAAGGTAAAGAATGGGAGACCCATATTTTTCTCAGTACAGGTTTCCTTATCGTGTATTAGGTGATTGCATAGTCTACAAATAGGCTTATATCTGCATAGCAGACCCATCAGGAAATGTAGCCCTTGCCTGTGGAAGGAAATGTACTTTTGTGTTACTAGGAAGCTGCATGCAGAGGTCATATGTGCTCAGACTTATGAAGCAGTGGTGTGAGAACTCCTACCAACTCTACATAGTCAATCACTGTTGTGTGGACACCTGGGAAACCCTACCATGTCTGCGGTGGTCTTTGGATAATAAGGAGCTGTGTGTGTTATCAGGAGACGTGATCCCAGACAATTCTGTCACCTTCTCCTTCTCAAGTCATCAGCTCTGTTTATCATCCCTGGTGTGAATAAACACTCACTGAACAGACTATAGACAGTTATAAGTTAAGGTGAACAGTTGTTCATTTCTTTTCTGTCTCCATCCACTCCCCCTACCCCCATAAAATGCAACCTCTTTTTTCTGAGCATGCAATTATTTCTCTGGCTAGCTTCCTTAGAAAGAGACTGCAAAAAGCAAAATGGGATGTACAAAGTACAATAACACATAATACGTTTTTATAGCCTGATCAATAAATAATGATTTTCGGCTAGCTGATAAGGGTTACTGCACATATTTAAAAAAACACTGCATACTGAAACATGGCCGAAGATTCTCTCGCTGGGACTCATATAGAATGTCATAGACACTCATTAGAAATCTCTCTCTAGTCTACACGAAAAATCTGACAGATTCATAGAACGTGCTATACAATTTACCCAGCATAAATATTATATTTTGTCACTCCTGTTTCCACCTACATTCTTTTTTAGGCAAAAATGCAAGTACAGTCACTGGGACTATTTGTTTTAGGTGGACTGCAGGAAATAATTTCATTAAATAAATAATTAAAGTGGAACTTTACCCTAAAAGGGGAAGTTCTGCTTTATGCCTACCTCCCTCCCACCCCCTTCTTTTTTTGGAACTTTTTTTGTTGGGGGGGGGGGGAGGGGGTACCTGATTTTGACAGGTACCCACTCCCACTTCTGGTCAGATCGCCACAGCAATCCACCCGAAGTTCTCCTTCCCCACCTGCAACCTTCTGGGACACGTCACAGGTCCCAGAAGGCTGCAGAACCATTCACAAATCGTAGCACGCACGCCCATGCGCTGTGGGCAACTGGTTATGAACCCGCAATAAATCACAGCGGTGGCCCACAGTAAACATGCCAGGGACCTGAAGACCGGCTCAGAAACCGTTCGGATGAGGATGGCACTGAACCTCTGGACCAATGAGTGTCTTTTTATTAGAAGTCAACAGCTACAGTATTAAGGGTAACTCCACTTTCGTGGGGGAAAAAATTGCAAATAAAGAAAATAATAAAAGAAAAATAATATAGCGTGCACAATTGCGATACAAGTCATATTGTAATTAATATTATTAAAAATGACCTTTCCTTTTCAGTTTCAGCCTCTGTAAATTTCTATATATGCAATGCAATATGGCTACCTGGAGTTGTTCTGTACACAGAGTTTGTACTGTCCACTCCCCAGAAACATCATTTCCTGCTTGTGTGATTGGCTCACCAATTTCCCCAGAAGTCTGCCTAAGATACAAGTCAGATTTCAGGCATCCCCTCCAATAGGAACATGTCTAAAGGGATGCAGGCCAAGCAGCTTCCTCATTAGTGCCCTGCAGCTGCCACAGCTGACTGATAATTATGAAACCACTCCCATTAGACCCACTCAGAACAGAGGCACAGACAAACACACATGGATTTCTTCAGAATAACAAAAGATAGGACGTTTTAATTTTTTTTCAAACGGGGCAAAGAATCGTTTTAAGCTTATATTACAAGTGTGCTCATGTATATCAAAAACAATGCATCTACTGGTGGCATCAACAGCTAACAACAAAATTACTCTGTTGATGCTTAACTACTTCAATACCGCCCAAAGTCATATGACGTTCACAGATGGGATCTCCCATCCTGGGTGCACGTCTTATGACGTCCTGGGCTTTGTGGGGGGATATCTGAATGATGCCTGCAACTAGAGGCATCATTCAGATATCCTTCTCTTCTGCCGGCGATTCTGTGCACAATAAGAACGATTATAGCGGCACTTCCACCGCTTGATCGTTCTTATAGGCGGCGGGAGGGGACATCACCCGATGGCACGGGAGAGCCCGGAGAATGAAGCGCTGGATGGGAAGCATAGAGATGACTGGTAACCAGATGGTCACCAGTCATCTCTATGACCGTCGGAGGCCCGGGTGCGATGTGATGACGTCACGCCCGGGTTCTCAGAAGTAAACAAAGCCGCCACGCCATTGCGGCTAGTAAGCATGAGATCAGTGAATTTTTTTCACGATCTCATGCTTTCCAGCCTGGAGGAGAGATGTGGGGTCTTATTGACCCCGCATCTCTCCATAAAGAGGACATGTCACACACCATTCCTTTTACAAGGGATGTTTACATTCCTTGTAATAGGAATAAAAGTGATCAAAAAAAAAAAAAATGTAAAAAAAAGTGTAAAAATAAAAAAAATTAAGTTAAATAAAAAAATAAATAATAATAAAAAAAATTTAAAACGCCCCTGTCCCCGGTAGCTGGAGAATCGCGATCAGAAGCGAATGCACGCGTAAGTCCCACCCACATATGTAAACGCCGTTCAAACCACATATGTGAGGTATCGCCCTGTGCGTTAGAGCGCGTGCAACAATTCTGGCACTAGACCTCCTCTGTAACTCTAAACTGGTAACCTGTAAAAATTTTCAAAGCGTCGCCTATGGAGATTTTTAAGTACCGAAGTTTGGCGCCATTCAATGAGTGTGCGCAATTTTAAAGCGTGACATGTTAGGTATCTATTTACTTGGCGTAACATCATCTTTCATATTTTATAAAAGAATTGGGCTAACTTTACTGTTTTGTTATTTTTTAATTAATGAAACCATTTTTTTTCCAAAAAAAAGGCATTTGAAAAATGATTGCGCAAATACCGTGCAAGAAAAAAAGTTGGAATGACCGTCATTTTATTCCCTAGCGTGTCTGCTAAAAAAAACATATATAATGTTTGGGGGTTCTGAGTAATTTTCTAGCAAAAGAATGATGATTTGTACATGTAGGAGAGAAGTGCCAGAATAGGCCCGGTAACAAACATGTCATACTTACCTCCACTGTGCAGTTCATTTTGCACAGAGTGGCCCCGATCCACCTATTCTGGGGTCCGGCGGCGTAGGTAGCTCCTCCCCGCAAAGGGTTTCCACGACGGAGAAGCGCTCTCCTTGGTGGACACCCATTCGGTCGTGCTCCCGAGTCTATCCAAACAAGAGCCGAAACGACGGGCAGAGAGGTAGAGCGCGTCTCCCCCGTGGGAATGAACGGGCTCAGCTGAGTAAAACGGGGGGGGGGGCTGGTCAGTGTTAGAGGTTTTTTATCTTAATGCATTAAGGTGAAAAAACACAATGGTTTACAACCCCTTTAAACACTGCATCATATATGTGATTTTTTTTTTTTTTTTGTTTTGGATGTAGCACCCTCCTGGCGTAGAATGCTAGATAAACTTAGTTTTTGGCTCCTTCTGTAATCAAGGGAGCAGTGATTGTTTGTCCTGGTCTGTCACAGGCATGGAGTTTGATTGCTGCCCCCTGCCTCTGGAAGAAGCTTCCAGAGCTTAGGAAGGGAGATTCATGACCAGCCAGGGTGTCCAGAAAGGACTGTGACTTTTTGAAGTCAGTGTGAAAGGACTCATGCTTGCGGTTGTGAGGCAGCCTCTGTAATTTTAGGGAAGAATAAGTTAATACCAGAGGCCCCTTCTAGGGTAGCGGTATATGTCTTAGTTACACTAACATCTGGATTTCTTCTTTGAGAACTGACCATGCTTTTTGAAGTGATGTTTTTCCTTGTGCTTACAAAGCAACGTCAGGATTAAACTTGTCTTCTAGATTTAAATGCATGATGAGAATTTATTGTTTCTGTATTGCCAGTCCTTTACACTGCATATAACAAGCTGGCGTCGATATGCTAATCTCTAAGGGATTCATGGTTATGGATTACACAGTCTTATATCATGTTAAGATGATGTTGTCCTAGCATTTGCTCATGCAAAATAAATACGCTCTTCATTGGATGTCCCCAGAAACTGTAAGATCCCATAACTGTGTCACATCTTCTCCTGAGATATAGGATTATTAAACAAAAAAGGGAAAAAGATTTCACTTTTCCTTTTGCTAATTTTTAGGATCACTTTACCTTATAAGATTGGCCAAGGACTATTGAGTTGGCACTTCTAGGTGTCAGTTACAAAATTTGAATGATTGCCTTATCTACAAAGCATCACAAAAGCTTGGGCACTGTAGTATGCAAATACCCTATATATTATAACTTCTGTGGTCAATCTTCCACCCTCTTCTTTTCTACTGCCTCACAACTTGTGAAATCCAATGGACAGCCTTGTTGTCCAAAGGAAGACATTGAAGAGATAGAGTACTGAAGTTGTAGTTGATATTTAAATAATATAGCACTTAGCACTATAGCAAGTTTTTGGGTATTAAGGTACAGGCAAGCTGCAGGCACCTGGAGATACCTACTCTATTTTCATGGTGCCACAATACTAGGTAAGGTGGTCCCAAAGATGGTCCCAGTAGCTCATACTCAGCTTTCCTTTAAGCCCTGTACACACGATCGGATATCCTATGGATTCTAATCCGATGTTTTTTTCCATCGGAAAACCGATGAAACTGTCTTCCATCAGTCTTGCCCACACACCATCAGTCAAAAAACTGACCGTTCCAAACGCTGTGACGTAAAACACTCCGATGAGCCGAGAAAAATGAAGTTCAATGCTTCTGAGCATGCGTCGACTTGATTCTGAGCATGCGTGGGTTTTTTATCCGATGGAGTTCCCCACAGACGATAGTAATTTGCTATCGGTTTTTTAACCATCGGATAAATTTAAAACAGGTTCTATTTTTAATCACTGATGAAAAAAAAGACAGATGAAGCCCATACACGATCGGATTGTCCGATGAAAAAAGTCCATTGAACTGTTTTCATCGGTAAAACCTATCGTGTGTACAGGGCTTAAATGTACAAATGTAATTGGGCCCTTAATATTTCCTAAGGACTGCTTGTTGCCTTCTATCAGTGGTTTATGCAGTACTTGTACTTTCTCTAGACTACGCATCCTACCTGCTCACCTCTGTTCACATGTAAGGGCACTGACATTTTAAAAAGCATGAAAATACATGCAAATCCATGTTTTTTTTTTCATGTGTATGTATTTTCTATGCATTTCCCATGCAAATTATGTGTTTCAAATTACAAAACACAGTTTGGCAATCAAACTTTCTGCAATGCTCTTGTCAACAGTCTCATAAATACATTTGTAAGTTCTCTCCAATCCTGATACTTGTTGGGACAATGTAATAAGCACAACCTCCCCCACCGAATGTGCATTCATCATTGTCATGCGTACACAGAATCAGAGCTGTTTACCGCCATTAAAAACAATGTAATCATAGATATCACTTTGACAAGGCATGCAAATATTGGTACGGCATGCTGAAATGTTACACAGGACTAAGACAGCATGCAAATCATATGAAACAGTGATACATGCAGACATTACAATGGGTAATACAGTCAGATAAAGATCATCCTGCCCACAGAGGCTTACAATCTAGATAAGTACATGCAAGGAGAAAAAAAGGCTCACACTGATTCATAGCAACAAAGAGCTTCTACCGGAGCCCTGGGGGCTGAATGTGTAACAGGTGCGCCATAGCGATTCTCAAGAGAGCAGCGAACACAACAGGATGCTCATATCCATTTTATAATTGATATTCTTACTAATTAACCTTTGTGTTTGGTGATAGTGATGGAAATAAAGATAAGTGAAACTTCTATTTAATGTAAAAATGTCTGTTTACCATACCATTATTTGAGAAAGGCAGGCTGATTGCCCCACCAAAACGTTAACACTGATTAAACTATGTTGGAAAATTCTTGCTGTTGTAAGTCCTGTTGAGTGCACCTACTTCATATTCTACATACGTTTTTCATGGATCCCACCTGGGCTGTGGTAAGTCCACCTATTGCCTGCTTCATATTCTACATACTTTCTTCATGGATCCCACCTGGACTGTTGAGTGCACCTACTGCCTGCTATATATTTTACGTACTTGTTTCATGGATTCCATCTGGGCCAATATCCCAACCAACGTGTGCAGTGGCCCACCTCTATACTACCTATAACATTATTTAACAATATTTCATCTCAGGCTAAAGGTATTTGAACCTTTACTGTGACAATTCCTAGGCAGGGAAGAGCAACAAGTTTGCTTTTATGCCCTTGCCCAGTGGCATATAGTCACCCTTTAATGACTCCCTTGCCAGCCCATTTTGCCACTGGGAATAAGGCTAGCCATTCATGATTTCATTTCTCTTGTTTAGCCTGTGGGCCAAACAAGAGAAAACCACTTGATTCCCCAACCATGCTAAAAAGCATGGATGGTGAAATCTCTACTGCAGTGCCAGCTATTATATCAAGGCAGCCATTTACACCCAAGGATGCATGAATCCCCAAAAAGTGACTGCATCTGATAGGATCTGATCAGATGTTGACAATTTCCCACCCAGCTTTTTTAATTTTTACATTTTTTTTTTTTTTTTTGAAGGATGTTAATTTTCAAGGCCACCTATGGCTCAAAATGTGGTCAGTTTAGCAGGAACAGGCTAAAAAATGCATGGCTAGCATTAGGAAAGAAATCCCCGGGCAAGCCATATATCACTCATCTTCGAGCCCACACAGGGCTGGTGCTAGGCTATATTGTACCCTAGGCAAGACCAGCTACTTGTACTCCCCCAAATGAACACAAGGCTGTAACATGCTTACCAGTCCAACTGCATCATCCAGGGAAAGACACAAAAAGGTAGTACCACCAGTGCCTCCACAAGGCCAAATGACCTACCAAACCACCCTATATGCTCCCCATGAGAACGCACTGCCTACAACAGTATCCCATCCAGTGTGCAGTGCTCGCCCGGGCCAAGACCCACAGCAGAATCAATGACTTCCATTGCCATCTTGAAAGATGGCAGGGCGCAGAATACTGAGCTCCAGACATTGGAGCCAGCATGAAGTGTGGAACAATCTGTCTACATGACCCCAAAGACCCAGGCATCCAAAAAAAAAAACAATGACAGGGACTACTGTAGGTCAAGGTCAAACAGTATGAACCAGCGGACAGGCACATTTAAATTGCAGTTGATCTCCTTCAGACCTGCATTAGACCTGCTTCAAGCTTGTTTTCCATTCCTATTGACTTGTATTGTAATGCAATACCCGTTTGAAGCAAACAGAAGACCGTTGACACAGACTTTATCTCATTGACCAAAAAAAGAACCCAGCAGGTAAAAACTGAGTGAAGTCAGAATTGCTCATCTGTATATTTGTTCTGGGTCAATAATTCAGAATAATTCTGGGTCAATAATTCAAAATTTAGACTTCAGGAGATGAGGTTAGTAATTGACAATGGCAGCCAACATACTTCCCCCAGTACAGGCAACAGTTTCCATACAGATTCATAAACTACTTGCCATGGAACCGTGAAGAGACACAAGCCAGAACCCTAAGCTGGCTTTACAGGTGGCAACTTGATAGAGCGATTTCATTTTTAATAATTTCTTGAATTCGTAAAGTAATCAAGGACATAATTGGCCTAATTATTTGTTGCAAAAATCCAAGATTTTTTTTTTCAACAAACTTGCCAAATAATTTTTCCTGTTTAGATTACATAAAATTTTGATCTTTCAAAAGACTGTATTGATGGAGTCAATGTATTGCCCCGTTTTGACTTCACTATCAACTATACTCTGGTGGTCAACCGAACTTGTGGATGTTAAATTGCTTAGTTTCTAAAGATTTTTTACTATTGTGTATTTGGTTCTTGTTGGTTTGAATGTGGTTGAAATTGATTGAAAATTGTCAAGTGTTAAGCCCTGTACACACGATCGTTTTTTTTCCCGATGGACTTTTTTCATCGGACAAACCGATCATGTATGGGCCCCATCGGTCTTTTTTTCCATCGGTGATTAAAAATAGAACATGTTTTAAATTTATCTGATGGAAAAAAAAACGATAGCAAATTCCGATCCTCTGTGTGGAACTCCATCGGAGAAGTGTTTTACATCACGGCGCTTGGGACGGTCAGATTTTTGACTGATGGTGTGTATGCAAGACTGATGGAAGTCAGCTTCAACAGGAATCCGATGGAAAAATCCATCGGATTTTACTCCATCGGAAATCCGATTGTGTGTACAGGGCTTTAGCCTTACTATACAATCTTTTTTAGATCACTGTCAACTATGAGTGTAAGACAGGCCATTTATTTATGTAATTTTATTTTCTTTCCGCCATGGGTGTAAGGAAAGAAAATTGCTTGATTCCACATTCAGCACAGTCAGTGTTCATGGGGGAATCCCTCCTGCAGTGCTATTGTTTTCTGCCTGGGGGAACCTTCCCTGCTGGCAGAACACAATGATCAGTGCTGCCAGCTATAGCCAGTGGCACTAATCCTTTGGCAAAAGGCTGGTTGTGATTGATAGATTGACTTGTGTACAACCAGGGTGCCCATACACAACTCAAAATTCGTCCAGTCCCTGCTGAACCGGCCAAACTTAGATCCATGTATTGCCAGCTTAAGTGCCTTCCTAAGCCATCATTTTAAGCTATATCTAGTCAGGTTGCCCTTTCCCCCCCTCCATAGCGGTCAGTAAATCTAAATGATATTGTACATTCAGATCTTACCATGTTGGACAATGTTGGACAATGTTATAGACTCATGTATGAAAAGTGTGTTGTAGGAACTATATTTCGGCTACCCATAGCAAATAAAAAAACAACTACTACTTCACAGTTCGTGATTGAAAAATGCAGCACTGGGTCCCTGGTTCAAATTCTAAACAGGACGCTATCTGCATGAAGACATGCTGATAGGTTCGTTGGCTCAGACTGGAAGATCCTTGTGGGCAGGGACTGATGTGAATGTAAAGTGCTGTGTTAATTGTTGACGCTCTATAAATGCCTGTAGTAAAAAATAAAAATAAAAACATCTGCAAATGAATGGTCCTCTGTTTTCTATCCCTAGAAGAATGGCGTTTGCTCAAATAAAACAGACAAAATAAATTTAGTTTGAACAGTTTATTGGCTTTATATTGTACAGTGAAAAATACAAATGTGAGGCACAGGCGATACATGAACTATCTGAACAGCAACATTAGGTAAAGTGAGTAAAGGCTCATCAAAATTCATAGAAAAGGATTAGAGCAGATACATGAGAGTTCCAGAATGTGACATACAGGATCACTGCTACACATGAGATGGAAATTGTTTGAACCTTCAGGTGCAAAGTCAATGAAGTAACAATAATTCCATTATTAATTAAAAAAACACTTTTCTATTTCCTTTTTAATAGTCCACTGCCTATGTGTTTGTATAGCAGATACATAGGAATTTATACATTTTACTAGGGAAATTGAAATGCTTCTCAAATCTTTTGAATGTTTTTTCTATGGGGCTGATTTAGGAGAAAAGAATGTTTACAAAGCAAAATGAAGCCATGATCCCATCAGTTAAAGTGTTGTTTGTTAAGCCTTTTTTATGAAAAACTGCCAGCCGCTCTATTAGAGGCTGGCATACCACACTGTGTAAATAGCGATTTAGAGCTGTCTTCAGGCCGGTCTTGTGACTCGCGATCGCTTTTCAGCTCTGATACACGGCTACTGCATAGGGTAACCACATGTCCCGGATTGCCCGGGACAGTCCCGCATTTTGCAGGTCTGTCCCGGGCACCTTCATTCCAGGACAATACAATGTCCCGGAATTAAACTGACACAGCCACCCCCCCGGGCCAATCTGATGCCCCCAAAAATGGCCGCCACATCACCACTTTACTCACTGACAGTACTTGTCCTGGCCGGGAATGCCTGGAGGAGCACAATCCCTGCCCCTGCTTGTGATTGGAGAAATCATAAATCCCGCCTCTTGTGTCCAATCACTGTGCTGTGATTCGTTACAGCACAAGCTGATTTTTGGGAAGGGAGGGTGTCCCTGAATGGTAGTTTGGAAATGTGGTCACCCTACTACTGCGGGAGGGATCGTGATCTCCCTCTGATGTCAGCCGGGGAGAGTGAGCTGACAGGCAGGACAGAGGGGTTGAGGGTGGAGAGAGAAGAGCAGAGCAGGGCAGCGTATGACAGGGGCACGCACTCTGACCACGGTGATCAGGGCTGAGCAGCTCTGTTTTCGTGGTCAATATAGAGAGGGCATACAGGAAGTGGCAGGTTCAGGGAGGTTTATTTTACAGTTTAGGGGGGCAGATTACAAAGCACAAGCACTGTTCTGTTTAATCTGCTTTAAAGGACCAGGATGTGTATTATTTTTTTGGGGGGTTAAACACTTTAACAAGCTGCAGTTTTCTAAGTGGACATTCTCTACTCTCTACTCCTTTTAGTACATTCATAAAGTAGATACACCAAGGATACAATCCTGCCACCCCACAAAACATGAACCATGAAGATTTAATGCACAAAAATGACTGGTTAAACCCCCTATTTTTATACCATTTTCTTTATACTGGCTTTTCAAAATAACAAATGCAATAATATAGAGGCTGGATGAAAAGTTTAACACTTTTGGTAGTTAAACAGTCATTTTGGATATAGAAGTCTATACATCTATTCAAACTTTTATTACAGGTATTTATATAGTGCCGACAATTTAAACAGCCCTTTTTATATATTTTACATTCACATCAATCCTGGAGCTTACAATCTAAGATTCCTAAATCACATGCTACATACACATAGGTTAGCTCTAAAAGAGGGATTAGGTTCTATAGTTTATACATGCATCATGTTGTGAAGAGCAATCTGTGTTATGTCACCCTCTAACTGTAACTGCTTGTTTTGTTTTGTGGCACCATTCAGTTGATTGGTCACATTCGGCAGGAAGTACTGCTGAATGTAACAGGGGGGAATCATATAACAGGATGCAGCATGCGCACACCCCCATTCACTGTTTTTTCACCCTAAGGGGTTGGAGGGCTCAACTTTGTGTTTTTACTTTCTCCCAGCCACAAGCGCAAACCTAGCCTGAGAAAGACAGTCCTTTGAATGAGGGACAGTTGGGAGCTAGAATTAATTCTGATGCAGTTTCACTTTCTCTTACAGGTCTCCTGCCCACCCCCATTCTGTGAATAGACAATAAAGGGAGAAACAGCACTCTGCTGAGCTCTCCTTCTATCAGCATGCTCATTTCACTACAGCACATGTGATTGGCTCCTTGTGCTGCTTCTACTACCACTTCTCTGGGCACTGCTATACAAATTGTACAGTAGCCTGTAAGAGGCTGATACCAAGTCAAATCCAGGTACTTACACTGTTTGCATTTAAAAAATAAATTATTTATGCATTCATTTATACAGAGCTCCATTAATTTTTGCCTTTTAAATTTTCTTGGAGTTCAGATTTACCTGCTGTGTGTTTATGTGTGTTTTTTACACATTTGGTATACAGTTTAGCTACAGTACATGTGTTTGAAATTAGATTTGCCACAATGCATTTTTTAATGTATAATGCAATGTATATTTTACTAATGTTTTGGACGGGTTGGCAGCATGTTCCCAGTGTGTTTCCACTGATCCAATCATGTGCTCTGACCTCACAGAATAAAGCCTGGGTACATCTAAAAAAGGTAATAAAACATACAGAAGATACAGCAACCCTCGCTTGTATGTACTCATAAATATACAGTATATATGTAGCGGGGTCTCCTTTAGGGCCCCTGGACTACGTTACCCAGAACCCCGTTCGGCACCCAGGGTGCATTGGGCCACCGCAGAGACTCATGGGTGGGGCTATATAAGAAGAGGGCGAGGCTAGGCTCGGCCTCTTTGGACACCGCGCTGCAAGCAATAGGACTCCCTGTGCGGATCTGCTGCTGTGTAAGGCCTGAAGCCTGGGCCTTGCATATCGACCAAAGATCCTTCCACCCCACTGCGGAGCCTGGGTGGCACCTGTTTCTGTTCGAGTTTGCGGACATCAGCTGGACCGGAGACCCGGCCGTTGGAGACACTGTGTGCGGATACACAGTGGTGGAAGACCGGACTGGGATCGCGTCCGGAGTGGTGAGCGAGCACTTGCTCACTTCGTTACCCTTTTACTTTGTTAGGCCTAGTGACTGCCTTGGCCCATCTTGTTAATTTACTACCGTTGGATTACAAATATTGTTTCCTGAAAGTGCACCACCGTTCAAGTTGCATGCGAATAATTATTCTCATAAGGGACTGAGTTTTAATCTGGGTCAGGCCTGACCAGGGTGGGGGTTAAAACTTTGTTGCTGCGCCATATTGCGCATAGAAAAAAAGATAGTTGCACGTGGCGGGTGATCACTCTGCACTATCACTGAGGTATATGTTTGTTGCTGCAGGGCTCTGCATGTATATTATGTGATGTGTTTAACTTTGAATCTTTACATCCAAGTAAATCCAGTTATATTTTATCACATTGGTATTAGTGTCATCTTTGCAGATAGTGGTTATCTATCAATACTGCCAGATTGTGTATAATCAGGTATAGACCGCTACGAGGTAACAATCCCTAGACTAACTGTGCCAGTGTGGGTTGAGTAGATTGCCGGAGGTTGGCGGTGCTGTATACAGAGCCTGAAACAAAACTCAGCGGCTCTCTTAACTGGGGGTAGCGCTACATATATATATATACACACATATACACATATACAAATATACACTTTTTTTCAAAGCTCAAGTCCAGCCAAAACTATGGTATTTACTTAATTATTAAAGGGTTAGTAACTCTGTTGTGTTTTTGTTGGCATCTGTTTCCCTACTGAGGTAATTTCACTCACTTTCAGCCATAATCAGAAATAATCTGTAATCTCTCCAGTGTGAATACATACAAAAATAAATAGGTGAGGAAGGGTTAAACATCTGACAATGTTTTATTGCTGTCCGTGCCTTGCTGTCTTGGTGACAATTACACCTCCCATTTTTTGTACAGAACCCTACTGGCTCCTCCAAACAGACTTGATCTATCTGCATTGCATAGAGAAGCACAGAGACCTAGTAATGATGTTCCCGGATCTGACATTAGGTATGTAATGAAAACATAAAGGTTTTAGTAAATAACTTCATTAGTATGTAGGTATGTAGATGAGGGAAGAAAGGAGGAACCAGGGAAGATAAAATACAGTGGAACCTTGGATTACGAGCATAATCCGTTCCAGGAGAATTCTTTTAATCCAAAGCACTCGCGTTGATATCAACGCGAGTTTCCCCATAGAAGTCAATGGAAATTAAAATAATTTGTTCTGAATTGACTTCAATGGCATGCAATACCGCATATGGCCAGAGGGGGGCGCCGGAGAGCCTCTGAAACACTCGGAAAGGCCCAGGGACAGCTCGGCTGACCTCGAAAACCCTCGGAAAGGCTCAGAAACACCCGGGAACTGAGTATTTCTGAGCATTTCCGATCGGCTCCGTTCGGCTCTGCTCGGCTCCAGTGCCCCCGCACCTCAGGCCAAATGCGGTACTCCACATACCATTAGCTTGAATTCTGCTCGTGTTGCGAGACAACACTTTTTTTTAAAAAGTTGCTCGTCTTTCAAAATGCTCGTTAACCACGTTACTCGTAAACCGAGGTTCCACTGTATAAGCATATTAAACTTAAAGTGTTACTAAACCCACAACAGTAAAGTCAGTCTGTATATACAGCATAGCATGTTTGTTATACTCACTGTGGAACCTAAAGAGTTAATCCTCTGCATTATGTAATAAGGCTGTTTCATCCTGTATGCACAGATCCTCCCCCTCCTGCACTGTCTATCTGGGGAAGGCCAGCTTACACAGACAGAGTAGCCAACCTGCACATGCTCAGTTGTGTCTTTTATGCTGGAGAGAACATTTACTTGTTCTCAGAGCGAGCCAGGTCACATGATATTGGCATAATACATGTGGGCGTGTATACAGGCTGCTGTGGAAATCTCCTCCTACCTGAAAACTCAGCACTGGAGAAACTGTGCAGTTGATCACTGACCATGGTATACAGATCAGCCAAAAAGGTATATAGTGGCCATATTTTAATGTAAAAAGAATATTTATAAACTGTGGGCACTGTGGGGGCAGATAAACTATTTTCATATTACTGGGTTTAGTAACACTTTAAGCTTTAAAGAAGAACTATTACCAGAAGAAATATCCGAGCGGTGAAAGTAAAAAAAAAAAATCATCCTTTTATATTGTTTCTAGCTGTGCACCCCCCCCCCCCCCATAATTCTGCAGTGCAATGTCTCCTCATCTCTCCTGTTTAGTATACACAGACTTGCAGCCTGCCATTAAGAGCGCAGAGAGTGGAAACTATCAGTTTATGTTGTGAATGATTGCAGCTGGAGAAATATGTATTTTATTCACAAAAACACAAGCTGACAACAGCACAAGCCACGTACTACACTAGTCAGAGACAGCCCAGTGTAGTACCTGGCTTGTGCTGTTGTCAGTTTGTGTTTTTGTGAACGAAAGTCCTTTTCTCCAGCTGAAATCATTCACAACACAAGCTGACAATTTTGACTCCCCTGAATAGCAGGCTGCAGCTCTAGACTCAGTGTAAACTAAGTGGAGACATGAGGAAACAGCACACCACAGCAGAGCAACGTTCTGTCTGCAAATTTGGAAGGAGGCAGGGCGGGGCTGGGTGTGCTTTGTGTGCACTGTCTGTCACACCCTCTCTTCTCGTGAGATGTCACTCAGAAATCTGTTTGTGATGATCAGCGTTTTCATGTAGCTAGGTGGGTGGGCAGGGCTAGCTTTCCGACAATACAGCTGAGCTCAGCAACCCCTGCACTGATTTAGATGGGGACAAGTGCTAAGTGCACAGGATACCCTGGGGAGTAAACTCAAACACTTAGGCCCCTTTCACACTGAGGCGTTGAAAAAACGCTCAAAAATTATAGGATTTTGTACCTCTATTTTACCGCGATTTTACCGCGTTTTTACCACGATCGCGGTAAAATTAGCGCGAACGCGGTAAAAACGCGGTAAAAATGCATAGGCGTTAGCGCTATTTTTTAACATAACGCTTATGCCTATGCGTTTTTACCGCGTTTTTACCGCAAATCCCATTCATTTCAATGGGGATAGGCGTTTTTACAGCGCTATTTTATGCGCCCTAAAGTTGCTCTAAAAAAGCTGTTTGCAGGATTTTTTTCAACGCCCAGCCAGCAAAACGCCTCAATGTGAAAGCCCTCAGAGATTTCACATTGAGAATGCTGGGGCAGGATTATTTCAGGCGTTATTACAGCGCTATTTTTACCGCGAAAACGCGGTAAAAACGCCTCAGTGTGAAAGGGGCCTAACACTAAAGGATTATTACATAAACAGATCAAAGTGTGCAAGCTGCAATTACCTTGGCAATCAGATTTTAATTGCACACAGTAACCACACTTTTATAGTGTTCGATTTAGTAGGTCTAAATGTGCTTTCATGTATGGCACACGAGCTGATCTATCCTTTTCTAACCACACAAATACAAACCACCACCAACACAAATAATAGAATACTATTCTTATACAATATTTCTAAAGAGTTTTTACTGAGAATTTTGTGGCACAGTATACAGTATATGTTATAACACAAATCTTGTATTTCTAGTGCTAAAGCCCAAGTGCAGCCAAAATACAAAAAAAAATCAGCCCAAGGGACATAATTTACAGTCAGTAACTCCGTATAATGTGTCCCTTGTAGTGATGTCTCTCTTTTTTTTTTTTTTTATCCTCCTTTATCCAAGGCCCCCCTCACCACCATAATCTTTTGGTGCAGTGGAGATTAATACAGCTAAAGGGCTGTCACATGCTCTCATCAAGAGACAGCCAAACTATGCCTGTTCTTTCTGTTCAGCTCCGCCATTTAAAGAAGCTATACTACAGGATCTATGAATGGAGGATGAGTGGATGATTGAAAGGTTCGTCCCTCCCCTCCATTCATAGATCATATTTTATTCATAGAAACTGTAGTACGGGTTCTATGAATTCAGCATCTGGGTGGAATAGGCTGCCATAGTTGGGCTATCTTGATGAGAGTCTGTGACAGCCTTTTAATTGTATTAACCCCTGCTGCACCAGAAGATTACATCAGTGGAGGTGGGAAATAAACAGAGGAGGATTTTAACTAAAAGAACAGACACCAGCACAAGGGATAACTCCTACTGGTTGTAATTTATGTCATAATTTAATTTATGGCTGTCATTTATGTATGTACATTTTGGCTGCCATTTATGTACTGGTTCTTCTGGGGGGTTTTTTTGTTTGTTTTTTACTGCACTTTGGCTTTATTGCAATATGGTATTTACAGAGAGGAGGCAGGTCTGCATAAAGCATTTCATAACTCCCTTACATGGCTTTTTACATTTGCATCGTCTCTTAGAACATATCACAGTATTAATAAAGCATTTCTTTTAGTATACAAAATTCACTACAGCAGATTGGTAGCATTTAATAGGCTGTTGTCATCAATAATGAAAGGCTAGGGTTACAGTTTTTGCACATATGTCATAATCACAGTTTATTATACAAGGCCTCTGTGGTGTACAACATCTTATCACAACAGATTTAGGCGATACAGACTGATTGACCTCTAAAGACCGTCAGAGTACCCAAGATCAAAGCACAAGCATGCCTACTGGGATACAAAAAATAAAATTGGGTCATGTGCACTACGACATCTGCGGTGAGCATACACTGCAAAATATAACACTAATAAGTATATATAAAAAGTAGTAATAACAACAATTATAAAGTGTACAAAGCTTGAGAAAATAGATTTTTTTTGTGTTGTCAATCATAACCAATCAGAGTAATAATCTAACCAACCATCACCAGCTGCTAGATTTGTTTTCACTACTTTGTCCTAGTTGAGACAAAGGCATTGATTGGCTTTAGATCTGCTTTAACGCAATGATGGAGCAACAAATCACATTTGACCTTTCATTCGTTTAGTGCGGCCTCAACAACAAAAGGTGATTGCTGTACACTTTCTAATGCCGCGTACACACGACCGTTTTTAATGTCATTGAAAAAAACAATGTTTTTCTCGACGTGATTCTTCTCAAGCCTGCCTTGCCTACACACGATCATGAAAAAAAATGCTCGAGCAAAGCGCGGTGACGTACGAAATGTACGACAGCACTATAAAGGGGAAGTTCCATTCGGATGGCGCCACCCTTTGGGCTGGTTTTGCTGATCCTTGTGTTAGTAAAGTTTGGTGAGAGACAATTTGCGCTTTTCAGCCTCGTGCTCTTCAGTCCGTTACAGCGTGACGAATGCGCTATCTCCATTACGAACGCTAGTTTTACCAGAACGAGCGCTCCCGTCTCATCACTTGCTTCTGAGCATGCTCGTTTTTTCACGTCGTTAAATAATGAGAAAAACGACGACGTGAAAAACGACGAGAAAAATTAGAGCATGTTCCAAATTTTTAATGCCCATTTTTCACGTCGTGAAAAATGCTCTGGAGCACACTCACAATCGTTTTTAATGACCAAATAAAAAAATGGCATTTTTCTCATCATGAAAAATGGTCGTGTGTACGCGGCATAAGGGTTACTGTTCTTTTGAGGGCTTAGCAAATTTTTGGCTGTCATAAATGCTCTAATAGTGATGCTGAATAAAACCAAACTGTAAAAAAAGTAGCTCGTGGGATGACTCAATTAGACACTCTCATTTTGACACTTGAGCCCAGTACACACGGGCCGAATGTCAGGTGGCATCGGTCAGTTCAATAGAAGCTGGCCAACATTCGGCCCGTGTATTCTGCAATCAGGCCAGCTTCTGTCGAAGGGGCATGACTGAAAAAGGTGGGCTAATGGGCTCACGAACAGCGTTCTCACCAATGGCGGAGATCGCTGACCGGAGTGATCTGGTGGAGGGCGCCCCCTGTCAGAACACAATAGTACAGCAGGGGAGATCACTGTACTAACATTGCATAGTTAGTACAGTGGCTCCTCCTGAGTTGTCAGTTTTGTTTTCGATCAGCTGGGTTGAACAAAAAAAAACGACTAGTGTGTACTAGGCTTTAGGGCTCATTCATACGGACGCAAAGGGCCAACAGAATTCAGCATATTTCTGCAGCTGGGATTCACAGGCAGTTGCATAAAGCTGTGACCAGCAACATACAAATCAATGACAGGCTGACAGACAGTTTGCATCTGGGGCTACTCATATGTCCCTGTACACATGTAACTTCTCAGATGTACATACAACCGTGGCACCTGCCAGCCTGTCATTGATAAAAAAAAAGTACAGACTGTGTACTTGACTGATAGCTGTGAAGTCTTATGGCAAACTGCACATTTGGATAGCATGAGCAATCCACTGATTTACTTTCATATTGATTTCACTTGATTTTTCAAATAAAAAGATGGCATCAGCAAGGTGATAATATGGGGGATGACAACCCTATACAAAGACCATGAGATAGAGATCCACAGCAAAGGTAGGATCTGTGTATACAAAGACGTATGTACAGCAAATCATTACTTTTCATTTCTGTTGACAAAAGTGTTAAACTTTGAAAGTTAACAACATTGGCATTGATCGACTACATAATGTACAATATATAAACCTAATTTCTTGCCTTTCACCTATTAATTTTTTAAGATAAACTTTCGTAAAAAATAAAATGTCAGCTGCCAATCTGGTATGTTTTTTTTTTTTTTATCGACAATGATTCTGGCAGGGGTACTTTTGTAGCAATTTGGGCACAATGAGTGTTTTAGAAGTCATTTTTATATATTTTTGGATAGAGCGATGAGAGGTTATAATCTCTGTCAGATTTGTATTCTTTTCTGTGTCCCTGTTAGGGACACTTACTCTGTATTTGTCCTGATAACCACTGTCACCAGAATTGAAGTAGCGTTTTTATGTCAACATTCATTTTTAATTAAATTATACATTTGGCTAAGATTTATCATAGTTAGAAAAAATAGAACAAGTGCGTTCCTGGCACGTAAAGTGGTACAATATAACACAGCATATTTTAAGTCACAGTGTCATTTTTTTTGTCTTTGAAAAGAAAGCACGATTTTTCTTTACGGGATAGATGGGGGATTCGGAAGTGATGGACAGCATCATCCCCTACCTTCTCTCTGCAGGAAGAGTTCCTCCGCGGTATTGAGTGCTCCCCCTGTCAAAACACAAGAGTCATATTTTAATATTGTAAGCCAAGCAATAAAACATAAAGTGAACACGAAATAAAGGAGTAGCGTTGTGCAGAACAGTGAAAGATAGCAAGACAAAGCGGTGGGCTGGGATCTATCCCACTTAATCAGTCATCTGTATGTGGTTAATAATTGCTAAATTTTTCATGTCACCCCATGCTATCTGCCTTGTATAGTATTTTCTTTTTAAAATAAATAACATACCAGTAAGGTCCATTTTTACATATACTGTAAAGACCAGCTCCACCTAGAAATTCAGCTTCACGTGGGTTGCTGTATTGTTGATTTACAGTATCTCACAAAAGTGAATACACCCCTCACATTTTTGTAAATATTTTATTTTATTACATATTATATTATTATATATACAAGCTGTACACTCACTACTTTACATTGTAGCAAAGTGTGATTTCTTCAGTGTTGTCACATGAAAAGATAGAATAAAATATTTACAAAAATGTGAGGGGTGTACTAACTTTTGTGAGATACTGTATATGTGGTACCTTGAAGATGCCACTTCCTGGTTCTGTAGCTCTGCCCATCTACCATGCACTTTACAAAGCTAAATAATGGACATACCTCAAAAGATTGCCTATAATGTAGAAAAAAAATAATTGGGTAGCTCACCTACAGGAGAGTGACGCTTTGTGAAGGGAAGGAGAGTCACACCAAGTGATGGCGGCTTTGCAAGCAATTTGCAGGTCATGTAGCCCACTAGTACAACAAATAAATTAGCAGTGGAATTGTCCTTTAACAAAACATTAGCATAAGTTTTATTTTAAGAATAAGATCTTTTGCTAGTCATACTAGGCACTTTTTGCAGCCAGTGTCTGCTTGGCTCGTGCGGTCATTTTTCCCCATAGGATCTCAACACACTTGGGACACACATATATACTGGGCCAATTTGGATAAGTTCCAATTAACCTAACAGCATGTCTTTGGAGTGTGGGAGGAAACCGGAGTACCTGGAGGAAACCCACACAGGCACAGGGAGAACATGCAAACTCCAGGCAGATGGTGTCGTGGTTGGGATTCAAACCAGCGACCCTTTTGCTGCGAGGTGAAAGTGCTACCCACTACACCACTGTGCTTTCGTTTAATGTATGAAAATTATTAAAACTTACAATACCAATAGTTCCACCTACCAACCTCAAACAAAAAATCATAAGAATACATTTTTAATCCTAAACATCATGGGCACTTAGACATCCAATATACTACAGTGTGTCTGGAGTAAAAAAACTTTATGCAGCTGCATGTTGAATAACACCTACTGATTTAGTGAGCTGAAAGTCGGCACGACTTTGCCAGGCAACTTCAAGGCAACTTCAGGGAATTCCTGGGTAATCTTCCTGTAATGTCAGATCCAAATCACATCAATTAAGATAAGGATCTGGCTTGGAGGCAACTTCCATTGAAATCTATGGGTAAAAGTCGGCTAGAACTCGCCTTGAAGTAGTAAAGGAACCTTTTCTGAAGTCGGAGTGACTTTAGTAGTGTGCATTTAGACGGCTCTCATTCACTTCAATAGAATTTCTTATGTCCAGCGACTTAGGGCGACTTGAGGTCTGACAAGTCGGATCCCAAGTCATTGTAGTGTGAACCGGGCCGGCACTTAAAGTTGTTGTAAACCCATATAACTTTTTTTTTGTTTCTAGCCCACCTGCAAGACAAAGCTATAATGAGCTAGTATGACTAGCATACTAGCTCATTATGTACCACTTACCTTAGATCGGGGCCCCCGAAGCCGTCCGTGTCCCTCTCTCCAGCCGCAGCCATCGCTGCGGCGATAGCCGGAATGTTACTTCCAGGTATCGCCGCTCCAGCCAATCACAGCGCATGCGTCGTAGAGACGAAGCAATGTCATTTTTAGCAAATATCTCCTAAACCGTGTAGGTTTAGGAGATATTTCTTGCACCTACAGGTAAGCCTTAATCTAGGCTTAAATGTAGGTGCAAGTTGCAAAAGTGGGTTTACAACCACTTTAAGATAAGTTATCTACCTAAAGTGTATCCAAAGTCAAAACTTTCCTTTTAATTTTGGATGGAGTAGGGAAGGATTAAAACCACTGTCAGATTTGTGCCATTCGTTTTCATTAGGGAGATTTCTCTTTACTTCTTGTCCTGCGGACTGAACAGGAAGCGAGAGGATATCTTTCCAAAGTCAGGGAAATCCCCTCTTAGATAATTGTCACAGGCACAAGTTCGTTTTTTTAATTCTTAGATAAATAGATAATCCCCTCTTAGATAATTGTCACAGGCACAAGTTAGTTTTTTTAATTCTTTATTTCTGTAACTTTTTTTTCCTTCCATACCCCATAGACAATAACAATACCATAATATTGCCCATCTCATAAAACATATTACATATTATACATCAGTAATATTTTCCTGATCCACATATGAAACAAAATATTAATTGTCTATTTCTCTACTTACTCATCCCTCCCACCCATTCTTTTACCCTAACCCCTTGCACCCCGGAAACAATAACAAAAAAAAATAAAAAATTTACATTCTCTCTCTCTCTAAATCCCTCCCACTCCCTCTCCGACCGCCGGACATGATTAACCTCTCCCCTGTGGGGCTTCAAAGCCCCAGTCTCTATCTTCTCCCAATAATTTTTTACCCTCTTCCGACTTTACAAATTCTTCCCATGGTGCCCATATCTCATTAATTTGTTCCGTTCTTCCTACTGTGCTGGGCCATAGATTTTCCATTATCCACACTCGTCTTATTTTTTCCAGCCACATAGAAATAGGGGGTGATCGAGTTTCTTTCCAGCATAGAGATATGCAGCTTTTGGCTGCATTCACCATGTGGCATATTATTGAGTTCTTATACCTTTTTATTGGGATTTGAGAGCTCTGTAACAAAAAGAAGGCTGGGTCATCCGGAACTTGATATTCCGTAAACATTTGCGTTATTCTCTGCACCTCCAGCCAGAATCGTCTAATCACTGGACACTGCCAGAAGATATGAAAGATGGTCCCCCGTTCACCACAGCTCATCCAACATCTATCTGATTCTTCTGGAAAAAAAATATTTAGAACTGCTGGTGTATAGTACCATCGCATTAACAATTTGTAATTAGATTCCTGTGTCTTGGTACATCTAGAACTACTCAGGGCCAGCTGTTCTATTTTCTTACTCTGTATTGATGAAAAGCTTTGATTCATGTCCCTCTCCCATTTACTCAGACTTTTTATTTTATACTCCTCTGAAGGCGTTACCAGAAGAGCGTATATTTTAGATATAACATGGGAGATCGGTTCCTTTTCTTCGCAGTATATCTCAAACTTTGTATGTGATCTACAATATTTCTCCATTGGGCCAAGAGATACTAAAAAGTGTCTCACTTGTCGTGCCTGCCAAACTGTCATTTCAAATTGGCCACCTTGTTGAGTCATGTTTTGTATTGTTGGCCAGTTCTCAAGATTCGTGAAGTGTGACACTTGACATAATCCTCTATCTCTAAGTCCCTGAAAACTTCTTGCATCCAGCCCTGGTGGAAACGCTGGGTTCCCCAGGACTGGTGTCAAGGGTGACTGTTCTGTAGTAATACTATGGTTTCGGCTTATCTTATATCCCATTTGAAGTGTAGGCCCTATTATAGGATTATTTTTCAGTTGGGAAGGTAGAGATGCATAACACCATATGGCTCTGTCCAAAGGAATAGTACTTATCTGTTGTTCAATTCTGGTCCATAGTTTATATTTGGAGTGCCTACACTAATCGATGATCCTGCCTAGTTGTGCTGCCTGATAATACTTGTACATATCTGGGGCTGCAATTCCACCCCGCTCCTTCGGTATTGTTAGTAATCTTCTATTAATTCTAGGTCGTCTGCAGGCCCAGATAAATTTTGTTAACTCTGTCCCTATCTGATTAAAATAAGACCTAGGGATATATATAGGTAGCCCCTGAAACAGATATAGGAACCTAGGAACTATATTCATCTTTAAGATATTGCATCTCCCAAACCAGGAGTGCATACCCTTATTCCATTTCTTTAGCAATATTCTGACCGACACTAGTAATGGTCGAAAATTCTATTCCTATTCTACTGGCAACTCAAAATGTTTTATTTACCCAAACATTTATCCCCATTGACATTGGTAAACAGGACAAATAGAGAATGAATCTTCCTATGGAGGACAGCAATACAAACTTTATATGAGGGATATGTAGAGTTCCTCAAGAATTATTATTTTTTTTTAAATCTTAGAGGTCTATTTATAAAAATATTCATGCAAGTTTAACTAATAATACCTTTAGCCCCCATTCACACCGATGTGGCTTTTAAATCGCGCTACTTCAGTGCGATTTGGACTGCTGGTTTCATTGCAGCTTGCGACTTCATACAACAGAAGTCTATGCAAGCCGCAATGAAATCTGTAAAAAGTAGTGCAGGAACCTTTTTCATAATCGATGCAACATGAGTTGCGGCAATATGAACGGTTTTGTTGCCGGCAATATAGTGCGATTTGACAGTTCCAAATCACATGACAAGTCCCACCGGTGTGAACGGGGGTTAAATGTTTGTAACATGTGTGCAATAGTTTCCATGTTGTCTTTTCCAGGGTGAATGTAACATTCCTTAACATTCAGTCCCAATAGAAAAATAGCTACAAGAAGATTTGACCAAGAGAGTTAAAGTGGTTGTAAACTCTTAAAAAAAAATAAAAAAATAATAAGAAGAAAACCCTGCAAGACAAAGGCATAATGAGCTAGTTTGCATAGCATACTAGCTCATTATGTATTACTTACCTCAGCTCGAAGCCCCCACAGCAGTCCTCGGGGTCTTTGGGTGTCCTTAAAGCGGAGTTCCGGCCCAAATTTTTTTTATTTAAAGTCAGCAGCTACAAATACTGCAGCTGCTGACTTTTAAAATATGGACACTTATGCCCTGTACACACGATCGGATTTCCGATGGAATAAAATCCGATGGAATTTTCCGTCGGAATTCCGATGAAGCTGACTTCCATCAGTCTTGCATACACACCATCAGACAAAATTCCGTCCGTCCCAAACGCAGTGATGTAAAACACTCCGACGAGCCGAAAAAAATGAAGTTCAACGCTTCTGAGCAAATTTAAAACATGTTCTATTTTTTTACACCGATGGAAAAAAATCAGATGGGGCCCACACGCGATCGGTTTTTCTGCTGAAAAAAGTCCATCAGACTTTGACAGGAAAATTGCCGCGAATCGCGGAGGGAAAAAAGAGAGCTGTTCTCTATTTTCCCGCCGGTGTTCCCGGCTGACTTTTTCCCGTTGTGAAAACCGGTCGTGTGTATGCTTTTCCGAGGGCAAAAAAACGCGCATGCTCAGAATCAAATTCCGAAAAGCGGAAGTTCCATTTTAGGGTGGAACTCCGCTTTAACCACTTAACGACCGCCCACTGTAAATATACGTCGGCAGAATGGCACCGACAGGCACAATCACGTATATATACGTGATTGCCTTTGTATAGTTGGGGGGTCCGATCGGACCCCCCTTCTTTACAGTGAGCGGTCGTTTTATCTTCGGGAGCGATCCGGCATGAGGGGACGGCCGATCGATTACGTAACATAACCCTTTCACCCCCTATCACCACTGTCACTAAGCAATCATTTTTCTGATCGATGTCTTAGCGTCGGTGATGCTGATCGGTAGCCAGTAATTTTTTTTAGGTTCGCCGCAGGTTTTTATAGCGTCGGGTACCCCAATATATTACCTAATAAAGGTTTAACCCCCTTGATCGCCCCCCAGGTAACCCTTTCACCCCCTATCACCACTGTCACTAAGTTATAATTTTTCTGATCGATGTCTTAGCGTCGGCGATGCTGATCGGTAGCCAGTAATTTTTTTTAGGTTCGCCGCAGGTTTTTATAGCGTCGGGTACCCCCATATATTACCTAATAAAGGTTTAACCCCTTGATCACCCCCCAGGTAACCCTTTCACCCCCTAGCACCGCCGTGGCTATGCGATCATTTTTCTGATCGATGTCTTAGCGTCGGTGATGCTGATCGGTAGCCAGTAATTTTTTTTAGGTTCGCCGCAGGTTTTTATAGCGTCGGGTACCCCCATATATTACCTAATAAAGGTTTAACCCCCTTGATCGCCCCCCCAGGTAACCCTTTCACCCCCTATCACCACTGTCACTAAGCGATAATTTTTCTGATCGATGTCTTAGCGTCAGTGATGCAGATCGGTAGCCAGTAATTTTTTTTAGGTTCGCCGCAGGTTTTTATAGCGTCGGGTACCCCCATATATTACCTAATAAAGGTGTAACCCCCTTGATCACCCCCCAGGTAACCCTTTCACCCCCTATCACCACTGTCGCTAAGCAATCGTTTTTATGATCGTTGTCTTAGTGTCGGTGATGCCGATAGGTAGCCAGTAATTTTTTTTTAGGTTCGCCGTCAGGTTTTTATATAGCGTCAGGTACCCCCATATATTACCCTAATAAAGGTTTTAACCCCCTAATTGCCCCTAGTTAACCCTTTCACCAGTGATCATCATATAAGTGTTACGGGTGACGCTGGTTAGTTAGTTTGCTTTTTATAGTGTCAGGGCACCCGCCGTATATAACCCAATAAAGGTTTAACCCCCTGATCGCCCGGCGGGTGATATCAGTTAGGTTTTAGCGTCAGAGAGGGTCTGCGTCACACCCCAGGCAGCGTCAGGTTAGTGCCAGTAACGCTAACACCCACGCGTGAAGCATACACCCCCCTTAGTGGTATAGTATCTGATCAGATCAATATCTGATCTGATCAGATCTATACTAGCGTCCCCAGCAGTTTAGGGTTCCCAAAAACGCAGTGTTAGCGGGATCAGCCCAGATACCTGCTAGCACCTGCGTTTTGCCCCTCCGTCCAGCCCAGGCCACCCAAGTGCAGTATCGATCGATCACTGTCACTTACAAAACACAACAAACATAACTGCAGCGTTCGCAGAGACAGGCCTGATCCCTGCGACTCCAGTGCTGTAGGAGGTAATTTCACCACCACAGTTAAAAAAAAAAAAGCATATATGCCGAAGCATTGGGGCAGCAGGAGCGGAGGAGCGATTTTGCTCCTAATGCCGCGTACATACGGTCGAAATTCCGACGGAGGCTTGCCCGTGGAAAAGTCTGACCATGTGTACGCGGCATAACTTTTGCGAGAAGATGCCCCCATGCTTCGGCATATATAAATGGTGCATGTATGCCCATCATTAGAAATGGGTGGATGAAGGGCGGTATTCTAATGGTGGGCATACCCACCGATCAATCTTTTTTTTTCGTTCAGCCAACAGGCTGCATGAAAAAAAAGATTACAATACATGTCCAACAAGGACCAGCAACGTACTGGTATGTTGCTGGACTTTGAATGTTTATACCAGAATAATGCCTGCGGGTTTAGGTATCATCTTGGTATCATTCTTTTCAGCCAGCGGCCGGCTTTCATGTAAAAGCAATCCTAGTGGCTAATTAGCCTCTGGACTGCTTTTACAAGCAGTGGGAGGGAATGTCCCCCCCCCCCCGGATATAAAAAGCGCCATTGGGAAATTGGGAAAGCATTTTATCACACCGATCTTGGTGTGGTCAGATGCTTTGAGGGCAGAGGAAAGATCTAGGGTCCAATAGACCCCAGTTTTTTCAAAAAAGAGTACCTGTCATTACCTATTGCTATCATAGGGGATATTTACATTCCCTGAGATAACAATAAAAGTGATAAAAATAAATAAATATGGAAGCAACAGTTTAAAAATAAAATAAAAAAGCAAAATTAATAATAAAAAAATAAAATAAAATAAAAAGTACCCCTGTCCTGCCCTGCTCTTGCCCAATGGCGAACGCAAGCGTCGGTCTGGCGTCATATGTAAACAGCAATTGCACCATGCATGAGAGTTATCACCGCGAAGGTCAGATCGAGTGCAGTAATTTTAGCAGTAGACCTCCTCTGTAAATCTAACGGGGTAACCTGTAAATGCTTTTAAAGGCTTTTAAAAATGTATGTAGTTTGTCGCCAATGCGCGTTTGTGCGAAATTTTAAAGCATGTCGTGTTTGGTATCTATGTACTCGGCCTAAGATCATCTTTTTTATTTCATCAAACATTTGGGCAATATAGTGTGTTTTAGTGCATTAAAATTAAAAAAAGTGTATTTTTTCCCCAAAAAATGCGTTTGAAAAATCGCTGCGCAAATACTGTGTAGAAAAAAAAAATGCAACACCCACCATTTTATTCTGTAGGGCCTTTGCTTTAAAAATATATATAATGTTTGGGGGTTCAACATAATTTTCTTGCAAAAAAAATATGTTTTCATGTAAACAAAAAGTGTCAAAAAGGGCTTTGTCTTCAAGTGGTTAGAAGAGTGGATGTAAGCTTCCTAATGTTGTGTATAAAATGCCAGAACAGTTCAAAACCCCCCCAAATGACCCCATTTTGGAAAGTAGACACCCCAAGCTATATACTGAGAGGCATGTCGAGTCCATGGAATATTTTATATGTTGACACAAGTTGCGGAAAAAATAATTTTTTTTTTTTTTTTTTTGCACAAAGTTGTCACTAAATGATATATTGCTCAAACATGCCATGGGCATATGTGGAATTACACCCCAAAATACATTCTGTTGCTTCTCCTGAGTACGGGGATACCACATGTGTGAGACTTTTTGGGAGCCTAGCCGCGTACGGGACCCCAAAAACCAAGCACCGCCTTCAGGCTTTCTAAGGGTGTCAATTTTTGATTTCACTTCTCACTGCCTATCACAGTTTCGGAGGCCATGGAATGCCCAGATGGCACAAAACCCCCCCAAATGACCCCCTTTTGGAAAGTAGACACCCCAAGCTATTTGCTGAGAGGTATTGTGAGTATTTTGCAGATCTCGCTTTTTGTCACAAAGTTTTGAAAATTGAAAAAAAAAAAAAAAAAAAAAAATGTTCTTTCTTCATTTTCAAAAACAAATGAGAGCTGTAAAATACTCACCATGCCTCTCAGCAAACAGCTTGGGGTGTCTACTTTCCAAAATGGGGTCATTTGGGGGGGTTTTGTGCTATTTTGGCATTTTATGACCTTCAAAACTGTGATAGGTAGTGAAGAGTGAAATCAAAAATTTGCGCCCTTAGAAATCCTGGAGGCGGTGCTTGGTTTCCGGGGTCCCGTACGTGGCTAGGCTCCTAAAAAGTCCCACACATGTGGTATCCCCGTACTCAGGAGAAGCAGCAAAATGTATTTTGGGGTGCAATTCCACATATAACCATGGCATGTGTGAGCAATATATCATTTAGTGACAACTTTTTGTAATTTTTTTTTTTTTTGTCATTATTCAATCACTTGGGACAAAAAAAAAATATTCAATGGGCTCAACAGGCCTCTCAGCAATTTCCTTGGGGTATCTACTTTCTAAAATGGGGTCATTTGGGGGGGGTTTTGTGCTATTTTGGCATTTTATGGCCTTCAAAACTGTGATAGGTAGTGAGGAGTGAAATCAAAAATTTGCGCCCTTAGAAATCCTGAAGGCGGTGCTTGGATTCCGGGGTCCCGTACGTGGCTAGGCTCCTAAAAAGTCCCACACATGTGGTATCCCCGTACTCAGGAGAAGCAGCAGAATGTATTTTGGGGTGCAATTCCACATATAACCATGGCATGTGTGAGCAATATATCATTTAGTGACAACTTTTTGTAATTTTTATTTTTATTTTTATTTTTTGTCATTATTCAATCACTTGGGACAAAAAAAAAAAATATTCAATGGGCTCAACATGCCTCTCAGCAATTTCCTTGGGGTGTCTACTTTCTAAAATGGGGTCATTTGGGGGGGTTTTGTACTGCCCTGTCATTTTAGCACCTCAAGAAATGAGATAGGCAGTTATAAATTAAAAGCTGTGTAAATTCCAGAAAATGTACCCTAGTTTGTAAACGCTATAACTTTTGCGCAAACCGATAAATATACGCTTATTGACATTTTTTTTACTAAAGACATGTGGCTGAATACATTTTGGCCTAAATGTATGACTAAAATTGAGTTTATTTGATTTTTCTTATAACAAAAAGTAGAAAATATCATTTTTTTTCAAAATTTTCGGTCTTTTTCCGTTTATATCGCAAAAAATAAAAATCGCAGAGGCAATCAAATACCATTAAAAGAAAGCTCTATTTGTGGGAAGAAAAGGACGCAAATTTCGTTTGGGTACAACATTGCATGTCCGCACAATTTACAGTTAAAGCAGCGCAGTGCAAAATTCTGAATTCACCTCTGGTCCTCTAGCTACCAAATGGTCCGGGGCTTAAGTGGTTAAAGCACATTTTTGACTATTATCGACCATGTCCTCAGCCGCGCCCCATCCGGCTCGAAGACGTTGCGACTTCCACATTTTCTGTCCCCTCAAAATAACTCAACACACATTAATGTCTAAACCGCTGGCAACAAAAGTGAGTGCACCCCTAAGTGAAAATGTCCAAAATGGGCCAAAAGTGTCAATGGCCACCATTATTTTCTAGCACTGACTTAACCCTCTTGGGCATAGAGTTCACCAGAGCTTCATAGGTTGCCACTGGAGTGCTCTTCCCCTCCTCCATGATGACATCACCGAGCTGGTGGATGTTAGAGACCTTGCACTCCTCCACCTTCCATGTGAGGATGCCCCACAGATGCTCAATAGGGTTTAGGTCTGGAGACATGCTTGGCCAGTCCATCACCTTTACCCTCAGCTTCTTTAACAAGGCAGTGGTCATCTTGGAGGTGTGTTTGGGGTCGTTATGTTGGAACACTGCCCTGCGGCCCAGTCTCCGAAGGGAAGGGCTCATGCTCTGCTTCAGTATGTCACAGTACATGTTGGCATTCAGGGTTCCCTCAATGAACTGTAGATCCCCAGTGCCGGCAGCACTCATGCAGCCCCAGACCATGACACTCCCACCACCATGCTTGACTGTAGGCAAGACACACTTGTCTTTGTACCCCATACCTGATTGCCGCCACACACGCTTGACACCATCTGAACCAAATAAGTTTATCTTGGTTTCATCAGACCACAGGACATGGTTCAGTAATCCATGTCCTTAGTCTGCTTGTTTTTAGCAAACTTTTTGTTGGCTTTCTTGTGCATCATCTTTAGAAGAGGCTTCCTTCTGGGATGACCACCATGCAGACAAATTTGATGCAGTGTGCGGCGTATGGTCTGAGCACTGACAGGCTGACACCCCCACCCCTTCAATCTCTGCAACAATGCTGGCAGCACTCATACGTCTATTTCCCAAAGACAACCTCTGGATATGACACTGAGCACGTGCACTCAACTTCTTTGGTCGACCATGGCAAGGCCTATTTGGAGTGGAACCTGTCCTGTTAAACCGCTGTATGGTATTGGCCACCATGCACAGCTCAGTTTCAGGGTCTTGGCAATCTTCTTATAGCCTAGGCCATCTTCATGTAGAGCAACAATTATTTTTTTCAGATCCTCAGAGACTTCTTTGCCATGTTGAACTTCCAGTGACCAGTATGAGAGAGTGAGAGCGATAACACCAAATTGAACACACCAAATTTCCCATTCATACCTGAGATCTTGTAACGCGAATGAGTCATATGACACCGGGGAGGGAAAATGGCTAATTGGGTCCAATTTGGAAATTTTCCCTTAGGGGTGTACTCACTTTTGTTGCCAGTACTTTAGACATTAATGGCTGTGTGTTGAGTTATTTTGAGGGGACAGCAAATTTACACTGTTATACAAGCTGTACACTCACTAATTTACATTGTAGCAAAGTGTCATTTCTTCAGTGTTGTCACATGAAAATATATATTAAAATATTTACAAAAATGTGAAGGGGTGTACTATATATATAGATATATCTATAGATATATCTATATATATATACACACACACACACAGTATATATAGGGAAATATGTATATTTATTTCCCCTCAAATATTCATCAAGACTGGGCAAATCTAAAAACAAATAAAATAAGCTTTGCCACTAATTGGGACTAAACCACCTGTATCTTTAAGGCAATCAATTGCAAATTGTAAAAAGTTATTTATACAATTGTCCAGATAATTGGCTGCATCTGGATCCTCAGAACTAAATAACAAGAGAGTCTCAATATCTACAATATAGATTAAATAACACAATAGATTTGACCAAAAAAAATGGTTAAAAAGAAATTTCCCAGTGGGCACGCACCATCAGCATTATTTAAAAAAATACATTCATTGCACAACAATACTATTGAGTATAGTGAGTATAGCAAAAAATGCCTTTTCCAACTCTGTGTTGAAATAAAGACTAAATCAATTTGCATGAGGGCATTTAAATAATGGTTTTAGTGGTATGCATCCCATGTCACAGGTTTATCATCGGGCTGAATAGTACTGTCTATATCTACAGTATATAAATCAACATAAGATTATAGTAAATGTGGTGCAAGGTAGGTCATTTGGGGTGGATACAATTTCTCCTTTAAAAGGCCATAAGATGTTAAAGTTAATCAATCTAAATTATATGTAGTTTAGAGTTAAAGTTATAACAAAGAGAAGACCCCTCATCACCTCCCATAGTCATATAAGGGGTTTTAGTGGATCACATCCTCTCCAGTTGTTGTATATGCAAACGATGAACTGGATATACAGTATGCAGCAAATAAGTAGACATGTGCACTGCCGAAAAATTAGTTTTTTTATTTTTCGTATCATTCGTTTTTTTGCTTTTTTCGGAAATTCGAGAATTCGAAATTCGAAAATTCGGAAATTCGAAAAAAAAAAATTTGTTTTCGTTTTATTCTTTTTTTTCGGAAATTCCGAAGTTTGGAAAAAAGCAAAAAAAAATAATAAAACGAAAACGGAAAAAACAAATTTTCGAATTTCTAGAATTTCCAAAAAAAAGCAAAAAAAAGCAAAAATTTTTTTTTTCGAATTTCCGAATTTCTGAATTTCCGAAATTTGGAAATTCGGAAATTCTAAAAATTTGGAATTCGACAATTCAACTTTCCAAATTTCTCATTTTCGAATTTTAGATCTTTGAATTTTAGATTTTCGAATTTTGCAATTTCGATTTTTCGAAATTTCCAATTTTCGATTTTTCGAAATTCGAAACTTCCGAAATTCCAAAAAAATCGGAAATTGAAAAATTCGGAAATTCGGAAATTCGTAATTTCGGAAATTCGGAAATTCGAAATTTCGGAAACCCGAAAATCCGAAAATTCGGTAGTTGAAAAATTTGGAAATTTCGGAAATAACGAATTTCTCAAAATTCGTTAAAAACAAATTAGAAACTAAACAAATTGCACATGTCTACATATAAGTATGTCCAGCTATATGGCCATATGGAGATTGTCAAGCCATGCATATTACAAGTGGTGAAATCCTTAACATGACCACATTTGTAATCATAGTATTATCCATCCAGAAATGACACCAAGTCGAAAGGCGTTTAACGGTAAAAGTGTTGATTGACAGAAGGACCATGCGTTAGATGATATTCCAAACTTACAGTTCTCAGTACACAAACATGAATGGCACCACAATGTCAGTCCATCCAGGAAAGAGTCAGCAAATAAGAAAGGTAATAAGGAAACAATGTTACATCTCCTGTGGCTGTCTCAGTAGTGGTTAGGGAAATGTACCGCAAGGAGTGACGTGTTTTGTCACTAACCAAGTGCCTGATAGAAGTAAAAACATGACGGTGGTTCAAACTTCTCACCACTCTCATCCAAATTTTTTTTTTTTTTTAAATGCCATTAGTTAAACTTTAACATACGGTATAACCAGTACAAGTAATCTCTTTTTTTTGTAAGATATTATTATATAAGGCACACTGAAACCAGACAGACATATTTTGGAATGCGTCAACATTTCTAAAGCAATATTCTTATGTTGGCACCATCTAGTGTTTAATATAGGAATATCACCTTAAATCAGAAAATAAATCACCCACATTGATAAATAACAAAAAATATGGAATCAACGCCTTATAAATGCATACCTCCCAATATTTTGAGATGGGAAAGAGGGACACCTACTGTATGAGTGTCATGGATATGCAGTAGTGTTTGTCTGTCAGCTTACCTTCCTTCCCATGTGTTCATCTTAGAGGCCAGAACCCTTTCACCTGGCTTCCTTTATAATCTCCTCCCAGCCTGACTCCACCCCAGGCCCTATCACAGAACACTATATTAACCTGTGCACTGCAAGCCTGCTTTGCTGATCAACGTGTTTGTTAGGCATTGTGTGTTTGGGTTCCTGCCTGCCGTGTGCTACGTCTGTCTCTCTGTTACGTTATTGGCTTGTCCCCAACTATCCCTGTCTGCTCGTGACCCTTGACCTTCGGCTTGTCTTTCGTTATCCTTGTCTGCTTGTGGCCCTTGACTTTCAGCTTGTTATTCGTTACTCTTATATCTCGTGCTGCTGCTTCCCCTCTTGTCCCCTTATGCTACGGGGCGTGAGCTAGGAGACTCTAGGGGCCGCGACCTGGACCCAGCCTGCAGCATAACATCCTCACCACTAGAGGCTCTGGAGAAGACCTGCTGGGTCTTAGACTCCGCGCCCTGGGGAATCTTGGCTCTAGCTTCCCATAGGATCCCAGTTGTGCTCCTCTGGTCCCGCTTTCCACAACCACCCAGTTTCCTATCCGCAGCAGTCAGCCATAGGGTTCACTACCTTGCGGTGCACTCCTGTCCCCCTACGGTGTGCATCTGTCACCTGGCCACAGGTGACCTGACAGTTTGATCAGCCATGAACCCGGCTGACATCCCGCTCCCCGCGGATGATCCATTGCAGGGCATAGTTTGCAGACTTGAAACCCAGGAATCGAATCAGACTCAGGTGATGCGATTCCTCCAGGATCTGGCTTCTCACTTCGAGCAGCTTCAGGCCTCCTTGGGAACCCTGAATCCGCAACCTCAAATACAACCAGCGGCTGCACCTATTGCACCAGTCGCAGCCACACACTCACTACAACTGCCAGCTCCGTCCCGTTTCTCTGGGGACTCCAAGGCTTGCAGGGGGTTCCTTAGCCAATGCACGATTCATTTTGAGCTCCAGCCCCAAAACTTCCTGTCTGATCGGGCTAAGGTAGCCTATATCATTTCCCTCCTCTCTGGTGAAGCTTTAGCCTGGGCAGCCCCTCTGTGGGAACTGAATGATCCAGTGGTTTCTAGCCTGTCTGGCTTCTTGAAACTTTTTCGGAATATCTTCGAAGAACCGGCTCGTGTCTCTTCAGCGGCCAGCGCCCTTTTACGTCTCCGCCAAGAGTCTGCTTCTGTGGGACAGTATGCCCTTAATTTCCGCATACTGTCGGCTGAGTTGAGCTGGAACAATGAGGCCTTAGTCGCAACCTTTTTGCATGGCCTGTCTGATAGAGTGAAGGATGAATTAGCAGGAAGAACCATCCCCACTGATCTGGCCGGCGTTATCTCCTTGTGTAACCAGATCGATATTCGCTTTCAGGAGAGGACCTTAGAAAAGCAACGCCAGCACTCCTTGGTTCTTAGTCAGCCTGAGCTCCCCTCTCTTCGACCCGTAGAGCATCTCCTACCAGCTGAGGAACCCATGCAGCTGGGTCGGACCAGGTTATCCCCCGAGGAACGTGCTAGGCGCAGAACTCTTGGTCTGTGTCTTTACTGTGGGGGCAAAGGTCATTTTCGTGACACTTGCTCTCTTTGTCCAGAAAAACGTTCGGATCCACTTCATCTGGAAAGTGGAGTATTGGACCCAGAAATATCACCTTCCCCTTCTCGTCTTCTGCTTTCTGTGTTCCTTCATGTTGGTGCTTCTTCTCATTCGGTCTCAGCATATCTGGATTCCGGAGCCGCTGGTAATTTCATGGACTGGGAAATCGCATCGTCCATGAGACTTACTCTTTTGCCCCTCACCACACCATTGGTGGTCTTGGCGATTGATGGTACTGTTCTCCCAGGGGGACCTATCCGCTTCCAGACCCTCCCTGTTAAGATGTCAGTAGGGACACTCCACCAGGAGTGGATATCCTTCCTTATCTTACCCAAGGCCTCAACACCTATAATTTTGGGTCTCCCATGGTTACAGCTCCATTCTCCTCATGTGGACTGGACTACTGGACAGATCCTGGCTTGGGGTCCCTCCTGTTCCTCGTCCTGCCTACCCAAGGTTGCCTCCTGTGAACCTGAGCCGGTCATTCATTCCAGGTTGCATAACCATTTACATTTCTCTGTCCCTAACCACCCTTGGACGCACAGCCAGGCTAGCTTGTCTACAAGTTCTGCAGTCGCTACGTCTTGCGATGCGATTCAGGTAGTCGCTACACCTGACTCAGCTATTCACTCTGCCTCTGTACTAGTTATGCCAGTCCAGCCCATGCCCAGTGAGCCTCCTACTTTTTCTTGTTCAGGACATTCTGCTTGTCCTTCAGCTATTCAGATTGACTCCTGTGACATGTCACCTTCTAACCAACCTGACTTCAGGGTTCCACTGACATCTGCCCAGTCTGATGGTCCTGTGCAAGATGACCAGTTCCCCTTTAAGGGTCTAGGGGACCCTCCTCAGATTCCTGTTGATCCTCTCATGCCCTTGCTTATTCCTAGAGAGCCTTTGGTCCTCAATAGATCTTCTTGTCATCTCTCTACCTCGTTTTCGGTCTCTGAGGATAATCTTAAGTACGAGGTTAGACAAGTTCTGGATTCTCGGCTCTGCAGAGGCATTCTTCAGTACCTTGTGCATTGGAGAGGTTTTGGTCCTGAGGAGGCGTCTTGGATCGCTGCATCTGATGTCGCTGCACCTCATCTGTTGAGGAGGTTTCATCAGAGATTTCCCTTTAAGCCTGGGCCCAGGCGGGGGAGGGCCCATAAGAGGGAGGGTACTGTCATGGATATGCAGTAGTGTTTGTCTGTCAGCTTACCTTCCTTCCCATGTGTTCATCTTAGAGGCCAGAACCCTTTCACCTGGCTTCCTTTATAATCTCCTCCCAGCCTGACTCCACCCCAGGCCCTATCACAGAACACTATATTAACCTGTGCACTGCAAGCCTGCTTTGCTGATCAACGTGTTTGTTAGGCATTGTATGTTTGGGTTCCTGCCTGCCGTGTGCTACGTCTGTCTCTCTGTTACGTTATTGGCTTGTCCCCAACTATCCCTGTCTGCTCGTGACCCTTGACCTTCGGCTTGTCTTTCGTTATCCTTGTCTGCTTGTGGCCCTTGACTTTCAGCTTGTTATTCGTTACTCTTATATCTCGTGCTGCTGCTTCCCCTCTTGTCCCCTTATCCTACGGGGCGTGAGCTAGGAGACTCTAGGGGCCGTGACCTGGACCCAGCCTGCAGCATAACATCCTCACCACTAGAGGCTCTGGAGAAGACCTGCTGGGTCTTAGACTCCGCGCCCTGGGGAATCTTGGCTCTAGCTTCCCATAGGATCCCAGTTGTGCTCCTCTGGTCCCACTTTCCACAACCACCCAGTTTCCTATCCGCAGCAGTCAGCCATAGGGTTCACTACCTTGCGGTGCACTCCTGTCCCCCTACGGTGTGCATCTGTCACCTGGCCACAGGTGACCTGACAATGAGCAAAAAGTCTGTAGGCAAAGAGCACCTCTGCGACAGCCCTGATATATGGAGAAGTCATGCACCAAAAATAGTTAAACCCACAATTTTTTTTTTTGTGGCTACTATTTCTTTATACTGGCTTTTGAATGCACAAATGCAACAGTTTAGAAATTGGGTAAAAGGTTTAGCAATGTAAAACACTTTCTGATAGATACAGGTACAGTATATACAGCACATAAGACCAAAACAAGATACAAATGAGGAGGAAAGAGGGACAGAGCGACTTAGTTCTAAAAAAGGGACAGTCCCTCCAAATCAGGGACAGTTGAGAGCTATGCACATGGTGCTTAAATGCAATATTCAGAAATAATATTACATTACACTGGCTACATTAAAGTATAAGTGACTTATTACTCTTATATGACTCTATATGACTTTTTCAGAGTTCTGATGCATAGAGTAACAAGGACCCAGTTAAATAACTAATTTACCATAAATAGCCAAAAGCTCTTAGCAGTGATGTAGCGACTCCTTCCTTCTCCACCCCCTAGCCGGGGTCTGTGTTGTGCAGGTTCATTGAGAAGAATATTCAAAATATCAGTGCCCCCCACCTATCTCTACCTGACTCAGGCTTCATATTAACTTCCTATAATGCCCTCCATAGAACTCTAATGCCTAGTACACAGTACTAGGTTAACCCAGCAGGGCTGAACGAAAAAAAGTCTGACAGCTCAGGAGGAGTCATTGTACTAACCCCCCCCCCCCCCGACACAACACTCTGGTCAGCGCTCTCAGCCATTGGCTGAGAGCACTGATCAGGAGCCAATCAGCAGACCTTTTCTGTCTTCTATCAGACCAGCTGCAGTACACACGGAGAGAATTAAGATCAGTTTCTATTGAACCGGCCGATGCCGGCCAACATTCGGCCCGTGTGTACAAGGCTAAAGAGTACAGTGCTGTCATTTTAACACTGAGAGCTCCCACCACTTTCCCAATCATATTATGTTGCCCATGAATTTGGGGCTCTGGTTAGCCACCTCCCCCATATCCTATATAACATACAATGAGGGAGCCTATACTCTCCACTGAGGATCCCACATGCTGGGACAAGAGCTCCAAATAAGGATGATTTCATGAAGTGTACTATAACTACCAATCCTTGTGATACACCTACCAGAGATGTGGAGCGTTTTGTCCGAAAGCGCAGCTGCTTATCAAATGATTCTGAGAATTCCTGTATAGAATTGGAACGTTTTTTCTGTCCTTTGCTCTCAGGCACTAAGGTTTCCACTGAGAACAGTTTACTTATCTTGCTGTGGCTGTTGCTTTTGCTGTCCTTGTCCTCTCGAGGTTCCTTGTAGCCCTTCAGGTAGACTGGAGACGGTGCCTTAGAGGCCGAGTGGAACCGAGCCGCATGCATGGCAGTAAGCTGGGCCTGAAAAAGTAGTAGGAAAATGCAATCATTATAGACAACATTAATCACTATTAATTAAGGATGACAATATAAAAAGGACACCTGTCATGTTGATCCTCAAAGTTTAATACAGTTGAAATTATCTAGGGGAATTTTCTGTGTGTATATGCTCATAAAACAGGTCAATGAAGAAGAGATACTAATTAACTAAGAAATTGACTTTTGACGGCACATGGATAAATCGTGTAAAAAACTAGGGGTTTTTATTATAGAAAACTAATAAAAATACATAAATACATTCAGAATTATCAAGATAATAATTGTTAATACATGACCCGGGGTAATGCTCTAATATCGCTTCAAAAAACTACAGTTTAAAGGAGATACAAATCCAACAGAAGAAGATGGTTGAACAGTGTACATATGAAGCGAGTAGCGTTAACCGTGGGTCCAGTATATAAAAATGTAGTCTTGCTTTGCTCTACATGTTTTGCGTGTCACAACGCTTCTTCAGGAGCATAATAATAGACAGGTCGTATTGCCGGATGTAACATGAACCTGGATATCAGTAAATTGGCAGTATAACTAAAGTAAGTAGCCAATTAAATTTGTAGAAATCATGATAGCCGACAGCAGGATAAACTAAACACAGGCTGCTGGTAAGCAGCAAGAGAAGGAGTCCTCCAGGACTATGGAGCTAAGAACGCCAAGAAAAAAAGGCACCGGTTGAAGCCTGATGCCTGGGCTGGGCAGAGCTGCTCTGTCCAAATTATAGCCCCAAGGTAGTAACGTGGCCAAGCTGGGAGCCTGGACACTGCGTTCAAAAGCGAGCCTGGATGGAGCCTTCCTGTGTGCTGTCCAGGTCAATGAAGAAAACAGGGACACAGAGTTATTTACTCACTTAACCATATTCTATGATCATGCCCATAGTGGAAGTCAGTACAGGAAGAGGTGAATGGAGCAAACAAAATCTTCTCTCAGGGCACTGAATCTGATTTGGTACATGTTAAGTGTTTGATAAACACAGGTTTCTTTGGATACCTAGCAGTATTTAGATGTGCCCACACTCTTCTGGAATCTGCATGCTTGTCACACCCATCATCACACTCTGTTCTTTGGTCAGAGAGTGGGGAAAGCATTGAGTATTCCCTATTTTTTAAAATAACATGTAGCACCCTTGTCCCTAGAATAGGACTACAGGTAAATTTAGTGTGCCAGGTGGTAGTCAGCCTGGTCAATTTGTAGTATTTAATGATTACATGACTTCTGTTAATTCCATTTTAAGTTGTGGCTTCTCCCTTCTGTCAGTAGGTGGTGCTGTTGCCTTTGACATTAGAGTGATGAGTTACAATAAAGTTCAGGTTATGATAAACATATCTTTCTCAGCCAATCATATTTGTGGCTAAGCATGCTGGGAAAGGTTATTTAATAGAATGAAGTCAGGTGATCAGGCAGTGTGTTCCCGCCTGGGGCTTCGGCCTGGGTGGATGGTGTATGTATAGTTCCTTGCTGCTAGGCCGAAGCCTGGGGCCTATCCAGGTAGCTTCCAGCTGCTAGGCCTAACCGAGGCCTATCCGGGTGTTCAAGTTTATGTGGAGAAAAGCCTGGCAAAGATCTGGAAAGGATTCTAAAGGGATGGAGTTCTAAGGAAGCACCAGAGGGGACTTTCCATGAGCTGGAGGCTATGAAATGGCTGGGAGGACTTCTAAGGGAACCCATCCAAGGGAAACGGTGCATGAAGCAGTGAGTAAAGTTTAGTTGCTAGAGGAGACAGATTGTCCTACGAAGTACAGATGTGCTGATTCAGCTTAAAGGCTCTTATTCCTGTACTGCTATCTGCCTTACTTTTTGTCTAAGGAGTCTTCCAATCTACCGGTTGCTGATTGTTACATAGGGTGTCCTGTGCCCTATTCCCCTCTCTCCCTTTTTTTTCCTGTTCTGAGAAATAAACTTCTCTTTTGTTTAGGCATAAAAGTGACTGGCGCCCAACATTCTTTCTGGTTCATATCCCACCATGCCCGAAAACCTGTACCCTGAGGATGTATGCCAGCCTTCCCTACCCCCGGTAGTCACTATTAGACTAGGGTTGTCCCGATACCACTTTTTTAAGACCGAGTACAAGTACCGATACTTTTTTTCAAGTACTCGCCGATACCGATTACCGATACTTTTTTTCAATGTCATGTGACAGTTTGAAAGATGGGGACTGATAGGTGGCACTTATGGGCACGGATCGATGGCACTTATGGGCACTGATAGGTGGCACTTGTGGGCAGTGATAGGTGGCACTGATAGGTGGCACTTGGGGGCAGTGATAGGTGGCACTTGTGGGCAGTGATAGGTGGCACTTGTGGGCACTGATAGGTGGCACTTGTGGGCACAGAAAGGTGGCACTTGTGGGCACAGAAAGGTGGCACTTGTGGGCAGTGATAGGTGACACTTGTGGGCAGTGATAGGTGACACTTGTGGGCAGTGATAGGTGGCACTTGTGGGCAGTGATAGGTGGCACTTGTGGGCAGTGATAGGTGGCACTGATTGCACAGAAAGGTGGCACTTGTGGGCACTTATGGGCACTAATAGGTGGCACTTGTGGGCACTGATAGATGGCACTGATTGCACTATTAGTGCAATCAGTGCCATCTATCAGTGCCCACAAGTGCCACCTATCAGTGCAATCAGTGCCCACAAGTGCCACCTATCAGTGCAATCAGTGGCATCTACCAGTGCCACCTGATAGGTGGCACTGGTAGATGGCACTGATTCCACTGATAGGTAGCACTTGTGGGTACTGATAGGTGGCTGGCACTGAAATGCTGCGGGGGGTGGGGGGGAAATGACACAGGATTTAAGAAAAAAACAAAACTGCTGCAACGCCCATCTTGGTACACCCTGCACTCGGCTGCAGTAAGCAACAGCAGACATCTTGTTACACCCAGCCCATATAGCTCGGGCTGGGTGTAACAAGATGTCTGCTGCTGCTTACTGCAGCCGAGTGCAGGGTGTACCAAGATGGGCGTGGGGGCGTTCAGCCGCTGACGGCGACCGAATGTGACAGCACCGGTCACCGATCCTGGTGCGGCTGCGCCCTGAACCCCGGCCAGCTTACCAGGTTCAACTGCAGGTGAGGGACTCGCTCTCCACCCGCGGACTCCGTCCACCGACTGTGCCCGCCCTCTTCAGCCAGACTCCGCCCGCACTTTCCTCTTCCGCCCTCCCCAGCCACTGACTCCTCCCGCCCTCTCCGGCCAGACTCCGCCCGCACTCCCCCGCCCTCTCTCCTGCCCTCCCCAGCCACTGACTCCTCCCGCCCTCTCCGGCCACAAAAAAAAAAAAAAAGTATCGGGTGAAGCATCGGGAGCATTTGCGCGAGTACAAGTACTCGCGCAAATGCTTGGTATCGGTCCCGATACCGATACTAGTATCGGTATCGGGACAACCCTATATTAGACTCTCGAAAAGTCGGGGTAGGCGCGACAAACAGATGGAAAATAACACCAGTGATTTAAGTACCTTAACATACTACGTTATTTGCCTGATAAGGAAGCATCGCTTTGTTAACTTCACAGTGTCAATCTCACAAACATAAATTTCCCACTAGTTCCATTAGGCTGGTTTCACACTGGGGCGGTGGGTGCGGTGGCGGTATAGCGCCGCTATTTTTAGCGGCGCTATACCGTCGGAATTGCGACGGTATTCGGCCGCTAGCGGTGCAGTTTTAACCCCCCCGTTAGCGGCCGAAAAAGGGTTATTACCGCGGTTTCCCATTGCTTTAAATGGGAAGGAGCGGTGGAGGAGCGGTAAACACACCACTCCTCTCACCGCTCCAAAGATGCTGCTAGCAGGACTTTTTTTACAGTCCTGCTAGCGCACCGCTCCGAGGGCTTTCACACTGGAGAAACAGCAGCCGCTGTTTAGGCTCGGTTTGCAGGCGCTATTTTTAGCACAATAGCGCCTGCAAACCGCCCCAGTGTGAAAGGGGCCTTAGTGTAGGTCAGAGATGTACACCTTCAGGACAGCCAAATTTCAGTTTAGGTGGATTGATTCCCTCTTCTTTAGAGTCTAACTGAACTTTCAGTTTAAATCAGTTAAATACATTCCAGTTGCATCAAAAAAAAATCTTACATTTGTTTTTTTAACCTCCCTAGCGGTAATCCCGAGCGTGACTCGGGGTTGTTTTTTTATGCTAGGATCGGTAACCCCGAGTCACGCTCGGGGTAGACATTGCAGAGCTCGCAGCGGAGTTTCCCTACCTTCTCCTGGCGATCCAGCGATGATGTCCTCTGCTGTGATCGCCAGCGAGATCTCCGGCGAGTGTCGGCACTTTCGACCCCATCTGACTTCCTAGTTCCGTTCCCTGCGAGCCGCAGCGGCGCATGGGAGCGGAACTGGGCGGCAAATTCAAAAAGGTAAACACATAGTATACATACAGTATACTGTAATCTTACTGATTACAGTACTGTATGTAATAATTACACACCCCCTTGGTCCCTAGTGGTCTGCCCAGTGTCCTGCATGCACTTTTATATAATAAAAATCGTTCTTTCTGCCTGTAAACTGGGGATTGTCCATAGCAACCAAAAAGTGTCCCTTTATGTCAAAAGTGGTTTTAGACCAACTAGAAAGCAGCGATAATAAATTAGAATCACTCGCAGAATTGAGCGATAGCGATTTGTGGGGAAATTCGTCATCAAACACTAAATCTAATGACAGCGACAATTCTGCAACTGAGCAAATTTCAGTGTTTTTGATTTGATTACATTATTGAATAAGTTTTATTATAATTAGATTACTATTTTTTATAATTATTTATAGTTATTTATTATATTATAATTTATAATTTTGTGTTTTATATTTATCATACCCGGGATGTTTACTAGACTCTGGTTTGCTTAGGTTTAAGTAAGTAATTACTAAGAATCGCAGGCCTATAATACATAACACCAAATTTTCATGCAAAATAATTGTACCGCTTTTGGTACATAATTCCAGAAAGAATCATACCGCCAGGGAGGTTAAGAAAGTACCCTCAGCCTGAGTAGAAAAAGCTTGTCCCCTGCCAGCATGCTACAGAGAAGGACCTTTGTTCTCTTTATGGAAGCAGTGGGCTCACTGGAGAGAATCAACATCTCCCCTGATGATCCAAGGCACTCCAATCAGCAGGGAAAGTAAGCTCTGCTGATGGAAGAGCTATAGGTCTGACTCAACAGAAGGTGTATTGGAACTCTGCAGAGAGATCGCTGCTGCCACACAGAGAGCAAGGGTGCTTTTTCTGCAGCATGATGGCAGAAAACTGGCTTTTTTTATTCAGGCCTAGATCTGATTTAAAGTGTTACTAAACCCACAACAGTAAAATCAGTCTGCATATACAGCAAAGCATGCTTGTTTTACACACTGTGGAACCTAAGGGGTTAATCCTCAGCATTGTTTTAAAATAGTTGTTTGATCCTGTCTTCTCTGATCCTCCCCTTCTTCCACTGTCCCCAATCCATCACCTGATAAGACAGAGCCTTTGAAGTCACCCTGCACATGCTCAGTCTGGTGTGTATTGCTACAGAGTTTCTTTTTTTTTTTTTGGGAGGGTGCATGTGATCGGCACAGGGCCAATCAGCACTGCCCAGACATGGGTCAGGGGTCACACAGCCTTATAGGATAGTCAGAGTAGAATGAAAACTCCTCCTACAAACTTTAACCAGACATTCATAAAAGTCACAAGCCTGCTATATACTGCTGTTTAGAAAAAGTATTTAGAAGCTTATATTTACTAAAATAATTGCATTTCCTTGCTCCGTGACTATGGCAGACTAGATATGGTGAATGTAGGGTCCTGGGTTTAGTAACACTTTAAACGTAATATTCAGTTTGGCTTGATTCACAAGTGTCCACATGGATAAAAGAGGTAGAAGGTAATACCAACATAAAGGTGATATAGTGAATGAGGCATAAATACTGAATTAATGCTGTATTCCGATATTATTCCCAATGCCAATTGTGTGATTCACCATATCACAGGATCAAACCAGGGTATTGCTTATTCTCTATATCAGATCTTTTCAAGCCTTTTAATTTTTCTAACCATAACCAACAGGAAATAGTACAACTATAGAAAAAAAAATTGTAGGCCATTAAAACATGTGTGCTAGTTGACATTATTTTACATGCCTTTAGCTATATTTTTTTCCACATTTACATGCAGATCAAGCCCACCAAAATTGACAGGTTCTGAGACCAATCATAACACTGCCAGATGTGCTTACAATTAACGTTTATGCACATGGTTTAAATCATGTTTACAAAAAAAACTGTTGCTACAACTGCTCTAACATCCCTAGCAGTGTTATAGCTTGTCCTAACCCCTGTCACTGTCAGTTTGACAGGTACCCGCTCCCACTTCCGGAAATTCGGCCCCCCTCCTTTCCTTGCTGTCTTCTGGGACGTATCCCAGGTCACAGAAGATGACGGGACCATGCACAAGGCACAGAGTGACTTGTGCAATGTGCATGCGCAGTGGAAACCTGCTGTGAAGCCGCAAGGCTTCACTTCCTGCATACCTCACAACTTTTTGAGACAGGAACGAGGGACACCTATTAGTAAAAGTATGTAGGCATAGGATACACCCGCCACGCCCCCTTAAAGTGGTTGTAAACCCACTTTTTCAACTTGCACCTACAGGTAAGCCTAGATTAAGGCTTACCTGTAGGTGCAAGAAATATCTCCTAAACCTACACGGTTTAGGAGATATTTACTAAAAAGACAGGCGCCGCTGTCTACGGCGCATGCGCGCCGTAGACAACGGCACATTCATGGGGTTAATCCCATTCACAAAATCGGCTACTTCCCAGCAATCGATGGGCGTAGCTGAATGAAAAGGCTCTCGCGCGCATGCGCAGAGTGACGTCTCCGCCGCTCCGGCCAATCACAGCGCCGGAGCGGCGCTGTGATTGGCTGCAGCGGCGATACCCGGAAGTTACCTTCCGGCTATCGCCGCAGCGATGGATGCGGCTGAAGAGGGAGACGAGGACGGCTTCGGGGGCCCCGATCTAAGGTAAGTGGTACATAATGAGCTAGTATGCTAGTCATAATAGCTCATTATGCCTTTCTCTTACAGGTGGTTGTGAAAAAAAACCAAAACATTATTGGGTTTACAACCACTTTAAAGGTGGATTATACAAAAATAATAATTAGTTAAAGCCACAAGTGCTTTTTTTTTTACCACTACTATTCCTTTATTTTGTTTCTGAAATTTACAAAATGCAGAAATTGGATGAAAGGTTTAGCACTGGAAAACACTTTTTGAAAGATAAAAATTGCATTTTATATATGTAGCGACCTCACCCCTCTCTCCCTTTCTCATGCTCGGCTTGTCTTTCGTCGTCTAGGGATCTCAGTGCTGGGGAGAGGGATGAGATACACTACGGCCCATGTCCCCCATAGCTGAGAGGTGAAGGCCAGAAGATCAGGCTTTGTGTAGGTGTCCTAGAGTCAAGTCCAGTACTTCGTCCCTGACTCCTTTGCTCCTAGTAACCAGAGTTCCACACAGTGAATAGGTCCAACTCAGTTTTATTCTTCCTGGCGTACAAACATACAGTTTCTTTACTGAGTAATGATGGGGATAGATCGAGGCACAATCCTTTCCCTTCTCCTGCTAATCACTGTGGTATCACCAGTGGTAAATAGTCACTGCCACTGACTATGTGAGGTAGAACATGAATTACCTTCGCTAGCGCTGCCCCTGTCAGGGGAAGGAAATCCGTCCAAGGGAGAAACCGGAGGCCTCTCTATCACCAGCGAATGCTGCGCCGGACTCTCCAGAGAAGTTCCGCTCACCAGATCTCACAAACTCAGACACGGGCAACCAAGGAGTTAGGGCCCCCTCGGATTCCTCCACCCTCGCGGAACTCAGTCGAAGGTACTGAGCCCCAGGCATCCGCCATAGTACCTCACCCCAGGCTAAAGGTGCCTGAGATGGACTCCATCTCCGCTCCGGCTAGGTCAAGGGCACCTAGGCCTGGAACACTGGAACGCCAGCACCCAAGCTGAAGGTGCCTGGGTGCGGCCGAGTCCTCCGACTCCCACTCCGGACTCCGAGCTCCGAACTCTGAACCCCGTGGTAAGGGCGTCCGCCCCTTTTATCCCCTCTCCCTTTGCGTCACAGCGGGTTCCCCGCCCCGCTGTACCAGCTCCAGGGGAGGACAAAAGGGTACAGTCTTGTGGTGTGAGTTCAGCCTCGGCCCAGGGCAACAGCGCCACCTGTGGACCACAAGGAACCTCACACCACCAGAGTCCTCCAAGAACCAGAAAAAGGTCTCGGATCCCCTAGCAATTTGTGCATCTGGGTTACACTACCACCCAGATTCCTCCCTTAAATTCAAACATCCGCTACATATATGTAGCGGGGTCTTTAAATTTAGTTGGGGTACACCTGGGTGGTAGTATGACCCAGGTGTGTAATTGTGAGAGGTTTTGGACCCCTTTGTGTTCGTGGAGGATTGGGTGGTGTATTATTCTCCTTGGCCTGTGGGTGGCCGTGTACCCGCAGGCTCAAGGTAGAATCACTACCACAGTGCTACCCTTTTTGTCCCTTTCCGGAGACGGTATGGCAAGGGCGGGGAACCGGCCGTGGTGTCGAAGGGAGGGGACAAAAGGGGGAGACGCCCTCACCATGAGGTCTTCGAGGATCTTCTCTTCACGCACCCAGGCACCTTAGGCCTGGGTGCGGGCGGTTCGGAGTTCTGGCCCAGGCGCCCTAGGCCTGGCCGGAATGGAGTTGGAGTCCATCCCAGGCACCTTCAGCCTGGGGTGAGGTACTAGATCGTAGGCCTGGGGCCCAGTAACTTCGACTGGGTCCCACAAGGGTGAAGTGATCCAAGGGTCCCCGAGGTGGACGGGACCCGCATCTGAGGTCAGGAGGCTGGGGAGGTCACCCATCCGGAGATTCCGGAGCAGCATCAACCCGGTGACGGATGGGCCTTCGGTAACTCCCTCAGAGGGACATCTTCCCCTGATAGGGGCCACAGCGCAGCGAAGGTACTCCTAAATACGTTCTCTTGAGTTGCTGGTAGAGACTCATAAGTTCCATGTTCTGTGCTAATCAAGGCTACGATAACCACTGGTGAAACCACAGTGGTTTAGGCTGAAATTAGGATAGTGCCTCGACCTGCTCATCCCACCGTATCAGGCTGTTAAGAAAATGTTCCAACCAGTTGGCTACAGAAGTACTGTTTATTGTGGAGCTTACAATAAAACAAGAGTTGGACTGTGATCGGTGTGTGGACTCTGGTTAATGGGAGCAAAGGAGGGTACCAGCATAGCAGGACTGAGTTTTTCATAACCAAAACACATTGGCCCGAGGAAGATACTGATCCTGGCCTTCACCTCATCCACAGCCATGGGGAGGACATGGGCCGTAGCGCATCTCACCCTGTCGTGTGACATACCCCTAGACAAAGGAAACGGGGTGAGGCCGCTACATATACAACTACAGTGGGGCAAAAAAGTATTTAGTCAGCCACCAATTGTGCAAGTTCTCCCACTTAAAAAGATGAGAGGCCTGTAATTGTCATCATAGGTATACCTCAACTATGAGAGACAAAATGTGGAAACAAATCCAGACAATCACATTGCCTGATTTGAAAATATTTTTTTTTTGCAAATTATGGTGGAAAATAAGTATTTGGTCAATATTAAAAGTTTATCTCAATACTTTGTTATATATCCTTTGTTGGCAATGACAGAGGTCAAACATTTTCTGTAAGTCTTCACAAGGTTGTCACACACTGTTGCTGGTATGTTGGCCCATTCCTCCATGCAGATCTTCTCTAGAGCAGTGATGTTTTGGGGCTGTCGCTGGGCAACACAGACTTTTAACTCCCTCCAAAGGTTTTCTATGGGGTTGAGATCTGGAGACTGGCTAGGCCACTCCAGGACCTTAAAATGCTTCTTATGAAGCCACTCCTTCGTTGCCCGGGCGGTGTGTTTGGGATCATTGTCATGCTGAAAGACCCAGCCACGTTTCATCTTCAGTGCCCTTGTTGATGGGAGGAGGTTTGCACTCAAAATCTCACGATACATGGCCCCATTCATTCCTTCATGTACACGGATCAGTCGTCCTGTTCCCTTTGTAGAGAAACAGCCCCAAAGCATGATGTTGCTACCCCCATGCTTCACAGTAGGTATGGTGTTCTTTGGTTGCAACTCAGCATGCTCTCTCCTCCAAACACAACGAGTTGTGTTTCTACCAAACAGTTCTACTTTGTTTTCCTCTGACCATATGACATTCTCCCAATCCTCTTCTGGATCATCCAAATGCTCTCTAGCAAACCTCAGACGGGCCCGGACATGTACTAGCTTAAGCAGGGGACCACGTCTGGCACTGTAGGATCTGTGTTCCTGGCGGCGTAGTGTGTTACTGATGGTAGCCTTTGTTACGTTGGTCCCAGCTCTCTGCAGGTCATTCACTAGGTCCCCCCGTGTGGTTCTGGAATTTTTGCTCACCGTTCTTGTGATCATTTTGACCCCAACGGGTGAGATCTTGCGTGGAGCCCCAGATCGAGGGAGATTATCAGTGGTCTTGTATGTCTTCCATTTTCTAATTATTGCACCCACAGTTGATTTCTTCACACCAAGCTGCTTGCCTATTGCAGATTCAGTCTTCCCAGCCTGGTGCAGGTCTACAATTTTGTTTCTGGTGTCCTTCGACAGCTCTTTGGTCTTCACCATAGTGGAGTTTGGAGTGTGACTGTTTGAGGTTGTGGACAGGTGTCTTTTATACTGATAACAAGTTCAAACAGGTGCCATTAATACAGGTAATGAGTGGAGGACAGAGGAGCCTCTTAAAGAAGAAAATACAGGTCTGTGAGAGACAGAAATCTTGATTGTTTGTAGGTGACCAAATACTTATTTTCCACCATAATTTGCAAAAAAAAAAATTTCCAAATCAGACAATGTGATTGTCTGGATTTGTTTCCACATTTTGTCTCTCATAGTTGAGGTTTACCTATGATGACAATTACAGGCCTCTCTCATCTTTTTAAGTGGGAGAACTTGCACAATTGGTGGCTGACTAAATACTTTTTTGCCCCACTGTATATGGATCAGACCAAAATAAGGGACAAAAGAGGAGGAAAGAGCGACAGAGGGACTTTGTTCCAAATCAGGGACAGTTGTGAGCTATGGTTCCTGTGTCCCTTACTTCAGATGCTTTACCCAAAGCTGATTGAACAATCGGCTCAGGTGAGGCCATTACCGGATCCAGGGGCAGGTAAGTGTCCTTATACTAAAAGTCAGCAGCTACAGTATTACTACTGAATGGGAAGTCATGAGAAGAAGGGAAAATGTTGTGCATTATGGACTTTTTTCAGTGACTTTGGTTATTGTTACTTGTACTGTAAAGTGACTGTGACCTTAAAGCCTCGGACACACGATCCGATTGTTGGCAGGGGATTGTGTGATGACAGACTGTTGGCCTAAAATCCAACCGTTAGTACGCTCCTTCAGACAATTGTTGTCCAACTTTCGGCCAACAAATGTTGGAGGGCAGTCTAGTAAATTTTCGGTGGACAACAGTCTGTTGTCAGATTTTTGTATTATCTGTACAAAAGTCCGTCACACAAAAGTCCAAAGTATAAACACGCATGCTCTGAATCAATGCTCACCCAACACGACATTAGCAGAAGGTGCCCAAAGGGTGGCGCTCAAGAGCTGAAATTCCACGTAGTACTTCACTACGTTCGTGTTTGTTGGCCGACAATTGTGTGCCGTTAGTATGCAAGACAAAATCCAGGCACACGCCCTTTGGGCAAATATCTGACGCTCGGTGGGCCAAAAATGGGATTGTGTGTACAAGGCTTTAGAGTTGTGAGTGAAGTTGTGCAGTAAGGCTAGGTTCACACTGCTGCAAATTCCAAATCGTGTGATTTTACCGCGATTTTGCCGCAATTCGCGGCCACGATTTCAGGGAATGCCAGTCTATAGAGCTGAATTCGCATTGCACGCGGATCAAACTCGCACAGGACCCTTTTTTCCCGCAGCTTATATTCGCAACGCATTGATGTGAACGGCACTAATGTTAAACTATGTATTTTAAATGACTTGCGAATTCGAGAAATCGCAACGGCTCAAATTCTAAATAGAATTCGCAGCAGTGTGAACCTAGCCTAAAACGTTTCAGCTGCAACTGGACTGGACATTCATTTATTCCAACTAACAGACCTTAGGCCAGGAATATGGAAGAGGTGGGCCTCAGGCCAGAAGAAGTGGAACACAATGTGTCGTAGTATCTCCCAGGTAGGTAACTATCCCATTCAAAGAAAAGAGGGGCAGGTCCAGAGTCAGCTTGGCAGGAACTGCTGACCATTGAGGGATCCTTATATGCAGACCCTTTCCCTGGCGTGTTTCATCATCAAATACTTTCTCAGGAGTAGGGTGATTTTCCCTAATGTAAAATTATAAGTAATAAGTGTAAACCAGATTGCATACTCAATATACTTGTAGTGATACCTTCAACTAAGAAAGAAGGCCGCAAGTTTAGTTTGGGCCCTGAAAACAGCTCCGCCAACCCCCGGCAATGTACTCGACCCCCTACTGGCACAGTTAGTATTGGCAGCAATATATATTTTCTTATACTGTATGAGTAAACCCAGACACCAAGACAATAATGAAAAGGGTATCAAATTTACTTCAAGCTTTTGGTAAGAAAAGTTAACAGTGGTAACAGTTCACAAATAATAAATTGCAGAGCCCTGCAGCAATAACACACTATGCATTTAAAATGAACATTAAAGGTGCGCCGCGTGGGCGACCGTTAACTAGGCGTCCTGTGACGCAGTAACCAAATGAACTAACTAGCTGGCCAGGCCTGGCTCAGATATCTAAAACTCAGTCTATAGGGGATGATGGTTTCTTCACCGGCAAGTCTTTAAAGGTGGTGCACATTAACAGAATACCATTTGTAATCCAGTGGGAAGGTTGTGATGAAATAAACACTTTACTGTATGAACTCTGAGTTCAGCTCTGATAAGGTTCTCCAGTGAGAGTATCAGAAATAACTTGTGGGCCACGGCAGTCTATAGGCACATTAGCAACAACAGTATATGGTCTGGGCATATGCCCTCTCACCCCTCCGGACGCGATCCCAGTCCGGGAACTTCCACCGACTGTGTCCTCACACACACAGTGTCTCCAGCGATCGGGTCCCCGATCCAACCAAGGTTGTAGACAAGCGAAGTCAGATGCCACCCAGGCTCGCAGTGGGGTGGAAAGCTCTTTGGTGCTGCGCAAGGCCTCAGGCTTCAGGCCTTGCACTCCGGCACATCCGCACAGGAGGATCAGTCACTAAAGTCTCGTGTCCCAAAGAGGCCGAGCCCAGCCTCGCCTCCTCCTTTTATAACCCCTCCCATGAGTCTCTGGGGTGGAAACATGCCGAAAGGGATTCTGGGCAAGATAGTCCCGAGAGTCTTAAAGGGGACCCCGCTACACACTCCCCCCACTTAAATTCTTTGGTCCCCAAAGAAACCTTAGCATACACTGCGTACAACCCCAGACAACATTGCATAAGAGGTTGGCATAGGGAATTCCCACCAAAACCGAGGGGTTAGACTCCCTTTGCCACAGGTCATACTATCCTGAGTGACCTGCCTAACTGTGCCAGAGGGTGAGTGGGGGTTGCCCTCTACCAAATGTACAGTGGAGGGGTCCGGATTCTCTCCACTCCTCCTAGCAGTGATCACAGAATCTTCTGAGCTCTTCCCCATTTGTGGGTAGGTCAACTTTCTGGGAGGCCTTATGATTCTGCGGGCCCTTTGGGGTTTCTGGCTCTGGCACCACAGGCTCTTCTTCTGTAACAGGCTCAGGCAACACGGCAGGCTCTGTAACATCTGCTTCAGGAGCCGAGGGATACATAAAGTCTCTAGGGTCCTGTTCAGGGTAAACATCACGGGCATCTTCCCAGTAATCAAATGAAGGACTATATGGGATGAATTCAATGGCTTCTGCATTCAGTTGTGTATCTATAGTGTCTTCAGTAGTTGGAAGATCTATAGCAGAAGTCCCTTGAGTTGGGGAAGGCCACAGCCAGTCAAGCCCCCCCTCCTCATCTCCACTGAGTTCAGAAGCTTTTATATCTTCAGTCCGAGAGGTCTGGGACCGAGTGTTTGGCCTGGGGGTATCCAGAATAGAAACTGGTTCAGGGGAGTCTCTCACTGGAGGTATCCTGACTGCTTCAGCAAGTGGGAGCAGGTGATTCCGATGCCACGTCTTCAGTGGGCCTACCTTTCCTTCTGGCTTTAACTTGTAGACAGGTAGGCCCGGCAACTTCCTACAGATGACATAGGGTTCTGATCTCCATCTGTCTGCAAGTTTGTGTTTTCCAGGGACCCCCAGATTGCGTAGCAGTACTCGGTCCCCGGGCTGCAGGTCTTGTAACCAGACCTTCAAGTCGAAGTTTCTTTTGTTTCAAGCTCCCCTTTGATCTGAGGCCGCTTGAGCTTGTTCATAAGCTACTTTCAGGCTGTGTCTGAGCCTGTCCACATATCCTTTGTGGGATGTGGCTGAGGAATGGTCTAAAGAGGTGCCAAAGGCCAAGTCTACTGGTAGTCTCGCTTCTCTCCTAAACATAAGTCGATATGGGGAGTAGCCTGTAGCATCACTGGTGGTGCAGTTGTAAGCATGTACTATAGCTGCTATGTGTTTGCTCCAATGTTGTTTCTTCTCACTTTCCAGAGTCCCCAACATGTTGAGCAAGGTTTGGTTAAACCTCTCCGGCTGAGCATCCCCCTGTGGGTGGTAAGGTGTAGTTCGAGTCTTCTTGATTCCCAACGAATCCAGGAGTTTCCGGATCAGTCGACTCTCAAAGTCCCTTCCTTGATCTGAATGAAGTTGCTGGGGCAGCCCATAATGGACAAAATACTTCTCCATAAGTACCTTGGCTACTGTGGAAGCCTTCTGGTCTTTGGTTGGGAAAGCTTGGGCATACCGGGTGAAATGATCGGTTATCACCAGAACATTTCCTAGTCCACTCAGATCGGGTTCGAGGCAGAGGAAATCAATGCATACCAGATCCATTGGGCCTTGACTTTGTAGATGGCCCATTGGGGCAGCTTGATGGGGTAAAGTCTTCCTCTGGATGCAGCGTGCACACGAATGGCAGTACTCTTCTACTTCCGCCCTCATGCAGGGCCAATAGAACCGACTTCTGACAAGTTGAAAGGTCCTTTCCGCCCCTAAGTGGCCATGATTGTCATGTAGGGCAATCGGAACAGTCTCTCTGTGTTTTTCCGGAAGAAAAAATTGCCATTTATCTTCCAGGTCATCAGAGGGGCCCCTTCGGTAGACCACTCCCTGATGCACCTGTAACCTGTCCCACTCTTTCCTCAACAGGCGAGCTTCCTTTAAAGAGTGACTCAGAAGTCTGTTTGGATCCTGATTCTCCAGGGCTTCCAGAACTAATTTCCCCATGGGGTCCTCTAATTGGTCACATCTTAGTTCCTTCTTAGACAGCTTTGGCAGATGGTCTTCCTCCAGTTGAGTTACTCCACAGCATTGTTTGGGGACTCCTACCATGGTAACTCCTATCTCTTCCGCCCTTGAGCCCCCTCTAGCTTGCAATTCAGCCCCCTGACATAGGGCCCGCACCCCATCTGGTGCCACTTGAGCCCAGCCTTCCATGTCATGGGTGGAACCATGAGATCTTCTGGACAAAGCGTCTGCATCTCGATTCCCAATCCCTGGCCTGTATTTTAGGCTGAAATTGAATCCAGACAATGCGGCCAGCCACCTGTGTCCAGTGGCGTCCAGCTTTGCTGTAGTGAATAAGTAGGTCAGGGGGTTGTTGTCGGTCTTCACAGTGAACTCCGCCCCATACAGGTAGTCTTTGAGTTTGTCTACTACCGCCCACTTAAGGGCCAGGAACTCCAGCTTGTGAATAGGGTCGTTTTTCTCAGAGGGGGTCAGGCTCCTGCTCATGTAGGCAACAAGCCGTAGTTGCCCTTCGTGTTCTTGATAAAGTACTCCTCCCAGACCTTCATGACTAGCATCTACGTGTAGTTCATAGGGTTTGGTTGGGTCTGCGTAGGCCAAAACTGGAGATGTGGTTAGGCTCTTCTTCAATGCCTGGAAGGCCTCTTCACATTTCTGGTTCCACTGATCTTTGACTGACTCTCCCGGCTTCCTGGGCCCCGAGTCGTCCTCTTCTCCTTCAGTCTTGAGCAGTTCATTCAATTGTCTAGCAATTCGGGCGAATCCTTCCACAAACCTCCTGTAATAAGAGCAGAACCCTAAGAAGGATCTGAGTTTTGTTACTGTGTTGGGTCGTGGCCAGGAGGTAACTGCCTCCAATTTCTCAGGGTCTGTGGCTACCCCTTCTTCAGACACTATGTGCCCCAGATAGTTCACAGAAGACTGGTAGAACCGACACTTCTCAGGCGAAAGCTTGAGTCCCTCCTCACTGAGTCTCCTCAAGACTTTTTCCAGCCTCCCCTCATGTTCCTCCAGGGTTCCTCAAAAGACAATGACATCGTCCAGGTATACAAGGACTTCAATAAGGTTCATGTCTCCCACAGTCTTCTCCATGAGACGTTGGAAAGTAGCTCCAGACAGACCTTGGGGCATCCGGTCGAATTCAAAGAATCCCACTGGGGTTATGAAAGCTGTCTTCTCCTTGTCTTCTGGGTGCATAGGGATCTGATAGTACCCACTCTTGAGATCCATAACGCTGAACCACTTGGCTCCAGACAAGCTCTGTAGGGCATCCTCTATCCTCGGAGTGGTGTACTGGTTGGGTATGGTTCTCCTGTTAAGGGTCCTGTAGTCAATACAGAGCCTCAACGATCCATTCTTCTTCCTGACCACCACTATCGGGGAGGCATAGGGGCTTCTGGACTCCCGTATCACACCAGTCCTTTTGAGTTCTGCAAGTTGTTCCCTTAGATCCTCCAGATCCGCTAGTGGGACCCGCCTGACCCTCTCTCTGAAGGGCTTATCTTCTTGGAGGCGGATCCGATGGGTGGCACTCCTTGCACACCCCACATCGAACTCATCTTTGGAGAAGATCTTCTCCCATCTGGTCAACTGGGCCTTGGCTCTCTCCTTCCAAGCCTTGGGCAGATTCGGGTTTTCCATGGATAGCTTCTCCCAAGCATCTCCTCCTTCGCCCGCCCCCTTTACTTCTGACAAGTTGACAGGGGCAGCAGGGCTCACTTGGCCCAGCAGCATCCTGGCTGGGATTTCCATGGGGCCATCTGTATTGTTCCTAACACTCACTGGAACTCTACAATGGGCCTTCTTTAGGGCCTTCAGCGGAATCACTTCTGTTATCACTTCCAGACCGGGGGACTCTTCCCTTGGGTCAGACTCCAACACGACAAAGGGTCCAGGCTGCTCCCAAGTAGGCTTCACAGTGGCTCTGAGACAGGTTACTTTGCCGGGCTGCAACACTATCCCTTCTCTTCCAAGTCTCCACACCTTCCCTATCCCCTCTCCAGGGGTCTTCTGCTCTAGGACCAGCCGTTGGTAAGCCGTCTTCAGCATGGGGTGGATCTTGGTGGCCGCCGACCCCTTCTCTTTCACTAGAGGGGTCAGAAGTCTTCGGACCAGGTCCGTGTTCGTCCCTATTATAAGGGAACTCTTGTTGGCTCCTGGCGGCCGAGGGCACACAACCGCCAGGGTGTCAAACACTTCGGCTTTTCCAGCCACAGATGGGTCAAAGATCATCTTGACAGGCAAATAGCCATCGTAGGGGAAATTCTGGGTTCCAATCTCACATATCTCTAGTCCCTCTATCTTCTGGATGGGCAGGTGACTCAAGTGCTTATCGTAGAAATCTCGGTATAACAGGGTCACTTGGGCCCCAGTATCCAAGATGGCTCTGGTGTAGACTCCCTCCACTTGAATGGGCACTATAGGAGATGGGCCTACCAGCTTCTCCAGATATGGCCTGGCAGGGGTCGCCTTCTTCTGACCCTTTCCTTTCGGACTCTCTCTCATCCAATTCCCTTTGGACTTTAATCTTTCTTGAGCCTGGTATGCATTGATTTCCCTCCTTTCAATGGGTGTACGGACCCGCTGAGGGATACTATTATTCTTCTTAGGTGTGCACCCCCTTTGGGGAGTGCTGTGTCCCTTCTCAGGGGTCTTGCCCCCTTTTTCTGGGGTGTATCTCTGTTGAGGAATGTTACGTTTCCTCTGAGGTGTTTTATCTCCTCTTTTCTTCTGCTTCGCATTCAGCTTGGAGCTCACTGAAAGTGATGGGCACCCGGTTGACTCCTTCACCAGGGCCCTCTGGAGTTTCCCGCCGGCTTGCGGTTGTCTGGCTTCTTCTTCTTGGGACTGGAACATGTAGCTGCAATATGGCCAATTCCTCCACAGTTAAAGCAGACTATATCTCCCCATTCTTGTAAAGATGCGGGTGCTGAGGCAATTGGGAATAATTCCTTCCTTGGTGCTTCTCTCTTGGGACCCTCTGTGTCTTTTGCCATCAGAGAGGTCAACATCTCTAACACCTTGGACATTTGAGCTTTTAGAGTGTCTACCTCTGAGTCTCTTTCAGGGGTCAGCACTGGATTGACTAGCACCTGTGCGGGTACAACATTTGCCTTAATCATTTGCTGGTCCTGTTGTAGTGCCTCCTCATCTCTGATGATTTTTATCAAGTCAGCATAAGTCAGTAGCGTTCCTCCTCCCGAGGTCTTCAGGTGCAGCCAGACTGGATCCGAGCGTAATGCTTCCTTTAAAACTTGTTTCATACTTGCCGCATCTGTATCTTGGGGCTTCATTCCCTTCTTTAACACAATCTTGCACAGCAACCTGTTCAGTCTCCTAACATATTCTTAAAGTTTCTCCTTCGGTTGTTGGAAAGTATGTTCAAATTGGTAGACCATCTCTGTCACCTTTTCCAATTGACCAAACTCTTCCTGTAGCATGGCTAGACAGTCTTGAGCCGTGCAATCTGCATTTCCAAACCGAAAACTTTTTACTGCTTCTGCTGCTGCGCCTTTAAGGCTTTCTATCACTCGTTGCCTCTTCTGCGCTTCAGGCACCTCCCATGCTTCTACTGCCTGCAATGCCTGCTCCACCCAGGTGTCAAAATCTTCTTCCCCTGCAGGGACAGGGAGCTTCCCCGAGAATGTCTTTAGTCTCCGGTAGCTAGTTTCTACATGGACCGTGCTCGTCTTCTGACACTTGGTCAGCAGATCCCCTATTGCATTTATCAGTTCTGGTGATATAGCAGTGACAGGTGCAGGCGCCACCGGAGGCGTCGCCCTGTCTCCTCTTTCAGGTGGGGTACGGGCCGCAGCCTGCGGTGATCCCGTCGGTGATGGCTCCTTCTTAATTGCGTGCGCCAACCTATAGGATCTATTATCTGGCGTCTGTACACAGTTGCGCTTACAAGCCTCTGACATCCCGTCCAAGTATTCCACTAGTGCATACTGGTATGAGATGTCTGGGTCTGACTTTATTCCCATCACCCACGGTGTGTGATCTGGGACCACTGACTTCATTAACTCCTCTATCGTTTCAATTGACCATTCCTCCCCTGGTAGGTTTATGACCACTGATTGGCTTGGGTCTGTCTTAGCCACTTCGCACCACGCTCTTATTCCTTACGGGTCCATGACGGCACCTCTTGCGTTTAATTGCTGTATCAGGATCCCGAACGAGCCCCCACGTGTAGCGATACCTTCAACTAAGAAGGCCGCAAGTTTAGTTTGGGTCCTGAAAACAGCTCCGCCAACCCCCGGCAATGTACTCGACCCCCTACTGGCACAGTTAGTATTGGTAGCAATATATATTTTCTTATACTGTATGAGTAAACCCAGACACCAAGACAATAATGAAAAGGGTATCAAATTTACTTCAAGCTTTTGGTAAGAAAAGTTAACAGTGGTAACAGTTCACAAATGATAAATTGCAGAGCCCTGCAGCAATAACACACTATGCATTTAAAATGAACAGTAAAGGTGCGCCGCGTGGGCGACCGTTAACTAGGCGTCCTGTGACGCAGTAACCAAATGAACTAACTAGCTGGCCAGGCCTGGCTCAGATATCTAAAACTCAGTCTATAGGGGATGATGGTTTCTTCACCGGCAAGTCTTTAAAGGTGGTGCACATTAACAGAATACCATTTGTAATCCAGTGGGAAGGTTGTGATGAAATAAACACTTTACTGTATGAACTCTGAGTTCAGCTCTGATAAGGTTCTCCAGTGAGAGTATCAGAAATAACTTGTGGGCCACGGCAGTCTATAGGCACATTAGCAACAACAGTATATGGTCTGGGCATATGCCCTCTCACCCCTCCGGACGCGATCCCAGTCCGGGAACTTCCACCGACTGTGTCCTCACACACACAGTGTCTCCAGCGATCGGGTCCCCGATCCAACCAAGGTTGTAGACAAGCAAAGTCAGATGCCACCCAGGCTCGCAGTGGGGTGGAAGGCTCTTTGGTGCTGCGCAAGGCCTCAGGCTTCAGGCCTTGCACTCCGGCACATCCGCAAAGGAGGATCAGTCACTGAAGTCTTGTGTCCCAAAGAGGCCGAGCCCAGCCTCGCCTCCTCCTTTTATAACCCCTCCCATGAGTCTCTGGGGTAGAAACATGCCGAAAGGGATTCTGGGCAAGGTAGTCCTGAGAGTCTTAAAGGGGACCCCGCTACATACTATTATTAAAGCCCTTTCACACTGCCAGCGCCCAGGCGACGGCGGTAAATTTTTGCGCCGCTAGCGGCCGAATAAAGAGTGACTTTCCCTGACGTGTTTCATCATCAAATACTTTCTCAGGAGTAGGGTGATTTTCCCTAATGTAAAATTATAAGTAATAAGTGTAAACCAGATTGCATACTCAATATACTATTATTAAAGCCCTTTCACACTTCCAGCGCCCAGGCGACGGCGGTAGATTTTTGCGCCGCTAGCGGCCGAATAAAGAGTAAAAAGTGCCTGCAAAGCGCCGCTCCCGAGGTGCTTTGCAGGCGCTTCGGCGCCGCTGCCTATTGATTTCAATGGGCAGGGCACTTTACGAGCGGTGTATTCACTGCTCCTAAAGCACCTCAAAGAAGCTGCTTGCAGGACTTTTTTTGACTTCCTACCAGCGCAGCGCCCCAGTGTGAAAGCACTCCGGCTTTCACACTGGGATTGCAGATGAGGCTTTTTTCAGGCGCTTTACAGGCGCTATTTTTAGCACTAAAGAGCCTGAAAAAGCCTCCAGGGTGAAAGGGGTCTTAAAGCTACTCAACACTTAGAGGTAGTAAAGGCAAAACTTTTTTTTTTTTTTTAATCCTGAAAAAGAAAGGCATAATGAGCTAGTATGCATGGCATACTAGCTCATTATGAATGACTTACCTGAGATCGAAGCCCCGCAGCGGTCCTCGGTCACCTCCGCCGCCATCTTGCCTCGATGTCCCGTCACTGCCGTCAGTATATCGCCGCTCCGGTGCTGTGATTGGCCGGAGCGGCGATGACGTCACACGCATGCGCGCTTGGGCCCGCAAGATTCCATTCAGAAAACCGGCAATGATGCCGGCCCACTATTGCGCATGCGTGTGACGTCATCGGCGTTGTTTTTTATAGTAAATATCTCCTTAACCGTGTAGGTTAAGGAGATTTTTCTTGCACCTACAGGTAAGCCTTAATCTAGGCTTACCTGTAGGTGCAAGTTGTCTAAGTGGGTTTACAACCACTTTAAAGTGGAAGTAAACCCTCCCATCAGTTTAAGCCAAGGAAGCTGTTATCTTGGCCCAGGGGAGGGCTGGGCCAGGGGGCAGGGTGGCAATTGCCTCCCAGGCCGCCATAACTTATGTTCAAAATGGCCGGCAGCCGCTGCCCGCTACCATTTTCTTTTTTATTCTGGTCTAGGAAGTCGGGCCAGGGGCATGGCCATGGTGGCCGACCACTAGCTGTTGCATTCCGGGAGTTGTAGTCCGCACTCAAGCTTCTGGTGGGTGGAAAACACAGCAGCGCAGAGGAAACTACAACTCCCTAGGACTGGAATCTTGGAAGCAGGCAGAGGCAGGGCGTGCCAGGGAGTCGGACGCAGGGCTACAGGGCTGGGCGCTGGCTGCAACTTGACCCCAGGAAACCGTGGCATGCAAAGACCTGCTGAGCTGAGATCGCTGAGGTGAGAGATCCTGACACCCCTAGCTGACCCCCCATCTCCCCCTCATATACCCCATGTAACCTGCCCCAGTGATCAGGCTGCATTGATGGGCACTGGAGCTGGCTGCACTGATGGGCACTGGTGAGGATGCTTTGAAAAACCAGGTGGGCCATGGATGGTGAGCTGATTCGGCGGTTCAATGGGCCACTTGACTGGACTTGCCCCCCAGGCCTAAGGCCGCCAGCCCTCCCCTGTCTTGGCCTCTGTTTAATATTCAACTGCCATGATGCTGCACATGTGATCAGCTATGACACCTGCCATTGGATGATTTGACAGTTTGGTTGAGAGCACAACCAATGTGACAGTTACCTTCCTGGCATGTGCCGGAAATGTAACTGTTTTTTGAAACTGATAAATCTATGGGTTTACGTCCGCTTTAAGTGCTGACATCCCATTTACTAACCTAATTTATTATATGAATCAATGACCACATCAACAAGCATATTGAACTGTAGTTAAACTATTCCAAAATTTGGCTAACCACTTCAGCCCTGGACCATTTGGCTGCCCAATGACCAGAGCACTTTTTGCGATACGGCACTGAGTCGTATTAACTGACAATTGCGCAGTCGTGCGACGTGGCTCCCAAACAAAATTGATGTCTTTTTTTCCCACAAATAGAGCTTTGTCCGATGTGTCCGCCATAATGTCGCAGTCACGATAAAAATCTCTGATCGCCGCTATTACTAGTAAAAAAAATATTATTAATAAAAACGTCATAAAACTATCCCCTATTTTGTAGACGCTATAACTTTTGCGCAAACCAATCAATATACACTTGTTGCGTTTTTTTTTTTACCAAAAATATGTAAAAGAATACATATCGGCCTAAACTGAGGAAAAAATTTGTTTTTTTATATATATTTTCATAATTGTAACTCTTCTTTTGTTTATAGCACAAAAAATATAAACTGCTGAGGTGATCAAATACCACCAAAAGAAAGCTCTATTTGTGGGGAAAAAAGGACATCAATTTTGTTTGGGTACAACGTCGCATGACCGTACAATTGTCAGTGACACGGTGCCGAATCACAAAAAATGCTCTGGTCATTAAGGGGGTAAAATCTTCCGGGGCTGAAGTGGTTAAAACGAGTAGCCACAAGTAATCAATATTTTAAGCATTCTTAAATTCCTGATCTGAGCCATCCCTGGGGAGTCAGACTGATTCGGGACTACATCCTCCATATTAGCAAGTGTCATCTTGCACAAGCCTATTTGACCTTGTTTTAGTTAAGGGGGTCAACATCTTGTGGTAAGCGGCCATCTATACATTGAGCACTCCGGGTGTTGTATTTAGGTAGTGAAGGTGTTACTTCAAGATTTCCTTTGGATCATCATTTGTATTTTTTCTTTATGGACTGGTCACCAAGTCACTAAGGAATCACCAATTGATTTTTTTCACTCAAATCATTGGACTTGTGTTGCTAATTTCACCTTTTGGCACCAAATTATTTGATATTTCTTGTTAGATCAATATATAAATTTATTGCAAATCATCATTGTGTTGCCCTTAGCAACCACCACTATTGCTTTTCACTTATTGCTTCTTAGCATTGCATTTATGATGTCCATTCACTATGTTCACTGTTCTTTATTTATCGCTATGTGGCTGTATTAGCTCAATTTTATTCTAATTTTGTAGTCTATTACGTAGCCTCTAACGCCCCCTCCCAATTTATTTCACATTAAGCTGAAGCACCCAGCCGGCTCTAGTACCTTCCTCCATATTGCAGGGGGCTCTACCTCTATCATTTGCAAGGAGATCATGGGGTGTCAGGTCTGCACTGCACTCCGGGTCCCTGCATCTCCCTTATCCCCAATCTGCACTCAATGGGAGATGCTCAGGAGATCAGATCTGAGGGAGCTGTTGGGAGACAAGCTGTCGCTTGTAAACACAAAAGCCATACTTCTGTGTTTACAAGTGATAGTGGTGAGCGGGGAGCAGAGGGTCTGAGCCAGAGGTGGTGGAACTGACTTCCACCAAGTTCCAGCTGAAAAAAAGTACTGGTCCTAGGGCTCCCCGAGTCTTTAATAATACTAGTCTCATGCTGACATTTTGTCATGCTGTTTTGACTTTTTCATTGTAATATGAAGCGGATTACTTGTTATGGACATTATTAATTTTTACATATTGTTTATATTTTTTAAATATCAATTCTCTTTGTTTACAATAGGAGTTTCCGTCAAATTTTAGGTTGTCAGTAAAGAAAATGCGCTCTGGCAGTAAATTTTCTATGTTTCGTCAGTGAAAAGAAGTTGTGGGAGGTTGGCAACCCTGTCGGGAAGGTGCCGAGTGGGAGCCAAACAGCCGAACAAGGCAATTAACCCCACAACCACATCTTTTCTTTACTATATGACCAGCAGGCATTACCTAAAGCCACCAAAAGCTACAGAAAACTGCAATCTTAAAGCAGATTTCCAACCAAAAGTGTAACTTCCGCTCATTGTACTCCTTCCCCCCTCCGGTGCCACATTTGGCACCTTTCGGGGGGAGGGGGGAGAGTATACCTGTCTTTCACAGGTATCCTGTCCCCACTTCCGGGATATTTGCGTCACCTCTCAGGCTCCCTCATCCTCCTTCCCCCGGTCGCCAGGCCAGTAGGAGAGAGGCGCGTAGCCTCGCGAATGCTCAGTAAGGTTCCCGGCGGAAGCCTTAAAGCTACACTGCCGGGTTCCCTTACTCGCAATGGAGGCGGCAACACCCGTCAGCTGATGGAAACATCAGCTGCGGTGCCGACATCGCTAGACTCCAGGACAGGTAAGTTTCCATTTATTAAAAGTGTGCAGCTGCTGGCTTTTAATTTTTGCAGCGATAGGCGGACCTCCGCTTTAAGCAGCAGCACCGCACAGAACCTGTAGTGGTGCAATCCCTGGCAGGCACAATGAAAAAACACAGCATCAGATGAACATAACACAAAAGTTTTACTCAGAGCTCACAGTAGCTTTTCTGTGCACAGGTCCTGGCAGCCAGCACAGTTTCCCCTGTCTGGGTCCTGTAGCAAAACAACAGCAGACAGGTCAGGACGCTGGTCTCCCTGCAGCAGCTTGGTCCACACAGGCAGGTGTGCAGCCTATAGACTTATACCTGGGTTTAGTGACCTTCTCTCCAGCAGCAGCCAGCCAGAGATCATCTTCTGCTTTCCTCCTCAGTCTACAGCATGCTCCTGCAGCCTGTATACTTCCACATGCGTTTCTCTTTCTTCCTGTGTGGGTCATCTCTTGTTTTCCTCTGCCTGCTCTCCCTAAGCATTCTTAGATTTTAAGGTTGCTCCTGTCCCTCTGTCAACTGCAGCAAGTGAGGGAGAAAAGAAAGGTACATCAGAGACAGTTGCAAGCTGACAGACAGTCCCTGCAGCCTGTCCTCTGCTGCCAGCGCTGTGGACTGAGCTACATTACCATCAAGGCAAAACTGCAGCAAAGCCCTTCATACCCTTTACCTCACGAGTAGGAGAGCGCTGCACCTCCATCCTACCCTCTCATTTTAACCCAAATGAGCCAATAGAAAATTGTCATGCATTAAAAAAGGGAATTACCTGCAGAGATAAAATGATAATTCTCCCAATCTGCAAGACTCTGGTCCGGCCACACCTAGAGTATGCTGTCCAGTTCTGGGCACCAGTCCTCAGGAGGGATGTGTTGGAACTGGAGCGAGTCCAAAGAAGGGCAACAAAACGAATAAAGGGACTGAAGGATCTTAGTTATGAGGAAAGATTACTAGTACTAAACTTATTCTTTATGGAGAAGAGACGCTTGAGAGGGGATTTGATTTCAATGTACAAATACCGTACTGGTGACCCCACAATAAGGATAAAACTTTTCCGCGAAAGGGCATTTAAAAAGACACGCGGCCATTCACTAATATTAGAGGGAAAGCGATTTAACCGGAAACTGCGTAGGAGGTTCTTTACGGTAAGAGTGGCAAGGATGTGGAATTCTCTTCCACAAGCAGTGGTCTCAGCAGGGAGCATAGATCATTTCAAAAAACTATTAGATAGGCACCTAAACTACCACAACATACAGGGATATACAATGTAATATTGATATAAAAGTGCACACACACACAGGTTGGACTTAATGGACTTTATTGTAATGAATAGTCAACGTTCATGTGACAACAGAAGCAGGACAAACAGCTGACACGTTTCACAGCATCATTGTTGCTGTCCATAATCCATTTCTTCAATACACATCCTGATGTCACCATTGGCACCCAAAATCCTCGCATGCCCAAGATCAGGGCATCATAGCACTTACAGGATCGAGTACCCTGGTGAAAAGACTGCAGATCCCCCCCGGATCCCAGACCTTATTGCATAACCAGTAGGAACCCCTCCCACAAAAAATAAATAAATAAATAACATAAAAGAAATAAAATGAAATAAGCAAAACATATATTGAGAAAAACAAAAATAGAAAAGGTAAATGCAAAAAGTAAAAAAAAAAAAAAAAAGTATTTAGTAATAAAAAAGGAAAAGGGGCATTTCACATTCCGAAATATACACACATAAAAGAAAATATTTACCTCTTACCTGGATTATTAGTTGCTTCTGTTAGGATCTGCTGCTTAATGTCAACAGAGTTGACAGTGTATACCCCTTCCTGTCTCTGGGTTGTTGGGTTGGAAACTCCAGGAGGAAGTGGATGAAGAGAGGGAGAGAGAGAGAGTCTGAGACCATATGCTATGTCCATGGAGGAGCTGTTGATCCAGACCAGAAGAAGGGATTATTGGAAAAGTGTTTACTATTGTTGTCCATAGCTTCTGGGTATATACATATACAGTATTTAAAGACTGGTGACAGAATTATCTGCCCCCTTGTTGTTATTTCACATACCAAATAGTAAAGGGTGATAAAGTGTGTAGAAGTCATCTTGTTGTACATTAGCAGGTGAACCTTTCTATTGCAATAGAGTTTATATACAGCTTCTGTTATTTTAGTTAACCCTGTCCCCTCTGGTCTGGGGTTCCATAACTAGTTATAGTTTAGGGCTGAATGATCAGCATAGGCTAGAGCCAGGTTAAGCATCTAACGGCCACTTGGTAGTTAGAGGTCTGGTTGCATGGCAGATTAGCAGGTACTAGGGACTAAGATGCAGAGTTGATAGGCTAACTCTGAATTTCCAGTGGCACACTATGGTTTCTGCTGAAAGGAAGCTGTGTTCCAGGCTGGGTGAACAATGGCTAGAGGATCTCCCCATTATTGCTGATCCTGTCCCCTCGATCTGATAGTTATATAATAATGCAAAATGTTGCCCTATTGGATTTTGGAGATTTACGATCTTAATAGCATAAATATGATCGTAAATATGTTTCCAGAATGGTCTCTTTGTCATACCAATTTAGAAAAGTCCCCGTATACGACTGAGTAGATCAGGCATGTCCAAAGTCCAGCCCGAGGGCCAATCGCGGCCCGTGTTCCGGTTTTGAATGGCCCGCATGGTTATCTGGACATATATATCATTTGTGGCCCCCAACGATCTCCCAGAACCGGGCCACAAAAGATATATATCAGGCATCACTAAATGGTGGATCGCGGGCCGAATCCGGACCCAGTAGTGGCCTGCAGCCTTCGCTAAATAGTGAGTGTTCTCTCCCCTCTGCCGGCTCTCGCCTGCCCGCCGCTAACATCATTAATTACATGGGAGGCGCGGCAGGTCTCTCCTTTAGATCATCGCATCACTCCCCCTTCCTCCCCCTCCCCACACATCTTGTTCACACAAGCCTGGAAGCGCTGCAGGTCCGGACAAAGGGTGGGATCTTTCAAGTTACAAAGCAGGTGATTGGTTGCTAGACAGTGGGGCGGTCCCAGCAACCAATCACCCACCTTTAACTTTAAAAGTCCCGCCCTTTGTCTGGACCTGCCATGCGTGCTTCCTGGCTTGTGTGATTAGGTAGGGCAGTGTGGGGAGGGGGAATGCTGCGTTGATGAAAGGGACAGTCTGACTCTAATATCGAGGGAGGACTGTGATGGACGGAGTCTGTAATGGGGGGTCTGAGATGGAGTGGGGTCTATGAAGTGGGCTCTGTTATGGGGGGGATCTGTGATGGACTTGGGATCAGTGATGGAATTAGGATCAGTGATGGACTGGGGATCAGTGATGAACTGGGGATCAGTGATGGAGTGGGGATCTGTGATGGACTGGGGAATTCCCCAGCCCATCACAGATCCCCAGCCCATCATAGATCCCCAGTCCATCACAGATCCCCAGTCCATCACAGATCCCCAGTCCATCACAGATCCCCAGTCCATCACAGATCCCCAGTCCATCACAGATCCCCAGTCCATCACAGATCCCCAGTCCATCACAGATCCCCAGACCATCACAGATGCCCAGTCCATCCCCAGTCCATCACAGATCCCCAGTCCATCCCCAGTCCATCACAGATCCCCAGTCCATCCCCAGTCCATCAAAGATCCCCAGTCCATCACAGATACCCAGTCCATCAGTCTGTGATGGACTGTGGATGGTTACCTCTTTAGTCACACACAGCCACAAAGGCAAGAGAATTCTTGTTGGGCAGTGTATTAGTGCTCGGACGAACACACTTAGATCGAATTTTAATGGTTCAAAGAATGTCAGGCAAAATGGTCGGTCCTCACGCATGTTCACTTCATCAAATCTGGCCCTCTTTGAAAAAAGTTTGGACACCCCTGGAGTAGATTAACAACTCCTGCTGTTTGACAGTTTACAAACTGTATCATACTGTGTTTCTGGCCATCCGGCAGGATGAGTGTTTGTTGAGTAGTAATATACTGTATTTGCAGTAAGAATAGAGGCAACATTTAAAAGCGCCCTTAGAAAGGTGTTTACATGGGTCTCCTCTGTTTCCTGCCATATGACTGGAAACTAACATATTGCGTATAGAGGGGCCCATTTTTCTACCAGGGTAATCATCAACAAAATGGTTAACCGCTTGCCGACCGCCTCCTGTAGATATACATTGGCAGAATGGCACGACTGCGCAAAGCAACGTACCTGTACGTTGCTTTGAATTTGCTGCTGTGCGGGTGCACGCGCGCTCCTGCCACGTGCTCCGTGACCGTGCCCACGGGACCCGTGGACTCGATGTCCGCCAGTGTCCCGCAATCGTGTCACGAAGAGGCAGAACGGGGAGATGCCTTTGTAAACAAGGCATTTCCCTGTTCTGCCTAGTGACAGGACAGTGATCTACTGCTCCCTGTGATCAGGAGCAGTGATCACTGTCGTGTCACTCGAAGCCCAGCCCCCTCACAGTTAGAATCACTCTCTAGGACACACTTAACCCCTTTCAGCGCCCCCTAGTGGTTAACCCCTTCACTGTCAGTGTCATTTACATAGTAATCAGTGCATTTTTATAGCACTGATCGCTGTAAAAATGACAATGGTCCCAAAATAGTGTCAAAAGTGTCCGATGTGTCCGCCATAATGTCGCAGTCACAATAAAAATCATTGATCGCCACCATTACTAATAAAAAACAAAATTAATAATAAAAATGCCATAAAACTATCCCCTATTTTGTAGACGCTATAACTTTTGCGCAAACCAATCAATATATGCTTACAGAGATTTTTTTTCCCAAAAATATGTAGAAGAATACATATCCGCCTAAACTGAGAAAAAAAATTGTTTTTTTATATATTTTTTGGGGATATTTATTATAGCAAAAAGTAAAAAATATTGCTTTTTTTTCAAAATTGACGCTCTTTTTTTGTTTATAGCGCAAAAAATAAAAACCGCAGATGTGATCAAATACCACCAAAAGAAAGCTCTATTTGTGGAAAAAAGGACGTCAATTTTGTTTGGGTACCACATCGCACGACCGCACAATTGTCCATTAAAGCAATGCAGTGCCGAATTGCAAAAAGTGCTCTGGTCAGGAAGGGGGTAAATTCTTCCGGGGCTGAAGTGGTTAATCAACTTTCATTTTTGCTACTGTTTCTGCATATCCTGTTTGATCAGAACGGTTTGATTGTTTAATTGGGAAACAATCTGAACTTTATCCCATTTAGATTAGTTGCTAACTGGATAAAGTTGTAAATCGGTTGGACTACCTGCGGGGTTGACAATATCCTTATGGGTTTTGGCAATGCATAAAATGTAGGCATAATATGATGAACAAAAAAAACTTAATTTATTTGTGGAATTTAATTTACTTTCTAGAGCTTTATCTACAATGGAAAAAAATGAAAATCTTCACATACTGATTGACAGGGCTTTTTTCTCTCAGAGAATAGGTGCAGGAACTCCCCCCTTTTCTACGCATGCTACGCTCCTCTGAGCACTGTCCTTTGGTCCCACCGCCTACCCACCTCCCAGTACTGTCCCAAGTATCATTTTGTGGTGCTAAATAATTTGTATGGAATTTGCTCTTGTCTAAAAACAAGAAAAGCAGTAAAATTGATCCTGGAGCCAGCAACAATAGATCCCCCAGTAACGATAGACCCCACCCCAGCAACAATAGGACCCCATTCCATCAACAATAGATCTCTAACACAACAATAGAACCCACCCCAGCAACAATAGATCTGTAACACAATAGACTCCCCTAGCAAGAATGGACTCCCACCCCAGCAACAATAGGTCCCCCCAGCAATAATAACAACAATAACAACAATACACCCCCCTCCCCACACACACACACACACACACACACACAGCAACAATGGACCACCCACAACAAAATACCACACCCAGGAACCAAAGGCCACAGCAGCATTAGACCCCCCAGCAGCAACAACAGGTCTCCCAGAAGCCAGCATCAATAGACCCTCCAGCATGAAGCAACAATAAATCTCTCCCTCAATAGTAGATTCCTACTAGCAACCTAAGACCCCCCAGCAACAATAGATCCCCCTCCAGCAACAATAGACCCTCATGCAAAAACAGATCCCAACCAGTGACAATAGATCACCCTGCAACCAGCATCAATAGACTGTGTTCCTCCGCGTTCCTGCTGAAAAAAAGCCCTGCTGATTGTAATTTAATACAACAATGCTCTCACGTATATTAGAAGGTTTTATGCCGCGTACACACGATCGTCTTTCACGTCGTTAAAAATTAAATTTTTTTAAATTGGGCATTAAAAACGATCGTGTGTGGGCTCCAGAGCATTTTTAACGACGTGAAAAATGGCCTAAAAAAAATGAGAACCTGCTCTATTTTTTCACATGGTTTTTCACGTCGTTTGTTTTAACGACGTGAAAAACGGTAGTGTGTATGCTTTTACGAGGGAAAAAAAATGCGCATGCTCAGAATCAAGTATGAGACGGGAGCGCTCGTTCTGGTAAAACTAGCGTTCGTAATGGAGATAGCACATTCGTCACGCTGTAACGGACTGAAAAGCACGAGGCTGCAAAAACGCGAATCATCGCTCAACAAACTTTACTAACATGAAGGGTGGCGCCATTCGAACGGAACTTCCCCTTTATAGTGCCGTCGTACGTGTTGTACGTCACTGCGCTTTGTTCGAGCGGTTTTTTTAATGAACGTGTGTATGCAAGACAGGCTTGAGAGGAAACAAGAAAAATCACGTCGAGAAAAACGTCGTTTTTGAAAATGACATTAAAAACGGTCGTGTGTACACGGCATAACTGTTAAATTGACTAGAGATTGACATTGTTGTCAATTCAAATATTCAGATATATGACCTAATGGCAAAGTTTCTATATCCCTCACAACCAATCTTTCAAATAAATATGTTTGTAAAAAATTTGTGTAGTGGGGTTCTCAAATAGATGGGATACACCTGGGCAATAGTGTGACCCAGGTGTATAATTGTGTTAGGATTCAGACCCCTTTTTATCTCGTGGAGGATTGGAGGATGTAATATTCTCCTTTGCCTGTGGGTGGCGGGGTACCCACAGGCTTCAGGTAGAATCATCTTCGCAGTGCTCCCTGTTTTGTCCCTTCCTGGAGATGGTATGGCTGGGGCGGGGAACCCGCCGGGCCGTTGAAGGGAGGAGATAAAAGGGGGAGACGCCCTTACCACGCGGTCGTCGTCGTCATCGTTGTCTGGCGGAGAAGGAGGTCCTCGGAGGAGGAGGGCTGCGGTCCGCACCCAGGGCCCTTAGGCCTGGGTGCGGGAGATCCAGGAGTCTGGTCCAGGTGCCCATGGCCTGGTCCGGAGTCATGTTGGCGTCCATCCCAGGCACCTTTAGCCTGGGGTGAGGTACTATCGAGGAGGCCTGGGGCCCAGTACCTTCGACTGGGTCCCGCTAGGGTGGACTGTCCGAGGGTCCCTGAGCGGAGGGACTCGTACCTGAGGTGAGGAGGCCGGGGAGGTTACCCACTGAAGACCCGGAGCAGCACCAACCCGGTGACGGTGGGCCTCTGGGAACTCTCTTGGGAGGACACATCCCCTGATAGGGGCCACAGCGTATCGAAGAGGGCTCCATTGCTGTTCATAGGGGTTGCTAGAAGAGACCCTATCTTTAGAACTTAAACTTTAGGAAGTGCCTCGATCTGCTCATCCCACCGTTGGAAAGTTTATAGGTCCCAACCAGTCTGCTGCAATAAGAACTGTTTATCGTGCTTTGCTATTGGAGTGCCAAATAAACAAGTGTTGGACCTTTCTTCGGTGTGTGAACTCCAGTTACTGGAAGCAAAGGGGAGGCGGGTGAGCTTGTGGTTACAGACTCAGTGCATTCACAGAACACACCGGCCCGAGGAAACATCAGGAAGTGGCCTTCACCTCCCTACTACAATGGGGAGGACATGGGCCGTGGCGCATCTCACTCTCGCAACCCCTAGACATGAGTTGGTGTGTAAAACCGATAAAGAAGAAGAGAGGGTGAGGCTGCTACACGTGGGGGCTCGTCCGGGATAGAGTGTGTTCTAAAGATGGACTTGAGAATGTCTACATTTGAACTTTGCTGCCCAGAGGAGTTCCGAGCAGATCGGCCATATTACTGGCCAAAGTGCGTCCCTGATCGGAGTTGTGGAAATGACCCTAACACGGGAAAGGCCCATGCGGAGGAGCGGAAAAAGGGAGAGGTCCAGCCGTGTGACGTACTGCACGTGGGGACTGTTAACGCACTGCGCCACGAGGCACCCCATGGCGACATCGTTCGTGGGCGGAGTCAAGAGGAAGCCCGCGAAAATGTACAGCTCATGGGAGGAGTCTGGCCAAGTGTGGGGATACACGTGGAGACTCCGGCGCGGGGTCAGTGCATGATGGAGCAGCAGATAGTCGGGATGACCTCAAGTGCCCCGTGGGTTATGGTTCCTCACCCCACGAGAATGACTTCTTTTGCTGCCCCCATCACAGACACGGGGATAAGACTTAGGCCCCGAGGGCGGTTGGCTCTGTACACTTGCAGAGACACGGAGGCCCTCGGTGTGATTTGTCCCGGCTGCTCGGGACTGGTGGTCACCCTGAAGCCATTCGGGCGATGTGAGGAGTGCAGAGAATTCCTTTTTGAGGTCGAGTCGTCCACAGCAAGGCCCCGGGCCCTTCGCCTCAACCACCTCACGGGTACTGCTACTCCAGAAGGGGAGATCAAGGCCTTTGTCGAGGTTCCTGTGCGCGCTGACCAGGGCGATGGACTGCCCAACAGAGAAAAATCCGAGGATGCTGCCTCGGTCGCCACAAGTTCTCTGCTCCCACCACCGAAGAGGAAAGTTGGCCTAGTACAGGCATCCTGTGGACGTGGTCGAGCTTCACCCCACTGCTTGCCTGGCCTGGATGGCGCCGGTCGAGAAGGAAGTCCCGGACATCCCAGTCTTCTACAAGGGTCAGGTGAGCCAGGGGCTGAGACTGTGGTGGTGGTTGGAGGTGTCGGGGGCCCATTGGAGGTGGAGACCCCCAGGGAGGTAGATTCTGTGTCCACCGGAAGATATCTGCCTGCGGAGATGTATGACACCTCCGACCTAGAGTCGCTGTCTGATTGCGGAGATGATGGCGAGATAGACGAACTGTTCAGCCGCAAGGGCTGGGATAGAGTGCCACTTCTTGCTTCCCGTGCGGTACGGGATTCACCGATGTACACAGGAGACAGCACGCCTCGGGTGGAAGACCCGCAGCTTACGAGGGAACCTACCCCTCCACCTGTGTCCTCATCTACTGTTACCTCACCTACTTTGGTTGTGGGGGCACCCCGCGCTTCTCTGAGAGCGCCGAAAGTCAGTTTCAGGGAGCTGGTAAAGGCACCTCGGCATCCGGAAGCTATTGTGCTGCCTGGAACTGGAGAGAAAGCCACTATGCCACCTTTGGCCCGCTTGCAGAGACTGTTTTGCCACAAAGTAGCTCGGGAATATGGGTGGGAGTATCCGTATCTACCCCGGGACTTGCTGTATGAGGTGGAAGTCTGGAGAACAAGATGGTATGACGAGTTTGTGTGGGACAAGTTGAAGGTGCCTCATGCTCGTAGGTACCTGGAATGTGTGCCGGCAGTGTCTAAGAGGTTTGAGGATTGCAAAGCTGAATGGAAATTGGGGCGCCATATCCATGCTGACAAGATAGTCATTTGCAGAAGATAAGGAGAAGATGTCGAGTATTCGATAGAGGCATTTGACAAACACCTGAAACCCCTGTACCTGCCGGATCCAAAGTTTTACTTATAGGAGAAAAGAACTCCTGTTTATTTCCTTTGTGCACTTGAACTTTCTGGAAGAGCCATTCCCAGACACCCAGGACTGTGCCCTGCTTTTGTTTTTGTTTGGGCTTTTCTTTTTCTCGTTGGAGACTTGGGGACTGTTGTGTTTTCGTGTTTCCCCTTTTCTTCATGTGCCAAAGGCAAGGACATTTGGGAATAGTGGCAGAGTAGGGAAAAGCTGGAAGAACGAAGATTCGTTGAGCGTCATGACCGCGGCGTTGTCACCAGGTGGCAGTGTTGCGCAACAAATGTTTGAAAATGTTTCACACACACATCACCTTGCTTGTTGGAGTGAGTGGGTCTCTCGGCTGACGGGCCCACTCATCCCAAATGACACGAAATTATGGTAGGATGTTGTTTTTTTCTTTCCCCTGCAGGAGAATCGTCAATCAAGATCATTAAGAGTGGGTGGCTCTTAGACAGTGTGGGAGAGGGGTTGTGACTATGCAAATGTTTAAAGTGTTTTATGACATAAGTTGTTTTGTATGTTCCCCATTCCCTGAGCAGGTCTTGGCACTTGGGAAATTTAGAGGAACTGCTTCAGGGGTTTCACTCCATGCCACCACTTATGGGAGGCATGGGTGTGCACCTGACGCTGGGGACCAGCGTCAAATTACAGGGGGGAGTGTGTAGCGGGGTCCTCAAATAGATGGGATACACCTGGGCAATAGTGTGACCCAGGTGTATAATTGTGTTAGGATTCAGACCCCTTTTTATCTCGTGGAGGATTGGAGGATGTAATATTCTCCTTTGCCTGTGGGTGGCGGGGTACCCACAGGCTTCAGGTAGAATCATCTTCGCAGTGCTCCCTGTTTTGTCCCTTCCTGGAGATGGTATGGCTGGGGCGGGGAACCCGCCGGGCCGTTGAAGGGAGGAGATAAAAGGGGGAGACGCCCTTACCACGCGGTCGTCGTCGTCGTCGTTGTCTGGCGGAGAAGGAGGTCCTCGGAGGAGGAGGGCTGCGGTCCGCACCCAGGGCCCTTAGGCCTGGGTGCGGGAGATCCAGGAGTCTGGTCCAGGTGCCCATGGCCTGGTCCGGAGTCATGTTGGCGTCCATCCCAGGCATCTTTAGCCTGGGGTGAGGTACTATCGAGGAGGCCTGGGGCCCAGTACCTTCGACTGGGTCCCGCTAGGGTGGACTGTCCGAGGGTCCCTGAGCGGAGGGACTCGTACCTGAGGTGAGGAGGCCGGGGAGGTTACCCACTGAAGACCCGGAGCAGCACCAACCCGGTGACGGTGGGCCTCTGGGAACTCTCTTGGGAGGACACATCCCCTGATAGGGGCCACAGCGTATCGAAGAGGGCTCCATTGCTGTTCATAGGGGTTGCTAGAAGAGACCCTATCTTTAGAACTTAAACTTTAGGAAGTGCCTCGATCTGCTCATCCCACCGTTGGAAAGGTTATAGGTCCCAACCAGTCTGCTGCAATAAGAACTGTTTATCGTGCTTTGCTATTGGAGTGCCAAATAAACAAGTGTTGGACCTTTCTTCGGTGTGTGAACTCCAGTTACTGGAAGCAAAGGGGAGGCGGGTGAGCTTGTGGTTACAGACTCAGTGCATTCACAGAACACACCGGCCCGAGGAAACATCAGGAAGTGGCCTTCACCTCCCTACTACAATGGGGAGGACATGGGCCGTGGCGCATCTCACTCTCACAACCCCTAGACATGAGTTGGTGTGTAAAACCGATAAAGAAGAAGAGAGGGTGAGGCCGCTACATTTGCATTAGATGCATCAATGCTTTCATTATGTTCTATTTGCTCAGTATTACCTTATTCTCATAGTTTTGTAAGACTTTTTAATATTGTTTTTCTGTTTGTGTTTCTTTGTGATTTATGCTTAATTTCTTGGAACTGGGAATGATCTGTGGTAATAGTGACAGTATACTGCATACTGTAACTGCTGCACTGCCATGATTTTTGGGCATTCGTGGACTGTGATGGATGGGGTCAGCAACGACAGGCATACTTGGGCCGAGGGGATGTTAAAAACAGGAGGTAGTATGGAGGTGCGAGGTTCTCTGACTTTGTGAGGTGGCAGGTGATACTGACAATGGTGTTTTGTTTTAACAATAAGATTCGTCACCATCATTCCGCAGGGGATCTCTGGGCAATTCATTTCTTTTGTGAATGGTTTCTGACCATCATGTTCTCCTCTTTCTTTTTTGCCCTCCATGCAGCTGAATTTTCCCTACGTGTGGACCATATAAGTAAAATGTCTTTCTTTCTTTTTCCTTTGGGGGACAGAGATTATTATTTTTTATATAAGTGCAAAGGTCACTGGCTAGCAAATATCTGAAATGACTGCTTACTCTGGTCCTGAAGAAGGTTATGAGGTCTGCATAATGCACGAGTCTGTGCAATTTAATTATTTATTTATTTTTAAATATAGATGTAGCGCCCATCCCAAATGGTTGGGACGCTATGTTTAAATTTAGGGGATAGTCTGAGCCAATAGTTAAGTTCAGACCTGCTGATTGCTCTGAATTCTTGTTTCTGCTTTGGCTGTGATACTGCGTGGCAGTTATTTTCCCTGTTCGCATATAGGTGGCACTGCCACCACCAGCCCATGTTGGAATACAGGTGTATCACAGCGTATTGGGTGTCCCTTCTCAGCAGCCATGCAGTGGGCGTGGTTAACCCGCTGTGCATGCTGGAGAGGAGTACATAAGGGGCAGACGCCATTAAAGGGGGTCTTCTGGTGCGCCTCGTGGCCCTCATGGCACGGGGTGTGTGTGTTCTAGCCCTGGGCACCTTTAGCCCGAGGCTACATTGCTGCTCGCTCGGCCCAGCTCTGCTGGTTTGGGCCTACATTTCTGAGTGTATCCCAAGCTGTCCATCCGTGGGAAGGAAGCTCTTGAGGAAGGGAGCCGGGGGAGGACCTGCCTTGGAGAAGACTGGCAGGACGCCGATGTCTCGGGAGAGGCCTGGCAACCCATTCAAGGAGGGATCCACTATACTAAAAGCCCTGCAATATGCTGATCCAGCTTAAAGGCTCTATTATTGCTCGGCTGGAGGTTCAGGACTTTTGAAATCCTGTGGCAGAGGATTCCTAGACGCATCCAAAAGTTCACCAGGTCTGTGGCAGAGACCTAAAGTTCACCAGGTCTGTGGCAGAGACCTAAAGTTCACCTATAGCAGTTTGTGGCAGAAACTGTCTAAAGTCTGATCACTGCATCATCCCGGCTGCTAGGACCGTGAGAGGGGACTATCCGGGTGAGCAATGCCCACTCAGGCTTGAGTGGCGAATATACTGACTGTTTGTATCTCTTGTACCGCGTGCCTGAACCTTCCCCTACTTCTCTCGTTTCCCACTTTCTCTCAAGTTCTACAGCAAAAGAAAATAAAGCCTTAAGCCTCGTACACACGAACGAGTTTCTCGGCAAAACCCAGCAAGAAACTTGCTGGTGATCTGCCGACAAACGTCCCCCCGGCGGATTCTGCCCCCAACTGTACTGCGCAGGCGCGGCGCTTGCGCAGTATGAACGTCAATGAGCTTCCGAAAATAGCCGAACGTGTAGAGCTGAGAGTCGGCTCTACACGGCGCCTGCGTGGACCTAGATGTAAGTGGCCAGTCGGCCTCACGTCCTCGCTTCGCTCGGACGGCTCGCTACGCTCGCTCGGCCTCCTGGCTCTTTTTTTAACATCCTCCATGTCCACGGGGATGGTAAAGAAAGAGCCTGGATGTCAGCAGTGTAGCACAATTTGGTGTGCGCAGGCGCCATGTAGAGCTGACTCTCAGCTCTACATGTTCGGCTATTTTCGGAAAAAGCGCCGCGCCTGCGCAGTACAGAGCGGGCAGAATCCGCTGGGGGGCAATGCTCGGCAGTACACCGGCAGAGATTTTTTGCAGAGAAATTTGTTCGTGTGTATGGTTTCTCGTCAAGAAAAGCGACAAGAATCTCGACGAAAAAATAGAGATCCTGCTCTCTATTTTCTCGTCGAGATTCTCGTCAGCCTGTTTCTCGACGAGAAAATTGTGTGTGTGTACACTTACCTTTTCGCCGGGAAGCCCGCGCATGCTCGAACTGACTTCGACGCATGCGCGGTAGCTTCCTAGGCATAGGTAGGGTGAACCAAGATGGCGGCGACGGCATTGAATGTGACGAGCCCATGCTCGTCGTATTCGATGACGTCACCGCGTTCGCTCCATTCAAAGAACCGCGGGTTCTTTGAATCGAGCGTGTGTGCACTCGGCCGGGAGAAGTTTCTTGTCCAAGAATCTCGTCGAAAAAAACGACATGTTTTTTTCGACGAGAATCTCGGCCGTGTGTACGAGGCTTTACTGTTGAGGTTTCACATCTGTGTGGACATTGACTTTTCTGAAAACCCTTTACCCTGACAACGGAAGCCATGGAGGTAGTTTGCATGACCCAAAACTAATCAGCAGCTCCTTCGGGGGTAAGTGCTACATAGATTACCCACTTTAATACCAGGCACTTTTACCCCTTTCCTGCGCAGGCCAATTTTCAGCTTTCAGCACTGTCGCACTTTGAATGACAAATGCGTGGTCATGCAGCACTGTACCCAAATAAAGAGCTGCTGTCCAGGCGGCGGCTAGGACAGCAGCAGCTACAAATCAATTACTATCAATTACTATTACTTTTGTAATCATGTGCGTGTGGCAAGCAGCCGATCAGATAAAATAAATATGGATTAATAATATGGATTAAATTAATATACAGATCTTATTGCAATAAAGTGATCCATGTTACAAACTCATTAAACAGGCCACATTCAGTGAAAGTTCATGTACTGCAAACTTTGCAGTACATACATTTTCACTGACAGTGGACTGTTTTATGAGTTTGCATTGATTTCAGCATGTGCAAAGTGCTCCATGCTGAAATCAATGCAAAGCCATTAAACAGTTCGCATTCTTTTTTTTATAATAAAAGTTTTTATTTTATTCAACACATAGTTATTGACATACATAACATCATACATTAATATCACATTAAACGCTAATCTTATATCCCCCCATCCCCAAGGGAAAAAAAAAATATATATATATATAATTAAATTCCCCTCCCCCTCTCCTCCAACCCCCCACCTCCCCTCACCCACCCACTCCCACTATTGATAAACCTTCCCCCAAAAAAAAAAAGGGGGGGGGAGAGGGGGGATTAGTAAACCTTACGAGGTTCCCCAACCCATCTTCCCCCTTCTATTAACACGTGATATAAACCTTATCTAATCCATCACCCACTCACCCATATGAACAGTCAGCATTCAGTGAAAATGAATGTACTGCAAAGTGCTCCTTGCTATAATCAATATATAATTCATATACACTAATGAGCTGTGATATTATGAAACTGATGAGGTTGCACTCTTAAGCTGCACTGATAAGGCGGCACTGATAGGCTGCACTGGTGGCCCCTAATGAGGTCACTCTGATGGCCACTGATAGGCCTCACTGATGGGCACTGATAGGCTGCACTGGAGGGCCTTGATGAGGCTGTACTAATAAACTGCACTGCACTAATAAGGCAGCATTGATATGGACACTGATGGGGCTGCACTGATGAGGCTGCACTAATGGGACTGTACTGGTGGGCACTGATAAGGCTGCACTGATGGGCACTGATAGGCTGCACTGATAAGGCTGCACTGTTGGGTACTGATGAGGAGGCACTATTAAGCTGCACTGATGGGCACTGATAGGCTGCACTGGTGACCCCGGATGAGGCCGCACTGATACGTACTGATGAGGCTGCACTGATATGCTGCACTGATGGGCACTGATAGGCTGCACTGGTAACCCCTGATGAGGCCGCACTGATAGGCACTGATGAGGCTGCACTGGTGACCTCTGAGGAGGCCGTACTGATAGGCACTGATGAGGCTGCACTGATAGGCTGCCCTGATGGGCACTGATAGGCTGCGCTGGTGTCCCCTGATGAGGCTGCACTGATGGGCACTAATGAGGCCGCACTGATGGGTACTGATATGATTTATGTTAATATTGTTAAAGTTGTTGTTAATATTTATTTTTGGGACTTAATTCTACATAAAACATTTAACAGTTTCATTTCATGAAATAATTTACGAGGGTGTGTTTAGGGGCAGGGCAGGGTAGGGGTTGGGTGGACCAAGTGGTGGCGAGTAACTGTTAAGGCCTGGCTAGTGGTTCAGGAGTTGAAATTTTGAGCCCCGCATTCTAAATTCACATCAGTTCCTGCCCTAAAGGAGCTTACAATCTAAGATCCCTAACTCACATTCATACATACACATACTAGGGACAATTTAGAGAGGATCCAATTTACCTACCAGCATGTCTTTGGAGTGTGGGAGGAAACCGGAGTACCTGAAGGAAACAACGCAGGCACAGGGAGAACATACAAACTACAGATAATGTTGTGGTTGGGATTCGAATCAGCGACACTTTTGCTGCTAGGCAAAAGTGCTATCCAGTCACTACACCCCTGTATAGGGAAGGGTTTAACATCAGGGGCGATAAAAGGGTTAAATGAGTGCCTAAAATGTGTATGCTCACTGTGTGCTAATGTACACAGAGGAAGATGTGGCGCTCTAAGAGGAAAAGGTAAAGCCTAAAGAGGAAGGGGAGTGGTTTACAGGTGATAGGGTATGTCTTAAACAGGAAGGGGTGTGGTCTTGACAGGAAGGGGTGGGTCATATTTAAATTAGGGGTGTATGAGTTTCGTCAGGCCTAGGGCAGCACAATACCTAAATACACCACTGATCCTACTAGTGAAGTCAATCTAATGCAGTAACAATTCTGCACTGCTTCTGGGCTGAGAGCAGAGTTGTCATTCTGATGTAGACTGTGCCTGCTTACAATACAGTAGGATGAAAAAAATGTTGCAATAAATGTGGCTATCAGCATTGTTACCGCTGATTCACAAGCCTCCAACTTGTCAATCGGCACCTGGTCATACCTAGCCCTGCCCACTGTTTTCTGGATTGACAGCGATGCCACCCTCCCACTGTGAGCTGCAATATCTGTGAAAGGGAGCATTTAAGGAACAAAAAAATTGAGGATTTGGCTCAGTCAGGGAGGGTAAAGGAAGTTTTTTGTTTGCTTCAGGAGGCTCATGCATCATATTCTTTGGATTTGGTCATAGAGGAGCCTTTAGATGTACTTTAACCACCTGGCAACCATATATAAAAAGGCATGTACTTCAAGTGGTTAAAACAAAACAAGCTCACCACTGCAGCCATAGGCTTGGTAGAATTTGTTTTCAGCCAGTAAAAGTGATCCAGGCAGCTCTATAGATCACTTTTGTGGTACTAAGAATGTGTTTCCTTTCCCCCATCAACCACCGCTGATTGCTGCAACTAGCCGCAGAATGGAGAGCAGAAGGAGTTTGGTAAACATCCATTCCTGATCTCGTTTGTGAATAATTAAACTGGAAGTGACAAGCATTTCATCAAGTTAAGGTTCAAATCTGTAATTTCCTGTCTGCTGTGGTCAGGAAAGCAGCTAATCAAGCAGGGGCTGTGCTTGATTAGCTTTAGTGGAGGACAAAGGTGACATTAGGGGTCTAAACATCTAAAAGACTCCTGATAACTCCATAAAGAGGACCTGACATCTGCCCATACTTCTTAGCCCCCTTGTGATAGCTATAAAATTTAATTTGCTGAGAAAAAGCAAAAAAAATTTCGAAAATTGTCTTTGACACGAAGTGGGTAAGGTGTGTATATAGCAAAAACTTTTCTTAGTTTTGTGTAAAGAAAGAAAGGGTTAAGTCCCCTGTCAGTTTATTCTTTGTTATCTGTGTCCTTTTGGGGAGATTTCTGATCAATTGCACTTCACAAGTGAGGGGGATTACCCACTGGAACAGGTATCCCCAATAAAAGATTTTCCGTCTATTTCTGTTCTATTGACAAGAGTAGAAATTTGGACTTCCCTTGAGTGTTTGTCTGACCAGGACAGAGAGGTGAATTGGCTATATGTACACTTTATAGTGTTTTTCAAAGCTCAAGGTTTTTTACATGAAGATAAAAATCCTTTTGTGTGCAGCGACCCCCCCCCCCCCCCATTCCTCTCAATCTAGCAAAGTGCACGAGAGCTGAGCTTCTCCCGGGGTCTCTCATTCCTCATTGGCTTCTACTACATTAATCACAGCCAGTGATCCAATGAAGATGCATAGAGCGGGGCTCGGGGGCGAGCATGTGCCAGTGCCCCCAGGGCAAGCGGCTTGCTATTGGGGGCACTGGCTGAAGAGGAGAAGCGGGGGACCTGAAAAGAGGAGGATCGGGGCTGCTCTGTGCAAAACCACAGCACAGAGCGGGTAAGTAATGTCATATTGTTTGTCCTGATGAAGCTAAACAGCGAAACGCGTTGACGCACAGGGGCTCATTTTCTATCATATATTTTATATATATGTTTTTTTAATTCTTTCAAATGTTCTTTATGTACCATGTGCTTTTTTCAAAAAATATTGTAATATTTTTGTATACCTTCCATTGTTCATTGTGCCTTTAAAGTCTGACTTGTGGGTTACCATTTCGGTACCCCCTCCCCCTTCCTTTCTCTATATCTAACTATTTACGGATGTGGCCATGTGAGTGATTTTTCTTTCATTTTCATTGACTTTTAATGTCACTTTAAGTATGTAAGATGTGCTTCACTAAATAGGAGGATTCTCTGATAGATAAACCTGTAAGTTATTTTTTCACCCAAACTGGATTGAAGATAGGCATCATTCTTTAGCTGTGTTATTTCTACTATCCAAGATATAAAGCTCAATTAAAAATGTATAATAATCCTTTATATTGTAGATCTTTAACTGCCTATTTTCTTTGCTGTCATCAATATGCTTTATGAAAAATATATATACAGTCAGGTCTATAAATATTGGGACATCGACACAATTCTAATCTTTTTGGCTCTATACACCACCACAATGGATTTGAAATTAAATGAACAAGTTATGCTTTAACTGCAGACTTTGGGCTTTAATTTGAGGGTATTTACATCCCAATCAGGTGAATGGTGTAGGAATTACAACAGTTTGTATATGTGCCTCCCACTTTTTAAGGGACCAAAAGTAATGGGACAATTGGCTTCTCAGCTGTTCCATGGCCAGGTGTGTGTTATTCCCTCATTATCCCATTTACAAGGAGCAGATAAAAGGTCCAGAGTTCATTTCAAGTGTGCTATTTGCATTTGGAATCTGTTGCTGTCAACTCCAAATATGAGATCCAAAGAGCTGTCACTATCAGTGAAGCAAGCCATCATTAGGCTGAAAAAACAAAACAAACCCATCTGAGAGATAGCAAAAACATTAGGTGTGGCCAAATCAACTGTTTGGAACATCCTTAAAAAGAAAGAACACACCAGTGAGCTCAGCAACACTAAAAGACCACGGAAAACAACTGTGGTGGATGACCGAAGATTTATTTCCCTGGTGAAGAAAACACCCTTCACAACAGTTGGCCAGATCAAGAACACTCTCCAGGAGGTAGGTGTATGTGTGTCAAAGTCAACAATCAAGAGAAGACTTCACCAGAGTGAATACAAAGGGTTCACCACAAGATGTAAACCATTGGTGAGCCTCAGGAAGGCCAGATTAGAGTTTGCCAAACAACATCTAAAAAAGCCTTCACAGTTCTGGAACAACATCCTATGGACAGATGAGACCAAGATCAACTTGTACCAGAGTGATGGGAAGAGAAGAGTATGGAGAAGGAAAGGAACTGCTCATGATCCAAACATACCACCTCATCAGTGAAGCATGGTGGTGGTAGTGTCATGACGTGGGCATGTATGGCTGCCAATGGAACTGGTTCTCTTGTATTTATTGATGATGTGACTGCTGACAAAAGCAGCAGGATGAATTCTGAAGTGTTTTGGGTAATATTATCTGCTCACATTCAGCCAAATGCTTCAGAACTCATTGGACGGCGCTTCACAGTGCAGATGGACAATGACCCGAAGCATACTGCGAAAGCAACCAAAGAGTTTTTTAAGGGAAAGAAGTGGAATCTTATGCAATGGCCAAGTCAATCACCTGACCTGAATCCGATTGAGCATGCATTTCACTTGCTGAAGACAAAACTGAAGGGAAAATGCCCCAAGAACAAGCAGGAACTGAAGACAGTTGCAGTAGAGGTCTGGCAGAGCATCACCAGGGATGAAACCCAGCGTCTGGTGATGTCTATGCATTCCAGACTTCAGGCTGTAATTGACTGCAAAGGATTTGCAACCAAGTATTAAAAAGTGAAAGTTTGATTTATGATTGTTAATCTGTCCCATTACTTTTGGTCCCTTAAAAAGTGGGAGGCACATATACAAACTGTTGTAATTCCTACACCGTTCACCTGATTTGGATGTAAATACCCTCAAATTAAAGATGAAAGTCTGCAGTTAAAGCACATCTTGTTCGTTTCATTTCAAATCGATTGTGGTGGTGTATAGAGCCAAAAAGATTAGAATTGTGTTGATGTCCCAATATTTATAGACCTGACTGTATATATATATATTTACTTTGTAAAATGTGTCCTTCAGCTTTCTTTGAAGGATCAGTCTGTGCCCCCAATATCATAAACCGTTAGCAGAAAAAAGATTTAATACAATGAAACTGTTTTACATAACTCTGGCATCTGGTAACTTAAAGCTTTCACTATAATAATTCAATGTGACTCGTAAAATCAATTCTTACAACCACATGCACAATGTCTCTGGGTTTTTATCTCTACATGACAATGCTTTGAGGCCTAAATCTAAAGGATTGGGGTAGTGTCTGGTGTGTTGGGCCCCAGCACTGAAAGCTCAGTCCTGGTAGTTTTTTGGCATGGAACTCTTGATGACCGGGAAACAAATTGAAATACTGCATCTCCCCTACTTTCCGCTTGGTTTTAAACTGTCCTTAAAGCAGAACTTAAGGATTAATACTCACCTTTCCAACGGTCCCTTACCTGTGCTGTAACCTTCTCCTGTGTGCCGGTCTTCAGCTGTTTTCATTGGCTGGCCAGGATGACATCACTCCTGCACATGCACAACAGCCACTAATCCTAGCACACAGGGATCAGCCCAGCACTATAAGCTGAGCTGTGCATGCGTACAGGGGCGTACCTAGAGTATTTGGCACCCGGGGCGGATTCTATATCTGGCACCCCCCCCCCACATTAAAATGTAAAAACACCCCACTGTGCCCCCTGCATACCTCTGTATCCTTCAATATCTCTTTGTCACTACTGTGTACCCCCTCTCCACAACTGCACCTCTGGACCCTTTTACATTACACTGCACCCTGCACCACTGGACCTCTTTACATTACACAGCACCTTGCACCTCTGGACCCCTTTACATTACACAGCACCTTGCACCTCTGGACCCCTTTACATTACACAGCACCCTGCACCTCTGGACCCTTTTACATTACACTGCACCCTGCACCTCTGGACCCCTATACATTACACTGCACCTTGCACCTCTGGACCCCTTTACATTACACAGCCCCTTGCACCTCTGGATCCCTTTACATTACACAGCACCCTTACACCTCTGGACCCCTTTACATTACACAGCCCCCCACAGTACAGACCCCCACACAGTACAGACCCCCCCAAAGTACAGACCCCCCCACAGTACAGACACCCCCTACAGTGCAGACACCCCCCACAGTACAGACACCCCTACAGTGCAGCCTCCACAGTACATACACCCCCACAGTGCAGACCCCCCCACAGTGCAGGCCCCGCCCACAGTGCAGGCCACCCCCACAGTACAGACCCCCACAGTACAGACACCCCCCACAATACAGACACCCCCACAGTGCAGACCCCCCCCACAGTGCAGGCCACCCCCACAGTACAGACCCCCACACAGTACAGACCCCCACACAGTACAAACCCCCCCACAGTACAGACACCCCCCACAATACAGACACCCCCACAGTGCAGCCCCCCACAGTACAGACACCCCTACAGTGCAGCCCCCCACAGTACAGGCACATAATGTACCTCAGTCTGATGATAAGCGCGGGACATGCACAGTTGCACACACAGAACTGGTCAGGTGATGGACGGGTCCGCTTCACTCTGCTCGGGACTCAGCCAAGACTGAACAGAGCCGCGAAGCGGCAACGAGAGAGGGGGATCGCTGCGGGTGTCACTCGGCTCGCACCCCCCCTTCTTCTTGCAAAGCCACTACAGGCTATGTGTGCTCTTCCTGCCACGGCCGCGGTGCCGCGGCTTACCCGCCCGCCCCGCTGTCTTCATTTCAGCCGCGGGGGGGGTGCCGGCCTGACACCCCCCCGTGTCTGTCACCCGTGGCGGCCCGCCCCCCCGCCCCCACTTAGTACGCCTCTGCATGCGTAGCTCAGTTTAGAATGCCAGAGGAGACAGCAAGCAGGCAGGTAGGTGCATTTTATTGCAGAAGAGTCATTGCATGTCTCTTCTGCAATAAAAGTCTGTCTGCTCATAATTTGTTACAGTGGAACTTCTGTTCCACTTTAACACTAAGGCCTCTTTCATAGAGATGGCCAGAGAGTAGTAAAAATAGGTTGAGTTGTGGTTTTACTGTTCCCTACCCCACCACCACCAAAAGCCCACAATGAAGATAGAGGAGGCTGTTCACATGCTGCGGCCGTGATGCCTGGCCAAGCAGCCTCAGCAAATTAATCATGATATGCTGAGTTGACAAGCACCACTTGTCAATCTTGACCATCCAAGTCAATGGAGCCATGCTGCAATCGCAAACTATACAACCATTCAGAGGGCAGTTGGATCGCCTTTGCAAAGCCTGACAAGGGCTGCTTACTGGAACTCTGAAAAGTGACAGTGGATTTCTTTTCAGAGAATGGGCTACTGTGAACCTAGCCTTAAGCTCCGAAGGCACTTAACTTTCCCCTTGCCAGAACCCTTAACACTTAGTCTAAACTCTGAAATAATGCTTTAAAGCAGAACTAAACTCTCAGTACACTCACTGTGACAGACCTAGCCAAGATAGGGGCTTCTGGAGAGGACTAGGAGCCTTTTACCCACTGATTATGGGCCCTGGGTTTTATAGGGAACAATACTCTTTGTGAGGTGTATGCCTGGGGACCCTTGAAGTAATGTTGCTTTGGATTCAAGTCCATGTCCCCCAAGACACACAAACTCTGGGAACCCTATATAGGGCCTATATGCCATATTGGAAATAGTGACTGCTTCACATTGTTGGGACTCATAGCAGATGCTGATGTCATCAGCCAGCCACCTGTCTTGGATTGTCTGCTATATTGTGTATTGTAGTTAGGGAGCTAGGAGACAAAAAGGCTGCCCTGAAAGGTCATATCTCTGAGACACCTAGTCTGGAAATGATTAGTTAATTAGCTCATGTTAATTTAGGTTTCTGGTTACAGGTGTATTGTTAGAGTAATATAAGCAGGATGTTGGAACCTCCTACTCAAATGTTTAAAAGCCTGTATTCTATGTTCTAATAAAGAGTTTGATGTTCAGCAGCCAAAACGAGTACTGTCTAGTTATTATAATAAAAGTATTTTGAATAAACAAAAATAGTAGCGCTTCTGTGTATCACACCACAAATCTAAATACTATAGCAAATATATATATGTCCCGTGAAGAAATACATATATGTGAAAAACTGCAAAACATATACTCTAAAAATATATATGTGCACATACAATAAATTAATAAGTGTCCGTAACGTTCAAATATTATTTTCAAACCAGTTGTGAAAAAAACATTTAAAGAAAGTCCATCAGTGAGATAAGTGTTCCAATAATAGTGACTTCAACTAAAATTTGCATAAAAATCTTCCTGTGTTCTCTTGAATAAACCTTCACCACACCAGCGTGATTAGTGACTCCACTCCCTAAGGACTTGCACTCACCAATAGGATTTGCCTTGCACTCTCATGCTCGGCTTCACAGCTTAAAGTGGTTGTAAACCCTTTTGTGTTTTTTTTTTTTTTTTTTCTAACCTGCAAGACAAAGCTATAATGAGCTAGTATGACTAGCATACTAGCTCATTATGTACCACTTACCTTCGATCGGGGCCCCCGAAGTCGTCCGTGTCCCTCCTCTAGCCGCATCCATCACTGCGGCGATAGCCGGAATGTTACTTCCGGGTATCGCCGCTGCAGCCAATCACAGCGCCGCTCCGGCGCTGTGATTGGCCGGAGCGGCGAAGACGTGACTCCGCGCATGCGCGCGTGAGCTGTCAAATTCGGCTACGTCGTCGAATGTTGCGACCTAGCCGAATTTGTGAATGGGGTGACGTCAGCGTCGCCGCATTTACATACAAATATCTCCTTAACCGTGTAGGTTAAGGAGATATTTCATGCACCTACAGGTAAGCCTTAATCTAGGCTTACCTGTAGGTCTTTGTTTAAAAAGTGGGTTTACAACCACTTTAAACACCCCTCAGGGTATAAAAGATAGATCCAAACGATGTTGCTCGGTCAGTCAAGTTTTCCCACATGAAAAAGCAAAAAGGTCTCCAATAGTGAAGTACGTAAAAACTTTTATTAAACACAGCACAGGTAACCTTCAATAGTTTCACTCACATCTAGCAAATCAAAATTAGGCACTTCAGCAAAATCACTTCAAAACGCCAGACAGGCATACGACAGGTACCCGCGATGTATTGCGGTCTCGGCGGACCAATCAATCATTTGTGTCTCACCCTCCTTCATATATGCCCGTCTCTCCACTCCAATCGAAAACACCGCGAACTTCCGTCCAAACACCGGACTGTAGATTCGATGAGTGGTCAAAAAAACCGAACACCATACACTATAAAAGAGCGCCGTGTAGCTTCTCCCAGACTAGTTTCGACGCATAGGACTTCGAACACCATACACTATAAAAGAGCGCCGTGTAGCTTCTCCCAGACTAGTTTCATCGCATAGAACTTCTGGAAGAAGTCCTATGCGGCGAAACTAGTCTGGGAGAAGCTACACAGCGCTCTTTTATAGTGTATGGTGTTCGGTTTTTTTGACCACTCATCGAATCTACAGTCCGGTGTTTGGACGGAAGTTCGCGGTGTTTTCGATTGGAGTGGAGAGACGGGCATATATGAAGGAGGGTGAGACACAAATGATTGATTGGTCCGCCGAGACCGCAATACATCGCGGCTACCTGTCGTATGCCTGTCTGGCGTTTTGAAGTGATTTTGCTGAAGTGCCTAACTCTGATTTGCTAGATGTGAGTGAAACTAATGAAGGTTACCTGTGCTGTGTTTAATAAAAGTTTTTACGTACTTCACTATTGGAGACCTTTTTGCTTTTTCATGTGGGAAAACTTGACTAACCTAGCAACATCGTTTGGATCTATCTTTTATACCCTGAGGGGTGTTTAAGCTGTGAAGCTGAGCATGAGAGTGCAAGGCAAATCCTAGTGGTGAGTGCAAGTCCTTAGGGAGTGGAGTCACTAATCACGCTGGTGTGGTGAAGGTTTATTCAAGAGAACACAGGAAGATTTTTATGCAAATTTTAGTTGAAGTCACTATTATTGGAACACTTATCTCACTGATGGACTTTCTTTAAATGTTTTTTTCACAACTGGTTTGAAAACAATATTTGAACGTTACGGACACTTATTAATTTATTGTATGTGCACATATATATTTTTAGAGTACCGTATATACTCGAGTATAAGCCGAGTTTTTAAGCACAATTTTTTGTGCTGAAAATGCCCCCCTCGGCTTATACTCAAGTCACCTTTTTGCACCTGATCTCCCAAAATTTGGGGAGCCGGTACCGGCCGGCCGTAAGTCCCCTGGACCCCAAACTTGGCACACATATAGCCCCACTCTTCCTCTACAAGTGTGCAAAGTTTCTTGTCTAGGGGACCTACGGCCGGGGAGCACCGATTTTTCAAAACCAGGCACCCCTTCCATAGACTCCCATGTTAAACGGTAATTTCTCTGGTGACTTTGGGGACCCAGTACTGGCCGGTCGTAGGTCCTCTGGACCCCAAACTTGGCACACATTTAGCCACACTCTTCCTCTACAAGTTTGCAAAGTTTATTGTCTGGGGAACCTACGGCCGGTGAGCACCGATTTTTCAAACCCGGGCACCCCTTCCATAGACTCCCGTGTTAATCGTCAGTCTAGTCATGGACACAGTGAGGCATGGACACAGTGAGGCAAAGTGAGGCACACCCTCGGCTTATACTCGAGTCAATAAGTTTTCCCAGTTTTTGTGGTAAAATTAGGTGCCTCGGCTTATATTCGGGTCGGCTTATACTCGAGTATATACGGTATATGTTTTGCAGTTTTTCACATATATGTATTTCTTCACGGGACATATATATATTTTCTATAGTATTTAGATTTGTGGTGTGATACACAGAAGCGCTACTATTTTTGTTTATTCAAAATACTTTTATTATTATATGTTTTTTGTAAAGTAGCAGCTAGTAAGGTTTTTTTGGTCTGCATTCAGCAGACCTGCTCCCGAAGTGCAGTGGAGTGTATAAGGGAAGAAGAGGGCAGTTGATTTCTTTTTATACACTATTTTAGACTGTCTAGTTATTGGTTGTCAATGGTTTGGATTATCTGATATCTATATTCAGACTGGAGGAAGCGGTATATGACGAAAGCCTTCAAGTGATATGGCGGTTACTTTCCCTGCTGGCTGCTCCTCTTGATTGGCCAGCGGAGGATGAAAGCTCACGCATGTGCATGGGAGTCAGTCATTCCAGCACAGCCGAAGTGTGGCGGGAATGCACATTGAGTTGCACATGCGCACCTCGGTCCACATTTGGTAGAAAACTGTAAGCAGGCAGGTAAGTTTGTATTATTGCAGAAGAGCATGTCTCTCCTGCAATAAAAAGCTGCCTGCTTGCAGTTTTACAAAAGTTAGGATTAGTTTCGCTTTAACCTTTACTCTCCCTTTCATTTAAAGTGGTTGCAAAGCCTAAACATTTTTTACCTTAATGCATTCCTTACATTGAGGTAAAAAAATGTTTAGGTGTCAGCATCCCCCCTAATCCCCCCTTTTACTTACCTGAACCCTCATTCAATCCAGCCCCTGATCCTCCTCTTCTGGGTCCCCCCCCCGGCACTCTGGACCCCACCCCACCCACCCCCAAGTGCCCCCATAGCAAGCCACTTGTAAGCACATGCTTGTGAGGTGGCATTTAATATTTTTCTGTTGTTGTGATAGCACTGTGAAGCTACATGTTTTTTTTCAGGCTGCCTGGAATAGGAAGGGATTAACTGTGTCTAGACTCTTTTACCGGGCTTTCCTCCCTCCCCCAGCAGTCGGTTTCCTGTAGCAACCGTCTTAAATTGCAACATACATCAAGCTAAGGTGTGTAGTGACACGGCACAGCATGTTTCAGAGGAACACTGTACTTTTATTACTTCACGCAGTGAAATCGCTCATCTTTAAGTCGGGGAACTGCCTTAATGATATCTGTATTTTCATTGTGACCATGCTCATCAATGCCTGGGACCTGTGTCCCAGGCATTGATAAGCACGGTCACAATGAAAATTACCCCCAAGTGCAGGGTGTGGCCCTGTCCACACACTTGTTATGGGGGCACTTGTGCATGCTTGCTCCTGAGCCCTGCTCTATGTGTCCATAAGACACACAGAGTGGGGCTCGGCCCAACTCCTTCACTGGCTTTGATTAACAGCTGCAGGAGCCAATGTCAGAGCCAATGAGGAGCGAGAATCGAGATCGTGCTCAGGAATGTATTTAGAGGGGCTGTAGGGGAAGCTGCACGCAGAATGTTTTGTCCCTTAAAAATAGAATGCAGTAAGGTAAAAAAAAAACTTCTGCCTTTACAACCACTTCAACTATACAAGGAAAATATATATCTGTAAAGAAAAGACTGAATACTTACCTCTCTAACTGTCCCTTCAAAACTGTTTTGATATAGAGAAATTGGGGGTATCAGTGATTAGACTCCAGAGTGTGCCACATCCCTAAATACGTATATAGACATAGAGGTTCCCCAGTTGTGGGACTTTATAGGCAAAAACATAACAGATAATTAGATAAAAACAGATATTTATTATAAATTTTCAGCAAAAGACAGGAAACATGATATGAACACGTTTCAGAGACTATGTGGCTCCTTCATCAGGGGTATAAAAGGTAACCTTATATATATAGAGATAGTTGCGCATTGCTACTCAATAAAATAAGCTAACAAATTGCTGCTGCTGTCAACTATGTGTTCCCACAAAAGAAAGAATATGAAATAAGTGAATGTGACAGCGCTGCATTAACACTAAAAACAAAATATGAACAAACTATCACAAAATAAATGGAATATAAGTGCTCAAATATCAAAGTCCATTAGTGACATATTAGTGATGAATCTTCTACTAGCATGCAAAGATATATGACGTTTTTTACTTGTGTAGCGGGGTCTCCTTTAAGGCCCCGGGACTACGTTACCCAGAACCCCGTTCGATACCCAGAGTGCAATTGGCCACCGCAGAGACTCATGGGAGGGGCTATTTAAGAAGGAGGCGAGGCGGAGCTCGGCCTCTTTGGACACCGCGCTGCAAGCAACAGTTTCTTCCTGTGCGGATCTGCTGCAGTGCAAGGCCTGAAGCCGGGGCCTTGCGCAACTTCCGAAGAGCCTTCCACCACACTGCAGAGCCTGGGTGCCACCAGACTTGTCGAGTGAGGACATCAGTTGGATCGGGGACCCGATCGTTGCAGACGCTGTGTGCGGAGACACAGCAGGTGGAAGTCCCGGACTGGGATCGCGTCCGGAGTGGTGAGCGAGCACTTGCTCAAGCCAATAGACTGTACCGTGTTTAGGCCTATAGACTGCCTTTGCCCACCTATCGTTGTTTGTTGTTTCATTAGGAGACCAGTAGCAGGACAGAGTTAAAGGGTCTCCAGTATAGTGTTCCTTGGGACTGCCTACTTGTGGATTACAAATACTGTTTCATCAAGTGCACCACCGAAAGTTTGCATGCGAAGAAATACTAAGTGAAAAGACTGAGATTTCTTCTATGTCAGGCCTGACCAGGGAGGGGAGATAGAATATTGTTTAGTGCGCCACAGGGCGCGTACACCATAATAGCTGCACGCGGTGGGTTACCGCGCTGGGCCATTGTTGTGTGCTACACCTATTGCTACAGGGCTCTGTAAGCAAGTTGCAAGTGTTCTGTTCTGCCTATGCCTTTTGATATAAAAGTAAAACTATTATATTTGATCCCTCGCCTCAGTGTGTTGTCTTACTGCAAAGAGATTACTCCTTGCAATACTGTTGATTGTGATAGGTATAATCCCTAGACTAGCTGTGCCAGAGTGGGTCGAGTAAGATTGCCGGGGGTTGGCAGTGCTGTATATAGGGCCCGAAATCAAACCAGCGGCTCTCTTAACTGGGGGTAGCGCTACACTTGCTTCACTGAACTTCCACAAAAATAGTGCTCCCACCACCGCGTGCAATGCTCGCTCACCTCCTTGTAAGACCCTGCAGTGCAACTCTCCTTTAAGGAATGCTCCACACTGGTCCTCGACAATTCCTGTTAGGCTCTCAGGGGGCAGAAAATACTCTACAGCAGGTGCAGTATCCTCCCACTATGCTGCTTCAAACTTAACTCCACATTAGTTCCTCCAGATGAAGCCACAAGGTAGGTGGCGTAACTAGTACAGGTGGAGCCTGGTGGTGGAACCTTTTGCAACAAGTGAGATCTGTCTAATGGATTTTGTATTAATGTTTTTACCCTTTTAAATAAATGTGAGTTGAATATTAGCTGGGGTGGTGAGGTTCTGTTTAATCCCCTGGATACTGCACTATTGGAGGCACTTTTGTTTCTTTTATGTTACTGTGGAACTACCAGCAACTAATGTGGAGTCAAGTTTGAAGCAGCATAGTGGAAGGATACTGCACCAGCTGTAGAGTGTTTTCTGTCCCCTGAGAGCCTAACAGGAATTGTCGAGGACCAGTGTGGAGCATTCCTTAAAGGAGAGTTTCACTGTGTGCAAGGTGTGTTTGACCCCTTGCAGGGTCTTACAAGGAGGTGAGCAAGCATTACACATGGTGGTGGGAGCACTATTTTTGTGGAAGTTCAGTGAAGCAAAAAAAAACTTCATAACTCTTTGCATGCTAGTACAAGAGGTGACCTTGTAGTCATTCTCTGGTGTATCAAAGAGCATTCCATGTTTGGTTTAAAAACAGTCTCAGAATTTTCTGCCTTTCCGCCCAACCTTGGAGGTAACATATGTTGTACTGGATAGAAGAGCCAATCGTAAAGAGGAGCATCTAAAAGGTGCTACACTCAACCTGGAAACACCAGGGGGCACTGAGGCCTGGCAAACAGGGTCCTGCATCTATGGACCCATTATGGAATGGCAGACCTCACATTGAGTAGTAATAAGAGGTGTACATCAAGATAAATAGGATATTATCCAGGTTGAGTGTAGAACCTTTTGGATGTTCCTCTTTAGGATTGGCTCTTCTATCCAGTACAACATACGTTACCTCCAAGGTTGAGCGGTAACCCTGATGAAGGAGCCACATAATCTCTGAAACGCATTGGGTGGAGGATACCAGATTGTAACATCATCTTGCAGTTGGTGTATTTTCAGTTGTTCATATCATGTATATTTAATGTTTCCTGTCTTTTACTGATGATTCATAATAAATATCTGTTTTTATCTATTTATCTGTTATGTGTTTGAAGTGCCTATAAAGTCCCACAACTGGAGAATCTCTATGTCTATACTGATATAGAGAAATGGTCCCTTGACTTCTGCCAGAAATCTGAAATGTCTGAGTGTGTCAACTTGCAGCAGTTTAAGTGGGAAGGGGGCACCCTAAATAAACCAGCCAGATACTTTCCAGGAACATCAAAATAAAAGGTGTGCAAAGTCTTTTCTTTAGACAACATCCATACAATGTGTATAATACCCTGTCCCCTGTCAGTATTCTGCAGATGAGAACACTTGTACTCTCTAAGAAGCAGTGGTCACCCTGCAGAGGTCCAACATGCACCCCTGCTAAATCACACCCATAGCTCTACAGTCAGGAAAACTTATGCTCTCTTTTGAGCAGAGAGCTGACTGCATCCAGGCTTGAACATCCGTCCCAAACCATAGCCAATAACCCAATGTGCGGCTACATGCGATCTGCTGCTGATCTCATAACCCTGTCATTCCAGCAGTAAGAATCCACAGATTCTTGCCACAGAAATCCAGCGCCTGCAACAAACTGGCCGTGTGAAAGGGGCCTAAGGCTTCATGCACACAAACATTTAGTAGCTCCGGTGTATTGAGGTGAAAATCCCCCGCCAATTTCTGGTGCCCGAGGAACCGCAGGTGCCACGTACAGCCACTGATGCAAGTGAAAGTGGTCGTGCTCAGGTACTAATGGCTTCTGCATTGGCATTAAGATCCATTTTGCATAGTAATGGCATTAATCCACTGGAATATCACATTATAACCATTGTAAAGGCTACATGAGTGAAGCTGTTTTAATCTGGCTGTGTACTTGTATTTATTGACCCTCTGTAGAACTATGGAACAGCTGAAAGAATGAACTGAGATCTCTCTGGTGTTTTTAAGTGGAACACCACAAGATTTAAAGATTATCCTCTTTACAGATGACACTGAACTATAGACCGATAAAAATGCAGTATGCAATTTTTGTACAGAAGGATTTAAAGCACTGGGAACATGGAATTCTGTCATAATATCTCAGCTACAGTGTATTAAAGCTTAATAGCAGTGACACAGAGAAAGCCTTCCAAAGGAAGATTAGAGAAGTGCTTGTTGATGACACTGTCACATTACAGGAATGTCACAAATGCACATTTTGGACTGAGCACTCATGACGGTATCATGACCACTAATCTCATAAACTGCTCACATTCAAGTTAAGCTGCCGTGAATTTGAATAATCATGTTGGCATCCTTGAATTAATTTTGTTCTTCTTATGCCGCGTACACACGACCGTTTTTAATGTCATGGAAATAAACAACGTTTTTCTCGACGTGAGAAAAATAAAATAAAAGGTCTGGTATGACCCCTCTGACACCTCCATCCCTAATAGTACACAAAAATACAAAAGAGGTCGCCCTGGGACTTTGAATGAGGTGAGAGAGGTTTAGCCAATGTTCACAGCAAACAATGAGACAAAAATCAATTAATTTGTTTCAAAGTGTTATGTAACGAAGCGGCAACAACAATGATTGTGAGTTACCCAGCATAATAGCCAATGTACACAGCACAGATGAAAGTAAATGTATAAAGATTTATTACAAATGTTATACATCAATGAGCAACAGTAAGGCCTCATGCCCACTGGCGTTTTTACAGCTGCGTTTTTTGCAGCTTAAAAACGCCTGTCCATGTTATTGTAAATTTTTTTTTTTTTTTTGAAAAAAAAACAAAAAAAAAACGTCGGAGCTAAAAACGCGACCGCGCGTTAGTGCGCGTTTTTTGCGCGTTAGTGCGCGTAAGTGCGCATTTTTGCGCGTTTTTTGACGCTCGCGTTTTTTTCTGCCTAATTCTGACGCTGAGGAACGCACTGGCCCTGGTTTTTTTTTTACAGCTTACAAACGCCTATGCTCTTTACAGCTCAAAAACGCCTAGGTGGACATGAAGCTATAGACTAACATGGACATGCGTTTTTAAGCTGTAAAAAACGCTCAAAAACGCGGCTGAAAAAACGCCCGTGGGCATGAGGCCTAAAACTTGAAAGTTGCTGGGCCAGTGGATACACATATACAATAAGGAAATAAAATGTACATACATATAAACCGGGAAATAGGTAGACATAATGCAGACATCGATAATATCCAGCATGTACAGGCATAAAACAAGCATCAATGAAGCCCTACTAGTTTCACGAGACCCTGCTCGCTTCTTCAGGGGCAGATGCATGAATGTTGTATCTGCAATGTAAGTGATAAAATCAATAGATGTATGGGGGGCAGGCGGAATGATTGGCAAGAGAGGTCTGAAGAGGGACCTCATACTTACCGACGGGCTGAAATGAATTGCCAAGCGCTAAATATCAAGATGGCGGCCGTGTAGTGCATCCAGCTCGGGAGCTGAGGAGACGGAGCAAACAAAAGCCACAACAGGGGAACATCCGGAGGATCAGCATGGTCTGGATAGGGGTATTTCTCACTGCAGTCTCCACTAAGCCCCTTGAAATCATGTCTAGAAAATATCTGCAAGGATGCACATGTATCAGAAGGCATCATGGTTGCAAAATGAGCTTAATGTGAAAGGTTCTGCTAGATAAGATTTAATCTATATATAAATGTGTAAATAAATCAATTAAGCTTACTACAGTATGTAGGTATGAAAGACTATCTGAGATATGGGATATGGTATATACATGAATACAAACCAACATGGTTACAAAGTTGGTATAGGCAGGGAGACTACGGGACAATGTGGAAATTATATAAATATTACATGTGTAAAAGAACAATGTAACAGACCCAATGTGTGTCAAGAAAGTATAAAAGTTGTACCTCAGTTTGTTCTTAAGGATGTGACCACTCTATCCCACCATCAAGTTGTGAATTAAAGTCCCAGCCGTGCTGAACGTCCAGATATGCCCACAAGGGCCCAAAGGCTCCGCCCCCAGCGTCATGTATGGGTGGCGACGCATAGGCGTCAGTGAGACGTCCACTGCCAGAGGTGGTGCGCAACTGCAGCAACCACCCAGCCATCCAGGATGACCCACACAGCCCACACCTCAGTGACATCAGGGAGACGTCCGTGTGTGGGTGTGGAAAACATGGCGCCGATGTGCAGGTGGCCACCCCCGACGCGATTCTTCTCAAAGCCTGCCTTGTATACACAGTATCGTGAAAAAAATGCTTGAGCAAAGCGCGGTGAGGTACAACACGTACGACAACACTATAAAGGGGAAGTTCCATTCGGATGGCGCCACCCTTTGGGCTGCTTTTTGCTGATTTCGTGTTACCGCGTTAGTAAAAGTTTGGTGTTAGCCGATTCGCGCTTTTCAGTCTCAGTGCTTTTCAGTCCGTTACAGCATGACGAATGTGCTATCTCCATTACGAACGCTAGTTTTACCAGAACGAGCGCTCCTGTCTCATAACTTGCTTCTGAGCATGCGCGTTTTGTTTCCCGACGTTAAAGCGTACACACGACTGTTTTTCACTACGAGAAAAACGACGACGTGAAAAACGACGAGAAAAAATAGAGCAGGTTCTAAATTTTTAATGCCCATTTTTCTCGTCAAGAAAAATGCTCTGGAGCCTACACACAGGGCCGGCCCTACCATGGGACCCAATGGGACCATGGTACCAGGCGGCATTTAGGAGGGGGCGGCAGTCCGGCCGGCAACATATTTTTAACAGACTTACTTCCGTCGGGCAGAGAGCAGAGCGGAGGCTGAGCGGATGCTGGTCGGCGGTGCGCTGTGCCTGTGCGGTGCCGCTGTCTCCTGCACTGGTTGCTAAAATTGCCTGCCGAGTCCCGACCGTCGCCTAGCAACCAGGGACGTCAGGAGGCCGCGGCCGCCCCAGCATTCACAGCGCTCAGCCTCCGCCCACACACCTCATCCATCTTCCATCTCCTGCGTGAGGGTTGGATTTCAGTGTGGGTCTGAGGAAATCTTCCTGTGCGGCTGTGCCCTGGACAGTGACAGTGTGAGCTGAGCCTGGGCAGCCTCTCTGCCTATCTGGAGAAACGGGTGAGTTAGGTGGGATTTTTAATGTGGGTGGCTGATGATGATCTTTGTCTTGTACCCATGTTTTCCCTGTAATTTAAAGTAAAACTTTATTCTTTTAACCACTTTGCGCCCGCGCTATAGACAAAAGACGTCTACAGCGCGGGCCGCGCGGCGTTCAATTCCCGGGAGGGCGTCCATGGACGTCCTCCTGTTTACTTCCGCGATGCGCGCCGCATCGGGCGCGCATCGGGGAAAAGCTGTGCCCGCCGTGTCACGCGGGTGCCGATGCGCTTGCCTGGCGGCCGCGATGTCTGCCAGGTACCCGCGAACGGCTGTGACAGAGGCAGGACGTGGATTTCTGTGTGTAAACACAAAGATCCACGTCCTGTCAGGGAGAGAGGAGACCGATGCTGTGTCCCTTGTACATAGGGACAACCATCGGTCACCTCCCCCAGTCAGTCCCCTCCCCCCACAGTAAGAATCACCTAGCAGGGAACATATTTAACCCCTTCCTGCCAGTCACATTTATACAGCAATCAGTGCATATTTATAGCACGGATCGCTGTATAAGTGTGAATGGTCCCAAAAATGTGTCAAAAGTGTCCGCCATAATGTTGCAGTCATAATAAAAATCGCAGATCGCCGTCATTACTAGGAAAAAAAAATTATTAAAAAAAATGTCATTCTATCCCCTATTTTGTAGGCGCTATAACTTTTTAAATGACATTTAATTATCATGATATAAAATAATGAATGTGGGGGGTGTTTTGGTGGGCGTGTTTTTTTTTTGAGGGGGGGGGGGGGGCAGCATTTCATTCTTGGTCCCAGGCAGCACCATGTCTTGGGCCGGTGCTGCCTACACACGACCGTTTTTCACAACCAATTAAAAAAATTGCATGTTTCTCATCATGAAAAATAGTCGTGTGTACGCGGCATAAGACAACTGGCAATATTTTCATCATGTGACGGATCTAATTTATCAGGCCTCTCATTACTGCTATTATGAAGTAATGGGATTAATTGCTGAAACACAGAAAACACCAATATGCTTCAGGAGAGGGGAGAAAGGAGGATACTTTTCCTTTTTCTTCAGTATTGTTCTTTTTTCTACTGTATCTCTGATACATTCTGCTCCTTTTACCTCCAATAATTTTACTTTATGTGACTGGACTTTGGTATAGCACAGCCAGGCTCAGAAATCCAACTAAAAGGTGAAATTCCACTGATCCTCCTTCACCCGAACACCCCTCCACCTGTTTTGGAAACTTTTTTTTTTTTTTTGGAACGGGACCTATTTATGTCAGGTACCTACTCCGACTTTCGCTCTGTTTGCCTGTTTATTTACATTTGTACTTTTTTTTTTGGAGGAATGTGTAATGGGTTCCCTTGTGAGTGAGTGAGTGAAAAACGTATATAGCACTACAAATGCGAACTGAATCGCCTCAAGGCGATTGTGGGGTGCGGATATTTGGGGTCCCCTTATTCTATATGTTCCCTCTTCCACAAACCCCCACATGCCTTTTTGGAGGACAGGATGTGGAAATTAAGCTCTTGTCCCCTCAACATGGGGACAAGGTGCCTTGCAGGGGGGGGGGGGGGTGCCTGGCTGCTTCCTCTTGCAAGGTTCCCTCCCAATGTTAAAAGGCATATGGCCTAGTATGGTTCAGGATGCCCTCTCTTCTCAACCACAGACTGAATGCCTGGATAAGGGCATGGTATGAATTTTAAAGGGAATCTCACCCTTTTTATTCATAGTGTACTATACCATAACAACTCATCATATGATAATTTTGCTACAAAGACCTCACCCCACACACTACAGATCTCCAGCCAGCTGGTGTTTCAAACAAACCAGCAAGGGATCCTTGGTGATGTTATTGAACAGATATTTGGTCAATGACACCATCCAGAATCCCTGGCTAATTTGTTTACAAACAGCAGCTGGCTGAAGATCTGTCATTTTGTGACAGTAGTGCTACCACCACTAAATGACAGACTCCAGTCAGTTTGTTTAGATTCACATCACCAAATTTGCCTAAGGTGATCCAATCAGGTCCGCCTATCATTATTTTTAGGCAGACCTAATTTTTTCACTGTGTTCTTTCATTAGATTTACTATTTCATTCATATGTAGATCAAACCCCTGATTAACCCTTAGTTAAAGTGATTGTAAAGCCTTGTTTTTTTCCTATAAAAACAACAAACATGTTATACTTACCTGCTCTGTTGCAGCCTGGATCCTCCTCTTCTCGGGTCCCTCTTCTGTGATCCCGACCCCTCCCTCCTGTTCAGTGCCCCACAGCAAGCATCTTTCTATGGGGGCACCCAAGCTAAGTCACAGTTCCCTGTGTCCATTCAGACACGGAGCCCTCACGCGGCCCCTCCCCCTCTCCCCTGATAGCTGACTTTGATTGACAGCAGCAGGAGCCATTGGCGCCACTGCTGTGTCTTAGCCAATCAGGAAGGAGAATCTCCGACATGTGAAACACTTGTGGACAACGTTGGACAGAGAGGGACCTCAGGTAAGTGTAAGGGGGGCTAAGGGGGGGGGGGGCTAAGGGGGGCTGCTGCACACAGAAGGCTTTTTATCTTAATGCATAGAATGCGTTAAGATTAAAAAACCTTCTGCCTTTACAACCCCTTTAACCATATTTATTATTGACTAACCCCTACCGCCCCTTTTCCCTTAAGCTAATGATTTTCTGTTTTGTGTTCTCCTTTTCTTATCATTATTTTTTTTAACTTTTCATTCCTAACATTTGTTACTATTTCAGGGTTGCATAGCAAGAAAATGAGCAAAAGAGATTTGCAAAGTTCTTTGCCACACTTTGTACCAGAAATTATATTTTGGTGTCATTTTAGAAGGGACAAATTATAGAACAAAATGTATTCTTTTTATTTATAGTAAACAACTTTTAAAAAAACATAAAAACACATTGTTAAAATTCGATAGATTCCATTGAAAATAAAATAATTTTTGCAAAATAATATTGCCAAAGTTATTGGCAAATAAACAGGTCCATAGTTGAAATATAAAAATTGCTCTGATCCATGGTCATGATAGCTGAAGTGGTTAAAATATGTAGATCCACCAACCATTCTAATAATGGCAGAATTGGGCAACAATGAGGATCTATTGAGCCACCACAGGCCTCAGTGGACATCTCTGGGAGTGTAATTATGGGTGGCAAAGCCTATTGGCCAGGTTGAATTTTTATGCAACTATCCCTCAGGAAATGATTCCTTAAAGCGGAGCTCCGCTGTAAAAAAAATATTAAAAGCCAGAAGATACAAATACTGCAGCTGCTGACTTTTAATAAATGGACACTTACCTGTCTTGGAGTCCAGCGACGTCGGCAGCAGAAGACGAGCAATCGCTCGTCTCTCGGCTGCCCCCGCCTCCATCATCGGTGAGGGAATCAGGAAGTGAAGCGTTTTGGCTTCACTGCCCGGTTCCCTAGTGCGCATGCGCGAGTCGCGCTGTGCCGTTCTCACTGGTCCCCGCTGTGTTCTGGGAGCCGAGTGTTTCCCAGAACACAACGGGGGGGGGGGAACTGACGAACTACCCGCAGAGTGTATGCCCGGAAGTGGGTGCAATTACCTATCTTAGACAGGTATCTGCACCCCCCTCCCCCCTGAAAGGTGCCAATTGTGGCACCGGAGGGGGGAAGGAATCCGATGAGTGAAAGTTCCACCTTAGGGTGGAGCTCCGCTTTAACAGTGCTTGTACACAAGTTTGTTACCGTCCAGCCACCATCTGTTTTCCACATTAAGCTTTATTCCCTTTTATCAAACCTCCATATACACCAAGACTTCTTACAACTATTTACTAGGAAAATAAGTTGTTGGTAAAGGCTAAGCAGCAACAATCAGTAAATAGATACATTTCACATCCCTCACCACCTCGCCACCTCCCTGAAATTTGTTTTTGCAGGTTGGGATGTCTGAGAACGTATATGCTGAAATTCTATGATAAAACTGTATTTACCTCTTGCTGGCATACACAGATAAAGAGCAATGGAATTCCTACATAAAGTGCTGCTTCAAGCTTCATCCAGTGTTGAAAACATGTCTGAAGGCCTAAACACATGGTCATCTTTGTTGAAAGAGAGGATCAGGATTAATTTTGAAAAATCTTCTACTTTAGCAGTGATCAGGTACCCAGATAGCAAGCAATTGTGCTGCAAGTTTGAAACTGACTTGCTAAGCTATTTCTAGACTTGCCAGGCTTGCAGCAAGTCCGAATTGCATGCCCTCAGATCAACTTTCTTTGCAAACATTCTGCAAGTTCTGGGTGTAAGCACTCTTTATATAAGGCCATTTATGTGAATTAATTAATGTGGCTGCCTTATTCAAGGGTTACTGACCTTTTTAGGTTCTAAGGGCTCATTCACACCACAACACAAATGTTAAGGCTTGCGGATTGCATTGCAGTTTTTTGTAGCGTGGTATAATGCATTGTCGTGTGTTTTAAATGCGTTGTATATGTTTTTTTTTATCATTGCAGTGCATTGCATTTATGCATGTTTGTGTTTTCAATTTCTCTTTATTGATTTTTTTTTTACTTATACAAATTTTGACCTTTTACACAAGATTTTTTTACAATATACATTTATACGTTATCATTATCCAAAATTTGTAACCTTGTTAAAAAAAATTTGACTTCTTTATCATTAAAATGTATTTAAACATTCACAATCCCACTCACTTATTCTTGCTTTCTTTCATACTCATTCATCCTGTTTCCCTCCTCCTCCCCCCCCCCTCCTACAAGAAAAGAGAAAAAAAAATCTGATACCCTCTGCTCTTCTCCCTTTTGTATTTCCCTCTTTTTTTTCTTTTCCCCTTAATTTTTTTTCCATCTTATAAATTGTCTTTAATTTCTATCGAGGCCCGAAATTCCTCCCATTTTTGCCATAATTCTGGCATTTGATTCTTTATGTATCCCTCTTCTCTTATTTGTCTTTTCATATATTGTATTTCGTACATTTCACATACCCATTCTGTAATGTTTGGGCTTTTGTTATCCCTCCATTTGCGAGCTATTATTGTTCTTGCTGCCGTTGTCATATGATGAAGAATATCGGTTTTAATATTCTTTATTGATTCTGGCATCAGAGATAACAATGAGATATCTATACTTAACTTCTTCTCTACTCCCGACACTTTCTGATATATCTCCTTTATTTTATTCCAAAAATTTCTCACCAGATGGCATCCATACCAAATATGATCCATAGGCCCCTTATCAACCTTACATCTCCAAAATATCTCTGTATTTTCATTGTTTATTTTATTTAACGCTACTGGACTCCAATACCATCTCATTACTATTTTGTAGTTTCTCTCTTGATATTTAATCGCTATAGATGTTTTATGAATTATTGCAAATATTTTCTCCCATTCTGTCTCTGATATTGTTCTCCCTATTTCCCCTTACCATTTTTTCATTCCTGATAACTCTCTGAAAGATCCGGAAGAGAGTAATAATCCATATATCTTAGATAGTTTTTTAGTTGGCTTTTGTTCATCCAATAGTATTTGTTCAAATTTAGTTTTAGTTCTGTTTATTAAAGGTAGTTCTATTTTTGTTTAAATATATGTATTTAATTGATGGTATTGTAGCCATTTATGTTTATGTTCAGATCCCAGTTCTTGCATTTTTAGTATTTTTCCATCCACTAGGATCTGGGCCACCCACTAGATTCCATTTTAAGTAATTTGTGGTTGCTAAAGCTGGTGGAAAATCTGGATTGGAGAACAGTGGGGTCATAGGTCCCATCATAGTGGATAGTTCCCATTTTTTTAATACTGCATCCCATATTTTTAGTGTGGCTCTTACAAAGATTGTTCATTTTTTATTTCCAGGTCTTAAGTGAGGTTTTATCCAAGGAAGGGCTTTAAGTTGTATTCCTATATCTTCTTCTAACTTAATACATTGTTTATCTTCTATATTGTGATACCAGTCTATAATCCTAGTCAAGGAGGCTGCTTGTAAATATTTAGAAAAATCAGGTAGTGCTAAACCTCCATTTTTCTTCGTTCTAATTAATATTTCTCTTTTTATTCGCAATGTTTTAGGGGCCCAGATGAAACTTCCTATTGCTTTTCTTAACTCCATTATTATTTTTTTTGGAATGGCTAGGGGAACTGTTTGAAAAATATATAGCAGTTTTGGTAATATATCCATTTTTACTATATTAATTCTTCCCATCCATGAGTATGTTACTTTTTCATATTTATGTAATAACTTTATTACTTTTCGGATTGATGTGTTGTGATTCATATCTTGTAGCTGATTTAAATCTCTCGGGATATAAATTCCCAGATATTTAATAGCTTCTTGTTGCCATTTAAAAGGAAAGTCTTCTTGCAATAATTTTTTTTGTTTTTTCTGTTAGTGATACATTTAACATTTCTGATTTATCATAATTAACTTTAAAGTTGTTTAGTTCCCCAAATCGTTTAAATTCTTTTATTAAATTTGGTATTGTTATAATGGGGTTAGTCACATATATTAATAAATTATCTGCGTATACTGCTATTTTATATTCTTTATCTTTAATACTAATTTCTTGTATATCTTCATTATTCCTTATTGCTTGTATAAGATGTTCCATAACTAGTATATATAGTATGGGGGATAATGGACATCCCTGTCGAGTTCCATTTGATATTTCTATATATTCTGATAACATTCCGTTTGTTCTTATTTTGACTCTTGGATTTGAATACAACGCAACAATCCTACTAAGCATTTTTGGTCCCATTCCTATCTGTACTAATGTTTCCTCTAAGAACTGCCATCCCACTCTATCAAATGCTTTTTCAGCGTCAATAGATAGGAGACATGTTGGGATGGCAGTTCTCTGAGCATATTCGACCAATGTACAAGTTTTTATAATATTATCCCTTGTTTCTCGCCCTTTCGTAAAGCCCGTTTGATCTAGATTTATATGCCCCGGCAATATAGGTGTTAATCTATTTGTTAATCTATTTATCTATTGGTCGGTAATTATTACATAATGTGTGATCTTTCTCAGGTTTTGGTATTAATGCAATATGAGCTTCCATGCTCTGTGATGTAAAAATGTGTGTTTTAGAAATAGAATTATATGTTTTTTTAAGGATAGGTATTAATATATCTTGAAATGATTTATAAAATCTCGGAGTATATCCGTCTGGTCCCGGGCTTTTGCCCAAGACCAGTTCGGAGATAGCGTGTTGGATTTCCTCTAGTGAGATTTCTTTTTCCAGTTCCTCCATTATTTCTCTTGAAAATACCGGTAGAGCTGTCTCTTTTATATACTTACGAATCTCTTCTCCCTTCTTTTCTTTTTCTTTGTCTACATGTTGTATATTTATGTTATACAACTTAGAGTAATATGTATGAAAAGTTTTAGATATTTCTCTTGGGTCGTAAGTCAGTTCTCCATTCGGTTTTAGGATTTTAACTATGGAGGTTATTGGTTGTTGATTTTTTAATGTTCTAGCTAATAATTTCCCTGTTTTATTTCTTGATACCATTGTATTTTATTCTTATCCCTCCACTGAAGGGATTCTTCATCAAGCAAGGAGTGTAACTGTATTTGTTTTTCTTTTAGTGTTAATTTATCCTCCGCTTTAAGACTCCATTTATGTTTATTTTCTAGTTTTATAATTACCGTCATTAATTGAGATTTTTTTTTTCTTTTTCCTTTTTTTGTCTTGATCCGTGCTTAATGAATAGTCCCCGCAGCACACATTTAAGTGTTTCCCATTGTATGGGAATTGAGGTATCGTCCTTATCATGGGTTAACAAAAGTTCTCTCACTGCTTGTCGGATATCTTTTTCACATTCTTTGTTTTTTATTAAATTATCATTCAATCTTCATATCCTTATTGTTTTTTTTTTTTATATTCGATTATCCTAAGTTCTAGATATATCGAAGCATGGTCTGACCAGGAAAAATTACCTACCATATATACTCGAGTATAAGCCGACCCGAATATAAGCTGAGGCCCCTAATTTACAACAAAAAAACTGGGAAAATGTATTGACTCGAGTATAAGCCAAGGGTGAGAAATGCAGCAGCTACTGTAAGTGGAAAAGAGGGTCAACAATGCCCATCTGCAGCTGCATACCTCACTGTGTCTATTGCATACCTCCCTGTGTCCTGTGCATGCCTACCTGTGCAGATCTGCCTACCTCACTGTGTCCTGTGTACCTACCTGTGTCCTGTACATGCCTCCGTGTGCCGATCTGCAGCCTCCGTGTGCCGATCTGAAGCCTCCTGTGCCCATCTGCAGCCTCCCTGTGCCGTTTTGCATTCTCTGTGCCGCTCTGCATCCACCGATCAGCGTGTCATAATAACATACGGCGGCCATTCCAGTATTCAAAAGCCGCGCCTCCTCCTCGTCTGTGATAGGCGGAACACTCAATTTTCCAGCATTCAGTGTTCCGCCTATCACGGACATCCGCTCATCCTCATAACACGGGCGAGGATGAGAGGATGTCCGTGATAGGCAGAACACTGACTGCTGAGAAATTTAGTTTCCTGCCTATCACAGATGAGGAGGCGCGGCTTTTGAACACTGGAATTGCCGCCGTCTGTCTGCATGAGACGCTGATCAGGTAGGCAGACGGCGGTGACTCGGGTATAAGCCAAAGGGGGGGCACTTTCAGCCTAAAAAAAAGGCTGAAAAGCTTATACTCGTATATATACGGTATGTCTGTTGAAGGGGTCATCATCAGACCGTATTGATTAATAAAAAAATTATCTATTCTATGATATGAATTATGTATATTTAAGTAATAGGAATAATTTTTTTCCTTCTGATGTTGAGCCCTCCATATATCTATCATTTGGTATCTTCCCAGTAGCTGTTTAAATTCTTTTAATTGACAATTTTTTCTGTGGGAATGGGTACTAGTAGTATCTATTTTTTATCCATTATAAAGTTAAAATCTCCACCCATGATTATTGTTCCTTCTGCTTTTTCCATTGCTTCCACAAAAGATTTTATTCCAACCTTAATTTGTTCATAGTTTGGTAGATATAAATTTATAATTGTGAACATTTTACCATATAACATGATCTTTATAATCAAGGATCTGCCATCTTTACCTTTCCAATTTTGTATTATTTGATGGGGTATATCTTTGTGAACCGCAATAGACACTCCTCTTGTTTTGGAATATGGAAATGTATCATGAGTCCATGTAGCATAATTTCTATTATTTATTTTAGGGATGTGATCTGAACGAAAATGTGTTTCTTGAAACAAAATAATTCCAATCTTTTGTTTGTGAAATTAATTTAAGATTTGGGATCTTTTGGAGGGTGAATTAAGGCCTCTTGCAATAAAAGAGCAAAATGTTACCCCTCTCATAAAAATTATATGAAGATGCGGTGGTAAAAAAAAAAAAAAACAACATACAAAAAAAAAAACGAATCCCTTGTTCACACTCACTCAACCTATCACATTCACACCCACCACTTTCTAACTACTACTTTCTCACTACTATATTGACTTAAATCAAGTCTTTCTTATTTTACGTAAGATCCCTATCAGGGGAGAACCGGGGCTGCTACTCCCGATCTGCCAACTCCTCGAGACTATCCATGCTGCTTTCTCTTTTATAAAACTTGTTGGATGGTTTTCTTATTTATCTTTTTTTCCTTCATCTGTTTACATTTTTATATATCTATAATTTTTTTCTTATAATTTAAGAACATTGAGCATTCAAAAACATTGATAATATTTTTATCGACATTTAAAAAGGAAAAAGAAAAAACAACCAAGCCCAAAGAGAGAGGAAGGAGAAGAAAGGCAAAAAAAATACCCACCCTCATGTTGTCCAAAGTGTTCGGTGTTGTCCATATTAAGTATGTAATTGTGAATGTGATTGAGGAACCATATGTTCCATGTATACTTATTAGTGAAAAAAAAAAAAGGAGGGAGGGGGGAAAAGGTGTGTTCTACTACCCCCCCCCCCACCACATCTTCCCACTACCTCTATTTTTTATATATATGTATGTGTTATTCTTAATTAATAGTGTTCATATTTATTGTGTATTGTTTAATGTGTAGAATATTATGCTGGAAAAAAAAATTGTTATTCTCCTATAAACCTTCCCCCCCCTTCCCCCCTATCTCCCACCCCCATCCTCCCCTTCAACCCCCCTTTCCCCCCATCCCCAATATCCAAATTTCCTTTATGGCTTTTCATATGTCCCCATGCATTTCCTAGACCAGTCTAGTAGTTCTATTTTCTGGGAGTCGGAGGACCCCGAGAAATTCCGGCAGACCCTCCAGGTCCCTGAAATTCGTTGTCAGTCCTTCATATTGAACCTCTAACTGAGTCAGAAATTTCCTTCTGTGCCAAGAGTTCTTCTTCTTTATAAGTTGTTCCATGAGGGGCCTTAATGCTCTTCTCTTATCAAGTGTACAGTATATTAGGGTAAATCCTGATAAAACATCCATTGTATTCCTTCATATTATATCTTCTCTTTTCTCTCTTCTGTCCTTTTCTTTATCCTCTCTCCCCCCCCCCCCCCCCCGGCATGTAACCGTTATGAATTTGTCCTTTATTGAAACACAATGTATGCTTAATATCCCATCTCTCGTTTTATCTATCGCTAGATTCCTTTGCTTTTCCCTCTTAGGTTCAGCTTGATTTTGGTTGCCAGCTAGTTGTTTGTCATTTCTATCAGTTTCAGTGTACAAAATGTTTCAGAATAAAATACGTAAATATTTATTCTATATCCTTCATAAAATCCTGGTCCGTGTATTTATGGTTTCTTGCATGTGGCATATAGCATGCCCAAAAAAAAAGAAAAAACCTTGTTTCATTTATTTTCACTTTTTACCACCTTTCGTCTATTGTTTTGACTTCCCTTGATTTTGCTTGATTTCAACCCTTATTTCTTCCTCTGCCATGCACCAAAAAAAAATGTCTTTAGATGAATATGGGTTTTATAAACAAGTATTTCAGGTGTTTCCCTTATAATTGTATCTATTCAGAATATTTCTTCGGTATAATCTGTTAAGCTTTGAATTTTGAGATTTTGGTTTAGTTTATAAAGCGCTTATATAACAACTATTGCACCTTTTGTGGCCCTTTTCAATAATTTGTCCTTACTTTCAGCAAACAGTTGACTTACTGTTTTACTGTCTCCGCCATGCTAACATGCTATTATGCTCAGAATTGTCTCTAGATGGATTCAGATGCAGATTTTTATAGACAGGATATAGGTGTAAATGTTCTATAGGCGATTATTGGTACGTGAGTATTAAGTTATAAGTACATGTATTCTGTTATACATATGCCTTGAGTTTTTATTCCAGCAATATATTTTATGCTTCAATTATTCTTTAGTTTTTGGGCTAGTAATATCCTAATATACCTTCCACTCGCGTCTCTGTTGGTTAGCCGTCTCTTCAACCCGGCTTTCTGCTCTCCACAGTGCTGCTTCCAATTCAGTGCACTTCCACGATCCGCAGAGATACTGCCGCTCGCTACTGACCTCCTGACTGCTCTGCCGAGTTCCCGGCAGGAGGTCCCGAAGCCGTCAGCTCCGGCGTGCCCGTAGGCGTGAACCCACAGACCAGCACCTTGCTTTCCGGCTTGACGCGGGACTTCTCCTGCTCCACGGCACATGGCGTAGTCCCCTTGGAGTCCCATTGGAGCTTGAATGGCGGTTGCCTCCTCTGGTTCGATTCCTACAATATCCTGCAGTAGGGCCGGGAGATGATGGAGAGACGGCAAAGTTTTAGCCAGCTGAATGCTTAACTGCCAGGCAGGTAACGAAAACTTCATATTTCCCCCGATCCTCTTTTAGTTTAGTCGGTGTCTTCATTGCAGGTATAACAGGAAAAGAATCATGGTTTTACGCCAGGCTATGTAATCGTCAGTCGGCAGTATCACTTTCCATCCTCCCTTAACACAAGCTTATTCCAGCTCGTATTGCAGCATGTTTGTCTCAGGGCGCAGCCATCTTGAGCAGCAACTCCTCCCCCCTCCACAGAATGAAACCACGCCGTGTACTGCTCTATGAACACTACGAGACTACTATGCATGTTTGTGCACATCTGCATGCATTTGAATATGTTGCGATGTGCTACGCTGAAAAAAGTGGTTCATGCTGTACTTTTTTTTCAGTGATGAACACAATGCACTGGTGTAAACTGCATTCACAGTAGACATGTGCACACTGAAATATTTCGTTTCGGAATTTCGTTTTAGTCTGAAAAATTAATTTATTTAGTTACTCCCGAAATTCGTTTTTATTTATTTCGTTTTTCGTTAGAAATTGCATTCGTCGGAAAATCAGAATTAATTAAGGTCGAATCTGTCATTGGTGTCTGTCGAAAGTTCAAAGAAGATTCGACGGAGCAGCGAAACTGTACGACGCCGCCATCGTACCTTTCAGGTCGAATGTTCCGCCTACAAGCTATAGTAGAATTCTAATGTTGTATGACTAGTAATAATTATATTTATTAATTACTATTACTAGTCAACCAACATTAGAATTCTTCTATAGCCTATGGGCCGAGCATTTGACCGGAAATGTACGATTGCAGCGTCGTACAGTTTAGCTGCTCCGTCGAATCTTCTAACTTTCGACAGACACCATAAGCCTTCAATGACAGATTTGACGTTTGTATGTTTTTCGATGCTTTGTCGAATCTTCGTCGTTCATGTTGAATTGTCAAGTTAGTTCTAGCTATTTTACTGCTCCTCCTCTTTGGTTACAATCAGCCAATAACATTCATCATCATCATTATTTTTATTTTACTTCCCCCACCCAATTCCAGCAGTGATCTTTTCTCTCTATGTCGAATCTTTTCTCTCTATAATGTCAAATCTTTTCTCTCTATATCAAATCTTTTCTCTCTATGTAGAATAATCTTGGACTAATAGTGTCATGTCGAATCTCCTATCTATATCGAACTGTTGTTGCAACGAAAACGAAAATAAAGCATTTGTTTATGTCGGATCTTTCGGTTTTCGGATTCTGTGCTTTCGTTTTAGTTTGTTAAAACGATAACGAAAATACCTGAAATTCGGACGAAAATGCATTCGGACGAAAACTAATGCACATGTCTAATTCACAGGGAATCATTCTTTTTCGGTTGCCATGCGTTGGGAATGGTGTGAATGAGTGTTGCCAACCTCCCACAGCATTTTTTACTAACAAAACATGGTAAATTTACTGTTGGAGCACTTTTTTTTACTGGCAACCTGAGAAATGACAGAACTCCTATTGAAAACTAACACAGTGAATATTTGAACAGTATAAACATAATATGGAAACACTGACAATACCTATAATTAAGTCATTTGCTTGATTTACATTTTACACTTAAAAAGTCAACACAGCATGAAATTATCAACCCCGGATATTTTGGGCAGTTGTAAAAAAATCACAGATTTTTACAAACTGTCAGTAAATTTACTGGCGGTTGGCAACCCTGGTGTGAATACATTGGAAATGTGTGAATGAACCTTAGATGCAAAGTGCAGTATATATCTTCTTGAGACTTAAGGCCCGTACACACGATCCAATTTTATGGCCATAATTGTCTGATAGACGTGTTGTGTCAAATAATTTGACCGTGTGTATGCTCCATCAGATAATTGTTGGATGAATGAACGACAACAAATGTTGGCTGTTCATGCTCACCAACTGTTGGGCAATAAATATGTTACGTTGGTTTATCCGATCATGTGTACGCAAGTCCGTCCAACTAAAATCCAAAGTACAAACACGCATCCTCGGAACCAATGCTAAACATCAGACAACAATAGCAGAAGTTGCCCAAAGGGTGGCGGTAAAGAGCTGAAAAACCACGTGGTTTTGTGAATGTTGGCTGAAAACGTTGTGCCGTGTGTATGAACACCAAGTTCACGGCCAACGCCCTTCGGACCAAAATCCACGGAAAAGTCCACTGTGTACGAGGCTTTATAATGGTTGATAACTGATTAACACTGTGGGGTCGCTTTACTAAGGCTGGTGCACTCAGAATCTGGTGCAGCTGTGCATGGTAGCCAATCGGCTTCTAACTTCAGCTTGTTCAATTAAGCTTTGGCAATAAAACCTGGAAGCTGATTGGTTTCTAGGGAGAAATTAGCCTGATTTTGCACTCTCCAGCTTTTTATTGAAAAAAAAAAAAAACCTTTGCAAACTACTGGATGCATGTAAAATCCATCAAGCATTACCCATGCAGGAATGAGCAAAGATTTTCTGCATACAACAACTGCTTTCGCCATAAAAATATTTTTTTGGGGATAAAAACACTGAGGTGATCACTAACATTCAGGGACAAGCCTTTACACACTAATGAACATTTTTAATAAGACGGTCCAAATGCAGAGGCAGACAGTGCAGAAACCCACAGCAGTCTCTGATAGTTTACTTTCCATCCGTTTAGACCAATCTAGGAAATGAAAGATGATTTTGATTGGTTGTTTTGGGTTACTATACTTGTCATGTAGCCCAACAGAATTTCTATAAATGCACTCAATAAACTTTTTTTTATTACAAATACAATTATAAAATGAACTAATATGCAAATCATTTTTAATATGAATGAAAATGATCCTTACTTAATCAGGGGAAACACTTTTAGTGATGCAAATTATTACCTATGTAACCTATAACAACCAAATATTCGACCATTGTTCATTCGTTGACTACTCCCTAATGATGACTTTTCACTAGTTGATATAGAAAACGACACTTCACAGCACCTTTTGAAATAAATTTTAGCATGATACCTACCGGACATGGAAGGGATGCTCTCCTTTCTGAAAGAGGCCGCGACTGGCGCTTCCTGTGGTTCCTGACATCTTTATCATTATCCTCAATTCCAGAATGTCCCCAAAAGCTGCTCATCCACTTTGCAAAGAGGATGTCATCATCGTCTTCCTCGTATTCCATGTACAAAGGGCCAAAGTCAGGTAAAGTCCCAACCAGTGCAGGCAATGACCGGTAGGACAAGTTGTAGGACGTCGCTGCTCACAACAGTGCAGATCTGCTAGCAAGGGAAAGGGTTAGATCATTTCAAACCAGCCCCCTCTTAAGCTGACTTCAAGGAGGGGGGGGGGGGAAGCAACAAAGCAGCAGTTGTAGCCACGGTCTTTATATAAGCCAATCCCTTGTAATCTATTTATCAGAGGAGCACAGATAGGTCTTTTAATCTTTCCATTACATTGATTCCAAAGTCACACAGCCTAAAGGGTGCTAACTGCTACAGTATTGTCCAGAGTCCCCGCTGCCCACTGCATCTAACTGTCGATAGCTGTCAGGTCTGGCAGGCGAGAACATGCCTGCAAGCTACACTATGTGCTAGGATTTCAATGAGACAGCAGCTATGAAAATTGGAATGGACGTATTGACAATTTCCAGAGACTGGCAGAGTTGTTGTGGAGGTTTAACAGGCGCAGATGAATTCCCAAGCCCTGTGACAGCTATTACTAGAGCACCAAAAAAAACTGTATAGGAACCGTGCATTACAAAGACACAAAAGTCTCTTCCCTTCTGATTCTCTCAATTCAAATAACTTTAATACCCCGTACACACGACCGGTTTTCCCGTCGGGAAAAAAGTTGAATTCCTCTCATGCATACACACGGTCACACAAAAGTCTGGTTAACTTTTGACTGCCAAGAACGCGGTGACGTAACAGACTACGACGAGCCGACAAAATGAAGTTCTATGCTTCTGAGCATGTGTCGATTTGTTTCCGAGCATGCGTCAGAATTTAGCGCGTTGGGATTTGTACACACGATCGGAAATTCCGAACAGTTTTTTTCCTGACGGGAAAAAAAGAGAACCTGCTCTCTATCTTTTTCCAGAAGTTTTCCTATTGGAAAAAGTCTGATGGAGCATACACACTCTCATCAGACTTTTTCCAACAGGAAAACTGATCGTGTGTACGGGGCATAAGGCTGGGTTCACACTAGAACACGCAACGGCTCACAGCAGGAGTCCGGTGCGTCTCCATCGCCGTTTCGGGTCCAATCTCAGCCCAAATTTGATTATAGTTTATCAATGCAAATAATTTTTTTGCTGCATTTTCTGCATATCTGTACGTGTGAGATACATACTTTATATACTGTTCTCCTATTCTGCTCTTTAAAAAAATAATAGTTTAGGGCAAAAAAAAAATTTTTGGTGCGTTTTCTGCATATTTGTACGTGTGAGATACACACTTTAGATACTGTTCTCCTATTCTGCTCTTCAAAAAAAGTAATAATTTAGGGCAAAAAAAAATTTTTGGTGCATTTTCTGCCCCAAAAAATTTTTGGTGCATTTTCTGCATACACCTACACCGCCACATCCACCGCCACCTGAACCTCCTACTCCATATGGACCTCGTTCTCCTAGGTCAAGATTATTATTTTTTATTTTTATGTATTTTATGTTATTTTAAGTTATTATTTCCCTATCCACATTTGTTTGCAGAGCACTTGCCATGCTCTTAACAACATTTTGCTGCCATTTGCAGCCCTCTAGCCCTTTCCATTACTTTTTTAGAGCCATTTTAGTCCTCAAAAGTTCGGGTCCCCATTGACTTCAATGGGGTTCGGGTTCGGGGTCAAGTTCGGGTCAAGTTTGGGTCTCAAACTCGAACTTTGTTCCGAAGTTCGGCCGAACCCGAACATCCAGGTGTCCGCTCAACCCTAGTTGTGAGTAAAAGTACCCACAGTCAAAAGATGAACAACTCAAATTGGGTTGTTTTTCAAGTATTGTCTTAACTTTAAGAACAGGCTCAGAGCTGAAGTGGAGCTGTACATTTAAAAATGAAGCCTTGAAATTACTACAGGAAACACAGCCTAAAGATAAGGACTTCCGTTTTGCTACCTTGGCATGAGTCAAATATACCTCGTTCACAAATATGTCACTAGAGACTGTAGTTCTACCAGGCATCATAATTTTAAAAGCACAACAGACACATAGGCGGGCAGCTCAGTGATACAGCCTGTTAAAAGAGCAGACTCAATGTCACTGAGCAGAGTTTCCTGCCCAGCCACTGAACCTATCACACATGCAGGTGCAGTGACCTTCTGCACTGTACTCAGAGATGGTGAACCTACACTTTTAATAGGCTGCCCATGTTACTAAAGAGGCTAGACCACTGCTACTGACTGTATGACAGGCCCAGTGGCTGGGCAGGGAGCTAGTAGTTCTGAGCCAGAACTAAAATTTACCTAATCCTAGCACCTACCTAGGAAAGTGCTACATGTTTGGGGCTTTCAATTCCTCCTGTTGCATTCTCCATAATATACAGTATAGTGAGGTAATTTGCTTCTGAACAAAACTGACCCTATAGTGTACCTGGATGACTTTTTTTTATTAGTATAGTCTGTGTCATGATCAGGGGCCATGCTTGGAGGCCAGTGGCTATAGCAGTGGAAAGACTCACGCAGAAACTAGCAGGATAAATAGACAAGCAGATTCCCATGTCAGATGAGGCAGGCTCATCTGAGGCATGGGGTCTAAGCATCAACCGGTCCTTAATAGAGCGCTTGATGATGGAGATGGGTTTTACTGTGTGCTAGTGGTAGGTTGCAGTCCTCAGGGTCACCCTACCAGGAGGTGAGAAAGCCGGTGGGCAGTAGCAGATGTAGAAAGTAGGGATCAAGCAGAGGCATAGTCGGTAAACAAGCCAAAGGTCAGAAACAAACGGTTGCAGGTTGGCAACTTGGCATCAAGCAGAAACCTAGTCAAGGAACAAGCCAAATGTCAGTAACAAATGGTTGTAGGCTGGGATCAAGCAGAGTAGAAGTCAAGGAACAAGCCAAAGATCACTAACGAATGATAATGAAGATGCAAATGGCAGCAGAATTATAAGAACCAAGATATTGACTGGAGCAGAACACAATAATCTAGCAAACAGGAAGTACCATGGCATAGCTTAAAGGGGTTTTAAAGGCACCAGTTTTTTTCACCTTAATGCATTCTATGCATTAAGGTGAAAAAACATCGGACAATACCGCCCCCCTCAGCCCCCCCCCCCGTTTTATTTACCTGAGCCCGTTCACCTGCTGTGCTCGCCCCCGACGTCCTCTTCGCCACTCAGCCTGGCCGTTGATTGGCTAAAGTGGATGGATTAAAAGCAGCGCAGCCATTGGCTTGCACTGCTGTCAATCACATCCAATGACGCGGCGTGCAGGGGGGGGGAGTGATACAGTGAGCGGCTATAGCCGCCGGCTGTATCACAGGAGCGCGCCCGCAAGAACTAACCCCCATACGAGAGAGCTCGCATGAAAGGGGTTAATTCTTGCGGGAAGGAGCTGAGACAGCCGCAGAGGGACCCCAGAAGACCAGGTTTGGGGCCACTCTGTGCAAAACGAGCTGCACAGTGCAGGTAAAAAAATTGCCTTTACAACCCCTTTAAATTGAAAGTTCATGGGAAGAGAAAGGAGTTCAAGGTTCACCAGAAACAAGATAAAAAGTAACTTTGTCCAAGGCTCCAGACATGGAGTTGTCCAGGATCTCAGGTGGCTCAGCAAGAATAGCTACTGCCAGATACTGCAGAGGTCCTGGGTTCAGATCCAGGTCCCAATACTCTACTTTACAAGAAGTAATTTGAATGGTTGTATTTACATTGTAAAATTACATATGTCTATGCTACAGTATATAACAGTGGCGCCACACAAATTGCTCTCTCTAGCTATTGATCCTAGGTTTCCCAAATGCGAGCCTATAGTCATGACAAGACTTTTATAAGTATTAAAAACGTATAATTTGATAATATATCATTTTAGTATGTAAACAGCTGGCGCTATTTAAATCCTGTATTTTAATAATAATACTAGAGATAATCTGTTTAATAAGGTTATATTGAAAAAACTTTTTTAAAATGACAGCTGAAGTCCCAGGTCACAAATGAAAAAGGTTGAGGACCTTTAACCTATCCAATGGATAGGCATGGAATGGATCTGTTTTACATACCCAAAATAATAAAATAAAAAAATCCAACTTGTATTCACTGTAGTTCCATGGTTGAAAATAAATTTTATTTAGGTTGAAAACAATTCTCATTAATTTGGATTTTTAAAGCAGAAGAAACAAAGGATTGAGAGGCACCAGTGGGCTGAATGACTTCTTATATCTCTGAGAGACGGATAGATGAGGGCATTTAAAGTAGTTGGTATCTCCAAATGGTTATAATGTAACTTTCAATGTCTTGGAGCTGAAGTTTCCAAGTATTTGTTTATTCTATGTTTAGGAAATATGAGCCCATCATGTTTATTTGTACCAACAATGGAAGTTGAGGGAAATTCTAAGACCACCCATACAGTAAGTCAGTTGCATTCATATATTTTAAATCCTCTGCAGCCCTAATTGGATGATATTTAAAGCACTCTGCATATTCTGTTTTGATCTTTTTTTATAGTATGCCTTCATGGCGGGATCACTAGATAGCATTGTAATATTAGCTGCAGATTTAAAAATACTGAGAATGACTTCTGAAATGAAATTGACATGTTTAAGCTTATATGAGATTTTGTTGAATGGGTTTACATACTGCATACTATGAGCTGGGGATATTGGACGAATAAAGAACCAGCATTCTTCAAAGATCCAGCGTTTTCTTACGGTGGATTGAAGAATGTTCTTTACATCTCTAAACAATACACTAACCCAGAGCTTTTTTTAAAGACAGCACCATCTGTAATTAAAATACATAAATCAATAATTCTGACTAAATTTAGATTCACATAGAGTGTTTATGGTATTGGCAAGATAAAACTAAATGTCACCATTCTCCCTCCCTACAGCTTAATAATCAGCTGGAATTCTATCACACCCAGAGTGGCACATAACCAGTGATAAAAGATATTCATGTTGGCACTTCTAAAGATGTCCTGGAATGCAGGGGTGAATGTCAGGAGACTTCTGTATGCCTAAGTGCATTAACACAAGTAACACAAACTTTAAAGGGATGCTGTCGTTATTTTTGTATACTCTTTACCTACCGTATATACTTGAGTATAAGCCGACCCGAATATAAGCCGAGGCACCTAATTTTACCACAAAAAACTGGGAAAACGTATTGACTCGAGTATAAGCCTAGGGTGCCCATCTGTATGCCTCACTTTGCCTCACTGTGTCCATGTGCATGCCTCACTGTGCCTCACTGTGTCCATGCCTCACTGTGCCTCACTGTGTCCATGCCTCATTGTGTCCATGCCTCACTGTGCCCATGCCTCACTGTGCCTCACTGTGTCCATGCCTCACTGTGCCTTACTGTGCCCATGCCTCACTGTGCCTCACTGTGTCCATGCCTCACTGTGCCTTACTGTGCCCATGCCTCACTGTGCCTCACTGTGTCCATGCCTCACTGTGCCTTACTGTGCCCATGCCTCACTGTGCCTCACTGTGTCCATGCCTCACTGTGCCTCACTGTGTCCATGCCTCACTGTGCCTCACTGTCCATGCCTCATTGTCTCCATGCCTCACTGTGCTCATGCCTCACTGTGCCTCACTGTGTCCATGCCTCACTGTGCCTTACTGTGCCCATGCCTCACTGTGCCTCACTGTGTCCATGCCTCACTGTGCCTTACTGTGCCTATGCCTCACTGTGCCTCACTGTGTCCATGCCTCACTGTGCCTCACTTTGCCTCACTGTGTCCATGTGCATGCCTCACTGTGCCTCACTGTGTTCATGCCTCACTGTGCCTTACTGTGCCCATGCTTCACTGTGCCTCACTGTGTCCATGCCTCACTGTGCCTCACTGTGTCCATGCCTCACTGTGCCTCACTGTGTCCATGCTTCATTGTGTCCATGCCTCACTGTGCCCATGCCTCACTGTGCCTCACTGTGTCCAATCTCCCTACCTGATCTCCGGCGCTGTGTGACTAGACTGACGTTTAACATGGCCGGTATTGGGTCCCCAAAATATAAAAAAATTAAAAAACACGTCCAGCTGTCTGCGGAGTTGGTCATGGCTACAAAGTTTTTAGGTCTGCTTACCTGCTGTGGAGTGATGAAAACATTTTTGATTTTTTTTTTTTATGCCTTTACATTATAGAGAATGATGCTGAAAGAATAAAGCAGTGGAAAAGGCTCACATGTAGAACCTACAGATACTCACGTACGTTGTACTTCAGATGACATTAACCCCATCCTATTGTTTGTGCCTGGCATACAGTGCCATACTGTATTTGGTTTGCCAGCCATTGTCAGGCAACAATTGAATGGACAAGTTACAAAAAACTGTTAAGAGATAAGTAATCATGGCACTCTCTGCAGACACTGCTCAGCAAAAAATACAGGGCTCATAGACACAGGGCTTAAAGTGGTTCTAAAGTCTAAATGGTTTTTATCTTAATGTATTCCATGCATTAAAGAGTATGTAAAACCCAGCATTTCGTATTCCTGCCTGCTGTACCATATATTTGTATGAAAAAATATCCTGTCCTCTTTGTATTGCTTCCCTTCTGTAAAACCCCTGGTGTTCCTGCCAGTCCCTCTGCTTTCCTATTAAAAACTGACCATACCTACGTGTTTCGTCACCAAACATGTGACTTCATCAGTTGGAAGTTTGCGAATGCCATCCATTGGCATTCAATAACATGACCCTTCTGTTGGAAATGCCTTTTGTCACATAGAAACTTTTACTATGTTACTGGTCCCAACCTGGCTTTGAATATAAGCTTTTTTGAAATGACTGTTTCTATCGATGATGAGAAAACAATGTGTGGCCAAAAATGAAAAGGGAAAAATTTCCTCTTTGCTGCTATCACCAACAGAGCACAGAATTACTGTGGCTATAGTTTAAAGCCCAAATGAACTTTAAGCTTAAATTAGCTAAGTACATTCCAGGTACATCAAAACAAAAGGTGTTTAAAGTTGTACATTCTGTTTTTTTAGAAGGCAGCCATCGCCTGAATAGGAAAGCCTGTCCCCTGCCAGCAGCTCTATATTGTAACCCTTGCTGGTGAAAGCAGTGGTCTCTCTGCAGCTCATGCTCCCTGATGATTGACCCAGCAGGGGGGACATTAAACCCCTGTAGAAAGACCACTGCTTCCCCACAGGGAGCAAAGGTCCATCTCTTGCTGGCAATGGCAGTGGAGAGGATGTTCTAATGGTGTTTTTTTTTACAACCAATGCACTGTTTACCATTTTTTTAAATGCTATAATATTAGATTTAATTCATACATAGAGTACTTGCATTGTGAAGGACCTGGCGCCACCATGCTTACCATGAGACCCTTTAGAAAACGCTCATGCCCTGTCTATAGTATGCTCTTTTCTTCATCACACTAAGCTAATGAAAAAATAATGACATCCCCTTGAAGTTATGTTACACTTTAGCTAAGTTTGTGGCATTTGGCTACGGAGTTACGTATCATGAACACATTATTGAAAACATTGGTGCGATTTGATTTCTGTGACACTGGAGTCTGGGCTTCAGACATGTTCTGTTTATTCTGTCTGACAGCAGTTAGGGACAGTCTATTTTTGTCCGCTACAATTAACTAACATCAGAAAGGCATTTTGTGAATGGGAAAACGCTCTGAAAGTTGTTTTGGCTTTATAGAGGGCGTTATTGATTGATGGGACTATTTTGTATTACTAATGTAAAGAACTCTGAATGTGAATATCTAATGAAAGATGATCAGCAAAACTTTTTAACATTTAGATTGCCCATAGAGGCTTCTTCTCCCATAGGAGATAACCAATATTCAACAAGCATGGATAATCAGAATCTATTGGATGAAAAAGAAAATATAACTGTACTGTTCTTAAGCTGAATACTTTGTATATTTTATAGAAATATTTTAAAGAGTAGGTTCACCCAACACTGATATAACAAGCATTGATAGACAGGGCTGTTGCTAGAATCTTTGACACCCTAGAAGAAACCAAATTTTTGCAGCCCCCCTTTGGCTCCGTCCCTGACTCCACCCCTTTGCCCTGCTCATGTATACGGTGGAGGTGGCAGGGGTGGAGTTTTTTGGCATGCCACTCCACCTATTTCTTCAGCACCAGCGCCTCTGGACCCGGCCTGAAGACAAATAGTGGCGAGACCGACTCGCTTCCTCACGCCAGCCGTGGTCCACAGGTATATGGACAGGCTAGGGTAGTATACAGACATGCTAGGGTAGTAGATAGACAGGCTAGGGTAATATATGCAACTCACTTTATCTGCGGGCAGCGGACCAGGCTCTGGTGTCTGCGGTTGCAAAGACACCTCTGTCGACATCAGGCCAATGGGGTCTCCTCCAGCCCCTCCCCCTTCACGGTCAGCTGACATCTAGTTCCTGCCCCAATGTAGGACACAAGGACAGTGGAGATTGCGTGCTGGATACCAAGATGTTCGCAAACTGGTCAATTGAGCTTGTTTTCCTTTGGTGAGGATGCCTGCAGCTTGGTTCCCTGAGCCTTTGCGTAACCTTTGAAGCCGTGTCTGTAGAGTTTAAGAGCTACTCTTCCTTTTCCCTAAGGTTAGAAACCCAGCAGCATGGTTTCCTGACCCCCGCAGGAGGTCATACAATCAACAGGAGCAGGTCTTCTGCCTACAGCAGTCTGGTGCATTGTCTGACATCAAGGCTAGTGACAAAAGAAGAGCCAGGATCAGCAGATGGCCACGGAGAGGCCGGGTGAGCCATGCTGGCCCGAGGAGCAGCCCAGCAGCCTTGAGCCCCAGAAATACATGTGGTGCCTTAGACAGATGTGTGCTCTGGGCCGGCGCCCACCTTGCGTATAAGTAGCGCCAGCCCTGTGGATAGATGATAGACAGTTTTGAGCTGTCCCCTCATTTCCTATCATAGGGGGAGATTTACTAAAACTGGAACAATCAATATCTGGTGCAGCTGTGCATGGTAACCAATCAGCTTCTAACTTCAACTTGTTCAACTAAGCTTTGACAATAAAACCTGGAAGCTGATTGGTTTCTATGCAGAGCTGCACCAGATTTTGCACTCTCCAGTTTTAGTAAATTCCCCTCATGATGACACCAATACCAGCAGGACAGAAATTAAAGTACAATCACTCCAACAGGACAAAGACAGAAAAAAATGGCAGGGGTTTTAACCACTCAACCTTCAATCAATTGAACTTACATGGCTGCCAGCAATGGACACAAACTTGATTTGTGCTTTGAGACCCTAGACAGAGTCGGGGAGATTTTCTAAAACTGAAGCATTCAGAATCTGGTGCAGCTGTGCTTGAAAGCCAATCAGCTTCTAACTTCAGCTTGTTCAATTAGTCTTTGGCAATAAAACCTGGAAGCTGATTGGTTTCTATGTAGAGCTACACCAAATTTTGCACTCTCCAGTTTTAGTAAATAACCCATATTGTTTACAAGTGTGGACAAACTGAGACTTCTTTAAAATGGGGTTATTATTGATTATTGAAATTTTCCTAATCTCTAAAATTAAATACCACAGGAAAAATCCAACTTGCATCTATGTAGGAAGTGAAAATCAAGTACATTAGTTTTTAATATGAAGGATATAGAAAGAGCATTCTTTTCCTTCTGATTATGTGATTTATAATATATTTATACTACAAAGGGCAACTACACAGGCTAAATTTTAGATGTCTCTTATTAGGTATGTAGCGCCCTGCTCCTGATGATCAGGCGCTATGTTAAATTTAGTGGGTGTCTGAGCTGGTAGTTAGCTCAGACTTTGTAATGATTAAGGCTAAATTGGCCTCTGTTCCGGCTGTGGCTGTGTTTGGAAGGACTTCCCACTGTTTGCCTGTAGGTGGCATTACCACCCCAGGCCAATGTTGGAACACAAGCAGGCCAAAGTGTATTGGGTGCTATCCCCCGGGAACAGCCCAGTGGGCATGGTCTCCCCGCTGGGCATGCTGGGGAAGGGTACTTAAGGGGCAGACGCCATTTTCTCGGGGCTCTCTTCGCCTCGTGGCCCTCCTGGCTCGAGGTATGTGATACTGGAATTTCAGCCGCGGAGCCATGTTGGCCCGAGGCTGCATCTCTGCCAGGTAGGCCCAGTTGTCCTGACTGGGGCCTGCACTTTGAAGGGGATCCTGTGCTGTCTGTCACTCAATAGAGGAAACCAGGGGAGGACCTGTCCTGGAGAAGACCAAGCGGAAGGCTGGTCTCTTGGGGAAGGCCTGGTGACCTTATTGAAGGTTGCACCGTAGCTCATGTTACTTTACATTGTGCCGGGTCAATTTAAAGGCTCTTAAACTGTAAGGTTGGATCTCTGGATACTAAATCCTGTGGCAGAAGATTATTGAACAGTTCATCGTAATCGTCCTAAAGGTCTGTGGCAGAGACTGTTATTTCTTTAATTGTTCGTGCCTCATCCCGGCTGCTAGGTCAAGTGAAAGGGGCCTATCCGGGTGAGCAATACCCACTTGAAGGAGAGTGGTGAGTGTGACTATTGAAGTTTAGAAGTTCCCCCGTGATCTGCATTGTGTGCCTGAACCTTCCCCTGACCCTCCATCCCTCTACCTATGCAAGTTTGTTTGGAAATAAAGCCAGACGAAAAGGATTCATAACTTGTGTGGACATTGAACTTTCTATAGACTCTCATCCCCTAGACAACGAACAGCGAGGTAACATGCAAGGCCCAAATCTAAACCAGCCGCTCCTATGGGGGTAGTGCTACAGGTATGAGTGACATTAAAATTTTGCATTTTTCCATAATTTCAAAGCAAACTGGGGGATTTTAGTGGAATGCCTCCCTTTTGGTGAAAGACATTGAAGTCACTGCTGGAGACAGCAAAGGGTGGTTTTTAAGTGTGCCTTGAATGGGTACTAAAGGTTATGGCATCCCGGAACATAATTTTTATACATTTTGTCACGAAAAAGTAAAATTTTAAATAAAAAGTACATTTCAACCCCCCCCCCCCCCCTGCACTGACATCTTTGCTGCCATAGTGCTCTGTGCTGGGTGTTCAGTGTGCCCCTGTACCTTCAAGGAGGGGTGGGCTTCTTCCAGGCTCACCTGCCCTCTCTGCCCAGCCATTAAAATGCATGTGCTTCTATTGTGGAGACAGAAAAATCAGGGTTAGGGACTACAGAAAACAGGGTGCCTTGACAGGGCCTGTAGCTTACGCATGTATTTGCAAATGTGTGCAGACTAAACCCCTGTTCTTAAGGCATATTGTTGGACAGGTCAATTTGGTTGGTTACTGACTGGTTGGTAAGTTTCGTCTTGGAAATCTTTGTATTTGACAAACGTCACCCTTCCAGTGCTCCTTGCTGCAAAGACCAGTTATAGGTGGGGTAGTGGCCACTTGATTATATTAGGTTCTGAATATACCCAAGCTCATCACTAGTTATCAGGAGTTAGGAGTACAAAGAAATAATGTTACAGGGAGGGTTAGTGCTGGGGTTACATGGAGGGTTATTGAGAGAGTTAGTGTGAGGGTTAGAGGGAGGGTTAGTGTTAGGATTACAGGGAGTATAAGTGTGAGGGTTACAAAGAGTACAAGTGTTAGGGTTACATGGAAGGTTATTGAGAGAGTTAGTGTGAGGGTTACAGGGATGGTGGGTGTTAGGATTACAGAAAGGTTTATTGCGAGGATCACAGGACTGTTTAGTTTCAGGGTTACAGGGAGGGTTGGAATAAGGGTTGGGGCTACAGAAGGGATTACTACTGGTGTAAGGATTACGATAGGATAGTATGAGGGTAGAATATAGTTTTGGCACCAGGAACTACAGTCAGTATAAAACTTTCATGATCAGCATGTGTCTGAAATGTATTTTAATATTTACAAGTAGGCTGGAAAATATATGTTTGGAAAGTAAGGATAATTTACCAGAAGATGTGTAGCATTCTAAAGTAGATTTAAAAAAATTATTAAAGTGAACACACAAAAAAAAATACTTTTCACCATCACAAGCCTCCCCTCCTGGGTTAAGAGAGGAGTGCACACAAAAGAAATCCCATATACTGTATGTTTAAGGCCCCTTTCACACGTGCGGATCCGTTTTTAGACATCCGCTTGCTCAGCGGGGATCGCTCCGTTGATCCCCGCTGAGCCGGCGGATGACTAGTCCGTCTCTGCACACTGCAGAAACGGACCGGTCAGATCTCCGCTTTCCTCTATGGGGGGATCGGATGAAAACGGACCGTCTGTCCATTTTCATCTGATCTGATCCGCCAGAGGGATGAAAAATAGGGTTAGGCCCATTTCACACGGGCGGACCGTTCAGGTCAGCCTGTCAGTTTTTTAGGCGGACCTGAACGGACGCTCCATGCACCTCTATGGAGCGACGGATGTCAGCGGTGACATGTCCGCTGACATCTGACCCGCTCCGATCTGCTAAAGTGTGACGGATGGAAACCCTATTTTTCCATCCATCTGGCGCAGTGTTTCTCAACTCCAGTCCTCAAGGCGCACCAACAGGTCATGTTTTTGGGATTTCCTGCAGATGAAACAGCTGTGGTAATTACTAAGGCAGTGAAACTGCTCAAATCACCTGTGCAAATCAATGGAGATCCCAAAAACATGACCTGTTGGTGCGCCTTGAGGACTGGAGTTGAGAAACACTGATTCTGGCGGATCTGATCAGATGACAACGGACTCTACGGTCCGTCTTCATCCGATCCCCCATAGGGGAGAGCGGCGCTCTGACAGGTCAGTCCCTGCACAGTGTGCGGAGACAGACCTGTCATTTGCCTGCTGAGCGGGGATCGACGGAGCGATCCCTACTGAGCAAAACGGAGCCTGTACACGGACACGTTTGTGTGAAAGGGCCCTTTGCATCCGTCTGGATTTAGCGGAGCGGATCGGATCGGGGCGGATCGGATGTCAGCGGACATGTCACCGCTGACATCCGTCGCTCCATAGAGATGTATGGAGCGTCCGTTCAGGTCCGCCTAAAAAAACTGTCAGACGGATCTGAACGGTCCGCACGTGTGAAAGGGGCCTTAGTTGGTGTAGGTGAGAATGATGTGCACTTGCTCCTGAGCATCCTGGCATATCCCCGAAGGTTGTAGGAGCAGGGACACACAGTGGCTGGATGACTGGCCTGGCAGTGCCTCATCAGGGGCCAGCTGGAAGAATTCGACAGAGGTGTCATGGGATCCAGCTTGCATTGGGCGTGTAGGTATGTTTCTTGAGGACAACGCTGCAAAAAAGGTAAGAGGGGATTTAAAAAAAGCACAGCAGAATACACAGTAGTGAAATTATTACTTCTTAACTGTCGCTTATAGACTGTGGGTTTGGTTTACTAAAACTTGAGAGTGCAAAATGTGGTGCAGCTGTGCATGGTAGCCAGTCAGCTTCCAACTTGTTCAAGTAAGCTTTGACAAAAAAAAAAGCTGATTGTTGGTTTCTATGCAGAGCTGCATCAGATTTTGCGTTCCCCAGTGTTAGTAAATCAACCCCGGTATATTTGGATTAAATTAAGGCAATGCCGTAAACAAGAAATGAATGTGATCACAATACTGAAAAAAGGGACACATTCTTTTTTCCTGTATGGTCACCTAAACAATTCAAAAAAACAGAAGCATGTACAGTGTGGTCAGCACACTAGCTAGGATGTTAGTCAAAGTTGCCATAACACTGCAACAGTTATTTGGTTATCAATTTTACTCAGACCAGTGTAGCACTACCCCCGTAGGAGCTGCTGGTTTGTTTTTTGGGGTTTGCACATTGCCTCTTCAGCTTTCTTTTACAGGGTGAGAAAGTCTGTAATAAATGCAATGTCCACACAAGATGTAAAACCTTCAACTGTTGGTTTTATTTTTGCTGCAGTAACTCGTATAGAAAGTAGAAGGTAGGAGAAGAGAGGGGAAGGTTCAGGTACACGCTGTAGAACACACAAATGTCTAAAGTCATCCACCACTCTCACTGTTGAATGGGTATTGCTCACCCGGATAGACCCCTCTCACCTAACCTAGCAGCCGGGATGACGCACGAACCAGTATCAGGACAGTCTCTGCCACAGACCGTTTGAGAACAAATGTGGATAGCCAGGAATCCTCTGCCACAGGATTTCAGTCCCGAACTTCCAGCCGTGCAGTTAAAGAACCTTTAAGCCGATCCGGCGAACTGCTTGGCTTTTAAAGTAGTGGATCCCCGCTTAACAAGGTCACCAGGCCTCTCCCGAGACATTAGCACTTTGCTGGTCTCCTCCAGGGCAGGTCCTCCCCCGGTTTTCTTCATTAAGCAGCTTCCTCCCTCTTGGTGGACAGCTTGGGATCCCCTTTAGGATTGTAGGCCCCAGCCAGACTAGCCGGGCCTACCATATAGCGATGCAGCCTCGGGCCAACGTGGCCTAGAGGCCAGATTCACACACACATACCTCGCGCCAGGAGGGCAGTGAGGCGAAAAACCGACCCCGAACAATGGCGTCTGCCCCTTAACTATCCCTCCCCAGCATGCACTCCCACTGTACCGCTGCCGAGAAAGGACACCCAATCCACCATGGTCTGCCTGTATTCCAACATGGGCCCGAGGTGGTACCGCCACCTTCAGGCAACAAGGGAAAACACTACCAGGCACCACCATAGCCAGAACAGAGGCAATTTAGATATAATCATAAATCTGAGCCCAACTATTGGCTCAGACACCTCCTAAATTTACAATAGCGCCCGATCATTGGGGGCAGGGCGCTACACCAGGATACCATCAAAATCACAAATTGTCAGTGTAGCGCCCTGCTCCCAATGAGTGTGCGCTATATGTTAAATTATAGTTATCTGAGCAATAGTTTGGCTCAGAAGGATTGTGTTATAAATTACACTCTGTTTCAGTTCAGCTGGTTGTGTGATTTCCCTCCTAACAGTGGGTGTCGCTGCCACCGCTGGTCAGGATTGGAAAGGCTACAGGCTGGATGTATTGGGTACCTCTTTCCTAGCAAGCAGCCCAGGGGGCGTGGTGTACCCGCTGTGCATGCTGGGAGGGGGTATTTAAGTGACAGACGCCATTAGGGCGAGGAGAGATTCTGGGGTCGTGTCTTCGGTCCCCACCTGAGGGCCCTCATGGCCTCAGGGAAGTGTTGTCAGTTTCCGCCTCTGGGCCACGTTGGCCTGAGGCTTCGTTACTGAAAAGTAGGCCCGGGAGTTGCTGGGGCCTACTGATCCAGGGATGGTCCTGTGTCACCTTACCTGCTGGAAGGGACCAAGCAATTGTGGACTCAATTGGAGGATGCATCCGGATCGTGATTTACCTCACAGTGCTGCTGGAACGGCTGGAAGATCCTGGCACTGAGAGCTGTGTTCTTTATTCAGAAGGTAACCCAAATAAAGGTTACTCCAAGTCTGTGGCAGAGACTGTTCTATTTACTCCAAGTCTGTGGCAGAGACTGTTCTATTTGCACCAAGTCTGTGGCAGAGACTGTTCTATTTGCACCAAGTCTGTGGCAGAGACTGTTCTATTTGCACCAAGTCTGTGGCAGAGACTATATGTGATCGAGCTATACGTCGGTTGCTAGGCCAGTGAGATTGGGCCTATCCGGTGTTTGCTGAGTCCAGTGTGGAGACAGTTGTTCCTCTGGACCTAGGAAAATTCTTATGATTCGCAAATAAGGTACCTGAGTCCTCCCCATCCCTTCCTTCTCTTCTGTTGGAAACTTTAAATCAAATAAACCCTTGAAAGAGACTTTTGTGTTGGTGCAAACTTCTTCTGGACAACTCTTCAAGGAGAACCCCTGAGACGAGCATACGTGAACAGTGAGGTACCGTATATACTCGAGTATAAGCCGACTCGAGTATAAGCCGTGGTACCTAATGTTGCCCAAAAAACTGGGAAACCTCACTGACCCGAGTATAAGCCGATGCCCCACTGTTCCCTAGCTCGCTGTTCCCTGTAAATAGAAATTTTTACATTGTAAATATTACCTGTAAAGAAGTTGTGGCTGCGGCGTCCATCGTTCAAATTCCGCGGCGTCCATCGTTTGAATTCTGCGGTCTCTTCCTGTTCCTTACTTGATAGGCGAGTCTCAGCAGACACTCTCCGCCTATCACGATCATTCTCTCATCCTTAGTTTTCCCAGCAGACACTGTGTTGGGTATTCCGCCAATCACAGACGTCTGCTGGAAAACTGAGGATGAGAGAACGTTCGTGATAGGCGGAGAGTGTCTGCTGAGACTCGCCTATCAAGGAAGGAACAGGAAGAGACCGCGGAATTTTGAACGATGGACGCCGCGGAATTCGAACGATGGACGCCGCAGCCGCAACTTCTTTACAGGTAATATTTACAATGTAAAATTTATATGACTCGAGTATAAGCCGAGGGGGGGGACTTTCAGCCCCCAAAAAAGGGCTGAAAATCTCGGCTTATACTCGAGTATATACGGTAATGTGCAAGGCCCAAAAATAAACCAGCGGCCCGCTACGGGGGTATTGCTATATCAGTATATAAGTCAATTCATCAATTTTTGCAGCAGCTTTGAATGTTTGTAGGGTGGCACACTGATTTAACTACAAGATTTAACAAAAAATGGCAATAAGCCACAGCATTATAAAGACATTTTTAATCCTCTGTTAATAAGATAGATATTGCATGTCAGAAAATGAGTTATTTCATTATTTTAAGTGCATCCCTCTTCCTTGCCACTTGTGGCCATCAGCCCTTGATGGCTACATGCGGATGATCAAAAATTCAACTCTATTCAATTGCACATTGTCTTTTTTTTTATATATCACCATGAGACTATCCCCATCTGATTAGACAGAGTTCATATGAAATGGGTCAGAGATAATGCTGAAAGTATTGGTTCACCAAGAGATGAATACTGATGCATCTCCGATCCAGTTCTGAATGCTACCTAGCAGATGGTATGAGATTTTTCTACAAGAGAAAACAATATCCTATTTGTGGCATAGATACTTGTATAACCAGAGATTTGTGCGCAGGAAAGAGAAGATGTAATCCCGGTCGCACACAAAGTCCTCATTTTACAGCCTGCTAATAATATTTATTTACAGAAATATCATTATAAGTTTTTCTAAGGAGACTGAGAACAGTTACCACTAGTGATGCAATAAATGTCAGTTATAATGAACAGGCCTCCTAATGGTTTACCAAAGAGCAATAGTATGCATTTTACATTATCAGAAGCTGTTGGCCTTACATACAGAGATTTCCCAGCACCTTGGACAATCTTTGCAGGATCTAGCACTAATCATTCAGGAATATTCAAAATAGTCCTAATGAAAAATTTCCGGCAGCAATTCCCTTAAAGCGGGTTGCATGCCCAAAAAAAATTTAAAATAAAAAACCTGTAAGACAAAGGCATAATGAGCATTGCATACTAGCTCATTTTGAAATACTTACCTCAGAATGAAGCCCCCGCAGCATCACCCGGTCACCGCTGAGGGGGCCATCATGTTCCCCCAGCATTACTTCTGGGTTTGCGGACTCCAGCGCTGTGAGTGGCCGAAGCCGCGATGACGTCACTCCCACGCATGCGCGCGGGAGCCTATGGGTCCGGACCTTCAGAGTCCATGTGCCGCTGACGTCAGCGGCTGCATGCAGGGTGAACAGGGCCGCTGATAGGGGGGGACCATCAGTCCTCCTGTAGGGGGCCCAGGTACACAGGGGGGCCCAGACAGCAGAGGGAATTAGTGTAGTCGGCTGGAGGGGCAATTACAGAAGGATGCTCTGTGCGTCTGTCTGCAGCAGCTGAAAGACGGGTTCTCTCCCTCCTGCTGGCCTTTCAGCTGCTGCAGGGAGAGACACAGACACAGGGAATTGTTCTTGTAATTGCTTCCCCCTCCCTGTTCTGCCTGCTTCTGATTCCCCCTGTTTGTCACTGTGCTGCCCCCCCCCCCCCCCATGGCAATGCCTGCTTACTTGTTTCGTACTAAAAATGTAATTGATAAATAAAATCATTTTAAAAAATTTCAACTTTTTTTTAAACTATAAATAAAAATGTTTAAAGATTTTAAAATAATATTTAAAAAGGGGCTTGTTCACACAGTTTCTCTGTTATGTTTGTGTCTGCTAATGATTTTTTGGTGAAAATATTGTTTTGCTTTATTTGGGGGGAGGGGGGGGCCTGGGGGCCCTGCCACGTAGGCTGTGGGGGAAAGAAAAAAGATAAAAGAATCCTAGAATCCTAGTAGGGGGCCCCGTGATTCCTAACAGCAGCCCTGAGGGTGAATATCACCTAAACGGTGTACGTTTAGGAGATATTCATTTTACCTACAGGTAAGCCTTAATATAGGCTTACCTGTAGGTAAAAATCACAAAGCACGGTATACAACCGCTTAAAGTGTTTGTAAGGGCTCCAAAGCTTCTGTGTGCAGTAGCCAGGGAGGGAGAGTGCCCTGACAGGTACATAAATTGGTTGAAAGCACTGTCATTTTCAGGGCTGCGCCCCAATGGAATTCTAAGGGGTGATTAATTTCCCCCATTGTCTTTTCTATCAAGAAAAAGCTAAATCTTCCTTCTTCCACATACACTACATCTATCCATTGTCCAAACTGGAAAAGAGAAAGCCATTGAAAACTACCAGTTGTTTAAAGCAGCCCATACTTAGAGCAAATTTCTTTCCTGCATACAAATTTGCTTGATTCCCCCATTAGCACAGACAGTGTGGGCAGGGGAATCCTTCCTGCCAAGCCATTGTATTCTCCTGGCAGGGGGGCAGAGGAAGCTGTCCCCACTGGGAGAGAAAAAAGGGGGTTGGGACTTTGAGTGAGGCACATGAACAAAGCCAGATATGAAGTAAAAACCTTTATTTTGACAAATATATACAACTTTTAAACAAGTATACATTGCATGGCATTTACAGTACTGCTACCATGTAGGCGATAATCTAATATATTGTCCATAGACCAATGTAAAATCTCTATATGATAAAAACAAGAAATTAATCAGTATGGGATGTCATTAGCCAATATGGCTACATATTAGTACATATAGTACATATAGTAAATCATAATTTTAAATACATGTATGTATTCATCCTGTAAAGCTTGACGCGTTTCAGTAAAATTGCCACCTCATCAGGAGCTGGTGCATACAACATATCTGTGAAGATATTATATATATATTAAAAAAAATCATGGTCTAGTATTAACCCCAATGACTGGGAAAAAAAGAGAAGAGCAAAAGAAGCCAGGAGGGGGAGATTATCCATCCCCCTACTTACATAGATGCTCAGGGAATCAACACGCCGTGCTGAAAAGGTAAAAGCCATCTTGGATGTCTGTCCCGGGAGCTGTGGTGGTAAGGACCCCCAGGATGGAGCAAGCCCACAGCTCCCCATATAGATGAGAGCGTCCATGCTGCTGTTGCTGATAGTGCATAACAGTGCCTTCGAGTGTCTATAAAGTAAAATATATATGTAGCTATGGTGAAGGTTAAATAACCATAATTAATTAACCTAGCATGAAAGTGACAGTGACAAGTATGTATAAGTGAGAAGCTGTGAAAACACCCGAGTCCAGGATAAAGTAGAAAAACAAAGTACAGATTGGTGCATAAATGTAAGGGAACTTGCCAAGCAATAAACCCCAATACTAAGAAAAGTAGTGATGTACACCAAGGGAAGTAAAAAAAACACAAAAATTTCATTGGTAGACATGTGCACTGCCGAAAAATTCATTTTTTTTTTCGTTTTCGTTTTTTTGCTTTTTTCAGAAATTCTGGAAATTCGAAAAATTTGTTTTTTTGCTTTTTTCGGAAATTCGGGAAATTCGGAAATTCTAAAAATTCGGAATTCGGTAATTCAACTTTCCAAATTTCCCATTTTCTAATTTTAGATTTTCGAATTTTGCTATTCTGAAATTTCGAATCTCGAATTTTCGAAGTTTCCAATTTTCGAAATTCCGAAATTCGTAAATTTCGAATTTCGGAAATTCGGAAATTGAAAAATCTGAAAATCCGAAAATTCGTAAATTGAAAAATTCGAAAATTCGGAAATTCGAAATTTCGGAATTAACAAATTTCTCTAAATTCGTGAAAAACGAACTAGAAACTAAACAGATTGCACATGTCTAATCATTGGGATAAAAGTGAAATCCCTACAAATACCTGATCAATATAGTGCAGAGGTAGGATCTAGTGTAGGATGGATGTGCAGCACCCCCACAAGCAGCAGCCATTGATCAGCAGGACTAAACTGATCCCAATGGGGACATTTATAGGCAACTTGCCTGCCTCAGGGTCAACCCCCAGCGTCACGCTGGCGTGATTTAACAGGGAGGAGCACTCCCACCGGAGCAGAAAACACCGTCCGTAATGGTGTGTCTAGGCTTCCCCCGAACCAACCAGAAGATGGAAAGAACACGCTGACGTCATGGTGCCAGAGGGGCATTACTCGCCGGCGTGATTCGTGGTGCCGTTGCGCAATAGGCACTACCCCGCCGGGAGAAGACAGTGATTATTGCTAGCAGCTATACCTGTCACTAGCGATAATCGCATGCAAAATACAGCAGGCTGGTTGTACCCAAGTTAATTGATTGATAAACTTGGAACATTCAGCCTGCCCATACATGGTTCGAATCTTGAGCGGTTCCTGCAGAGATTTGAACCGTCTATGGCCGGCCTTACTGACTTCCACTTTCAGTGATTCATCTATGCCCAATCTCAGCAAGACTCACTAGTTATCTTGCTTATCTGATCCTCTGAAGACTCAAGATGATCCTACACATGACAACTGAAATGAGTGATTGAACTTTAGATTCCATTTTTTTTGTCTATATCATAAGGCAATGGAAAACATAAAATGGTGGTTTTGATTGACTCCGCGGGACCCAAACTAAGAAAATTAGTGATGTACACCAAGGGAAGTAAAAAAAACACAAAAATTTCATTGGTAGACATGTGCACTGCCGAAAAAATCAATTTTTTTTTGTTTTATTTTTTTTGCTTTTTTCGGAAATTCTGGAAATTCGAAAAATTTGTTTTTTTTCGTTTTCGTTTTTTTGCTTTTTTCGGAAATTTGAAAAAAAAAATGTTTTCGTTTTCGTTTTTTGGTTTTTTTTTTTGCTTTTTTCGGAAATTCGGAAAATTCGGAATTCGGAAATTCTAAAAATTCGGAATTCGGAAGTTCAACTTTCCAAATTTCCCATTTTCGAATTTTAGATTTTCGAATTTTAGATTTTCGAATTTTGCAATTTCGAATTTTCGAATCTCGAATTTGAGTCGAAATGAGTGGCAACTGAAATGAGTGATTGAACTTTAGATTCCATTTTTTTTGTCTATATCATAAGGCAATGGAAAACATAAAATAGTGGTTTTGATTGACTCCGCGGGACCCAAACTGGTCTGATCACAGCAGGGAAAAAACAGGATCATTCCCAGTTCAGGAAAAAGTGACTATGAACTACAAGGTTAGGTTAGTGTTAGGCTTAGGGATTTTAGTGGTTTGAATTAAGCTACGGGTTTAATGTGAGGATTGGGTTTTAAAGGTAAAGCGTTACTAAACCCAGGACCCTGCATTCACTATATCTGGTCTCCCACAGTACACAGAACATGGAAATACAATATATATGTGTGCAGCATGCCATAGCTGTCCTGGACCTTGTGATATCTAAATGCAGTATCGGAGCTTGAACACATATTTACCAATGCTGTGATGTGGGTTCTCAACATTTCTTACCTGAAGTTCAGTTCCGCCATTTAACCATTTGGTCCATGTACACATACCCTGTATGTAGAAAAGACTAGGGCACTGGGCCCTCTGATTAGGCCTTACCTTTCTGGGGGGGTTGTGCTCAGAGCAGGGCCGGGACAAGGGGTGGGCAGGAGGGACGGCTGCCCTGGGCCCTGTGGTGTCATGTGAGGTGGGGGGGCACCACAAGGAGGTTGGTGAGGGGGATTTGTGTTGGGAGGGGGAATGTGGGGGGCGGCAGGGGATAAGAAAGGGAAATTTTGAGCAGTTGTGCTAGGAGTAGTGATTTGGGTGGATTTGTGTTGGGAGGGGGGATGGGGGAAGAAGATTTGTGCTAGGAGGGGGAATTTTATGGGGTTTATGCTAGATGGAGAATTTTTTTGGGGGGGGGAAGGTATTTGTGCTAGCAGGGATGATTGGGGGGGGGGTTGTGCTAGAATGGGGGTTGGGGAGAATTTATGTTGGGGGGGACTTTGTGATCAGAGGGGAAATTTGAGGGATAGAGGATTTGTACTAAGATGGGGGAATTTCTTTGTGGGGTGGGGATTTATGCTGGGGGCATATGGGGAATGAGAGGATTTGAGCTGGGGAGGGGGGGGGCAAAGATTTGTGCTGGGAGGGGGATTTCAGCAGGGGGTGGATTTTTATAGGGAGGAGGTGGAATTTATGCTTATGGGGGGGGGGGTTTTGCTGACACATAATGCTAATCATAGGCGTGCGCAGCCTTAGGGTGTGCACCCCAAAGCTCAAGCACACACTACCGATTGCTCACTGTGTTCATTCAGAAAGGGAAGGGGTCAGCAAACTACATATTTACCGGCCCCTTCCCCCATTCATCCTAAAACATCCCTGAAGCATCAGCGGCTGGAGGAGATGAGGGAAGCCAGCAGTGGTGCAGGAGTTAGAGGGGCTAGGGCAGTAGGAGGAATCTTTGCTACACAGGGTGATTAGGGTGTGCCTGGGCACACCTGGCACACCCTGTGCACACGCCTATGATGCTAATACCTCTTGAGGGGGGGGTGGCGCAATTTGGCATGTTCGCCCTGGGCTAGATTACCTTGTCCCAGCACTGGCTCAGAGCGCCCTCTGTGGAGCTGCAGTTTCTGGGGCACCCTTTCCACCTCCCAGGTGTTCGCGTTAGGGATGAGCTCGGTATTCGAGTCGAACATACGTTCGACTCGAACATCGGCTGTTCGCACGTTCGGCGAACAACGAACGATTTGGGCCGTTCGCGCCAAATTCGAGTGACGCGAACGGCCCACAATACACTGCGCCATCGCAGTGCAATCCCGGCGCTGTGATTGGCCAAGCATGCACCGTGACCCTGCATGTTTGGCCAATCACAGCGCCGGCAGCGAGGAGAGCAATGATTGGCCACAGGCAGGATGCCTGTGGCCAATTATAGCTGAGGGGGTTTAGTACACGCCCCACACTATAAAAGGCCGCCAGCGGGGTTCAAACTGCAAGTGGCCGCCGCCTAACTTCCTTCTGTAGGTTCTCAAGCTGTGCTCTATGTTTTGTATGGGCAAATGAGCGTTCCTGAGACTTCCGCTCAGCGAGTGAGAGAGAGCAGACGTGCTGAGCTAGAGCTCCTCACCATCCGGCCGGGTCTGGAGCCATTCTCAGCCAGAAATTACACGGCGATCCCCCTGCTGCGTGGAGAGGTGTGTGGGCTGCCTGGCCCACTTCTGCGCAGTGCTGCTGGGGCATCCAGCCCGCCGCTGTGTCCGACGCACGTGGAGGCCGGCATTGCAGGCCTCCGGCCGCCATTTTTTCAGCCGATACCGCTTCGGAGGACTGTCGGACCCGCCCATAGAGGGTCGGAAAGCCCTGCGGGGGGTTTGTGAGACCGGATGCGACCCCGGAGGATGCGATCATCGACTTCTACAGTCATCGGTTGACCGCTACATCCAGAGTGGGTGAGTGCCTGGGGAGGTGGGGACTAGTAAGAGACACTGCTAGATGAATCCCCTGTCCACCTATTACTCCACCTATTACCCCACCCTGCTATCATCTACCCCCAGAGCACTCCCAAAAGACGGCAGAAGGCCCTAGATGGAGTCTGGAGAGCCAAATTAATCTACTACGTGGCCGGACACTGTTACTAGGAAAGTCCACGGCTTCGGCCTACTCCCGGAGCGCGGCGGCCATCTTGCTACACCTATTGCACTCAGCCCTGCTGGCAATCACTAATACACCAGAATTTGGCTATTCCTCTCCTGCCTACTGATCAGAATTAGACTCACAGTCACCATCATCTGCTACTATACCATTTTTTGATCAGAAAGACTGTATGTCAGATATGGGCCTGAATAACCATATGTTCCATACTACGCTGTACACATGTTGTTAAGCGAATGAGACTGAGGGGCGCTCCACTTGGCATTCAGTTTTGAAGCTCCAACTATGACTTTTTTTTGGTTGAGTATGCCTGTAAGCTATTATATCTAATGAGATGTGACTTGGCCGCTAAAGTATATTTGTTTTAAAAAGGTTTATTGTTTACTGTTGGAGCAAAAAGTATTCCTCTGCACATTATCTGACGCAAGCTGAATGCGGGTGGAGCACAATGCTCCTATGTGTCTTTTATACGACACATTTCCCTCCCCTTCTTTCCTTTTGGGGTTGGGGAGAGCAGGTAGCCTTCGAGTTTTTTTATCCATTCTCCTACGGGAGTTCTGGACGGCTGCCCGTGCTCTCTCCCCCCATAGGGACCACCACAGAAATCTGCGTGATAAATTAAGGTCTCCCACATGCGTCCAGATGGACGTTTTTGTTGTTTATGTAAATTTGTCTTTTTGTTTTTCTCAATACTTGCCGGTTTCTTTTTTATTTTATTTTCCCTATCAAGGCTGGCATGCATGGCTAAGTAGGTTCAAGGGTTATGCTCTACTGTGATAAATGGCCACACTTAAAGTTACTTCTTATAATGTTAGGGGTTTAAATGCTGCGGCAAAACGGCATCAGGTTACCCGTGAATTACGGAAACTTGCCTCTTCTATTGTGTTTCTTCAGGAAACACATTTAACCCATACTACGCAGGTCAAATTGACCTCGCTTTATTTTCCTCAGTGGTATTATAGCCTTTCAGACAGGAATAAAGCTAAGGATGTGGCCATTGGTTTTAGTAGTAGCGTACCCTTCCGTTTTTTAGATATGCAAGCGGATGACCATGGTCTTTTTCTTTTCTTAAAGGGCTTTTTAGGTACCACCCAATGTACTCTAGCAAACATATACTGCCCGAACCAAAATCAACCTACCTTTTTTTCTCAAATTCTTACTGATTTATCACACTTTGCTGAGGGTCTAATCATACTGGCAGGAGACATAAATATGTCTCTAGATCCTGTTTTGGATACATCCCACGGTCGCTCTAACATCTCTTTTAAGCGCCTGTCCTTTGTTAAAAAGAGACTAATAGACCGACAATTGATAGACGTATGGCGTATTTTACATCCAAAAGAAAAAGATTTTTCCCATTTTTCGAAGACTCATCAGTCTTACTTCCGAATAGATAATATCTTTTTAGACCACTATCACCTCCCATTATTACAATCGGCGAATATAGGTACTGCGACACTGTCAGATCATGCACCTGTGTCGAAGAGTATGACTATGCCCACTTTGACTCAGCGCTCCAATAATTGGAAACTCAACGATTCTCTTCTTTCTAACCCAACAGAAGTTTCTGTGTTTGCCTCTCATATATCGCAATATTTTAAAGACAATAAACCTTCTGAGACATCCCCTGCTATTGTATGGGAAGCTCACAAGGCAACTATGAGGGGCCGATTCATAGAACTTGGGGCAAGGAAAAAAAGAGAGCATGGTCAACAACTTGAACAGGTCCTGCACCAAATAACAGAACTTGATAAACAACACAAACTCACTTTGCACACATCCGAGCTAGAAGCTCTCACGTTGAAACGAGAGGAACTAAAAAATCTTCTTAATCTCGATACAGCTCGGAAATTCCAACGATATTCGCAAAAATTCTATGAGTGGGGGGACAAACCTAGCAGACAATTAGCAAGATCCCTTAAAGAAAAACAGACTAGATCGTTTATTCCTAAAATAAAGCTATCAAACGGAAATTTAGTCCATGCGACTCCTCACATTGCTAAAGCTTTCAGGGACTATTATGCAGATTTGTACAAAGTGCAGTGTGACTCCCCGTCTCTGACTGTGAAGGAGAGACGTAACCTTATGCTTACATATCTAAAAGAAGCAAATTTGCCCAAACTTTCAAATTCGACTCTCAGGGAACTTGAATCTGATCTTTCGGTTGAGGAATTTCAGGCAGCTCTGAAATCTTCACCGACAGGTAAAGCCCCGGGACCGGACGGTTATACTATCTGGTACTATAAAACATTCAGTGATGTTCTTCTGCCCCGTCTCACGGCTTATGCCAATTCAATCTCACAGACCTCGGGATTACGCCCAGAATCTCTTACAGCCCATATTTCAGTTATCCTTAAAGCAGATAAGGACTCTACCCAATGCAGTAGCTATAGGCCAATTTCCCTATTAAATGTCGATATCAAACTATATTCTAAGGTAATGGCCAACAGACTACTCCCTCTTATACCCAGTTGGGTTTCTACGGATCAGACGGGCTTTATGCCACACAGAGAAGCCAAGGATAATTCTCTCCGGGCGATATCTCTTATACAATACGCTCAAAAGTCTTCCCAGTCCACCCTATTTGTATCTACAGATGCTGAAAAAGCGTTCGATAGGGTGGACTGGGATTATCTAAAACTGACCCTGCGACATTTTGGGCTGGGACCCAAAATGTTCTACCGCATTACTTCCCTCTATTCTAACCCCACGGCACAAATCCGCATAAATGGCACTTTGAGTGACTCATTCCAACTATTTAATGGGACCAGACAGGGCTGCCCTCTTTCTCCCCTTTTATTTTCCCTTACCCTCTAACCCTTTTTGGCAACCATAAGATGTAATTTAAATATACATGGGATTCTAGTAGGTAATAAAACGCACAAATATGCGGCATATGCGGACGATATTTTATTTTTTATCCAGCAGCCGCGTATCTCGCTTCCTAATTTAATGTCAGCGTTTTCTACTTTTCAGACACTCTCTAACTTTAAAATTAACCTTTCTAAGTCTGAAATTCTAAATATTAATCTACCTGGAAGGGAGGTGGAAAATTTAAAACCCCTCTTCCCTTTTAGATGGGTTCAACGAAGCATGAAATATCTGGGAGTGAATCTTACGCCTCACATTCAGTCCCTCTTTAAATATAATTACATCCCATTAATGAATAATATTAGAAGGGATCTACAAAAGTGGAGCACGCTGAGACACTCATGGTTGGGTAAAGTGAGTATAGTTAAAATGAACATTCTGCCTAGAGTTCTTTTTTTCTTTCAAATGATCCCATTGGGTGTGCCTATAGGATTTTTTTCCCTATTACAGACCATGGTCTCCTGCTTTATTTGGAGGAACAGTCACCCCAGAGTATCCAAGGAAGTATTATTTTGCTCCAAGGATGCTGGGGGACTGGCCCTTCCAAATTTTAAGGCCTATTATAATGCTGTGATTCTGTCTAGAATATCCGAATGGAAATATGCTGCTAATTCCAAACTCTGGGTGAGTTTGGAACATGTTCTTAGTAACACAGACCTAGCAACTACACCCTGGTTGCCACGCTTACATAGACACCTTGCTCCAAGTACCTCCACTTTAACCACTTCCACCCTTGATGTATGGGATGCCTTACATAAGAAGTTCTCGTGGTCATATGCTTCTCCTCTGTTACCGCTTTTGGACCACGATTATTTCTTACCTGGCCTATTAGACCCTGGCTATAGGACGTGGTTGCCAGAAGAACCTCTTTTACTACATCATGTTCTCCGAGCAAATGCGCTTAAGCCTCTTAAGGAAATTCTCGGCCTCAAGCCCATTACGTTTCTTGACAAATGGAGATATAATCAATTGCAAGGTTTCCTCAGAACTCTGCCTCAGCCGCTTAGAGGGATACAGGACTTAAACAGTATTGAGGAAGTTTTTAATTCAACAGACCCACCTGAACATTGTATCTCGGTATTCTACAAATCACTCATTAAGCTCCAAGGTGATACTTATCCCTTTCTCGCTAAGTGGGAGGCAGACTTGGAATCCTGCCTCTCAGACAGCCAAAAGGATAAAGTCCTACAGCTGACTCATATCTCTTCAATTGCATCAAAGATGGCTGAGGTCAATTACAAACTACTAACCAGATGGCACTATACCCCATCAAAGCTTCATCAGATGCTCCCCGACAACTCCCCGTTGTGTTGGAGGAATTGTGGGAACAGAGCAACCCACGCTCATATATGGTGGTCATGCCCACTCATCCACCCCTTCTGGTCTAGCATTATTCGAATCATTCAACAAATATCCAATATTAATCTCCCTGCTGATGCATGGACCATTCTCTTCCATGCTACCAAGAAACCTGTCAGAAAATACAAATGTTCTTTAGTTCCACATCTGCTTAATACGGCTAAAGCACTTATACCTACCCTTTGGGGTCAGCCTGAGACTCCATCCGTGAAAAAGTGGTTTCAAAAAATTTCAGAGGTCCATCTCATGGAAGATATCACTCATTGTAATAAGGACACTTTTCAACGACACACTTTAACTTGGACTCCGTGGATGGAGTTCAAGGACACCACAACCTATAGAGAGATACTTGCACAATTCCACTGAGACCCGTTTACATCTATTGAATAAGCTATCTATATCTTAAGGTTGATTCCCTGTGGTTATCCTTTGGCTTATCCCTCAAGAGACTAAAATGTACTGTGACATACATTTTACTGGATACCATGCATGCCGGCCTCCCCTTTCCTCTCCTTTCTTTCCTTCTTTACACCCCTATTTCTGTTCTCTTCCTTCTCTCGGAGAGAGTGAGAGAGGGGGATTAGACTTGTTCTTCCCTGAGGCTTCCCCTCCTCCCCCCTCCCCTTTTTTTTTTTTTTTTTTGGCACAGGTGACGATAACTTTACCTTTCACTTTTCTCTCTACATACATGTTTTGTCACTCCATCAGTACAGTCACTCGTAAATTCATCCCTTAGTCCTCTATACAGTCCACTTTTAGACTTTAACACTCGTTTTTCAGTTTGTAGTCGTTTTTGAAATCACTTTTTGTCACACTTTATTATTTAATCTCACTTTAGAAGACACCAACACTAGAGTGATAGCACATAATATATCTGGGGGAGAGTATGGCGGACTGTATTCCCCCATCCCCCCCTTCTAAAATCATCACCACTCCCCCCTTTTTTTTTTCTCTCTCTCTCTCTCTCCCCCTCTCCTTTTCCCCATCCCTCTCTCTTTTCCTCCTTTTTTTTTGTAATGGGAAATATTGAGACTGTATATGTGTTTTATGTATTGTAATGTGTGTTATATATGTTTTTGGAAAATTAATAAAAAAGATATTGAATAAAAAATAAAAAATAAAAGGCCGCCAGCGCGGCGGCCTCGTGTAGTGTGTTCCGGAGCAGGTAAAGTGAAGGATAGGCAGGGACAGTGTCAAATCTATTCTTTGCTAAACCTTGTGTGTAGGGACAGAGAAGGATAGGCAGGGAGAGTGTCAGTGTCATATTCTTTGCTAAACCTTGTGTGCAGGGAGAGAGAAGGATAGGCAGGGAGAGTGTCAGTGTCATATTCTTTGCTAAACCTTGTGTGCAGGGAGAGAGAAGGATAGGCAGGGAGAGTGTCAGTGTCATATTCTTTGCTAAACCTTGTGTGCAGGGAGAGAGAAGGATAGGCAGGGAGAGTGTCAGTGTCATATTCTTTGCTAAACCTTGTGTGCAGGGAGAGAGAAGGATAGGCAGGGGACAGTGTCAGTGTCATTGTTGCTAAGCCTCCTGCACATTAAACACCTGAAGCTAGCCCGTATTACTGTGTTTTCCTGGTGTGTTACACTACCAGGCATTTGCAGCACTTACAGCGGACGTAGTGTTCCTCCTGCACATAAAACACCTGAAGCTAGCCCGTATTGCTGTGTTTTCCTGGTGTGTTACACTACCAGGCATTTGAAAGGAAAAACGTACCGCTCAAAAGCTTAAGAATTCACCAAATGGCTGCTTCCGCCCGGTCACTCACACAGGTGCTGGCTCTGCACTGATGCATGGGAGAAAAAGAAACCCTGGACTGCCGCACTCTGTATAGACAGTTATTTATTCCAAAATTTCAAGTAAAAAATCCAAATTCAAAATAAATCCATAGATCCAAAACAACAAATGCAGATAGTGTGCATGCAGGGAAGGGTGGCTAACGCGTTTCACGTCACAAATTGACGCTTACTCATAGCTAAGGTGTGTGGGAATCAATAGAGGTATAAATGAAAAATAAAGTAACTTTACACCAATCAGTACTGAAAGAACACAGCTGACTGGGATAACCTTATGTTTGATTCCGACACTCCCAAGAAAGGGAGAGGGGGGAAGGGAATAGCACTCTTTTGAAGACCATTCACAAGAATACAAAATTACAAAATGTGTATAAATTATAAACTAAACACTTAATGCTTAAACATAGACACACCAGAGTGTGTCTATATATTATTTAAAGTGAATGGATATGACAGTGATAAGTATGAATGTCAATTAATTAAGTTCAAAAAATGAACGAAAAAATCTTTTTAAATGAAAAAATAAATGAAAAGTGAAAATGTGAAAATGTTTTTTAGAGATGGTAAGCCATAGATGTAAATATATTCATGTATGTGAAATAATTTTTATGTGATATTCGTGTGAATTGAAATAATAATAATAGTAATTTACAAATACTCCAAAAAAACTACCAGGCATTTGCAGCACTTACAGCGGACGTAGTGTGCCTCCTGCACATTATACACCTGAAGCTAGCCCGTATTGCTGTGTTTTCCTGGTGTGTTACACTACCAGGCATTTGCAGCACTTACAGCGGACGTAGTGTGCCTCCTGCACATTAAACACCTGAAGCTAGCCCGTATTGCTGTGTTTTCCTGGTGTGTTACACTACCAGGCATTTGCAGCACTTACAGCGGACGTAGTGTGCCTCCTGCACATTATACACCTGAAGCTAGCCCGTATTGCTGTGTTTTCCTGGTGTGTTACACTACCAGGCATTTGCAGCACTTACAGCGGACGTAGTGTGCCTCCTGCACATTAAACACCTGAAGCTAGCCCGTATTGCTGTGTTTTCCTGGTGTGTTACACTACCAGGCATTTGCAGCACTTACAGCGGACGTAGTGTGCCTCCTGCACATTAAACACCTGAAGCTAGCCCGTATTGCTGTGTTTTCCTGGTGTGTTACACTACCAGGCATTTGCAGCACTTACAGCGGACGTAGTGTGCCTCCTGCACATTAAACACCTGAAGCTAGCCCGTATTGCTGTGTTTTCCTGGTGTGTTACACTACCAGGCATTTGCAGCACTTACAGCGGACGAAGTGTGCCTCCTGCACATTAAACACCTGAAGCTAGCCCGTATTGCTGTGTTTTCCTGGTGTGTTACACTACCAGGCATTTGCAGCACTTACAGCAGGCGTAGTGTGATTCCTGCAAAATATACTCCTGAAGCTAGGCCGTATTGCTGTGTTTTCCTAGTGTGTTACACCAACAGGCATTTGCAGCACTTACAGCAGGCGTAGTGTGATTCCTGCAAAATATACTCCTGAAGCTAGGCCGTATTGCTGTGTTTTCCTATTGTGTTACACCAACAGGCATTTGCAGCACTTACAGCAGGCGTAGTGTGATTCCTGAAAAATATTCTCCTGAAGCTAGGCCGTATTGCTGTGTTTTCCTAGTGTGTTACACCAACAGGCATTTGCAGCACTTACAGCAGGCGTAGTGTACTTCCTGCAAAATATACTCCTGAAGCTAGGCCTTATTGCTGGTTTTCCCATCTCCCTGCAGGCCATTAGAATGTCTGGAAGGCAAACAAGGAGAGGCAGACAGTCAGGAGCCAATAAAAGAGGGCAAGCAGGCTCTGTGTCTAGAGACAACAGTGCTGGTCGTGGACGCGGTGCATCGCCATCAGCACGTGGCCATGGGACACGCTTGTCCTTCTTTTCGGCAGCTGGACGTGTTGAGCCGCATCATGCTGAAGACTTGGTAGAGTGGATGACCAAGCCCTCCTCATCCCCCTCATCCTCTCTCACCCAGGCTCAGGGTACTGGCAAAGCAGCTGCCAAAGCGTCCTCATCCCTGGTATCAATGTCATCATCAGTCACTCCTTCCCTAGACCCACCATGTCCTCCTGAGGAGTCCCCCGAACTGTTTGAGCACAGTGTTGGGTACATGCTCCAGGAGGATGCCCAGCGTTTCGAAGGGTCTGATGATGATACCCAGCTAGAGGAAGGCAGTAGCGTGAGAGCAGAGAGAGGGGATGCTCAAGAAGGACACCAATCTGGCAGTCATGTTCCAGCAGCTGCAGCATACTGTCAGATTGGCTCCAGTGATGAGGAGGGAGGGGATGATGAGGTCACTGACTCTACGTGGGTGCCTAATAGGAGAGAGGAGGAGGAGGAGGATGAGGAGGAGGCACATCTCCAACGAGGCAGGATGCCCTTGGGGGGCCAGCGTAAGGGCAGCACACCAACGGAATCACACCGCAGAGCTCCGCCTGTGCAGGGCGCTGCCTCTGCCCGTTATTCAAAAAGTTCTTTGGTGTGGGCCTTTTTTGAGTCGAGTGCATCAGATCGCACAGCTGCTGTTTGCAACATATGTCTCAAGCGTATATCGCGTGGCCAAAACATCAGCCGCTTGGGCACCACATGCTTGACCAGACATATGTTGACCTGCCATGCAGCTCGTTGGCAAGCCTACCTTAAAGACCCACACCAAAGAACAAAGCGGACCTCTCCTTGCACCGCATCAGCTGGGATCTCCAACCCCACTATACCTTCAGTCCTCTCTGAAACCTGCATTGAGAGGAATGAAGGTGTAGAATTAGGTGTGTCACAGCCAAGTACTTGCGGGCACTCTGCTAGCAGTACACCGACGTCCGATTCTAGCAGGCAAATTTCCCTGCCCCAGCTGCTGGACCGTCGAAAGAAGTTCACTCCCAGCCATCCACATGCCCAGCGGTTGAATGCTAGCTTGGCTAAATTGCTAGCGCTTCAACTGCTGCCTTTTCAGTTGGTAGACTCGGCCCCCTTCCGTGAGTTTGTGCAATGTGCGGTTCCTCAGTGGCAGGTTCCCAAACGCCACTTTTTCTCACGGAAGGCGATTTCGGCTCTCTACCGGCATGTGGAAGGCAATGTCTTGGCCTCGCTGGACAGGGCGGTCAGCGGTAAGGTGCATATTACCGCTGACTCATGGTCCAGCAGGCATGGACAGGGACGTTGCTTTTCTTTCACGGCCCATTGGGTCACTCTTTTGGCAGCTGGGAAGGATGCAGGACAAGGTGCAGTAGTGTTGGAAGTTGTTCCGCCGCCACGCCTCCAAAATGCTACTACTGGTTGTGACACACCTCTCTCCTCCACCCCCTCCTCTTCTTCTTCCTCCACGGCCTCTTCCTGTGCTTTGTCCTCGGAACCAGCGGTGCTCCGTAGGCGTTCAAGGGGCTACGCAAGTACGCTGGCAAAAAGATGCCATGCCGTGCTTGCGCTGGTGTGTTTGGGGGACAGGAGCCACACTGGGGCAGAGGTTCTGTCTGCTCTGCAGGGGCAGGCCGAGAGGTGGTTGACGCCATGCCAGCTTAAGCCAGGAATGGTGGTTTGTGACAATGGCACCAACCTCCTCTCCGCCCTCTGACAGGGACAACTGACCCATGTGCCCTGTGTGCCTCACGTCCTTAACCTGGTGGTGCAGCGGTTCTTGGGCAGGTACCCGGGCTTACAGGATGTCCTGAGGCAGGCCAGGAAAGTCTGTGTGCATTTCCGCAGATCTTATAATGCCAGTGATCGCCTGGCTGAGCTGCAAAAAGAGTTGAACCTGCCCAAGAACCGCCTTATATGTGACATGCCCACCAGGTGGAACTCAACATTGGCCATGCTGCAGCGGCTGCACACGCAGCAGACGGCCATCAATGAGTACCTGTGCGACTACGGCACCAGGACAGGGTCAGGGGAGCTCGGGTTTTTTTCACCACGCCAGTGGGGCATGATCAGGGATGCATGCACTGTCCTGGCACCATTTGAGGAGGCCACGAGGATGGTGAGCAGTGACAGTGCATGCATCAGTGACACTGTACCTCTTGTCCACCTGTTGGAACATACGCTGCGTGGAATAATGGACAGGGCACTTGAGGCAGAACAGAGGCAGGAAGAGGAGGACTTCCTTGCCTCTCAAGGCCCCCTTTACCCAGACAGTGTTCCTTTTGTCCCACCCATCGCACAGGAAGAGGAGGAGGAGGAGGATGAGGAGGAGGAGGAAGATTGTGTCAGCATGGAGGTGGAGCCTGGCACTCAGCATCATCAGCAGCAGTCTTTTAGGGATGATTTACAGTCCCAAGAAACCCGTGGACTTGTATGTGGCTGGGAGGAGGTGGCTGCGGATCATGTCGTCCTTAGTGACCCAGAGGACTCCGGACCGAATGCCTCAGCTAACCTACGCTGCATGGCCTCCCTGATCCTGCAAAGTCTGCGGAAGGATCCTCGTATTCTTCGGATCAAGGAGAAGGACCATTACTGGCTGGCCACTCTCCTTGATCCACGGTACAAGAGTAAGGTTGCGGACCTTATCTTACTGTCGCAGAGGGAGCAGAGGATGAGACAACTCCGGGAGGCCTTGCAGAAAGGTCTGTGCAACGCGTTCCCAGAGACTGGGAGGTTACAAACTCCTGGTCCTGGACAACGAGTTGCTGAGGCTTCGGTCAGTCAAAGAAGGAGCGGTGGGGAAGGTGGCCGTCTGACCGATGCGTTCAGACAATTCTTTAGTCCGCAGCCCCAAGGTATGATCGGTTCCAGCAACCATGCCAGCGTCTGATATACATGGTGCAGGAATACCTAGGGGCAAGGTCAGACTTGGACACCTTCCCCACCGAAAATCCTCTGGCTTACTGGGTCTTGAGGATGGATCACTGGCCAGAGCTTGCACAGTATGCAATTGAGCTACTGGCCTGTCCTGCATCCAGCGTTCTTTCAGAACGCACATTCAGTGCTGCTGGAGGATTTGTCATGGATCACAGGGTGCGCCTGTCCACCGACTCGGTTGATCGACTGACCTTCATAAAGATGAACCAGTCTTGGATCACCACCAGCTACCAAACACCTGAAGCTGATATAACAGACTAATTTATTTTCAAATGTCACATCCCTTCAAGACTGATGCTGATGCTGAGTGACTGTCCTGTTATGTTGACTGACTATCCTCCTCCTCCTCAATGATCCGATTGATGATGATAGCTTGGAAGAACATTTTTATTTCTGGGTGCCGCCACCAGTGCCTAAGGCCCAATTTTTCAGCCCCTGTTTAACAGGGGTATGTAATTACAATTTTTTATGCAATGCTTTGCAGCAGGGCTCATTCCTGCACTCCAACTAGAGTATCTGGGAGAGGTTGCAGTGTCGTGGGACCAGCACCAGTGCCTAAGGCCCAATTTTTCAGCCCCTGTTTAACAGGTGCGTGTAATTACAATTTTTGATGCAATACTTTGCAACAGGGCTCATTGCTGTGCTCCAAGTACAGTATCTGTGAGGGGTTGCAGTGTTGTGGCACCAGTGCCTAAGGCCCAATTTTTCTGGGGCATGTAATTACAATTCTTGATCTAATAATTGACAGCAGGGCCCATTCCTGCGCCCACCAAGATTAACTGTGAGGGCTTACAGTGTTGTGTCAACACCACCACCATCACCACCAAAGGCCCAATTTTTCAGCCCCTGTTCAACAGGGGCATGCAATTACAATTCTTGATCTAATAATTCACAGCAGGGCCCATTCATGCGCCCACCAAGAGTAACTGTGAGGGCTTACAGTGTTGTGGCAACACCAACATGTAAGGGGCAAATTTCAGCAGAGTATATAGGGCAGGCCCCTACTTTCAAACATCCAACTTACAAACGACTCCTCCTTGCAAACGGAAGGAGACAACAGGAAGTGAGAGGAAATCTACCCCTAGGAAGGGAAATTCTCTCCTGTAAGAGTTAATATGGGAAAAAAAGTGCCTCCTCTCTACTGATGCTTTATCACCAATCCCTGTTTCAATAAAAACCCCACTTTTCAAAAACATTTGTCATTGGGACAGAAAGTGAGGTGAAATGTTCTGAACAGGGGCACAGACAGCAAAACAAATGTTACAGGGGTGATAACCCTTCCCTATGTTTTCCAAAAAGCTTAAAAATAGATTTTTGGGCTGGAGCTACACTTAAACAATGTACCTGTTCAAAATTACTAACAGATTCTACATAAGAACAAACCTACAGTCCCTGTCTTGTATGCACCGCCTGTATACGGCTGTTCAGAGTATATAGGGCCTTTTTTATTTTGTGTGCGGGGTTCTCCTTAATATCCATACAAGACCCAAAGGGGCTGGTAATGGGCTGGGATGGGGGTTTAGCTATGCCATTTTTCTCAAAGATTTTCATCCATATTGCCGGGACCAGACATTACATTAAAGCCGCAAGCAGTTTTAAATGGCTTTTTTTTCCTTTACAAATGTCATTTTGTGCAGGGACAGTTCTAAACACGGGAAACACGTGGCACTTCACAGGCATACTTTAGACACCCCCCAGGAATATTTGACTTTTTTTTTTTTCACTTTATGCATCATTAAAATGACTGCTCCCGAAAAACGGCCTTTTTAAAACTTCTTTTTGCATTGATACATGTCCCCTGGTGCAGAACCCGGGTCCCCAAACCCTTTTTAGGACAATAACATGCATAATAGTCGGTATAATTAGCACTTTAGATTTAGAACGTTCGCATCCATTGTATTTAATAGGGTTCTAACGTTCGTGCAAACTTTCGGTCCGTTCGAAGGTTCTGGTGCGAACCGAACGGGGGGGTGTTCGGCTCATCCCTAGTTTGCGTCTCTTCCCAGCCCAGTTGGTCGCCTTGAGGCTGCAGTTGGTCCTAATTTAGTGCTGGGCTGGGGACAAACTGGCTGTATTTGGGGACAAACTGGCTGTATTTGGGGACAAACTGGCTGCATTTGGGGACAAACTGGCTGCATTTGGGTGGAAACTGGCTGCATTTGAGGGGAGACTGGCTGCATTTGGGGGGAAACTGGCTGCATTTGGGTGGAAACTGGCTGCATTTGAGGGGAGACTGGCTGCATTTGGGTGGAAACTGGCTGCATTTGGGGGGAAACTGGCTGCATTTGGGGGGAAACTGGCTGCATTTCGGGGGAACTGGCTGCATTTGGGGACAAACTGGCTGCATTTGGGGGGAAACTGGCTGCATTTGGGGACAAACTGGCTCCATTTCGGGGGAACTGGCTGCATTTGGGGACAAACTGGCAGCATTTGGGGGGAAACTGGCTGTATTTGGGGGGAAACTGGCTGCATTTGGGGGGAACTGGCTGTATTTGCGGGAAACTGGCTGCATTTGCAGACAAACTGGCTGTATTTTGGGGGAAAACTGGCTGCATTTGGGGACAAACTGGCTGCATTTGGGGGGAACTGGCTGCATTTGGGGGAACTGGCTGTATTTGGGGGGAAACTGGCTGTATTTGGGGGGAAACTGGCTGTATTTGGGGGGAAACTGGCTGTATTTAGGGGGAAACTGGCAGCATTTGGGGACAAACTGGCAGCATTTAAGGACAAACTGGCTGTATTTGGGGGGAACTGGCTGCATTTGGGGACAAACTGTCTGTATTTGGGGGGAACTGGCTGCATTTGGGGACAAACTGGCTGCATTTGGGGGGAACTGGCTGTATTTGGGGGGAACTGGCTGTATTTGGGGGGAAACTGGCTGCATATGGGGACAAACTGGCTGCATTTGGGGGGAAACTGGCTGTATTTAGGGGGAAACTGGCAGCATTTGGGGACAAACTGGCAGCATTTAAGGACAAACTGGCTGTATTTGGGGGGAACTGGCTGCATTTGGGGACAAACTGTCTGTATTTGGGGGGAACTGGCTGCATTTGGGGACAAACTGGCTGCATTTGGGGGGAACTGGCTGTATTTGGGGGGAAACTGGCTGCATATGGGGACAAACTGGCTGCATTTGGGGGGAAACTGGCTGTATTTGGGGGGAAACTGGCTGTATTTGGGGGAACTGGCTGCATTTGGGGACAAACTGGCTGCATTTGGGGACAAACTTGCAGCATTTGGGGGGAAACTGGCTGTATTTGGGGGGAAACTGGCTGCATTTGGGGACAAACTGGCTGCATTTGGGGACAAACTGGCAGCATTTGGGGGGGAAACTGGCTGTATTTGGGGGGAAACTGGCTGTATTTGGGGGAACTGGCTGCATTTGGGGACAAACTGGCTGCATTTGGGGACAAACTGGCTGTATTTGGGGGAACTGGCTGCATTTGGGGACAAACTGGCTGCATTTGGGGACAAACTGGCTGCATTTGGGGGGAAACTGGCTGTCTTTGGGCACAGTGGCTGCGTTTAATGGGCACAGTGGCGGCAATTGATGTTTGTTTTTTTTCAGTTTGTTTGCACCCCCCAAAAATTCTGAGCACCAGCCGCCACTGAGTATAATAATAATAATAATAATAATAATAATATACACACCCCAAGATATTTAAATGATTGAGTCTTTTAATCCCAATTGTACTCTGGCCTTATTATATATAATGCCAAAATAAAGAAGAAATGAAAGCAGTGAGCGCTCCGGGGTCACACACACCGCTCTGCAGTAGGGCTGAGGTCGTGCAGTGAGGCAGTTTGGACAGCAGGGGGCGATCGCCACTCACAGTGACAACTCTAGGGAAGTGCGCCCCTCCCACCTGCCGGCTCCCAGGTCTCCCTGCGTTTCCGGCGCCCCGCCCCCTCGTCTCTCCCCGTGTGTCCGCAGCCGCAGGGACGGATTCATCATGGCCGCCTCCAAGCCTGTGGAGCCGCAAGGAGGGCCCGGGATCCCGCACTGGAAGCTGGCCCTGGCCGTAGGGGCTCCGCTTCTGCTGGGAGCCGGGGCGGTGTATCTATGGAGCCGGCACAGGTCCAACAAGAAGGACAGCCAGAGGAGGACACCGGAGGGGAGGGCCAGCCCGGTACCCAGCGGAGGAGGAGGAGGGAGCACCGCCAATCCTGAGGCCAATCCCCCGCCGGAGATGGTGAGAGGAGTGGGGGGAGGGGAAACATGACTGAGCCCTGATCATAGGATGACCCTGACTGCATGGAGTGTGTCCTTGTGTGACTGCATGGAGTGTGTCCTTGTGTGACTGCATGGAGTGTGTCCGTGTGTGACTGCATGGAGTGTGTCCTTGTGTGGCTGCATGGAGTGTGTGTCCTTGTGTGGCTGCATGGAGTGTGTGTCCTTGTGTGGCTGCATGGAGTGTGTGTGTCCTTGTGTGGCTGCATGGAGTGTGTGTGTGTCCTTGTGTGGCTGCATGGAGTGTGTCCTTGTGCGGCTGCATGGAGTGTGTCCTTGTGCGGCTGCATGGAGTGTGTCCTTGTGCGGCTGCATGGAGTGTGTCCTTGTGCGGCTGCATGGAGTGTGTCCTTGTGCGGCTGCATGGAGTGTGTCCTTGTGCGGCTGCATGGAGTGTGTCCTTGTGCGGCTGCATGGAGTGTGTGTGTGTCCTTGTGCGGAGTACTGATCACACCTGGCGGCAGGCTGTGGGCTCTCAGGGTCTCTAGTGATAGGAATACATCCCATCTCTGTGTATGGAGAGTATTTCCCGGCTGTTCTGCTCCTTGATGGTTTACAATGAAGCCAGCTGCTTTGTCTGTAGGTGTGGATGGAGTGGGGGAGGGATGAGACCCCCGGGCAGGCTGAGATTCCCTTTCTGTATTGTCCTTACAAAGACTGAAAGAAAATTCTGAACTTTGGATTGTCACCAGAACAGGAAAACTGGAGATCTTCACATGGGGACATTTAGTTCTGGTGACATCCCAGGGATTCCGCTCACTTCCTGTTTTGGCTATGAGGCAGGAAGTTGAGGGAAATCTCCCGAATGGGATTAAAGGGGTTGTAAAGGTTCGTTTTTTATTTTCTAAATAGGTTCCTTTAAGCTAGTGCATTGTTGGTTCACTTACCTTTTCCTTTGATTTACCTTCTAAATGTTTTTTTTCTTTATCTGAATTTCTCACTTCCTGTTTCTCCTCACTAAACTTCACACCATCATCCGAGTGGTGTGGAGTCAGCCAGAACAGCTTACTGAACAGCTCACTGAGGAGGAACAGAAAGTGAGAAATTCAAACAAAGAAAAAAAAATATATAGAAGGGAAATCTAAGGAAAAGGTAAGTGAACCAACAATGCACTAGCTTAAAGGAACCTATTTAGAAAAAAAAAACGAACCTTTACAACCCCTTTTAAGGTTAGGGTTTCCCCTTGAAGAATAAGGCTAGGACTCAGGGATTGGCATAGGGACCTCCCCCAGAGGTCAAAAGGTGGGTCCCCAGAGGTCAATGGTCAAGAGGCGTGGCTGACCCACCACCACCAAAGTGTACCGCCTACCCCAACTAAGTCGGGGAATGAACAAGTCGGGGGAAATCTCTACACCCCCCCCCCCCCCCCAGCTGCAGAGGTAGATGTATACTTTGCATTGTGACAAAAACTATTCTCCCTGTTAGATTTAGCGGGCTTTGCTACAAAAGCGTCCAACGCAAGTGGTTGCAGCGCAGTGGTGCTTTAAAAGAGAAGTACGTTTTTTTTTTTGTTTTTTTGTATGCATATTCATACTTGCCTAGGTGGATGCTGCAGCTGTCCCCCAACATCTCTTCACTAGGGATGAGCTCCGGCGTGTTCGCATTGAACACGTGCAGAGCCCGCCAGGAAATCGGCGCTACACTAATCACAGCCAGGGAGACATTTCCTGATCTCTGCAGCCGAGCATCAGGAAATGTCTCCCTGCCTGTCATTAGTGCAGCGCCGACTTCCTGGCAGGCTCTGCACGTGTTCAATGTGAACACGCCGGAGCTCATCCCTACTCTTCACTCAGAACCGAGCCACCGAACATCACTGATGGTTCGGTTCTCTCACCTCCCCGAGCGGAGAGATGCAGACTGTCAATCAGCATCACTCCTGCTCTGCTCCTCCACTCTCATTGGAGCGCTGTGGAAGGGCGGGGAGCGGCCGTCTCATCGGCCCGCTGAGAGGCTGAGACTATCGGTCCTGGCTGGTCCAGACTTCCTAAGTCGTGATGATGCGATGCCTGGACTGATTCTGGTGATGTCATCAGAGAGCGGACTTCAGACCGCTCTCCGCTAAAAACAGGTCACAGGAGTGCAAAACAAATTGCTCTCCTGTGATCCTTAGAAGACCAGCCTAAAAAGCTCAGGCTGGACTTCTCTAAGGGCCCATTCACACTAGGAACTGCACGTGAATCGCACAGAAACACTGCAGTTCACAGCCAGCTTCAGCCCTATTCATTTTAAATGGGCTGAAATCGCACCACACCAAAAGTAGTAAATTCCCTTACTTTTTGAAACGCTCGGCAATTGCATTGCATGGTACTTTTTATCATTTGATCTGGTGTGGGCAAACGCACTACGTTTGAGCTGTCTTTAACTTTGCACTGACCCTTGCAGCAGATCGCTAAGGATCGAATGTGGTTGCAGGAAACCACAGGGAATGCAGCTTTTGACACTATTTTTGGACCATTGTCATTTATACAGGGATCAGTGCTATAGATATGCACTGATTACTGTATAAATGTCACTGGCAGGGAAGGAGTTAAAACTAGGGGGTGATCAAGGGGTTAAGTGTTCCCTAGGGATTGATTCTAACTGGGGTGGGGGAAGAGACCATTCGGTGTTCCTATATACTAGGAACACACGATCTGTCTCTCCTCTCCCCTGACAGGACGTGAATCTGTGTGTTTACACGTTCCTGCCGTGTTGAGCAATCGCAGGTGCCTGGCTGACATCGCGACTGCTGGGCACGCGCATCGGCTCCCGAGTGACGCGACGGGCTCACACCCCCCTATACCGCCGGGAAGCTGGGGACATATGACGCCCGTCCAGTATGGGAGATCCCACCTGCGGACGTCATATGACAATAGGTGGGTAATGAAATGGTTAAACTGCCTGTGTTTAAAGTTGAACTTTATGGGAATCTTTTTTTAAATGGGCAAACAGATCTATGAAAGTGGTAAGAAAGTATCTGCAAAAACCATGAAAAAACGTTACCTCTGCAAGTCAATGTCGCATCACACTATGATAGACTTAAAATGAAGCACTCCAGCAGCCCACTGTCACTACTGACAGGGCTTCCATCTTCACCTTGGCTTCCTCCCGGGTTCACAGGCTCTTGCCGCTTGAATGGCCGAACTGCAATGATGTCACTCCCACAGCACAGCTCTTTAAATGGACAACATGCTGTCCATTGGGAGCAAAATGCGCCAGTGATTGGCACCATTTTGGAGACATTTACTCAAGTAACAGCCCAAGTTGATTGCTCAACTTGGGTACAAGCAGCCTGCCGGATTTTACATGCGATTATTGATAGCGGCTGTTATATCCTGGGGTTTCAGGAAACAAATTTGCTCTATTTATGGCCGGCCTTCCTGTTGAGCATGTAATGATGGGTGCAGGCAATGTGAACGAGCCCTTTAAGCCATGCGTTGTCCTGCAGTGTGCAGAACAAGTTCTATGAAGCTGACTGGGAGGGTTCTCTCAGCTCAGACTTGCAGCATCCTGCCAGAAAATCTGAGTGTGAATGTAGCCTAAAGCCGGCCATACACTGTCATATTTTATTTTATTCAGCCAGCGGGCAGAACGGAAAATAAACAGCGTGATTCGTCCATCCACACAAGGGGGGTGGTTGGAGGAATCCCATCTGTCGGGATATTGTATTCTGACAGCAATGATCAGCGGCTGCAGAACACAAATAGGAACAAGTTGAATTTGTTGCTCACATTGGTACCAACAGTCAGAATACCACCAATAATGTGTCACAAACGCCTTATTAAATCACCTGCACTTTGTATGAAGTCACTGGCAGGACAGCGGCTACCTGCTGACCCTCTGATCACCTCTGCAAAGGCACCTTCTGTGTCCTACCCTGACTCCTTCCCTTTGGCTCTATTCAGTGTTGTCCCTGTATACCTCACTGCAGTGTGTTGTGATTCCATTCATTTTAAATGATACCTCGGTGCACCTTCCCTGCAGATCACACATGCATGCATTTCAGCAAACCGAATCTGTGCATCATGGTGCGCCGTGTTGGAAAATAAATATTTTGCAGGCCCATTAAAACCTGCATTGTGGTGTGTTTGAAGTCCATTCTGTATGGCGGCAATATGTTTACGTGCTGCAACACACTTCATGATTTGTATGGAATGAGTAGGCTTTTATTTCGAGAATTTGCTGCGCTCCGTGTATGGTGGAACTATATAGTCACAGATGTGTTGTCAGCCTTTGTGCTGTGATTTGTGAATCTGCCAATATTGACAGGACTGAGCCGTTATCTGATTTGTCTCTTCACTGTGACCTTCATAGGTCACTCCATCCTACAGTGATGATTGTGCTGGTGAACTATGACCCGGAAGATGATAGGAGTTTGGGCAATGTTAGGCATATTCAATTACATCTATTCTGCATGTAAGTTCACCAACCAATGAAATCTGTCACTGAATATCAGACATTTGCCCATTCCCTAAATGATTGGGGATCAGATTTCAGATGGGTGTTACTATATTACTGTTCATACATGCACAGTGACAACTTCAGTGATTCAGCTGATCCGCATTTATTCCCTCAGAATTCAGTGTGAGGCCCGTGTCACGCGAGTCCGATTGTGGCTGGGACACTGATGGTGTCAGAATTTGGGAAATGTTGGAAGTGTAATCTGCTTATATTTTTGCCTTCTTTGATTCATCCCTTCCCCTTTATTAACATGTTAATGAGGTTTTCAAAAATAAGCTTTCAATTTTCATTACATACCTTATTTTAAACCCAGTGCTCTTATTGCTTGTCCCTGTGCTTCTCTATGCAATGCAAGCAGAACATAGCTGGTAGGAGAGGCCAGCAGAGTGCTGTTCACATGACTCACTGAAAACTATAAACCCTACCTCAGTACTCCTCTCAGGATCCCTTAGCTCTGATGCAAGTAGTGGGAGGTCTATTAGGAGGTGATATGAAATGATCAGAATTCCTTGATGTGTGGATGTCAGTTTGGAGGCGTTGGGTATTCTTGGGCAGGCTGCATATGCATGCAGACCACCCTAGGTAATGGCCACATGTGATTCTGAGCCTCTGTTTGAAAGAACTGAAATCCAGCCAATGAAAGGTGTTGGCCAAGGAAAGTAAAGCAGGGGAGGGAGATAGATGATGCTGGACATCCCCCAGCCAGGAAATGAGGTAGGCTCTACCTGACTTGCTGGAGCTTCTAATGCACATGATGAGAAGCTTGTTGTGTGCAGTAAAATAAGAGTGAGTTATTTCAGTACAGGAGAGAAGACTATACAACTGTGCAAGACTTAAAGCGGAGCTCCACCCTAAAGTGGAACTTCCACTCATCGGAACCCTCCCCCCCTCCGGTGTCACATTTGGCACCTTTTCAGGGGGGAGGGGGCGCAGATACCTGTCTAAGACAGATTTGCACCCACTTCCGGGAGTCCTCTCTGTGGGTAGTACATCACTTCCTGCAGAATACCTGTTGTGTTCTGGGAAACACTCGGCTCCCAGAACACACCGGGGACCAGTGAGAACGGCGCAGCGCGACTCGCGCATGCGCCGTAGGGAACCGGGCAGTGAAGCCGCAAGGCTTCACTTCCTGGTTCCCTCACCGAGGAGGGCGGTGGGGGTAGCAGAGTGACGAGCGATTGCTCGGCTTCTGCTGCCGATGTCGCTGGACTCCAGGACAGGTAAGTGTCCTAATATTAAAAGTCAGCAGCTGCAGTATTTTTAGCTGCTGGCTTTTAATATTTTTTTTTCAGCGGAGCTCCACAATAAGAGAAGGATGAAGTTCAGCTTTAATTATTCTATGGAGTTGTCACCTCTCTGCCCACACTTGTGATATTCTCCCTTGCTAGTGATTGTGTTTTAGCAGCATTTTGAACTCTGTGGTAACAGAAGTTAAAGTGATTCTAAAGCAGAATGTTTTCTATCTTAATGCATTTTGATAAAAAACCTTCTGTGTGCAGCAGCCCCCCTAATACTTACCTGAGCCCATCTAGATCTAGTGATGTTGTAAGAGTGTCTTTGCTGCCCGTGACTCCCCCTCCTCATTGCCTGAGACAGCAGTGTGACACCATTGGCTTCCATCGCTATCAGTCAGCCAGCCAATGAGAGGAGAAAGGGGGTGGGGCCGGGCAGTGGCTCTGGGTCAGAATGGACATAGGGAGCCTCGGCTCAAGTAGCCCCATAGCTAGCTGTTTGCTCTAGGGGCACTCATCAGGAGGGAGGGGCCAGGAGAGCTGAAAAGAGGAAGATCTGGGCTGCTCTGTGCAAAATCATTACACAGAACAGGTAATTTGACATGTTTATTTTTAACAAAAAAAGAGACTTTAGTATCCCTTTTAAATTTCAGCAGTTCTAGAGCTGGTATATAGTCAATGACTGAATTAGTCATCTGACATTGTCCTAATACCGTACCTGCCAATCGCTGCAGATTCCCACTTCCTGCTCCTCCCTGAACATAGTTGTAGGCAAAAGAGCACATGGTTACTATCACAGGACAGGAGCTGTCTCTTCCTAAACTCCACCCTGTGCATGTCTTACTGCTACATCAGTCTACCTACAGCCTGAGGCAGCATGGAGCTGTTCTATTACACGTTCTGGTGATAGAATTTAGGTGTGATTTAAAGGAAACTCGTCATTCGAGAAACACAGAGGCTGCCAGTGTTGATCTCTCCTTTTAATGTCAGTTACCTGGCTGCCTTTCTTACCCTTTTTCCTTCAGTAGCTTGTACCCTTTACAACCACTTTAAACTACAGACAAGCCTATAATTAGGCTTACCTGTAGCTGCACTGGATATCTCCTAAACCTGCACAGTTTAGGAGATATCCCTGTATTTGCATGTGCCGACATCATTGCGGCACTTAAGCCAACTGAAGCAATGGCACGTACGTGCCATTGCTTCAGTTGTACTGTGCCGTTCCCGGCGGCTCCCGTGTGCATGCGCGGAAGTGACGTCATCGTGGCTCCGGCCAATCACAGCGCTGGAGCCGTGATACCCAGAAGTAACCTCCGGGAGAGATGACGCCGGCCAGAGGGGGAGACGAGGACGGCTGCGGGGGCTTCATTCTCGGGTAAGTAATTCATAATGAGCTAGTATGCATAGCATACTAGCTCATTATGCCTTTATCTTGCAAGGTGTTTTTTGTTTTTTTCCCAGGAGGGTTTACAACCACTTTAAATGCCATAGCTGTATGCCAATTGCTACCTCTCATTGTAAGAGATAGACCTATTCTTCCTGGGATATAAGATGCAATACCTCCACCAGGTTGCTGATTTGACAATAGGACACTGATGAAGTCACTCTTAAAAAATACTCTATGCAGTCCATGACCACTTTCCATAACTTTAGACTATTCCGATTTTAGAAATACTTTACTGTTAAGGGATGCCCATCCTAATGGCTGCTCCATCCTTGGAGACGAGGACGGGACTGTTTGGGGGCAGGCTTCACTCTGTGCACAAAAGACCTGCTGGTGTCAAAAGAGCAGAAATGGGTATTCTTAAAATCAGATTTGTTCAATTATGGAATAGTGTTCTTAGACTGCATAGAGTATTTTCTTAAAGATGAACTAACCCTTAAAGCACTCTTCAGGCCTAAAATGTGCTTTATAACTTGTGCAAAAAAGAACGTGGTAGTGAAAGGGTTAAAGGTTTGGTCTTCTGTTGGGGGGGGGGGGAGTATATTGTTTAGTAGATAGGGTGGGGGGTGTTATATTTAGGCCCCTTTCACACTGAGGCGTTTTTACCGCGTTTTCGCTGTAAAAATAGCGCTGTAATAACACCTGAAATAATCCTGCCCCAGCATTCTCAATGTGAAATCTCTGAGGGCTTTCACATTGAGGCGTTTTCATGGCTGGGCGTTGAAAAAAATCATGCAAACAGCTTTTTTAGAGCAACTTTAGGGCGCATAAAATAGCGCTGTAAAAACGCCTATCCCCATTGAAATGAATGGGATTCGCGGTAAAAACGCATAGGCATAAGCGTTGTTAAAAAATAGCGCTAACGCCTATGCGTTTTTACCGCGATCGCAGTAAAAACGCGGTAAAATAGAGGTACAAAATCCTATAATTTTTGAGCGTTTTTTCAACGCCTCAGTGTGAAAGGGGCCTTATAGACAGAACATGTCCCCAATACATTGATATATTTATTTAGACTAGAGGATGATTTTTTATTTAATGGTCTTGGAATTTCCTCTAAAGGGAAGCTTCTTTACTTACTGGGATATTGGCATTAACTCACCAGAAGCATCCTTTGGGTTTTCTTGTATTGATTCCGAAATCCATTAACTGATCAAACGTAAACATACTCATTAACAAGGCCGGGTTGTGAAAGGAGAGTCTGTGTGGTTAATGGATATTGTCTAATATATCAGTAGCCACAGCACATGATCCATTTCTGCAGATTCATTCATTTGTTGAGCAGGCATTGCAGGGCAAAGGATTTCTATCTGTATGGTATATTCTGGAGCTAGAACATGAACATTCAAAAACACTGAACTCTGATAATAGAATCCTATGCTTGTATGCGTTTTCTTCTTTGTTTTTGCAAAATTTCATAGGTCAAGCAATGTCTGACTGATCCACTTGAACACCAAGTCCACCTTTTGCAGCCAAAAAACAAACGAATGCATGTATTTTCTGAAACGTGCAGTTACTGTAGTATTACTATTGCATATGAGCCTGCAAACCATGGATCATGGGTGCAATGCAGAGGCTCCTGCAGACTTCTCCTCCAGGTTCATGTCCATGGTGGGGGGAGGGGCCTCAATGGACTATGAGTGTGGTGATCCCTTCCCTTGTGTTCCATTAATAACTAAAAGTCCCTATATCAAGGTGGCAGACAGGACTTGTACTTTGCTCATTCACTGATCTCTGTGAATGAATGAGGCTGTGTGGGCGGAGCCACCCATAGCCTTTCAAAACGGAATACTTTCATTTCTAAACCTTGATTTGTATCTGAGCACACCCATTCACATGCAATAGAAGACATTCTTTTGTATAGCAGCTTGTCTTCAGGCCAGTGTGTACAGTGAAAACCATCATAGCTGAATTCCAGGATAAGAAACATTGTCTAAATATAAGCACTCAGATTGGCTAATCTTCCTCTTCAGTAGAGATTAAAGTGGTTGTAAACCCTTGGAGACAACATTATCTTAAAAAGTAAGCTGATCGCTGCCTGTGAAAGTGTACTCACCGCTGTATTTACCTCTAAAATCGTATTTTTCTTTTTCATGATGTCACCCGCGCTTGCGCACTTTTGCCCCTCAAAACCGGCATCTAAAGCTTGACAGGTTTTCATTATAATGCTTTCCGGAACTGACTCTGAGCGAACTTCCTCTCTGTCCGGCACAGAGGAGAAGTCTTGCGTTTTCACTCCTTCTCTTGTTCTTAAAACTCCCCCCGTGTGACTGAACAAGACGTCACAAAGGGGAGTGAAACAACACAGCAGCCGCAGACACATACAGCGCATGCGCGAGATTTCGAACAGGGAAACAGTAAGGGTGGAAGTGACGTCAGAAACGGAATCACTAAACAGCACAAAGAATTGCGCTTTCAATACCCGAAAATACAGAGAATAACAGGAGAAAAAAGGTATCTGCAGGCCTTGTTTTTGGAAATTTTATATGTACTATGCATTGCGATGAGCTTGTGTAACATAATAATTGAGAAGAAAAAATCGGCCGGGGGTTTACTTCCTCTTTAAATAATCAGAATGAAGCTGTAAGGAGCGTCAAGCAGCATTTCCTCCAGCGGAGAGTTTTACCCCTTCTGTTACACATCAGTGATTGATAGGTTCACTTTATTTAATCTGGCACTAGATCTTAGTGAACTGACAGGCTGCAGTCACTGAGTCCTGGTTCACACCTGTGTGTTTTTGGTTCCATCGACTTCAATGGATGAAAAGCATGTATTTGAAAAATGCACCTGCAATATGCAAACTGGCTTCATAAGTGCAAATCAGGCCTAAAGTATTGATCAACCCCCCAGAATTGTTGCCTTTACTGTATGTGGGTGAAAGGTACATATGAAATGCTGTCACTAAAGGAGAGGGACAATGTGATTAGAATAGAAATGGAGAGAATCCACTTACAGGTGGAAGGTGACTGAGCAGAGATCAGAGCGCACAACATAAATGAGGCTCTGGTATTGATTCTGGAGATATAACACACAATAAACCTTCTTCTTTCATTGTCTCTTCAGTCATTCTGTAGGCGTGAGTCTGCTATTTAATCTTGGCTTCAGGGATACCTCAGAAGGTTCTGTATTAGGCCTGTTTAATTCACTGCAACCTTCTCCATCCTGCAGGTCTCAGCTTTACTTCAATGGCTGATAAATTCTCAAGCCCCCATTCATACCGGTGCGATATGTCATGTGATATTGCATAACAAGTCGCACCCCATTGTCGGCAATGGAACCATTTTAAATTACCTCATGTCACAGCGACTTTGAAAAAGGTTCCTGGACTACTTTTCGCTGATTTCATCTACGACTTGCATAGACTTCTGTTAAACGAAGTTGCAAGCCGCAATGAAATCATAGGTGCAAATCGCACTAATCTGTGGCTGTGAAGTCACACTGAAGTAGTATTTCAAAGCCGCACCAGTGTGAACCAGGGCTAAAACTTAAGCTTGGGCACAAAGAACTGTACTTAAAGAGGAGGTTTACTGGAAAAAATAAGTCGGCAGCTAGCAATCCTGTAGCTGCTGACTTTTAATAAAAGGACACTTGCCTGTCCAGGGATCCAACGTCATCCGCACCTGGGCTACTTCTTCACTAGCCTTGGGGTTCTCGGTGCCAGCATCCTACCTGTGCGCAGCTGGCTATGCGGCTTTTGGCTTCACAGCCAGCTGCGCATGCGTGAGTTGTTCTACGCTTTGTGAATGGTCCCGCAGTCTTCTGTCCCAGAAGACTGCAGGGAGGAAGGGGGAGTGGAGAACTTCTTCTGTTTGGATCACCTAGGTGATCCGAATGTAAGTGATCCCAAAAAAAAATTGGATGCCAAATGTGGAAGGGGAGGAGATCTTAAAGCGGATCTTCCCTTTTTGTGCTAAGTTCCACTTTAAATTAAATGAGAAGTGTCTCTTGTGCTGGCAGCTGCTATCTGAATCTTCAGTCCTCTGCCCCAGCTTTTAAGAATTGAACGGGGCGAGCAAAGTGTGGGCAGTTTTACAAGGACTGAACCTCTGCGGCACTTGAAGATTACTGCTGCAGGGTTACTACAAGTTTCTAGACCTGTCATAGGCACTCATTAGGAATTATGCCTACCATTTCCTCTCCTCTACTCCATTCATAGAAGCTGTACTATAGCTTTCTGCAATGAAAAGGAGGCAAACTTTTCATTAATCTGCCTGTCTTTTCTTCATTGCTTTTCATTGCAAAGACCTGAGTGCCCAAGGTGCAGAATTGGTACCCACTAAGCCACCGTGCTCCCGCATGGGGTGTAAACGGTTTCCTTTTTAGGGCTCATTTACATTAACGGCAGCCTTCACAGGGTAATTGTGACATGGCCCCATTCACATAGAGGGATATAATTTTTTGCCATGGCATGTGTACAACCACTTTGGGTTATGGGAGGCATTAAAACATTGCTCCCCGGCACACATGTAAACAAGGCCTTAAAGGGGTTGTAAACCCTCAAGGTTTCCTGTAATGCTGCAGGCCCCCCGAGCCCCCATTTTACTTACCTGTACCCCCTCTATCTCGCACCAGGGACGAGAACACCAGCAAAAAACGGTGTCTCGGGTCCTGATTGGATGGATTGATAGCAGCGCAGCCATTGGCTCCCGCTGCTGTCAATCAAATCCAATGATGCCGGGGCCGAGTCCTGCTTTCTGTGTGAATAGAGGCAGAAGCAGGCCAGGGGAGCGCGCCCGCATGGGTTTTACGAAGGAGAGCGCTTCTCTGACATTGCACTTGAGAAGAGGAGGAGCCAGGAGTGCCGCTAAGGGACCCCAGAAGAGGAGGATCGGGGCCACTCTGCAAAACCAACTGCACAGCAGAGGTAAGTATGACATGTATGTTTTCCGTTTTTGTTTTTTTTGTTTTTTTTTTAAAACCCTGAGCCTTTACAACCCCTTTCAATGAAGCTGTCCTGCAAGTGATCACTTTCTTCTCTCCAGGCTTTGGTGATGTGACTGGCTGCTGTGAAATGTTGATGGTATCCTCTGCAGCATGGGCAGGTATTGCCGGATTTTTGTAATTGTATTGCCAACAGTGAGGTAGCCATGCCTTCTTTTTAAAATAAACTAATAATAATAGAATGGGGTGCATAGGATCTGTTACTACGTACTTGTTTATAGAGTGGGAAGATTCCAGGGCTGTCATCCTGATCCTGTCTTCACTATCAAGCGAGGCACTTGCCCAAAACCAGTATGCAGGACTATAGTAAAGATTTCACTGGTTGCATGCTTGTTCTGTGTTAGTTGGCTCAGTGGGTAGTGAAGCCAGGATCAAATGATATCTCTGGAGCATGTACCTAAACGTTTTAACAGTGACAGCCCCCATATTTCTATGCTGACAGGTTCAGTTTGTATTGTACCTGCATAGCAGAATGCTGCATAGAATAGACAGTTCTCGGCACATCTCTATTCCTGTACACTGCGGAGGATTATTGGGCCAGATGATTTCCACATTAAATGAAACGTTGCTTAATGGATAAAAATCTGAGCAATGTTTTAGTGATAACCGGTATTGCTGAGCCAATTAAGTAACTGCTGTGTGTCAGTCTTTCCTAAGTAATTAAGCCTGCGGGCTAGGTGTAACTTGCTTTCCATCATCCATGCTATGCTTCTTTATTAGGATTTTTTTTCTTTTTTTTTGCCTGTTTGCCTAGCTAATGGAACGTTGTTCTTGCAGTCGCTTGTATCTGATGTTTATACTGCATTCGCTGGTAATTGATGCAGTAGCTGCCTCTTAGATTTACTTTCCATGCCAGAAGAATGCAGAGTGGTTTGTGCCTATTACAAAGTCCACTGATGGTTGTTTGTCTGCATGCAGTGTCTCTGGTCTCCCAGTGTACATACTTTCCTGCTTATTATCACTTTCTTTGCTGACCTTATTTTATACTGTATATAATATTTATAGCACTTTGAGGCTCCATGAACACTGGCCTTAAAGTCTGTTGTCTCTCTGGAGTAAAAAAAAACTCCTATAGAGCATTTTTGTACACAGTTTAGGGGAGTTTTACGTTTTTTTTTTCTGCCTCCCAAGCTCCAATCAAACGCGAACCAGAAGGGTTTTTTTTTTTTCTGCCTCTAAACCCAGGTTCACACTGGGCTGCGGGAATGAAGCTGTGCGAGTTCAGCTGAACTCACACTATTTCACTCCCGATTTTGGCCGCGATTAGAGATGTCTTATTCAGCGTTTTTGTTCACGACATCAAAGCATGTTTCAACAAAGGTGTGGTGGTCCTCCACTCCTTTCCAATAGTGTTGCTGTTTTACTATTTTTTTTCGGATGGAATTTTTCATGTTACAGGGAATGGACAGACCTGGTTACACTTTTAAAAAATAATGTACTGTAAGTGACGGATAAAAGTTTGCACGTATAAATATCTGTGGCTTTCAGGCTTCATAAGCTACGCTAGAAATAAATGCGAGTGGTATAACTTTATATCATCCATTACTGATCTCACGTTGGGTGAAAGTCTCTCTTCTTAGCGCAAGCTGCTTCAACATTTAACCTCTTCCCAACCATGTATCACTTGTGTGGTGGGAAGGAGGGCGGGTCTGATGCCCACATGCTGCACAAATGTGTTAATGGCATCCGAGGTTTCTGTGTTGAACGCACGCTCCCAGTACAGTGACAGAGCTGGCAGGATGGGCTCCTAATCATGTGACTGCTGTGACAGCCAATTACAGTATTCACATTATTGGGAAGTCAATCCCGTCCCTTTGTCCTATAGGGCCTTTACAGCCACTTTAAGTCCCAGTTAAAAGGCTGCAAGGAAGGGATGGGTGGGAGTTAAAGTGACCTTGTCGCTATAGTAAAATTTGCAATAAAAGGCATACCTGTAGAAGAGTATACATACATACTTTTCCTGCCCTGTGCACTACTTGAACACCTGCTCCATTGCATGGAAATCGTACCCCAACATCATTACAGAAGACAATGGTGACATGGAGGTCAGCAGGAGCAACCAGTAAAAGCTTCAGAGAATTTGGGGATCCACACCCCCGGAAGTGTCAGTTTCTTCAGTAGCCGAGGGGCATTCAGCAGTACAGGTGGAAAGAAAGTTTGTGCACACACCTTTTACACCTGTCCTTTTTTTTTTCTTTTTTTTTTTAAACAAAACTTTACTGTAGAGATTGGTTCGCTTTAACCAGTGTTGGGAATAAACTTTTGTGTATTGTAGAAATATATAATTTGCTTTTGAACAGGAAAGACTTGAGTAGAAGATTCTAAAACAATTGGATCTGTGTGTGACCCTTCCTCAAGTGCCTTCAGGTCATCAAAGCAATCTCCACTATTCTGTGTGACATCTGTGGTGTCATTGTATTGTTTCCCAATCCTGTCCTCTCATTACAACACCAGTTCATGTTTTTCTCACATGTGTGCAGGTAGTTAAACTGCATTGCTGAGACTCGGCTCATGGATTAGTGAGGTTACCTGCAATACTTTCACTGATGTATGGGAAGCATGTATGGACTTCAGTACTGACTCTGGGAAGGAGTTTAATTCAATAAAAATTGGTATTTGTCAGCAATGGAGGAACAAGGAGATTATTCTAAAGAACCCACATGCCCTACTTCACAGGGGGTTTGATGGCCAAAGCAAATAAAAGTGGGCATATGGGGCAACCCTGCCTGGTTTAAGATAATGATTTACTTTAATATATGGGTAATAGGTTGAGTACAAAGGGTCCTTTTACACTGTAGGCACATAAATGGATAATAATTATTTTAAAGAAATGGCCTCATTCTTACAGGAAATAAACATTTAACCTGGCACATGTTGAGATTGTAGCTCCCCCATTTGGCCATATTGGGGGACAATCTGATGTCTCTGGGCCACCTGCAGGTACGGACAGCCGAGAATCATCTGGTACACTGATTGGATGGGTTAGAAAACCTTATCCAGGCTTTTTAATTTTTTATTTTTTTTTGTAAATTATTTTTATTGAAAAAAAAATTTGACATACAACACATACACAGCTTGGTACAACACCAAACTAAACAGTCAGCCAACATGGCCGATAAGTCTAACAATATTAACAATGCCATCCAACCGACAGCTATAACAAATATAACCTCCCCGTACTCAGTTCCCTACCCTCCAACGAAACTTATATTATTTGTGGGATGCATACCATACCACCTCTCCAATCCCCCAAAATAATTGTCCTTTACTCTTCCTCCAGGGTATAATACATGACCCTCCAACGAAACTTATATTATTTGTGGGATGCATACCATACCACCTCTCCAATCCCCCAAAATAATTGTCCTTTACTCTTCCTCCAGGGTATAATACATGGTGGCAAGACACCAGACCCTCCCATCCTTTTAGCTTAAGCTTAACCCATCACACTGTTTGATCAGACTCATACCATGCTCTCCATACTTTTTCTAATTTTTTACTGCACCCTCTAGCTCTATAAGTGGCTTTGTAGTGCGGAAGCATTGCGTTCACCAATCCTTTCCAAAAGGTTATTTCAGGGGCCCCCATTTTTTTCCACTTTAGTAGAATGGCCTTCTTCCCATAAAACAGTAGTATTGTAAGTAAGGTTCTGTGTGCCCTTGATGGGACTACCTCGTCCACCAATCCCAGAAGACACACCTCAATAGTTAATGGTACCGGAACCTGCAGTACCTCCGCTATACAGGAGGCGACCCCAGACCAGAATTGGCGGATCAAGGGGCAGCTCCAGAACACATGATGCGTGTCTGCCGGGGTGGCAGAGCACCGCCAGCACTCTGAGGAAACGGATGGGTATATTGTGACCAATCTGGCGGGGGTATAATATATTCTATGCAAGAATTTAAAATGGATAAGCCTATCCCTTGCTGCCACTAGATTCTGAAATGGTTGTACCCACATATCGTCCCAGTCCTCCCCCTGTATGCCCGGCACCTCCGCTGCCCATCGTTCCCTGTATTTAATTAGAGCCTTGGGACTAGTTTTGAACAATTCTTTATATGTTACTGATAACGTCTTTGCTAGATCCTCTGTCATGAGTGTGTCTTCTAACCTGGAGGGGAAGGATTCGACACTCCCCTCCCTAAACTGCATCTGAAAGGCGTGTCTTAACTGCAGGTATCTGAAGTACTGGGAGTTGTGGAGGTCGTGTCTAGCCTTGAGGTCATTAAATGTCAAGAGTTCACCGTCTCGTGTAATGTCTTTTATTAGTCTGACTCCCTTGCCCGCCCACCCAATTGAATCCTCCAGGGCATAGAAATGTTTCAACTTTGGGTTCATCTATAGTGGGGACGTTGGGGAAATTCCCTGAAAACTGGGGCACGCCAATTTCACTGCCTCCTCCCATGCTTTTATAGTGGCTTTCATAGAATCTGTGAGGGGGAGCTCACATCTCAGACCTCTGTGTATGGCTAAACGAAGGGATTCGTAGGAACCTAGGTGGGCTGCCTCAAGAATAGTTGCAGAGTCGCCCTCATCAGAGACCAACCATCTATTCACAAAAACCAATTGGCTTGCTAAATAATACTTGCGCCAGTCCGGCAGAGCCAACCCTCCCTGTCCCCATGGTTCTTGTAGCACTTTCAGGCCTATTCTGGGCATTTTAGGGGCCCACAGAAATGAGCTGGTGATCCCATCCAGTTTCTTGAAAAAAGACTTCGGTATCCACACCGGAGCGTTTCTCAAGAAATATAAGATAACCGGGAGAATTTTCATTAGATTAATCCTACCTATCAGAGATAGCGGGAGTTTTTGCCACACCTGCCTCTTTTGTTTAAAGAAAGTTATGAGTGGATCTAAATTCAAGGACATATAATCCGACACCCTCGCCGTTACTTTTATACCAAGATACGTAATCTGATTAACCCATTTCAACGGTAGGTTTGGATTCGCTGTAGCTCTGGCTCCATCATCCAAAGGTAAAACGGAGGACTTGGCCCAGTTGACCTTTAGACCCAAGTAGCCAGCAAAGGTGTCCATTAGGTCTAGGGCCGCCACCAGCGAGTCCGCGGGGTCCTGTAAAAATAATAAAAGGTCATCGGCATATAATGCCAAGCCCTCATCTATATTGCCTACCCGGATTGCTTTGATCCTAGTTGACGCTCGCAATGCCACCGCTAACGGCTCCATCATGAGTGCAAACAAAAATGGCAATAGGGGGCACCCCTGACGAGTACCCCTACCTACTGTAAAATATTCGGATGTGTGTGTACCCCTGCGGATGGCCGTCCGCGGTGTACTATACAAAAGAGATATCCACTGACGAAAGCATGGGCCAAACGGCTTTTTAATTTTTTGATCAGATGACATTGCAGATGTTGGCAGTTAACGCTCAACCCTCCTCTTTCTCCAGTCATTCATTGCCACCTTTCATGTTTGGGAAACACTGACCAGGAAAAATGGCTGAGTATAGCCCTCTAGTGTCTGTGGCTAGCCACATGGGAATGATTTATGGATTTTTATTGTGCTGTAAAGGTGTATACTGGCCCGTTCTGTCATTTCAGGTTCCACTGTCTAGACTCTAGTGCAGGGCTCGACAAACCCAGGTCGCCATTGCGACTAGAATTAGCGACCTGGCGCCTGGGGCAGCACAGCTGGGGTATCCTGTGTCTCCGTGTCCCCCCCCTCCGCGCCGCGGGATCGCGTCGGGCCGCGCCGGCCGGTAATTGAGGCCGCGGCCTTCTGCAGACCTATGCTTCCTTCTGCGAACTAGCGCCATCTTGTGATGGCAGTTGGTATGACAACCAGCAATGCTAATGGAGTTTCCCTGTCTGTTTTCCCTGCCATCTCCTTCCCTCTAATTAGAACCCCCAAACATTATATATATTTTTTATTCTAACACCCTAGAGAATAAAATGGCGGTCGTTGCAATACTTTCTGTCACACCGTATTTGCGCAGCGGTCTTACAAGCGCACTTTTTTGGGAAAGAATACACTTTTTTTTTAAATAAAAAAATAAGACAACAGTAAAGTTAGCCCAATTTTTTTTTATATTGTGCAAAATAATGTTACGCTGAGTAAATTGATACCCAACATTTCACGCTTCAAAATTGCGTCCGCTCGTGGAATGGCGACTAACTTTTACCCTTTAAAATCTCCATAGGCGACGTTTAAAAAATTCTACAGGTTGCATGTTTTGAGTTACAGAGGAGGTCTAGGGCTAGAATTATTGCTCTCGCTCTACCAATCGCGACGATACCTCACGTGTGGTTTGAACACCGCTTTCATATGCGGGCGCTACTCGCGTATGCTTCTGCGCGCGAGCTCGGCGGGACAGGGCGCGTTCCTGGCTCCTAACTTTTTTAGCTGGCTCCTAGATTCCAAGCAAATTTGTCAAGCCCTGCTCTAGTGCATGGGTTTTACAGAATTAGCTGATTGTTAGTCCACAACAGTGAGCTAGCGAAGCATTTTCTATTAAAGTGGTTCTAAAGCCTAAAGGGTTTTTTTTCCCCCCTAATGCATTCTTTGCATTAACCACTTGCCGAACAGCCATAGTATATATACTGCGGCAGGTCGTCTCTATTGCACGAAACGATGTACCTGTACGTCGTCTCGTGTACTAGATACTGTGGGCACGCGGGTCCGGCGGACTCTGTTTGATGGCCACCCACGATGTCGAGAGGCAGAATGGGGTAAAAACTTTGTAACAGATTCTCCCCCCTCCCCCACCCCTCGTTACTTACCTGAGCCCATTCCCGATCCAGCAATGTGCACAAGAGCCGAGGCTCTCCAGACTCTGTCCCTCCTCACTGGGAAGATTGATAGTAGCAGGAGCCATTGCCTCCCACTGCTGGCAATCAAATCCTGAGATGAGAGAGCGGGGCCGAGCCACTCAGTCTGTCAATGGAGGCAGACAAGGCAGCTCGGAAGCGAGCATGTACAAGTACACCCATGGGAAGCAGCTTCCTGTGGGGGCACACGCAGAAGGTGAGCGCTGGCGGGGACCTCAGAAAAGGAGGATCGGGGCTGCTCTGTGCAAAACCATTGCACAAAGCAGGTAAGTATAACATGTTTGTTATTTTAGTAGAAAAAAAAGGAACCTTTTAATATTACTTTAATCTCTCAATGTCCAAGACATTTTAAGCTCAGCTGCAAATTCTCATTATCCACCTTTCAATTCGGTTTTAATCTCCACATCTCATATCATTCATGTTCTTGTGTCCACAGACTAGAATTGCGTTTTAAAGAGGAAGTAAACCCTCCTCAAAAAAACAGACCCTGCAAGACAAAGGCATAATGAGCTAGTATGCATAGCATACTAGCTCATTATGTAGTACTTGCCTCCGATCGAAGCCCCGCAGCCATTTACGTCTCCCCCTCCGACCGCCAACATGTTCCGCAGTGACTTGCGTGTATCGTGGCTCTGGTGCTGTGATTGGCCGGAGCCGCGATGTCACCCCCACGCATGTGCACGGGAACGGTACAGTACAAATGAAGCAACGACACATATTGCCGTTGCTTCAGTTGGCTTAAGTGCACATGTGCCGCATGACGTTGGCACATGCAAATACAGGGATATCTCCTAAACTGTGCAGGTTTAGAAGATATCCTTGTTAGCTACAGGTAAGCCTTAATATAGGCTTACCTGTAACGTTAAGTTGTAAACGAGGGTTTACAACCACATTAATTTTAAATACAACTTTGCAGTATAACTGCCTAACAAAACAATCCAGCCAGATTATGTACAGTCAAGTAGACATTCTCCATTCTTGGTAAATGTAAAGAGGATTGTGTGATAAAACTATAATGTCTAGTGCCAAGAATATCAGATGTGCAGCCATTGTCTTCTTTTTAATTACTCCTCTGCTAAGGAAACTGTCCCTATGATGAGTGTCCTATAGGCTGATGGATCAAGCATTACATGTATTTTCCTTTTTGTTTTTCTAGAGCCCTCTGGAAAAAGCACAAGCAGCAAAGAACAAGGGTAACAAATATTTTAAAGCTGGCAAATACGAACAAGCTATCCAGTGTTACACTGAAGCCATCAGTCTTTGTCCAGCGGAGAAGAAAGTGGATTTGTCTACCTTCTACCAGAACCGAGCGGCAGCGTATGAGCAGCTTGTGAGTAAACACCGGAGATTCAGGCTAGGACATTGTTTCTTCAGATCTGAGATCTGTACTATAGAGTACCTCATACTATGATCACATTATATAATGACAGTCCCAATACTCTATTTCAGTCTTGCTTGTTTGCACTGCATCTTTATACTGAGGAACACCATGTTTGATTAACCTCGTAATGCATAGAGAGAGCTTACAGGTTCTGAATTCACCTGAGATTTTTGATACAGGGACCTGTATGTCGTAACAGCTGATATTACATGTCTAGGGTATTGGGCTATCTTATTCAGGTGCTGTATGTATGGCCATGCTCTTTATATGAGAATATAACGTGATGATGTCACACAATTTTATTTAGTTTACTACAAAAAGTAAATGTAGGTAATGCTTTTTTAACTAACCTAACTGAAATATTTTGGGGGTGCAAGCCTAGAGTAAGGGGCCTTGTAAATTTAAAGTGGATCTGAACCACCTAAATACCTTTTTTTTCATAGTTTATAAACAGTCATACCACCGGTACAGTCTGCTGTATCCCAGACTTAGGTGTGGGGGTTGGAGCTTCCTTATGACGATCAGCCAGTCTTCCCTATGAAGTTCAATAAATGGGATTGTTTTATCAAGAAATGCCGGTTGCTGAGACAGTGCTGTTTATGACTTTTTCTAGCAAACGTGGAAAGAAGTGGTCCAAGACTGTACGAAAGCAGTGGAACTGAATCCCAAGTATGTGAAGGCGCTCTTCCGGCGGGCCAAAGCACATGAAAGACTTGAAAACAAGAAAGAATGCCTTGAAGGTACACACAGATTTGTGGTGGCTTGTGTCTGACCTGTATCTTTCTTTGGTAATCTTCAGGCAGCCGTGCCTGCTTTGATAGGTAGAAGAGTGGTGTGATTGATCTTTTTGTTTAATCATATTCAATTTCATTTAAAAACTTTCAATAAACACACAGGTTCCACTTACAACACATGGAAAACATCATGTGTGTGTATATATACCCATTTTAGGATTGGATTATACCCAAGAGCTATAACCCAGGATCTTACTCTCTATTGCATAACCTCTAGATAAAGGGAAAAGAAAACAAAGATGTACAACAAAGAGAGAGAGAGAGGAAAAAAATAAATAAATACTATGAATCTCAAGATCCTGGGTATTTATTTTAGATTTTTACCCAATCCTCCATAGTGAATTCTTAGTGCTATCACATGGTCCTGAAACATATCTGCCCAAACACATAAAACCAAAAGAAAAAAAAGGGGGGGCAGAAAACGGACATAGACTACAAACGGATACAAACCTAGACATACCTACACATTCCCCTGGGAGGCCCCTTTCCAACTCTCTACCACACCATGCCACTCCTGCCCAGCCAAATCCAAATCATACTAATTTTCACAAATATAGTCTCGGGGTATCCGAGTTTAAAAACTCAATCCAAGGTGACCACATTTCCCTAAACTGATTGATCTTTGATTGTAACTATGTAGTAGTTACATCCCAAGCAAAAAAGGAGCTACACTTGGGATTGTGTATTATCACTCGGAGACTTTAAAATAAAAATAGGGAAATTGCTGGGAATCGAATAGCAAGTAGAATTTTAGATCTTTTACCAAGTGTGAAAGCTGTAAGTGAAAAATATATATACTCTCTCACACACACTATCTCACAAAAGTGAGTACACCCCCCACATTTTTGTCAATATTTTATTATATAATTTCCCGTGACAACACTGAAGAAATGACACTTTGCGACAATGCTGTCCCCTAAAACAACACACAGCCATTTAATGTCTAAACCGCTGGCAACAAAAGTGAGTACACCTTTAAATGAAAATGTCCAAATTGGGACCAAAGTGTCAATATTTTGTGTGGCCACCATTATTTTCCAGCACTGCCTCAACCCTCTTGGGCATGGAGTTCACCAGAGCTTCACAGGTTGCCACTGGAATCCACTCCCCCATGACGACATCACGGAGCTGGTGGATGTTAGAGGCCTTGCGCTCCTCCACCTTCTGTTTGAGGATGCCCCAAAGATGCTCAATAGGGTTTCGGTCTGGAGACATGCTTGGCCTTTACCCTCAGCTTCTTTAGCAAGGCAGTGGTCGCCTGGAAGGTGTGTATCATGTTGGAATACTGCCCTGCGGCCCAGTCTCTGAAGGAAGGGGATCCTGCTCTGCTTCAGTATGTCACAGTACATGTTGGCATTCATGGTTTCCTCAATGAACTGTAGCTCCCCAGTGATGGCAGCACTCATGCAGCCCCAGATCATGACACTCCCACCACCATACTTGACTGTAGGCAAGACACACTTGTCTTTGTACTCCTCACCTGGTTGCTGCCACACATGCTTGACACCATCTGAACCAAATACGTTTATCTTGGTCTCATCAGACCACAGGACATGGTTTCAGTAATGTTTGCGGGCGAGGCCTGTTCGGAGTGGAACCTGTCCTGTTAAACCACTGTATGGTCTTGGCAACAGTGCTGCAGCTTTCCAATCTTCTTATAGCCTAGGCCATGTTTATGTAGAGCAACAATTCTTTTTTTTCAGATCCTCAGAGTTCTTTGTCATGAGGTGCCGTGTTGAACTTCCAGTGACCAGTATGAGAGAGTGAGAGCGATGACACCAAATTAACACACCTGCTCCCCATTCACACCTGAGACCTTGTAACGCCAACAAGTCACATGACACCGGGACGGGGGGTCACTAATTGGGCCCAATTTGGACATTTTCTCTTAGGGGTGTACTCACTTTTGTTGCCATTTAGACAATGGTTGTGTGTTGTTTTGAGGGGACAGCAAATGTACACTGTTATACAAGCTGTACACTCACTACTTTACATTGTAGCAAAGTGTAATTTCTTTGGTGTTGTCACATGAAAAGATATAGTAAAATATTAACAAAAAAATGTGAGGGGTGTACTCCCTTTTGTGAGTGAGTGAATAACTTATATAGCTCTACAGATGCGGACTAAATTGCCTGAAGGCGATGTGATAATTAGATTGCTAGGTGAGCCCAATTAAAAGGAAAAACTACTAAAGGAGGATGTTCCACATTATTAAGCAGAGCACCATTTTCAAGCAATATGGGGAAGAAAAGGGATCTCTCTGCTGCTGAAAAGAGTGAAATAGTTCAATGCCTTGGACGAGGTATGAAAACATTAGATATTTCACGAAAACGTAAGCGTGATCATCGCACTATTAAGAGATTTGTGGCTGATTCAGAGCACGGACGGGTTTCATGCAGATGGAGGAAGATTTCTGCCAGATCCATGTATCGGATCAAGAGAGCAGCTGCTAAAACACCATTACATAGCAGCAAACAGATATTTGAAGCTGCTGGTGCCCCTGACCTCCATCCTATTGAGAACCTTTGGAGCATCCTCAAGCAAAAGATCTATGAGGGTGGGAGGCAGTTTACATCCAAACAGCAGCTCTGGGAGGCTATTCTGATATCTTGCAAACAAATTCAAGCAGAAACTGTCCAAAAACTCACAAGTTCAATGGATGCAAGACTTGTGAAGCTGCTATCAAATAAAAGGTCCTATGTTAAAATGCAACGTGACCTGTTAAATTGTTTAAAAAGTTAAAATGATCAAAAGAGCCCTGAGACACAATGCCATCCATGAGTTAAACTGAAAAACAAAATATTTCATCTTTGTGACACTGAAATAGAATTTTCATTATAATTTGGAACAGGGTGTATACCGTATATACTCGAGTATAAGCCGAGATTTTCAGCCCTTTTTTGGGGGCTGAAAGTCCCCCCCCCCCCCCCCCCCCCCCCCCTCGGCTTATACTCGAGTGATAGAAATTTTTACATTGTAAATATTACCTGTAAAGAAGTTGCGGCCGCGGCGTCCATCGTTCAAATTCCGCGGTCTCTTCCTGTTCCTTCCTTGATAGGCGAGTCTCAGCAGACACTCTCCGCCTATCACGAACGTTCTCTCATCCTCAGTTTTCCAGCAGACGTCTGTGATTGGCGGAACACCCAACACAGTGTCTGCTGGGAAAACTAAGGATGAGAGAATGATCGTGATAGGCGGAGTGTCTGCTGAGACTCGCCTATCAAGTAAGGAACAGGAAGAGACCGCGGAATTTTGAACGATGGACGCCGCGGAATTCGAACGATGGACGCCGCAGCCGCAACTTTACAGGTAATATTTACAATGTAAAAATTTCTATTTACAGGGAACAGCGAGCTAGGGAACAGTGGGGCATCGGCTTATACCCGAGTCAGTAAGGTTTCCCAGTTTTTTTGGGCAACATTAGGTACCTCGGCTTATACTCGAGTCGGCTTATACTCGAGTATATACGGTATATACTATTTTGTATTCAACTTTTTAATAGTTTTTTGAAGCACTTTTTGCGTTAAAAAAAAAAGCTCAAGAAAAATGCATCCCTTTAAATTCTATGTATGTCTTCACACTGATCAGTTGCAGTGTAATGCACCTCGCCATTGAAATGCATTAAAAACGTGACAAAATGCACCCGTATTGTGTTTTTAATGCAGTTTGAGTCACATGACCTAAGAAAATCACCTGCGTTTTTCAGTGGCCTTTATCTGCACTTTTTTTTATTTGCAAAACGCCGATCTATTACAGGTTTGCGTGCCTTCGATTTTTACCATTTCTCAAAAAGGTGCAATTTAAAATTGACATTTTATTAACTCAATACAGTTTTGGTATTTTATTCTACTGATCCTATACTTTCAGAAAATGTATAGTTTGTGGGGGGGGGGGGGGGGGGGGGGCTTTTAACCAGCTCCTGAAAGCTGGAAAGTGAAAAAAAAAATAAAAACACTGAAAGAATTACAAAAATGGTTTGGCAACCTGAATTTACTAGTGGAGCGCAGGTCCTGGCAGCAAAAAAGGTTAAAGCCTAACTCCAGGTTTTAGTGAAGTTTAAATAGTTCATTTTGGACCAAGCTGAATAGCTGATCCAAACGATCAATTAACTACACTAACGGCTCCAGCGGCTGTGTGCGCTGCATAAACTGTATGTAGCATCAGCGTACAGTGTTCTGGCAGTGGGTTGGGAACTTCCTGTCCTCCTCCCAGAACAAAACTGAGTCGGGGCAGAGTGCTGCTCAGACATTCACAGGGAGCTTTGTATTCTATAAATGAATGTAAAGCTTCTTCTGATTGGAGGAGGTGAAGATTTTTACATCATCTGCCTGCCTCAGCCAATCAGGAAGCCTTGTATTCATTCTCAAATTCAAAGCTCATTGAGAATGAGCATCGCTCAGCCCAACTTGGTTTTGTTCTGAACAATATTCCCAACACACATGTTCCTGTAAGTGGCTGTAGAGTAAATAGGTGCTGAAGCGACTACCTTCCGGAGACCAGGATGACTGAGAACAAAAGATATGTCACCAGCACACCAGGGAGCTCCATCAAAGGGTCCAACGCTTTGATTAGTGACCACATCACAGCAATAAACCTCTCCATCTCATCCAATCAGAGGAAGCCTTGTATTCATTCTAGTATACAAAGCTCACTGTGAATGGCTGAGCAGCACTCGGCCTGACTCGATTTTGTTCCAGGAGCAGGAAGGGAACTGCCTGAACACATCACTGTATGCGGCTGGGGTTCGAACAGTTTATAGAGCACTTACAGCTGCTGCATTTGTTAGTGAAGTAAATAGTTAATTTGGACCAATCAAAAAACTCCAATTTACTCTTCACTAAAACCTTTAAAGCCTAAAAGCTTTAAGGAATACAGTTTTGCAGTTTAAGAGATATTGGCTGCTAGTGCTTCATTTCTGAGAATTTCCGTTATTTTTGCTATATGTCCTTGTCTTCTATTTAATATTCTGATCTCACAGAACTTTTATCTGCTTGTGAACTCAGTCTTTTTTTTTTTTTCCTCCTAGATGTTACGGCAGTTTGTATCTTGGAGGGTTTCCAGAACCAGGCCAGCATGCTGCTTGCAGATAAAGTACTAAAGCTGCTTGGAAAAGAGAAAGCCAAAGATAAATACAAGGTATTGATGTGTAAGCTGCTGGTCTCTTCAGAAGGTTGAGATTTATTAGAATCTCCTTTCTATATACAGTCCCTGACAAAAGTCTTGTCGCTTGTGTACAAATTGACCTGAAGTGCTGCTAAAATATATTTCCAATCAAGATTTTGTTACAAGAAATGGGTCATTTTAATCCCAACAGCTTTTGTAATAATGTTTCAGTGCAAAATGAAACTGACAAAAAGTATTCTAATATTCACAGCTTGGTAAAGCCCATTGAGTCAATTTTTGCCAAGACATAAGTGTTGTCACCTTGTTATATGAGCTTCACCTGTGACTAATAATGGATCAATTAGGTCTCAGGTGTGTATAAAAAGAACACCAGTACACTAGACCTTCTCAACTGGAACTAGACCTCTGCAAACATGCCTAAGATTCACCCGGAGACTAAAGTGTTGATTATCAAGAGGCTGAAGACCAGATCCACTGCTGATGTGGCAGACACCTTCAATGTGTCTCAGCGTCAAGTTCAGAGGATAAAAAAAAGATTTGAAGAGACTGGAGACGTTTTGGACAAGGCCAGGTCAGGCCGACCCCGCAAGACAACTGCTCGAGAGGACCGTTTGTTGGCTCGAAAATCCAAGGCCAGCCCATTTTCCACTGCAGCAGAGCTCCACGAGACCTGGTCACCTGAAGTCCCTGTGTCAACCAGAACAGTTTGTCGGATTCTGTCTCGAAATGGCCTCCATGGTCGAATCAGTGCCCATAAGCCAGCACTAAACAAGTCAATAGAAAAACCGTGTGGCATTTGCCAAGGGCCACAGCCTGCTAAAAGGATGGACTCTGGAAAAGTGGCAGAAGGTGGATTTTTCAGATGAATCTTCTGTTGAATTACACCACAGTCGCCGCAAATATTGCAGGAGACCAACTGGAACCCGCATGGAGCCGAGATTTACCCAGAAAACAGTGAAGTTTGGTGGAGGCAAAATCATGGTCTGGGGTTACATCCAGTATGGGGGTGTGCGAGGGATCTGCAGGGTGGAAGGCAACATCAATAGTCTAAAATACCAAGAAATCTTAGCTACCTCTTATATTCCCAACCATAAAAAAGGCCAAATTTTGCAGCAGGATGGTGCTCCATCGCATACTTCCATCTCCACATCAAAGTTCCTTAAGGCAAAGAAGATCAAGATGCTCCAGGATTGGCCAGCCCAGTCACCAGACATGAACATCATTGAGCATATGTGGTGTAGGATGAAAGATGAAGCATGGAAGACGAAACCAAAGAATATTGATGAACTCTGGGAGGCATGCAAGACTGTTTTCTTTGCTATTCCTGATGACTTCATCAATAAAATGTATGAATCCTTGCCAAACCGCATGGATGCTGTCCTTCAAGCTCATGGAAGTTATACAAGATATTAAATTTGGATTTCACAGCACCACTAGTTAATTTGCTGACATATTTTTGGATTTTCAGTAAAGTTGTTCAATTGGGAGGGCTTTAGCTTTTCATAGGAGCTATTTCTAACACCAATTGATTATCTAAAAGTCAGGTTAATAGCAGGAGTTTCTACAAAATAGAGAAGCGACAAGACTTTTGTCAGGGACTGTATTATAAATTATATGTTTTACATTGTGTACTTATAGATGATTCCGTTTACATTTTTTGTGAGCCAGTGTTACTGCCACTGTCTATAAGATTGTTGGTTTCTACTCTCACCTCTCATGTAGTTTATAAAAATCGCCTTAAAGTGTAGATGAAGGGAGGGGGGGGGGGATTTAGAGTAGGGAGGGGTTAGATTCCCTGCCAGGTTTTAAATACTGTCTTTGTAAATGAAAATATGCACTGTACCAAAGAGAAGGCACAGTGCCAAGTGCCACACCGGAAAAGCCCAGGGAAATAATAACTAAAAAATTATGTATTTTAATATCAAGTTAATTTATTGAAAAACTAATGACCAATTGACATAAAAATGACAGAAATCCTACACCTAACATCATATAGACAATATTGTCTGGGGACAAAGGCAAACACACATAACATAAAACAGAGCGCATAACACTACCCAAGCATACAGGTATACCAAATGGAGCACTATAGATATGTGCAATTGGGGCTAACCGCATCACCAGCCAGGCCTCTCAATGGTGATATAAGCAACGGCTGTTGCAACATACAAAAGGAGTTCACAAAATGCCAATTTGTGGCTAAAGGGAATGCTGCTATTGTGGAACGATCCTGGAGATAGGAATAGGGAGAGGGCAAGGGGCAGGGGTGAACAGCAGCATGTCCACAAACTTTGTAAAATCCAATGGACTAGGAGTAGCCTGAAACCAGCCAAAGCTGATATATCTTGTCGGTAATTATTTTCAGAGGCATATAGATGGATAGCCATTCCCAGATGGCTGCATAGTGATCAAAATTGAATAGATGCAACAGTTCAATAGGCAGATGTATTATGTAAATTTAGGACTCGGTTAGCAGAGGATTGTGAAGGCAGCGCTGTGCAGCACAGCTGATTGAAGCTCCCGTAATCTCTTCTCGTGGCTGAGTTGCCAAACGTACCTCCAGAAGGGAATCAATCACTGAGAATGAGAGATGTTGCTGGGGTGGCTGACTGGCTGCCGCTGCTACATAGTAGCACGACTCCCGTATCCCGCTGTTGCTGGAGCGTGGTCCGCGCCGGCGCGAGGCAAGGCGGTGATGTCGGCTGATACTTGGAATGGTGTCTAACGTTCAGAGGAGTGACGTCAACACGCTTCACTAGGGAACCCCAGCTTCTTCAGGACTTTACTGTCTTTGTCCCAACTATGGAGTTTCACCTCTATTTGTCCTAGTTACTATTGTTGCTGAGACGGAAGCTATGGAAAATATATTTTAGCGTTTTCGCCAGAGGAAGTGAAGAATAATCCTCCAATTGAGAAACGTGTTCCAATATCAACTTCCTGAGAGGAGAATTCTGTTCACTTTGGAGAGATTCTTTTCTTATTTCCCTTTGTGTTTTCAGTACAGAAAGTGAATTTGGACACAGGCAAAAACCTTATAGGTATTTTAACCTGTTCCAATTAGATCTAAAACATAACAGAAACCTATGCCTTTAAACTTTAAGGGCTCATTTACACTTGCTTTGGCTTCAACACACATTAACGGCTAGTTTACATTTGCTTCAAAACAAGGCTTCGGAAAGGCTTTGTTAAAGCTCTCTGAACGCTAGTCAAAGCCCCTGTCACTAAATAAAATGGTTAGCTTACAGTTCTGTTTATACCTACTTTTTGCTTTGCTTCAAAAATTGCCCCCCATGTAGCTTCAGTGGTGCTTCAAAGCGTCTTCAAAGCCTCCATATAAGTCTATGGCAAAGCTCGCCTGAAGCCTCATCAAAGCACCAAGCAAGAGCAAGGTGTAAACAGGACTGTAAGCTAACCATTTTATTTAGTGACAGGGGCTTTGACTGGCGTTTTAACAAAGCGTGTCCGAAGCCATGTTTTGAAGCAGGTGTAAACTAGCCCTAAAACAGAACTATAGGCAGTAATACCTCTGTTCCGGTGCCTGTGAGGCCCTTCCCTAGCATCTTCTGCCCGGCTTCTTCCAGGTGACAGTCTCCGGCTGTGTTGATGGGCCGGCATGGGATGTCACTTGAGCGAGTGCAGTCATCCTGGCACACAGGCAGTGTGCCGGAATGTAAACTGAGCTGAGCATGTGAATGGGAGAATCCGTCCCACTGAGGTATTGTATTCTGTCCATGGGTAGACTTCCCGTCGTCAGAATACATTATAGCCAGCGGCACTGATCGAGCGGGGAAAATCTGACCAGTGTTTGTACAGAAACTGATTGAAAAAACAATAGATGGAGTTAAATTTTAAATGTTTTGTCTTAAAGGGGTTGTAAACCCTTGGTTTTTCACCTTAATACATTCTATGCATTAAGGTGAAAAACCTCCTGTGATGCAGCAGCCCCCCAGAGCCCCCCTTTTACTTGCCTGAACCCGGTCTTTCCAGCGACGGGGACGAGCACACCAGCTCCAGCCATTGTCTTGGGCCCTGATACAATAGATTGATAGCAGCGGGAGCCAATGGCTGCGCTGTTATCAATCAAATCCAATGATGCGGGGGCGGGGCCCAGTCCTGCTTTCTGTCAATGGACGCAGCAGCAGGACTCGGGCGTGCGCCCGCACGAGTGCCCCGAGGGAGAGCGCCACTGAGGGACCCCAGATGATCAGGGCCACTCTGTGCAAAACCAACTGCACAGAGGAAGTAAGTATGACATGATAGAGATATAGATATATATATATATTATAATGTGTGTGTGTGTGTGTGTGTGTGTGTGTGTATGTATATATATATATATAGTGTGTGTGTGTGTGTGTGTGTGTATATATATGTATATATATATATATATGTATATATATGTATATATAAATAAATATCTCACACACACACACACACACACACCAACCTTTCCTTTTTAATATGCAAGATGTTGAACTGCAAACCATCTTTTCTATTCTAGAACAGGGAGCCACTAATGCCTTCACCTCAGTTCATCAAATCCTACTTCAGCTCTTTCACAGATGACATTATCTCCCAACCACTGCATAAAGGAGAGAAGTCAGATGAAGACAAGGATAAGGAGGGAGAGCAGGCTGTGGTAAAGGAGAAGTGAGTAAGCATTTCTTGTGTTTTTAGTTTTTTTGCTCTTTGGAGCAGGTTGGGAGAGAAGTTTTACCAGTGTTATGACCATTTGCGACGCCCTCCATTTGTTTCCATGCGCATCTTATGCTGAAGTTCATAAAAGCCATTTTAAAGTTACACCATTTTATTTTTTGCAGATTTGGTTATTTAAAGGCAAAACAATACATGGAAGAAGAGAATTATGACAAGATCGTAAGTGAGTGCACAAAGGAAGTGGAGGCTAAAGGAAAGTACATGGCAGAAGCTTTAATACTGAGGGCCACCTTCTTCCTGCTCATTGGAAACTCTGCAGCTGCTAAACCCGACCTAGATCAGGTTATTAGCATGGAAGAAGCCAATGTGAAGGTAGGCTGTGATGGCAGCTGTACTGTTTTTATTTTTATAAATGACAAATTAAATGTCTAATTTCTGAACAAGGTGCTTTTCTCTTCTAAAGGGGGTTATAGTCCTTTTTGTTAAAGCCCAAATGCATCCAGTACTGCTAGCTTTGGTGCAGGAAAGTGTTACAACACCTGTGTATTTTTTACTGTTTCTGCCCATATTTAAAAAAAGACTTCCCCCTTCTGTCCCAGTGCATCTGTGTCACATACTGTTGCAGCAACAGAAATTCTGGTGGAATCTTCCCAATAGAATCACACATAGCAAACAAAATCTGACAATGGTTCTACACCTTCCCTGGCCTAAAACAAAGGGGGAAAAGTTTTGGACAGAGTTGAGCTTTGAAGAGTACCTTTGCTCTAAGTTAGAGCTTATAAATGACTGAGGTCCCTCTTATTTCCATGTGATGGTGCTAGGCCAATCGTCAAGGTCCATCTATGTCATGAAAGTAAGGGAATTGAGATGCATGGGAAATAACAGGTATGTCTGTGCTTCCATTAGCTAAATAGAATGGCTGAGGATCAAAGAAAAATCAGTATGTGCTTCTAGGAAGGGAGAAACTAAAGCAAACCTGTTGGTGTGTAACAAAAGTTTGGTTGAAATTTGTATTTTAGCAGAGAAGTCCTTACAAAGTGCATGATGCGCACACTGGAAGAGTAGAGCTTCTCACACGCACAGTAAAAGTAGATGCGGGCAGTTTGGATACCTGATAAGAAATGGAAATCCAATTCAGTTGATCTAACAGATTATTTTTTAAATATCCATAATCTGTTTGAGATTTGAGGCCAAAGTTGCTGAACATGTTTGTGTGTGTGCGTGTGTGTATATATAGCTCTGTCCAGGGTAAACGTTGCATATTTGGACTGACACTATTGGTTAGCATCTTGTGCATCTGCAAAATTCTTTCTAATGTATTTCTTTTTGCTTTTTTCTAGTTAAGAGCTAATGCCCTGATCAAACGAGGGAGCATGTACATGCAGCAACAACAACCTATGCTGTCAACTCAAGACTTTAACATGGCTGCTGACATTGACCCCCAAAATGCTGATGTTTATCATCATAGAGGACAGGTGAGATACAAGGCTTGCTTTTTGCGATAACTGGTTTGGGTGGAAAAGCAAGTTTGTTACAATATGAAAGTTATTTTAAAATTACAGTGCAGTAAGAATCATTAAACACTGCAAGCATAGAAACCCAAATCTGTCCCCTTCAATACTCTGTACGGCAACAATAGGACGCTACACGGTGCACTTTTGTATTGCTTTGTATAGTGCTGTTAGTCTAACACCGTAAACATGCTAACTAAACAAGGTAGCACAGGCTGGCCCCCCTGCTTTGTCTATAGTGTGAATTCTAGAGCCTGGCAGTGCTGTCTGGTGGGAGATGCCTGGTTCAAAAGACTGGCTGAACAGAATTTCAAATCCTCCCCATTTAATATGTAAACATTTTTCTTTAAATCCTGTTTCAGTGTCACTGCTTTTGAAATACTCAACTGTCTTTTTTTATTTGCAGCTAAAAATCCTGCTTGACCAAGTGGAGGAAGCCGTAGCAGATTTTGATGAATGTATTCGATTGCGGCCGGATTCTGCTCTGGCTCAAGCACAAAAATGCTTTGCACTAGTAAGTCCTGAAAATATTCAAACTTGCTGATTACAGATTTTTTGATGCTCGTTAGAGGAAGTAAACTTCCTCTGCTTACATTTACCTATAGGTAAGCCTATTTGAAGGCTTACCTATAGGTAGTGAAAATATCTCCTAAACGTGCACCGTTTAGGAGATATTTACATTACATGCAGCTAGTGACATCACTGGTGCATGCGCTCTGAAGGAACGACCACGGGTGCCGTTCCTTCGGAGCGCATGTGCAGGAGTGACATCATCGCGGCTCTGGCCAATCGCAGCACCAAAGCCCGAGAACCTGGAACTCTGAGAAAAATGTCAGGGGTGTGCAGGCGCCGCGGGATCAGCTTCGTTCCAAGGCATTTCATAATGAGCTACACCGCTCCAAAGATGCGGCTAGCAGGACTTTTTTTACCGTCCTGCTAGCGCAACGCTCCAGTGTGAAAGCCCTCGGGCTTTCACACTGGAGACAATGCACCAGCTGTTTAAGGGCGGATTGCAGGCGCTATTTTTAACGCTATAGCGCCTGCAATACATCCTCAGTGTGAAAAGGGGTCTTAAAGCGGTGGACCCAATAAAAAAAAAAAATATTAAAAGCCAGCAGCTACAAATACTGTCCATATATTAAAAATCAGCTGCTGACTTTTAATATATGGACACTTACCTGTCCAGGTCGCCAGCGATGTCGGCAGCCAAAGCCAATCTGTCGCTCGAGGATCGGCTGCTGCCGCCGCCATGCTCGGTAAGGGAATCGGGAAGTGAAGCATTGTGGCTTCACTTCCCGGTTCCCTACTGCGCATGCGCGAGTAGCGCTGCTCGTCTTCACTGGTCCCCGCTGTGTTATGGGAGCTGTGTGTCTCCCAGAAGACAGCGGAGGTACAGAGTAGGCGCCGGAAGTGGCGTAGATTACTGAGGTGATCTATGCCAGGAAGTGGGAGCAAATACCTGTATTAGACAGGTATCTGCTCCCCCCTGAAAGGTGGCAAATGTGACACCAGAGGGGGGGGAGGGTTTCAGAAAGTGGAAGTTCCATTTTTGGGTGGAACTCCACTTTAAATACATTGCATTTGCACTGTTTCTGTAGTGCATCCAAACTGCATGGCATTTCATCATACGCTAATAATCCCACAATGTTCCCTGATCTTGCATCCTAAAGTAAATCGCGAAGAGTATGTAAGGTAAGCAATGTGGATGAAATGCAGTTGCCCTACAATACCTTTTCAGTAGGTTCCTGAGCACTTCAAATGTATTTAATGTGCAATAATGTCAACTCTAGCCCATCCCATTGTTCCCTGTTGGTCTTTTAATTGATGAGCAGTGCCCTAGCTTTTTGGGGTGCTTTAATCTGTTGTAAGTTTTGTTTTCTGGGTAGCTGCAGTTCACCATATCACTTCACATACTTTTCACTTATGACAGGTTTATTTTATGGTGTGTTGTGTTATATCATTGTCTGTCTGTCTTTCAATATGATATGGTATTTCAACCTTGCTTTGGTATCTCAGTTTATTCTTTTCCCACTCCCTTCTGTGCTGTAGTACCGAAAAGCGTATACAGGCAGCAATCCACTACAGATCAAATCCTCCATGAAAGGTTTTGAAGATGTTATTAAGAAGTTTCCAAAATGTGCAGAAGGTTATGCCCTTTATGCCCAGGTACATCACACTTCCTTTTCATCTTGAGCTGTGTCTTTGTTTGTTTTTTCACTTGAGTTTTGCGTAAAGTGCACCTGTCCTTTTATTCTATAAACAGCGGTCTGTATTGCCTAATAGAATGTGGCACAACCTCTCTTTCTACTGATATCTACTAACATAAGTTTAGTTGCTGCTTTTGCTGTGTGACGACAGAATAGGCTTAACTGTAACCACTTCTATGTGCTAAGAAAACTATATGATAACATTTCATTATATACTTCTGGGTAGAAGCATGCAGTCTTTCAAATGGCTAAAGTTTAGCCTTCATTTAAAAAAAATAAGGAAACAAAAATATTACTATTGTACAGAGCAATCTCTCGCCTCCTTTGGCTCCCGGTGCTGCCTGTGTCTTTTGTGAGACCAGCAAGAGGGGAGAGTGGTGCCATGCATCTGGGACAGTTATGGATCATGAGATGAGTCGGGTAAGTGATTAGGGATTCGGTGAGGTGTTTTATTTTACCTTAATGCAGAGAATGCATTAAGGTAAATAAACTTTTTGACTTTAAAACCACTTTAAGCCCACATTTACACTTGAACTTGACTACTCCCAACATGCAGAATTCTATTTTTTTCTATGGAATACTGGTACGCTCAGTCACCCTACACTGTACGCTCCAAAAAGTACTTGAGGGTTTGTTTTTGTTTTTTGGAGGATGTATAGGTATTTTTGTTCCCATAGACTTCAGTGGGTGTGTTTGAAAAACTCCTCTCTTCCCTTGCCCAGCCCAGGAAACCAATGCTTGATACTCATGCAAAATCACCTGCATAGTGCCTGTAAAGTACCCCAAAAATGCTTTAAAATCACTAGAAATATGCTTTGCTCAGGTATGAATGCAGACTAAATCAGCTAAAAGAATAAATAGGTCAGTCTATCCATAAGATATAGGTGGAGGTTGGTGGGCTGTCCTACTCTTCTGTTGCATTATCTGTGGTATGCAATGAACATCAAACCAGAAGTGGGACATTCACAATTGCATGTACACGTGTACACACATGCGCTCTCTCTCTCGCTCTCTCTAGCGCTCGCTCTAGCTCTCTCTAGCGCTCATTCGCTCTCGCTCGCTGAGGCCTCATTCAAATGAGCATGCAGATCTGTGCAAAGGGGACGTCTTCACCAACGTGGGATGCACAGGTGTTTGAGTAGATCTGTGCAGTCAGCCTGTTCAAATCAATGACAGGCAGACAGCTGAACAGAACTTTGCATGCATCCCAGAGTGTACATCCACGCAGGTCCGATGCGCAGATCTGGACACAGACATCTGGCTGCTATATGTAGAACATAAGGTCAAGTATCAAAAATATTATTTATATGTAGCCATATGTTTTTGGACATCTGGCCTTCACACTTATGAGCTTGTTAGACATCCCATTCCAAAATCGGACATTAATACATAATCTCCCTTCCACCTTTGCAATTTATTACAGCCTTCATTCTTCTTTCCACAAGATTTTGGAGGGGGTTTTGGAATTTGAGCCCATTCAGCCAAAAGAGCATTATTTTTGAGGTTAGATGAGAAGACCTTGCTCACAGTTGGTGTTCCAGTTCATCCCAAAGCTGTTGATTTCAGGGTTCTGTGCACAGGGCTTGAGTTCTCTACACCAATCTAGTCACATCGTGTCTTTATGGAGCTGGCAAGTTCTTCCCCAAGTTGTAGCCACAAAGGTGGCAGTGCACAGTTGTCTAAAATACCTTTTGGTGTTGAATTTACAATACTCTTCACTGGAAACTCCTTATAAAGTGGTTGTAAAGGCAGAAGGCTTTTTATCTTAATGCATTTAAGATAAAAAGCCTTCTGTGTCCAGCAGCCCCCCTAATACTTACCTGAGGTCCATCTAGATCCAGCAATGTTGCAGGAGTGTCACGGCTGCCCGGGACTCCCCTCATTGACTGAGACAGCAATTGGCTCCTGCTGTCAGTCAGTTTGCCGATAAGGAGAGAAAGGGGGCTGGGTCTTGGCTCCGTGTCTACATGGACAAAGGGAGGTGTGGCTTGGCTCAGGTGCCCCCATGGCAAGCTGCTTGCTGTGGGGGCACTCAACAGGAGGGGGGGGGGCAGGGGCACCGACGAGGGACCCGAGAAGAGGAGGATCTGGGCTGCTATGTGCAAAACCACTTCACATGGCATATAAGTATGTTTGTTAATTTTTAACTAAATAAAAATTTTAAGAGTTAAGTATCAATTTGGGGGGGGGTCTACATTTTTGGACTAAGGTCGGTGTGAATGTCAGGTGTCTGCAAACATTTAGCCATATAGTGTATGCTTTTTCTGTGTATCTTGGTAATATGTGAGGAATGCCCAGTTCTTTAATGGAGCAGAGATTAAACAGCTTTTTGGTGCATTTTCCGTCTTTAGTCAGACATATGCTTGGAAGGAGGAGGCTGTCAGGCTTTATCTACTGAGTGACATCTTTGTCTGAATCGGAGAAGAGACACGGTTTCCCTGGATACGGAAACTCTCTTTATATGTGCTCAGTTACTTATGAATATTTTTACCTCTTGCCAATTCTTTGTATCTTACGAGTCCTATTTTAAATGTGGCAGTTTAATCATCATCAAAATTCTGCAGTCATCGCTAAAAAATAAAAGATATGTATACATTTGCATTGAATACCGATGGCCAATCTCCTAACCCTGGCAGTTTCCTGTTTGCAGGCACTAACAGATCAGCAGCAGTTTGGAAAGGCTGATGAGATGTATGACCAGTGCATAGAGTTAGAGCCAGATAATGCCACAACATATGTTCACAAAGGGTAAGTGCCTTCTGATTATTGGTTTTCGTTTTACCCTATAAAAAGTGACCATCTTTCTGATGGAAATTAATGGTTACATTGTTTTTCATGCCTGATATGCACTAAGGAGCATACCCATATGAAAGGGTGCAAAATGCTTGGTAGCCATGATCTTGGTATGGTTACTTTATACAGTAGTCAGCAATTGGTTGTCTAGTAAAAAAAGGTCTGTCAGTTTTACAGTACTGAGAAGGGCCGTCACCCATGATGGTTCTCATGCTCTTCTGTTCCTCCGGGCAGTCTGGGTCTGCCTTAAAGTGGATGTAAACTCACATATACCCAATGAAGTCAACAGCCTCCGATGATACACAGAGATTAAACAAATCTCCCTACATAAGTTTTACATGTATATCTGCTGTCTTCATCTTTACTGTTTAGAAAGTGCATATTGTGTTAGATTTTCTTATCCTGGTTAGCACTGCAGTGAAGCCTGGACAGCTGATTGGAGGAAAGCCCCCCCCCCCCTCCTCATGGGTAGAGACATTCAGGGCTCTACTAATCTATTTATAGCATCCTCCCCAACACAAAACTCAGGCTGCTTTTATCATATGTGACAGAGAACTTGTCAGGAGTTATCAGGGTAACAGAAGAACTGAGCAGGAGACAGCTGCGGGACAAAGTGCTTTGAAGAGAGATAAGAAAACACTGCAGATATGTGCCCAGCTCAAATTTCATGAATCGGGTTTACATCCACTTTAAATAGCACAAATTAAATTCACACAGGGAAGATGGAGGAATATCCACTCCCCCATTTCTCTGACTAATGAATTCAGAAGTGACGATGACTGTCACTTTTGGTTTCACAGTTGTCGCTCCCTGGCTATTGCAGCCAGAAAAGCAGATAATCAAGCACACTCCATGCTTGCTTATCTGCTTTTGGAGGGCAAGGGAGACATTGGGGGTCTAATAGACCCCTGATGTCTCCATTAAGAGTACCTGTCACCTGGCCAAAGCTTTTAATATTGGGACTTATTAGCCCCTGGTGATAATAGTCAAATTATTTTTTTATTTAAAAAAAATTGAAATAAAAAAAAAAAGTAACTAAATGCACACAGGCCCTGCACCGTAAAAACCATCTTCTTTAGGTAGATAATTAGGAACTGTACATGGAAATAATGGAACTAAATTACCAGCTAATTCCTTTAAGTGCAGGTACTCGGCAGTGGGACTACTACATTTGAGTTCCCAGCTCCGCCCATCTGTATCAGTCATCAAATGGGGGTCTTGCTGTACTTGCTGCTTGTTCCAAATTAATGTTACTATAGGGAGGATCTGGCAGACTAACAAACTCTTTACTGTCCACAATGAGTGAGCCTCTCATCATTTAGGAGGCAGATATGGGACCTCCAGCTGGGAAAAGTCCCAGAAGAATATGGACAGGCCTGAAGAAACAAGTATTTGAGTTTTGAACAGGTTGACCCTTTAAATGTAAAAAAAAAAAAAAAAAATTCTGCGCAGAATTGTCCCTCAAAAAAAGCTTTATTAGCTAAAATATTGGTTCAGACTAGAGGAAACCCTAAATTTGGCATTCAGAACCAACAATGGCAAGAGGGTATTTCATTTATTTTTTTATCATGTTAGGTAAAATGTATTCTTGTCTTTATTACAGTTTACTTCAGCTTCAGTGGAAGCAAGATCTAGATAAAGGGCTAGACCTCATTGGCAAAGCCATTGAAATAGACAACAAATGTGACTTTGCCTACGAGACCATGGGGACAATAGAAGTTCAGAGGTAAGTTAAAGCAATAGTTTTATTACAAATATGCCACTTATTGCAATGATCCTTTTGAATTTTCCTTTTTATTGCAGTAGTTTATGCTCCAGCATTGAAAGCATCATTCCTCCCCACCCTACCTGTACTTGGCCAAACTTCTCATGCCCCCTCCCCAGTGCCACAGAACTAGAGACATCTGCACAAATCTAAATTAAAACATAAGCTCACCCAAAATGGCTGCCACGTGTCTCCTCTCCTGGCCTCTAGTGCCTCAATCGGTAGATATTGGCAATAAATGTTTTCATGGGAGTATGAAATAAGCCAACACCCCTGGGAGAGGGGCGGGGTTAGTTGATGGTCATTGACTGTAATAACCTGGCACATAAATTTAATAAACAACTTTTTCTGTTTCAGGGGAAATCTTGACAAAGCCATTGACATGTTCAACAAGGCCATTAACCTGGCTAAATCTGAAATGGAAATGGCCCACCTCTATTCACTATGTGATGCCGCATACGCTCAGACAGAGGTTGCCAGGAAGTACGGCTTGAAGCCACCAACACTGTAAAATGGACTCCCAGCTGATCAGCAAATGAAAGCTGAGAAGTTATTGTCATTGAAGACAAGTCTTTCCTGTGAGGAGAGGCACACATCCAAAAATGTGGAACGGCGGACCCTTGTTTCTCTGCTTGTGGTGTTGTCATTCATCCCTTCTGTTAGTTGTTCTTGGTATTGTGGGATTGGGTGTCTGGGATACTGCGCCACCTTTCCCTCGGACTCCGCGAGGGAACAATAAAGGCACCTTTTTGCATGAGAACAGGACGACACAGTTGGCTGTGCAAATAAAACTGCAGCATTGTGTTTCTTTGAGTTTTGTCTGGGAATGGATGGTTAATGTGTGAGCAATTTTTCTTAAATTTCATTTTTTATATATGTCTGGTACTTTTTACAATTTAATTTTTCCCGTTAATTGCTTCAGTTCAATCCTGTTTGTCATGATTTCCTTGTACATATTTGATCACAAAAGGCTGATTTCTTCCTTTTTAGTAGTGAAAAGTAACTATTATTTTTTAAGTTACCAGCTTTGAAAATAAATAGATACTTAGCATGCACATGCTTCACATTCCATTCTGAACAGAAGAAATCGTACTTTTCATTTTCATTGTTTGTTACAAAAGACTCATCCGCAGCCCTGGCCTATACACTAAGGGTGAAGAATTATTTCATAGCATGCAAATTTTGACATATTTAAGGTTTTTCAGCATTATTATGGAGCTAATGTAAGAAGATGTAGTGCTGTGAAAAGTACAGTAACCCATAGCGAGTTGACCTCATAGTTCAATACACAGGGATATTTTGTGGGGGGGTTTTTTTTCTTTCTTTGCTTGAAATATTTGTTGGAAGTCTGTTTATAGAAAACTAATATTTGCTGTCCTGTCTTTATGAAAATGCTAGTTGCTTGGCTATAATACTGCATGCATGACAACCATGCAAATGGTGTTTTCAGAAGAACTTGGTGGTTACCTTTACCAAAAAAAAAGACACCATGCTGTCCAATTTGGATATGCACAGTGTGCTAACCTACCTTCCAGCCAATGTATGGCAAAGTTGCGTTAAAGATGAGCCTTTTTAAAGGATAAGTTCACTTTTGGAACACGTTACTCCTGTTTTTAGGATGGAACATTTAACGTGTTACCCCCCCCCCCCCCCCCCTTGTGAACTGTGGGCAGGGGTTCTCCTCCACATGCCCACTGTCACAATTTGAAAAGAACATGGCCGTGTGGGGCTCCACCCACACGGGTGCTTCGTTCAGAGTTTGCTGTAAATGAATGCCTACATGTTCAGGCTGATAGCTTGTAGTGCTGGTGAGTGCTCTGGTAGTCCAATGATTATTCCTACTCGGGTAACTGCCTGCCCATATGAGGTACAGGCAGATGTCTTTGCTGAGAGTCTACAAGAGACTGAGATTTCACCCATGAGCTGCTGATCACAGGTGCAATGCTTTGCAGGCTCCAGCTAAAAAAATGCAATTTTTTTTTTAAAGGTGCATTTTATTTATTTTATTTTTGAAAAGGTGAATTTATCCTTTAAAAATCTTCCAATGATGGCTCCATCAGCAGTTATTGTAGGGGCGGAGCAGCTGTTGCAACCAGCGCCCCCTAATGCCAGCAGAGGGAGCATGTCTTGTGCCTTCTGACTGCCACCCATGCAGTGTTTGTACTTTGTCAAGTTGCCTAAGATGAGTTCATCAGCTGTGGCAGGAGAGAGTACTTACTGTGCAAGTGTGGAATAAAAGAACAGGATGGTGTGCCCTCCCATCGCATTAGTGGGTTCTGGTCCCCAAAGACTGCTTTGTCCCTAAATACCTCAGGATTGAGCCATCTTAGCCTGTAGAAGATTTTAAGAAAGCTATTTTTTTTAATTTGATTATGGCCTACAATTATTTGAAGAGAAAGGGAGCTCTGCCTCGAAGAAAGGTATAGCAAAGGATGCTATTATACCTATATGGAACAGCATAATGCATTTTTTTTTTGGTAATGGTGAACTATAACCCTATAAGCACTGGCGATCTATTCATTTCTCTTTATGATATCAACCACTAAGAGTGCATTGTTTTCAGTGGGTTGGTTGACCTTAGGCTTTTATTGTGAAAGGAAGTAGTAAAAACAAACAATGGTGTAGTGCTGCAATGCAGGAAGCAGTGCCTGCATATGTAATGAGCAAATATGGCTCCCCCCCCCCCCCAAAAAAAAGTACAAGGGTTCTTCAAAAAATGTCCACACTGTTTTTTAACTCGTCTGAACATAAAAAAAAAGTGCAGACATCATTTTTTTTTTTTTTGACCCCTTGTATATCCATAACGTTAAAGTTTACATTTACAAAAATAGGTTTAAAAAAAAAAGTTTAGAGGGTTAATGTCTCATGTCTATTCTTAAAAAGCTAATATAATTGTTTCACTTTGGAATCGCACTACAGCTCCAGTTTGGAAGTGTTGAACGTAGTGCCTAAAGCTGAAGTTTAATTTGCTCATGTTTGCCATCCTTCCTCCCCCTCAGCAACGTCTTACTGATGTTTTATAATAAAATGATTCCATCTTTATGACATACCTTATTTTAATCCCAGTGATATCATCACTGCGTCTCTGTGCTTTTCTATAAAATGCAGGCAGAGCATTGCTGGCGAGAGGTCCTGTACAGAGCTTCTTGAAGACAGCACTATCTCAGTACTACTCTCAAGAATCCTCAGGACTGGTTCACACCACAAAAATGCACCCAAGATATGTTCTGATTCTGCATGCATGTTTTTGATGTGTTTCCGGATGCTTTTCTTTTTTTCACTGTACTGGTGTCTGGTGCGATTTTGATGCATCAGAACAAAGAAATGTATTGGACAGCCGCACTCCAAACCAACGTAGCTTTATTTTGTAAAAGATGCAAACAAGCACTACAAGCCACAGCAACGGAAACCAGGACAGCTGACGCGTTTCACACTAACTTGGTGTTTACTCATAGCTATGAGTAAACACTAAGTTAGTGTGAAGCGAGTCAGCTGTCCTGGTTTCCGTTGCTGTGGCTTGTAGTGCTTGTTTGCATTTTTTACAAAATGAAGGTACGTTGGTTTGGAGTGCGGCTGTCCAATACATTTCTTCTGCTTTCTACGTGCATTGCTGGCACCCTTGGTTCCTGAGAGGAAGACTACAGCCAACTAGACCTGCCTAGAGCGGCAATTTTCTTGTGTTTTTGATGCATGTTACAGTATAGTCCAGTGCAGGAAAAATGCAGCATGTTCTACTTTTCTGGAACAGGCTGCATTGGTGTGAACTATGTTATTGGAAACAATATAACCTACTTTCCATGTGTTTTTTGATGCAGGAAAAACAAACGCACTGCATGTGGGGTGAACTGGCACTTTGTCCTGGTGCAAGCAGTGGGCTGGCTTTTGGGAGGAGTTATGCAAATGCCTTGATGAGTGTATGTGAGTCTGATAGAGTAGGAGTTCCTAGGCAGGCTGTACAGCTGTGGCCAAAAGCTTTGAGAATGACACAAATATAAATTTTCACAAAGTCTGCGGCTTCAGTGTTTTTGGATCTTTTTGTCAAATGTCACCATGGTATACTGAAGTAAAATGACAAGCATTTCATAAGTGTTAACGTCTTTTATTGACAATTACATTAAGTTTAAGCAGAGTCAATATTTGCAGTGTTGACCCTTCTTTTTCAAGACCTCTGCAATTTGCCCTGGCATGCTGTCAAACAACTTCTGGGTCACATCCTGACTGATAGCAACCATTCATAATCAATGCTTGGAGTTTGTCAAACTTTGTGGGGTTTTTTTGTTCACCCGCCTCTTGAGGATTGACTACAAGTTCTCACAGGGATTAAGGTCTGGGAAGTTCCCTGGCCATGGACCCAAAATTTTGATGACTTTTGTTCCCCAAGCCACTTGGTTATAACTTTTGCCTTATGGCAAGGTGCTCCATCATGCTGGTAAAGGCATTGTTCATCACCAAACTGGTCTTTTTGATGGTTGGGAGAATTTTGGATGTATTTGTACCACTCTGTATTCATGGCTGTTTTTTTTAGGCAAAATTGTGAGCGGGCCCACTTCCTTGGCTGAGAAGCAACCCCACACATGAATGGTCTCAGGATTCTTTACTGTGGGAATGATACAGGACTGATGGTTGAAGGTTTTTTCCTGATGCCTCAAACAATCAGAAAGCGTATTCTTTAGAGAAAATAACTACCCTAGTCCTCAGCAGTCCAATCCCTGTATGTTTTGCACAATATTAGTTTGTCCCTGATGGTTTTCTTGGAGAGAAGAGGATTCTTTGCTGCCCTCCTTGACACCAGGCCATCCTTCAAAAGTCTTTGCCTCGTGAGTGCAGGCGCACTCACACCTGCCTGCTGCCATTCATGAGCAAGCTCTGCACTGGTGGTGCTCCAATCCCGCAGCTGAATAAACTGTAGGAGATGGTCCTGGCGCTTGCTGGACTTTCTTGGGTGCCCTGAAGCCTTCTTCACAACAATTGAACTTCTCTCCTTGAAGTTCTTGATAATCTCATAAATGGTTAATTTAGGTGCAATCTTAGTAGCCACAATATCTTTGCCTGTGAATCCCTTTTTATGCAAAGCAATGGTGATGGCATGTACTTCATTTCTGGTAACCACGGTTAACAGATTAAGAACAATGATTTCAAGCACCACCCTCCTTTTAAAGCTTCCAGTCTGTTCTAACTCAGCATTACAGAGTGGTTTTGAGCCTTGTCCTCATTACCATTGACACCTGTGTTAATGAGAGAGTCACTGACATGATGTCAGCTGGTTCTTTTGTGGCAGGGCTGAAATGCAGTGGAAATGTTTTGTTTTTTTTGGAGTTGAGATTGTTAATTTTCATGGCAAAGAGGGACTTGGCAATTCATCTGATTACGTTCTGGAGTATATGCAAAAGCAGCAGACTTTGCGACAATGAATATTTGTGTCATTCTCAAAACTTTTGGCCATGGCTGTATTTTCAGGTGCACTGTCATAGGTAATACCAACAATGTGCTTCTAAACCTCCACGATTCAACAACTGAAATCCAATGCAAGAAGGGGCAGGCCTGGGATAGGAAAGCTGGAGAGGAAAGATTTAAATGATGTTAGCCAGGAAATGAGGCAAGTTCTGTCCAACTTGCAGCAAGAGTAAGCAATTTAAAAAAAGGAGAGAAGCTTGTCCAACTGCAAGACTGAAGGTAAGGTGAGTTGGTGTTCAGCTTTAAAGTAAGCCAGAACTTTTTTGTTTAGAGTAGGAAAGGGTTAAAAAAAAAACTTGAGTTTATTTTTTGCCATCAGTGTCCCTTTAGGGAGAACAACATTCACTTCCTGCCCCATAGGCATAAGAGGAATTGCCTCTTAGAAAGTTATCTCTTAAGTAGTGTCCCATTGTAAAATGTATTCTCTATTTCTGTTCTGGTGCCAACTCAAACATTTGGATTTTCCCCTCTGTTTTAACCCTGGGGACAATGGTCACCAGTACAAATACAGAGATTAGATCTCCCAGCAGAGGCACAGCTATACAAACGCAATAGGATATAGCTTGTTGCCACTGCAGCCAAAGCTAGATACGTTTTTGTTTTGTTTTTTTAAATAATAAAACAATATCTATACACATTTTTGATATACTGTGCTGAGAGCATATAGAGCCTGTCATTGCGCAACTTGCTTTTGAAAATGCTAGCTACCTGGCTATAATGCTGATCCCTTGGCTTTAAGACTCTCGCCTACCTGGAACATATGTACAGGTCCAGATTCTGACTTCACTGTGAATAATCTACACTCTGGTTCCAAGTCTGTTGCTCAAAAAGTATTTAAAAGAAAACAGTTTTGGTTTAAGAATATATACCGTAATTGATAAACATTCTGTATTTTAATGTTATTAAAAAAAAAAATTCAGTCTGGAGCTGCTGTAATTTTCAAAAACTCAGAATTAAAATGTTACTTCCTTTTTGGCATGACAAGACTTTTCCCTGAAATCTGCTCTGATAAGCCACATTTTAGGCAATTTTCTTTTTGTGAGAGGTTCTCCCTAAGTTGATTCCTCCTCTAAAGGAATGTGGACAGACATGTTTTATTAGTGGGAATGCTTCAGCAGCATTCCCACTATTGTTATTAGTTTTTTTTATTTATTCCAGTTTATTCTTAAATTTATTCCGTACGTTTTTGGCTCTGCGTAACTTCTGCATACTTTCAGTTATTAACCTCCCTGGCGGTAATCCCGAGTCAGGCTCGGGGTGATTTTTTTTATGCTAAAATCGGTAACCCAGAGCCAGACTCGGGCTGCATCGCAGTATCCAGAGGAAGTAACTTACCTTGTTCCCTGGATCCTGCGATGTCTCCCTGCAGTGTGTGCGAGCTGTGTCTCGCTCGATCCTCACTGCCGAGCTACGTTGCGGAGTTTGGCGCCAAATTCAAAAAGGTAAACACATAGTATACATACAGTATACTGTAATCTTACTGATTACAGTACTGTATCAAATAATAACACACCCCCTTTGTCCCTAGTGGTCTGTCCAGTGTCCTGCATGCACTTTTATATTATAAAAACTGTTCTTTCTGCCTGGAAACTGGAGATTGTCCATAGCAACCAAAAAGTGTCCCTTTATGTCAAAAGTGGTTTTAGACCAGCTAGAAAACAGCGATAATAAATTAGAATCACTTGCAGAATTGAGCGATAGCGATTTGTGGGGAAATTCGTCATCAAACAAAGAATCTAATGACAGTGACAATTCTGCAACTGAGCAAATTTCAGTGTTTTTGATTTGATTACATTATTGAATAATTTTTATTATAATTACATTACTATTTGTTATAATTATTTATAGTTATTTATTATATTATGATTTTGTGTTTCAAACTTTATCATACCCGGGATGTCTACTAGACTCTTGTTTGGTCAGGTTTAAGTAAGTAATTACTAAGAATCGCAGGCCTACAATATGAGACGCCAAATTTCCATGCAAAATAATTGTACCGCTTTTGGTACATAATTCCAGACAGAATCATACTGCCAGGGATGTTAGAACCATTCAACTTTTAAAATGTTCAGCTAATGATGGGACTACTTCAACTTTTTTCTACGATTTATACTTTTTAAAATATTACGTTTTTTTTTAAACATTGAAGTGAATGAGAGCATGCTTCAAATTTTCTTTCGCTCCCAAAAGTTTCAGCTCATTCATACTTTCACCTACAGACTTTAAAATGTTCACAAAATAATCAGCGATCCGGCTATATCTTTTCAGTTTGGTATCTTTTACAGTTTTTGTGAAAAAGCTGTTTAAGTTTAGTGATCATTTCAGGAAATTTTATCAATTAAACAGAGTGTCTATTGGGCTGCTTAGAGTGGATTATGTCACAGCTAGAGCACAGAGCCTTAAAAAAAATTATGTTGGTTCCTTCTCTATAAATTGCTCTCACGTCCACAAGATCTATTTGTCATACACAATTTATACATCAAAATGTAGGTATTTTTGTCTAATTTCAGGCAATGTGCTCAGCCTTTTACTTTTGGCTGGTTGAGCTTCCAAATGACAAGAGTTCTACACTTTCTTCCATTGACTGTCCTGTATAAAATTCTTCACATTTCCCAGTGACTCACACACAGCGAACTTCTTTTTCAAATTGCTGACATGCCCACATTTTTAAGTTTATCAACATAAATTTCATACCGATACGTTCACAAACGCCGTTTGTCTCTAACGGTGAAGTCGCTGTTTCGATAGCAAGTACTGTTGTGGATTTATTAACCACTTCAGCCCCGGACCATTTCGCTGGTCAAAGACCAGGCCACTTTGCGATTAGGCACTGTGTCGCTTTAAAGTGGTAGTAAACCCACTTATGCAACTTGCACCTACAGGTAAGCCTAGATTAAGGCTTACCTGTAGGTGTTTGCAATATCTCCTAAACCTACACGGTTTAGGAGATATTTTGCAAAAAAGAATGCATCGTTGTCTACGGCGCATGCACGCCATAGACAACAGTGCTGCCACACTGTCAACGCCAGTTTTATCAACGGATAATGCCGGCTTTGACGGCTCCCACGTGCATGCGCGGTGACGTCATTGCCGCTCCGGCCAATCGGAGCAGCAATACCCGGAATTAGCCTTCCGAAGCGATGTCTGCGGCCGGAGACGAGGACAGCTTCGGGGGCTTCGATCTAAGGTCAGTACTGCATAATGAGCTAGTATGCCTCATTATGCCTTTCTCTTGCAGGTTATTCATTTTATTAAAAAAAAAAAATAATTGGGTTTACAACCATTTTAACTGACAATTGCGCGGTCGTGCGACGTGGCTCCCAAACAAAACTGACGTCCTTTTTTTTTCCGTACAAATAGAGCTTTCTTTTGGTGGTATTTGATCACCTCTGCGGTTTTTATTTCTTTGCGCTATAAACAAAAATAGAGCGACAATTTTGAAACAAATGCAATATTTTTTACTTTTTGCTATAATAAATATCCCCAAAAAATATATAAAAAAACGTTTTTTTCCTCAGTTTAGGCCATATTTTTGGTTAAAAAAAAACGCAATAAGTGTTTATTGATCGGTTTGTGCAAAAGTTATAGCGTCTACAAAATAGGAGATAGTTTTATGGCATTTTTATTATTATTATTTTATTTTTTTTACTAGTAATGGCGATCAGCGATTTTTATTGTGACTGCGACATTATGGCGGACACTTTTGACACCATTTTGGAACCATTGTCATTTTTACAGCGATCAGTGCTATAAAAATGCACTGATTATTGTAAAAATTATACTGGCAGTGAAGGGTTTAAGTGTGACCGAAGGAGTGCTTCTTACTGCTAGGGGGCGTGGCTTATCGTGACACGCCACTGATTGCTGTTCCCTGTGACAGGGAACAGACGATCACTGACAGTGCCACTAGGAAGAACGAGGAGATGTTTGTTTACACTTGCCTCTCCCCATTCTTCAGCTCTATGACCCGATCGCGGGACACCGGCAGCGATCGGGTCCCGCGGTCATGGAGCTCCTGACCGCACTGACGTGCATCTTAAAGGAGACATTCCTGTACGCCCTTATGCCCAGCCATGCCATTCTGTAGACGTATATCGTCGTGCGGCGGTCATCAAGTGGTTGAGGCTTGTTTGAAGGGTTCTCTCACTCATTAGGTGTGGGGATTAATGATCAAAAAGCTTTTCAAAAAACCTTTAAATATTCCACATCTTTCATACATTAGTGGTGTTGTTAAACATGAATTTCATTAAAAAAGTTTATTTTAAAGCCATTCCTACTTTTCCAACTATTCTCATTTCTTCAACTTTTTATTACAGATTTAAGCTATTCATCCAGTTAGCTTTAGCAATTCAGCATGCCCACGCATTTTCTGCAGGAAATGCATTTTCTATTGTAATTCGTTTTTTTTATTCCGTACGTTTTTTGGCTCTGCGTAACTTCTGCATACTTTCAGCTATTAAAACCATTTAACTTTTAAAATGTTCAGCTAATGATGGGACGGCTTCAACTTTTTTTCTACTATTTATACTTTTTAAAATATTAAGCTTTTTAACACTTTTTTTTCACATTGAAGTGAATGAGAGCATGCTTCAAATCCTTAAAATCTTCTTCCGCTCCCAAAAGTTTCAGCTCCTTCATACTTTCACCTACAGACGCCAAACAAACTTTAAAATATTCAGCTATCCGGCTCTATCTTTTCAGTTTGATATCTTTTACAGTTTTTGTGAAAAAGCTGATTGTTTAATCGATACAATTTCCTGAAAATGATCACTAAACTTAGAGTGTGTATTGGGCTTATTCTTTGCAAACTTTTAAAGCCAACAATTCAGTTTAGTGTCCGCTTTTCAAAAAACCTTTAAATATTCCACATCTTTCATACATTAGTGGTGTTAAACTTTTTTTTAATGAAATTCATGTTTATTTTAAAACCATTCCTACTTTCCCAACTATTCTCACTTCAACTTTTTCTTACGGATTTAAGCTATTCATCCCGTTAGCTTTAGTATTTCAGCATTCCCACGCATTTTCTGCAGGAAATGCATTTTCCAGTTACAACACTGACATTGCTTAGGTGGTAATAGAGACTGAGGTTTCCATTAATGAGAAAAGAGATTCTACAAAGGAAGGAAGTTAGTTGTCTCTAGAATAGGTGTCCCCATCGGAAGATTACCTTCATGTTTTGGTGACAACTCAGTCCTGGTGACTGGTTCTACAAGTGACTAGACTTTTGCTCTTCGGCTGTTGGTTTTTGGCACAGCTTCCAGAGTTCAGATTTGGTTTCACCCAGTTAGAAAGTCTGGAAAAACCTGTCCGATTATTAACCTATCTGAGGCTGTACACAGGATCCAAATGTTTTTCTAACATGCCTATTGTGGAATTTGAAACTGTAAGGTCCCACTTCCCACAAATCATCTGTCATGTGCTTCAGAAATCCATCTATATTCATTTTAAAGTGTTACTAAACTCAGGACCCTGCATTCACTATATCTGGTCTCCCACAGTACACAGATGCCTAATACTTGTATCATCTTCTCATCAGCAGTCTTGTGACTTCTATCAGTGTCTGGTTAAAGCTTGTAAGAGGAGTTTTCATTCTGCTCTGACTGTCCTTTAAAAGCAGGACCCTTGACCCTCTTGACAGAGCTGATTGGCACTGTGCTGATCACACCCTCCCAAGAAAAAAAAAAAAAAAAACTCTAGGAATACACACAAAACTGAGCATGTGCAGAGTGACTTCAAAGGCTCCGTACTATCAGGAGATGGATTGAAAACAGTAAAAGGGGAGGATCAGAGAAGACAGGATCAAACAGCCTTTTTACACAATGCTGAGGATTAACCCCTTAGGTTCCACAGTGAATATAACAAGCATGCTTGAGGCTGGGTTCACACTAGTGCGAATGGGATGCAGTTTCACCACATCCAATTCGCAATAGCAGGAGATTGAGACGGACTCTCTATGAAACCGGTTCACATATCTGGTGCGAATTTGCACAGGAGTCCTGTGCGTCTTTTGGTCTATTTCAGGTCCAAATTCAGCCAAAACTTTCAGGCCAAAATGGCAAACGGGGACGCACTGGACCCCTGCTGTGAGCTGCATGCGACTTAGATGTAAACCCAGCCTCACTGCATATACAGACTGATTTTACTGTTGTAACACTTTAAGTTTATTTGCATTTTCATATAGTGAGATTCCGACAGATGTGGTATTCAAAAAAAATTTATGAGTGGAAAGTGATGAAAAAATTAATAATTTTAGAAGAGTTATACCAAGCTTGTTACCACTGGTATTAGTGAAATGGGGAATTCTGACACCTATTTACAGGTGTCAAATTTAAAAGTACTGCAGCCAGGCGACTAACTTTCAGAAAGAAGCCAATCTACTATTTACCACACCCCCTATGCTTTAAGTTGCTTCATAGTATGAGCTTAAAGTGGTTGTAAACCCACTTGCACAACATGCACCTACAGGTAAGCCTAGATTAAGGCTTACCTGTAGGTGCATGAAATATCTCCTTAACCTACACGGTTAAGGAGATATTTGCTTTTGATACCGGCGCCGCTGACATCACGCGCATGCGCATTATCGGGCCGGCATAGTAGCCGGATTTCTGAATGGAGTTTGCCGGCCCGAGCGTGCATGCGTGTGACGTCATCGCCGCTCCGGGGCCAATCACAGTGCCAGAGCGGCGATACACGGAAGGCAGAGGGGAGCAACATGGCGGCGGCGACGGAGGTGTCTGAGCACCGCTGCGGGGGCTTCGATCTCAGGTAAGTAATTGATAATGAGCTAGTATGCTATGTATACTAGCTCATTATGTCTTTCTTTTGCAGGTTGTAAAAAAAAAGGATTCGGGGGTTTACAACCACTTTAACCTCATGTTGAATTCCTCTTTAGCAAGATACAGGTTTCAACACTGCTGCACGAGACATGTATATCATAAACATCTTGTTGAGCTGAACTCATAAAGTGGTTGTAAACGTGAGACATGAAATATGAACAAAGCATATCCCTCTATACAGTGTGTGATTGTCTCAATCCAGAGCACTAAGTGTAATTTCTGTCTGCTGCCTTGTTCCTCTGATATATCTAGTATGAGTCACTTCTAATGAGTTTTCCTGACACCAAGAGAAAAATGGTGACAGGGGAGAGCACAACCTGTGATTGACAGCCTCAACTCTGTACCTGTGTGCTGTGTGAAGGGGGGTGTGTCCCTTCCCTCCAATCAGCTCTCCTCACTGATGTAACGTCAGCTCTCTACCCCCTGCTTCTCAGAGCTGAGAGATCCAGTGTAGACTCTGCACATTGAAAATGGATGTAGGGGAAAGACAGCTGTAGTTACACAGGTAAAACTTATGTAGGGAGATATCACCTGAGGCCAGTCACTACACTGGGTATATGTAAGGGTTTACATCCATTTTCAGCTAGTCATACACAAATTTTGATCAGTGTGTGTGGTCATCCCCGCTCAACAAAAGTTGATAATTTGATTGACTTCTGTGGAAGGGACACGCTTGAAAACAATTGGCGACCAGCTGGTGATCAGTGTATTCTGGCAGCAGAGTCCCACTGTTAGAATAAAATGCCCCAAAGGGGAGGGGGGGTCATACACCCACCTCGTTTGTGTAGTTTAAGTTTTTTTTTTTATTCAGAAAAAATAATTACTTAGTGTATTGTCAGCTCCAGGACCCAATGGAATCTTTAAACCAGGGTCGGCAATCAGCAGGCCGCACTTGGCCCACCACTGCTAATTTTCCAGCCTGTCAGTGCCCATGATTAATTCACAGGCACCCGGCCCGCTCTTCATTGGACAGCGGCTGGTATCACAGGGCTGGATGGGGGCGGGAACTACTGAAGTTAACTTTTTACATTACACAGCAGGTAATTGGTTGCCGGGCGATCCTAGCAACCAATCACCAGCCTGTTGGTGTAAGAAGTTAACTTCAGCAGTTCCTGCCCACATCCAGCCCTGGGATACCAGCCACTCTCTGCGGTGCTGTACACCTGTGTAAGCTAGGAGTGTTCTACCTACACAGTGTGTGTTTTTGTGTCTTTGGGGTGGGTTGCAGGGGAGGCAGAGAACACCATGAGGACAGAGGACACTACAGTAGGGGGGGGTGCAGGGACAGAGGATACTGCTTTGAGGGCACAGAAAACTTGCTATGGGGTGGGCAGAGGACACTATTGGAGTGATGTGAAGGAGGACAGAGGACACTGCAATGGTGGGCCCTATTAGGGACCCCATCTCCCCTGGGGACAGGAACCCCATCTCCAGACCATGCTGGCTGGCGTCAGCCACCCTTGGGTGCCAGGAGGGGGCAGTAAAATCTGAATCCCCAGCCACATGCTCCCTCGGGGTGAACTGGCTTTGTATTAGTGAAGCACCTTAAAGTGAGGTAAACCTGTACTGTTATTATTACTGTTAGGTTTATTATTTTCATTTATTAGCAGGTGAATGCGGCCCTCCATGCATTCACATCAGAGGTGGCTCTTTAATTAGGCAAATTAGGCGGTAGCTTAAGGCCTCGCGCTCCCAGGGGCCTCGCGGCTGCCTAATTTGCCTGACAGAGGAAGGGGAGAGCCCAGCATCGGCAAGAATGATGGCACTGCCTGCGGATGTGGGACCGATATTCTCATGCCGGCCGGGACTCTGCACTAACACCAGCGGGACTGCCTCCCCCTCTCATCTTTATCCCGGCTGTAGGGAGGGAGAATCGGGGTGAGTCACTGCTCCCCGGGCAGTCTGTAATGCCCGTATAACGGTCCGCACGGCACCAGCGATGATGGGAGGAAACCATCTCACTGGTTGGTCCAGGGACCAATGAGCTGCAGGCTGCCGGGTTGACTGGTCGATGAAGCCCCGCTCTGCACGTGTGTTGTGGTTTCAGTTTCACCCAGAGGCAATGCAGAGGCTGCTAGTAGTGATGGCGGTCTGATGAGTTCGAGGATTGGGGTGAGTCCAGCAACAGAATCAGTTTTATTATTTTATTGCACAATGACACATAACTGCTCTGTCCACCACACAGCCCCTGTATGCTAACAACTCCTCTTCCATGTGTCCGGACCGGACCGCAGACATCACAGATTATCCCGATCTCACACAGAAGCACAGAACAAAACGCCTCCTTCTCCCCACCTCTCTCCTCCCCATCTCCCACCCCCCTCTCCCTCTCCCCCATCCATCCAACTCCTCCCTCTGTCTTCCTCCCCTCTCTCTCTCCTCCCACTGTTCTCTTTTTTTCTCTCACCTCTCTCTCTCTCCCTTATCCCTCTCTCTCTTCCCCTCTCTCTTCCTTCCTTCTACCCCTCTCTCTCTCCCTTCCCTCTCCCCCCCTTCCATCTCCCCCTCTCTCTCTAACCTCCTTCTTCCTTCCCCTCTATTCCCTCCTCTCTCTCTCTCCCACTCCACTCTATTTCCCCCCCTCTCTCTCTCCCTCCCACTCTTTTCTCTCTCCCTCCCACCCCTCTCTCTCTCCCTCTTTCTCTCTATCTTTCTCCCCATCCCTCTCTCTCCCTCCCTCCCACTCTTCTCTCTCTCTCCCCCATCCCATCCCCTCTCTCCCTCCCATCCCTCTCCCCCTACCCCCTCTTTCCCCTTCCCCCTCTCTCTCCCTCTCCAACCCCTCTCTATCTCTTTGTCCCTCCCCCACTCCTCTCTTTCAACCCTCTACCCTTCCCCTCTTTCTCTCCCCCCTCTCCCACTCCTCTCTCTCCCCTGCTTCTCCCACCCTCCCCCTCTCTCTCTAACCCCCCTTCTCCCACTCCCCTCTATCCCCCCCTCTCTCCCACTGCTCTCTCTCCCACTCCACTCTATTCCCCCCTCTTTCTCCCTCTCTCCCACTCCTCTCTCTCCCCTGCTTCTCCCACCCTCTCTCTCCCTTCCTTCTCCCCCTTTCTCTCTCTTCCCCCTTCTCTCTCTACCCTCCCTCTCCCCCTCGCTCTAATCCCCTTCCCCCCTCCCTCCCCCTCTTTCTCTCACTCCTCTCTCTCTCTCTCTTTCCCATGCCTCTCTCTCCCCCTCCCTCTCTACCTCCCCCCCACCTCTCTCTCTCTCTCTCTCCCCAGTCAGCTCTATATTCAGGTTCACTGACCTGAATACAGTGCATTGGTTGTGTCCACAGCAGGTATGGGGCATAGATTTAGGAAAATAGATGATGGATCTATGGCCAAGGTAATGTGAAGTGTAGGCATAACAGAGAGCTGTCTAGTAAGTGACGATCACTAGAGAGAGGAAGCTTGTGTTGCAGTGCATATCCTGGTGTGATACGATCCAATGCATACTGGACTGGCCATGGGTGAATTCCCATCAGTTTATTGGACACTGTGCAGTGCACTGTATTATAAATTCTTATGGCTTGAATTCTTTTTCCCATTATGGGCGTGAGTGGGGCCTCATGTCTAAGTTTTGCCTAAGGCCTCTCAAAGCCTAGAGCCGCCTCTGATTCACATACATTGAATCCGGCCCTTAAGTGGAAAACGGTTGCTGACCTCTGCTTTAAACCATTACTAGTGATGTCTTAGCACTGTAAAGTAACAATCACCAAGTTGTTTATCTCAAGCCGTTAAGCAATTAATCATCTTATAGCTTCTTAGGACCTTAAACACATGGGCATTCACTTATCTTCACTTGTAAAAACTAGTCAGAGGAGCCTAAGCTCTACAAGCATTTACAAAATCCTGAGCACCTTTATTAAAGGGCATAAATATAGGTTAGGCCAATACTCACATGTTTTGAAGGTGCAGGCCCCCATACTAATCACTAAGTCACTGGCCTGGAACAAGCATGTAGATCTATCATATCAGGTGTCTGGTCACTTTGATCACTAGGGTTTCTCCTCACCACTTCCAGACCGAAGCTAAAGAACTGAAAAGCTAAAATAAGCTGAACCCCCAACTTAGGGTTCTGTTCTCAAGCGCCTTTAGTCCACTCCTCACCTCTTCATGATGTAATGTGGTTGGTCACAGGATGTACTGTTAAAATAAGCTGAACGCCCAATTCCTTTCCGGTCTTCTCCTTAGGGTGGGTGGTCCTGAATGATGCAGAGAGCAGCACCAATATCAGGGGTACAGTTTAACCACTTCAGCCCCTGACCATTTGGCTGGCCAAAGACCAGAGCACTTTTTGCGATTCGGCACTGCGTCGCTTTAACTGACAATTGCGCGGTCGTGCGACGTGACTCCCAAACAAAATTGACGTCCTTTTTTCTCCACAAATAGAGCTTTCTTTTGGTGGTATTTGATCACCTCTGCAGTGTTTATTTTTTGCGCTAACAAAAATAGAGCGACAATTTTGAAAAAAAATGCAATATTTTTTTACTATAATAAATATCCCCAAAAAATATATAAAAAAAAAAATTTTTTTCCTCAGTTTAGGCCGATACGTATTCTATTTTTGGTAAAAAAAATTGCAATAAGCGCTTATTGATTGGTTCGCGCAAAAGTTATAGCGTCTACAAAATAGGGGATAGTTTTATAGCATTTTTATTATTATTTTTTTTTTTTACTAGTAATGGCGGCGATCAGCGATTTTTATCGTGACTGCGACATTATGGCAGACACTTTGGACACCATTTTGGGACCATTGTCATTTTTACAGTGATCAGTGCTATAAAAATGCACTGATTACTGTAAAAACTACACTTGCAGTGAAGGGGTTAAGTGTGTCCTAGGGAGTGATTCTAACTGTTAGGGGGCATGGCTACGAGTGACACATCACTGATCGCTGTTCCCGATGAGAGGGAGCATTCGATCAGGGACATGTCACTAGGAAGAATGGGGAGATGTTGTGTTTACACTGACATCTCCCCGTTCTTCAGCTCCGTGACACGACCGCAGGACAGCGGCGGACATTGAGTCTTTTTTTTTAGTAGGAACTCAGCTTTAAGAGATTTATTTTTGATTATTTGGCACATTCTTATACTTTATGAACATATATTGACTGGATTATATTACAAAATATTTTGCTATAGTCTCACACTTTAATAGATAACTGTGCGGGACCATTATGGGTACCATTTTATGTTTGCTAAAAGTGAGGCGATAACTTTTTCTGGTGCTGGCACCAATTTATATTGTAGATTCACTAATCTGTCACGATTTAAGATTTTTTTTTTTTCACAATTTATTTATATTTACTTTGCACTGTATTATTTGATTGTAGGGTAACATAATAACCACTTAAGCCCCGGACCAATATGCAGCATAAAGACCAGAGGTGTTTTTACAATTTGGCACTGCGCTGCTTTAACTGGTAATTGCGCGGTCATGCAATGTTGCACCCAAACGAAATTTGCGTCCTTTTCTTCCCACAAATAGAGCTTTCTTTTATTGATATTTGGTAAGTAGACACCCCAATGAAATTGCTGAGAGGCATGTTGAGCCCATTGAATATTTTTTTTTTGTCCCAAGTGATTGAATAATGACAAAAAATAAATAAAAATTACAAAAAGTTGTCACTAAATGATATATTGCCCACACATGCCATGGTTATATGTGGAATTGCACCCCAAAATACATTTCGCTGCTTCTCCTGAGTACGGGGATACCACATGTGTGGAACTTTTTGGGAGCCTAGCCGCGTACAGGCCCCCGAAATCCAAGCACTGCCTTTAAGATTTCTAAGGGCACAAATTTTTGATTTCACTCCTCACTACCTATCACAGTTTCGAAGGCCATAAAATGCCAAAATAGCACAAAACCCCCCCAAATGACCCCATTTTGGAAAGTAGACACCCCAAGCTATTTGCTGAGAGGCATGGTGAGTATTTTACAGCTCTCATTTGTTTTTGAAAATGAAGAAAGTAAATATATATATATTTTTTTCAATTTTCAAAACTTTGTGACAAAAAGCGAGATCTGCGAAATACTCACAATACCTCTCAGCAAATAGCTTGGGGTGTCTACTTTCCAAAATGGGATCATTTGGGGGGGTTTTGTGCCATCTGGGCATTCCATGGCCTCCGAAACTGTGATAGGCAGTGAGAAGTGAAATCAAAAATTTACACCCTTAGAAAGCCTGAAGGCGGTGCTTGGTTTTTGGGGTCCCGTACGCGGCTAGGCTCCCAAAAAGTCTCACACATGTGGTATCCCCGTACTCAGGAGAAGCAACAGAATGTATTTTGGGGTGTAATTCCACATATGCCCATGGCATGTTTGAGCAATATATCATTTAGTGACAACTTTGTGGAAAAATAAACTTGTGTCAACATATAAAATATTCCATGGACTCGACATGCCTCTCAGCAAATCTACTTTCCAAAATAGGGTCATTTGGGGGGGTTTTGAACTGTCCTGGCATTTTATGCACAACATTAGGAAGGGCTTATGTCACACATCATTCACTCTTCTAACCATTTGAAGACAAAGCCCTTTCTGACACTTTTTGTTTACATGAAAACATTTTTTTATTGCAAGAAAATTAAGTTGAACCCCCAAACATTATAAAAAATTTTTAAAGCAAAGGCCCTACAGATTAAAATGGTGGGTGTTGCATTTTTTTTTCACACAGTATTTGCGCAGCGATTTTTCAAACGCATTTTTTGGGGAAAAAATACCCTTTTTTTTATTTTAATGCACTAAAAAACACTATATTGCCCAAATGTTTGATGAAATAAAAAAGATGATATTAGGCCAAGTACACGGATACCAAACACGAAATGCTTTAAAATTTTGCAGAAACGCGCAGTGGCGACAAACTACATACATTTTTTAAAGATTTACAGAGGAGGTCCACTGCTAAAATTACTGCCCTCGATCTGACCTTCGCGGTGATACCTCACATGCATGATGCAATTGCTGTTTACATATGACGCCAGACCGACGCTTGCGTTCACCTTTGCGCAAGAGCAGGGTGTGACAGGGGTGCTTTTTTTTAATTATTATTTATTTTGCTTTTTTAGTTTATTTTTAAACCGTTCCTTCCATTTATTTATTTTTTATCATTTTTATTGGTATCTCAGGGAATGTAAATATCCCCTATGATAGCAATAGGTAGTGACAGGTACTCTTTTAAAAAAAAAAAAAACTGGGGTCTATTAGACCCTAGATCTTTCCTCTGCCCTCAAAGCATCTGACCACACCAAGATCGGTGTGATAAAATGCTTTTCCCAATGGCGCTTTTTATAACCGGGAGGGGGGGGGACATTCCCTCCCACTGCTTGTAAAAGCAGTCTAGAGGCTAATTAGCCGCTAGGATTGCTTTTACATGAAAGCCGGCCGCTGGCTGAAAAGAATGATACCAAGATGATACCTAAACCCGCAGGCTTCATTCTGGTATAACCATTCAAAGTCCAGCAACATACCAGTACGTTGCTGGTCCTTGTTGGACATGTATTGTAATCTTTTTTTTCATGCAGCCTGTTGGCTGAAAGAAAAAAAGAGATTGATCGGTGGGTATGCCCACCATTAGAATACCTTCCTTCATTCACCCACTTCTAATGATGGGCATACATGCACCATTTATATATGCCGAAGCATGGGGGCATCCTCCCGCAAAAGTTATGCCGCGTACACACGATCAGACTTTTCCACGGGCAAGCCTCCGTCGGAATTTCGACCGTATGTACGCGGCATTAGGAGCAAAATCGCTCCTCCGCCCCTGCTGCCCCCCTGCTTCAGCATATATGCTCTTTTTTTTAACTGTGGTGGTGAAATCACCTCCTACAGCACTGGAGTCGCAGGGATCAGGCCTGTCTCTGCGAACGCTGCAGTTATGTGTGTTGTGTTTTGTAAGTGACAGTGATCGATCGATACTGCACTTGGGTGGCCTGGGCTGGACGGAGGGGCAAAACGCAGGTGCTAGCAGGTATCTGGGCTGATCCCGCTAACACTGCGTTTTTGGGAACCCTAAACTGCTGGGGATGCTAGTATAGATCTGATCAGATCAGATCAGATATTGATCTGTTCAGATACTATACCACTAAGCGAGGTGTATGCTTTGCGCGTGGGTGTTAGCGTTACTGGCACTAACCTGACGCTGCTTGGGGCGACGCAGACCCTCTCCGGTGCTAAAACCTAATTGATATCACCCTCCGGGCGATCAGGGGGTTAAACCTTTATTCGGTTATATATGGCGGGTGCCCTGACAATATAAAAAGCAAACTAACTAACCAGCGTCACCCGTAACACTTATACGGTGATCACAGGTGAAAGGGTTAACTAGGGGCAATCAGGGGGTTAAAACCCTTATTAGGTAATATATGGGGGTAGCTCACGCTATAAAAACCTGGCGGCGAACCTAAAAAATAACTGGCTACCTAGCGGCACCAGCATAACTAATACAGCGATCAGAAAAATGATCGCTTAGTGGTGATCGGGTTACCTGGGGGGGTGATCAAGGGGTTAATCCTTTATTAGGTAATATATGGGGGTATCTGATGCTTGAAAAAACCTGGCGGCAAACCTAACAAAATACGGTAACTGGCTACCTAGTGGCACCAGCATAACTAATACAGCGTTCAGAAAAACAATCGCTTAGTGACACTGGTGATAGGGTTACCTAGGGGGTGATCAAGGGGTTAAACCTTTATGGGGGGGGGTTAGGGGGCTACCCTGAACCTAAAACTAACTGCCCTGACACTTTTTCTATCACAAATGTCACTGATTGCAGTGATCAGTAAATAAATGATCACTGCAATCGGTGACACTGTAACTGGGGGGGTGATCTGGGGGTGCCTATGTGTCCTGGTGTCAGTGGGCTGTCCGTGCACTAACCTGATGTCTTCTCTCCTCGGCGCTGTGGACGAATAGAGCGCCGCATGAAGAGATGACATCACTTCCTCTGCCTGTGTTTACATTACACAGGCAGAGGAAGCATCTCATTCGCCGGGAGCGATCGCGAGGGGGTGGCCAGAAACCAATGGCCACCCCCTCATCACGGATCGCTCCTGAACGTAAAACCACCGCTCCATGTACCGGAGGGGGGGTCCGATCGGACCCCCCACCCATACGAAGGCAGTCACGTACAGGTACGTGATTGTGCCTGTCCGTATCATTTTGCCGACGTATATGTACATGGGGCGGTCGTTAAGTGGTTGCACTGATTAAGATATACACTTTTAGGCTGGTTCACATCTATGCATTTTTTTTTGTGCATTTTCAGTTTTGCAGAAACACACTATTGTCCATTTAACATGGTTTCCTATGGATATAGTTCACATCTGTGAATTTTTGTAAAGGGCCAGGGACTTTTTTTTCTGGTTCCATAGACTTCAATGGATCAAAAATGTGTATTGAAAAACGCAAAATGCACCTGCAAACTGTATAGGTGTGAATCAGGTCTTAATCTACCAGACCTGATCAGCACAAGCCTTTGTGCTGAGGAGTGTGGCCACTATTCCTCTGTGCACACACAGCACTGGAAGGGGAGGCAAGTAGAGCATATTCACTAAAAAGGAGGCGATTTACTAAAACTGGAATGTGCAAAGTCTAGTGCAGCTCTGCATAGGAACCCATCAGCTTCCAGGTTTTATTATCAAATCTTATATATAAAATTCACCACAATCATATATACTGAACAAGATGATAAAGAACTATGGTGGATGCAGGATTTTCCACAACTATATGTAGCGCCCTCCTCACTCCCCTCTTTCTCTCGTCTTTCTCTTGTCTAGGGGTATCTCAGAGGGGAGGGAGCGAGGACACCACGCCTGGCTTCCACCACATGTGTCAGTGCGGTATAAGCAACATTCTTGTATTACCTTCGGGTCAGTGCTGTGCACCTGGATCCTCCCTCCAAGAGTCACCTTGAACAATGTCTGTCAGGAAATGAGCCCCACACCATTAAAGTTCAACACTCCTTTATTCTTCTTGAATGAACACAAACAGTTGAACTCCCTTGGTTAACAGAACAGAAAAGGAGGTGTGGATGCAAGTAGGCCCAGACACAATGTAGTTCTCCACTTTCCTTCCTGAAAGTGGGTTACGGTCTCCGCACGAGGGGGAATTTCCTTCCAGGCGGTCTCCGACGAGAGGCTCACCTGTCATATGCTGCACCAGGTCTTCAAGTGAGGAGCTCCCCCCGGTCCATTACACCTTCCGGATTCGGGTACCCAATCCCTGGGCACCCTAGGATCTCCTTCCCTCGCGGAACTCAGTGTTGGGCACTGAGCTCTGGACCTCCATCCGAGTACCTCACCCCAGGTTAAAGGTGCCTGGGATGGAACACGACCTCCGATTGTCTTCTAGGCCTAGGCCACCCAGAGGACCAACACGAACCACCGTCCACAAGCTGAAGGTGCCTGGGACTTCGACCCCGTGACAAAGATGGCCGGCCCCTTTATACCCTCTCCCAGCAAGCACAGCGGGTTCCCCGCCCCACCCCACCATACCACTGCCGAGGGAGGACAAAAAGGAGGCACAACACACAGCAATGATTCAACCCCAGGGCGACAGCGCCACCCGCTGGGCTGCAGGGAATTACACATCACCAATGTCTCTGTCAAGTTCAAATTTACACCCGGGAAAGTACATACCCGCTACACATAAATAGAGCTTTTGTTTTTAAAGAAATTCCTATATTTTTCCAGTCTGGTCTGACACCCTTCAAATGAAAAAAAAAATTCAATAAAAAATTTCTGGACAGGTGTTTTTATACAGTCTGCTCCCCATTGGCGATTCCCCTTCACTTCCCAAACCATCAGGCACCCATCAAAAAAACAAAGTGAGGGGCTAAAGTCCTATCCCTCTACATTAGCCAACAATGTCAGCAGCAGTTAAGGTTTACCAGCGTTTGTTCCGATAAAGTGAGTCTTGCCTACAGGCTCCAGACTTTCCCTGACTTGGAATGAAAGCTGCTCGGACTACCACCATTGTAATGGCAGCTTTCATCTGCCTTGACAACTTTGCACCTGCCCTTTGTTACTATTCAAGTAGTCTGACACAGGTTAATATTTATATTCTAACCTGACCCTTTAGTTTTTGACATCTCACAAATCCTGATTTTTTTTATAAAAACTAACACACACAACCTCATTTCCCAATGAAGATTTTAATCGCCAGGGAAACATTACTCAATTGACCATCAATTGCCTTATAACAGCCCCCCCAAAAACGTTCAATCTGAACTAATGCATCTTCGTGCAATTAAATTTGTGTGCATCCTGTAAAGTATCAAGTCTATTGTGCAGTATGAAAACAATTACATTATTGATCTGGATTGTAGGCGGCGGGAGGGTTTGTGCACACAGGCATTTGCACGAGTCAGAATAGCTTTTCTTCTTAAAAGTCTATGAGTACACAAGCTGCTACATTCAGCCATCTACACTAGTCTTAAATTCGCTACACCATACTCCTACATCTGACATTTAGAGCCTGTGCCTAGCCCCAATAATTAGGGCAATTGTCTTCCTAGCTGCTTTACCATCGTTTTTGCAGCGCTATTCAGCCGCTAGCAGGGCGCTTTTAACCCCTGCTAGCGGCCAAAAAAAAAGGCATTAAAACCACTCGCAAAGCACCGCTGCCTATTGATTTCAATGGGCAGGGGCACTGTATACACTGCTCCTACAGCGCCTCAAAGATGCGGCTGGCAGGACTTTTTCAAGCGTCCCGCCAGTGCACTGCTCCAGTGTGAAAGTAGAGGCTCTTTCAGGGCGCTTTGCAGGCACTATTTTTAGCGCTAAAGCACCTCAGTGTGAAAGTAGTCTAAGAGTTTTAATTTGTATGCAATCAGACAGGCCCTTGCACTACATGGTTTTGGTAAATCTAAAAAGGAAATCAGACAAAAGTTAGTGTCTAAAAGCAGTGGTTCTCAACCTGGGGGTCGGGACCCCCTCGGGGGGGTCGAATGATGATTTGCCAGGGGTCACAGAACCCTGGACTGTTCCTGAAGCCCACACTGCTTTCCCAGCCTTTTTGCGGTTACCCAGCTGGGCTTGTCCTGGAGTCCGCGGCCGCCCACTTTGCAGCTGCCCATTCAGTTCACGGCATGACTGGGGGGGGGGGGGCAGAGACTAGAGGTCAGCTGACTGGTGTGAAATGTGAAGTGGAAGGGACTGGAGGAGACCCCATCTCCTGATTCCGGCAGAGGTGTCACTGCTGTGAGACACCCCAGAGCTTGGGACACAGTGAAGCCGGAGACACAGTGAGTAACACTACCTGTGATTATAGTTGCCATTAAAAGTCCCCACTACAGTTCTCAGATCAGCAGATGACCTTGATCAAGAGCACCCAAGTTGTCTGATCAGAACTTCACCCAGCACTGCCATTGATCCTACCACCCACCAGCACTGCCACTCATCCCATTACCCCCAAAAGGAGTAAGAGAAGGAATAAAAATTGAGAATACATGGAAGGAAGAGGAAAATAGAGGGAGGAACAAAGAAAAAAACGGGAGAGAAAGAAGAAGAGAAAGAACAAGAAACAGCTAGAGAGAGGGATGGGGAAAAAACAAGAAATTAGGATAGAGAGAGATAAAAGGGAAAGAAAGGAGAACAAAGAGAAAGATTGGTACATCCTAAAATGTACCATAAGGGGTTTTAATACTATACGAGTGGAAGGGACTCAGGGAGCACTAAATGTCAGTGGGTTAGGGGCGCAAATTACTTGTCTTGCCTTGGGTGCTGACAACCCACGCTACAAACTTTTACTGTTAGGGGTCCCCACAACTTGGGAAATTTATCAAGAGGTCACGGCCCTAGCAAGGTTGAGAACCACTGGTCTAAAGCCTCGTACACACGATATGATTGTTGGCAGGGGATTGTCTGTTGACAGACTGTCTTAAAATCTTACCGTTAGTACGCCCTTTTGACAATTGTTATCCAACATTTGTTGGCCAAAAGTAAGACGACCTGCTAGTAAATTTTCAGGACAAAAGTTTGATGTCAGATTTTCTAATGGTCAGTACACAAATCAAAAGTACAAACACGCATTCTCAGAATCAATGCTCAAACACTAAATTAGCAGAAGAGGTCCAAACGGTAGCGCTCAAGAGTACTTCACGGCGTTTGTGGCACAACAATTGTGTACCATTAGTATGCAAGACAAGATCCAGGCACACTCACTTTTGACAAAAATCAGACGCTCAGTTGGCCAACAAGCGCATGTACGAGGCTTAAGGCCTCGTTCACACCTATGCGAATTGGTTGCGGCTTACACTGTATCCAATTTGCATAACATTTTAAAATACATTTTAATGAGGCTGGTTCACATGTGCGATGCATTCGCACTGCCCAAAAACGTGTGCGTTTCTGGCATTGCAGTGCAAATTGTCTGCACATTATATTCTATATGGGAACTCATCTGATTCGCAGATGTGTTCTGAACAGGAATTCTCTCCCTGCACTTCCCCCCCCCCCTCCCCTCTCCCAGGTCAGCAAATCCACAGCTACAATGCAGACGAACCGCTGAACAGCTCCGTTTTCTCTTGGCAGAGAAAACAGCTGGAATTTGCACCGCACACGTGTGAACCCAGCCGTAGACTTTCAATAAGCCAGGCACATAAATTAGAAGTCCTACAAACACAAGCTTTCCTATGTGAGGACCAAGTGGGTCCATTCAGTCCTACGACATCCACTTTTCCTGTTGGATCACTCATGCCGAGCTCAGAAGCCACACCATTGCATCACCTTTGAGGATCGCTACACAAGAGGGGAAACGTTCATTGAAACAGGCAAAAGTTTTATTCTTCCTGGTAGATAGGCTGCTACTCATTGTATATGGGACCTGTAAATGTTAATCACTCAGCTTTTTTTGCATGGCTTCCACCACATTTATAAAGTTTGGAAGATAATTGCCTGTGATGAACACAGCCAAGTCAGAGTACAAATAGCATGGCTGCCCAAGATTGAAGATGCAGAAAATTCATAATCAGAATTAAAGGGGTAATGAAGGTTTATACTGGGAACAGAAGTTCTATTGGTTATCTGAAGTATCAACATTAGAATTACCTGGACAGCCAGCATTTTCATAACAGGACAGCAGCAACTAAAACCCAAGCTAGTCTATAGAACAGTGTTTCTCAATTCCAGTCCTCAAGGTGCACCAACAGGTCATGTTTTCAGGATTTCCCTCAGATGAAACAGCGGTGGTAATTACCAAGGCAGTGAAATGGATCAAATCACCTGCGCAAGATAATGGAAAGCCTGAAAAACATGACCTGTTGGTGCACCTTGAGGACTGAAGCGAGACACTGCTGTAGAACATAGGCCTCAACCTGTGGGCCTCCAGCTGTTGTAAAACTCCGTCCCATAATGCCTCCGCCTTTGGGAGTCATGCTTATACCAGTCAGCCTTGCAGGGCAACAACTGGAGGGCCACAGGTTGAGCACCCATGCTGTAGAAGGTACCCAATGACCGTGTAAGCTATGGGCTAGAGTGAAGCAAAGATGCTATGAAATGATTAGGACAAATGTATTCAAATTTCTTTGCACACTGCCCCAAGTTCTTTTCATCCAACATAGCTTGTTCCAGCTTCTAAAGCTAGACTAGATTCTTCCATCAACATTGCCCTGTGAACAATTTGCTCAATTCAGCACACGAGTTCACCACTGACACACTTGACATGTTAGCTTTAATAAAAATCATCTGAGTGGACAGACAGCCTAAGCACAAACTTTCATACACTACCCCTTAAACTCTAGGACCATTTAGTGCCCATGTTAGGCCTTAGGTGGGAACACTTATTAGAGCTAATGGAAATGCAGACTTGGTTGGGGCCAGCTTTAGAATTTATAATTTAGGAAAAAGCCACAGCGCTCACCTACTTTTCACTACTTGCACACATTATAGTAACTAAAACAATCAATCAATACATTAAAAACTAAAACAATCAATACATTAAAAAACTAATTTAATGGAAAAGTGTAAACAATTTTAAACCAACAGATAAAATTACAAGTGCATTATCAAGTTAAATTACAAGTACATAAAGTTAAATATTTGTTTATTCAAAACTCCTGAGACTCAACAGCTTTGGACTCCTGTGACGAGCCTTTCGTCGTCTTCTTTGGCAACAGAACAGATTGAATATTGGGCAAGACTCCCCCATCTGCAATGGTAACACCAGCAAACAGCTTGGCCAGTTCCTCATCATTCCTGACAGCCAACTGGATGTGTCTGGGCATGATGCGGGATTTCTTGTTGTCTCTGGCTGCGTTTCCTGCCAGTTCCAGGACCTCAGCACACAGATATTCAAGAGTTGCTGCCATGTAGATGCCGGCTCCAGAGCCAATCCTCTCTGCATAGTTTCCCTTCTTCAGAAAGCGGTGGATGCGGCCTACTGGGAACGCGAGACCTGCTTTAGATGACCTGGAAGACTTGCCACCAGTTGCAGGCTTCTGAACCTTCTTGCCACGACCAGACATTATGAAGATAACCTGTCAAAAGATAGTATTTTTTTTGTCAATGCAACAAAAGGAGGGGGAAAAAAACAAAACAAAAACTATACTCATTGGGTACAAAGGTTTCGAGCTCAATGAGAATATGGCAAAACGGGCTTTAGTGATCAGAGTCCCTCAAACTTTTGAACTCCGGAGCACTGGAGGAAAAAAACAGCTGTAGTCCATGCCGCAAACACCAGGCAAAATTATATGGCAAGTGAGGGTTCCCATTGGAGAGATTTCAAGTGGTGGGAAATCTTTTAAAAGGAGGATGAAGAAACCCTCTTGTAGAGCTGAGAAGTTAGAACATAAAAAGTTTTAATTGCTGTGGGTGCCTCCCAGTTGCAACGCCCATTCACCTAATCTCTTGTTCTGCGATAAGTCTCCACAATGACAGCAAAATCAAAGCAGTTCTAACCCTACCCAATAATCAGATCTGCCTAGTGCTGGGCTTCAATAAAAGCAAAATGTCATATGGTTTTAAGGGACCAGAAACACTACAGCAAATTTGTACCAGCTGAATAAAACCTCCAGTAGTAACATGAATGGATCAGTAGAGAAGGGTTAGGACCTCCTAGCAAGCTTTTGCTACACATCCCCACTGATTATAGTTTGATGGATCAGCTGGGTGCTGGAGCAGTTTTGTGATGGGCAATAAAGAAATTTAGTTATAACTGCCAAGTGTCCCTCAGAATATTCTACCAGTGAAGAGCAACACAGTTGCATAGCACGGGACATGTGCAATACCATTCTCCCTGACACCCAATCACAGTAAGGAGCCTCAGTTTTTCTGAGCAGGTTTGACAACTTGCATAGAGAGCAAGGTTTGCGTTGCAACATGGCCACCACATCAGAAAGATTAGGGTATCAGTTAATCCAATTTATACTGCTTGGGCGTTTCACATGGGCTTCAGCTTGTATAAAAGCAGTGAGAACAGCAGGTTTGTGAAACTCTCAGTAAGCGTTGAGCAGCTCTAAGAATTTAAAAAAAAAAAAAAAAAAGTAGTGCTCTTCAGCTACTCTTTTGAAGTGATACATAGACCTTAAAGGGAGTGCCCATCACCACTTTAAACAAAGCTGTTCAAAGGCTTTCAACAAGCTTCAAGAAGTGCTGAAGCCTGCCAACAGCTTGTTTAAAGTGACAATCAGCAACCCCATTAGGAGCAGTAGCCAACATTTTCAAACTAGAGCTAAAATGGTACTTTAAACATCCCTTGTAATAGGAATGGTGTGGGTGAGGTCCTCCTTATAGAGAGATGTGCAGTCTAAAAAGGCCCCACATCTCGCCTCCAGGCTGGAAAGATTGAGATCAAAAAAAAATAAAATAAATGAACGATCTTTCTTTCCAGCCGAGTTCTTGGCTTTGTTTACTTCAGCCGGCTGGACATCAGAACGTCACACCCAGGCCTCCAAAAGGTCATAGAGATGACTGGTCACCGCAAATCTATGATCAACATCCGGCTGGCTTCTTTCTCTGGTATGCCAATCATACCGGAGGGCGGCAGGGGAGGATGTCCTCTCCCACCGCCTGCAAGCACGATCAAGCGGCTGGACTGCTGCTATGATTGTTCTTATGGTGCACAGAATCGCCAGCTGTAAAAGAGGATATCTGAAGGATGTCTGTAGCTGCACCCACCATTCAGATATCCCCACGCAAAATTAATGACATCCTTGAGCTGGAAGTGGTTAAAAAGCTTCAACGTTTGCAAAAAAGCGAGCAGTTCACACAAGCTGAGGCCCATGTGAAACAGGCCCAAGATACACAAAAGCCACCTGCATTACCAGCATATACCATGATCATAAATAAGAAGCAGATTAGGCCCCTTTCACACTGGGGCGGAAGGTGCGTCGGCGGTAAAGCACCACTATTTTTAGCGGTGCTTTGTCAGATTTGAGGCGGTATTCGGCGGCTAGCGGTGCGGCTTTACCCCCCTGCTAGCAGCCAATAAAAAGGGTTAAAAACCGCCTCAGCAGAGGCGCATTGCGGGTGGTATAGCCGCGGTGTCCAATCGATTTCAATAGGCAGGAGTAGGGATGAGCTCAGGCGTGTTTGCACTAAAACACATGCAGAGCCCACCAAGGAAGTCGGCACCGCGCTAATCACAGGCAGAGAGACATTTCCCAATGCTCGGCTGCATAGATCAGAAAATGTCTCCCTGCCTGTGATTAGCGCAGCACGGGTCTGACGGTGCCAACTTTCTTGGCGGGCTCTGCATGTGTTCAATGCGAACACGCCTGAGCGATGGAGGAGCGGTAAACACACCGCTCCAAAGGATGCGGCTAGCAGGACTTTTTTTTTTGTTCTGCTAGCGCACCGCTCCAGTGTGAAAGGGGTCTTAGTATAAGGGTCTGCTGCATCTCTTCACTATCCAGTCACAGCCCTGTAAGAGGTAGGCTAGGCTGTACAACAGAACTACCAAAATCAGAACCGGAAAAAAAAAAAAAAAAAAAAAAAAAACACACCCCCACCACACACACACACACACACACACACACACACACAAGCCCATCAGACTAGGCGAGTCGCTCAGCAGCATCCCAAATATTACCAGGATATCAAGTAAATGGAGTAAAATAGAAAGGTTGTACCACAAATTGTATAAGGCTGGCCATACATTATACAATCTTCCTTTACATTTGCCAAAGCCATATATGGGAGGTCAGCAATAAACATTTTCAATTTGTTTGCAACCAGGCAGGCCCTGGTACCACATAGTTGAAGGTAAATCTAAAGAAAATTGTACAATGTATGGCCAGCCTAAGTCAATGCATAACACTAATAACCAGCAGCATGCACTCACCCAACACTCACTAATCTCAGAGCAACTTGCACAGGAGTGGAACAGACTAGGCTTTTCCCATGCTGCTTATATCTAGGTTAATACACCTGTGGCTGGTTAATTCAATGAGTACTTCCCCCCTTCAGCAGTGCAGGTGACCTCACTTACACACAGGCAGAGGCATTAGTATCTCAACAATGCCACTTGTGTGGGTATCTACAAAACAAGGATTGCTTGGCATATAAGAAAAACTTAATTAAATAAGACATGCTTAAGAACAGGGTGGATAAAAATCAATGTATTAAAATATATATATATATATATATATATATATATATATATATTTATTTAAATCAGATTTTTGGGATTTTTATCAAATTTATTTTAATATAATGATTTTGGAGTAAAAATCTATCTAAAGATAGTTTTCTATTTAAGATACATCACTAATTTAGTTTATTCAGCATGAAATGGAGCTTAGTTGTGTAGCATGAGGCTGTAGATTCTGCAATATTTACATTCTTGGTAAACGCATTCAATAAATCCAAGCTGAGATAACATGCACTGCATTGATGCATTCACACAATTTCACAGAAACCATGAGATAAAACAAAGTTCAGGAATATTCGTTTATCACATTGTTTTGCAAATATATGTACACTACAAACTGTATGATTGAATCGGTTCTGATATCGCTGTTTTACTAACCTGACAGCTTATTACTCTAAATAGGAAACTTTCATTTTGTTTGCAAATATTAAAGATTCCAACTACCAGCAAGAATAAGTCCTTACATTTAAAGAGCACCTGTCATTTCAGATCCATCATGGCAGCGCCTGTTAGCGGGTGTCCACTCACCTGCTGCTACCACGTCCCTCACCTTGTTGTGTCACTGCCACGTCACCAGCCGCCCCATTAAAGTGAATGGGACTGTCGGGGAGTCAACAGCGAGGAGGAGGAGCTGTTGCAGGACAGAAATTACAGTTTCTCTTTAAAATTATGATTTAAATCAAGCCTTTTTTACTAGTGACTTAAATCAACTTGATTTAATTTAAATCCACCCTGCTTAAGAGGCATAGAGGTTGCCATTCTTGACCCACCTTCCGAAATGACTAGTTCACTGGTTGTCATCTAGTTCCAGTACATTTTGGGTCCATAAATTGGATCAGATGTGCAGACTAGGAGTTCTGACTTAACTCTAACCTTCCAGATCTTTCTTTGTTCCAAGTCAGTGTCTAAAGACTCGTACACACGATCAGATTTTCGGACGACCAAAAGGTCCGTTGTTTGTGTCATGCTAGTCTCGTGTGGAAAGTGAAGAGGTTACTCATCGATCATACAAAAATTTTTGTACGACAGAATACAACGTCAGAAGTGATGTAATGTGTTGAATAGTTTTGTGGAGTTCACATCCGACAAAAATTTTAAGGTCTGCACATCCAGCTTTTGTATGACGAAAAAGCGAAATCAGCTGTCGAAAGCACCGTACTAACGATCCGAAAATTGGCAGACAGCTCGTCGTACGAATTTTTCCATCCGATTTTTGTATTGTATGTACGGGCCTTTAGAGACTACTGAAGCCAGAGACAGCCAAGCAACTAGCATTTTCCGAAGAAGACAGCAGCCCCTTATTCTACTTAATAGAGGTTTCCTTAAATACTATCCTGAATCCTTGTCACATTGTGAGCCTTCTTCTCCTTCCCCTGTATTTCTGAGAGCTATAGGAACTGTCCTAGGCTGAAGGTTTGTCCCTGGAAGTATCTCAGCTTGTTAGAATTGTTCACATGTGTCATCCTGAATTTTAAATGTTAACACTGAATGTTTTATTACAATTTAGGCTGGGTTCACGTTGGTGCGTTGTGCGAGATCGCATGTGATTCGCACCGCACTGCTGTGCGACTCACATGTGATGTCTGTGTGATGCAAACTCAGCCATACAGATTGTATGGCTAAATTTGCATCGCATTCGGCCCAAACTCGTGCAGGACCCTTTTTTTTTGTCCGCACCAGAATCGGATTGCATGGGTGTCCACACCCACGCAACCCAATTCCTGTCTGAATTGACAGTTCGCACTGCGATATGCGAACCAATCTGGGGGCGTCATTAACCGCTTGCCGACCGGCTCACAACTATATACGTCGGCAGAATGGCACGGACTGGCAAATCAACGTATATTTACGTCACTTTGAATTTGCCGCTGTGTGCGCATGCGCGCGCCTACCGCGAGCTCCGTGACCGTGCCCGCGGGACCCGTGATCGAGTCACAGAGCTGCAGAACGGGGAGAGGCCAGTGTAAACAAGCCTCTCCCCGTTCTGCCTAGTGACACATCACTGATCGAATGTTCCCTCTCATCGGGAGCAGTGATCAGTGATGTGTCACTCGTAGCCACGCCCCCTAACAGTTATAATCACTCCCTAGGTTACACTTAACCCCTTCCTCGCCCCCTAGTGGTTAACCCCTTCACTGCCAGTCACATTTACACAGTAATCAATGCATTTTTATAGCACTGATCGCAGTATAAATGACAATGGTCCCAAAATAGCGCCAAAAGTGTCCGATGTGTCCGCCATAATGTCGCAGTCACTATAAAAAAAAATCGATGATCGCCGCCATGACTAGTAAAAAAAATAATTATTAATATAAATGCCATAAAACTATCCCCTATTTTGTAGACGCTATAACTTTTGCGCAAACCAATCAATAAACACTTACTGCGATTTTTGTTTTACCAAAAATATGTAGAAGAATACGTATCGGCCTAAACAAAGGAAAAAAAAAAAATTTTCTATATTTTTTGGGGATATTTATTATAGCAAAAAGTAAAAAAATATTCTTTTTTTTTTTTTTTAAATTGTCGCTTTATTTTTGTTTATAGCGCAGAAAATAAAAACCGCAGAGGTGATCAAATACCACCAAAAGAAAGTATCTATTTGTGGGAAAAAAAGGACTTCAATTTTGTTTGGGAGCCACGTTGCGCAATTGTCAGTTAAAGCGATGAAGTGCCGAATCGCAAAAAGTGGCCCAGTCATTTGGCAGCCAAATGGTCCTGGGCTGAAGTGGTTAACTTTGTATTGACACTCCGAGCGGTTCGCATAGGGCAGTGTGAACTGCCTGCAGGTCAGGTGCGATGCGAGAATCCCGCAGTGAATTTGCAGGGTTTCTCGCATCGCACCAATGTGAACCGAGCCTTACTGACAGGTGCTACTATTTACTGGGGATATAATAGGTCTGAAAACGGAAAATTTATATCAAATACTTACCGTAATTTTCCTTTCCTGATGGACTCCATGGCAGCCTACGTGTGGGTTAATCCCGCCCCTCATACCTCATAGGACCCTTCTCCCATAAATCTTTGCTCTGGGCCAGAGGCCGTGTTCCATAATTTAGCCTACTCCAGCCACTGGGAGGGAACTCCTGCTGCCATGGAGTCCATCAGGAAAGGAAAATTACGGTAAGTATTTGATATAAATTTTCCGTTTTCCTGACAGACTCCATGGCAGCCTACGTGTGGGAAATAACTAGCCATACACACCCGGGTGGGCAGAGTGCTGAACAAAAGAAAAAAGGTTTAATTGGCACCATCAACAGACAAGATATGTAAACCACTACGCAGTAGTGTGCCATGAACGTGTTAATTGAAGACCACAAGGCCACCTTGCAAATAACTTCTGGAGGCACGTGACGTGATGCCGCCCATGATGAAGACACTTCTAGTTGAGTGAGCAGTCACCGCTTCTGGAGGCGCCAAGCCCTTGGCTTTATAGGCCCACTGAATGGCCTGAACAATCCATGCTCCGATAGATCTGGAAGAGGCACGCATTCCCTTATACTTCCTGTGAAAAGAACGAGCAGGTGGTCAGTCTGACGGAAAGAAGCTGTAGCTTCAAGATACTGACTCAGAGCTTTTCCAACATCTAAGGGATAAACACTGGAATCCTCGGTAGATCTGAACGTTGGAAGAGCAATCTCCTGATTGTCATGAAACACAGATGCCACTTTGGGGTCTGAACCCAACATAGGAATTAAAAGGTTTAGAAATGGCTCCTTGCATCCCTGAGAGCTGATTTCAGAGACCCTCTTGGCCGATGTTATAGCCACCAAGAAGACAACTATTAGAGAGAGTCATTTGACAGAAGATTGATCTTCATGTTCCAACTCTCTACCTAAGAAAAAATCCAGGACAAGGGGAAGATCCCAATTAGAAAAACTTGGCTCTGAGGTCTGAGCCTTATTGCTCCTCTGAAAAACTACCGAGTAAGAGGGTGTCTAGCCCAGGAAACACCGGTAAAGGCAGAGATTACAGCGATTTGGACTCGCAGCGAGCTGACTGACAATGAGAGATCCAATCCTGATTGTAAGAAGCCCAGGATATATCATGTATCTTTGGGTTTTTGCAAGAACCTGCAGTGGAAGAGGTGTAGTCTGAAAACTTTTTCCAAATCCTCTGGTAGACCCTGTTGGTGCCTGTTCTTCTGGCATTTAATATTGTGGAGATGGCCCTACTTTGACAGCCTAGGGCCTCCAACCTTCCCCTCTCAAGAACCAGATCATCAGATGTAGATGGGCCGGGCATGGATGTAGAAATGCCCCTTGTGATAGGAGATCTGGTCTGGAGGGTAGAGGAACTGGGTCCCGGAAGCGGAGTTGCATCAGCAGTAGAAACCATGGCTTGTTTGGCCAGTAGGGGACTATTGCCACTATCTCTGCTTCTTCCATCCTGAGCCTCGACAAAAAACAGAGAATGACAGGAACCGGGGGAAAGGCATAGGCCCTGTGGAACCGCCAATGGTCTGTCAGAGCATCTACCCAAAAGCCTGGGGATACCAAGACCTCGTGTAGTATCTCTCTAGTCTGAAGTTGCATGGGGAGGCAAACAAGTCTACTTCCGGAATGACTCCCAGGGACAGGACCCACCTGAAGACTTCGGGGGGGAAGTCCACTCGTTGTCCAGAGAAACTCTCAACAGAAAATCTGCCTGAACGTTCGGGACTCCAGGGAGATAGACAGCTGTCAGGTTGGCCAGGTTTTTCTGGGCCAAGATCATGATGGGCTCTATTTCCTTTGACAGGGAGAGTCTGCGAGTACCCCCGTCTCTTGATGTATGCGACTGCCGTTGTGTTGTCCAGTCTTAGGAGGACTGAGTCTCCTGCTGTTAAGTGGTGAAAGGCCTGCAGAGCGCAGAACGCTGCCCGGAGTTCCAGAACATTGGAGACTATCCTGTGAGAGGGAAAATTCCATATGCCTTGGGCTACTTCTGTCAGCCCCTGTTGCTGGCATCTGTAGTGATGGTGACCCAAGACACAGGTGCGATGGAGTGACAATTGAGGAGGTTCCTCTGTTGTAGCCACCAAGGAAAGCTCTCCCGCATGGATGAGGTTATTTGGATAAAGTGATCCCGAAGCCCTGGATTATACTGCTGGAGGAAACCCTTCTGGAAGGGCCGCATTTTCCACTGAGCCCACTTTACCATGGGTGTTGTTGCCACCATGGTGCCAATGATCTTTAGGCATTGAGAGGCTTAGAGATGAGGACGACATTGCAAGCCAAACTCTGTCCCGGATCACTGGGATTTTTCCAGGGGTAACAAGATGGTGCTCTTGATAGCGTTGAAGTGTGCCCCGAGGAATACCAGGGACTGCGTAGGATCCAGATGGCTCTTTTCCAGATTCAGAAGCCAACCAAACTCGAGTAGAGTGGAGATGACCTGGGATCTGTGGATTAGCAACTGCTCCTTGTCCCGAGACAACAGCAGGTCTAGATAGTGATACAGATGGATACCTCTGGTCCTGATCAGAGCCACGACAGCCAACAAGTTTTGAAAACACACAAGGCGATGTTGTAAGCCCGAAGGGGAGACAGGTGAACTGCAGACGGATTTGATCGACAGCAAAACAAAGGTATTTCTGGAATTCTGACGCTATCGGAACATGGAAGTAGGCGTCCTTCAGGTCTATAGAGACAAGCCAATCGTCTGGTTGGATTGCTTGACTGATCATGAGTAGTGTCTCCATCTTGAACTTCTCCTTCTAGATAAAAGAATTCAAGTGGGTTAGGTCTATAACTGGCCTCCAGGAGACGTTTTTCTTCAACACCATGAAGAGGGGCGAGTAGACCCCTTAAAACCTTTTGTCATCTGGAACTGGAATTGCAGCGCCCTGAGCCACAAGAGAGACAGGAGAATTCGCTTTTTCTCTTCCGAGAGAGGCAAGGATGCCGACTCGCTCTGTTTTAGGCAGGTGCAATATCATAAAGACTTAGGGGATTCTTGTCCACCGGAAGATGCCCCTTTTGAAAACTTCTGGCCTGAAGGCTGTTTTTTCTTCCAGGTCTTCTTGAACTCACGGCCTGTGTTCTCTTCTGGTTTAGCAGACGGCGATCCTGGGGAAGGAACCCAGACTTGCCCCCTGTGGCACGGGTGATGGCACTGTCCGATATGTTCCCAAAGAGAGACGAACCCCCAAATAGAATCCTGCACCATGCCTGCTTGGAGGCAGGGTCAACTACCCATGGGCGCTTAGCCGTGACAGATGTCAGCATGATCCGAGCCACCAGGCGAATTATGTCTAGGGAAGCCCCACGAGAAAAGCCAACGTCAACCTTAGCCCATGAATAGGTGAGCTCCTGGCCAGTTCTTCCGAGATGCTCCTCAGAGAAGCATCTACGTCGTCTGCCCAGACTTCCATCGCTTTAGAAAGGGCTGCGAGAGCTAGAGCTGGTTTGCAGGTCATACCCGCTGTAATGTAGATCTGCTTGAGGTCGGTATAAATTTTCCACTCCAGGCAATCCCTAAAGGAAACAGTATCCTCCAATGGGAGTGTGACATGCCTCACATCCTCATTAGGGCTGAGTCAATGAGAGGAGCCGACTTCAGGTGTTTTACATCCTTGCTTTTAAATGGGTACATTTTTGATACCTTCATTAACAGGCAATTCTTCCTTTCAACACCACCCCATTTGTCGGTAATTATTGCGCTGAGTTCACCCAAAAAGGAGAAATGAGGGTGTTCTTTTTTGAGGTGTTTAAAATATTTCCTCTGTTTGGAGGGTGCCTCCACTGGCTCTTCCATCTCAAAGCTTCTTTGACAGCTTTTGACCAGCTGTGGTACTAGGGCAAATTCAAAACCTGCACCAGGGTCATCTACCTCCACCTCACTGTCTGAGGCTTCAATTGAGGAATGGCTCGGCTGTGAAGGGCCTGGAGCCTTGAGATCATCCCTAATAGGGACTGACATAGTGTCGCCAGCAGGGTTGTGGGTATGACCAGAATCCCCTTTACTCAGGGACTCATGGACCACCTTTCTGACCAGTGCTTCCACTTGTTGGTCTCCACCCTCTCTTTCATATGCGACTTTAGAAAAGCATCGCTTGCAGAGCGATTTGCCTTCAGGAACCTGGGCCCCGCATACCCAGCAGGCTTTCCTCACAGAGCGGCTGGAGTGGCGGTGAGAGTGACGCCCAGAGGTGGTTTTAGACTCCTATCTGTGGTACCTAGATCTAAAGGAAGAACTGACACCTGGACCTTGAAGAGGAGTGACAACGTTGAGACCTAGGACGGTCTTTGCCGTGCTTTGGTGTTCAGACCTAGAAAAGCTGAGTGAAAAAGAAAGGGTTAAGAGCTCCTGAATGAGTGAACCCAAGCATCACAGGTAGAAAATAAATAAATCCTACCTGCAGCGCAAGGGTTGGCCACAAGAGGGCGGTGACAGATCCATGGCAAGGCAGTTTGAAAGTGAAATGAATCATTAAAGCCTTATGAGAAACAGGAGTGACAACAGGCATGAGAGAGCACATAACAAAACATAGCCAGCACCCAGGGAGCCTGCAGCAAACAATTTACCTTGTAAACCAGAGCCCAGTGCCTGGGTAAATACCGCATAAGCCTGCAAGTCATCCCAAGTAATAGCTGCTTTGACAGCTATTTAAATCTGCCACCGTTAACGATGTCACCGCCCCATAGTGGTTGCCATCCGGTGGCGGCCAATCGCATTCGCGACCGCCGCCGCCATTTTGGCGAAACTGCGCCTGCACGAACCAAGCACAGAATCTTCGTTCGCGGCTTGCGGATGCGCAGCGACTTCCTGAAACGGCGAGCTGGAACGCAGCTGCGCTCCAGCCGCCATGGCCACTCACTGGAGCTTGATAGAAAATAAGGAGACACACAAAACACAGAGATACGGCTGCCATATAAAAGGAATATCTTTGTACATTACCACCACCACAGCACGATCCGGACCAGAACCTGGGACTGGGGAGCTGTTCGCTCGACCCACCGCACGATCGGGCGTTTACAAAGCCTCCCGCTAATAGCTGGGACGTTTGGCCATATTGCCGCTTGCCTGCCAATGGCCAGGTTAGTAAGCTCTTCATGGTATCACATCATATCGCCCATGTCCACCTGCTAATAGCTAGGATTGCTGGACTGCAGAGAGGATCACCGCTAACCACCAACGTATCGCCGTGCACACCGCCAGGCCTGGATTACAGAAAAACTTCATGAAAAGGTAAGACTATATCTTGGTCCTAGGAGGAGGACAAAAAAAGGAACACGGCCTCTGGCCCAGAGCAAAGATTTATGGGAGAAGGGTCCTATGAGGTATGAGGGGCGGGATTAACCCACACGTAGGCTGCCATGGAGTCTGTCAGGAAAGATCCCATTCACACAAGTGGCACATCACAGCATAAGACATATGTGCCCTTCCCACTACAGTAATAGTCTGTTGGAATGCCATTCAAAATGAATACCAAACACATTGCACTACAGTTCCCATATTACCACAACACAGTAGTGTGAATAAGTACTAATTCAAATTCAAGCGCAGGCAACATTCAGACTTGCATGTGAGTGTTGTAGCCTATGCACACAGGGCATTAAAAAAAACGAGCTGCAAAGCCAGTACCAACACCAGTAAAAAGCAGTTGTATAAACCTGCTTTTAGAAGCGTTTTGCATCTGCGTTAATATGCGTTTAGACGCGTTTCTCTGCCCTCTTCTATTTTCCTCAACCAAATCCATTACTACAGCTTAAAAATGCTTGACGCAGCTTAATGCTGTATAACACGCGTTTAGCAGCCTCAGGCGTTTTTACAGCTGTAACACTGCTGTTCCAGAATGCCCTGGGTTTTTTTTTTTTCGCAGCTTAAAAACGCCTATGCCACTTACAGCTCCTAAAGGCCTATGTGTGAATAAAATGGACACATAGAATAAAATGGACATGGGGTTTATAAGCTGTAAAAAAAACAAAAAAAAAACGCCTGATGCCCCTAAGGGCAGCTGTAAAAATGTCCATGAGGCCTAAGCTCATCAATTTGTGGTAAAAGAGCAGGTTGTAGATGTACCCCCAATCATGCATACATGGACATGTATGTCAGTGCCCTTATATGGACGCATGCCTATGTGTAGGCAGTGACATTCATTAAATACGGGCATGTGTCCATATAAGGGCACTGATGTCGCCAGCATCCTGCCCCTTTTGTTTTTGTGTGTTGCGAGGCGGAGAATGACTCGGCCTGCAGCTGATGGGCATTAAAAAAATTACAAAGTGAAAGTCTGGATAAATAAAAGTTCAGAGGATGCCCAAGCCCATCTCTGCCCATAAAAGGCATGCCCAAGACACTCAAAAAAAGTGTGATTAAGTGGTATCTTTTTTCCGCATTTGTGGCACTGGAAGGTGTTACTTCTATAAGAACTTTTGTTTCTGTTGTAAAACATTGTGGCCAAGTAAATACATATTTTATGACTGTTATTTGTGAGTATTTTATTATTCTACCTGTAGTTCTGCATTAAATATCAGACATAGAGAACGTGAAAGACTTAGCATACTACACATATGTATGTGCACTGTAATGCCGCGTACACACGCTCGGAATTTCCGATGGAAAAAGTCAGACGGAATTTTTTCATTGAATATTCCGACCGTGTGTATGCCCCATCTGACTTTTTCCGTCGGAAATTCCGACGGAATTAGATAGAGAACATGTTAGAGAATCGGAATCTCCGTTCGTCTGGATGCAATTCCGACGGACTAAAAACCACGCATGCTCGGAAACAATACGACGTATGCTCGGAAGCATAGACCTTCATTTTCTTGGCTCGTCGTAGTGTTTTACGTCACCGCGTTCTTGACGGTCGGATTTTAGTGTGACCGTGTGTATGCAAGACAGCTTGAGCGGAATTCCGTCGGAGAAACCTGTCTGAGTTTATTCCAACGGAAATTCCACTCGTGTGTAAAAGGCATTAGACAACCTTTGTCAACCTTTTTAACTTTGAGAACTGAAAGTTATATTAAGGGTTCCTCCGAGAACTTCTGCTAATAATTATTTTATCTACAGATCATGGCTCATTAGCATGGACGAGCTTACAAATAAGAAACCATAAGAGCCTAAGCCATGTTGTGTACTTAAAGTATTTTACACCCTGAGCTGTCCTATATATCAAAATAATTTGTTGTGTTCCTTCACATTTGTGGTCAGAGGAGAAGTGTCCTAAATAAAAGGATCCTCTTCCACTGGTGTTCAGTGGGGGAAGGACCCCCTTACATAGGTGGTCAGAGGTAAAATGACCCTCTTAGGTTGGTGGTCAGTGGGAGAAGGACCCTCTTACATTGATGCTCAGTGGAAGAAGGACCCCCTTACATTGGAGGTCAGTGGAGAAGTGTCCTCTTATGTTGGTGGTCAGTGATAAAAGGATCCTCTTATGCCGTGTACACACGATCGATTTTCTCGACGGTGAAAACACCGCCGAGAAAATCGACATTAAAAACGAGAACCGGCTTGGTCCCCTACACACGGCCGGTTTTCATGACATTTTTTCTTTTGGTCGTGAAAAACGACCTTGTGTAGGCTCCCCGGCAGTGTTTCCCTATGGGAAAACTGGCGCGGAAAAAAATGCCGTGAATCACGACGAGAAAAATTAGAGCATGTTCTAATTTTTCTCGTCGTGATTCTTGACGTTTTTCTCGTCGGGAAAAATGCTGGAAAGCCCACACACGGGCGTTTTTCTCATCAAAGAGAAAAAATTAAATTTTTCCCGACGAGAAAAATGGTCGTGTGTACGCGGCGTTACACTGGTGGCCAGTGGGGGAAGGGCTCCCTCACATAGGTGGCCAGAGGTAAAAGTATCCTCTTAGGTTGGTGGCCAGTGGGAGAAGGACCCTCTTACATTGGTTTTCAGTGGGACAAGGAACCCCTTACATTGGAGGTCAGTGGGAGAAGAACCCCCATGCAATGGTGGTTGCTTAGAGAAAGGCTCCTTTGTACTTATTGTCAGAAAGTAAAATGCTTCTTACATTAGTGGTCAGTGGGAAGAATGGGTAAGGGACAAACGTAGAAACTTTGGCCTTCAGCCTACACACTTTATACACATGTTCCATGGGAATGTGGGCTTGTCATTTATCTAAATATTTCTTTCCTGGGGCCTACATGGCAGCTTACTTAGAGAAAACAACAGATGTAACCCATCCACTGTATAAAAATTGCAGATACCTCTGGAAGCTGAGGTCAGTAAATCCATAATACAGGTCCTTCTCAAAAAATTAGCATATTGTGATAAAGTTCATTATTTTCTGTAATGTACTGATAAACATTAGACTTTCATATATTTTAGATTCATTACACACAACTGAAGTAGTTCAAGCCTTTTCTTGTTTTAATATTGATGATTTTGGCATACAGCTCATGACAACCCAAAATTCCTATCTCAAAAAATTAGCATATCATGAAAAGGTTCTCTAAACGAGCTATTAACCTAATCATCTGAATCAACTAATTAACTCTAAACACCTGCAAACGATTCCTGAGGCTTTTAAAAACTCCCAGCCTGGTTCATTACTCAAAACCGCAATCATGGGTAAGACTGCCGACCTGACTGCTGTCCAGAAGGCCATCATTGACACCCTCAAGCAAGAGGGTAAGACACAGAAAGAAATTTCTGAACGAATAGGCTGTTCCCAGAGTGCTGTATCAAGGCACCTCAGTGGGAAGTCTGTGGGAAGGAAAAAGTGTGGCAGAAAACGCTGCACAACGAGAAGAGGTGACCGGACCCTGAAGAAGATTGTGGAGAAGGACCGATTCCAGACCTTGGAGGACCTGCGGAAGCAGTGGACTGAGTCTGGAGTAGAAACATCCAGAGCCACCGTGAACAGGCGTGTGCAGGAAATGGGCTACAGGTGCCGCATTCCCCAGGTCAAGCCGCTTTTGAACCAGAAACAGCGGCAGAAGCGCCTGACCTGGGCTACAGAGAAGCAGCACTGGATTGTTGCTCAGTGGTCCAAAGTACTTTTTTTGGATGAAAGCAAATTTTGCATGTCATTCGGAAATCAAGGTGCCAGAGTCTGGAGGAAGACAGGGGAGAGGGAAATGCCAAAATGCCTGAAGTCCAGTGTCAAGTACCCACAGTCAGTGATGGTCTGGGGTGCCATGTCAGCTGCTGGTGTTGGTCCACTGTGTTTTATCAAGGGCAGGGTCAATGCAGCTAGCTATCAGGAGATTTTGGAGCACTTCATGCTTCCATCTGCTGAAAAGCTTTATGGAGATGAAGATTTCATTTTTCAGCACGACCTGGCACCTGCTCACAGTGCCAAAACCACTGGTAAATGGTTTACTGACCATGGTATTACTGTGCTCAATTGGCCTACCAACTCTCCTGACCTGAACCCCATAGAGAATCTGTGGGATATTGGGAAGAGAAAGTTGAGAGACGCAAGACCCAACACTCTGGATGAGCTTAAGGCCGCTATCGAAGCATCCTGGGCCTCCATAACACCTCAGCAGTGCCACAGGCTGGTTGCCTCCATGCCAAGCCGCATTGAAGCAGTCATTTCTGCAAAAGGATTCCCGACCAAGTATTGAGTGCATAACTGAACATAATTATTTGAAGGTTGACTTTTTTTGTATTAAAAACACTTTTCTTTTATTGGTCGGATGAAATATGCTAATTTTTTGAGATAGGAATTTTGGGTTTTCATGAGCTGTATGCCAAAATCATCAATATTAAAACAAGAAAAGCCTTGAACTACTTCAGTTGTGTGTAATGAATCTAAAATATATGAAAGTCTAATGTTTATCAGTACATTACAGAAAATAATGAACTTTATCACAATATGCAAATTTTTTGAGAAGGACCTGTACATATTCCAAAATTTCCTAATAGACCTCATGAAGATGAACCAATTTAGAACTCAATAGAAGTTCAAGATGAGGACCCTCAAGGAGGCACTGATAAGTGGCATTGATGAACACTTTTAGGTGGCACTGATGGGCAATGATGAGCACTGATAGGCGACACTGATAAACAATGTACTGACAGTCTTGCTGGTAACAGTTCTCCTTTTCTCACACAGACACAGCGTGGGAGGAAAGGACTGCCGATAACCGGCAAGTCTGTTTACATGTGATCAGCTGATCACACGGTAAAGGGCCACTGTGATTGGCCCTATACCATGATCAACTGTGTCCATAGGACACAGCAGTCACAGAGCGTGCTTGATGCGTGTCTCAGGGGGCCCGCAGGAGGCAGGGTTCTGAGAGAATGTCCATAGACATCTTCCCAGAACTGGAAGCCCAGGGCTCGGATGGAAGGGGTAGGTTCAGGGGGACTCTTCATGGTTTCTTGCACTGTGGCCCTGAATGGGATCAAAATTTTATGCAACCAAGCAATTATCTTCCAACCGGTAGACATACATTTATATGAGATCCATTTGGAATTCATTTCCAGACTGTAGTAATGGATGGTGAAAGAACTGAAGAGATGGCACTGACCCCTTACATCATGGGTCTCCAAACTTTCCAAACAAAGGACCAGTTTACTGTCCTTCAGACTTCATGAGGGCCGGACAGTGGTCAGTGAAAAGGTCCCGACATCACTGGGAAAAAATAATGCCCCATTGTTTGTTTCAATAGGAGTAATTTGTGCCTCATCAGTGGTGTCATTGGGCCCCATTGCTGGTATCATTGAGAGAAATCGTGCCCAATCATCGGTGTCATTGGGAGGAATAGTGCCCCATCGTTGGTATAATTAAGAGGAATTGTGCCCCATCACTGATGTCATTGTTGGTGTCATTGAGAGAAACTATGCCCCATTGTTGGTGTCATTGTGAGGAATTGTCCCCATCTTTGGTGTGTCATTGGGAGGAATTGTGCTCCATCGTTGGTGTCTTTGGGAGGAATTTTGCCAAATCATTGGTATAATTGAGAGTAACTGTGTCCCATCGTTGGGGTCATTGGGAAGAATCATGCCCCAATGTTAGTATCAGTTGATGAAAGCCAAGGGCCGGATAAAAGCAAGCAAAGGGCCGCATCTGGCCCCCAGGCCGCAGTTTGGAGACCACTGCCTTACATCACCACAGATGACAGGCATGAGTTGTTCAGTTGTTTTATTAGGCGACTTCTAACTAAATAAGGTTTTGTGTATATCACTAATTTCCCTGTATTTGTACCTTCATAAATGGATCCTATGAGGTCTTGCTGTTGATAAATAAAAAAAAATATTATATGTGTAACTTAATGAGAAATAAGGAGCTCATCAGCAGAAAATATACATTTTAATAGTAACAGTTGGTAATCGGAGAATACAGAGGTTATGTTGTCACACAACTTGCCATCTATTCACAGAAGACTCTCAGAGGTGAAGAGAAATAATAAAACTAGGTGTATAAAAGGCACTTAACATACTTTTATTTTCATTAATGATGAAATGTACGGGAAAAAAAGAACATCATGGACAACTAAATGTGAAAGAAAAGGCTGTATTCTATCTATTGGGAGAAAATGAGCACTACCATTGACTGGAGGAAAAAGTCACATATGGCAAATATGCAAAGAACCATACCAACCTATCACATTCTTTCTTTCTTCAGTTCAAAGTAGCCAGAAAGATTAATGCTTATTGGTGGATTTGAAATAACGTGCTTTTCATATTCCTCTCTGTTGTACTGAATAAGCCCATTCGCTAGTCTGTTACATCATGGTTGTGAGGACGCAATACAAACGTTCCCACCGCATTACAGTGATGAATTAGAATATCTCCCACCACTCTGATGATGCATTATGATCGTAGCCCTCCTCTGGATGATCAAGGTACTGCAAGTATGGAAACTCTGGAGCTCCTCATTACACAGTGAGAGAATTCACATTTAATCACAAATATATTTTCCAACAACCTATATACTCCTTATTAAGTCCTTATAAATAATCACTGATCTGATCGGGAATACAATTTGTGTAAAAGGACACATGACATCTAAGGTTTTTATTTGGGCTTCTCTTCCACACTGTAGAGATCATGGCGACGTTGGTTATGAATTGGTATTTGCTGACGGATATCAGCGAGGTATTGCAAGTCTGAAAAAAAATATATATAGTAGAAGATGAAATACATAGTACTGTAATGTTTAAATGGCACAGTCAGCCTTGTATTGTTAAAGAGAACTTTTAGTACAATTATCTATCAATCAGTTCTGCATTTAACACTTTTGGGACTGCCAGATGCCATTGTCCCCAGCTGAGCACTGTGACTCATTCTTCTGGCTAAATATTATCTCAGCAGGATATAATGAAAGGAGAATCTCTGTGCTTGGGAGTAACATATGCGAGTTGCTGATACTAAAATTTGTGATCCCGAATTCAAACACGCTACACTTTTTCTTTTAGATTCTCCAGCACAATGTTTCATTTTACATGGATGAGACAAACCACTTAACGCTGGCAGGGGTGATTGAAACGATCAGCTTTTATTTATACATGCAAAACCTTTATCCCAAAAAGGAAATTTTTTTTTGCTGTAAATGAATATAAAGTGTGAGCTGGCGTTTGGCTTCAATTTGTTTAGTGTATTTAAATCTGCTAATACTCTCCTCCCCCTGACTGACAATGATCCTGTCCTGTCGGTTGTACCTCCTTTTCACATTCCTCCAGAGTTGTATCACACTAATACAGGAGGTGTGTTACTGGTCAGATAACCAGGTTAAAACAGAGGGGAAAAAAGCCAAATAAAAGAAAACTGATGCAGCCACCACATCTAACAATTGGTAGGCTGCAATATAATACATTTTTGGTTTTGGGTTTAATACCACTTTAAAGTGGTTGTAAACCCATTACAACCACTTTTTGCTACAGGTAAGCCTATAAAAAGGCTTACCTATAGCTACCCCGGATATCTCCTAAACCTGCACGGTTTAACAGATATCCCCCTGTATCTGCATGTGTCAATGACATCGGCACATGCGCACTGAAGCAATGGCACGTACGTGACGCTCCGCCCAATCAGAGTGCCGGAACCCGCGATACCCGGAAATAACCCTGGGAGCAATGTCGCTGGCCGGAGCGGGGTACGAGGACCGCTGCGGGGGGCTTCAATCTCAGGTAAGTAATTCATAATGTGCTAGTATGCTATGCATACTAGCTCATTATGCCTTTGTCTTGCAGGTTTTTTTTTTTTTTATCAAGGTTTTTCAAACTCTTTAATGTGAATGTATCAGGTACACTTTACCTCGATTATGACAGTGAGGGACTATCAGGATTATTTTGTATATGTGTCACTGGTAAAATGGTAGATTAATACTTTGGAAAAAGTGAGCCTGTCACTGTGCATCATCCTGGAGGATCCCAATATCTCACGCTGAACACACTGAGAACAGACAGTCTTTACCTATATCTGTGGAAATGATGGTTTCATCTGCTCCAGCCTTAGCAATGACTTCTCCCCTGAAAAACACCAGAAATACACAGACTGATAAATTCAAGCATTATGAGAAGTAACAGCTGATAGTCATACATTAGATTTCTTGTTCAATCTGTCTTCTCTGTTTACAGCTTATATACAAAACTAAAGCTCAGAGTATTACAATGAGAGTGAGATTGTGTACAGAGAGGAGGGCAGGCAAGGGGAGACATCTATTTGGCTACTGTTATCTTTGACAGTTGAAGACCACCATTGAAATGGTCTTCTTCACTGTTATGTAATCCCAATCAGTATACAGGGAATGGTTGCTGGACAGTGACCTATACACATGTTTATTGATGTCAGTGGACATGCAAAACATAATTTCACAGACCTGTCAAGCCAGGATTACTATGCATGAGCGATAGAGTTGCCACCTCATTCCTTTAAACCCAAACACATATGAATTACACAGGTTCTGAGGCTAATTAAATGCAGATGAGGCACCAAGTGAGTTTAATTACCACCTTATCAGCCACAGAACCCGTGTAATTAACATGTGTTCGGGTTTAAAGGGATGAGGTGGCAACTCTAATGAGCGATTGAATATCTGTAAAGTACATGCGGGTTGGTTCACACCAGGAATCACACAGAAATGCACTGTGCATTCCTGTGCAATTCACATGCAGTTCTGTGCAATGTAAAATTGGATTTCGCACATTGGACACTCACTGCCACCAGATCACATGGTACTTCTGTACAATAAAATACAAGAGGATTAAGAGGGCCCTGCTCAGAAGAGCTTACAATCCAATAGGATGGGGTAGGTGGTACAAAAGGTTGTAACTGTGGGAATGAGCTGATGGAAGTGGTAAAGGATTAGTTGGAGACGTGATAGGCTTCCCTGAAGAGGTGAGTTTTCAGGGATCGCCTGAAGGTAGCAAAAGTAGGGGATAGCCGGACAGGTTGAGGTAGTGAGTTCCAGAGGATGGGAGAGGCTCTGGAGAAATCCTGGAGACGAGCATGGGAGGAGGAGATGAGAGAGCTTGACAGTAGGAGGTCTTGAGAAGAGCGGAGAGGACGGTTTGGGATATGTTTGGAGACACGATTGGTGATGTAGCTCGGGGCAGAGTTGTGGATGGCTTTGTAGGTTGTGGTTAGTATTTTGAATTTAATTCGCTGGGTGATCGGGAGCCAGTGTAGGGATTGGAGGAGAGGGTTGGCAGACACTGAGCGGTTGGTAAGGTGGATAAGTCTGGCAGCAGCATTCATGATAGACTGAAGAGGGAATAGCCTACAGAGAGCCAGGCCAATAAGAAGGGAGTTGCAATAGTCAAGGCGAGAGATAACGAGGGAGTGAGTGAGGAGTTTGGTGGTTTCATTTGTTAAAAAGGGGCGAATTTTAGAGATGTTACGGAGGTGAATTCTACAAATTTTGACAACGATTGGACTTGAGGCTGAAATGACAAGTCAGAGTCTAGGATTACACCTAGTACCCTGGCGTGAGGGGAGGGACTGATGGTTGCATTGTTGTCAATATCTTATTAATCTCAATCATCCAATACCCTTTTCCTCAGACTAAAAGATTTGCACCTTGTGCTGTACACTCTGAAAAATTAAACAAATACTAGTAATTGTAATTACAATTTTTTCAGAATGAACATCTGATTAACTAATACAATTTTTCATTCAGATAGGAAACAAACAGAATTTTCCATTCCGCTCCTTAAATTTTCCTCATCACTATGGGCAAAAATGATCATGGAATGAAACCCGCTAAACAACAGAATATTACACAAATGTTTAGAAAAAAAAAAAACATTTTCTAATGTAACACTATCTGTGCATAGGCAACTGCTCTTTTGATCAGACGGAAAATCTGCATTATTTTACAAAGTACGGTTCTTCTCTGTCATATAAAGCAAGATAAAAATGTAATTTATACCAGACACATTTTTTTGCATTTATGTTTACTGAAGCAGCTGCATCCACAAATGTGCTTTCAGTTGTTCATGTCTTTTACAACCAAAATAAAAAAACATATTTAAATAATAAAAATACAGTGGAACCTCGGATTGCGAGTAACGCGGTTAACGAGCGTTTCGCAATACGAGCACTGTATTTTGAAAAATCCTAACTCGGTTTGCGAGTGTTGTCTCACAAAACGAGCAGGATTCAGGCCAAAGCGGTGTGCAGTACCGCTTTTGGCCTGAGGTAGGGGGGGTGCCGCTTGGAAAGACTCGGAAATACTACGTTCCCGAGACTTTCCGAGGTTTGCCGAAGTCAGCCGAGCTGTCCTCGGGCCTTTCTGGCTGTTTCCGAGGCTCTCCGGCGCCCCCCGCCTCATGCGGTATTGCATGCCATTGAAGTCCAGGGCTGTCGGAACAGGACAGGCAAAACAAGCAAATGCTTGGGGCCCCAGCCTAGGGTGCCTGCCTGCTGCCTGTCACTGTCCTGGATTTCCGCCCTGAGCCGATCCATGGATTGCGGCCATAGGAAAGGCTGCGGCTTCGGCCTAGTTCCGGAGCGGCAGCCATATTGGTACACCCGGCGGCAGCGGCCGAGGTGAGATGTGGGGACTGGAGATGTGGACATTACAGGGGGGGAGATGATGTGGATATTACAGTAGGGGAGATGATGTGGATATTACAGTGGGGGAGATGATGTGGATATTACAGTGCAGAGTCCCCCTGTCCATCCCACAGTCCCCCTGTCCATCCCACGGTCCATAAACAGTCCTAACCAGCATCTTAATGTTAATGTGAGTGTGTATGTGCTTTAAGTATGTTGGATTATATACAACAGCAGTATTTGCACTGTAAACCTTTTTTATTTATATAAAGTGTGGGTGAGCTTATAATGTATGGCCATGCTGTGGTTCCTGTACGCTTTGCGTGAGTGCCGGGGGGGGGGGGGGGGGGTTGGGGGGGCCTCCACGTCCATTTTGCTTGGGGCCCCCAAATTCCTTCAAACGACCCTGTTGAAGTCAATGTGGAACAAATTATTTTTGTTTCCATTGACTTCAATGGGGAAACTCGCTTTGATATGCGAGTACTTTGGATTACGAGCATCCTCCTGGAATGGATTATGCTCGTAATCCGAGGTTCCACTGTAAATAAAATAAAATTGCATTTATGAACAGAAGCTGTACTTCAACGAAACACAGATCTGCGTGTTTAGATAAATCTCCTCTTATTCCTTAGTACTGTAGATACTACTATAATATGCAGGCAGCTCCTCCACTCATTCTACCTGCAGCCACTTTCCCCAGCCTCTGGCCTACTTACCATGGACTGACCACAGTGCTGTGTCCCCAAGCTATATAGGAGGCTTTTTCATCTCTGGCTGGAGACACGGTGGCAACATAGACTTGGTTGTCCAAAGCCCTAGACGTAACAAGACAAGATTTAAAGATTTTATTATATTATCTCTTTTTATCCACACTTGACTTGTATTGCCCTTTTCCCTCCCCGCATGCAGCCTGAATCACACATGGTAACATCTAATTTATCCATTTCCAATCCTCCCCTTTATTTTACTTTAAAGCGACAGATATTAGGCAACAGCCACCATATGCACGTGTACATTTTACTCCAACAACTTTTAGGTAAGGAAGCATTTGGGAAGCTTTCACGTTTGTGTCTGCTGGGGAAGGGTAAAAAGAAATATATAATAATAATAATAATAATAAAATTCCATAAATCTATCCCCTATTTTGTAGACGCTATAACTTTTGCGCAAACCAATCAAATCGCCTTATTGATTTTTTTTTTACCAAAAATATTTAGAAGAATACATATTGGCCTAAACTGATGAAGAAATTATTATTATTATTTTTGGGGGGGGGGGATATTTATAATAGCAAAAAGTAAAAAATATTGTTTTTTTTCAAAATTGTCAGTCTTTTTTTTTGTTTATAGCGCAAAAAATAAAAATAAAACACGGAGGTGATCAAATACCACCAAAAGAAAGGCTTTGCGGGAAAAAATGGACATAAATTTTGTTTGGGTACAACGTCGCACCATGCGCAATTGTCAGTTAAAGCCACGCAGTGCCATATCGAAAAAAATGACCTGGTCATTAGGGGGCAAATCCTTCCGCTCCTTAACTAGTTAAATCAACACTGATTATTTTTAATCCTTTTGCTGCTAGCTTTATAGATTGGGAACTAGAACTATTTCATATTTACTGGTTTTAACCACTTGCCGCCCGCCCTATAGCGGATTGACATCGGCAAAGTGGTTTCAAAATCCTGACTGGACGCCATATGACGTCCTCAGGATTTTGAGCCGCTACGCGCCCCCGGGGGCGCGCATCGCGGCGATCGTTGCTGCGGGGTGTCAGTCTGACACCCCGCAACACCGATCTAGGTAAAGAGTCCGACGGAGACTCTTTACCACGTGATCAGCTGTGTCCAATCACGGCTGATCACAATGTAAACAGGAAAAGCCGGTCATCGGCTTTTCCTCACTCGCGTCTGTCAGACGCGAGTAGAGGAGAGCTGATCGGCTGCTCCTCTGACAGGGGGGGGTTTGTGCTGATCCATTATCAGCACAGCCCCCCCGAGGATGCCCACTGGACCACCAGGGAAGCCCACCATAAGGTATGCCACCCTAGACCACCAGGGATAATGGATGCCAATGCCAAATGGATGCCAATCAGTGCCACAATGGATGCCAATCAGTGCCCACAATGGGCACCACCGATTGGCAGGCATTATTGTTTGGCACTGATTGGCATCCATTAGTACAGTACAGTGCCACCTATCAGTGCCCATCCATGCCCATCCGTGCTACCTATCAGTGCCCATCCATGCCGCCTATCCGTGCCCATCAGTGCCCACCCGTGCCGCCTATCTGTGCCCACCCGTGCCGCCGATCGTTGCCCACCCGTGCCACCTCATCGGTGCCCATCCGTGCCGCCTTATCCGTGCCTGTCAGTGCAGCCCCATCAGTGAAGGAGAAAACTAACTTATTTACAAAGTTTTGTAACCGAAACAAAAAAAAAACTTTTTTTTTTTCAAAATTTTCGGTCTTTTTTTTATTTTTTAGCAGAAAATAAAAATCGCAGAGGTGATCAAATACCACCAAAAGAAAGCTCTATTTGTGGGAACAAAATGATAAAAATTTAGTTTGGGTACAGTGTAGCATGACCGCGCAATTGTCATTCAAAGTGCAACAGCGCAGAAAGCTGAAAATTGGTCTGGGCAGGAAGGTGTATCAGTGCCCAGTATGGAAGTGGTTAAACTTTTTTTTTTTTTTTTTTTTTTACATTTCTTCAGTAACTTACTGGTTTCCAGGCCTGGGCAAATAATGTCATACATCTCAGAGTCTTTAGGAGCTGCATACGTGAGCTAAGGGCAGATGGATTCTAGGAAGTAAATGCTATATGGTTACATGCTCAAGATGGCCACAGCCAGAAATGCTAGGGGTTTTTTTTCAAAGGCTTAGCAAAATAAAGCATGGAGCCATGGATGGATGTGTAAATTGGCTCTGAATATCAAAAATGTATTAAAATAGGGTTTTTGGTTTGTGCCGCTCAGATGCCGTATAGTTCTGCTTTAAAGCGTATCTCTAGCCAAAATGTTTTTTTAGGCTTGGCTAAAGTAGGTCAAGATGACTTATTTTCTTTTTTCAAGGACACCTTACATTTACCAATACCTTGTACACCGGAGGTTGGACTGTTGGGAGTTCTCAATGAGTCCCCAGGACCCACGCTCGAATTCTGGTGCGCATTATTCTTTTTTACGCTAGGAAATTAATTCTGTTACAATGGAAGAGTGCCTCTGCTCCAGATGTTCAAAGGTTGTACCGAATGATAAATAAGGTTATACCCATTTTTAAATGCATCTACAAGGGTAGGGCCTGTCCTGCCAAGTTTACCAAGATTTGGCAGCCCTGGCTTGACATTGCAGATTCCTTTTGGAAGGACACCCCGCTCTCCCAACCCTAATGGGTATTGCCCTGGGTTGGCTTGCTAAGGCTGCAGCCTGCTGGGGACAATGTTGTTGGTTTGGTGCTCTCGGGTTCTGGTTGGAGGTGTGGTGGGCGGTGAGGTGTGTATGGCTGTGTGTGTGTGTGTGTGTGTGTGTGTGTGTGTGTGTGTATGTAGGAGTTGACTGCACTTGGTTATATCTCCACTGCTTACTATACTACGATTTCCCATAGTGGGGCCCTACGTGGCCCACTTTGGTCGACCTACTTATTTAGTTTTTTTAGTTTTCCTCCGTTGAGGAACCGGGGTTCACAATTTTTTTGATAATCCCATATAGCCCTGTGGTACTATCATTAATGTGCAATGTTATGTACATGTGATGTAACCATTTGTGAGACTGTTTGCTTTGTACATGAAAAAACTCAATACATAAATCTTTAAAAAAAAAGTAGGTCAAGATCAGAATCCCTCACAGGCTTTGTCTAGGTCCCTGCTGAAGAGATTTACCCTCTTTATTTGTGCTAAAGACGTGAGACAGAAAGCAATGGGAAGTCCAAAAATGTTAGAGGTGTCACCCAAACACCAGAACAGGATGTGATGGAAAGTCAATGGTGAAAGCTGTACTGGTACCAACTTTTTTGTTTTTCCACTTTGCAGACATTTCCACCTACTTCCTGTTGTGTCTCCATGAAAGAAAGTGAAGAGAAATATCCCCAACTTGGGAAAAAAAAAAAAAAAAAGGATTCTACCCAAATGCTACTTTTTACAAAAAAAAAAAAAAAAAAGTACCTACACTTTCATTTGTTTTCCTTTTCATAATGTGGAAGCAGTAGAACCTCTGTCAGGTGTTTACAGAATACTTTATTAATCCCAAAGGGAAATTGTTGCAATACAGACACACTTAACAAAGACAAAAAAAGATCACAACAATGAACAGAACCAAATACAAAAACAACAAAAACAAAATAAAACATCCATACAATTAAAATACAACATAGAATAAATAACACAGATTAAAATAACAGAAAATCAAATTACCAAATGCAAATCATACAACACTTTCTCTAACATTACCCCAAATAATAATTAACAGAATACCAACATACTATAAAAACAACATATAATCCCGATCATAAACCAGAATAAAATCTTCACCTCCAGAACTCACAGAGAAGAATTATATAGCTTAAAGCGGAGTTCCACCCAAAAATGGAACTTCCGCTTTTCGGAACCCTCCCCCCCTCCGTTGTCACATTTGGCACCTTTCAGGGGGGAGGGGGTGCAGAGACCTGTCTAAGACAGGTATTTGCACCACTTCCGGGTATTGACTCCTGCGGGAGTCACACCCCTTCGCGACACCCCCCCCCCCCCCCCCCGCTGTCTTCTGGGAAATACACTGTTCCCAGGAGAGAGCGGGGACCAGTGACGGCGCGCTGCGCTACTTGCGCATGTGCAGTAGGGAACCGGGCAGTGAAGCCGCAAGGCTTCACTTCCTGATTCCCTCACCGAGAATGTCAGCGGCAGCATCCGAGGACCGAGCGATTGCTCAGCCTCGTCTGCCGACATCGCAGGCACGCTGGACAAGTAAGTGTCAATTTTTTAAAAGTCAGCAGCTGCAGTATTTGTAGCTGCTGGCTTTAAAAAAAAAAAAATTTGACAGAACCTCCGCTTTAATGGCCACAGGCAAAAATGATTTCCTGTGTCACTCTGTGGTGCATTGTGGTTGTAACAATCTGTCACTGATGGTACTCTGCAGACTGACCAGCGTATTGTGGAGTGGGGGGAGGAGTTGTCCAAGATTGAACGTACCTTGAACAACATTCTCCTCTCCAACTCTGTTAACCACTTCAGCCCCGGAGGATTTGGCTGCCAAATGACCGGGCCACTTTTTGCGATTCGGCACTGCGTCGCTTTAACTGACAATTACGTGGTCGTGCGACGTGGCTCCCAAACAAAATTGACGTCCTTTTTTCCCCACAAATAGAGCTTTATTTTGGTGGTATTTGATCAGCAATATTTTTTACTTTTTGCTATAATAAATATCCCCCAAAAATATATAAAAGAACAAATTTTTTCCTCAGTTTAGGCCGATACGTATTCTTCTACATATTTTTGGCAAAAATAAATTTTTTTTAAAAAAAGCGTTTGATTGCTTTGCGCAAAAGTTATAGCATCTACAAAATAGGGGATAGTTTTATGGCATTTTTATCAATAGTAATGGTGGCGATCAGCGATTTTTATTGTGACTGCGACATTATGGCGGACACATCGGACACTTTTAACGCTATTTTGGGACCATTGTCATTTATACAGCGATCAGTGCTATAAAAATGCACTGAGTACTGTGTAAATGACACTGGCAGTGAAGGGGTTAACCAGTAGGGGCGGGGAAGGGGTTAAGTGTGTCCTAGGGAGTGATTCTAACTGTGGGGGGGCTGGGCTACAAGTGACACGACGTTGATCACTGCTCCCGATTACAGGGAGCAGAAGATCAGTGTTGTGTCACTAGGCAGAACAGGGAGATGCCTTGTTTACACTGGCCTCTCCCCGTTCTGCAGCGGGTCCCGCAGGCACGGTCACGGAGCTTGCGGCGCGAAATTCAAAGCAACGTATATATACGTTGCTTTGCGCAGCCGTGCCATTCTGCCAATGTATATCTACATGGCGCGGTCGGTAAGTGGTTAAAGACTCCAACTCCAATCCAGCAACATCACTGGCCTTGAGAATAAGTTTGTTGAGTCTGTTGGTATTGGACACCCCAAGCCTGCTTCCCCAGCATGCCACTACATACAGGAGAACGATGGCCACCACAGACTCATAAAACATCTTTAGCATCGTCCGGCCTCAGTCTTCTCAAAAAGTAGAGGACGCTCTGGTCCTTCCTATAGAGCACCTCAGTGTTCTTGCTCCAGTCAAGCTTATTATCAATGTGCACCCCCAGGTACTTGTAACTCTCTTCTACCTCTACATCCACTCCTTGGAGTCACTGGTGGCTTCTTCTTTCTGAAATCCACAACCAGCTCCTTTGTCTTTGTCATTTTTAGATACAGATAATTATCCTCACACTATGTGACAACGTTCTCCACCACAGTCAGTCTCTTCGCCATCCCTGATACATCCCACTACCGCGAGTCATCGGAAAACTTCTGAAGATGCCAAGACTATCTGGTAGCTGAAATCAGTGGTATAGACAGTAAGAAGAAAGGGAAAGAGAACTGTCCCCTGTGGAACCCCAATATTGCTGATTACCCTATCTGACACACAGTCTTGCAAAAGCACATACTGCAGTCTTGCTGTCAGGTAGTCTACAATCCATGACACAAGGGAAACATCAACCTGTATTCCTGCTAGCTTCTCGCCCAAGAGATCCGGCCTGATAGTATCAAAAGTACTGTAGAAGCAAAAAAACATGACCCTCACAGTGCTTGCTGGCTTATCCATGTGTGCATACATGTGATTTAGCATAAAAATGATAGCCCCCCAGTCTTAGCTGGTATGCAAACTCCAAAGAGTCTAAACATTTGCTAACCATGGGTTGTAACGGATATAAAACAAGTCTCTCTCTCTCCAAGGTCTTCATGATCTGGAAGGTCAAAGCCACTGGTCTATGATCCTTGGAGCCACAAGGACGTGCTATCTTTGGCACAGGAACAAGACAGGATGTCTTCCACAACACAGGAACCTTTCGTAGACTCAGACTAAGGTTAAAGACCCATTGAAGGACACTCCCCATCTGGTCTGCACATGCCCAAACCACCCTTCTTGCCTTAAGGCCCCTTTCACACTGGGGCGGGAGGTGTGGTGGCGGGTAAAGCGCTTTACCGTCGGTTTTTGCGGCGGTATTCGGCCGCTAGCAGTGTGGTATAGCCGCGGTGTCCCATTGCATTCAATGGGCATGAGCCCAAAGATGCTGCTAGCAGGACTTTTGGAGCGGTCCTGCTAGCGCACCACTCCAGTGTGAAAGCCCTCGGGCTTTCACACTGGAGAAACAGCAGCCGCTGTTTCAGGTCGGTTTGCAGGCGCTATTTTTAGCGCAATAGCGCCTGCAAACCTCCCCAGTGTGAAAGGGGTCTAAGTCTCCTCAACTGTCTACTCACCTGATTCAGCTGTAAAAGACATTGATGCACTTTCCCATAAAGAAGGAGTAGAGTTGATCTTATAAAAAGAACAACCAGTAAAAGTATCTAAAAGGGGGGAATCAGTCCCCTGGCCTCCCTGTCTTGGTGACATAACAAGAATTGAGGCAAAAAAATTAAAAATCCAGTGGGAAGATCGCAGTTAAACCTAAAAGAATTCCTTGGACATTTATCACTATTATTAACATTTAATTTGTAAAGGACCACAGCAGCCAAAATCCATGTTTTTTTTAATATGCACTATAAGCTGTTGGCATGGTTGGTAATACAAACACTTCAATGCATGGGATCGTAATAATATTTCCCCAGAATACATTCTAATGATATAAAGATGATATAGAGATGAAGAGCCTCTCAACATACCGTGCTCTCTGCAGCAGCTCCCAATGTGCAGGTCCTGTCGTCATGTTAAATGCTCCGGGATATACCAATAACTGACAACCTGGTAAATATTAATACAGTAATATTGCTTAAAGTATATGAGGCCTTCGCATCTGATTGTACAATCTCTTTTATATCTACCAACTACTATGCAAGGCAAGAACCTGCCTGACTGGACACAAATTGATTGGATAGATTAGATAGGTCCTTTTATTACATAGTCTTGGTAAATCTAATGTTAATTGAGCAAAGATTTTAGAATAAATATCACACAAAGCATCAATCACGGTACAAAAAGACAGAGGTACCTTTCTTTGTGTATATCTGGGCGAGTTCAGCAAACCTGATGTCATAACAGATGCCCACTCCAATCTTGCAATAGGCTGTTAAAATGATGAGATGAACGTTATTTCAGAAATGATCAAATAAAAAAAGAAGAAGTAGAGAATATTTGTGTTTGTCATTGGCTCTATGGAACGTGGTGACAAGGTTCTATCAGGGGAAGTATGGAGGTGGCTATTGTGGACTTCTCCTTCTGAAAATACTAGTTCCCTGGCTGTCATGCCGATCCATTGATTTCAGTACTTTCTCAGTCACCGACTTGGAACACATATGGATTTTGGAATTCCGGCTTTGCTTGGTCATTGCAAGTTCTATATCATAATCTCTATCCCACACCCACCTAACAACTGTCCCCGAGCCACCTCCATCAAATCATCCCCCGCAGCTATTACCTTTTGTACCACCACCCCCTGCCTTTAGAATGTAAGCTCTATGAGCAGGGCCCTCCTGTCCCTTCTGTATTGAACTGTACTGTAATTGTGCTGTCCCCCCTTTACATTGTAAAGCGCTGTGTGTAGCGGGGTGCTATATTTAGGGGGAGCATCTGAGTGGTAACTAGGCTCAGATGCACAAATTGTTAGGTTTCATGGACCATTTCTGTCCCTGGGAGATAGTACTGATGTGCAGTTCCCTGGGGCCTATAGGTGGTGCTGTTGCCATAGGCCCGGGTTGAACCGTGGTACAGGGTTGTGCCTTTTCTTGTCCCCTCTCGGCAGCAGTACGGTGGGGCGGGGAACCTGCTGTGCCTGTCGGGAGAGGGTATAAAAAGGGGCGGCCATGGAAAGCTGCGGCCTTTGAGCCCATACACTGCAGTGACAGGCTGTCAGCAGCTGCAGCTATTCCTGAAATTTAGTTAGAAAATGTAACCATGGATTCCATTTGTTTATCTGGAATGGTTTAATTTTGAGAGTACATGGAGACAATAAACTGGGTACATTCGAATAAAAACTAGAGAAATGGGGGTGTTGGAAAACATTTGACCAGCAGTATAATAGCATTCAAAATCCCCCTTCATCACCTTTCCGCAAAAGTGAGTAAAGGTAATTCAGTCTTTCCTCATAGTAGAGGTCTCCCATATCCCTTACTTTTGTTTTGGTCCAAGAATATCCTTTTTATGAGTGGGTGACCAAAACAGAACTACATTCAAGATGAATCTTTACTAATTAGAAGGAAAATGCTATAAATGTTATAAAAATGTTATAAAAAGCAACATACGTGTGTCAAACACAGAAAAGCTTTCTCCAGGGGTGAGCGTTTCTGATTCTTGGAATCTAATCTTCCCTGGAACATCAATATTAAAGAGGTGCACCTGTGGAATAAAAAAAATGGACGTCAAACATCCTAAAAGGAAATTACCCATAAACGTATACAAAGGGATGCAGGCCCAGCAGCTTTCCTCATTAGTGCCCTGCAGCTGCCACAGCTGACTGATAATTATGAAACCACTCCCATTAGACCCACTGCGCACAGAGACACAGAGATGGATCTATTCAGAATAACAAAAGGTAGGAATCTGCGACAAAGGTTGTTATAATCCTTGCAATGTACATAGATCACCCAGGGGGGGGGGGGTTATTTTTTTCTCAACAAAAGTGGAGTCAAGCTTTAGGCCTCATGCCCACGGGCGTTTTTTCAGCCGCGTTTTTGAGCGTTTTTTACAGCTTAAAAACGCCTGTCCATGTTAGTCTATAGCTTCATGCCCACCTAGGCGTTTTTGAGCTGTAAAGAGCATAGGCGTTTGTAAGCTGTAAAAAAAACCCAGGGCCAGTGCGTTCCTCAGCGTCAGAACTAGGCAGGAAAAAACGCGAGCGTCAAAAAACGCGCAAAAACGCGCACTAACGCGCAAAAAACGCGCACTAACGCGCGGTCGCGTTTTTAGCTCCGACGTTTTTTTTTTTTTGTTTTTTTTTTTTTTTTCAAAAAAAAAAAAAAAAATATTTACAATAACATGGACAGGCGTTTTTAAGCTGTAAAAAACGCTCAAAAACGCAGCTGTAAAAACGCCAGTGGGCATGAGGCCTTAAAGTACTTTGTACGGCATGTTGGCTCACAAGCAGTCCATTACCTTTCTGTGCTTTACCAGCAATCTTCCATCAGGACCATACACAGTGCAGGTGTTGTACAATTTCCCAGAATCCTCCTCTGGTATAGAGCCTAGAGGAAAATTACATCAATACATCAAAATGTAGCCAAGAAAACAGAGAAAACCAGAGCAAAACTAAATTGGAGGGGCACATTGAAGGTTTTTTTGGCTAACAAAGGTAATAGCATGGAAAATCCATCAGGGCCTAGATTCAGATTGGAGCGATTTGTCATGCGATTTGAGAGATCAAATCGCATGACAAGTCGCAGCCTATTGGAGGCGATGGCACTGTTCCAATCGGTGCGACACCAATTTTGTGGCGCCGCACCGATTTGCAAAAATAGTTCCTGCACTACTTTTTCCGGTTTCAGGTGCGACTTCAATAGACATCTGTGTATGAAGCCACACAGATGTCTATCAAGTAGCACCTGAAATCACGCTGACCTTGCTACTTTGAAATCGCACTACTTCAAGTGAAGCAGCGCAATTTCAAAGTAGCATCAATGTGAACCAGGGCTAAAGGTCATAATAAATAGTATTATATCAGACAGATTTTTATTCAGACCTCCAATCAGATAGATTCCACACTCCTTGGCTACTTCGGACAACATTTGTGTAGATTCGCCTGGAATCTTCTCAGCATATTCAGGAAAGAATTTGGTTCCGTACGGAGAATTAAAACATTCCTAATGTCAGAAATGTGGACAAAGAAGGCAGTTAGAAGATGAGCTTAGAACAACATACAGGTAAGCCTAAGAGCACTGTCCTCTGTCCTGGGATCCCAGCTTGGTTAAGGCCCGTACACACGATCGGATATTCCCACAACAATTGTGTGATGGAAGGGTTTTGTCGGATAATCTGACCGTCTGTATACTCCATTGGACAATTGTTGTCGGAATTTCTGTCAACAAATGTTGGATAGCATGCTCTCAAATTGTCCGACAACAAATGTGTTCTGTCGGATTATCCGATCATGTACACACAAGTCCGTCGGACTAAAATCCAAAGTACAAACACGCATGCTCCTAACCATCAGACAACATTCGCAGAAGTTGCCCAAAGGGTGGCGCTAAAGAGCAGAAAAACCACGTGGTTTGGGGAATGTTGGCTGAAAAAGTTCTGCCGTCTGTATGCAGAACAAGTTCCACGGACAATGCCCCACGGATTTGTCCGATGGAAATCCTATTGTGTGTATGAGGCTTTAGACTATTACTGGTCACCCAATGCAAGGGTTATATATGATATATGGAATATATAGGAAAGGAACCTTCCCAGGGAGCACCTAGGGTCCAGATCGGGAACGTATGCAAAATCATACGCGTTCCTGACACGCTGGAAAAATGCACTGCTCTTTAGCAGATTCGCGGGGGTGCTATTAATTCTTCGGCCTAATGCACACTGGACGTTAAAATAACGTTCTAAAAACGCCAGTAGCTTTGTAGTGAATTTTTAAAACTTTTTTGTGCTTTTTTCAACGTTTTTGCAATAGCGTTTTTTAGCGTTTTTCCGCGTTAGCGTTTTGTGGCGTTTTTTTTTTTTCTTTTGTAATGGATCAAAAACGTTAAAACGATCAACTAAAATTAATGAAGGACAACTACAATTATAGATGGAAACGAAATACATTGAAATACCTAGGAATACACCTGACTGACAATTTAGACTCCCTTTACCAATACAACTATAAGCCACTACTTAACTCACTGATTAGAGAACTACGAGTATGGTCCTCCAAGACCTTCTCGTGGTTTGGCAGAGCCTCAATTTTAAAAATGACGGTCCTCCCAAGACTGCTCTACCTCTTTAATGCACTTCCCATTAGAATCCCAGAGACTTTTTTCACAAGCCTCCTCAGAGCTCAGAGATGCTTTCTATGGGCAGACAAGAAACCAAGAATTAATTTCAACTTGCTGACACGCCCCAAAAACAGAGAAGGAATAGGTCTGCCTGACTTTAAAAAATATTACCAAGCCTCCCACATTACTAGGATACTTGACTGGCACTGCCATGGACAGGACAAAGATTGGATCCAACTGGAACAAAGCTTAACTCCAAACAAACTACTTTTTTACCCTTGGACACTACACTCCAAAACAGACAAATATCAGACGCACCCCTTAGTAGCAAACACTCTTCAGGTCTGGCACAAAATTGCAGGCAAACACAACATTGCCTCCATACCTGGACCTCTGACCCCGGTCACCAACAACCCTGATTTTATCCGGGGACAACACCTGTAAGATGTATACCCATGCACAACCTCCCAATGCCTATCAGATTCACAGGTCAAATCTTTAGATGCACTGCGGGCGGATTGGGGAGGGCCGTTCCCGGGCCTCTGGTTTTACTTGCAACTAAGAGATTTCCTGATTAATAGCAAATTTAGGTCATTATACTGCATGCCAATGTCCCCATTTGAAAATCTCTGCTTTAAGAGATCCTCAGTAGCTCATACCACTTCTCTAGCCTATTCCTGGTTAAACCAGGCTCAGCACACGGATGACTTAAAACATAAGGCTAAATGGGAAAGCGACCTCAAAATTAAGATATTTTCAAAACAATGGGAGAAGGCATGTATTATGACACACAAATGCTCCTTGAGCTTCAAATATCAGGAGATCTCTTACAAAATCCTTACCCAATGGTACATTACACCCCAGAGGTCGGGGAGATGGTCCACCGCAGCTTCAGACGCATGCTGGCGTTGTGAACATGATATTGGTACCTTCCTCCATATATGGTGGGAGTGTCCAAAAATTCTAGAGTGATGGGATCTGGAAATGGGTCCAATTCATAATTGAAACCGATCTAAATCTTACAGCAGCAGCCTGCCTGATTAACGTTAACAATCTCACCATAGGCAAATATAAGAAATCTCTCACTAGACATCTCCTCCTTGCAGCGAAAACACTCATACCCCTTCATTGGAAGACCAAACGGGTACCTAAAATTAGGGACTGGTTGGATAGAATACACCATATACACAAAATGGAAGAAATTGCAGCTATGAAAAGAGAGAATAGCACCAATTTTAACGAAATCTGGCAACCATGGGTCTTATTCTCATATTCTTCTGAATTCCAGTTGCTTACTGCATAAGCCATACCATAATGTATACATGCGATGGATTGTTACTGTATCTCTTTTACCTGTGCCGCCATGCTTCACTCATTCCGCTTCTACCACCCCCCACCCACCCTTCCCCTCCCTCCCTCTTTCCTAATCTCTTTATCATCTTTCCTATCCCCCTTCCCTTACATTTCCTCAATATATGTTCAGCATTTATTCGCCTTATGTTACCCCATTATTATCATCCGGGCTTTATATTTTGTTATACCTCTGCCTACTTACTCTGCCTGCTACTGAGCCCTGGTTGTTAAATTCTGTATTATGTATGCCTTTTTTTTTACTTGTTATCTGTAACGAACTTCAATAAAACTCTTTGATTGTGAAAACAAAAAAAAAAAGAAGGTTAAAAAACGCTGGCGAGTGACGTTTTTTGAGCATTTATCGGCGTTTATCAGCGTTAGAGCGTTTTTACAGCTGAAAAACGTCTCTCAGAACCCACTGGTTTTGTTTTTTTTTCTTACTGCTCAAAAACGCCACTGCCCAAAACTGCTGATAACAGCCTAGGTGTGCATGGACACATAGGATAACATGATGGAGAGTTTAAAGCGGAGGTTCACACAAAAAGTGAACCTCCGCTTTTTGGAACCCTCCCCCCCCCCCCCGGTGTCACATTTGGCACCTTTCAGGGGGGAGGGGGTGCAGATACCTGTCTAATACAGATATTTGCACCACTTCCGGGTTCTGACTCCCGTGGGAGTCCTGCCCCTTCGCGTCACTACCCCGCTGTCTTCTGGGAAACACACTGGAGAGAGCGGGAACCAGTGATGGCGCCCCGTGATACTCACACATGCGCAGTAGGGAACCGGGCAGTGAAGCCGCAAGGCTTCACTTCCCGATTCCCTCACCGAAGATGGTGGCGGAAGCATCCGAGGACCAAGCGATTGCTCAGCCTCGTCTGTTGACATCGCAGGCGCGCTGGACAGGTAAGTGTCCATTTTTTAAAAGTCAGCAGCTGCAGTATTTGTAGCTGCTGGCTTTTAAAAAAAAAAATTGGATGGACCTCCTCTTTAATGACGGTAGAAAAAAACGTCTACTGCCAAAAACAGCTGCTGTAAAAACTTCCAAAAAAACGTCAGTGTGCATTAGGCTTTAATGTCACCTCCACGCATTGGCAAAATGCCCGTGTTTTCACACGCACAAAATTGCTTGGTGTCGCAGCACCATGCGATTCCGTCTGGAATGATTTTTAAAAAAGGGTCCAGGACTTTTTTACCCACGTTTCTGCGCTAAGGGCAGCCAATTAAAAATGAATGGGTTACCCTACCCGCAGAACGTGGGTCGCACTGACGTGAACGGAGCCCAATGGAAACACTTAGTTCCAGATGATATGGAGAATATGAAATGATATAGATACGCACCGGAAGAGCTACAATCTGAGCTCCTTGCTGGGCCGCCTGTTTTACCAGTTCGGATGCCTTCTTTAGATTATCTGCTTTTACAGGAGACACAAAGTGCTGAACTAGGCCCAGGCGGAATTCTATGGAAAAAAAGACACAATGCATTTTTAGAAATCTTCATTCACCTATTAACAAAGTCCTACTGAGTAACAAATAAATATTTGACATAGAGTCTGGCCAAGCGGTCCGGAGCAAAGTTTACTCAGCTGACCATTAGTGTCATTGTGGATGAGAAAACAAAATTTAGACCTGACCCAATGAGCAGCCCATACAGACACAGTATAATAAATGGGCACTAGGAACCACAAGACTTCCCAGAACTACAATAATGTGCCATATTCATTCCCTAAAGCCAACCAGTCCTGATACTCTTCTGTTTACTACCACCAGTCAACCACCACCACCATCATTGGAATTCCCATAATCCTCTTCTCCTACTATGCTACGGTTTGTATTCAAGTTGAACTCCAAGATAAACAACTATTGTCTAAATAAAAGCGTCTTGTGTATCTGAGCCGAATCTTGGTGTGCTTTGTGTATTTCTTCCAGACCTGTGTAGTAATCCAGTGTGAGACTTTACTTCTGTGCGGGAGCCTCCTGTAATAAAGACCAATCACTGCTGCTCTCTCTCCTTGTACAGAGTGACTGGTCTTGATCCGCCCCCTCATGTAGTTTTCTATAGTGGGTGGAGCCTGATGAGTCCCTCCCACAGCTCTGCCCAGGCTGTCTACAGCACTATGATTATGTCAGTGCTACATTTATATTATAATAACTGGGTTTGCAAATTAATTTGGAGCACAAAAAGTGGATTTCTATCCTTTGTAGCTATTGAAAAGGATATTTACATAAAAGTTTTTGTGCCAAAGATTAGTTTTAAAAAATAAAAATAAAAAATAAAAAAATCGACAAAATACCATAAATAAAGAATGCATAAAAAAGCACAGCACAGTTCAGTGGTTAGCACTTCCACCTGATAGCACTAGGGTCGTTGGTTCAAATCCCAAGCATGGCACTACCAGCACAGACTTTGCATGTTCTCTCTGTGTCTGTGTGGGTTTCCTCCGGGTACTCTGGTTTCCTCCCACACTCCAAAGACATGCTGGTAGGGTAATCGTTTCCTGTCAAAATTGGCCCTAGTATGTGTATGTATGTGAGTTAGGGACCTTCGATTGTAAGCTCCTTGAGGGCAGGGACTGATGTAAATACATAATAAATATGTAAAGCTCTGCATAAATTAAATGTGCTGTATAAGTACCTGAAAAAAATAAATACAATTAAAAAGGAATCCAGTCCTGAGAAAAGTACCACAGCAGTCACTGCTGACCTCTTATGCATACTAGATACTGTCTATAGCTGCTATACTTATGAAGTGTCTGATCTGTCTGACACATATTAGAAAAGTCAAAGTGAGGAAGTGGGAAGTGGATCTGCCTCATGTCATTTGTAATGTAGGGAAAGCCTGAGAACACCTCCCCTCACTCTGTACTGAGCGCTGCTTCAGGGTCCATGTCAGTGGCGGCCCCTCCATTAGGAGCGCCGCCCCCCCTATCCATGCGTCCAGCCCCCTAATCTACATGCAGGGCGCCGGACGCATGGATTCCAATGGGGCTTTTTTTTTTAAGCACATGATTAGAACCAGAGGCTCTAATAGGCTTAGATAAAGGGTGGGCTCGGGGCGCAGAGCACTGCGCCCTGAGCCCACCCAGTTGTGTGACAATAGCGAATGAATATTCACTATTGTCACACTAATTAATCTCTTGGCCAATCAGAAATTGGGTCCTGAGACCCGTGTCCCGATTGGCTGAAAAGACAAGCGAGTCTGTGGGACTAGAATAAGGAGGGTGGGGACGGTATGGGGGCAGGCTCAGGAGCTGCTTGAGAGTTTTGTGGCCACAGGGAGAGAGCGGAGCTGTATGGAGGGAGAGTATGGGCAGAGAGGAGCGATAGTCCCCAATGTGATTACTGTACTGGGTCTGACGTGACAGCTGTTTGACCGACCTACAGGGGGTAGGGGGTTTGCGGGTGACCCGTCGGCCGACCAAGTGGGTAGCTGTGGGTGCATTGTTTGCAGCCCCCCCCCCAAATAAACCACCAGCCGCCACTGGTCCATGTTACATGTGGAGCATATGAGGACCCCATGGAAAGGGATGGGAAATCTGACTGCACCTTTTAGTGACCTTGTCTAGTGAGTAGTCACCAGGGGCAGGTTTACATGTGTGTGGGCAGCATTTATATAAAAAGGTGCAGATCTGGTTTTTATTAATGCCTTAATACATTAAAATGCGTGGAATTCAGAACATGAACCCCTTACAAAATTGGATATCTAATTTTTTTCTTTTATTTTGCAATACCACTTTTTGCACAAGAGGACCCACACTTCTGTCTTTTTTGTCTAGGTGGGAATGGTGGCCCCCCGTCCAAAGCCTCGGGGGAATACTCATGTGACGCATCCCAAAAGGCTTCAGGGCAATCTCCACCACACGTGTGTTATCAGGGGGCCGGCAAGAACTAGGAAAAGAGAGCCGGCTCCCACTGATGTAAGAGATGATGGCAGAGAAGGATCCAGTGTGTGGTATGGGATTGGTGGAGACCCAGCAGACATGGCAGGAGGGGAAATAAACAACATGCATGGAGGAATGAAGTTCCTCTTTAATGTGTATACAGTAACACACAGCAATGGAACAGGGAGAGGTGAAGGGACCCTGAAAGTCTCCTGAACCATCTCTGCAATCTCTGAAATCTCAAACTGACAAACTCCTAAAGCACTGCAGTCCCCGACAGTCTTCTGTAGCACGTTCTCGGTCCCCAACAGTCTTCTGTAACATGTTCTCGGTCCCCGACAGTCTTCTGTAACATGTTCTCGGTCCCCGACAGTCTTCTGTAACATGTTCTCGGTCCCCGACAGTCTTCTGTAACATGTTCTCGGTCCCCGACAGTCTTCTGTAACATGTTGAAAGAAAGGGAGCCGCTCAGGTGTGGAACTCCCAGGAAATACCTCCTTCCAGCAGCCAAGGGTGCAAGCAAATGCATAGCTCATAGCTGAGTAAGCACTACAATAGTGTGAAACGCGTTAGCCAGATGTGATCAGTTTGCTGTGTCGTGCAGTGTGTTTTGGTCTCCTGAACCCTTTTTGGAATAAAGGCTTTTTAATTGGAGTGCTGCTTCCAGAAGACTTTTCTGTAACATGTTCTCGGTCCCAGACAGTCTTCTGTAACATGTTCTCAGTCCCAGACAGTCTTCTGTAACATGTTTTCAGTCCCCGACAGTCTTCTGTAACATGTTCTCAGTCCCCGACAGTCTTCTGTAACATGTTTTCAGTCCCCGACAGTCTTCTGTAACATGTTCTCGGTCCCCGACAGTCTTCTGTAACATGTTTGAATTCCCTGACAGTCTTCTGTAACATGTTCTCAGTCCCTGATAGTATTTTATAGTATTACAGATGCTGAATAAACGTGACCACGTCTGCCCAAAAGCATATCAACAAAAACTCCCCGATTCCTCAGCTCAGTCTCACAGACAGAGGTTGTGTCATTGAAGATCTCCCCCCTATTGTTAATCATTGAATAATGTCACCATATATTCTGCAACAAATAACATAATATACACTGTTCTGTCATTAAAATACAGAAGCACAAAGCTCTGTCCCTGGAAATTATTCCAGATGTCGGGAACCATCCCTGTGCTTTCCTCTGTGTGTGTGATAACAGAATCATATATATATATATATATATATATATATATACACTGTACACTGATGTCACCATGCACTGGAAGTCTATCCATCTATAATGTATAAATGAGCTGACATAAAAATCTACAACTGCTGCAGATTAATACAGATCAAATCATGAAAGAAAGAAAGAGAAGAGCCAGCGGTGTCACCGTGAAGGAAGCAGCTCTATACATGAATACAGGGGTCACTACTCACTTGCCATGGCTCTAGCTGCTTGCATACTGACTCAGGAGACGACCTGGCTGTCACCTAATACACACAGGAAGTGTCCCTCCTCCCCGCCCACTCAGGAGCACAGAGGATGCTGGGAAGTGTAGTCCACTGTACAGCCATTAGAAATGAATGTATTGGTGTGTCATGCTGCTTAGTGTGGTTGTGCAGAGCTCATGGGGGATTAGATGATCGGCTGTATATAATAAAGGGGTGCAATGACTAATGTCTATAATAAACTAATAAAGTTAGATGACAGTTTATTGCACTCACATCAAATAAGGTGACAATCATATCCTTTCTCTGCAAACCAATCCATCCACATCCAGTATTTATAGTGTAAAGGCAAAACTTTTTTATCATTGGCTCCGTTCACACTCGTGCGACTTTGGACATCAAAGTCACATGACAAGTCGCAGTCCATTCTTTTCAATGGCGCCTGTTCAAATTGGTGCAACTTAGAGTCGCAGCGATTTTGAAAAGGTGTCTGCACTACTTTGTTGTGACCTTCAACGCGTCTTTGTTCCAGAGAGTGTAAAGTTGGAACAAAGTCGTGTCAAAAATCGCATCAAAGCCACTCTCCTGTATGCTGGCCGCGACTATCCACATGAACGCTCTGCTCCACGCAACCCTTGTGAGTGCAACCTGTTTATTATCTGTGTTTGGTCATTCAATAAAACTATATTTCACAAGGAGCCGATGCACTCCGTCTTTTCTTTTATACGTTTCCAAAGTCGCACTGGAAGTCGTGCGACTTTGGAGATGCGCTAATGTGAATGGAGCCTAAAGGAGAATTATAACCCTTTTTGTTTTGGCTTCAATGAAAACAAAAGACATCCAAGAGGTGTTGGGACTTTGGTTCATACGAAATAGTGAGAGAGGGCGAAAACATTGGAAGAGCTCTCTGAATTCAGTTCACAACACATGCAGTCAGTGCGTTTTTATTTCTACATCAAAAACGCATGGATAGTACAGTAGGTTATGTGGTTTCCAATGGCATAGTTCACACCAGTGCGGACAGTTCCAGGGTGTTCCAATTCCAGAACAAAAAGTAGAACCTGCTGCATTTTTCCTGCACTGGACTGTACTGGAATGCAATAAAACGTATCAAACATACACCAGAACACATCAAAAACACACTGGACTCTAGTACAGTAAAGAAAACGGGAAAAAAGCATCTGGAATGCATCCAGAAACGCATCAAAAACGCACCAGAACGTGTTAAAAACGACAATTTCATTTATTGGTTTGTGCTAAAAGACAGCCAACGCATTATGGGGGTCAAAGGAACCTTCCCTTCATCAGAGCTACCACAATATATTGTGTTTTATTGTAGCACTGATGAAGGGGGAGGTCCTATGACCCCCCTCAAATGTGTTGGCTGTCTTTTGGCTCAATACCAATAAAAAAAATTGGACTCTTTTATCTTAAAGGAGAAGTCCAGCCTGAGCTTTTTAGGCTGGGCTTCTCCTCAGGGTCACAGGAGTGCAATTCATTTTGCACTCCTGTGACCCGTTTTCAGCGGAGATCGGTCTGAAGTTCGCTCTCCGCTGACGTCACTGCCCTCAGTAGGGGCAGCGCGTCATCACGACTTCCCAAGTCGGGATCCGCCAGCTGCCCTGATTGATGGCAGTCTCAGCAAGCCGCTGAGACAGCCTCTCCCCACCCCTCCACAGCTCAGCGCACAAATGAGCGTAGAGAAGCAGAGAGGAAAGAGGCTTCTTTCCTCTCGGGGATCTGTGAGAACCGAGCAATCGGCGATGTTCGGTGGCTCGGTTCTCAGTGAAGAGACGGCGGGTGACAGATGGAGCATCAGTCTGATGCTCCATCCACCGAGGTAAGTATGAACAGTAAAAAACAAACAAAACCCAGACTTCTCCTTTAAGGTCTGCCACTCCTTCCAGGTACGCATGCTTTTTTCTCCTTTTTTTTTTTCTCCTTGCCATCTGTGTCCCATAGAGAGATTTCACTTCCTGTCCCATAGACACAACCGGAAGTGAGAGGAAACCCCTCCAAAGGGTGTCACCTGAGGAAGATCTTCCCTCTATTACTTTTCTGGTAGCAACCCAAAATGTTAGATTTTTTTTACTTTGACTTTTGGTAAAAATGGTGAACAGGATAGTGAGGGTGAATCTCCCTAATGGGGGCACAGAGGGCAATACAAACTGTCAGGGGTTGTAATCCATCTCTACTCAATCCAAAATGAAAAAAACGTTTTGCCTTTAGTTATTTTGGAGTCCCAAGTCCCAAGACTCACAAGTGCGAAAGGGGCCTTAAAGAGGAAGTAAACCCTTGTAAATATTTTTTAAAAAAAAACTAACCTGCAAGAGAAAGGCATAATGAGCTAGTATGCACAGCATACTAGTTCATTATGTTTCACTTACCTGAGATCGAAGCCCCCGAAGTCCGCCTCGGTCCGTCCACCGCCGCCGCCATGTCCCCTTGTCGCTAATTCCATGTATCGCCGCTCCGCTGCTCTGATTGGCCGGAGCGGCGATGACGTCACACGCAGGCCGGCAAGGTGCCATTCATAAAACCGGCAATGACCCTGGCCTGCTAGTGCGCATGCGCGTGACGTCATCAGCGCTATTTTTAAAAGCAAATATCTCCTTAACCGTGTAGGTTAAGGAGATATTTCATGCACCTACAGGTAAGCCTTAATCTAGGCTTACCTGTAGGTGCATGTTGTCAAAGTGGGTTTACAACCACTTTAAAGTGGTTGTAAACCCTTTACAACCACTTTTACCTACAGGTAAGCCTAGATTAAGGCTTACCTGTAGGTGCTCGAAATATCTCCTAAACCTCCACGGTTTAGGAGATATTTACAATAATGACAGGCGCCGATGTCTACGGCGCATTCGCCGTAGACAACGGCGCAGGCGCACGTTAGAATGTGTGCACAGGCACATTACAATTAATGGGCTGTATTTTAGCTCAGTAAAAAAAAAAGGCTGTATATAATATTCAGAGCCTGTATGAACCCCTTCAATAAAGAATGAATAATAATAAAAAAAAGCTGTACTGAGCTTTTTCAAGCTGCAGTGTACAAGAGGCCTAAAGCCTCTTATACAGGATCGGATTTTCGGACAAACGTCCGTCCGTTTTTTGTGGCATGCTAGTCTCATGTCGAAAGTGAAGAGGTTACTCACCATACGAAAATTCTCATACAACAGAATACAACTTCAGAAGTGACGTAATGTGTTGAATAGTTTTGTATGTATTCTTTTGTTTTTGAGCATGCATAGGCTTGCGCTTATGATTTTTTTTCTAACAAAACTCATACTAATTAAACGAAAATCGCACGTTGTATTCACATACGATTAAATGTTATAGTCTGCAGTAGTGATGAGCCGAACACCCCCGGGTTCGGTTCGCACCAGAACCCGCGAACGGACCGAAAGTTCGCACGAACTTTAGAGCCCTATTAAATACAATGGATGCGAACGTTCGAAATCTAAAGTGCTAATTATAACGACTATTATGCATGTTATTGTCCTAAAAGCTTTGGGAACCCGGGTTCTGCACCAGGGGACATGTATCAATGCAAAAAGAAGTTTTAAAAACGGCCGTTTTTCTGGAGCAGTCATTTTAATGATGCATAAAGTGAAAAAAAAAAGTCAAATATTCCTTTAAATATCGTACCTGGGGGGTGTCTAAAGTATGCCTGTGAAGTGCCACGTGTTTCCCGTGTTTAGAACTGTCCCTGCACAAAATTACATTTCTAAAGGAAAAAAAGCCATTTAAAACTGCTTGCGGCTTTAATGTAATGTCTGGTCCCGGTAATATGGATGAAAATCTTTAAGAAAAATGGCATAGCTACCCCATCACACACCCCCCCCCCTACCCCAGCCCATTACCAGCCCTTTTGGGTCTTGTATGGATATTAAGGGGAACCCTGCACACAAAATAAAAAAGGCCCTATATACTCTGAACAGCCGTATACAGGCGGTGCATACAAGACAGGGACTGTAGGTTTGTTCTTATGTAGAATCTGTTTGTAATTTTGAACAGGTACATTGTTTAAGTGTAGCTTCAGCCAAAAAATCTATTTTTAAGCTTTTTGGAAAACATAGGGAAGGGTTATCACCCCTGTAACATTTGTTTTGCTGTCTGTGCAAGGTGCACCTGTTCAGAACAGTTCACCTCACTTTCCGTCCTAATGACAAATGTTTTTTGAAAATTTGTTTTTTTTATTGAAACAAGAATTGGTGATAAAGAATCAGTGGAGAGGAGACACTTTTTTTCCCACATTAACTCTTACAGGAGAGAATTTGCCTTCCTAGGGGTAGATTTCCTCTCACTTCCTGTTGTATCCTTCCGTTTTCAAGGAGGAGTCGTTTGTAAGTTGGATGTTTGAAAGTAGGGGCCTGCCGTATATACTCAGCTGAAATTTGCCCCTTACATGTTGGTGTTGCCACAACACTGTGAGCCCTCACAGTTACTCTTGGTGGGCACATGAATGGGCCCTGCTGTGAATTATTAGATCAAGAATTGTAATTACACGCCCCTGTTAAACAGGGGCTGAAAAATTGGGCCTTAGCCACTGGTGCTGGTGCCACGACACTGCAACCACTCCCAGATACTCTAGTTGGAGTGCAGGAATGAGCCCTGCAGCAAAGCATTGCATAAAAAATTGTAATAACACACCCCTGTTAAACAGGGGCTGAAAAATTGGGCCTTAGCCACTGGTGGCGGCACCCAGAAACAAAAATGTTCTTCCAAGCTATCATCGTCAATCGGATCATTGAGGAGGAGGAGGATAGTCAGTCAACATAACAGGACAGGCTCTCAGCATCAGCATCAGTCTTGAAGGGATGTGACATTTGAAAATAAATTAGTCTGTTATATCAGCTTCAGGTGTTTGGTATCTGGTGGTGATCCAAGACTGGTTCATCTTTATGAAGGTCAGTCGATCAACAGAGTCGGTGGACAGGCGCACCCTGTGATCCGTGACAAATCCTCCAGCAGCACTGAATGTGCGTTCTGAAAGAACGCTGGATGCAGGACAGGCCAGTAGCTCAATTGCATACTGTGCAAGCTCTGGCCAGTGATCCATCCTCAAGACCCAGTAAGCCAGAGGATTTTCGGTGGGGAAGGTGTCCAAGTCTGACCTTGCCCCTAGGTATTCCTGCACCATGTATATCAGACGCTGGCGATGGTTGCTGGAACCGATCATACCTTGGGGCTGCGGACTAAAGAATTGTCTGAACGCTTCGGTCAGACGGCCACCTTCCCCACGGCTCCTTCTTTGACGGACCGAAGCCTCAGCAACTGGTTGTCCAGGACCAGGAGTTTGTAACCTCCCAGTCTCTGGGAACGCGTTGCACAGACCTTTCTGCAAGGCCTCCCGGAGTTGTCTCATCCTCTGCTCCCTCTGCGACGGTAAGATAAGGTCCGCAACCTTACCCTTGTACCGTGGATCAAGGAGAGTGGCCAGCCAGTAATGGTCCCTCTCCTTGATCCGAAGAATACGAGGATCCTTCCGCAGACTTTGCAGGATCAGGGAGGCCATGCAGCGTAGGTTAGCTGAGGCATTCAGTCCGGAGTCCTCTGGGTCACTAAGGACGACATGATCCGCAGCCACCTCCTCCCAGCCACGTACAAGTCCACTGGTTTCTTGGGACTGTAAATCATCCCTAAAAGACTGCTGCTGATGATGCTGAGTGCCAGGCTCCACCTCCATGCTGACACAATCCTCCTCCTCCTCCTCTTCTTCCTGTGCGATGGGTGGGACAGAAGGAACACTGTCTGGGTAAAGGGGGCCTTGAGAGGCAAGGAAGTCCTCCTCTTCCTGCCTCTGTTCTGCCTCAAGTGCCCTGTCCATTATTCCACGCAGCGTATGTTCCAACAGGTGGACAAGAGGTACAGTGTCACTGATGCATGCACTGTCACTGCTCACCATCCTCGTGGCCTCCTCAAATGGTGCCAGGACAGTGCATGCATCCCTGATCATGCCCCACTGGCGTGGTGAAAAAAACCCAAGCTCCCCTGACCCTGTCCTGGTGCCGTAGTCGCACAGGTACTCATTGATGGCCCTCTGCTGCGTGTGCAGCCGCTGCAGCATGGCCAACGTTGAGTTCCACCTGGTGGGCATGTCACATATAAGGCGGTTCTTGGGCAGGTTCAACTCCTTTTGCAGCTCAGCCAGGCGAGCACTGGCATTATAAGATCTGCGGAAATGCACACAGACTTTCCTGGCCTGCCTCAGGACATCCTGTAAGCCCGGGTACCTGCCCAAGAACCGCTGCACCACCAGGTTAAGGACGTGAGCCACACAGGGCACATGGGTCAGTTGTCCCTGTCGGAGAGCGGAGAGGAGGTTGGTGCCATTGTCGCAAACTACCATTCCTGGCTTAAGCTGGCGTGGCGTCAACCACCTCTCGGCCTGCCCCTGCAGAGCAGACAGAACCTCTGCCCCAGTGTGGCTCCTGTCCCCCAAACACACCAGCGCAAGCACGGCATGGCATCTTTTTGCCTGCGTACTTGCGTAGCCCCTTGAACGCCTACGGAGCACCGCTGGTTCCGAGGACAAAGCACAGGAAGAGGCCACGGAGGAAGAAGAAGAGGAGGGGGTGGAGGACAGAGGTGTGTCACAACCAGTAGTAGCATTTTGGAGGCGTGGCGGTGGAACAACCTCCAACACTACTGCACCTTGTCCTGCATCCTTCCCAGCTGCCAAAAGAGTGACCCAATGGGCCGTGAAAGAAAGGTAACGTCCCTGTCCATGCCTGCTGGACCATGAGTCAGCGGTAATATGCACCTTACCGCTGACCGCCCTGTCCAGCGAGGCCAAGACATTGCCTTCCACATGCCGGTAGAGAGCCGGAATCGCCTTCCGTGAGAAAAAGTGGCGTTTGGGAACCTGCCACTGAGGAACCGCACATTGCACAAACTCACGGAAGGGGGCCGAGTCTACCAACTGAAAAGGCAGCAGTTGAAGCGCTAGCAATTTAGCCAAGCTAGCATTCAACCGCTGGGCATGTGGATGGCTGGGAGTGAACTTCTTTCGACGGTCCAGCAGCTGGGGCAGGGAAATTTGCCTGCTAGAATCAGACGTTGGTGTACTGCTAGCAGAGTGCCCGCAAGTACTTGGCTGTGACACACCTAATTCTACACCTTCATTCCTCTCAGTACATGTTTCAGAGAGGACTGAAGTTATAGTGGGGTTGGAAATCCCAGCTGATGCGGTGCAAGAAGAGGTCAGCTTTGTTCTTTGGTGTGGGTCTTTAAGGTAGGCTTGCCAACGAGCTGCATGGCAGGTCAACATATGTCTGGTCAAGCATGTGGTGCCCAAGCATGTGATGTTTTGGCCACGCGATATACGCTTGAGACATATGTTGCAAACAGCAGCTGTGCGATCTGATGCACTCGACTCAAAAAAGACCCACACCAAAGAACTTTTTGAATAACGGGCAGAGGCAGCGCCCTGCACAGGCGGAGCTCTGCGGTGTGATTCCGTCGGTGTGCTGCCCTTACGCTGGCCCCCCGAGGGCATCCTGCCACGTTGGAGATGTGCCTCCTCCTCATCCTCCTCCTCCTCCTCCTCTCTCCTATTAGGCACCCACGTGGAGTCAGTGACCTCATCATCCCATCCCTCCTCATCACTGGAGCCAATCTGGCAGTATGCTGCAGCTGCTGGAACATGACTGCCAGATTGGTGTCCTTCTTGAGCATTCCCTCTCTCTGCTCTCACGCTACTGCCTTCCTCTAGCTGGGTATCATCATCAGACCCTTGGAAACGCTGGGCATCCTCCTGGAGCATGTACCCAACACTGTGCTCAAACAGTTCGGGGGACTCCTCAGGAGGACATGGTTGGTCTAGGGAAGGAGTGACTGATGATGACATTGATACGAGGGAAGAGGACGCTTTGGCAGCTGCTTTGCCAGTACCCTGAGCCTGGGTGAGAGAGGATGAGGAGGATGAGGAGGGCTTGGTCATCCACTCTACCAAGTCTTCGGCATGATGCGGCTCAACACGTCCAGCTGCCGAAAAGAAGGACAAGCGTGTCCCATGGCCACGTGCTGATGGCGATGCACCGCGTCCACGACCAGCACTGTTGTCTCTAGACACAGAGCCTGCTTGCCTTCTTTTTTTGGCTCCTGACTGTCTGCTTCTCCTTGTTTGCCTTCCAGACATTCTAATGGCCTGCAGGGAAATGGGAAAAGCAGCAATACAGGCTAAGTTAAGGTGTAATATGGTCAGGAGGCACACTCCGCCCGCTGTAAGTGCCGCAAAATCCTGTTGGTGTAACACACCAGGAAAAAGCAGCAATACAGGCTAAGTTAAGGTGTAATATGGTCAGGAGGCACACTCCGCCCGCTGTAAGTGCCGCAAAATCCTGTTGGTGTAACACACCAGGAAAAAGCAGCAATACAGGCTAAGTTAAGGTGTAATATGGTCAGGAGGCACACTCCGCCCGCTGTAAGTGCCGCAAAATCCTGTTTGTGTAGCACACCAGGAAAAAGCAGCAATACAGGCTAAGTTAAGGTGTAATATGCTCAGGAGGCACACTCCGCCCGCTGTAAGTGCCGCAAAATCCTGTTGGTGTAACACACCAGGAAAAAGCAGCAATACAGGCTAAGTTAAGGTGTAATATGGTCAGGAGGCACACTCCGCCCGCTGTAAGTGCCGCAAAATCCTGTTGGTGTAACACACCAGGAAAAAGCAGCAATACAGGCTAAGTTAAGGTGTAATATGGTCAGGAGGCACACTCCGCCCGCTGTAAGTGCCGCAAAATCCTGTTTGTGTAACACACCAGGAAAAAGCAGCAATACAGGCTAAGTTAAGGTGTAATATGATCAGGAGGCACACTCCGCCCGCTGTAAGTGCCGCAAAATCCTGTTGGTGTAACACACCAGTAAAAAGCAGCAATACAGGCTAAGTTAAGGTGTAATATGGTCAGGAGGTACACTCCGCCCGCTGTAAGTGCCGCAAAATCCTGTTGGTGTACCACACCAGGAAAAAGCAGCAATACAGGCTAAGTTAAGGTGTAATATGGTCAGGAGGCTTAGCAACAATGACACTGACACTGTCCCCTGCCTATCCTTCTCTCTCCCTGCACACAAGGTTTAGCAAAGAATATGACACTGACACTCTCCCTGCCTATCCTTCTCTCTCCCTGCACACAAGGTTTAGCAAAGAATATGACACTGACACTGTCCCCTGCCTATCCTTCTCTCTCCCTACACACAAGGTTTATCAAAGTATATTACACTGACACTCTCCCTGCCTATCCTTCTCTCTCCCTTACACACAAGGTTTAGCAAAGAATATGACACTGACACTCTCCCTGCCTATCCTTCTCTGTCCCTACACACAAGGTTTAGCAAAGAATAGATTTGACACGATTTGACACTGTCCCTGCCTATCCTTTACTTTCCCTGCTCCGGAACACACTACACAAGGCCGCCGCGCTGGCGGCCTTTTATAGTGTGGGGCGTGTACTAAACATCCTCAGCTATAATTGGCCACAGGCATCCTGCCTGTGGCCAATCATTGCTCTCCTAGCTGCCGGCGCTGTGATTGGCCAAGCATGCAGGGTCACAGTGCATGCTTGGCCAATCACAGCGCCGGGATTACACTGCGATGGCGCAGTGTATTGTGGGCCGTTCGCGTCACTCGAATTTGGCGCGAACGGCCCAAATCGTTCGTTGTTCGCCGAACGCGCGAACAGCCGATGTTCGAGTCGAACCTATGTTCGACTCGAACACCGAGCTCATCCCTAGTCTGCAGATCCAGCTTTTTTTGTACAAAAAATCGGAATCGGCTGTCGAAAGCACCTTACTATTGATCTGAAAATCGACAGATCGTTTGTCGGACAAAATTTAACTTCCGATTTTCTTATCGTGTGTATGGGCCTTAGCAGTATCAAAAAGTACACCCTATAAGTTTTTTTCATAGGGTTGTTCACCTTTGTGCTAGCTGCTAGCGGCTTAAACTGTGAATCTAAGTGAAAATGTGGTAGTCGTGCACTACCACCTAGTGGCGAATAAATATACAATTTCAGTGACACAAATGAAGTGCAAATGTATAGATGATGCTGCTATCACCTGGATGTTCTCACAAAAAAACAATGAATGCTATAAATGGGGAATGTGATAGCGCTGCTATAAAGTACAAATATTTTAGTGAAATACGAACCAATCATGCAAAAAGGTGCTAAATGAATAATACAAATTAATAAAAATGTGATAAGACATTGAAAAATCAATTTAGATTCCAAGATGTTTCCAGTAGAGATGTGTACAACAAAAAAAATTGTCTTGTTTCGGATTCAAGTAAATAATTTAATTTTGCCATTTTTTTTTATGTTAGAATGATTAGTTTTTGGAACTCGTTTCCTATATTCGGATTTGTTTCTTTTTTTTTTGTTCTGAATCGATTAGTATTTTTGGAAGTTATTTCGGAAGATTGGCTATATTCGTTTCAACATGCTAATTCATTATTTCAGGAGATTACTTGTGCACTCTGTCATGGATATGCAGTAGTGTTTGTCTGTCAGCTTACCTTCCTTCCCATGTGTTCATCTTAGAGGCCTGAGCCCTTTCACCTGGCTTCCTTTATAATCTCCTCCCAGCCTGACTCCACCCCAGGCCCTATCACAGAACACTATATTAACCTGTGCACTGCAAGCCTGCTTGGCTGATCAACGTGTTTGTTAGGCATTGTGTGTTTGGGTTCCTGCCTGCCGTGTGCTACGTCTGTCTCTCTGTTACATATTGGCTTGTCCCCGACTATCCCTGTCTGCTCGTGACCCTTGACCTTCGGCTCGTTCTTTCGTTATCCTTGTCTGCTTGTGGCCCCTGACCTTCAGCTTGTTATTCGGTTCTCTCATATCTTGTGCTGCTGCTTCCCCTCTTTTCCCCTTATCCTACGGGGCGTGAGCTAGGAAACTCCAGGGGCCGCGACCTGGTCCCAGCCTGCAGCATAACATCCTCACCACTAGAGGCCCTGGAGAAGACCTGCTGGGTCTTAGACTCCGCGCCCTGGGGAATCTTGGCTCTAGCTTCCGTTAGGATCCCGGTTGTGCTCCTCTGGTCCTGCTTTCCACAACCACCCAGTTTCCTATCCGCAGCAGTCAGCCATAGGGTTCACTACCTTGCGGTGCACTCCTGTCCCCCTACGGTGTGCATCTGTCACCTGGCCACAGGTGACCTTGACAGTTTGATCAGCCATGAACCCGGCTGACATCCCGCTTCCCGCGGATGATCCATTGCAGGGCATAGTTTGCAGACTTGAAACCCAGGAATCGAATCAGACTCAGGTGATGCGATTCCTCCAGGATCTGGCTTCTCGCTTCGAGCAGCTTCAGGCCTCCTTGGGAACCCTGAATCTGCAACCTGAAATACAACCAGCGGCTACACCCATTGAACCAGTCGCAGCCACACACTCACTACAACTGCCAGCTCCGTCCCATTTCTCTGGGGACTCCAAGGCTTGCAGGGGGTTCCTTAGCCAATGCACGATTCATTTTGAGCTCCAGCCCCAAAACTTCCTGTCTGATCGGGCTAAGGTAGCCTATATCATTTCCCTCCTCTCTGGTGAAGCTTTAGCCTGGGCAGCCCCTCTGTGGGAACTGAATGATCCAGTGGTTTCTAGCCTGTCTGGCTTCTTGAAACTTTTTCGGAATATCTTCGAAGAACCGGCTCGTGTCTCTTCAGCGGCCAGCGCCCTTTTACGTCTCCGCCAAGAGTCTGCTTCTGTGGGACAGTATGCCCTTCATTTCCGCATACTGTCGGCTGAGTTGAGCTGGAACAATGAAGCCTTAGTCGCAACCTTTTTGCATGGCCTGTCTGATAGAGTGAAGGATGAATTAGCAGGAAGAACCATCCCCACTGATCTGGCCGGCGTTATCTCCTTATGTAACCAGATCGATATTCGCTTTCAGGAGAGGACCTTAGAAAAGCAACGCCAGCACTCCTTGGTTCTTAGTCAGCCTGAGCTCCCCTCTCTTCGACCCGTAGAGCATCTCCTACCAGCTGAGGAACCCATGCAGTTGGGTCGGACCAGGCTATCCCCCGAGGAACGTGCTAGGCGCAGAACTCTTGGTCTGTGTCTTTACTGTGGGGGCAAAGGTCATTTTCGTGACACTTGCTCTCTTTGTCCAGAAAAACGTTCGGGTCCACTTCATCTGGAAAGTGGAGTATTGGACCCAGAAATATCACCTTCCCCTTCTCGTCTTCTGCTTTCTGTGTTCCTTCATGTTGGTGCTTCTTCTCATTCGGTCTCAGCATATCTGGATTCCGGAGCCGCTGGTAACTTCATGGACTGGGAAATCGCATCGTCCATGAGACTTACTCTTTTGCCCCTCACCACGCCATTGGTGGTCTTGGCGATTGATGGTACTGTTCTCCCAGGGGGACCTATCCGCTTCCAGACCATCCCTGTTAAGATGTCGGTAGGCACACTCCACCAGAAGTGGATATCCTTCCTTATCTTACCCAAGGCCTCAACGCCTATAATTTTGGGTCTCCCATGGTTACAGCTCCATTCTCCTCATGTGGACTGGACTACTGGACAGATCCTGGCTTGGGGTCCCTCCTGTTCCTCGTCCTGCCTACCCAAGGTTGCCCCCTGTGAACCTGAGCCGGTCATTCATTCCAGGTTGCATAACCATTTACATTTCTCTGTCCCTAACCACCCCTGGACGCACAGCCAGGCTACCTTGTCTACAAGTCCTGCAGTCGCTACGTCTTGCGATGCGATTCAGGTAGTCGCTACACCTGACTCAGCTATTCACTCTGCCTCTGTACTAGTTATGCCAGTCCAGCCCATGCCCAGTGAGCCTCCTACTTTTTCTTGTTCAGGACATTCTGCTTGTCCTTCAGCTATTCAGATTGACTCCTGTGACATGTCACCTTCTAACCAACCTGACTTCAGGGTTCCACTGACATCTGCCCAGTCTGATGGTCCTGTGCAAGATAACCAGTTCCCCTTTAAGGGTCTAGCGGACCCTCCTCAGATTCCTGTTGATCCTCTCATGCCCTTGCTTATTCCTAGAGAGCCTTTGGTCCTCAATAAATCTTCTCGTCATCTCCCTACCTCGTTTTCGGTCTCTGAGGATAATCTTAAGTACGAGGTTAGACAAGTTCTGGATTCTCGGCTCTGCAGAGGCATTCTTCAGTACCTTGTGCATTGGAGAGGTTTTGGTCCTGAGGAGGTGTCTTAGATCGCTGCATCTGAGGTCGTTGCACCTCATCTGTTGAGGAGGTTTCATCAGAGATTTCCCTTTAAGCCTGGGCCCAGGCGGGGGAGGGCCCATAAGAGGGAGGGTACTGTCATGGATATGCAGTAGTGTTTGTCTGTCAGCTTACCTTCCTTCCCATGTGTTCATCTTAGAGGCCTGAACCCTTTCACCTGGCTTCCTTTATAATCTCCTCCGAGCCTGACTCCACCCCAGGCCCTATCACAGAACACTATATTAACCTGTGCACTGCAAGCCTGCTTGGCTGATCAACGTGTTTGTTAGGCATTGTGTGTTTGGGTTCCTGCCTGCCGTGTGCTACGTCTGTCTCTCTGTTACATATTGGCTTGTCCCCGACTATCCCTGTCTGCTCGTGACCCTTGACCTTCGGCTCGTTCTTTCGTTATCCTTGTCTGCTTGTGGCCCCTGACCTTCAGCTTGTTATTCGGTTCTCTCATATCTTGTGCTGCTGCTTCCCGTCTTTTCCCCTTATCCTACGGGGCGTGAGCTAGGAAACTCCAGGGGCCGCGACCTGGTCCCAGCCTGCAGCATAACATCCTCACCACTAGAGGCCCTGGAGAAGACCTGCTGGGTCTTAGACTCCGCGCCCTGGGGAATCTTGGCTCTAGCTTCCGTTAGGATCCCGGTTGTGCTCCTCTGGTCCTGCTTTCCACAACCACCCAGTTTCCTATCCGCAGCAGTCAGCCATAGGGTTCACTACCTTGCGGTGCACTCCTGTCCCCCTACGGTGTGCATCTGTCACCTGGCCACAGGTGACCTTGACACACTCTCTGTGCTAGGCCAACGCACAAGAGAAATGGAATGAACTGATTGGACGATATTGACTGGAGTCGCATGCATCTAAAAGAAACAAATGGAAAATAATACATTTCGGATTCGGCAAATTTTGATGGATCCACCGCCATCCTACCCAAACACAATAAATAGGAATCATCTTATTTCACTATTATACTTTACTGTGTTTATTGCAATATGTTTCCATTTTATATGTAGTGTGTTTTTCATCATAATGAAAAATGTTGAAGTGGAACTCAATCAATGGACTACTTTTAATCCGTATGCTGCTATCATTAGTAAATAGATAGGGAGGTATATTATATTTACTTGTTTTGACCTCCTGGTTTCCAGGCCTAGGCAAATGACGTCATACATCCCAGGAGTCTTCAGGAGGGGAGGAGCCTCTTTCTCAGCTAAGCACACCCTCCTGTCTGTGTTTTGTCAGATTAGGTGACCCATCAGAACTTGTAACGGAAGTGACATTCCATCACCGCCATCTTGCACTCCTCCACAGTAACGATACAGTAAGAAGGCGGCAAGCGGACATCTTGTTACACCCACAGGAGTCTTGCATTTCACACTTATTTTTAACAGTAAACAGAGCTTATATGGTGAAATACAGTATTTAGAAATCAGACGGACTGTTTAGATGTTGTATTTTAAAAGCAGCGGCAAGCCTGCTGTTCTCACAGGTTTACAAATCTGACAGAACACAGCTACTTTTATAATTCAACATGTAAACAGTCCGACGGATTTCTAAATACTGCATTTCACCTTATAAGCTCTGTTTACTCTTAAAAATAAGTGTGAAATGCAAAACTCCAGTGGGTGTAACAAGATGTCTGCTTGTCGCGTTCTCAGTGTATCCTTACTGTGGAGGAGTGCGGGGTGTAGCAAGATGGCGGCGTCGGAAGATCACTTCCGTTACAAATTCTGACGGGTCGCCTAATCTGACAAAACACTGGCATGCCAGAACTAAGGGCAGATGGATTGCAGGAAATGCTACATGAATCACCTGCCCTTACTCAAGATGGCCATAGCCAGAAACGCTAGGGTGTATTTTTCAAAGTGATTTCTCAGCTAAAAAAATAAACCATGGAGACATGGATGGGGGAGTTTGCTTTGAATATTTAAAAAATATTTAAAAAGAATCGAATAGTGTTTTAGGTTTGTGGTGCTCAAATGCAGTGTAGTTCCACTTTAATACAAAATAAAAATGAAATGGATCCGAGTCAATTTGAATAATTCGTTATGTCATTACATTATTTCGGATGCTTGAAACGTTAACAAAAGGCCCAAAACTATTGATTGCATCATGTCATCTGAATGAAGTGAATAAATTTGTTGTTTCATTATAATTTATTTTGGATTTGTTGAAATTCATTACTATTGTGAATCAGAGAATCGGATACATCCAAATCTCTGAATAACGAAAATATCCCCCATATGCAGTTCAGTCCAGGGCTCCTTGTAAGGGCTTGGCGGCAGGATCTTCTGTACTTGACAGTTTAATTTAAAGGCATAGGAGAGCGGGACTGATAACCAGTGGAGGAGATTCCTGGGCTACTCTGAATTCTTAAAGGGGTTGTAAAGGTTCGTTTTTTATTTTCTAAATAGGTTCCTTTAAGCTAGTGCATTGTTGGTTCACTTACCTTTTCCTTAGATTTCCCTTCTAAATGTTTTTTTTCCCTCTTCATCTTTCAGGACAGCCACCTTAGAGAGATCCCGGCTCCTCCCCTCTCAGGAAACACCGCCTTCAATCAGAGATTTAAGCCTCATTCTCCCGCCAGACCCTCAGTTATGGTGTTTCCTCCGGTGGGGAGACACCGCCAAGGAACCAAGCTGAGCAGCTGGCGAGGCTGGAGCTATTTCCTGGGAGGGAGGGAGACAGTTCTCTTTTGGCTGTCCCACTCTCTCTCTCTTACCTTCTTTTTTTGATCCGGTCGGCTGGAGCGCCAGCAACGCCGGTTTTCAAATTTTGCGCGCCCCGGCTTCCCTTAGTGAAGGAAGAAGCCGGGGAGGTCCGCTCTTCATCTCGCCTAGGGTGGCGCTGTGGAAGTCGCACTAGGTTCCCCCCTGCCTCACGGCAGTCAGCATGGAGCCGGAAGGCTGTTCCGGATGACGGGCGACGTCAGTTCCTGGAGGGGGCGGGCACCTTCCACAGGATCCGCGTCTTCCGGTTCCGGACGCGGAATATGAAAGCGGACCAGGCGCTGGCTGGTGCGGCCTCTTGTCAGAGCTGTGGAGACAGCGATTCAGGGCCAGTTGTGACCACGTTCCTCGCGGAGATGTCGGAAGCAGAGGCTCCACGAACAACTCCGGGAGACAGCAGCACCAGCCACTCAAAGGTAAGAGGAACCCTGGGGTGGTGTTCCCTTACTGGTCCCCGTTAGCTCCACGGGTGTTTTATCCCTCCCTGGTGGTCGGGGGGTAAAGGGGTGTGTCTGGGACCCTGGTGGTGGTTGGTCCTGGGGGGTGCACCCCTGGTGGTCCTCTGTTTAGGCTGGTGGATTTTAGTTTTACACTGCTCTCTCTCTCTCTCTCTTACAGAAAGCCTCGAGTAAATCACCCCATGCGTCTAGGAAGAAGTGTCGTTCATGTAGAACCACCATGGGGGATTCCTGGGCCAAGGCACTCTGTAGGGAGTGCATTGATGGACTAGTTAGGGAGCAGGCAGCAGAGCAGGGGGCGGACCTGGCAGCATCAGTAAAGGAGCGTTCCAGCACCTTCCAGTCCTTTCAGGCACTTTTTTCCTCTTTCCAGTTGCCTCAGCCCCAGAGTAATCCTCCACCAGCGCAGCAGAGTGTTGCCCCCACCCTTGCGGTAATGCTCCCTAGTAGTGGTGAGCAACCGCAAGATTCCAGAGAGGAAATTGAAGATGAAGCAGACAATGCAGCTTCAGATTCTGAAAGTGAATCAGTACTAGAGGAGTTGGACGGGGAGTCCACAAGCTCCTCACGGTATAAACTTTCTCTTGAAGAGGTGGAGGAGCTCTTAGGAGCTATCCATACCACCTTAGGTATTCAGGAAGAAAGGAAGACACTATCCTTACACGACCAGATGTACAGGGGCTTAGGGGAACAGAAAAAGAGAGTGTTCCCGGTCCACGAGGTCCTGGTCGATGCCATTAAAAGAGAATGGCAGGATCCAGAAAGGAAACCTTTCTTCTCAAAGACTTTGAAGAGAAGATTTCCCTTTGCTGAAGACGAGTGTCTAGTCTGGAATAAATCTCCTAGATTAGACGCTGCCTTTTCCCAGGTCTCAAGGCACACGGACCTGGCCTTTGAGGACATGGGAGTCCTTTCTGACCCCATGGATAGAAGGATGGACTCCCTTCTAAAAAAGTCATGGGATTCATCCCAAGGAAATCTCAAACCTGCCATGGCGGCTACAGTGGTGGCCCGCAACATGGAATATTGGCTTACACAGATCAAAGCTCACATTGAAGCAGGTACGGCGAAGGAGACAATTCTTGCCTCTTTCCCCATGCTACTCAAAGGAGTTGCATACCTTGCAGACGCGTCTGCGGAGTCAATACGCATGTCAGCAAGGTCTACTGCCCTGACCAATTCTGCAAGGAGGGCCTTGTGGCTTAAGACTTGGCAGGGAGATAGCGCGTCCAAAGTAAAACTCTGTGGGATTCCCCTCACAGGGGACCTGCTATTTGGACCAGGCTTGGAGGCCGTTTTGGATCGAACGGCTGATAAGAAAAAGGCCTTTCCCCTTAAAAAGAGGTTTGGGGAACAGACCAAAAGGAAGTTTCCTCCTCAGGGGAAAAAGGAAGCCCCAAAAACCAAACAGAAGAGGGTTTGGGGACCAAAAGGAAAAGGGCGTGGGGGGGCTATTTTTCGCCCTCCTGAACAGCCCAAAAAGACCCAGTGACGGGTTCAAGGTGGGAGGAAGGTTGAGGGTCTTCCTCCCACAGTGGGAGATGATCACATCAAACCAATTTGTGTTGGGGATCATCAGGAGAGGATACAAACTGGAATTTTCCAATCCTCCCCCACTCAGACTGTTAATCACAGACCTCCCAAGATGTGCAGAAAAATCATCTGCCCTTCTGGCCTCCCTTCAGGAGTTAGAGGAACAGGAGGTGGTAGTCCAGGTCCCAACGCAAGAGTCGGGCAGAGGCTTCTACTCCCACATTTTTGTGGTCCACAAGCCGACAGGAAAGTTCAGACTTATTCTGAACTTGAAACCCCTGAATCTTTCAGTCATCTACAAAAGATTCAGGATGGATTCAATTTATTCGGTGAAAGCCCTGCTTCCTCCAAACTGTTATATGGCATCCATAGATCTGAAGGATGCGTACCTGCACATTCCCATCGCAGAGGATCATCAGAAGTTCCTCAGACTGGCAGTAAATATGGGAAAAAGGGTAGTCCATCTCCAATTCAAGGCTCTCCCCTTTGGCCTATCATCTTCCCCCCGTATTTTCACCAAAGTGATGGCGGAAGTCTTAGCGTTCATACGACTCAAGGGAGTCTCAGTGATCGCATATTTGGACGACCTGCTTCTGTTTGCCCCTTCTCCGGAACAGCTGTCTCGGGACCTTCAGGTAGCAAGAGACATTCTCGAAAATCTGGGCTGGCTCCTGAACCTGGAAAAATCCAACATGGTTCCGTCCCAGAAAGTCATCTTTCTGGGATACTGGTTAGACTCAGTAAGTCAGAGAGTCTTCCTTCCACAGGAGAAGGTTATGAAGGTAAACAGTGCAATGTCAGTTCTACAAGGCAGCGGCCTAGTCTCGGTAAGAAGAGCTATGTCAGCCTTAGGGTTACTGACATCAACACTCCCAGCAGTTCAGTGGGCGGGATTACACTTTCGCCCCCTACAACTGTTTATCCTAAAGGTCTGGGACCACAGCCAGCAGTCTATAGACTCCATGATCACAGTACCAGGTCAGATCAAGCGGTCTCTCTGGTGGTGGCGAAAGGGGGCAAATCTGACACAGGGTCTAGATTGGGTCCTTCCAATATCCAGGACAGTTACAACCGATGCGAGTGGCACAGGTTGGGGAGCACACCTGGATTCCCAGTTAGTACAAGGGACCTGGAAAAAGGAGGACGCAAGGAGGTCCTCCAACTGGAGGGAGCTGAGGGCGGTCTCACTGGCCCTCAGGTCTTTTCAGGGGGAACTTCAGGGCCAACACGTGAGAATCCGATCAGACAATTCCTCAACGGTGGCCTACATCAACAGGCAGGGAGGTACCAGGAGTGGGTCCCTGTGGAGTCTTACAGAAGACATTCTCAGGTGGGCCGAGTCCAATGTTCTGTCCCTCTCAGCATTAAATCTGAAGGGGGAACAGAATCAGTTGGCGGATTTTCTCAGCAGGAAAACCCTAAGGGAAGGCAACTGGGTCTTGAGCCAGGAGGCCTTCAACATGGTCACTCAAAAGTGGGGGGTGCCATGTGTGGACCTCTTCGCCTCAGGGCACAATGCCAAAGCAGACCTCTTCTTTTCCCTGAACAGACGAGATGGGGCACTAGGGGTGGATGCCCTGGCTCAGACCTGGGCATTCTCCAAGTGCTATGCTTTCCCCCCTCCTGTCCTGTTTCCTGCAGTACTGAGGAAATTCCGGGAGGAGAATACAACCCTAATTCTAATTGCGCCACATTGGCCAAGGAGGCAGTGGTTCTCCATCCTGAAGAGTCTGGCGGTAGAACCACCTTGGTTTCTACCAACCCAGAAGAACCTTCTCACTCAGGGCCCAGTCTGTTGTCCGCACATAGAGAGGTGGAACCTTGCAGCCTGGCTTCTGAGGAGGAATTGCTGAGGGGCAAGGGATTCTCGGATCGCCTAGTGGCAACCCTCCTAAGCTGCAGGAAAAAAGAGACGCAGGTTATCTATTTGAAAGTTTGGAAGCGTTTCAATAGTTGGTGCTTGGAAAGCTCCTTTGACACCCAAAGTTCAGTAGCAGTATTGGAGTTCCTGCAGTCCGGGGCTGATAAGGGCTTGGCCCTTAGCACCCTCAAGGGACAAGTGTCCGCCTTAAGCGTGTTCTTAGAGAAACAACTAGCCATGGACCCTTGGATAGCAAGGTTCTTTAAAGCACTAGCTAGACAGAGGCCAGTCAGAAGTCCTTCTTTTCCTGTATGGAACCTTTCCTTGGTCCTACAGGCTCTTACAGAAGAACCCTTTGAGCCACTAGATTCGTGCACAATTGAGCTTATCACCCTCAAGACGGTGTTTCTAGTGGCAATCACTACGGCAAGGCGAGTGAGCGAACTCGAAGCCCTCTCAATTAGGGCTCCCTTTTTTTCAAGTTTTTATGGATCGTGTAGTTTTTAAGACAGATCCAGCCTTTTTGCCTAAAGTATCTTCTAGTTTTCATAGAGGTCAAGAAATTGTTTTGCCTACCTTTTGTTCAAACCCTGTGAGGGAACAGGAACAAAAATTTCATAACTTAGACGTCAGGAGGTGCGTCCTTCAGTATTTAGAAGCTACAAAACAGTTTAGAAAGTCCGATTCTTTATTTGTTTTATTTTCAGGGTCTAGACAGGGCTCTAAGACAGCTATTAGTAAGTCTTACATATTAGGGGGATTAGAAGCCCCAGAGGGTGTTAGGGCACACTCTACCAGGGCAATGTCAACCTCTCAAGCAGAGTGGGCTGGTGCTTCTCCGGAGCAGATCTGTAGAGCAGCAATGTGGTCCAGCTTTACCACATTCGTGAAACACTACAGATTGGATTTGCTGACAGCCAAAGACCAGGCCTTTGGCCGTAAAGTACTGCAAGCAGTAGTCCCACCCTAAGGTAAGGTACTCCTCTCTAAGGTGGCTGTCCTGAAAGATGAAGAGGGAAAAACGGAGTTACTTACCGGTAACATCCTTTTCCACGAATCTTTCAGGACAGCACCGGTACCCACCCAACTATTGGATATTTTTATGAGCTCATCGTATGAGGCCGTCAGGTAAGATGTTTATATGTGAATGACGTGTTCTTGTGTCTCCCCAGTTGACCGGAGGTACTCTCAAAGAACTGAGGGTCTGGCGGGAGAATGAGGCTTAAATCTCTGATTGAAGGCGGTGTTTCCTGAGAGGGGAGGAGCCGGGATCTCTCTAAGGTGGCTGTCCTGAAAGATTCGTGGAAAAGGATGTTACCGGTAAGTAACTCCGTTTTTTCTTTGTCTGAATATCTCACTTCCTGTTTCTCCTCAGTAAACTTCACACCATCATCCGAGTGGTGTGGAGTCAGCCAGAACAGCTTACTGAGGAGGAACAGGAAGTGAGAAATTCAGACAAAGAAAAAAAATATTTAGAAGGGAAATCTAAGGAAAAGGTAAGTGAACCAACAATGCACTAGCTTAAAGGGACTTATTTAGAAAATAAAAAACGAACCTTTACAACCCCTTTAATGACAGGGGGAGCAGGACCAATCGTTAGATTGAGAGTTCCAGAACCATGGCTAGGGATGTATATGGTGGCAATGTGAGGATCAGTGGTGGGAACTTGTTCCACAGGTAGAGGAGGGTATGGGAAAACAGAATAGCACATAAACTAGAAGATAAAGGAACATGTCAGGAACAGAACTATATGGAGACAATAACAAACTGAAGATCCGGGACATTCCCAAGTATGGATGTTCAGCGAAAGTACAGATTTCCCGTGTTTTTATTCTTCCTACAGATCCCTTTCATGCAGCCACATATTCCATTCAGATGGTGACCCACAGTCCGTGTGTGAGCATTTGGTTAGGTGCTGTCCCGGCTGGGAAAGTAGGAGTTCATTTTATGTCCGGTTCCTTGATCTTTTTGGCAGGTTCCCCTTTGGGTCTGGCCCACTTGTTCTATATCATATAAATTAGGACGTCAGTCTGGAGCGGATGTCCCCCAGAGACAGTCAGGGAAGAGAGAATCCCAAAGAGTTTGATAGAGTTCCAGTGCAGCCATTGGATGCAAGACCTGCAGAAGGTGAGACCCAAAGGAGCAGGAGACCTACGGCCCACATGTAGAGACTAACTTGGGGTTCACCCTGAAGCTACCAATACTGGGATGCCGATTGCCACCAACAATAACTTTAGGGACATCTTCCTATGTGCAACTTTCAGACCCTTTTCACACTGAGCCACCCATAGCGTCAGCGCTAAAACGCTCCTATTTTTACCGCTGTCGCTATGGGCAGATTTGTGGAGCATTTCGGCTGCTAGAGGGGGGTGGTTTTACCCCCCACGCTCTATCAGCCGAGACAGGGTTAAAACCGCCTTCAATGCGCTGCTGAAGCGCATAAAAACCATGCGATTTGAGGAAAGTTGGCTGAAAAAGTCCTGCCGTGTGTATGCATACCAAGTTCACGGCCAACGCCCTGTGAACAAAACTCCACGGAAAAATGTGTTTGAAGTCCGGCCGTGTGTATGAGGATTTCTGGGCTTACCTATAGGTACTGTAAATATCTCCTAAAAGTGCACCGTTTAAGATATTTAATGTGTTTTGCGCCAATGTCCTCAGTGAATGCGCTGTGAAGAAACGTCCCCTTGCCGTTTCTTCACGAGTGAGTGCCATGACTGGCAGCACATGCACGGAAGTGACATCACGTGTCTGCGGCCAGTCACAGAGCCGGAGCCCATAGCTCCGAAAGGAAGGGGGGGGTGAACATTGATGCGACCTGTAGCAGAGACTGCGCAGGCTTCATTTAGTTAGTCATAATGTGCTAGTATGCATTTCATACAAAGCACATTATGCTAATACTTTGCAGGGGCAAAAAAAAGTAAAACCCACCGCTGTCTTCAGAGAAAACTCAACTAAATGTGGCAGCCTCCATCTTCCACCAAACTGCCTTGCCTATTTATAGGCTTGTCTCTGCCCCCTGACAGCCCATCACTGGAGATCGGCCAAGGCTCCATAATTATTCACGATAGCTTTTCCTAACCCCCACTCTCTAATTCTAGAAGGTTCTCCAATCTTCAAAACACCAGGGGGAGGCATCAGAGAGCTGCCAGGATGAGTCACGTAGCCCTGACCCAATTAAGACCCACAGACTAACATGAGTCAGGTACATTTCCCTACTCTGCCTCTACTAGGAGCACACACACTAGCGAGTGCGACATAACTATGTGGTAAGATTGCATAGGCACCAAGTTCTTAACAAGACAAACTGAGTCCCCAGCACACCTTCAAGCTGGGACAGAAAATAAATAGACCCCAAACCTCACTAACCTATTTTTTAAAAACTACTCCATTGAGATATTTTAGTTGCACAAATTTGCAGATGCTTGTGGTTTCCACATGTAACCGTTTGTCCAAAAAGCTTCAACACCGCTCTATTATGCTTCTTTTCAGTGCTGTTGGACAGAAGACAGCTGAAAGCTACCCACTAAGCAAATTATGGCTGGTTCATGAGGAACCTGCTGAAATTTGCATACAGTCTGGCCAGTTTAAGACAAACACCTCTCTTTGTAAGCAGAGGAACAAGGGTTGATTGCTTTGGGCTGTTCAGTGTCTCAGGCTGCTCTCATGCTACTTCCGTATATTTCTACAAGTATTGTGGGAGGTAAAGCAGGACAAGCAGCCTGAATATTTATGGATGTCTGCCCAATCCCAGGTAGGGGCCTACAGAAGAAAGCCTGGGTCAGAGTCTGGCTAGAGCCAGGAGAGCAGGAAGCTCCACTATTGAGACTGAACGAGTACTTGATCCTGCTACAAAATCAGAGAAGTGACTGTGGGATGCAGTGTAGCCAAGAGTTGTGCAAAACAGTCAGGAGCACACTATATATAGTCTGTGTGCCAGTGCAGCCAAGAGGCAGTACAGTGCATCTTAAGGTTGTGCAATACATCCGGCATTTTGTACAGAGCATCCAGAAGACTAGCCACTCTCACGTTGGGGGTATCCCATGCCTAGCCATGTGTGTGTACACAAGAAATCTCTAGACCAATTGAGCCAGTGGGGAAAAAGATGAAAATGACATGTGCTTGGCTGTGAGGGGGGGGGGGGGGAATAGGCCCAATTACCAGCAGCTCCTGCAGGGATAGCACTACATAAGGCACAAGATGTCCAAGATAGGAAAGTCCATTGTAAACCCAGCAGATGGTCTGCTCCCCACCCTTGCCAATTGTGCAATAACTGCTTTGGAATATAGAGTATACTGTCCATGCACCTACAGGGACGACAACGACTTCATGAGCAGTAGAGTGAGAAGCTCAGCTTGCAGTATTTGCCAAAACAGATTTTAGCTGCAGTTGTTTGGACATTCTATAGGGGGGCTTCCTGGGAGACCCATGCAGATCTTTAAAGACAAAGTACATAAGTGGAAGCAGCTTAGATCAGCAATTTAGCCAGGCCAAGCCCCAAGGTTAGGCAGTCACAACAGTGTTAGTAGAACAACTTTTAATATGTATACAAAATGAATAAAAACAGCAAAATACAAAAGCCATCAATAAATTATTGTCAATTTAAAAAGTAAACATTTAAACTTCCTGAGACTCTGCAATTGTGGATGGTTGTGAGGATTTCAAGGTCTTCTTTGGCAACAGAATAGCTTGGATGTTGGGCAAGACTCCCCCCTCTGCAATGGTAACACCAGCAAACAACTTGGCCAGTTCCTCATCATTCCTGACAGCCAGCTGGATGTGTCTGGGCATGATGCGGGATTTCTTGTTGTCTCTGGCTGCATTTCCTGCCAGCTCCAGGACCTCAGCACACAGATATTCAAGAGTTGCTGCCATGTAGATGCCGGCTCCAGAGCCAATCCTCTCTGCATAGTTTCCCTTCTTCAGAAAGCGGTGGATGCGGCCTACTGGGAACGCAAGACCTGCTTTAGCTGACTTGGAGGTTTTTCCAGCTGCAGGCTTTGGGACCGTCTTTCCACGACCAGACATCTTGAAGACTGAAAAGAAGAAAAGAAAAAGTTTAAGTTTGATAGAGTGGAGAGGGATTAGAACACCTATCAGTTTTTATTGCTGTTTGCACTGTTTAGCATTGAAAGCAATAGAAAAAAGCAAGTAAAGTAAGAGGGGAATCTTCCAATGGAGACACTAGCTCTGGTGACCTGGGGGTCCCCAAGGGGCAGTCCACAGATCCCAGGAGCAGACTTATCTGAATTACTGGCTTTCATAGGTGCGCACAGCCTATTGCATTAGATCAAAGATCAAACATAACTTTCTCTGCAGCCTCAGCTGCCTGGGGCAGTGACTGAATTGAAAGTGCTCTGTGCCATGTGTCTTCCTGTTCATTCACAAACTGAAGCATAGTAAACAGTTTTAAATGAACAGTGTTTGTTTAGAAAAAAAGGGGCCAGTAAATTACATTTACTGGCCCCTGCTCTCCATCCTGAAACATCCCCCACAGCATCCGGAGGGAAAACAGAACTGCAGGTCCAACAAGGGGGTAGAAGCATGGGCAGTAGGGGGAAAATGGGCACTGCACATAATTATAGTGTGCCAGGCACAACCCCTATGTATGTCTATTCTTGCTTTAGATTAGAGGTAATAAAGTCAGGGTGGATTAAAGTGGAGTTCCACCCAAAAGTGGAACTTCCACTTAACGACCGCCCACTGTAAATATACGTCAGCAGAATGGCACCGACAGGCAGAATCACGTACATATACGTGATTGCCTTTGTATAGTTGGGGGGTCCGATCGGACCCCCCTTTACAGTGGGTGGTCGTTTTACCTTCGGGAGCGATCCGGCATGAGGGGACGGCCGTTCGATTCTGGCCACCCCCTCTCGATCGCTCCCGGCGAATGAGAGAGCTTCCCCTGCCTGCCAGGAGGAAGTGATGTCATCTCTCCTGGGGCGCTCACATATACCGAGCGCCGTACAGGAGAAGATGCAGGTTAGTACACAAAACAGCACACTGACACCAGGACACAGGCACATAAATCGCGCCCCCCCCCCCCAGATCACCCCCCCAGTCACAGTGTCACTGATTGCAGTGACCATTTATTTAGTGATCACTGCAATCAGTGACATTTGTGACTGTAAAAGTGTCACTACATTTAGTTTTAGGTCCAGTGTAGCCCCCTAACCCCCCCTAATAAAGGTTTAACCCCCTGATCACCCCCCAGATAACCCCTTTCACCGCCGTCACTAAGCAATCATTTTTCTGATCGATGTCTTAGCGTCGGCGATGCTGATCGGTAGCCAGTAATTTTTTTTAGGTTTGCCGCAGGTTTTTATAGCGTCAGGTACCCCCATATATTATCTAATAAAGGTTTAACCCCCTGATCGCCCCCCAGGTAACCCTTTCACCCCCTATCACCACTGTCGCTAAGCAATTGTTTATGATCGTTGTCTTAGTGTCGGTGATGCCAATAGGTAGCCAGTAATTTTTTTTTAGGTTCGCCGTCAGGTTTTTATATAGCGTCAGGTACCCCCATAGATTACCTAATAAAGGTTTTAACCCCCTAATTGCCCCTAGTTAACCCTTTCACCAGTGATCATCATATAAGTGTTACGGGTGACGCTGGTTAGTTAGTTTGCTTTTTATAGTGTCAGGGCACCCGCCGTATATAACCCAATAAAGGTTTAACCCCCTGATCGCCCAGCGGGTGATATCAGTTAGGTTTTAGCGTCAGAGAGGGTCTGCGTCACACCCCAGGCAGCGTCAGGTTAGTGCCAGTAGCGCTAACACCCACACGTGAAGCATACACCCCCCTTAGTGGTATAGTATCTGATCAGCTCAATATCTGATCAGATCTATACTAGCGTCCCCAGCAGTTTAGGGTTCCCAAAAACGCACTGTTAGTGGGATCAGCCCAGATACCTGCTAGCGCCTGCGTTTTGCCCCTCTGTCCAGCCCAGGCCACCGAAGTGCAGTATCGATCGATCACTGTCACTTGCAAAACACAACACACATAACTGCAGCGTTGGCAGAGACAGGCCCGATCCCTGCGACTCCAGTGCTGTAGGAGGTGATTTCACCACCACAGTTAAAAAAAAAAAAAAAAAGCATATATGCCGAAGCATTGGGGCAGCAGGAGCGGAGGAGCGATTTTGCTCCTAATGCCGCGTATATACGGTCGAAATTCCGACGGAGGCTTGCCCGTGGAAAAGTCTGACCATGTGTACGCGGCATAACTTTTGCGAGAAGATGCCCCCATGCTTCGGCATATATAAATGGTGCATGTATGCCCATCATTAGAAGTGGGTGGATGAAGGGCGGTATTCTAATGGTGGGCATACCCACCGATCAATCTTTTTTTTCGTTCAGCCAACAGGCTGCATGAAAAAAAAAAAAAAAAAAGATTACAATACATGTCCAACAAGGACCAGCAACGTACTGGTATGTTGCTGGACTTTGAATGTTTATACCAGAATGATGCCTGCGGGTTTAGGTATCATCTTGGTATCATTCTTTTCAGCCAGCGGCTGGCTTTCATGTAAAAGCAATCCTAGTGGCTAATTAGCCTCTGGACTGCTTTTACAAGCAGTGGGAGGGAATGTCCCCCCCACCGGATATAAAAAGCGCCATTGGGAAATTGGGAAAGCATTTTATCACACCGATCTTGGTGTGGTCAGATGCTTTGAGGGCAGAGGAAAGATCTAGGGTCCAATAGACCCCAGTTTTTTCAAAAAAGAGTACCTGTCATTACCTATTGCTATCATAGGGGATATTTACATTCCCTGAGATAATAAAAGTGCTAAAAATAAATAAATATGGAAGCAACAGTTTAAAAATAAAATAAAAAAGCACCCCTGCCCTGCTCTTGCCCAATGGCGAACGCAAGCGTCGGTCTGGCGTCATATGTAAACAGCAATTGCACCATGCATGTGAGGTATCACCGCGAAGGTCAGATCGAGGGCAGTAATTTTAGCAGTAGACCTCCTCTGTAAATCTAACAGGGTAACCTGTAAATGCTTTTAAAAATGTATGTAGTTTGTCGCCAATGCGCGTTTGTGCGAAATTTTAAAGCATGTCATGTTTGGTATCTATGTACTCGGCCTAAGATCATCTTTTTTATTTCATCAAACATTTGGGCAATATAGTGTGTTTTAGTGCATTAAAATTAAAAAAAAGTGTATTTTTTCCCCAAAAAATGCGTTTGAAAAATCGCTGTGCAAATACTGTGTAGAAAAAAAAATGCAACACCCACCATTTTATTCTGTAGGGCCTTTGCTTTAAAAATATATATATAATGTTTGGGGGTTCAACATAATTTTCTTGCAAAAAAAAATATGTTTTCATGTAAACAAAAAGTGTCAAAAAGGGCTTTGTCTTCAAGTGGTTAGAAGAGTGGATGTAAGCTTCCTAATGTTGTGTATAAAATGCCAGAACAGTTCAAAACCCCCCCAAATGACCCCATTTTGGAAAGTAGACACCCCAAGCTATATACTGAGAAGCATGTCGAGTCCATGGAATATTTTATATGTTGACACAAGTTGCGGAAAAAAAATACAATTTTTTTTTTTTTTTTTTTTCACAAAGTTGTCACTAAATGATATATTGCTCAAACATGCCATGGGCATATGTGGAATTACACCCCAAAATACATTCTGTTGCTTCTCCTGAGTACGGGGATACCACATGTGTGAGACTTTTTGGGAGCCTAGCCGCGTACGGGACCCCAAAAACCAAGCACCGCCTTCAGGCTTTCTAAGGGTGTAAATTTTTGATTTCACTCCTCACTGCCTATCACAGTTTCGGAGGCCATGGAATGCCCAGATGGCACAAAACCCCCCCAAATAACCCCATTTTGGAAAGTAGACACCCCAAGCTATTTGCTGAGAGGTATTGTGAGTATTTTGCAGATCTCGCTTTTTGTCACAAAGTTTTGAAAAAAAAAAAAAGAATAAAAAAAGTTTTCTTCATTTTCAAAAACAAATGAGAGCTGTAAAATACTCACCATGCCTCTCAGCAAACAGCTTGGGGTGTCTACTTTCCAAAATGGGGTCATTTGGGGGGGTTTTGTGCTATTTTGGCATTTTATGGCCTTCAAAACTGTGATAGGTAGTGAGGAGTGAAATCAAAAATTTGCGCCCTTAGAAATCCTGGAGGCGGTGCTTGGTTTCCGGGGTCCCGTACATGGCTAGGCTCCTAAAAAGTCCCACACATGTGGTATCCCCGTACTCAGGAGAAGCAGCAGAATGTATTTTGGGGTGCAATTCCACATATAACCATGGCATGTGTGAGCAATATATCATTTAGTGACAACTTTTTGTAATTTTTTTTTTTCGTCATTATTCAATCACTTGGGACAAAAAAAAAAAAAAAAAAAATATTCAATGGGCTCAACATGCCTCTCAGCAATTTCCTTGGGGTGTCTACTTTCTAAAATGGGGTCATTTGGGGGGGTTTTGTACTGCCCTGTCATTTTAGCACCTCAAGAAATGAGATAGGCAGTCATAAATTATAAGCTGTGTAAATTCCAGAAAATGTACCCTAGTTTGTAAACGCTTTAACTTTTGCGCAAACCGATAAATATACGCTTATTGACATTTTTTTTACTAAAGACATGTGGCTGAATACATTTTGGCCTAAATGTATGACTAAAATTGAGTTTATTCGATTTTTCTTATAACAAAAAGCAGAAAATATTTTTTTTCAAAATTTTTGGTCTTTTTCCGTTTATATATCGCAAAATAAAAATCGCAGAGGCAATCAAATACCATTAAAAGAAAGCTCTATTTGTGGGAAGAAAAGGACGCAAATTTCGTTTGGGTACAACATTGCATGTCCGCACAATTTACAGTTAAAGCAGCGCAGTGCAAAATTCTGAATTCACCTCTGGTCCTTTAGCTACCAAATGGTCCGGGGCTTAAGTGGTTAAACCACTCCTCGCCCCCTTACATGCCACATTTGGCATGACATTTTTTTTTGGGGTAGGGGCTTCCTGTCCTCCTGCCCAGGGACCGGTTAGGCAACTCATCATATCGCCTTTTGGCGGCCCCTCCCTATAGGCGATCACCTGGGACACGTGACAGGTCCCAGGCGATCGCCTATCCACTTGCGCATGCGCAGTGAGTGCCTGGTCATGAAGCCAAAAGCTGTCACAGCCAGGTGCCCACAGTTTGAATAGAGGCGCCGGCGGAGAGAAGCAAACGGCAGGCGGCCGTGTCGCTGGACAGTGGAACAGGTAAGTGTGTTTATTAAAAAGCCAGCAGCTACACATTTTGTAGCTTCTAACTAAACATAAAGAAGGCTGCAACTCCCCTTTAAGTTGGCTGGGGTAGTGCATGTGGCCACAGTGAAGACTGATAGATTAAACTGTTACAGCTTTTAGAGGGGTCTCCAAACTTCTATACAAAGTGCCAGTTTCCTGTTATTCAGGGGGGGGGGCACTAGACTGACCCGTGGGTGTAAACAGTGCCCCATTGTTGGGGTCAGTGGGAGGAATGGTGCCTCAAGGGCCAGATAAAGGCAAGCCAAGGGCCGCATCTGGCCCCCGGTTCACAGTATGGAGGCCATTGATCTAGAGAATGGTGTGGAGCAGTCATAGGTTCAGAGTGGCATACAATGAATAGTGGTCACTGAGGGCAGACAGCAAATACAGGCAAGCCCATGCCAATCAAAACCCATGCAGCCAACTGCAAAAGTGACAAGCGTTCAATATCCATTGACTTACCAGTTAGTGTCCCGGTTACAGGAGAATGCTGTACTGCACAAGTTAACCAAATTTCTTCATTTTCCAAGAAATTGACAAAAAAAAAAAAAAAAAATATATGTTTCTCTATATATCTATATCTCTCAACTTCAGAAAACATACCATGCCCCTTACTAAGTACCTTGGGCCATCTACTTTGCAAAAAGGGGTCACTTGGGGTTATTTGTACTACCCTGACGTTCTCAGGTCTCAAGAAATGATAGGCCGTCAGTACATCAGGATCGATTTTCAGATATATTCCAATGTTTGTGGACTCTAAACTTTCCTACAGAATAAAATATGCACCGATTTGGGTTGCTTTCAAAAAGGAATGGACGAGAATACAATTTGGCCTACATTTATGAAGAAAGATTTGCAAAATGGTAAAAAAATAAAAAAAGTCAAAATTCAGTCTTTTCCTTTAGTTAGCAAAATTTTTAACCACATTGTGATTAACCACCTCGCGCCCGCCGTACGACTATGCACGGCCGCAAGGTGGCTCTTAAATGCCAGGAGGCCGTCTTTTTACAGCCTCCGCTCCTCTGGCCACTGGGGGTGTGCGAGCACCGGCGGTGCGCACGTGCCCGGCGAGTCACTAATGCCGATGCGCGTGCCTGCCGGCCGCAATGTCCGCCAGGTACCTGCGATCGGCATGTACACAGAGCAGGGACGTGGATCTCTGTGTGTAAACACAGAGATCCACACCCTGTCAGGGAGAGGAGACCAATGCTGTGTCCCTTGTACATAGGGACACAGATCGGTCACCTCCCCCAGTCAGTAGTAATCACTCTCAGGGCATACATTTAACCCCTTCCTTGCCCTAGTGTTAACCCCCTTCCCTGCCAGTCACATTTATACAGTAATCAGTGCATATTTATAGCACTGTTCGCTGTATAAATGTGAATGGTCCCAAAATAGTGTCAAAAGTGTCCGCATGTCACAGTCACAGAAAAAAACAAAAAAATGCCATAAAACTATCCCCTATTTTGTATATGCTATAACTTTTGCGCAAACCAATCAACACCAATTGCAATTTTTTTTTACCAAAAGTAATACGTATCGGCCTAAACTGAAGGAAAAAAAAAAAAAAAAAAAAGTTTTCAGAATTGCCACCCTTTGTTTATATCGCAAAAAATAAACCGCAGGTGATCAAATACCACCAAAAGAAAGCTCCATTTATGGGAAAAAAAAAAAAAAGTAAATTTTGTTTGGGAGCCACGTCGCACGACCGCGCGATTGTCATTCAAAGCGTGACAGTGCCAAAAGCTGAAATTTCACCTGGGCAGGAAGGGGGTATATGTGCCCAGTAAGCAAGTGGTTAAATACCACCAAAAGAAAGCTCTAAATTGTGTGAAAAAAATTATAAATTGTGTCACAGGCCCTGCTACTATCAAACTCCAGTGATGAGGGAGCTGGGGCATGGTTTACTGGTACTGTGTGGGTCTATGAACGCACACAGCCCAGCATGGGAGCCCATCCACATGGGTGCCCCAGCCCCCATAGCAGGTTACTTAGGAGGCACCCAGAGCAGTAAGAAGCAGAAAGCACCAATGGTTGGACTATAAGAAGGTGCGAGTGATGAAAAGCTATATTCCATAGGAAAAAAAAAAAAACGCACCCCCACAAAACATAAAACAGGGCTTGTTCTAGAAATCCAGGACAATTAACTAAAAGTGTCAGGTCTTAGACAGCAGTATTAGAGAGCAGCAAGGTCAGGATCTAATAAAGCCAGTATCCTAGGGCCTAGGCATTGGAAGGGAAGTTCAATCACAGTTCACTAGGCCTACATAGACAGCAACGTGCCTGTGTAACATTCAAATACTACAATCACACTTACCACAGCTAATTCTTTACACTCTTCCTTGCCCAGCTAACACTGCAGCAATCCCAAGCCAAGTAGTATGGAGTCTCACTATAGTTTATATACCTGAACACTCTCAGAAAGAGGCTAATTACAAGCATAGTGCCACAGGTGTAAGAGGTAAGGTCATTATTACAGGGTTCATTGTGTAATCCCTTCCCTCACCCAATCACATTACCAGCATAGCAGAGCAGAAAAAGCAATATGCGTTTAGAGGGAATTTTTTGATACATCTGCCTCCCCCACCATTATATATTTGTTTCAGATTTTATCCATCAGATGGACAAAATGCAGCAACAATTGCATAGTGTGAGTGCCTGTGTATACTGTCCATCCAATCAGATGGTTCCTCACACTACGGTTGGTACATTTTGATGAACATACAGTGTATCCAGAAAGTATTCACAGCGCTTCACTTTTTCCACATTTTCTTATGTTACAGCCTTATTCCAAAATGTATTCAATCCATTATTTTCCTCAAAATTCTACAAACGATACCCCATAATGACAACATGAAAAAAGTTTGTTTAAAATCTTTACAAATGTATTAAAAATAAAAGACGGAAAAAATCCCATGTACATAAGTATTCACAGCCTTTGCCATGACACTCAAAATTGAGCTAAGGTGCATCTCGTTTCCACTGATCATCCTTGAGATGTTTATACAACTTGATTGGAGTCCACCTGTGGTAATTTCAGTTTATTGGACATGATTTGGAAAGACACACACCTGTCTATATAAGGTCCCACAGTTAACAGTGCATGTCAGAGCACAAACCAAGCCACGAAGTCCAAGGAACTTACTATAAACCTCAGGGACAGGATTATATCAAGGCACAGATCTGGGGAAGGGTACAGAAACAGTTCATGAAAAAAAGGCAAGAACAAGGGCGCACCAGCCTGGTGTGATATCGTTTAGGATAATTTATTTAAAATACAAGCAATAGAAAGGTACTCACAAAACTAGTACAAAAGTTTGCATTGTACAAAACGTGCCATGGAGGCTGCAGCATGTGAAACCCAAACCACACTTCGACCGATCAAGGTGACCGTGATGGGGCGCACTACCGGCTGACGCGTTTCGAAGCGCCTAGCTTCTTTATCAAAGCCACGCAGAAACAGTTCTGCAGCAATAAAGGTTCCAATGAGTGCAGTGGCCTCCGTTATCTTTAAATAGAAGAAGTTTGGAACCACCAGGACTCTTTCTAGAGCGGGCCGCCTGGCCAAACTGAGCGATAGGAAGAGAAGAGCCTTAGGGAGGTGACCAAGAATCCGATGGTCACTCTGATAGAGCTCCAGTGTTTCTTTGTGGAGAGCAACCAGAAGAACAACCATCTCTGCAGCACTCCACCAATCAGGCCTGCATGGTAGAGTAGCCAGACGGAAGCCACACTTCAGTAAAGGCACATGACAGCCCACCTGGCGTTTGCTAAAAGGCACCCGAAGAACTCTCAGATCATGAGAAACAAAATTCTCTGGTCTGATGAAACAAAGATTGAATTCTTTGGCCTGAATGGAAAACGTCATGTCTGGAGGAAATCAGGCACCGCTCATCACCTGGCCAATACCATCCCTACAGTGAAGCACGGTGGTGGCAGCATCATGCTGTGGGGATGATTTTCAGCAGCAGAAACTGGGAGACTAGTCAGGATCGAGGGAAAGATGACTGTAGCAATGTACAGAGACATCCTTGATGAAAACCTGCTCCAGAGAACTCTGGTCCTCAGACTGCGGTGAAGGTTCATCTTCCAACAGGACAACGACCCTAAGCACACAGCCAAGATAACAAAGGAGTGACTATGGAATAACTCTGTGAATGTCCTTGAGTAGCCCAGCCAAAGTCCAGAATTGAACCCGATAGAACATCTCTGGAGAGATCTGAAAATGGCTGTGCACCGACCCTGCCCATCCAACCTGATGGAGCTTGAGATGTCCTGCAAAGAAGAATGGGAGAAACTGTCCAAAAATAGGTGTGCCAAGCTTGTAGCATCATACTCAAAAAGACTTGAGGCTGTAATTGGTGCCAAAGGTGCTTCAATCAGGGCCGGACTGGCCTACCGGCATACCGGGAAACTTCCAGGTAGGCCGCCTGCCCTGGGGCTGCTTTGATCTGTGGCTGCGCTCACCTCTCTCCCTCTCTCCTCCGTGTGTCACACACAGCGGGCATCTCCGCTGTGTGTGATGGAGCTAGGTCTGTGTTCGGCGGCGTGGCGCTGTAACGAGGTCCCGCCTCCTAGGCCATCATCTCATGTGATAGGCGGAACACTGATTCAATCAGTGTTACATCTAGTCTAGATTATCACACGAGACGGCCTAGGAGGCGGGACTTTGTTACAGCGCCACGCCGCCGCCTAATATGGACCCAGCTCTGTCACACACAGCGGGAGATGCACGCTGTGTGTGTGATCCAGCCTGGCAATGGTGAGTTTGATGGGAAGTGAGGCTGCATACATGGCACAGTGAGACTACATACATGGCAAAGTGAGACTACATACATGGCAAAGTGAGGCTACATACATGGGCACAGTGAGGCTACATACATGGCACAGTGAGACTGCATACATGGCAAAGTGAGACTGCATACATGGGCACAGTGAGGCTACATACATGGCAAAGTGAGGCTGCATACATGGGCACAGTGAGGCTACATACATGGGCACAGTGAGGCTGCACACATGGGCACAGTGAGGCTACTTACATGGGCACAGTGAGGCTGCATACATGGCACAGTGAGGCTACATACATGGGCACAGTGAGGCTGCATAAATGGCACAGTGAGGCTGCATACATGGCACAATGAGGCTGCATACATGGCACAGTGAGGCTACATACATGGGCACAGTGAGGCTGCATAAATGGCACAGTGAGGCTGCATACATGGCACAGTGAGGCTACATACATGGCAAAGTGAGGCTACATACATGGGCACAGTGAGGCTACATACATGGCACAGTGAGGCTACATACATGGCAAAGTGAAAAGGGCCTTGCTGTGCCCATATGCCTCCTCACCGCCTGTTAAATGCTTTCTGAACAGAGATCCCAATGCTAGCTGCTCTTCAGAGAGCAAAGCACATTTGAACAAGTCCTTAATTTACAGTGAATGAATGGGAGGTGCTCTGAGGCTTTCTGTTCATTCACAAACTGAAGCATAGTAAATTCAGTGATGTATAGACATAGGAGAGATCAGTACTGATCACTTACTGTGTTCATTCAGGAAAGGAAGGGGCTGGTAACTATGACATATTTACTCCCCCACTGCTCTCTATCCTGCAACATCATCCTATGTTTCTGCAACAGCTGGCAGGAGAGGAGAGGACGGAACTCAGGGAGGGGGGCACACAGGGGGGCCCGACAGCAGGTGGAAAGGGGCGCAGATCCTAATACCAATCCCCCTGCAGCACAGCTGGAGGGAGAAAGAAGAGCAAAATGTGGCAGCGCTGCAGGGGGATCTATGAGAGCAGTACCAGCCGGCCAATTGCCCGAGCCCCTTTTTGAACTGATGGGACCCGGGCACAGTACAGGAGGGCTGGCTATACTGCCTTATCAGCAGCCCTGGTTTTAATTGGTCATTCTTATGTACTGAATACTCTGTTCCAGCAATCTAGTGCTGGTAGTTTTTTCAGCATGATGGCTTTCGGTGCCACAATCAAAAAATGGGAATATTGTATACCTCCCTACATGAACATTGAACCTAGCCCTAACCCCCCCCCCTACAAACACACACATCGATTAGCACGGTGTAAATGTGTCTTGCTGTGCTGTAATTGATTCTGAATGGCCCCTCAGTGCACATGTACAGTAAAAACAAGCACATCTATGCTACAGCGTACCATAACACACATGTCGGCGCTCTGTGGTGCGTAGTGTTGCCCAAAACGAGTGCAGGTGCATTTTTTCTTGTATTGAGACTTGCTAAGGATCTCTCTCCATGTCCTCTGTTCACAGCAACAAATTGTCTAATGCCGCGTACACACGATCGGACATTCCGACAACAAATGTTCGATGTGAGCTTTTGGTCAGATATTCCGACCGTGTGTAGGCTCTATCAGACATTTGCTGTCGGAATTTCCAACAACAAATGTTTGAGAGCAGGTTGTCAATTTTTCCGACAAGAAAAGTTCTCGGAAATTCTGACCGTGTGTAGCCATTCCCGACGCACAAAAGTGCTGCGCATGCTCGGAATCAATTTGACGCATGCTCGGAATCATTGTACTTCATTTTTCTCGGCTCGTCGTAGTGTTGTACGTCTCCGCGTTCTTGACCATCTGAATTTCCGAGCAACATTTGTGCGACCGTGTGTATGCAAGACAAGTTTGAGCCAACATCCGACTGAAAAAAAAACACGGTTTTGTTGTTGGAATGTTCGATCGTGTGTACGCGGCATTTCAGTTTGGAGAGGGCCCACTGAAAATGCTGACACCTGTGAATGGGCCCTTAACGGCCTCAGATTTCATAACTTTATACGTGTAGCGGCCTCACCCTCTCTCTCTTCTTTAGTGGATACTTTGGCTCTGGTCTAGGGGTACTTTGAAAGGGAGAGCGAGGTGCGTCACGGCCCATGTCCTCTAGATTACTGCGTGTAGAGGTTAAGGCCAGAATCAGATTACATTCGGGCGGTGTGTATGCTCAGAGCCAGGTCTGTTCTGCTGATAACCCCCCTTTGCTTCCAGTAATTGGAGTACCACACACTGAAAAAGGTCCAACACTTATTTATTCCATAACGGTAAACAAATAGTCCTTTGCGAGCAGACAGTTTGAGACCCATAGAACAGTTCAGTATTGGTGGGGAGTAGGTCAAGGCACAATCCTCAAAGAAACTAAACCGTTGAGGTTTCACCAACGGTTGCTAAGCACAGTGGCTGTTAAATGGACTTTTGATACAGAGTCTCTTCCAGCGACTCTAGTGAACAGGAACTGGAGTTACCTTCGCTACGTTGCAGCCCCTGTCAAGGGGAAGACATCCCTCCAAGGGAGTTACCAGAGGCCCCGCCGTCACCAGGTTAATGCTGTACCGGACTATCCGGAAGGGTTACACTCCCCGGCCTCCTCCCCTCAGATACGGGTCCCAACACCTTAGGGCCCCTCGGACTCCTCCACCATCGCGGAACCCAGTCAAATTTACTGGGTCCCAGGCCTTGGCCGTAGTACCTCACCCCAGGCTTAAGGTGCCTGGGATGGACTCCATCCCTCGCTCCGGCCAGGTCAAGGGCACCTGGGCCCGGATCTCCGGAACGCCAGCACCCAGGCTGAAGATGCCTGGGTGCGGCTGCGTCCTCCAACTCTGAACCCCGAGGTCAGGCCGTCCGCCCCTTTTATCTCCTCTACCCCTGCGTCACAGCGGGTTCCCCGCCCCGCTGCACTGGCACCACGAAAGGACAAAAAGGTACAGTCTTGCGGTGCGGGTTCAACTCCGACCCAGGGCGACAACGCCACCTGCAGGTCACAGGGAACCTTGCACCACCAGAGTCCTCCAAGAACCACAAAAGGGATTCTCAGTTTCCCTAACAATTAGTACATCTGGGTTAAATAACCCAGATGCCCCCCCCCCAAATTTAAATACCCGCTACATACCCTATAAGGCTCAATCACACCTTTGTGGTGCAATGCGTTACTGAAGAGCACATTATGTGGGTTAGCATCTTGCGATTCATTCATTTTGAACAGTTCTGATTCATAAGAGCCCATTCATACCTTTGAGGTATGTGTAGTAGGGTTGCCACCTGTCTGGGATTCATCCGGACAGTTCGGGTTTTGAATCATGTGTTACAATATTCAGACAGGAATGTGGCTCAGAACAGGAGCCCATAGGAGGGTGAGGGGGCACTATGCACACCTCATTACTATTCTCTTTGGAGCGCCCAAAGGTGTCCCAGGTCTGTTACAATCCTATAGTGTATGCTAAAAAAAATATATATATATTTTTGTTCGGATTTGGCTTGAAGAAAAAGTGGCAACCCTAATGTGTAGGCAAGTGCAATTTGTTGTCTCCACTGCAGGAGGAGCTCATCCGCAGAGGGAGAGGAAGTCAAAAGCAACATGGTTCCTCTATGGCACGGGTGCCCAATCTTTTGAAAAGCGAGGGCCACTTAAGCGACTTGGTAACTGGTCATGGGCCACAATGAGTGGCATATGCAGAGCAGACATGGACACAGCCCGCTCTACTCTATGGGCCTTCCGATTCGATCGGCCCAAACGGAAGGGGACGGATCCCCTTCTGTTTTTTTCTAGCAGATTGGAGGTAGGCCGGTGTAAACGGACACAAGTCCGTTTACATCTGCTGCTCCATATGGATGAATGGAGGGTCTGACTGGGTCCGCCTGAAAAACGGACAGACCAGAATAGATCCGATCAAACCGATTGTGTGAAATGGGCCTAAGGCTGCTTTCCCACTGATGTGCTGTGGTTTACCCACACTGCGTGGCTTTCCTGCAGGTTACCTGCTATTTGCCATAGAATTCTGTAGCGGTACCCTCGTGAGGGCTGCTGAGTGTTGTAGTTCACCTGTTACCCTGCACAGCCAGGCACACGATTTCCAGTCACTCTAAAGCCTCGTACACACGACCGATTTTCTTGGCAAGAACCAGCAAGAAACTTGCTGGTAGAGCTTTCTTGCCGAGTAAATCGGTCGTGTGTACGCGGCTTTTAGGCTTCTCGTCAAGAAAACCGACAAGAATCTCGACGAGAAAAATAGAGAACCTGCTCTCTATTTTCTCGTCACGATTCTCGTCGGCCCGTTTCTCAACGAGAAACCCGAGTGTGTGTACACTTACCTGTCGCCGTGGAAACCCGTGCATGCTCGAAATGACTTTGACGCATGCACGGTAGCTTCCTAGGCATAGGTAGGGAGTAGCAAGATGGCGGCGACGGCATCGAATGTGATGAGTGCATGTTCGTCGTAGTCGATTACGTCACCGCGTTCGCTCCATTCAAAGAACCGCGGGTTCTTTGAATCGAGCGTGTGTACACTCAGCCGGGACAAGTTTCTTGTCCAAGAATCTCGTCAAGAAAAACAACGTGTTTTTTCCGTGACGAGATTCTCGGCCGTGTGTACGAGGCTTTAGACAAAAAACAGTCCATGCAATTTGTTTTGTATTTTTATTGAGGGGAATCAACTTGGATGGGGTGAGGGTATATGGGATGCCCACTTGATTGCAGAAAATTTACATGGGACCAACTATATACACTCTCTGTATATACACTCCAGTCTTCACTCCAGCACAACGCTTGCTTGCAGACTATTCCTTCTCAATCCTTCCTGCACTTTACTTGCTTATACTTCCTGGACCAGCTAGCACTGATTAGTAGGCTGGAACTGACCCATCCAGGCCTAACATAGATGCCCTTTGCAGGCAGAGACCGCTGGCCCCTTTAGTGTAGCAACAAAAATATAGTAGTCCTTTAGTGCTAGCTGTCCGCGTGACTACTAAGCCCAGTACCACATCTTCAGGCCTTGCCAGCCCTCATGGCTGCAGCTGCCTCTATCCACTGCCCATGTTTCCACAGTTCTATCACCTGGTTCTGCACCCATCTCAGACTGCGAACTCCCAGTCCACTCAGACGTGCCTCCCCAGTCCTCTCTTTTGGTTCTACACCTATCTCAGACTTCAATCTCCCAGTCCTCTCAGGCATGTCACCCCAGTCCTCTCAACTGTGCTTCGCTTACCAGCCCTGCTGGCTGCAACCTGTTGTATCTCCCTGGATAAGGTGACAACATTTTTAAAATTAAATCCGGGGACATTTTTTTTTTTTTACTAGTAATTGCGGCAATCGGTGGCAATCAGCGACTCTCTGCCCGTCGCTGCCCGCCTCACAACCTGTCAAGTCTTTCTCTCCGGGCCCCGCCTACTACTGGGTGGGGAGCAGAGGAAGATCACTCTGCCAGGGAAGGCAAGGAGATAAGCAGGCAGGCGGCTGGCTGGGACTTGAGCCAAGGCAGAAGAACATGCGAGCGGAGCTGAATGGGCATGCGCCCGAAACGGAAAAAATATTCCCTCCTCTCCGACCAGCACATGATCATCAGAAAGGGGCACAGATAATAGGAAACAAATACACCCCCTAAGCGGAGCAGGGGTGTGTAATTCAGATTTTTTTTTTTTATTCTGCACTGACTGTCTTTGAAATTGCCTCAGCCCCTGTTCAAATCTTCAAATAAAATCTGGGGACAAAACTGGGGACAGACTTGGTCCGGGGACAGTGTTCTCAATCCGGGGACTGTCCCCAGTGCTCTCTCCAGCTGTCCTCTCTTTGCTCCTCTTGGCCAGGAGACACCTCTGTGTGTTGTAGGAGGGTCCTGTCTGCACCAAGCCCAGGACCAAGGTCACCCCCCCAGACTGGGGAGCTCCCTCAAGGGCCACCCACAGCCTAGCACTCCAACTCCAACTTCCACCCAAACAACTCCTCCCAAGCTGGGCTGACACTGGGTATTTAAGGAGGCCTGCCCCTTGCCAATCCAGGTTGGGGATTGGTCAGGGTTCCCTAAACCACCCCAGGCAGCTCCACCTTTCTGTCCAGAACTTTCCAGCAAACTCTAGAAAGAAGAGGGAGGTCTCAGTGATGCTGCCTGTGAGTCACCAGCTACTACCCTGAGCCACTCCCAGCCCAGATAAGATCAAAACAAACAAGCCTGGCTGACAGCCAGGCCTGCCTAAATTTATCTGTCCTACAAAGAATCCTACCTCTAGCACCTATCTACCTAGAGGGTGCTACTATATATGCTGCAGATGTGGTGCACTTTCTGAAAGCGCACCGTAACTCCTGCATTTAGGCGTTTTGGTGCACTTTTAGAAAGCGCACCAAACCCGCAGGTAATAGCAGAAGTCTATGGCTCAGTGTAGGCAGTGGCATACTTATGGTAAGTGCAGCAATGCTCAGACGGGCAGAGGGCAAGCGATGGATCAATGGCTGTGACAGGATGTGCGGGGTGCGGACTGTACCGCTACCCGGGTGACACGCCGCCAGATAAACACACTGTGTTTATCTGGCAGCGTGTCACCTGGGTAGCGGTGGAGAAAACACTGTCTCTCTCTCCTGTACAGCAGGGGAGTGAGAGAGAGACAGTGAGACAGCGCTGCACTGATTAGAAGACGGGAAATGCTGGAGTCAACTAGCAGGTGATTGGTTGCTAGGTGGTCCTAGCAACCTATCATTAGCATTGTTAACTTTTCGTATTAACTCTGTTCAGCACTGGTGTGTCTCTCCATGTGCCGCTGTGCGTGAGTAAGGTAGTGTAGCGGAGCCTCCCTCTCCCTCTCGGTTTTCTCGTTTGAGTGGCTTGTGTCTAGGGGTACCTGGGAGACGAGAGTGCAGGAACACTACGCCAAACTCTCCCCTCGTATGTGTATGAGGGTTGAGCAAAGTCACTTGAATTACCTCCGGGTCTGTTCACTGCATACGAAGCCTCTCCTTGTACCGTGGAGATGTGTCTGCCAATAATAGAGCCCCACACCAATCAAAAGTCCAACACTCCTTTATTTCTCTGCTTCCAGGGTGAACACAATCAGTTGAACCTTCAGTAACAGACAGACAGGGGTGTGGGTACGAGTAGGCCCAGGCACAAATTAACTCTCCTATTCCTTTGCAAGCGAATAGGCCTGGCACACGGTCTCTGCCACCGACCGTGAGTTTTGGTCGCTGCTACCGACCGGATGAACTGTTGAGGCCCCTGCCACAGGCCTAATAGCAGGCCTCTGCCACTGACCTGAGTTGAATAGTTGGACCGCTGCCACCGGTCACAGAACATGAACCACCTTCCTCTATGAACTTGGCCCCTGTTCGGGAAAGATATCTCTCCGGGCGGTCTCCAGAGGTTCACCCGGCACTGGCAATATGCTGCACCAGATCTTCGGATGAATCACTCCTCTGGTCCCTAACGCCTCTGGATTCGGGTGCCCAACTCCCGGGACACCCTAGGACACTCCCTCCCTCGCGGGACCCAGCGGAAGTTACTGGGCCCCAGGCCTCCGGCTGAGTACCTCACCCCAGACTGAAGGTGTCTGGGATGGAACACGAACTCCAAGTGTCCAGGCCTAGGCCGCCTGGACACCGACCGCGAACAGCAGCCCTCAGGCTGAAGGTGCCTGGGACTCGAACCTTGTGGCCAAGATGTCCGCCCCTTTATACCCTCTCCCAGCAAGCACAGTGGGTATCTCCGCCCCGCCGTACAACTGCTGCGAGAGGTCACAAAGGGTACGGCACTGCAGCGATGGTTCAACCCCGGCCCAAAGTGATAGCGCCACCTGCTGGGCCGCAGGGAACTAGACATCACTGATGTCTTCACCAGATTTAAAAGTACATACCCGCTACAGTAGGAAGGGGCAGAGAGGGGAGGGAGGGGGTTGTGCAGCATGCAGGGTGTCCAAAGCTGGGGGGGGGGGGTGACAGTGTAACATGCAGGGGAGGGGGGAGAGGTGACAGTGTAACATGCAGGGGGGGGGAGGTGACAGTGTAACATGCAGGGGGGGAGAGGTGACAGTTTAACATGCAGGGGAGGGGGGAGAGAGGTGACAGTGTAACATGCAGGGGGGGGGGGAGAGAGGTGACAGTGTAACATGCAAGTCCTTTTTTTTCAAAATGTTCCGGCGGCAACCTTCTGTGGCAATTTTTTTTTTTGCCAATGTCCCGCACCCCCCCTGGAGGTATGGGAGAGGTGACAGTGTAACATGCAGGGGGGAGGTGGCTGTGTAACATGCAGGGGGGAGAGGTGACAGTGTAACATGCAGGGGGGGAGAGGTGACAGTGTAACATGCAGGGGGGGAGAGGTGACAGTGTAACATGCGGGGGGGGGGGGAGAGGTGACAGTGTAACATGCAGGGGGGAGAGGTGACTGTGTAACATGCAGGGGGGGAGAGGTGACTGTGTAACATGCAGGGGGAAGAGGTGACTGTGTAACATGCAGGGGGGAGAGGTGACAGTGTAACATGCAGGGGGGGAGAGGTGACAGTGTAACATGCGGGGGGGGAGAGGTGACAGTGTAACATGCAGGGGGAGAGGTGACTGTGTAACATGCAGGGGGGGAGAGGTGACTGTGTAACATGCAGGGGGGAGAGGTGACTGTGTAACATGCAGGGGGGAGAGGTGACTGTGTAACATGCAGGGGGGGAGAGGTGACAGTGTAACATGCAGGGGGGAGAGGTGACTGTGTAACATGCAGGGGGGGGGGAAGTGACAGTGTAACATGCAGGGGGGGAGGTGACAGTGTAACATGCAGGGGGGGGGGGAGAGGTGACAGTGTAACATGCAGGGGGGGTGGCTGTGTAACATGCAGGGGGGAGGTGGCTGTGTAACATGCAGGGGGGGAGAGGTGTCAGTGTAACATGCAGGGGGGGAGAGGTGATAGTGTAACATGCAGGGGGGAGAGGTGACAGTGTAACATGGGGGGGGGGAGGTGACAGTGTAACATGGGGGGGGGGAGAGGTGACAGTGTAACATGCAGGGGGGGGAGGTGACAGTGTAACATGCAGGGGGGAGAGGTGACAGTGTAACATGCAGGGGGGGGGGAGAGATGACAGTGTAACATGCAGGGGGGGGGGGAGAGGTGACAGTGTAACATGTAGGGGGAGAGGTGACAGTGTAACATGCAGGGGGGAGAGGTGACAGTGTAACATGCAGGGGGGGTGACTGTGTAACATGCAGGGGGGAGAGGTGACAGTTTAACATGTAGGGGGGGGGAGGTGACAGTGTAACATGCAGGGGGGGAGAGGTGACAGTTTAACATGTAGGGGGGGGGGAGAGGTGACAGTGTAACATGCAGGGGGGGAGAGGTGACAGTGTAACATGCAGGGGGGAGGTGGCTGTGTAACATGCAGGGGGGAGAGGTGACAGTGTAACATGCAGGGGGGAGGTGGCTGTGTAACATGCAGGGGGGGAGAGGTGACAGTGTAACATGCAGGGGGGGAGAGGTGACAGTGTAACATGCAGGGGGGAGGTGGCTGTGTAACATGCAGGGGGGGAGAGGTGACAGTGTAACATGCAGGGGGGAGAGGTGACAGTGTAACCTGCGGGGGGGGGGGGGAGAGGTGACAGTGTAACATGCAGGGGGAGAGGTGACTGTGTAACATGCAGGGGGGGGGGGAGAGGTGACTGTGTAACATGCAGGGGGGAGAGGTGACTGTGTAACATGCAGGGGGGGGGAGAGGTGACAGTGTAACATGCAGGGGGGGGGGGGAGGTGACAGTGTAACATGCAGGGGGGGAGAGGTGACAGTGTAACATGCAGGGGGGAGTGACAGTGTAACATGCAGGGGGGAGGTGGCTGTGTAACATGCAGGGGGGAGGTGGCTGTGTAACATGCAGGGGGGGGGGAGAGGTGACAGTGTAACATGCAGGGGGGGAGAGGTGATAGTGTAACATGCAGGGGGGAGAGGTGACAGTGTAACATGGGGGGGGGGGGAGGTGACAGTGTAACATGCAGGGGGGAGGTGACAGTGTAACATGCAGGGGGGAGAGGTGACAGTGTAACATGGGGGGGGGGGGGGGTGACAGTGTAACATGGGGGGGAGGTGACAGTGTAACATGGGGGGGGAGAGGTGACAGTGTAACATGGGGGGGTGACAGTGTAACATGGGGGGGGAGAGGTGACAGTGTAACATGCAGGGGGGGGAGGTGACAGTGTAACATGCATGGGGGAGAGGTGACAGTGTAACATGCAGGGGGGGGGGAGAGGTGACAGTGTAACATGCAGGGGGGAGAGGTGACAGTGTAACATGCAGGGGGAGAGGTGACAGTGTAACATGCAGGGGGGACAGGTGACAGTGTAACATGCAGGGGGGGGGTGACTGTGTAACATGCAGGGGGGGAGAGGTGACAGTGTAACATGCAGGGGGGAGAGGTGACAGTTTAACATGTAGGGGGGGGGGGAGAGGTGACAGTGTAACATGCAGGGGGGGAGAGGTGACAGTGTAACATGCAGGGGGGAGGTGGCTGTGTAACATTCAGGGGGGAGAGGTGACAGTGTAACATGCAGGGGGGGAGAGGTGACAGTGTAACCTGCGGGGGGGGGGGAGAGGTGACAGTGTAACATGCAGGGGGGAGAGGTGACTGTGTAACATGCAGGGGGGGGGAGGTGACTGTGTAACATGCAGGGGGGAGAGGTGACTGTGTAACATGCAGGGGGGGGGAGAGGTGACAGTGTAACATGCAGGGGGGGGAGGTGACAGTGTAACATGCAGGGGGGGGGGAGAGGTGACAGTGTAGCATGCAGGGGGGGAGTGACAGTGTAACATGCAGGGGGGAGGTGGCTGTGTAACATGCAGGGGGGAGGTGGCTGTGTAACATGCAGGGGGGGGGGTGAGAGGTGACAGTGTAACATGCAGGGGGGTGGAGGGGACAGTGTAACATACAGGGGGGGGGAGGTGACAGTGTAACATGCAGGGGGGCAGAGGTGACAGTGTAACATGCAGGGGGGAGAGGTGACAGTGTAACATGCAGGGGGGGAGAGGTGACAGTGTAACATGCAGGGGGGGAGAGGTGATAGTGTAACATGCAGGGGGAAGAGGTGACAGTGTAACATGGGGGGGGGGTGGAGGGGACAGTGTAACATACAGGGGGGGAGGTGACAGTTTAACATGCAGGGGGGGAGAGGTGACAGTGTAACATGCAGGGGGGGAGAGGTGATAGTGTAACATGCAGGGGGGAGGTGACAGTGTAACATGCAGGGAGGTGGAGGGGACAGTGTAACATACAGGGGGGGAGGTGACAGTTTAACATGCAGGGGGGGAGAGGTGACAGTGTAACATGCAGGTGGGGAGAGGTGATAGTGTAACATGCAGGGGGGGAGAGGTGACAGTGTAACATGGGGGGGGGGGAGGTGACAGTGTAACATGGGGGGGGTGACAGTGTAACATGGGGGGGGAGAGGTGACAGTGTAACATGCAGGGGGGGGAGGTGACAGTGTAACATGCAGGGGGGGAGGTGACAGTGTAACATGCAGGGGGGGGGGAGGTGACAGTGTAACATGCAGGGGGGGAGAGGTGACAGTGTAACATGCAGGGGGGGAGAGGTGACAGTGTAACATGCAGGGGGGAGAGGTGACAGTGTAACATGCAGGGGGGAGAGGTGACAGTGTAACATGCAGGGGGGGAGAGGTGACAGTGTAACATGCAGGGGGGGGGGAGAGGTGACAGTGTAACATGCAGGGGGGAGAGGTGACAGTGTAACATGCAGGGGGGAGAGGTGACAGTGTAACATGCAGGGGGGGGGGTGACTGTGTAACATGCAGGGGGGGAGAGGTGACAGTTTAACATGTAGGGGGGGGAGAGGTGACAGTGTAACATGCAGGGGGGGGAGAGGTGACAGTGTAACATGCATGGGGTAGGTGGCTGTGTAACATGCAGGGGGGAGAGGTGACAGTGTAACATGCAGGGGGGGAGAGGTGACTGTGTAACATGCAGGGGGGGAGAGGTGACAGTTTAACATGTAGGGGGGGAGAGGTGACAGTGTAACATGCAGGGGGGGGGGGAAAGGTGACAGTGTAACATGCAGGGGGGAGGTGACTGTGTAACATGCAGGGGGGGAGAGGTGACAGTTTAACATGTAGGGGGGGGGGAGAGGTGACAGTGTAACATGCAGGGGGTAGGTGGCTGTGTAACATGCAGGGGGGAGAGGTGACAGTGTAACATGCAGGGGGGGAGAGGTGACAGTGTAACATGCAGGGGGTAGGTGGCTGTGTAACATGCAGGGGGGAGAGGTGACAGTGTAACATGCAGGGGGGAGAGGTGACAGTTTAACATGTAGGGGGGGGGGAGAGGTGACAGTGTAACATGCAGGGGGGGGAAAGGTGACAGTGTAACATGCAGGGGGGGAGAGGTGACAGTGTAACATGCAGGGGGGGGAAAGGTGACAGTGTAACATGCAGGGGGGGGAGGTGACTGTGCAGCATGCAGGGGGGTCCAAAGCTGGGGGGGTTGGGTAATATAAAGGTGCAGGATGCTGTGTGATGTAAAGGGGTCCAGAGGTGCAGGGGGTTGTGTAATGTAAAGGGGCCCAGAGGTGAAGGAGGTTTTGTAATGTAAAGGTGTTCAGAGATGCAGGGGGTTGTGTAATTTAAAGGGGTCCAGCGGTGCTGTGTGATGTAAAGAGGTGCAGGGGGGGCTGTGTAATGTAAAGGGGTCCAGTTGTTGAGAGGGGGTACAAAGTAGTGACAACGAGATATTGGGGAGTGCAGAGGTATGCAGGGGCACAGTGGGGTGTTTTTACATTTTTAAGGTGGGGGGGGGTGCCAGATATAGGATCCGCCCCGGGTGCCAAATGCCCTAGGTGCGCCCCTGAGTGTAGGTAACCCGCAGGTGCGGATCAGGTGGAAAGCAAGCCAGAATAACCAGTTTTGCCGGCTGTTGCTATCCCAGGTGGGTATTGCTGGCTGTTTTGTTTTGCAAATTGTTGTTTATTTTCTTATTTAGAAATCAAAAGGAAAAAAGACAAGCTGACAAGTTTAAATTACTTATTAACTACTTCCCACCCGGCCACTGTATATATATGGCCGGGTGGGCGCTCTCTCCTTCTGAGTGGACGTTCAGGAACGTCCTTCAGAAGGAGGGGGATCGCGCGCGCGCGTTCCCGCGCAGCGGCGCGATCCCGATGCACGAGTGTCAACCGGACACAGCGCATCTCGATTCGGCAGGAGGGCTCTGTGATTGGCCCTCCTGATCACATGACGGCCGTGTCCAATCACAGCCGTCATGTGATGTAAACAGAGAGCCGGTTGCTAGGCAATCAGCTCACCTCTCCTCACTAGTGATGAGCCGAACACCCCCGGGTTCGGTTCGCACCAGAACCCGCGAACGGACCGAAAGTTCGTACGAACATTAGAACCCTATTAAATACAATGGATGCGAACGTTCGAATTCTAAAGTGCTAATTATAACGACTATTATGCATGTTATTGTCCTAAAAAGGGTTTGGGAACCCGGGTTCTGCACCAGGGGACATGTATCAATGCAAAAAGAAGTTTTAAAAACAGTCGTTTTTCGGGAGCAGTCATTTTAATGATGCATAAAGTGAAAAAAAAAAGTCAAATATTCCTTTAAATATCCTACCTGGGGGGTGTCTAAAGTATGCCTGTGAAGTGCCACGTGTTTCCCGTGTTTAGAACTGTCCCTGCACAAAATGACACTTCTAAAGGAAAAAAAAGCCATTTAAAACTGCTTGCGGCTTTAATGTAATGTCTGGTCCCGGTAATATGGATGAAAATCTTTAAGAAAAATGGCATAGCTACCCCATGACCCCCCCCCCCCCACCCCAGCCCATTACCAGCCCCTTTGGGTCTTGTATGGATATTAAGGGGAACCCCGCACATAAAATAAAAAAGGCCCTATATACTCTGAACAGCCGTATACAGGCGGTGCATACAAGACAGGGACTGTAGGTTTGTTCTTATGTAGAATCTGTTTGTAATTTTGAACAGGTACATTGTTTAAGTGTAGCTCCAGCCCAAAAATCTATTTTTAAACTTTTTGGAAAACATAGGTAAGGGTTATCACCCCTGTAACATTTGTTTTGCTGTCTGTGCCCCTGTTCAGAACATTTCACCTCACTTTCCGTCCCAATGACAACTGTTTTTGAAATGTGGTGTTTTTCTTGAAACAAGGATTGGTGATAAAGCATCAGTACAGAGGAGACACCTTTCTCCCATATTAATTCTTACAGGAGAGAATTTTCCTTCCAAGGGGTAGATTTCCTCTCACTTCCTGTTGTCTTCTTGCGTTTGCAAGTAGGAGTCGTTTGTAAGTTGGATGTTTGAAAGTAGGGACCTGCCGTATATACTCTGCAGAAATAGGCCCCTTAGTTGTTGGTGTTGGCACAACACTGTAAGCACTCACAGTTACTCTTGGTTGGTGCTGGAACGCCCTGCTGTCAACTATTATATCAGGAATTTTAATTACATATAATTGTTGAACAGTGGTAGTAAAAATTGGGCCTTTGATGGTGGTGCTGGTGCCACAACACTGTAAGCCCTGACAGTTACTCTTGGTGGGTGCAGCAATGGGCCCTGCTGTGAATTATTAGATCAAGAATTGTAATTGCATGCCCCTGTTGAACAGGGGCTGAAAAATTGGGCCTTTCGTGGTGGTGGTGGTGGTGTTGCCACAATACTGTAAGCCCTCAGAGTTACTCTTGGTGGGTGCAGGAATGGGCCCTGCTGTGAATTATTAGATCAAGAATTGTAATTACATGCCCCTTTTGAACAGGGGCTGAAAAATTGGGCCTTTCGTGGTGGTGGTGGTGGTGGCGTTGCCACAACACTGTAAGCCCTCAGAGTTACTCTTGGTGGGTGCAGCAATGGGCCCTGCTGTGAATTATTAGATCAATAATTGTAATTACATGCCCCTGTTGAACAGGGGCTGAAAAATTGGGCCTTAGGCACTGGTGGCACAACACTACAACCCCTCACAGATACTGTACTTGGAGCACAGCAATGAGCCCTGTTGCAAAGTATTGCTTCAAAAATTGTAATGACACGCCCCTGTTAAACAGGGGCTGAAAAATTGGGCCTTAGGCACTGGTGGCACAACACTCCAACCCCTCACAGATACTGTACTTGGAGCACAGCAATGAGCCCTATGGCAAATTATTGCTTCAAAAATTGTAATTACACGCCCCTGTTAAACAGGGGCTGAAAAATTGGGCCTTAGCCACTGGTGGCGGCACCCATAAACAAAAATGATCTTCCAAGCTATCATCATCAATCGTATCATTGAGGACTCGGAGGAGGAGGATAGCCAGTCAACATAACAGCACAGGCACTCAGCATCAGCATCAGTCTTGAAGGGATGTGACATGTTAAAATCAATTAGTCTGTTATATCAGCATCAGGTGTGTGGTAGCTGGTGGTGATCCAAGACTGGTTCATCTTGATGAAAGTCAGTCGATCAACCGAGTCGGTGGACAGGCGCACCCTGTGATCCGTGACAAATCCTCCAGCAGCACTGAATGTGCGTTCCGAAAGAACGCTGGATGCAGGACAGGCCAGTAGCTCAATTGCATACTGTGCAAGCTCTGGCCAGTGATCCATCCTCAAGACCCAGTAAGCCAGAGGATTTTCGGTGAGGAAGGTGTCCAAGTCTGACCTTGCCCCTAGATATTCCTGCACCATGTTTATCAGACGCTGGCGATGGTTGCTGGAACCGATCATACTTTGGGGCTGCGGACTAAAGAATTGTCTGAACGCATCGGTCAGACGGCCACCTTCCCCACCGCTCCTTCTTTGACTGGCCGAAGCCTCAGCAACTCGTTGTCCAGGACCAGGAGTTTGTAACCTCCCAGTCTCTGGGAACGCGTTGCACAGACCTTTCTGCAAGGCCTCCCGGAGTTGTCTCATCCTCTGCTCCCTCTGTGACGGTAACATAAGGTCCGCAACCTTACCCTTGTACCGTGGATCAAGGAGAGTGGCCAGCCAGTAATGGTCCCTCTCCTTGATCCGAAGAATACGAGGATCCTTCCGCAGACTTTGCAGGATCAGGGAGGCCATGCAGCGTAGGTTTGCTGAGGCATTCGGTCCGGAGTCCTCTGGGTCACTAAGGACGACATGATCCGCAGCCACCTCCTCCCAGCCACGTACAAGTCCACTGGTTTCTTGGGACTGTAAATCATCCCTAAAAGACTGCTGCTGATGATGCTGAGTGCCAGCCTCCACCTCCATGCTGACACAATCCTCCTCCTCCTCCTCCTCCTCCTCCTCCTCCTCCTCTTCCTGTGCGATGGGTGGGACAGAAGGAACACTGTCTGGGTAAAGGGGGCCTTGAGAGGCAAGGAAGTCCTCCTCTTCCTGCCTCTGTTCTGCCTCAAGTGCCCTGTCCATTATTCCACGCAGCGTGTGCTCCAACAGGTGGACAAGAGGTACAGTGTCACTGATGCATGCACTGTCACTGCTCACCATCCTCGTGGCCTCCTCAAATGGTGCCAGGACAGTGCATGCATCCCTGATCATGCCCCACTGGCGTGGAGAAAAAAAACCAAGCTCCCCTGACCCTGTCCTGGTGCCGTAGTCGCACAGGTACTCATTGATGGCCCTCTGCTGCGTGTGCAGCCGCTGCAGCATGGCCAACGTTGAGTTCCACCTGGTGGGCATGTCACATATAAGGCGGTTCTTGGGCAGGTTCAACTCCTTTTGCAGCTCAGCCAGGCGAGCACTGGCATTATAAGATCTGCGGAAATGCACACAGACTTTCCTGGCCTGCCTCAGGACATCCTGTAAGCCCGGGTACCTGCCCAAGAACCGCTGCACCACCAGGTTAAGGACGTGAGCCACACAGGGCACATGGGTCAGTTGTCCCTGTCGGAGGGCGGAGAGGAGGTTGGTGCCATTGTCGCAAACCACCATTCCTGGCTTAAGCTGGCGTGGCGTCAACCACCTCTCGGCCTGGCCCTGCAGAGCAGACAGGACCTCTGCCCCAGTGTGGCTTCTGTCCCCCAAACACACCAGCGCAAGCACGGCATGGCATCTTTTTGCCTGCGTACTTGCGTAGCCCCTTGAACGGCTACGGAGCACCGCTGGTTCAGAGGACAAAGCACAGGAAGAGGCCATGGAGGAAGAAGAAGAGGAGGGGGTGGAGGAGAGAGGTGTGTCACAACCAGTAGTAGCATTTTGGAGGCGTGGCGGTGGAACAACCTCCAACACTACTGCACCTTGTCCTGCATCCTTCCCAGCTGCCAAAAGAGTGACCCAATGGGCCGTGAAAGAAAGGTAACGTCCCTGTCCATGCCTGCTGGACCATGAGTCAGCGGTAATATGCACCTTACCGCTGACCGCCCTGTCCAGCGAGGCCAAGACATTGCCTTCCACATGCCGGTAGAGAGCCGGAATAGCCTTCCGTGAGAAAAAGTGGCGTTTGGGAACCTGCCACTGAGGAACCGCACATTGCACAAACTCACGGAAGGGGGCCGAGTCTACCAACTGAAAAGGCAGCAGTTGAAGCGCTAGCAATTTAGCCAAGCTAGCATTCAACCGCTGGGCATGTGGATGGCTGGGAGTGAACTTCTTTCGACGGTCCAGCAGCTGGGGCAGGGAAATTTGCCTGCTAGAATCGGACGTCGGTGTACTGCTAGCAGAGTGGCCGCAAGTACTTGGCTGTGACACACCTAATTCTACACCTTCATTCCTCTCAGTGCATGTTTCAGAGAGGACTGAAGTTATAGTGGGGTTGGAGATCCCAGCTGATGCGGTGCAAGGAGAGGTCCGCTTTGTTCTTTGGTGTGGGTCTTTGAGGTAGGCTTGCCAACGAGCTGCATGGCAGGTCAACATATGTCTGGTCAGGCATGTGGTACCCAAGCGGCTGATGTTTTGGCCACGCGATATACGCTTGAGACATATGTTGCAAACAGCAGCTGTGCGATCTGATGCACTAGCCTCAAAAAAGGCCCACACCAAAGAACTTTTTGAATGACAGGCAGAGGCAGCGCCCTGCACAGGCGGAGCTCTGCGGTGTGATTCCGTCGGTGTACTGCCCTTACGCTGGCCACCAAAGGGCATCCTGCCTCGTTGGAGATGTGCCTCCTCCTCATCCTCCTCCTCCTCCTCTCTCCTATTAGGCACCCACGTGGAGTCAGTGACCTCATCATCCCCTCCCTCCTCATCACTGGAGCCAATCTGGCAGTATGCTGCAGCTGCTGGAACATGACTGCCAGATTGGTGTCCTTCTTGAGCATCCCCTCTGTCTGCTCTCACGCTACTGCCTTCCTGTAGCTGGGTTTCATCATCAGACCCTTCGAAACGCTGGGCATCCTCCTGGAGCATGTACCCAACACTGTGCTCAAACAGTTCGGGGGACTCCTCAGGAGGAGGACATGGTGGGTCTAGGGAAGGAGTGACTGATGATGAGTCTGACATTGATACCAGGGAAGAGGACGCTTTGGCAGCTGCTTTGCCAGTACCCTGAGCCTGGGTGAGAGAGGATGAGGAGGAGGAGGGCTTGGTCATCCACTCTACCAAGTCTTCGGCATGATGTGGCTCAGCATGTCCAGCTGCCGAAAAGAAGGACAAGCGTGTCCCATGGCCATGTGCTGATGACAATGCACCGCGTCCACGACCAGCACTGTTGCCCCCAGACACAGAGCCTGCTTGCCCTCTTTTATTGCCTCCTGACTGTCTGCCTCTCCTTGTTTGCCTTCCAGACATTCTAATAGATGGCCTGCAGGGAGATGGGAAAAAAGCAATAAGGGCTACCTTCAGGTGTCCTTCTCTGTCCCTTTACTTAAGGATTTCTAAATATGGTTGAGGATGATTGCTTTTGCACAGAATAGCACAACGACAATTTCCCTGACTGTCCAAAAAACAAGGATTTCAAAGATGGTTGATGAGGAATGCTTTAGCACACTATAGCACAAGGAGAATTTCCCTCACTGTCCTTCCCTGTCCCTAGAAACAAGGATTAGCACAGTGAAAGAAACTGACACTCTCCCTACCTATAGTTTTCTGTCCCTAGAAAAAATGTTTTTTTAAAGATGGTTGATGATCAATGCTTTAGCACACTATAGCACAAGGAGAATTTCCCTCACTGTCCTTCCCTGTCCCTAGAAACAAGGATTATCACAGTGAAAGAAACTGACACTCTCCCTACCTATAGTTTTCTGTCCCTAGAAAAAATGTTTTTTTAAAGATGGTTGATGATCAATGCTTTAGCACACTATAGCACAAGGAGAATTTCCCTCACTGTCCTTCCCTGTCCCTAGAAACAAGGATTAGCACAGTGAAAGAAACTGACACTCTCCCTACCTATAGTTTTCTGTCCCTAGAAAAAATGTTTTTTTAAAGATGGTTGATGATCAATGCTTTAGCACACTATAGCACAAGGAGAATTTCCCTCACTGTCCTTCCCTGTCCCTAGAAACAAGGATTATCACAGTGAAAGAAACTGACACTCTTCCTACCTATAGTTTTCTGTCCCTAGAAAAAATGTTTTTTTAAAGATGGTTGATGATCAATGCTTTAGCACACTATAGCACAAGGAGAATTTCCCTCACTGTCCTTCCCTGTCCCTAGAAACAAGGATTATCACAGTGAAAGAAACTGACACTCTTCCTACCTATAGTTTTCTGTCCCTAAAAAAAATGTTTTTTTAAAGATGGTTGATGATCAATGCTTTAGCACAGTATAGCACAAGGAGAATTTCCCTCACTGTCCTTCCCTGTCCCTAGAAACAAGGATTATCACAGTGAAAGAAACTGACACTCTCCCTACCTATAGTTTTCTGTCCCTAGAAAAAATGTTTTTTTAAAGATGGTTGATGATCAATGCTTTAGCACACTATAGCACAAGGAGAATTTCCCTCACTGTCCTTCCCTGTCCCTAGAAACAAGGATTATCACAGTGAAAGAAACTGACACTCTTCCTACCGATAGTTTTCTGTCCCTAGAAAAAATGTTTTTTTAAAGATGGTTGATGATCAATGCTTTAGCACAGTATAGCACAAGGAGAATTTCCCTCACTGTCCTTCCCTGTCCCTAGAAACAAGGATTAGCACAGTGAAAGAAACTGACACTCTCCCTACCTATAGTTTTCTGTCCCTAGAAAAAATGTTTTTTTAAAGATGGTTGATGATCAATGCTTTAGCACACTATAGCACAAGGAGAATTTCCCTCACTGTCCTTCCCTGTCCCTAGAAACAAGGATTAGCACAGTGAAAGAAACTGACACTCTCCCTACCTATAGTTTTCTGTCCCTAGAAATTTTTTTTTTTTAAAGATGGTTGATGATCAATGCTTTAGCACACTATAGCACAAGGAGAATTTCCCTCACTGTCCTTCCCTGTCCCTAGAAACAAGGATTATCACAGTGAAAGAAACTGACACTCTTCCTACCTATAGTTTTCTGTCCCTAGAAAAAATGTTTTTTTAAAGATGGTTGATGATCAATGCTTTAGAACAGTATAGCACAAGGAGAATTTCCCTCACTGTCCTTCCCTGTCCCTAGAAACAAGGATTATCACAGTGAAAGAAACTGACACTCTCCCTACCTATAGTTTTCTGTCCCTAGAAAAAATGTTTTTTTAAAGATGGTTGATGATCAATGCTTTAGCACACTATAGCACAAGGAGAATTTCCCTCACTGTCCTTCCCTGTCCCTAGAAACAAGGATTAGCACAGTGAAAGAAACTGACACTCTCCCTACCTATAGTTTTCTGTCCCTAGAAAAAATGTTTTTTTAAAGATGGTTGATGATCAATGCTTTAGCACACTATAGCACAAGGAGAATTTCCCTTTACTGTCCTTCCCTGTCCCTAGAAACAAGGATTATCACAGTGAAAGAAACTGACACTCTTCCTACCTATAGTTTTCTGTCCCTAGAAAAAATGTTTTTTTAAAGATGGTTGATGATCAATGCTTTAGCACAGTATAGCACAAGGAGAATTTCCCTCACTGTCCTTCCCTGTCCCTAGAAACAAGGATTATCACAGTGAAAGAAACTGACACTCTCCCTACCTATAGTTTTCTGTCCCTAGAAAAAATGTTTTTTTAAAGATGGTTGATGATCAATGCTTTAGCACACTATAGCACAAGGAGAATTTCCCTCACTGTCCTTCCCTGTCCCTAGAAACAAGGATTAGCACAGTGAAAGAAACTGACACTCTCCCTACCTATAGTTTTCTGTCCCTAGAAAAAAAGTTTTTTTAAAGATGGTTGATGATCAATGCTTTAGCACACTATAGCACAAGGAGAATTTCCCTCACTGTCCTTCCCTGTCCCTAGAAACAAGGATTATCACAGTGAAAGAAACTGACACTCTTCCTACCTATAGTTTTCTGTCCCTAGAAAAAATGTTTTTTTAAAGATGGTTGATGATCAATGCTTTAGCACAGTATAGCACAAGGAGAATTTCCCTCACTGTCCTTCCCTGTCCCTAGAAACAAGGATTATCACAGTGAAAGAAACTGACACTCTCCCTACCTATAGTTTTCTGTCCCTAGAATTTTTTTTTTTTAAAGATGGTTGATGATCAATGCTTTAGCACACTATAGCACAAGGAGAATTTCCCTCACTGTCCTTCCCTGTCCCTAGAAACAAGGATTATCACAGTGAAAGAAACTGACACTCTTCCTACCTATAGTTTTCTGTCCCTAGAAAAAATGTTTTTTTAAAGATGGTTGATGATCAATGCTTTAGCACAGTATAGCACAAGGAGAATTTCCCTCACTGTCCTTCCCTGTCCCTAGAAACAAGGATTATCACAGTGAAAGAAACTGACACTCTCCCTACCTATAGTTTTCTGTCCCTAGAAAAAATGTTTTTTTAAAGATGGTTGATGATCAATGCTTTAGCACACTATAGCACAAGGAGAATTTCCCTCACTGTCCTTCCCTGTCCCTAGAAACAAGGATTATCACAGTAAAACACACTGACACTCTCCCTACCTATAGTTTTCTGTCCCTAGAAAAAATGATTTTTTAAAGATGGTTGATGATCAATGCTTTAGCACAGTATAGCACAAGGAGAATTTCCCTCACTGTCCTTCCCTGTCCCTAGAAACAAGGATTCGCACAGTAAAACACACTGACACTCTCCCTACCTATCATTCTCTTTCCCTAAACTAAAGGAATCCAGGTTAAGCAAGAAAAAAAAAATGTCACTGTCCCTGCCTATGCTTCTCTTTCCCTGCTCCGGAACACACTACACTAGGCCGCCGTGCTGGCGGCCTTTTATAGTGTGGGGCGTGTACTAAACACCCTCAGCAATAATTGGCCACAGGCATCCTGCCTGTGGCCAATCATTGCTCTCCTCGCTGCCGGCGCTGTGATTGGCCAAGCATGCGGGGTCACAGTGCATGCTTGGCCAATCACAGCGCCTGGATGACACTGCGATGGCGTAGTGCATTGTGGGCCGTTCGCGTCACCCGAATTAGGCGCGAACGGCCCAAATCGTTCGATCTTCGTCGAACGATCGAACAGCCGATGTTCGAGTCGAACGTATGTTCGACTCGAACACCGAGCTCATCCCTACTCCTCACACAGAAGTCGTCGGTGAGGAGAGGAGAGCGGATCGCTGCAGCTGGCTGGTGATCAGTGAGTATGAGCTGTTTTTTTCAGCTTTTTACTCACTGATCACCAGCCTAGTGTCCCCACATAGTGTAAAACACAAACATGTCCCCAAAATACATGTCCACAAAATACATGTCCCCAAAATACATGTCCCCACACACACACATGTCCCCACATAGTAAAAACACCTGTCCCCCACATATGTGACAGTAAAATCATATGTCCCAATGATCATTTGCACACATATGTCCGTGATCACCTGCGCACATCTGTACATGATCATATGCGTACATATGTCCGTGATCACACAAACCAATTATTATACACTTAACTGAATTTTTTTTACCAAAAACATGTAGTACAATATATTTTGGCTTAAATTTATAACAAAATTCGATTTTATTGGATTTTTTTAAAATAGAAAGACGAAAATAGATATTTTTTTCCAAATTTCCGCTCTTTTTTCGCGTATATCGCAAAAAATAAAAAATGTAGTCGTGAATAAATACCACCAATAGAAAGCTCTATTTGTGTGAACAAAATGATAAAAATTTCATTTGGGTACAGTGTAGCATGACCGCGCAATTGTCATTGAAAATGCGAGAGCGCTGAAAGCTGAAAATTGGTCTGGGAAGAAAGGGGGCTAAAGTGCCCAGTATTGATGTGGTTAAAAAGACACAATCTACCGGTAATCATTTCTCAGAGGAATCAACTCCTTTTTTGCCATCATTCTCAGCTGCAGAAATAAAAACATCTTTAAGGCCCGGTTCTCACAGGGGCGGCACGACTTCGGGGGCGACTCAGCGGCGCGATCTCAAGACGACTTGAGACGCCCGCCCGAGGCGATTTGCATAATGAGTTCTGTATAGAATTCAATGCAAGTCGCCCCCAAAAGAAGTACAGGAACCTTTTTCTAAGTCGGAGCGACTCAGGTCGCTCCTATTAGAACGGTTCCATAGTACAGAGCGGGACGCGACTCCTCAGGCGACCGAGTCACCCGAGAAGTCTCCCCTGTGTGAACCGGGCCTAACAAGCTGTAGAGCCATTGCTCTACATTCTGCATGTTCTTGTAGCTAATCTGCTGGTCCATAAGGAGCTGGAGCATGGTTCAATTATTTTGGTGAGGGTGAAGCATGTCCCCATGGAATATACTACATCCAAGAACTGTTTTGTCTGTCAGTTTGTAGCATTTTGGTGTGTCCCTGAAGAAACAAGTGCAAAATCTTCCCCAGCAAGAGCCAATACAGTACCTCCATTGAAGGTGTAGGGTAGGGGCTGAACCTCTGCTGCACTGGCCCTGTGTAATGGTAATCCATCCCCCTGTACATGTGCTCCCCAGCCCAGGACTCCGCAGACATATCCTGATACACAAAGTCCACCACCACTCTCACACCTGGCAATCTGTCGGCTGTTGCTGTCCCAGGTGGAGTGCATTGGTATCACTCCGCCTGTGACATGAGCTGGCACTATACAGGAAGCACCGGCTCTGCTCTCTACCGCAGCCATAAACTTCCTGTACTGCCAGCTCTATTTTTACCACTGATGCTCTGGGATGGGGAGACGGGAACCCAAGATCTGGGCTTGCCAACCTGCCATCCCAGAGCAGGAGGTCGCGGCCAACTACAGAGGGCGCCGCGGGCCAGCAGTTGGGCACCCCTGCTCTATTGTTTCCTGAGTCACTGGGGCAGCAATCCAGTTGGATGCTGGCCACCCATGTTTCTCTGGTGGCCATCTTAGGTGTGGCAGAGTCTATTTAAGGTCCTGACTCCTGGGTTTGGTGCACATTCACGTGTAGGTTGAGTAGGGATAGGTTACCAGTCTATCAGGGAACTCTGTATTCTAACGGGGGAGTCCCCGCTCTCAGAATACAATAGAACAATGGGGGAGATCCCTGCATCCACATCAAATGTGTGGACACTGTGATCTGAGAGGCTTTATTTTTTTGTTCAATCCACTGGTTGAACGGAAAAAAAACTATGCGTGTATACCCTGCTTAAGTCCACCTTTTGCATAAAATTTTTAAATTCACCCAAATTTGCATTATATATTTTGCATTTAATAAAAAAATGTTTGCATAAGCGCCTACAAAGCAGTGGAACCACAATGAGGGGAACAATGCACAGACTCCTGCAGACTATTCCTTCACATTCATGTCCATACTGAGGTACAGACTTTGTGATCACTGCACTTGAGTTCAATTGATATCTACAAGTTTCTTTACTGTGGTGGCAGACAGCACTTATAGTTTATTCATTCACAGATCTCTGTGAATAAATTACATGGCTGTGTGGGATTAGCCATGCACAGCTGCGCAAAATTCAAAAAGTGACAACAGACGCTGGGGAGAAGAACCCCTGGACTCTAAAAGGGGAGGGGAGGAAACGGTTCCGTTGTTGTTGTGTTACACTATGTGATTATTCTTGCTCTGTGTCTTTAAGATCTGTCCCCTTCTTTCTAGCTGAACTCTCTCTCTCACCGTAGTTCTTTATATATCTCCTCCACTTCCTGATTCTGGTCATTACTCCTGTATATCTTCCATGCTAAACATCTTACATGTGGCTTACAACTGCAACGTTTTTCTACCTATGAATATCCATCATTAAACGGAACATTCGAAAGGATTCATCGTCTGTCGTCCTAACTGTGAGTTTATTCATTGAGTTAAACTGCCTGTATCGATGCAAGGGATAATAGCAAACCAGCTTGAGTAAGGCCTACTTATACCTGGAGATGAACTTTATCGCTTTGTAGTTGAGACAGAACAGTAGAAAAACGGAGTTTCACGGCCTAATTACAAGATTTCTGCAGGTCAGTACTGAAACAGACAAGATTTACTGCCCTCATAGCAAGACAGAAGGGACAGAGCAGCACATGGCAGCCTTATAGCCTGAGACAATCTGCACAGTGTCATATTTCAGCACACAGATCCTGCCTGCTTTCACAGTCAGTCTGCTATCATGAGTGACCAAGCTTCTGCATGTAAACTCACATCTCCTTCCCCACAAGTTCCTGAAGAAACTGAGTTACCCAAACGCTCAGTTAAACCCACTTGGAAAGTAATGGAGAATTATGAAGCTTCAAGGACTGAATTGTCAAATAGCTTGGAATTAGTCTGGGAGAAAATCCTTGCTGAAGCCAATACAGTGTCTGTTGAACGTAAACTACTGACACTAGAGGGCGCCATTAAACAACTTTCTGCCTCATATGAGCTTTATCAGCTTACCAGCATCAAATTCACTAATGTCTTACAAAACATGAAGTCAGAAAGTGTGATGATGCAATTAAAGCGCGTCAATGCTCTCAATATTGAAAGAGACAGTTTTATCCAGCAAACCAGATTAAAGGCAGAAGCAAAGATAAAGCTGTTACAGGACACTGCATCTCACAGATCTGTTTCCACCAGACATTCTAAAAACTCATCAAGATCCCATAGTTCAAGATACTCAACACTCAGTGAGCGACTTATTAATGCCCGCGCTGAAGTGGAAGCCAGCAAAGTGCAGGTGGCATATGCAGAAAAAAGAGCAGAGTTGGAAGCTCAAAGGGCAGAGTTGGAAGCGCAGTCAGCACGTCAAAGAGCAGAGTTGGAAGCGCAGTCAGCACGTCAAAGAGCAGAGTCGGAAGCTCAGTCAGCACGTCAAAGAGCAACAATGGAAACCTTAAATGAACAGTGTAAACATGACGCAGCTATGGCAAAGCTAAGGGTCCTACAGCAAGCTATCAGTGCAGACGAAGGTGCAAGTGAGAAAGACAGCATTAACCTAAACATAGCAGATATGGAAGACCCCCTAAAACGCACTAAAGACTATGTCCTAAGCCACTGCAGTGCACGCTCCATTGTCTCCAATGCTCCCGACTACATAGAGACTCCTTCACAGCTTCAAGTTAAAGAGGTTCCAGCAACTTCCTGCACTCAAAATCACTCCACTGCATTTCCTACCTGCCTACCTTGCCTGCCTTCATACGTCACAGAGCATCAGCGCAAGCTTCAAGCAAGTCATCAATCTCCAGTCATCGGTACAGCCTTGAATCAACGTACCATTGGAACAACTGACTTCAAGCAAGCAACTCACCTGGATGCATCTGCTGCACCATATTTCCCTGTGTCCTTTAACAACAATGTCAAAGATAACGCAATCAGCACCATACAGCCAACAGCTTCTCACATAAAGGCGGAGACAACTGAGACAGAAGAGTTTGTGAGGTACATGCTTCGCAGAGAGCTCACAAAGACTGGTCTTACAAGTTTTGATGACCAACCTGAGAACTACAGAAGTTGGAAATGTGCCTTCAGAACTACAATCAGCAATATTGGCATTACAGCTGATCAAGAATTGAATCTGCTGATCAAATGGCTTGGTCCTCTATCTGCTGCACGTGTTAAGCCATTAAGATCGGTTTTCATGGACAATCCTACTGCAGGCCTCACAGCTGCATGGGAGCGACTAGAGCAAAGTTATGGCAGTCCAGAAGCTATAGAAAATGCTTTGTTCATGCGTCTGGAAACTTTCCCAAAGATATCCGGTAAGGACAACAAGGAGTTCCAGAGACTGAGTGACCTTCTCTTTGAGCTTCAGCTAGCCAAGACGGACCCAAAACTACCTGGACTCAGTTACCTTGACACTCCAAGAGGGGTAAACCCAATTGTCTCCAAGCTCCCGTATGGTTTGCAAGAGAAATGGACTGCACTAGGGTCATCATACAAAAGAGAGAACAAGGTTTCCTTCCCTCCATTCTCTTTCTTCTGTGAATTCATCAGGAAAATTGCAGAGACCAAGAAAGATCCAAGTTTTTCCTACGGTGAGTACAGCCTCTTCTCACCCTTTCCTAAGAGTACCAGTCTTCAGGGCAACTATAGAAACCGTAGAGGCCCAGTGTCCGTGAAAAAGACTGACATCCTTCCCACTCCTACCACAGTTCTGGCCACGAACAAACAGAGTAGGAAGATTGAAAACCCTAACAGAGAGTGTCCCATACACAAGAAGCCACACCCCCTCAATAAATGTATCGGCTTTAGGAAAAAGCCTCTGGAAGAGCGCAAGGAGCTTTTAAAGACATTTAGGGTATGTTTCAGGTGCTGTGCTTCTACAGAACATTTTGCAAGGGACTGTAATGTGTCCATCAAGTGCATAGAGTGTGGCTCTGAAGAACATGTGCAAGCCCTCCATCCTCTTGAGCCCAGCTCTGCACAACCTGCCAACACTCCTCCCAGGTTAACGCATGGCGGGGAGAATACAGACCAAGTGCCTAATTCTACCATCATTTCTTCATCCTGCACTGAAGTTTGTGGAGAAGACCGCTGTGGTAAGTCCTGTGCTAAGATATGCTTGGTGAACATATACCACAAGGATCAACCAGAAAAGTCTCTAAAGGCATATGCTATCTTAGACGATCAGAGCAATCGATCACTTGCAAAATCGGAATTGTTCAATCTATTTGAAATAAAAGGCGAAGCTCATCCTTACACCTTGGGTACCTGTAGTGGAACTATAGAGGTTTCTGGAAGAAGGGCTCATGGACTCATGGTATCTTCTCTCAAAGGTAACTTGCAATTACCCTTACCTACACTTGTTGAGTGCAATCAGATACCTGCTAACAGGGAAGAAATCCCTACTCCAGCTGCTGCTTTCCATCACCCTCACCTTAAGGTAATAGCAAATGAGATACCGCCGCTTGACAAAGATGCTCAGATCCTTCTTCTGTTAGGAAGAGACATTCTAAGAGTTCACAAGGTACACAGACAAGTCAGTGGACCCCCAGATACCCCATTTGCCCAGCGCACGGATCTAGGGTGGGTCATCATAGGCAATGTCTGCATAGGCAAAATGAAAAGACCTACCAACATTTCGTCATTCAAGACAAATGTTCTGCCAAATGGCCGAAACACTTACTTTGAGCCATGCCCACATCACTACTGGGTGAAAGAGAAGATAGCCAGCCACGAATGGCAACATGGTATCTCAGGTGACACAAGCCCTTTCTCCTGCCATGATGGCGACTTCGGGTCTACAGTGTTTAATGCAACCAGTGAAGATGACATACTGGCTCCTTCAATGGAAGACAAAGAATTCATCAAGGTAATGGACAATGAGTTCTTTCAAGATGACTCCAATAACTGGGTAGCACCCCTACCCTTTCGTCTCCCAAGAGAGAGATTGCCCAACAACTTACAGCAGGCCATCAGTAGATTCTCCTCCTTAAAGCGAAACTTAAGCAGGAAACCAGAGATGCAAAAGCACTTTGTGGACTTTATGCAAAATGTATTTGACAGAGATCATGCAGAGCCTGCTCCCCCACTAAAGGATGGAGAAGAATGCTGGTACCTTCCATCCTTTGGCGTGTATCACCCACGCAAACCAGACCAAATCAGAGTTGTCTTTGATTCCAGTGCTCAGCACGAAGGTGTTTCTCTTAACAACATGCTCCTTACTGGATCCAACTTGAACAACAGTCTAATAGGAGTCTTGATTTGTTTCAGACAAGAGCCTGTAGCAGTAAAGGCCGACATTCAACAGATGTTTCACTGCTTCATCGTCAGAGAAGACAACAGAAATTACCTCAGGTTTCTATGGCACAAGGACAATGACCTCAACAAGGAAGTTATAGATTATCGCATGAAGGTACATGCCTTCGGTAACAGTCCTTCCCCAGCAGTGGCAACTTATGGGCTAAGGAAAACAGCTCAGACTGGAGAAGTTGAATATGGATCTGATGCCCGTCAATTTGTTGAAAGAAACTTCTACGTTGACGACGCACTTAAGTCCTTTCCAACTGCTAAAGAAGCAATTGATCTTCTCACCAGAACAAAGGAGATGCTGTCTGTAGCAAACCTTAGACTGCACAAGATTATATCCAACAGCCAGGAACTTATGAAGGCCTTTCACTCTGAGGACTATGCCACTAGTCTAAAAAACCTTGACTTAGGTACAGATGTGCCTCCTGTACAGCGAAGTCTGGGTTTGTTGTGGAACATCAAGCAAGACAAATTCACCTTCCAAGTGTCAACTTGTGACAAACCCTTCACTAAGAGAGGAGTCCTGTCCGTGGTGAATAGCATCTATGACCCACTGGGTTTCCTTGCTCCAGTTACCATTCAAGGTAAGATTTTACTAAGACAGTTGTCTACTGAGAACATAGACTGGGATACTCCCTTGCCTAGTGAGAATCAAAACAAGTGGGAAAGGTGGAGATATTCTTTGAAGTCACTAGAAAAACTTCAGATTCCCCGTTGCTATGTTCCAGGATCCACTTCAACTGCTAACCGGAGAGAGATTCATATGTTCTCTGATGCATCAGTTGAAGCTATTGCTGCTGTAGCCTATTTGAAGACCTCTGAACTGAATGGAGAATCACACTGTAGTTTTGTCCTAGGCAAGGCAAAACTCACTCCCAAGCCTGTACATACCATACCAAGACTTGAACTTTGTGCAGCCGTGCTAGCAGTAGAAATTGCAGAGGTCATACGAAGTGAAATGGACACTACAATTGATTCTTTCACCTTCTATACAGACAGTAAGGTAGTACTTGGTTACATAAACAACCAAACAAAACAATTTTATGTGTACGTCAGCAACAGGGTTGAACGTATCAAGAGATTCTCTCTACTAAGTCAATGGCATCACGTTCCCACTGAACTCAACCCAGCTGACTGTGGGACCAGAGCCGTGTCACCTGCCGCTCTTCAGGACAGCTTATGGCTGTCACCTCCAAGGTTTCTGTGTGAGGACTCTTACTTACTCCCTATTGACACCACCTATGGGCTAGTAAACCCTGAAGATGATAAGGAAATAAGAACTGTGAACACCTCACTCCACACTTCTGTAAGTACAAAACAGAAGCTGCGGTCACACCATTACAAGCATCAATGGAAGCAGGTGCAGCATCTAGCCAATGTGTTCTGGGATCGCTGGAAGAAAAAGTATCTTCACCACCTTCAAGGTCGTAACAAATGGCAAGCATCTAAGCTGAATCTTAAGGTTGGAGACCTCATCCTTCTAAAAGACAAGGAAGTTTGTCGGAATGAGTGGCCTATGGGTCTTATTACTAAAAGTTATGCCCAGCGACGATAACAAAGTCCGGAAGGTAGAAGTCAAGGTAACCAAGGGAGGATCGACACGAACCTTTAGTCGACCAATTACAGAGTTAGTACTCCTTTTGCCAGGTGAGTGACTTGTGCAAGGACTAGCCATGCTGTTGGCACGGCGGGGAGTACATTGCTGCCATCTACAGGTTCTACTCAGAACTTTGGAATTATTTGAAGACATCATACTGTGACTTTATGTTCTTCATCCTGTTGAACTTACGTTTATTATTTGTTTGTTGCATGTTTTTCATTACAGGTTCCAGGACATTCGTCAGTATTGGACTTTTTGAAAATATATATATTAGTTTAAGGTTATGAAATCTAAAGATTTCAGACGGGGAGTGTTGTGTTACACTATGTGATTATTCTTGCTCTGTGTCTTTAAGATCTGTCCCCTTCTTTCTAGCTGAACTCTCTCTCTCACCGTAGTTCTTTATATATCTCCTTCACTTCCTGATTCTGGTCATTACTCCTGTATATCTTCCATGCTAAACATCTTACATGTGGCTTACAACTGCAACGTTTTTCTATCTATGAATATCCATCATTAAACGGAACATTCGAAAGGATTCATCGTCTGTCATCCTAACTGTGAGTTTATTCATTGAGTTAAACTGCCTGTATCGATGCAAGGGATGAATATCAAACCAGCTTGAGTAAGGCCTACTTAAACCTGGAGATGAACTTTATCGCTTTGTAGTTGAGACAGAACAGTTGTCTTGGCACCACGTTACATCTTACATTCTAAATAATATGGGTGTAACATGGTATTAACAGTGGAATGCACATCTCATTCCATTGCATATTCCTCATTGATTATTCATTGATTGATGATCCATTGATTATTCCTCATTTCAGGACAGCGACTGAAGCAGGGGCGTATCATGAAATCAGTCGGCCCGTGTGCAAGATAAAAAATGGGCCCTAGGAATTGATTTTAAAAAATGCGGCGCGCATAGCGCGTCGCAACGAAATGTGGGCGGGGCTTAAAGTGCGCTAATTAATAAGCTTGGCTTAAAAGGGGTGTGGTTTAATAGAGTTTGAGATGATTTACTGTGCAGTGCAGAATGCGGTAATGTTAAATAGGGAATGTACAGTGCGGAGTGTATGTGCAGGAGAGGACTGCGGAGTGTATGGAGGTGACAAGTATGTGAAGGAGAGGAATGCGGAGTGTATGGAGGTGACAAGTATGTGAAGGAGAGGAATGCGGAGTGTATGGAGGTGACAAGTATGTGAAGGAGAGGAATGCGGAGTGTATGGAGGTGGGAAGTATGTGCAGTTGAGGAGTGCGGAGTGTATGGAGGTGGGTAGAATGTGCAGGTGAGCAGTGTGGAGTGTACAGCAGTGGGTAGTACAGGCGTACCCCACTTTTAAGTACACAATGGGTTTTATTTACTAAAGCTGGAAAGCCCAAAATCAGGCTCACTTCTGCATAGAAACCAATAAGCTTCTAACCCCAGCTTGTTCAATTAAGCCTGGTAATAAACCCTGGAAGCTCATTGGTTTTTATGCAGAAGTGAGACAGATTTTGCGCTTTCCAGCTTTAGTTAATAAAACCCATTGGGGGTGATTTACTATAAACAGTGCGCTGCGCCGGTTCATACCTTAAGTTGTGCGCCAGATAAATCCTTAATTGAGCGCAGGAGCCTGCGGTGCACTGCTATAGTAAATACAATTTTGAGCGGCGTTCTATTCAAAATGAATGGTTCCCTATGGGAGCCCATTGATTTGAATAGAGATCGCCCGGGAAGTCGGATGAAGACGATCCGACTCGTGGGGCGACTCGTGTGCCGGTTGACAGAGGGACAGCGCGACTTTGCGAGGCAACTTGGACACGACTTGAGCGTGAAGCAGCCGCTCAAGTCGTGTCCTAGAGGCGACTACCTGGCCGAGAATGTCTCCAGCGCGATGCTATCGCGCTGGTTCTCGGCACAGGGTACTGCAAGCCTCGCGCTCGCTGTCCCCTGTGTTTGGTATGAATCATGAAGGGGAACTCCACGCCAAGTTTTAATTAAAAAACCGGCATGGGTTCCCCTCCAGGAGCATACCAGGCCCTTAGGTCTGGTATGGATTTTAAGGGAAATCCCCTACGCCGAAAAACGGCGTGGGGGTCCCCCCAAAATCCAAACCAGACCCTTATCCGAGCACGCAGCCCGGCAGGCCAGGAAAGGGGGGGGCGAGCGAGCGCGCCCCTCCCCCTCCTGAACCGTACCAGGCCGCATGCCCTCAACATGGGGGGGTGGGTGCTTTGGGGCAGGGGGCGCCCTGCGCTCTCCCACCCCAAAGCACCTGCCCCCATGTTGATGGGGACATGGGCCTCTTCCCGACAACCCTAGCCATTGGCTGTCGGGGTCTGCGGGCGGGGGGCTTTTCGGAATCCGGGAGCCCCCTTTCATAAGGGGGCCCCCAGATCCCGGCCCCCCACCCTATGTGAATGAGTATGGGGTACATCGTACCCCTACCCATTCACCTGGGGGCAAAAAAAGTCAATAAAAAACACAACACAGGTTTTTAAAGTAATTTATTAGGCAGCTCCGGGGGTCTTCTTCCGACTTCGGGGGTCTTTCTGCCGGGCGCCCGCTATCTTCTTCCAGCTCTTTTGCTAGCAGGGTCCCGGTTTTCATCGTCATCTTCTTCCGACTTCGGGGGTCTTTCTGCTGAGCGCCCGCTATCTTCTTCCAGCTCTTTTGCTAGCGGGGTCCCGCTCTTCATCGTCGTCTTCTTCCGACTTCGGGGGGGTCTCTTGTTCTGTTCTCCGGTGTCGTCTCCGCGCTCTCTGGTTCTTCTCCCGCTCTCCGGTGCCTTCTCCACGATCTCCGGTTCTTTCTGCCTTCTGCTGGGCGCCCCGCTATCTTCTTCCAGCTCTTTTGCTAGCGGGATCCCGGTGTTCATCGTCGTCTTCTTCCCTCTTCTCTTCTGGAGATGTTGCCTCGTCGCTGTCTGCCGCTACAATGCTCTGTCTGCGGAGTGCACCCACTTATATTGGCATGGGGCGTGGTCACCGGGTGATGCCACCCGCTGACCCCACCCCCGTATGACGTCACAGTCCTGGGGGATTAATGATGGGACTGTGATGTGATACGGGGGCGGGTCAGCGGGTGGCATCACCCGGTGACCACGCCCCATGCCAATATAAGTGGTTGCGCTCCGCCCACACAGCATTGTAGCGGCAGACAGCGACGAGGCAACATCGGGCGGAGAGAAGAGGGAAGAAGACGATGATGAAGACCGAGACCCCGCTAGCAAAAGAGCTGGAAGAAGATAGCGGGGCGCCCGGCAGAAGGCAGAAAGAACCGGAGATCGCAGAGAAGGCACCGGAGAGCGGGAGAAGAACCAGAGAGCGCGGAGACGACATCGGAGAACAGAACAAGAGACCCCCCGAAGTCGGAAGAAGACGACGATGAAGACCAGGACCCGCTAGCAAAAGAGCTGGAAGAAGATAGCGGGGTGCCCGGCAGAAAGACCCCCGAATTCGGAAGAAGACGACGATGAAGACCGGGACCCCACTAGCAAAAAAGCTGGAAGAAGATAGCGGGGCGCCTGGCAGAAAGACCCTCAAAGTCGGAAGAAGACCCTGGAGCTGCCTAATAAATTACTTTAAAAACCTGTGTTGTGTTTTTTATTGACTTTTTTTGCCCCCAGGTGAATGGGTAGGGGTATGATGTACCCCATACTCATTCACATAGGGTGGGGGGCCGGTATCTGGGGTCCCACCTTATTAAAGGGGGCTCCCGGATTCCGATCCCCCGCCCGCAGACCCCGACAACCAACGGCCAGGGTTGTCGGGAAGAGGCCCTTGTCCCCATCAACATGGGGACATCCTCCCCATGTTGAGGGTATGTGGCCTGGTACGGTTCAGGAGGGAGGGGGGGGCGCTCTCTCGTCCCCCCTTTTCCTGCGGCCTGCCAGGTTGCTTGCTCGGATAAAGGGCCTGGTGTGGATTTTTAGGGGGACCCCCACGCTTTTTTTTTTTACGTTTGGCGCGGGGTTCCCCTTAAAATCCATACCAGACCTGAGGGGCCTGGTATGGATTTTGGGGGGATCCCTACGCCATTTTTTTAAAAATTTTGGTGGGGGGGTCCCCTTTGAATCCATACTAGACCCAAGGGCCTGGCATGGACCTGGGGGGGACCCCACGCTGTTTTTTTCTAGATTTTTTTTTTTTTAGAGCCGGCAATGCTTATTTTTTTTACATTTCCTTTAACAACCAGCTATAAACAGGTTAAAAAAAAAAAGCAAATTGCCACAAAATCGCGGTACTTGCGTTTTGGATGCGGGTCCATTGAATTCTATTACATCCAAAACACTGTTTTTGGCCTGGAAAAAAAAATCTGTTGCATTTAACCTCGTTTTTCACAAAGCCAAAAAATGCCTTCAGACGCCAAAGATTTCCACGTTTCAGACGCGGTACCGGCGTTTAGCCGCATTTTAGTTTAGAAGCGTTTTTAAAGGTGACCTATTTTTTTACATTGATAAACTCAAAAATTATAGCAAATGAGGAAAAACCATTAAAAAAATATATATATCCCAAAAAATATGAAATTGCTTCCATTGCATTGTGTGTGGACAATCCACAACTTGGGGCAGGTGACGTGGCAAGTGGACAATCCACAACTTGTGGCAAGTGATGTGGCAAGTAACACGCTAAATACAAGTACACTGCTGCTCTCTAAGCTGCTGATACTCACTCTGGTCTCACAAAATAGCTGAAATGGTTAATAATACTGTTTTTGGAGCTATGGGCGGCTCCTTGTGATGTTTCCTAACTAAACGCATATAGACGCAAATGTGGTAAAACGCGGCATGCAAACGCCACAAAGCGCGCCTTTCTAAACGCTGCTTTCAAACTTAGTTCTGAACACTTTGCACCAGCGTCCCGTGTACATAGGGCCTAAAAACGCCTATGCCATTTACAGCTCAAAAACACCATGGTGGCCATGAGGCCATAGGCTAACATGGAGAGCCATTTTTAAGCTGCAAAAAACACTCAAACAAGCAGCTGGAAAAACGTCCATGTGCATGTAGCCTTATATTAACCACTTGCTTACTGGCCACTTAAACCCCCTTCCTGCCCAGACCAATTTTCAAATTTCAGTGCTGATGCACTTTGAATGACAATTGCGCGCTCATACAACACTGTAACCCAATGAAAATTTATTATTTTTTTGCACACAAATAGAGCTTTCTTTTGGTGCTATTTGATCACCTCTGCATTTTATTTTTTTCTATAAATACAAAAGACAGACTAAAAAAAAGGATATTTTAACCACTTCAGCACTGGGCCTATTCTGGCACGTCTCTCCTTCATGTAAAAATCATAAATTTATGGCTATAAAATTACTTCAAAACCCCAAACATTATATATTTTTTTTTAGCAGACACCCTAGGGAATAAAATGGCGGTCATTGCAAATTTTTATCTTGCTCGGTATTTGCGCAATAAATGTTCAAACGCCTTTTTTTTGGAAAAAAAATGGTTTCATGAATTTAAAAAAATTACAAAACAGTGAAGTTAGCCCAATTTTTTTGTATAATGTGAAAGATGTTGTTATGCTGAGTAAATAGATACCTAACATGTCACGCTTTAAAATTGCGCACACTCATGGAATGACACCAAACTTCAGTATATAAAAATCTCCCTAGGCGATGCTTTAATTTTTTTTACACGTTACCATTTTCGCATTACAGAGGAGGTCTAGTGCTAGAATTGTTGCACTCGTTCTAAGGCACGCAGCAATACCTGACATGTGTGGTTTGAACAGCGTTTACATATGTGGGCGGGACTTACGTGTGTGTTCGCTTCTGAGCGCGAGCTACCGGGGACATGGGCGTTTTTTTTTTTTTCCTTTTTTGTATTTCTTACTCTTTTTTTAACTTTTTTGTTTTTTTTATCACTTTTATTCCTATTACAAGGAATGTAAACATCCCTTGTAATAGGAATCTATTGTGACAGGTCCTCTTTATGGAGAGATGCAGGGTCAATAAGACCCCATATCTCTCCTCCAGGCTGGAAAGCATGAGATTGGTCAAAAAAATTCACAGATCTCATGCTGACAGCCGAGATCACGGCTTTGTTTACATACGGGAACCCGGCGTGATGTCATAAAGTCACGCCTGGGCCTCCGACGGTCATAGAGATGACTGGTGACCATCTGGTCACCAGTCATCTCTATGCTTCCCATCCGACGCCGGCCAATTCGTTCTCCGAGCCCCAGATGGCACAGGAGAGAATCACCGGATGGCAGCGGGAGGGGGGGGAACGTCCCCCCCCGCCGCCTATAAGAACGTTCAAGCGGCTGAACTGCCACTATGATCATTTTTATCGTGCACAGAATCGCCGGGCTGAAAATAATGATATCTGAATGATGCCTGCAACTGCACCCATCATTCAGATGCCACCACACAAAGCCAAGGACGTCATTTGACGGTGGGCGGTAGGAAAGTGGTTAATATTTCGAAAATTTTGAAAAAAGGTAATTTTTCTCCTTCATTGATGTACACTGATGAGACTGCACTGATGGGCTGCACTGATGGGCACCGATAAGGTGGCAAGGGTGGGCACTGAGAGGTGGCATTGCTAGTTGGCACTGGTGGGCATTGAGAAGTGGCACTGCTAGGTGGCAATGATAGTTGGCAGTGATGGGCACTGATAGGCAGCACTGCAAGGTGGCACTGATTGGCACCAGTGGTGGGCATTGATAGGTGGCACTGGCAGGGGCTACTGATTGTCACAGATGACGCAAAATTGCCTCTTCCTCTTCGGTCTGATGTCCCTTGCACATAAGCCAGTGATTGCCTTTTTTTATGCTCACGCTGTCAGCACAAGGAGAAAACAAAAACCATTACCCAGCTTTTGTTTACATCACGTGATCAGCTGTCATTGGCTGACAGCTGATCACATGGTAAGGGGCAGGGATCGACCCCTTACTCGGATCTGTCATCACCCGAGTCTCAGTGACTCGGTGACCACAGCGCGCGCGCAAAGGGGAGGACGTCTATTGACGGACTCTCGGCAATTGAGGACCGTGCTGTGGCCATCGATCAGTTATAGCGCTGATCTCAAGTGATTAAAGAGGGTCTAAATGGGCCATTGACATGCATCACAATTCAACTTAGGAATGTGTCTTTGCAAAGTTAAACTAAATGAAATCCTTTCTTATTTTTGCTTGGGGATAGAGTGCAGAGGGATTACAAGTCTAGACAGTTTTTGGGGATGTCTGCACCCCTGATAGGGTGAAGACAACTCCCAAATTTGGCTACTTTATCCTTCCAAATAATTCACTTCCTGTCACATAACCACACAGGAAGTGAGGGTAAATCCCTACCAATGTCTTTCCTTGGGGACACACAGGTCAATCTAAATACTTTCCCCATTATGTACATTGCACTCCAGCATTTTGCGGGGTACACCCCAAATTATTAGGTATTTTGGACTTTGGGGTATATTTACTAAAGGCAAATCTACTTTGCACTACAATTGCACTTGCTGGATATCCAAGGGGGACATGCAAGCAAACAAAAAAAACACCATCTTTGCTTTTACATGATTGGATGTTACAATCACCAGTGCTTCCCCTCAGATTTTAAGCAGCTACACTTTTACTGAAGAGTGGATTTGTCTTTACTAAACCCCAAACTACCCAATGATTTGGGGTGTACACAACAAAGTGCTAGAGTGCAATTTGCTTAATGGGGACACTAGTTAGATTGATCTGTGTGTCCCCAAGAAAAGACATTGGTAGGGTTTTACCTTCACTTCCTGTTTAGCTGTGTGACAGGAAGTAAAGCCAATTTTACTAAAAGGGGACACAAAGCCCAACCTAAAAAAAAAGCAGGGGTTCTAACACTTACTTTGTTTCCCTCAAAATGCCCACAATTAGAATCGTATTGCCTTGAGCTATTTTTAAGTGCAGTGCTCTAAATCAGTGCTTCTTAAGTACCCCCAACAGGCCATGTTTGCAGGTTTCCCTTCATCTTGCACATGTGCTTTAAATCACAGTCAATGGTTTTGTATTTTGGACAGCAATTCTCGAGAAGATAAATTCACAAAACATGTCCTGTTGGGGGTACTTGAGGACTGAGGCTGAGAACCACTGCAGTAAAAAGGAAAAATGAATACTTACCACTCTGTATTTTTCATTTCCTGGTGACTATCCATGGCAGCACACAATATATGCTAGCATGAAGGCACCAGGGTAGACAAATCACACCTGTTTTGTTTTGACATGCCAATCAGCTGTCACAATTGTTGCAAATAAAACACAAAACAAACATCAAAACTTTGCATCAAATTTTATTAGCCAACAAAACAAAGGGAAGCCAAAATAGAAAACATGGTCAATTTGAAACATTAGTCACAGACTCACAACATCTTGAGAAAGATTTGGCAAAATAATGCAGCACAGACAATTAAATCAAAGTGAACAAACGACACACATTAACAACATCAAAATTAATTATTTCAGGGGAACATTTCCCCCACACAAAAAAATACAATCAACAAAAGTAAAACAAACACCTGTTTTGCAAAGACATAACAAATAAAATACATGTGTTACAAACTCGATAAGGACACCAAAATGTACTTTTTGCCGGACACGCACACACACTTGCCTCTTTTCAGGGCAAGGGAGAGGATGCTATCTGCAAGCTTTATATAACATAGGTTTGTGAGCTAATGAGGTAATTGAAAACACATGCACAGTCCATGAAACACCCAAAATGCAAGTTCACCCAATGTAGAGACTGAACTTCAAAGTGGGTACACCTGTTAAGGATGTCCTTCAATTACTAACCCATAAAAACACTCTCTGAGCATGCCCAGAAATATCCAGGTGCTGTTCACACACAAAAAGCATACAAAAAAACTAACTGCCTGGGCATGCTCAGACCAACACAAATGCAGCTAGCAGAAAATAACCCCCCCTGTCCAAAATTAAGCACATCGTCCAGCATGCTACAAAATTAGAGATGGGACAAACACCCCCTCCCCCTACCAACAAATACCATTGCAGTCTATGGGAACTGACTTGTTAATTTTGCTAGTCCCCACTTGGCTGGCTTATCTTCTAGTTATTGGCCTTAAAATGGGGGCCCAGGTCCCACCCTAAGGGACATTTCACACCACATGCAGTCCATTGCGTTTTTTATGCATCAAAAATGCATGGAAAGTTGGTTATATGTGTCAGAGAAATTCTCCATCTGTTGTCACCAATCTGCGTCCAGCGCGCATGAGCGGCGGAAAGACGCTTTGGCGCATGCGCGGCCGGACGGCGCTACGGCGTTCTCGGGTGCGCGCATCGGCGCATAGGCGCACGCGCGTGCGCAATGGCACGCCAATAGGATTACAGGCGGGCCTATTTAAACAAGCTCAGTGACACTGTCTGGTTGCTGGTTTGTCAGCGTTCCTGTGTTTCCAAGTGCCTGAAAATAAGTTGATCTCCTGTTGTGACCCGGACCGGCTTGACTATTCTCCTACTTCTCCTGGACCTGACCCCTTGGCTTGCTTTAGGGACTTCCACCTTTCTCCAAGTGTTTGACCCTCGGCCTGTGACTCGGATCCGCTGCCTGTCTCTAGCCCCTGACCCTCTGCCTGCACCCGGGACTTCTTTTGTTTAACCTGCCTGCTTGCTGCTAAGCTCCTGCCTGGACTTTGTTCTCTTGTTACTGGTTCCTGTCTGAGCCTGTCTACTCCTGGTGTTTGACCCCTGGCCTGCTCTCAAGTCAACCCGTCTCTACCAGACCCTACAGCAAGATACTCCTACCTGCTGGTGGCCAGTGCTCCCTCGTGCTTTCCTCTCCCTGTCTCACCTCCAGAGGGCGGAGTGCGCTTGGGTGCAAGGGTGAACCACTCTCGGCATCTCGGCCTCGGTAAGTACTTGCCTGACAGTACAAACCAGCCAGATGTCTGAGGCCGACAGAGTGCATTCCCTGTTTGACACCCTCTGCCAGCAGGTCACCACCTTAACGGACGCAGTTCAAAAACTTCAAGAGGGGTATACCCAAATAGTTGGCCGTCTTCAACAGCTCACCTGTCTGCTAGGACCAGCACCCTCGGCTGCTACTTTTGCTAATGTTGCCACCACCTCCCAAGTACCTACGAGTCCAACTGTAGTAATGGCTACCCCTGAACCCAGGGTCCCTATTCCGGAACAATTTTCGGGTGTCCGCAAAAAGTACTGGGCCTTTAAAAATGCCTGTTCCCTCTACCTTGCCCTTCAACCAAGGACCTTCTCTTCAGAAGCAGTGAAAGTAGGGTTTATCATCTCCCTCTTGACGGACGACCCTCAGGCCTGGGCCCATGGGTTGATGGAGCAACGGAGCCCTATATTGGACTTGGTAGAAACATTCTTCGAGAGCATGGCTCAATTATACGATGATCCCCAGCATTCAGCCACAGCTGAATCCGTCCTTCATAGTCTGGCCCAAGGGAGAAGGCCGGTGGAAGACTACACGGCGGAGTTCAGAAAGTGGTCAGCCGACACCGGAGGGAATGAGGCGGCCCTCAGATACCAATACCGCCAAGGACTATCCGAGGTTCTCAAGGACGAGCTGGCCAGGATAGAAACCCCCACCTCCTTGGAGAGCTTGATCCAGTCCGCCACTCAGCTCGACAGGCGTTTGCGTGAACGGCGCGCGGAGCACTTCCAGCTTCCCCGCCCCACTTGGCCTCCGTCCAGGACTATTCCTCACTACCCACCAACCTCTACTCCCGCAGCAGCATCTCTTCCCAAACCAGAACCTATGCAGCTTGGGTTGGTTCGGTCTCCCCTGACTCCTGAGGAAAAGTTGCGCAGGCGCCAGGCCAACCTGTGCCTCTACTGCGGGGGCACCGGCCACTTTCTTCATAGCTGCCCAGTAAGACCTAGTAAGTCCACCTCTAAAGACATTTTGAACTATCAAATCACTGACAGTCCTCAGTCTTATGTCATTCTTTTTCTGTCTCTACAGCTGCCGGAAGGGGCAATCCGCCTCCCGGCAATTATTGATTCTGGAGCCTGCAGCTGCTTCCTGGACTCTTCTTTGGCCTCAAGATTCCATTTCCCCATTCAACCTAAGGACCACTGCCTCCAGATACACCTGGCAGATGGGTCTCTACCCTGTTCGGGACTTATCACGCAAGAAACCAAACCTATCCTTGCCATTGCTGACTCAGGCCATCAAGAGCTCCTCCGGTTAGACCTCATACCTTCTCCGATGTTTCCCATCATTCTGGGCCTTCCCTGGTTGCAGGCGCACGAGCCCCTCATAAATTGGGCAAAGAAAGAGGTTAGCTTCACCTCCTCCTACTGTTCCCAGCACTGTCTTGCCTCTGCCTCTACCACCTGTGCTTCCATGGTTGCCAAGCCGGACAACCTACAACATGTTCCCCCAGTCTATCTGGATATCCGGGACGTTTTCGATAAGCAGCAAGCTGACCATTTACCACCCCATAGGCCCTATGATTGTCCCATCGACCTCCTGCCGGGCTCTGAAATCCCGTTTGGACGTATCTTCCCGCTGTCCAAAACCGAGTTAAAAGCCCTCAAGGCTTATATTGATGAAAATCTCAAGAAGAAGTTAATTCGCCCCTCTTTCTCTCCAGCCGGTGCAGGGATCTTCTTTGTGGAAAAAGAGGACGGTTCCTTAAGACCCTGCATCGACTACAGGGACCTAAACAAAATTACCATTAAAAATAGGTACCCACTACCCCTTATTCCGGAGTTATTCCAGCGCTTCCGATCTGCTCGGATCTTTTCCAAACTGGATCTGCGGGGGGCCTACAATCTCATCCGGATCAGGGCTGGCGATGAGTGGAAGACCGCCTTTAGATCTCGTTTTGGACATTACGAATATCTGGTCATGCCTTTCGGACTTTGTAATGCTCCAGCCACTTTCCAACACCTAGTCAACGATATTTTCAGACAGCACCTTGACGACTTTTTAGTAGTGTACCTGGATGACATCCTTATCTTTTCCGCTTCTGTTGAACTTCACCGGACTCATGTCATGAAGGTTCTCACTATCCTTAGAGAGCATAAGCTCTACCTCAAGGCCGAGAAATGTGATTTTGAAAAAAACACCGTACAGTTCCTCGGCTTCATCATTTCCATCTATGGGGTCGCGATGGACCCACAGAAAGTGAGGGCCATCCAGGATTGGCCAGCTCCGACTGACAAAAAGGGGGTACAGCGGTTCATTGGCTTCGCCAACTTCTATAGGAGATTCGTCGTGGGGTTTTCCTCCATAGTGGCCCCAATAACTCAACTTACACGACAAAACAACCGTTTCTACTGGTCACAGGAAGCCCAGGAGGCCTTCTCCCGCTTAAAAGACGCCTTTACCTCGGCACCAGTACTTCAGCATCTGGATCCTTTACTGCCATTCACCTTGGAAGTGGACGCCTCTGAGACAGCCATTGGAGCCATTCTCTCCCAAAGACAAGGCTCCAAGGCTCTTCTGCACCCAGTAGCTTTTGCCTCTCAAAAATTGACTCCCCTGGAACGAAACTATGATGTAGGGGACCGGGAATCACTGGCCATAAAGTTCGCTCTGGAGGAATAGCGGTACCTTCTGGAGGGGGCAGTACACCCCATCATGATCTTCACAGATCGTAAGAATTTAGAATATCTAAGGACAGCTAAATGTCTCCATCCCAGGCAAGCCCGTTGGGCCCTTTTCTTTACCCGGTTCAACTTTCACATTTCCTATAGACCCGGTTCCAAAAATGTGAAGGCAGAAGCGCTATCCAGGATGTTCCCGGAAACCCCCCAGTCTGCACAACCAGGTACCATTCTGTCAGCTCAGAACTTCCTGTTGATTTCCCAGGCCGACCTGCTCACCTCTATTGAAGCCGCTTCCCGGTTCTGTTCTGACCCAGTCACTTCATCCCTGGAGAAGCGTGACGGTTTATTCTGGTCCCAGGGCAAGATCTTCGTTCCTTTGGAAACAAGACCGCTGGTCTTGAGGACTTTTCATGACCTCAAATTGGCCGGTCACTTCGGAGCACGTAAAAAATGCTCGGAACTGGTCTCCCGCTCCTTCTGGTGGCCATGCTGGAGGCAGGATTGCAAGTCCTACGTCGCCTCCTGCACTCAGTGTCAGCGTAATAAAGGGTCGAACACCAAAAGCTGGGGCCTGCTCAAGCCCTTACCCATCCCTGAACGTCCTTGGGCGGACGTGTCCATGGACTTTATCGTTGACCTGCCTCCCTCCGGAGGGTTTACCACTATTCTAGTCGTTATTGACCGTCTCTCCAAGATGGCTCACTTTTTACCCATGATCGGGACACCTTCTGCCACGGATACCGCTCAAATCTTCTTCAAGGAGATAACCAGGCTCCATGGAATACCGAAGAGCATCACCTCCGACAGAGGTGTCCAGTTCACTTCAAAATTCGGGAGGGAACTCTGCAAATCCCTGGAAGTCAAGACCTGCCTCTCGTCAGCGTACCACCCCCAGAGCAACGGCCAGACGGAGAGAACTAATCAAACTCTGGAGCAATACCTCCGTTGTTTCTGCTCTGCTTCCCAGGATGACTGGGCGTCCCTACTCCTTTACGCAGAGTTCGCCTACAATAATTCAGTACATTTCGCTACTAATCAGACCCTCTTTTGGGCCAACTTTGGCTTCCATCCCTCCTTCCTCCCTGAAAACATCCCAGAGAGTTCTGTCCCCGCGGTCCAGGACCGGGTGGCCTCTGTCCAGGTGAATTTTCAAAAACTCCAGGAAATGATGCGGAGTGCCCAGGAATCCTACAAGAGATTCTATGACCGCAGGAGGAAGGAAAACCCAGCGTTCAAAGTTGGGGAGGAAGTATGGCTTTCTGCCGCCAACCTCCGGTTGCCTATTCCCTCACGGAAGCTCGGCCCTAAATTCATCGGACCCTTCAAGATCAAACGGGCAATCAATCCCGTGGCCTTTGAACTGGCACTACCTGGTTCCTATAGGATTCACCCAGTGTTTCACTCATCATTGTTAAAACTCGTCACTCCCAGCTTCTTTCCTGGGAGAGATGAACCTCCTCCTCCACCAGTTGAAGTAGATGGGGAAAATGAATTTGAGGTGGAATCCATCATGGGCTGCAGAAAGAGAGGCAGACAGTTGCAATACCTGATTAAGTGGAAAGGGTACCCTCCGGAAGACAACTCTTGGGAACCATCCAAGAACTTGCATGCTCCCCGCTTAATCCGAGCCTTTCACCAGGAACATCCGGAACTGATGGCCAGTCTGGGCATCCGGAGTCCACCTCTCGGGGGGGGGCACTGTCAGGGAAATTCTCCATCTGTTGTCACCAATCTGCGCCCAGCGCGCATGCGCGGCGGAACAGCGCTTCGGCGCAAACGCATTTGCACTGCGGTACGGCACTTCGGCGTTCCCGGGTGCGCGCATCGGCGCATCAGCGATGTGACCCAGACCGGCTTGACTACTCTCCTACTTCTCCTGGACCTGACCCCTTGGCTTGCTTTACGGACTTCCACCTTTCTCCAAGTGTTTGACCCTCGGCCTGTGACTCGGATCCGCTGCCTGTCTCCAGCCCCTGACCCTCTGCCTGCACCCGGGACTTCTTTTGTTTAACCTGCCTACCAGTCTCTGCCTGGACTTGTTGCTTGCTGCTAAGCTCCTGCCTGGACTTTGGTTCCTGTCTGAGCCTGTCTACTCCTGGTGTTTGACCCCCGGCCTGCTCTCAAGTCAACCCGTCTCTACCAGACCCTACAGCAAGATACTCCTACCTGCTGGTGGCCAGTGCTCCCTCATGCTTTCCTCTCCCTGTCTCCCCTCCAGGGGGCGGAGTGCGCTTGGGTGCAAGGGTGAACCACTCTCAGCATCTCGGCCTCGGTAAGTACTTGCCTGACAGTATGGTTCTAAATGGCAGTGTTTGTTCCAGTGCGTTCCAGTTCCACAAAAAAAGTAGAACATGCTGCATTTTACCTGCACTTGACTGTACTGGAACGCAGCAAAACGCATCATAAACGCACTGGAACGCACAGAAACGCACCTAAATGCACCAAAAACGCACTGGAACACACTTGTCCTTATCTATGGTTAATAAAAAAGAGGGGTGAAAAAAAAGCACTGGACTGCATCAAAAACATAGCAAAAATGCACTGGAACGTGTCAAAAACGCTTAGGACAAGTGTGTTGCAGTGCATCTTTGGTGCATTTAGGTGCGTTCCGGTGCATTCCAGTGTGTTTTTCGTACATTCCGTTGCGTTTTTGATGTGTTTTACTGTGGTCCAGTACAGTTCTGTACATAAAAAACGCAGCATGACCAATTTTTCTTTCCTTTCTGAAACACACTGGAACGGACTGCAGTGGTGTGAACTATGCCATTTGCATTAATGTGATCAACTTTCTTTGCGTTTTTAATGCATCAAAAAAATGCACTGCACTGCATCCGGTGTGAACTGGCCCTAAATATCATACCTGGGGGTGTCTATAGTATGCCTGTAAAGTAGCACATGTTTTCCATGTTTATAACAGTTCGAGAGCAAAATTACATTTCTAAAGTAAAATAATAGTCATTTAAAAGTACTCGCGGCTGTAATGAATTGCTGGTTCCCGTCAATACAGATAAAAGTAATTGAAAGTCTTTGAAAAACAAATAAAAATGCGTGGGGGGTCCCTCAAATTCCATTACTAGGCCCTTCAGGCCTGGTATGGATTTTAAGGGGACCCCCGCGCCAAACTTTAAAAAAAAATAGCGTGGGGGTCCCCCTAAAAATCCACACCAGACCCTTATCCGAGCATGCAACCTGGCAGGCCGCAGGAAAAGAGGGGGGGGGGGGACGAGAGCGGCCCCCCTCCCTCCTGAACCATACCAGGCCACATGCCCTCAACATGGGGAGGATGCTTTGGGGGTCTGTGACCCCTCAAAGCACCATGTCCCCATGTTGATGGGGACAAGGGCCTCATCCCCACAACCCTTGTCCGGTGGTTGTGGGGGTCTGCAGGCGGGGGGCTTATCGGAATCTGGAAGACCCCTTTAACAAAGGGGACCCCCAGATCCCAGCCCCCCCTGTGTGAAATGGTAATGGGGTACAAATGTACCCCTACCATTTCACAAAAAAAGTGTCAAAAATGTTAAAAATGACAATAGCCGGTTTTTGACAATTCCTTTAATAATGTCTTCTCCTTTCTTCCATCTTCTTCCATCTTCTTCTTCCAGCTTCTTCTTTTCTCCATTCGGGTTTCTTCCTCCATCTTGTTCTTCATCCTTATCTTCATCTTCCTTCTTCCTTCGGTGTTATCGTCCGCATCTTGCTCCGGCTTCTTGTTCCCTTCTTCTCTCTCCGGCCACTCCGTTTGAATTCGAGGTTCCCGCTGGGTGACGCTTCAGTTCTTCAGTTCTCCTCTGGGTCTGCTGCCACCCGGTGACCCCGCCCCCCTCTGACGCACATGGATTTCACTGGGACTTTCCCCGTGGTGTCAGAGGGGGGCGGGGCCACCGGGTGGCAGCGGACCCAGAGGAGAACTGAAGAACTGAAGCGTCACACAGCGGGAACCTCGAATTCAAGCGGAGCGGCTGGAGAAAGAAGAAGGGGACAAGAAGCCGGAGCAAGATGCGGACGAGAACACAGAAGGAAGAAAGAAAAATGAAGAGGAAGATGAAGAACAAGATGGAGGAAGAAACCCGAATGGAGAAAAGAAGAAGCTGGAAGAAGAAGATGGAAGAAGATGGAAGAAAGGAGAAGACATTAATAAAGGAATTGTCAAAAACCGGCTATTGTCATTTTTAACATTTTTGACATTTTTCTTTGTGAAATGGTAGTGGTACATTTGTACCCCATTACCATTTCACACAGGGGGGGACGGGATTTGGGGGTCCCCTTTGTTAAAGGGGTCTTCCAGATTCCGATAAGCCCCCTGCCTGCAGACCCCCACAACCACAAGGGTTGTGGGGATGAGGCCCTTGTCCCCATCAACATGGGGACATCCTCCCCATGTTGAGGGCATGTGGCCTGGTACGGTTCAGGAGGGAGAGGGGGCCGCTCTCTCGTCCCCCCCTTTTCCTGTTGCCTGCCAGGTTGAGTGCTCGGATAAGGGTCTGGCGTGGATTTTTAGGGGGACCCCCACGCTATTTTTTTTTAAGTTTTGCGCGGGGGTTCCCCTTAAAATCCATACCAGACCTGAAGGGCCTGGTACGGATTTTGAGGGGGACCTGCACATAATTTTTTTTAAATTGTCGCGGAGTTCCCCTTAATATCCATACCAGACCTGAAGGGCCTGGTAATGGAATTTGGGGGGACCCCACGCATTTTTAATTTTTTTTATCAATGACTTTTCTCGCTGGAAGAAGATAGCGGAGGCCCGGCAGAAGGAAGGAAGAACTGGAGAGCACGGAGATGACACCGGAGACCCCCGAAGTCGGAAGAGACCCCCGGAGTCGGAAGAAGACCCCGAAGCTGTGTAATAATTTACTTTAAAAACCCGTGTAGTGTTTTTTTATTTACATGTTTTTCCACCAGGTGAATGGGTAGGGGTACGATGTACCCCATTACTCATTCACATAGGGTGGGGGGCCGGGATCTGGGGACCCCCTTATTAAAGGGGGCTCACGGATCCCGATAAGCCCCTGCCCGCAGACCCCGACAACCAACGGCCAGGGTTGTCGGGAAGAGGCCCTGTCCTCATCAACATGGGGGCAGGGTGCTTTGGGGTGGGGGGGCCGCAGGTCGCCCCCCTGCCCTAAAGCACCAAACCCCCCCCATGTTGAGGGCATGCAGCCTGGGACGGTTCAGGAGAGAGGGGGGCCGCTCTCTCATCCCCCCTCTTCTCCTGCGGCCTGCCAGGTTGCGTGCTCAGATAAGGGTCTGGTTTGGATTTTGGGGGGACCCCCACGCTGTTTTTTTTGGGCTTAGGGGGTTCCCCTTAAAATCCATACCAGACCGAAGGACCTGGTATGCTTCTGGAGGGGGAACCCATGCCGTTTTTTTTATTTAAAATTTGGCGTGGAGTTCCCCCTCAAGATTCATACCAAACACAGTGCCTGGTATTGGTGGGGATCCAAGTCGGATCCCCGTTCATTGAAAGTCAGACATATGTCGGCTTCATGTCGCAGGGCAAAGTCGGATCCAAAGTAGGACGGCTGTCGTGTCGCACAAGCGTGAACCCAGCCTCAAAAACATTTTTTTTTTCAATTTATTTTTGTATTATTTTTTTCACAATGATTCAGGGATGGGGGGGGGGGGGGGAGTGTGCAGTGCAGTGTCAGTAGGGCAGTGGACAGTGTCAGTAGTTTTTATTATCTATTGTTTTTTACAATTTTTGTTTTTTAATATTGTTTTCTTAACCACTTAAGGACCGCCGCCTGTACATATACATTGGCAGAATGGCACGGCTGGGCACAAGCACGTACAGGTAATGCCTCTTTAAGAAGCCCAGCCGTGGGTCGCGCACGTGCCACCGGCGGCGTGCTCGCAACCTGGTCCTGAGCTCCGTGACCACGCCCGCGGGACCCGTGGACCCGATCGCCGCCGGTGTTCCGCGATCGGGTCACAGAGCTGAAGAACTGGGAGAGGTAAGTGTAAACAAACCTCTCCCCGTGCTTCCTAGTGACTGTCACTGATCGTCTGTTCCCTGGCATAGGGAACGACGATCAGTGGCGTCACACGCCAAGCCACGCCCCCACACAGTAAGAATCACACATTAGGTCACACTTAACCCCTTCAGCGCCCACTACAGGTTAACCCCTTCACTGCCAGTGTCATTTTCACAGTAATCAGTGCATTTTTATAGCACTGATCGCTGTAAAAATTACAATGGTCCCAAAATAGTGTCAAAAGTGTCCGATGCTTATTTTTTACCTAATAAATGTGAGTGCATTTTATGAAGTGGGTTCTGTGCGGTGTGTTGAGCAGTGGCGGTGTGTCCATAAAGAGCGCAGGCGCGCCTCCCCCCCTCTCCTGTCACCACTCTAATCACCATAAATAGATTCATGCATAGCATGAATCTATCTATGGTCGCTGCTGACACCCCCTATTCAGGTGCCCTTTTCGAGCGTCGGGCGCCTGAATTACAGCGGCGGGGGTGGTTTTTGGAAGCACCTGATTAAAGCAATTGGCTCTAATAGGCGTCCAAAAATGTGAATAGGGGGCGCAACGCTGTATGTTCGCTATTCACTCAGCTGTGTTAGCAAAGGGAAGGAATTCTGCTTTGCTAACACTGACCCACCTCTCAGCCAATCAGGTGCACCGGGTCTGTGTTACCTGCCACCTGATTGGCTGAAAGAACAGGTGCTGTGATTGGACGCCTAGTAGGCGTCCAATCATAAGAGAGGAGAGAGGAGGAGCGGGCGGGAGAATCTTCCTCATCGAAGAAGAAATGGAGGACATCGCTCGCCACCTGCTGCCGTCAACCGCTGCCCACCCGAGACAAGGGCGGGGGGGGCACAGTGGCAATGTTTGGGGCACAGTGGCAGCACTTGGGGCACAGTGTCAGCACTTGGGGCACAGTGGCAGCATTTGGGGCACAGTGGGAACACTTGGGGCACAGTGGCAGCACTTGGGGCACAGTGGCAGCACTTGGGGCACAGTGGCAGCATTTGGGACACAGTGGCAGCACTTGGGGCACAGTGGCAGCATTTGACCAACACAAAGTGGCACATAATTGTGAAGTGGAAGGAAAATGATAAATGGTTTTCAATTTTTTTTACAAACAAATATGTGAAAAGTGTCAATACTTTGTAGAACCACCTTTCACTGCAATTACAGCTGCAAGTCTTTTTAGGGATGTCTCTACCAGCTTTGCACATCTGGAGAGTGAACTTTTTGCCCATTCTTCTTTGCAAAATAGCTTAAGCTCTGTGAGATTGGATGGAGAGCATCTGTGAAGAGCATTTTTCAAGTCTTGCCACAGATTCTCAATTGGATTTAGGTCTGGACTTTGGACCATTCTAACATGCTTTGATCTAAACCAGGGGTCTCCAAACTATGGCCCTCCAGTTGTTCAGGAACTACAATTCCCATCATGCCTAGTCATGTTTGTAAGCCCTGGTTCACATTGATGCAATTTGGCATGCGATTCCACATGTCAAATCGCATGCCAAATTGGTGGAAATGGCACAGATTCCCAAAAGTAGTTTCTGTACTACTTTTGGTGATTTCGGGGTGCGATTTCCATTGACACCTGTGCAGAAACCCGCACAGATGTATCTGAAATCGCTCCCAAAATCGGGACTGACATGCAGGAATGAAAGTGTGCGAGTTAAGCTGAACTCGCTTGATTTCATTGCCGCAGTCAGTGTGAACCAGGGCTGAATGTCAGAGTTTTCCATTGCCGCATGGGGCGTTTAGTTCCGCAACAGCTAAAGGGCCATAGTTTGGAGATCCCTGATCGAAACCATTTCATTGTAGCTCTGGCTGCACGTTTAGGGTTGTTGTCCTGCTGGAAGGTGAACCTTCACCCCAGTCTCAAATCTTTTGCAGACTCTAACAGGTTTTCTTTTAAGATTGCCCTGTATTTGGCTCCATCCATCTTACCATCAACTCTGACCAGCTTCCCTGTTCCTGCTGAAGAAAAGCATCCCCACAACATGATGCTGCCACCACCATGTTTCACGATGGGGATGGTGTTCAGGGTGATGTGCAGTGTTAGTCTTCCGCCACACGTAGCGTTTTGCTTTTAGGCCAAAAAGTTAGATTTTGGTTTCACATGACCAGAGCACCTCCTTCCACATATTTGTTTATGAATTTAGTGCCTTAAAAAAGTATTCATAACCCTTGAAATTTTCCACATTTTGTCATGTTACAACCAAAAACGTAAATGTATTTTATTGGGATTTTATGTGATAGACCAACACAGAGTGGCACATAATTGTGAAGTGGAAGGAAAATGATAAATGGTTTTCAATTTTTTTTTACAAATAAATATGTGAAAAGTGTCAATACTTTGTAGAACTACCTTTCACTACAATTACAGCTGCAAGTCTTTTTGGGGATGTCTCTACCAGCTTTGCACATCTAGAGAGTGACATTTTTGCCCATTCTTCTTTGCAAAATAGCTCAAGCTCTGTCAGATTGGATGGAGAGCCTCTGTGAAGAGCTTCTCACAAACTGCAAACAGGACTTCTTATGGCTTTCTTTCAACAATGACTTTCTTTCTTGTCACTCTTCCATAAGAGCCAGATTTGTGGAGTGCACGACTAATAGTTGTCCTGTGGACAGAATCTCTCACCTGAGCTGTGGATCTCTGCAGCTCCTCCAGAATTACCATGGGCCTCTTGGCTGCTTCTCTGATTAATACTCTCCTTCCCCGGCCTGTCAGTTTAGGTGGACTGCCATGTCTTGGTAGGTTTGCAGTTGTGCCATACTCTTTCCATTTCCGGATGATGGATTGAACAGTGCTCAGTGAGATGTTCAAAGCTTAGGATATTTTTTTATAACCTAACCCTGCTTTAAACATCTCCACATTGTTATCCCTGACCTGTCTGGTGTGTTCCTTGGCTTTCATGATGCTGTTTTTTCACTAAGGTTCTCTAACAAACCTCTGAGGGCTTCACAGAACAGCTGTATTTATAATGAGATTAAATTACACATAGGCGAACTCCATTTATTATCTAGGTGACTTCTGAAGGCAATTGGTTTCACTAGATTTTAGTTAGGGGTATCAGAGTAAAGGGCACTGAATACAAATGTACGCCACACTTTTCATATTTTTATCTGTAAAAAAAATTGAAAACCATTTATCATTTTCCTTCCACTTCATAATTATGTGCTACTTTGTGTTGGTCTATCACATGTAGTGCTGCCCCCGTGGGGTTGCTACGTGTTACAGCATCCATACATTTTACCCTGCTCCCAGACATCCATTAGACACAATTCTCAGTCTCTTGCTTGTTTTTGTTGTTTTTATTAGGGGATTGAATTTGGTTGGGGAAAAGGGACATGGGATGCCCATAGGATGAATATTGCTTGGCAGAAAAAAAGTAGCTGCGTCACACTTCTCAGCAGAGTAAAAGTAACTGCGCATATACTTCTTAGTAGAACAAAAGATGTCTGACTCTAAACTTGACAGTCCTTTCCTCAGCACACTTCCTCCAGCACACTACTTAGGAGCACTTACTTCACGGTCCAACTTTAGTCTCCTGTCACACCATCAGCACATGACTAGGCCTTACTCTGAATAAGTCCCAGTGTCTTTACTTGATAGCCCTTTGCAGGCCGAGGTCTGCAGTACCCTTTTGTGGTAGCAACCAATTTGATTGTGAAGAATAAATGTACTTGATGGACTACTGCTCCCAGCAAGTCCAATTTGCAAATCCTGCCTGCCCTCCTGGCTGCAGCGATTTGACACAAAACTCCCACAGTCTCTCCCTCTGGCTTTACATCCAGCTCCCCTGGCATGTCTCTTCCAGAGCTTTCCACTCACCGACACCTGGCCTGGATCTAGGGTTGCCACCTTTTCGTCAAGCCATACCCGAACACTTTAGCGGTGCATGGCAATTTTTTTTGTAGTACACGCTATAGGATTGTAAGAGACTTGGGACACCTTTGAGCTACCCTAGGAGAGTAATAAGGAGGCACGCAAAGCGCGCTGCAGTGAAGAGTGGCTGTGACCAAATTGTGCTAACAGTGGAGAGGTTGGTGGACTTAAAGGGGCATGGTTAAATAAAACAAAAGCATCTGTGTGCCCATAAAATATGATTAGATTATTAAAAGAAACGTCACATTTAAAATATGAACCTAACCTATCTTAAAAGTGGACACTGTCAGCCAGTAGAGCAGAGGACGGTGACAGTGGGGCAGAGTGCGGTGACAGTGGGGCAGAGTGCGGTGACAGTGGACAGTGTCAGTAGAGCAGAATATGGTGTCAGTGGGGCAGTGGAGGGTGTCGGTGGGGCAGTGGAGGGTGTCGGTGGGGCAGTGGAGGGTGTCGGTGGGGCAGTGGACGGTGTCGGTGGGGCAGTGGACGGTGTCAGTGGGGCAGTGAACTTTTAATTACCAAAAAAAAAAAAAAAAACAATCCACAGGGACCCCACAAAAGGGGAGGAAAGAAGATATTAGATAAAGGCTACTGAGTGAGCACTGGACAATGAAGTATTTATGCCAGGATGGTACTGCAGGGAGAACTAGACTGCGATCTTCAATCAGCAGCCATGTCCCTGGAAAGACCAGCATGACAAGTTCCACACTGGAGAGCTTGTGGACTGTGAACTGCAGGAAAGTAAAGACCCTCAGCTCTGCACTCACCCAGCGGTCGGTGTCCCCTTAGCTCACACGGCAGGCTCTGTGTTTGTTCCTCCAGCTTTCCGGACAGGTCACATGCTCGGCTTGCAGGGGGAAGAGCCCGAGGCTGTGTGTCTGCATGAAGTAGGCACTGGTGTGTCTCTCCCCCCTCACAGCACACAGTCGCCCTGCAATGTGTCACCGCACAACTTACACAGCGCCGGAGACTCGGCCATAGCGCCGGACAGTGCAGTCAGGGAGGGAGACACCTGGACGGGAAACCCCATTACAGAGTAATAATAGGAGACTCCTCAGCACTGTGTCCGGGGCTCAGGCAGACTGATACCCGGACACAGGATTCAAAACCCTACCTGGATCCCTCCTGAATGACTTTACTCTGGACATGCTGCCCAACTGTCCTTTGCAGGTCCTGTTCCAGGACACCTCTCCATGATCGTGTAAGAAGAGGCTCCCTCCCAGATCCCGAGCTCCCCACCTCAGGTACTACCCCTCAAGAAAAGGGGTTCCCTCAGACAACGACAGTCAAACACTCCATCATCCAGTTCACCCAGCCAACTCCTCCCCCAGCAGGCTGACCATGGGTATATGTAGGAGGCCTGCCCCCTGCCAATCCTAGTTGGGGATTGGTCAGGGCTCCCACATGCACCCCATGTCACTCCAGCTCTCTGCCCTGCCCCTTTTCCAGAACCTTCTCCCTGGAAACAGAGGAGGTGCCCAAGAACTGAGGCACATGTCAGTCACCTACTGCTATACCAAACCACTCCTCCAGATCAAAACAAACAAGCCTAGCTCACAGCATAGGCCTGCTTAAATTTACCTGCGCTGGCAGGTTACACAAAAAACCTACACTTAACACCTATCTACCTGACTACCTAAGGTAGAGGGTGTTACACTCATAAAATCCCAATTAAATACATTTACATTTTTGGTTGTAACATGACAAAATGTGGAAAATTTTAAGGGCTATGAATACTTTTTCAAGGCACTGTAATTTGCACTGGCACTTTATATATATATAAAACACTTACCTATTTAGTCATTTATTGTCACTTTTTAGTTATTATTTCATATTGATGCAGAGGCAACACAATCACACATTTTAGTATTGACGCCACTAAACTGAAGCTCTGCAAATCATTGCTTTATGCCCCAAACAGATGCACATCCAGAGCCATTGATACCAAATTGCATACAGTTGTTTTCAGGATATTTGGCCATCATCAGTGCAGTGTATGAAAACCATGGCTTCTATGGAGTAGCGCTCCGAAAGGAACATATAAGATATAATTTTATCTTCAGTAATAATTCTTTCCCATAACTTTGCAGTTTGCTGCCCAGAAATACAGATGCACAGGACTGTACCCCTGTTGCAGAGACTTTGATGAACTAGGGGCAGCCTAATTTGCATCCGTCTCTTTAATTTACTTATCTGTATAGTAAGGCCCCATGCACACTGGACATTTTTGCAGCTGCTTCTAGGAGGTCATTTTTTTTCCTGCCTCTAAACTCCTTTGCATGTTAGCCTGTGTCCATGCACACATCGGCTTTTAGCAGCATTTATTGGCATGTGTTTTTAGAGGCAGAAAAATAAATAAATACTGCCTGTGCTTCCAGGAGCAGCAGGGTTTTGGTAAAAAAAAAAAAACACTTGACGCTTGTAAACACGTCTAGCACTTAGGTGTTAATTCATTTCAATGGTCAGAATACGTAATATATACAGTATCTCACAAAAGTGCTCACATTTTTGTAAATATTTTATTATATCTTTTCATGTGACAACACTGAAGTAATGACACTCCAATGTAAATTAGTGAGTGTACAGCTTGTATAACAGTGTCAATTTACTGTCCCCTCAAAATAACACAACACAGCCATTATTGTCTAAACCGGTTAATACACTCCTAAGTGAAATGTCCAAATTGGGCGCAATTAGCCATTTTCCTTCCCCGGTGTCATGTGACTCGTTAGTGTTACAAGGTCTCAGGTGTGAATGGGGGGCAGGTGTGTTAAATTTGGTGTTGTCACTGGAAGTTCAACATGGCACCTAATAGCAAAGAACTCTTTGAGGATCTGAAAAAAATAATTGTTGCTCTACATAAAGATGGCCTAGGCTATAATAAGATTGCCAAGACCCTAAAACTAAGCTACAGCACAGTGGCCAAGACCATACAGCAGTTTAACAGGACAGGTTCCGCTCAGAACATGCCCCACCAAAGAAGTTGAGTGCACGTGCTAAACGTCATATCCAGAGGATGTCTTAGGGAAATAGACATATGAGTGCTGCCAGCATTGCTGCAGAGGTTGAAGGGGTGGGGGGGTCAGCCTGTCAATGCTCAGACCATACGCCACACACTGCATCAAATTGGTCTGCATGTCTGTAGTCCCAGAAGCAAGCCTCTTCTAAAGATGATGCACAAGAAAGCCCGCAAACAGTTTGCTGAAGACAAGCTAAGGACATGGATTACTGGAACCATGTCCTGTGGGTCTGATGAGACCAAGATAAATGTATTTGGTTCAGATGGTGTCAAGCGTGTGTAGCGGCAACCAGGTGAGGAGTACAAAGACAAGTGTGTCTTGCCTACAGTCAAGCATGGTGGTGGGAGTGTCATGGTCTGGGGCTGCATGAGTGCTGCCGGCACTGGAGAGCTACAGTTCATTGAGGGAACCATGAATACCAACATGTTCTGTGACATACTTAAGCAGAGCATGATCCCCTCCCTTCAGAGACTGGGCCGCAGGGCAGTATTCCAACATAAAGACCCCAAACACACCTCTAAGATGACCACTGCCTTGCTAAAGAAGCTGAGGGTAAAGGTGATGGACTGGCCAAGCATGTCTCCAGACCTAAACCATCTGTGGGGCATCCTCAAATGGAAGGTGGGGGAGCACAAGGTCTCTACCATCCACCAGCTCCGTGATGACATCATGGAGAAGTGGAAGAGGACTCCAGTGGCAACCTGCGAAGCTCTGGTGAACTCCATGCCCAAGAGGGTTAAGTCAGTGCTGGAAAATAATGGTGGCCACATAAAATATTGACACTTTGGGCCCAATTTGGACATTTTCACTTGGGGATGTACTCACTTTTGTTGCCAGTGGTTTAGACATTAATGGCTGTGCGTTGAGTTATTTTGAGGGGACAAATTTACACTGTTATACAAGTTTTACACTGAATACTTTACATTGCAGCAAAGTTTCATTTCTTCAGAGTTGTCACATGAAAAGATATAATAAAATATTTTCAAAAATGTGAGGGGTGTACTCACTTTTGAGAGATACTGTATATACACACATACTGTGTATATACTATATATGCATAGTATAGGGTAATTTAAAATGAGTTAAAATTTCAACTATTTCAAACAGTAAGGAATAGAAGCACGTTCCGCACATCATTGGATAGAGGAGGGTTCATGGTTTTATGCTCCTTGAGGTTGTATGCACTTAACAGAAGCACCATATGTTGCGTGACAAACATCAAAACAGTACACCATTCACATCTTCAACATTTGATGTCTCAGCTCTTGAAGCGTAGCAAGCATAGGTGGGACAAACACCCTTTCTTTCATGTACTGTACCACTATAGATAAAAAAACACAGGGCATAAGGTCTGGTGACCAGGGAGGCCACAGACGATGAACAAGATCTTGTTGTTCACCTCTTTTAATCCATTGTCCTGGAATAGCATTGTTTAGATGATGCCAGACCTCCAATGGCGTTGTGATTTTCCTCTTAATAAGAAACAGCGCAGTTGTGTGGCATTAAAAGGAACTTCTAGGCGGGCTTTTAACTTTGAACCTTCCTCTATCCAGTGACAAGCGGAATGTGCTTCAATCCTTTACAAGTTAAAATCTGCTACATATTTTTTAATAACCCAGCATATATAAAATATATCTAAAAATGTACAGTGGATATAAGAAGTCTGTTAAAATGTCAGGTTTCTGTGATGTAAAAAAATGAATAAAAGATAAATCATTTCAGAAAATTTTCCACCTTTAATGGGACCTATAAACTGTACAACTCAATTGAAAAACAAACTTAAATCTTTCAGGGGGGGGGGGGGGGCGCTAAAAAAATAATAATGTGGTTGCATAAGTGTGCACACCCTCTTATAACTTGGGATGTAGCGGTGTTCAGAATTAAGCAATCACATTCAAACGCATGTTAAATAGGCGCCAGTACACACCTTCCATCATTTAACCACTTCAGCCCCGGGAAGAATTTACCCCCTTAATGACCAGGCCATTTTTTGCGATACAGCACTGCGTCGCTTTAACTGACAATTGCGTGGTAATGCAACGCTGTACCCAAACAACATTTATGTCCCTTTTAACCACACAAATACAGCTTTCTTTTGGTGGTATTTGATCACCTCTGCAGTTTTTATTTTTTGTGCTATAAACAAAGAAAGACTGACAGTTTTGAAAAAAGGACGCTATTTTTTACTTTTTGCTATAATACATATCCAAAATAAAAATAAAAAACTAATTTATTCATCAGTTTAGGCCAATATGTATTCTTATATATTTTTTTTTACCAAAAATATGTAGATCGCAATACGCATATATTGATTGGTTTGTGCAAAAGTTATAGCGTCTACAAACTAGGGGATAGATTTTTGGATTTTTTTATTGTTTTCAGTGGTAATGGCAGCGATCTGCAATTTTTAGTGGGACTGCGATATTGCACAGAGATCCACGTCCTGTCAGGGAGAGGAGACGGATGGTCTGTCCCTTGTACATAGGGACAACCATCAGTCACCTCCCCCAGTCAGTCCCCTCCCCCCACAGTAAGAACATCTAGCAGGGAACATATTAACCCCTTGATCACCCCCTAGTGGTTAACCCCTTCCCTGCCAGTCACATTTATACAGTAATCAGTGCATATTTTTAGCACTGTTCGCTGTATAAATGTGAATGGTCCCAAAAATGTGTCAAAAGTGTCCGATGTGTCCGCCGTAATGTCACAGTCACAAAAAAAAATAAAAAAAAAAAAATCGCAGATCGACACCATTACTAGTAAAAAAAATAAATAAAAAAATAATTTTAAAAAAATCATAATTCTATTCCCTATTTTGTAGGCGCTATAACTTTTGCGCAAACCAATCACTATACGCTTATTGCGATTTTTTTTTTTACCTAAAATATGTAGAATACGTATCGGCCTAAACTGAGGAAAAAAAATGGGATATTAATTATAGCAAAAATTAAAAAATTGTGTTTTTTTCAAAATTGTCGCTCTATTTTTGTTTATAGCGCAAAAAATCAAAACCGCAGAAATGATCAAAGACCACCAAAAAAAAGCTCTATTTGTGGGAAAAAAAGGACGTCAATTTTGTTTGGGAGCCACGTCGCACGACCGCGCAATTGTCATTCAAAGCGTGACGGCGCTGAAACCTGAAATTTCGCCTGGGCAGGAAGGGGGTTATGTGCCCAGTTGTCAAGTGGTTAAAGTATTGGAATGGCCCAGCCAAAGTCCAGACCTGAATCAGATTGAAAATCTGTGGGGGGATCTGAAGAGGGCTGTGCACAGGAGATGCCCTCGCAATCTGACAGATTTTGAGTGTTTTTACAAAGACGAGTGGGCAAATATTGCCAAATCAAGATGTGCCATGCTGATAGACTCGTACCCAAAAAGACTGCTGTAATAAAATAAAAAGGTGCTTCAAGAAAGTATTAGTTTAAGGGTGTGTACACTTATGCAACCATATTTTATTTTTACTTCCCTCCACCTAAAAGATTTCAGTTTGTTGTTCAACCGAATTGTACGGTTTATTGGTCACATTAAAGGTGGAAAAAAACTCTGAAATGATTTATTTTGTCTTATTTTTTCACATCACAGAAACCTGACATTTTAACAGGGGTGTGTAGACTTCTTATATTCACTGTATGTTTATGTTGCCTGAAGAGGAGGCCAGCCTGCCTCAAAAGCTTGCACTACAATCTATTTAGTTAGCCAATAAATGCTGTCACCCTAAACCACTTTTGTCAATGGTTATTACGGTACAGCTCTCTCCCGCCACTATAAATATATCACTGTATTTTTGTATCTGCCCAGAGTTCCGTTCCGTGATGTAACATGAAGAAGTTTCCCATATTAGTCTGTTTTCTACCTTTTGTGATCTAAAACAGGGGTCCCCAACCCCCGGATTGGTGCCAGTCTGTCCTGCCGGGAGTAGGGCCGCGCGGTGGTGGTTGGCAGTGGCCAGAGCGAGCAAGCACATCTTGAACTGCTACCCTCCAACCACCAGAGAGCGCTCCTGGCAGTCCTTCTTGGCAGTGCTTTGAGAGGGAAGTCTGCAGCAACTCCACTTTTCAAAGAGGGCCAGATTTGATGAAGTGAACCATGCGTGAAGGCCGACCATTTTGCCTGACATTCTTTGAACCATTAAAATTCGGTCTAAGTGTGTTCTTCCGAGCACTAATACACTGCCCAACAAGAATTCTCTTGCCTTTGTGGCTGTGTGGGGTGAAGAGATGAGCTTGGGCGTATTATTTGGCTATACCGTATTTATTGGCGTATAACACACGCCTTCACTTTAAGAGCGAAGTTTCAGGAAAAAAAATAATAAAATTTAATAAAGAACTGTGAAGCAAAATAAGGGTCAGTGCCCATTGGCAGCCTCACAAGTGCCCATCTGCAGACCCACCATTGCCATGAATGTAGCCTCACCATTGCCAGGAATGCACCCGCCATTGCCAGGAATGCAGCACCATATTTGCCAGGAATGCACTCACGAGTGCCAAAAATTAATTACAGGAGAATCTCCTGTTTACACAGCGGCCTCTTCAATAGAAAGACACGCCTCCTTTGATGGACAGAACAGTCATCCAATGGCAGCGCGGGACTTCCTATTACAGAGGCCGCCCGTAAACAGGAAATTCTCCTGTGTGTGTACGGTGGCGGCGCTCGTCCTGCCTCCTCCCTGTCCCATTCCAAGGCATATACATCTTTTGTGGTCCCGGCGCTGGGAGATCGTCGGAGGCTACAAAAGATATATAGATGTCTAAATAAGCCGGCGGGCCGTTCAAAACCGGAACGCGGGCCGCGATTGGCCCGTGGGCCGGACTTTGGACATACCTGCCCTAGGGAATAAAATGGGTATCGTTGCAAATTTTTCAAATGCATTTTTTTGAAAAAAAACAAATTTTCATAAATAGAAAAAAACAAAACCACACTATAGTTAGCCTGATTTTTTTGTATAATGTGAAAGATGAGGTTTTGGCAAGTAAATAGATACCCAACATGTCGCGCTTTAAAATTGCACACACTCTTGGAATGGTGCCAAACTTCGGTACTTAAAAATCTCCATAGGCGAAGCTTTAAATTTTTTTACAGGTTACATGTTCAGAGTTACAGAGGAGGTCTAGTGCTATAATTAATGCTCTCACTCCAACGTTGCGGCGTGTGTAACCTGTGTGTATCTGGCTCGGATACTAACCAGTGCCTCACCAGCCACTGACCTCACTGCACATCCCTGACAGAGTTTTTAATATATATCTCCCTCTCTATACACAAACATATATATATTTATTTTAAAAAGGACAGTTGTCCCCCCCCCCCCTAACGCAGTCCACCTGGTTAAATACCAACCTTCCTCACCGTGTGCCCTCTAAAATCTTACATTTTTTCCAGGTCTTTTGTGCTAGAACCTCATCCATGCTTTTGAGAGTACCATACTCATCTGGAAGCTGTCATAAGCACATCTCTACCATAGAGAAAATAAACAGGGTCACAGTGGACATGTGCAGGAAGAAGTGGACCTGGCAGAGACATTTTCAGCTGAAACGCTATGAGATATTGCACATTTAATATGGTTGGAAGGGAAAGGAAGCAAGTGTTTACCCAGGTGGTCTACACTCAAGGGGGTGAGGCATTGTTAAAGGACAACTGTACTAAAGTTGGTGCCAAGTTTACAGTCTTAAGATTTAAAACAAATAAGGTTTCATAAAAGATACAACCATTTGGAATTCAAAGATTTCAGATGCTCTTACATAAAAATTGTATTTTTCAGTCGCAGTTATGACTTTGTTAAAAGCAAAATGTATAGGCAAGAACTGTCAGGTCACATCAGTACTGTACGGTGGAGAGAATACTGGTTCTTGTCCTGTTGGAATTGTGTTGTTAAAAATAAAAACAAAATCGAAAAGAAAAAGAAAACAATTCCTTTTTAGACGTTTGTATGGGAGATGCCGAAAATCCCTGTGTGCTTAATGAGGCGAATGCATTATATGGTTTTCACTGTAGACCAGACTAGTTGCAGAGCTCTTGGCAGTTAAAAGGGGTCTTAACCCCCCTAAATTCATTCCTACGCAGATTGCACATTTTTCCCCATATCTTACTTGCAAATAAAATAACATTAAAAGGAAAACAGACATGTTTACGTTGATGTATGGTTTGAACCATACCTTCCAGCATTCCAAAATCTCAAGACAGAAAACATTTAAAAAGGGAGCTCCAGTTATGACAAAACTATAAGTGAATGTAGATAATATTAGAATACTTTTAGTGTTTTTTTTTTTTTTTTTTTTAAGACCTTCAGCTTTTCTGATGAAAATAACCAGATTCCCAGTGCATGTACCACTGTTAAATTGCCTCATGTGCACCCTTGAAAAATAGCTTCATATGGGTGTGTCCTGTACTGGATCAGGTTACAAATTCTACAGTGGGTGGTGTGATCCATGCAGGACTTTTCTGTCGCATAGTATGTAAAAAAAGAAGCGTAGATGCACAAAACTATTTCATTTTGCATTGAGCTCACCTTCCAATCCAAACAATTTCATATGCAATGCCAATATTCAAAAAAACAAAACATAAAAATATTATAACAATCCCTTCTGAGGATTAAAAATTGGGACAGTTCTGAAAAAAATGGGGTAGCTGGAAGATATGGTTGCAGCCCTGTGGAACTATATATGGAATGTACAAAAAAAAAAAGCTAATTAGAGAGCCTACTGTTAGTGCACTGTGGTTAAATGCGATTTGGTTATGAGGAGCGCTTCTGGTGCGTAGTACAGTCCTCTCTGTGCACCATCAGCTGTCAATACTGATACAGTCAGGGCTCTGTGCTTACCATCACCGGTACGCTAACCTGAGTGTTTCCCCTTTATTTACACAAAATGTCAGAAATGTAGAGAGAAAAAAAAAAAAAAAAAGTCCACATCATTTCTCCTTAGTCCCCATTTCCAAAGCTAAGGACAATCACGTCAGATTTCACTCCTTCACTCCACTGAACAGTTGTTTTCAGTACAGTAATGTACACTTGTCAAAAAGGATATTGTAAAAAAAAAAAATTATGCAAAAGGAGTGTTATGAAATAGAACCCCAACAAAATTAAATTAACCACTTTATTATCCTGTCAACACATAGAAAAGGGTGGTGGAGGTGCTGTTAGCTTTCCAATGCATCAAGAACTTTGATGATCTGTTGTTTGATGGCTTTGGTAGCGTCTCCTGCGTTTGGTATTAAGTACCTAAAAAGAGAACATATTGTGGAGATCAATATAAACTATCTGGCATGCAAAAAACAAACCAAGATAAACCATACAAAATCTTTTTTGCCTGTACGTGACCTCATTTTTTGGTTTTTGAATATATGCAGACCTTATACTGTAAATCATGTGACCGCACTCGCTCTCTTCTGTCTCATCTTTTCTGGTATTGCACAGCTTGTCACTAACTGAGCATGCTAACCCTTGGCAGATACTGAAGCACTGAACTACGAGATGTTGAAGGTTTCTAACAAGGTAGAGACACATTATGTAAGAAATGGCAGGAGGATATTGTAAATGAGCTAAAACCCTAAAATAAACCGCTTTATGTATTGAATACACAAGGTTATGACACACACACACATCTAACAGAAGAGCCTATAAACAGAACCATCACCTTTTAATTAAACAGTATATATACATATATATTTTTTTTATTATTATTATTTGTATATAGATAGCGCTCACCTCTCCACTGCTAATATTTCCACTCCTGTTGAACTGCTATTTCCATATTTAAATGTGATCAGCTCTGGATGTTTCTTCTTAGATGTGATCTTTACAACCGAGCTCAGCGCTTGACGTGACTGTATATACGCAAATCCCTTCCTAGACTGGATCTCGCGTAAACAGTACATATGGGTTGCTGTTACCAGAAGGTGACTATTAAAAGGGTAAAAAAAAAAAAAAAATTAAGAAAAATAATTAAACTGTCTATAATCTGGAAGAAATTAAAACATTTTTTTTACACAAAGTTATTTTAACAAGTTATGTCTCGCACACAGCATAGGTATACTTATAATTACACTCTAAAACATATTATGCTATGCCTCCCGAGCATGGGGATACCCCATGTATGAGACTTTCACAGCCTAGATTCATAGAGGGGCCCAACATCGAAGGAGCACCTTTGCGCTTTAAAGGAGCATAAATTACGCATCTAATTTCCTGACTACCCATCATATTTTGAAAGGCCCTGGAGCACCAGAACAGTGGAAACACCCATGAAATTACCCCATTTTGGAAAGTAAACATTTCAAGATATTTTCTGTGAGGCATAATGAGTTTTTAGAAAATGTAATGCAAAAATCTGCCCTATGAGGAGGGAGAGAAAGGAGAGGGCTGCTGTTCTCAGGCAAAAGGCTGGATCGAGATCAGGCAAGTATATGGGGGGCGGGGGATACTCCAGTTTTGAAGGGTTTTTACCTTCTAATGTTTAAAAAGCAGAACTATAGGCAAAACTTATTTTTTTTCCATTTTGGAGTAAGGAAGAGTTATAACTCCTGTAAGGTTTATTTTTGCCATCTTTGTCCCATTGGGGAGATTCACATTCACTTCCTGTCCCATAGCCAAACAGGAAGTGAAAGGAAATCCCTGCTAATTAAGGGAATTTCTTGGGGGACTCCCAGGTCACCAGAAATAGTGTCCCCCATTGGAAGATTTCCCTCCATTACTTTTCTTGGGACAACCCAAAAGTAGGAATTTTCTTTTACTTTCACTTACAATGACAATGGTAAACAGGATAAATAGAGAGAGCGGATCTCCCTAATGGGTGCACAGAAAGTTAAAGAACCCGACAGGCCTTCTAACCCCTCTCCACTCAATCCAAATCTAAGAAATAAAATTTTTGCCCTTAGTTATACTTGAAAAGAAGAGTTCCAGCCGCCCCTTTAAAAATTAAAAGTCAGAAGCTACACATACTGTAGCTGCTGACTTTGCTGGTAAGAGAACCTGGCTGTGTAGCCTTTCAGCTTCCCAGCTGGGTCTCTACTGCGCATGCTTAAAGCGCACTGCGCTCTCTCATTGGCCTGGCAGAAGGAGAGGGGGGCCGAGCTGCTGACGTACTTCGCGGCAGCCCAGTCTCCCAGAAGTGGGGAAGGGGACCTGTCAAAAACAGGTCCCCCCCTCCCCCTTGTAATGTGCCAAATGTGGCACCGGATGGGGGGGGGCGAGAGACAAATAAGCGGAAGATCCACTTTTGGGTGGAACTCTGCTTTAAAGGTAAATATCCCTATAGCCTTTAGAAACACTTTAAGTTATATTATTATTATCATCATCATGCAGGATTCATATAGCGCCAACAGTTTGCGCAGTTCTTTACAACATGACGGCAGACAGTACAGTTACAATACGGGAGGAATCCGAAGCCCCTGCTTGTTAGAGCTTACAAGCTAGGAGTAATAAATATTTATATATATATATATATATATACATATACATATACATATAGACACACACACACATATATATTTTTATTATTTATTTGGTTTTCACATTTTATTTAATTTAATTCAACGTAGAGAGCAAACTGCCCAGTAGACATCAGATTTTTCTGCATTAGCACAGGATGAATGTACATCCAGTTTTGCAGAACAAATGGCTCTGCAAATTTTTCTTCTAAGTCTTTAAAACGCAACTATTGTAAGTGCCTGAATTTGACTTTGTATCAACCTCTTGCAATTCCCCCACACAACGGAGCTCCGATTAGGAAAAAAAAAAAAACAGAACTAATAACTACTCCGTTTTGCTGCAGTGCATATGTGCCAATAGGGAAAATGGTGACAGGGGACAGCCGAGTGACAGAGATCAGGTCATCAGTAAGTTGGTTCTCCTTCATGGTCCAATCAGAGGCTTGGGGCACAGACAAGGAGTAGCTATATTACTTACCTTCAACACAGAAAATCAGGTCTCCAGGCTGGATGTGCTGTCTGGCAGGACTGTGTAAATAGCAAGACTGGATGGACAGAAATACAAATCCTTTGGAATGTAAACAGCACTCAGCTTTAATAACAAACTTAAGGGGGGCCAAATAATTCTATTGTTAACACACCTTGGAAACATGTGACCGGTTTCTTTAACTTCATGACATGGGAAGTGATGTTTGATATCAGGTTTGTTTATCCATGTTTGAATGTTAACAACCTCCTTGCGATCATCATCAGACATCGATGAGCTATCAATCTCATCTGGAAGAACATAAAAGAAAAATAAGAGCTAGATAATAAAAAATACATCGTTTAACAGAAATAAATCTAAAAACAACAACAACAACAACAACTGCACTGTCCAAGTTTTTTTTTAAGGAGATATGAAAGATTCTGGATAATAGGATGCGGTCATCGTATACCTGTAAACAAAATGCGTTAAGAAGAGCGGAGATGAACATTATGCATTTGGTTCTGTAATGAAGGTATTTGGCCGGTTTCACACTGGGGGTGGGGGCGGTATAGCGCTGCTATTTTTAGCGGCGCTATACCGTCGGGATTGCAGAGGTATTTTATTCGCCCGCTAGCGGTGCGGTTTTAACCCCCGCTAGCGGCCGAAAAAGGGTTAATACCACCCGCAAACCGCGGCTACAGCCGCAGTTTGCGGGCGGTATTACCGCGGTATCCCATTAATTTCAATGGGAAGGAGCGGTGTAGGAGCGGTAAACACACCGCTCCTCTCACCGCTCCAAAGGTGCGGCTAGCAGGACTTTTTTTTAAGTCCTGTTAGCACACCGCTCCAGTGTGAAAGCCCTCTGGGATTTCACATTGGAGACACAGGAGGCGCTGTTAGGCTCGGTTTGCAGGCGCTATTTTTAGCAAAATAGCGCCTGCAAACCGCCCCAGTGTGAAAGGGGCCTTTATGTAATAAGCAAGTGTCACAGTTAATCACTTCAGCCGGCCCTACACATATATGCAACCTCTCTGTGGGTGGGCTCTAATGGCGAGTGGCCGCATATATGTGGCCCTGTGTATACAAATTTCTGTGCTGCAAGCGTGCTACCAGCACAGTACCCAGCGGATACTGGAAAGCTCCCGATGCATACTTGCGATCGGGAGCTCTCCGATAATGTGACCGCCGTGACAGCCAGTCACAGTGGTCACGTGATTGGAATGTTCACTTGCCGGCATTTAAAAACCTCGTGAAGGGCCAGGAGGAGGCGGCAAGAAGGGGTTAAAAGTACGGTATACAGTGGGTACGGAAAGTATTCAGACCCCCTTAAATTTTTCACTCTGTTATATTGCAACCATTGGCTAAAATCATTTAAGTTCATTTTTTTCCTCATCAATGTACACACAGCACCCCATATTGACAGAAAAACACCGAATTGTTGACATTTTTGCAGATTTAAAAAAAAAAAAAAAAAAAGAACTATCACATGGTCCTAAGTATTCAGACCCTTTGCTCAGTATTTAGTAGAAGCACCCTTTTGATCTAATACAGCCATGAGTCTTTTTGGGAAAGATGCAACAAGTTTTTCACACCTGGATTTGGGGATCCTCTGCCATTCCTCCTTGCAGATCCCTCTCCAGTTCTGTCAGGTTGGATGGTAAACGTTGGTGGGCAGCCATTTTTAGGTCTCTCCAGAGATGCTCAATTGGGTTTAAGTCAGGGCTCTGGCCGGGCCATTCAAGAACAGAGTTGTTGTGAAGCCACTCCTTCGTTATTTTAGCTGTGTGCTTAGGGTCATTGTCTTGTTGTTCATCTTTCCCTCTATTGCAACCAGTCATCCTGTCCCTGCAGCTGAAAAACACCCCCACAGCATGATGCTGCCACCACCATGCTTCACTGTTGGGACCGTATTGGACAGGTGATGAGCAGTGCCTGGTTTTCTCCACACATACCGCTTAGAATTAAGGCCAAAAAGTTCTATCTTGGTCTCATCAGACCAGAGAATCTTATTTGTCACCATCTTGGAGTCCTTCAGGTGTTTTTTTTAGCAAACTCCGTGCAGGCTTTCATGTGTCTTGCACTGAGGAGAGGCTTCCGTCGGGCCACTCTGCCATAGAGCCCCGACTGGTGGAGGGCTGCAGTGATGGTTGACTTTCTACAACTTTCTCCCATCTCCCGACTGCATCTCTGGAGCTCAGCCACAGTGATCTTTGGGTTCTTCTTTGGCTCTCTCACCAAGGCTCTTCTCCCTCGATAGCTCAGTTTGGCCGGACGGCCAGCTCTGGTCATCCGGTCATCCCAAACGTCTTCCATTTAAGGATTATGGAGGCCACTGTGCTCTTAGGAACCTTAAGTGCAGCAGATTTTTGTAACCTTGGCCAGATCTGTGCCTTGCCACAATTCTGTCTCTGAGCTTTTGAGGCAGTTCCTTTGACCTCATGATTCTCATTTGCTCTGACATGCACTGTGAGCAGTAAGGTCTTATATAGACAGGTGTGTGGCTTTCCTAATCAAGTCCAATCAGTATAATCAAACACAGTTGGACTCAAATGAAGGTGTAGAACCATCTCAAGGATGATCAGAATCAGAGTTAAATATATGAGTGTAACAGCAAAGGGTCTGAATACTTAGGACCATGTGATATTTCAGTTTTTCTTTTTTAATAAATCTGCAAAATGTCCACAATTCTGTGTTTTTCTGTCAATATGGGGTGCTGTGTGTACATTGAGGAAAAAAAATGAACTTAAAATGATTTTAGCAAATGGCTGCAATATAACAGAGTGAAAATGTAAGGGGGTCTGAATACTTTCCGTACCCACTGTATGTAATCCTTGACAAACTTTTCCCATTTGCTCTCTTTTGGTCTGTTTAATATACCATTGAAAGTGTTGTGTCAAATTTGTTCCATAGCGGCAAAACTTGCCCAAAAAAATATAGTACTGCCCTGTGCACACTGCAATGTTATGTTATTTTAAACAAGGTCATCAGTAAATGTTTAAAAAGACAACAGAACAGCTCCCTTCTACATTATGGAGATGGAGTTATTTTTTCTATAATCACACTACAACACCGTAGGATGACAAAGCTGCTACTTTTTATGACAGTGAGTGAGAATTGTCACCTAAGGACAGGCATGAATAGAAAACGAATGCAGCCATACCCAAGGATTGGTAAGCTTCATACGCATATGGTTCATGTGTTTAGATACAGTGGCGAAAATAATTTGATCCCCTGCAGATTTTGGATGTTTGCCCACTTACACAGAAATTAAGGGTCTATAATTGTTGTCATTAGTGTATTTTTAATGAGAGAGACAAAACATCAACCAAAAATCCAGAAAAAAACCACATGATACAAATGTTATCAATTGAGTTGCAGTTCAGGGAGTAAAATAAGTATTGGAACCCCTACCAAACAACAATAATTCTGTCTCCCACAGACTGGCTACAGTGTGTGGCACACAGATTTTAGTCCTGTCAATTTAAGAAGGTGCACCTAATGACAACTCGTTATGTGTATAAGAGATACCTGTCCACAGAATCTTTCTTCCATTCAAACCTCACCTTCATGGGCAAGACCAAAGACCTGTCAAAGGGCATCAGGGACAAGATTGTAGATCTGCTTAAGGCTGGAATGGGCTACAAGACCATCCGCAAGAAGCTTGGTGAGAAGGAAACAACTGTTGGTGCGACTATTCGCAAATGGAATAAATACAAAATAAGCAATCGCCCTCGGTCTGAAGCTCCATGCAAGATTTCACCTCATGTGGGAAGGATGATCATGAGAAAAGTGAGGGTTCAGCACAGAACTACACGGGAGGGGCTTGTAAATGATCTCAAGGCAGTTGGGGACCACAGTCACCAAACAAGCCATTGGTAACACAATACACCGCCATGGATTGAAATTCTGCAGCACCCACAAGGTCCCCCTTCTCAAGAAGGTACATGTACAGGCCCGTCTGAAGTTTGCCAATGAACATATAAATGATTTAGAGAAGGATTGGGAGAAAGTGCTGTGGTCAGAGGAGACTAAAATTGAGCTCTTTGGCATGAACTAGACTCGCCATGTTTGGAAGAAGAAAAATGCTGACTATGACCCCAAGATCACCATCCCTACAGTCAAACACAGAGGTGGAAACATGATGCTTTGGGGCCGTTTCTCTGCTAAAAGGTACAGGCTGACTTTGCCGCATTGAGGGGCCAATGAACGGGGCCATGTATTGTAAAATCTTTTTTTTTGTGAATTGGGGATGTATGGAAGGGAAGTGGTGTGGTTTGGCAGACCTATTGATATGTTCTGGAGTTTCTATGGGGTTCAGCCTGCCTTAGAGTTGTTTTAGACCCCTTTCACACTGGAGCGGTTTGCAGGCGCTATTGTGCTAAATATAGCGCCTGCAAACCGACCTGAAACAGTGGCTGCCGTTTCTCCAGTGTGAAAGCCCCTCTGCAGTGGCGCTTTGTGGTGGTTAACCCTTTTTTGGCCGCTAGCGGGGGTAAAACCGCACCGCTAGCAGCCGAATAGCGCCGCAAAATTGGCGGTAAAGCGCCGCTAAAAATAGCTGCGCTTTACCGCCGACGCACCTCCCCTCTAATGTGTGAAAGGGCCTTAGACATTTATTGATTTGGCATGATGTCAAGCAAGAATGACTCCTTTTCTGTCTTATCATATAATGTTCGTGGGCTGAATTCCAAGTTAAAACAGGCATTGATGTTTCAGTATTTAAAAAAAATTATAGCCCAGATATGATATTATTGCAGGAGATACATTTGATGGGAAGGAAATTAATGACATTAACCACTTCAATACCGGGCACTTTCCCCCCTTACTGCCTAGAACAATTTTCAGCGCTGACGCTTATTAAATGACAATTGCGCGGTCATGCTACACTGTACCCAAACAAAATTTCTATTATTTGCTAAACAAATAAAAAAAGACCAAAAATTTGGGGGAAAAAATTTGGGGGAAAAAATTTGTTTTTCTTCGTTTCTGTTATAAAATTTTGTAAATAAGTATGTTTTCTCCTTCACTGATGGGCACCAATGAGGCTGCACTGACAGGCACTGATGAGGTGGCACTTATGATGGACACTAATATGCGGCACTTATATGCATTGATAGGCGACACTGATGGTCACTCATAGGAGGCACTGATGGCCACTAAAAGGCTGCACTGATGAGTAATTATGGGTGGCACTGATGGGCATCACTGATAAGGAGGCACTGGCAGGCATTCCTGATGGGCACTGATTGGCACCATTTGTGGGAACAGATTGGCATCCCTGGTGGCCATGGGTGGCATACCTGGGCATCATCAGTGGTGGGCAGCCCTGGTGGCATCCCTGGTGGTCCTATGTGGGCATCCTTGGGGGGGCTACGCCAATAATCAGCGTAGACCCCCCCTGTCAGGAGAGCAGCAGATCGGCTCTCCTCTAGTCGCGTCTGTCAGATGCGATAGAGGAAAAGCCAATACACGGCTCTTCCTGTTTACACCATGATCAGCTGTGATTGAACACAGTTGATCACGTGGTAAAGAGCCTCCGTCAGAGGCTCTTTACCAAGATCGGTGGTGCGATGTGTCAGTCTGATTTTGTTATAGGCTGGGCGGGAAGTGGTTAAAAAAACACTGGATACAAAAAAACTTACCACACTACTTACTCTTCATATGCTAGAAGGGTGTTCGTTTTAATTAACAAATCTTTTCCTGGTATAATTAAGAACATATATACCGATTAACAGGGTGAATATGTTATGGCGTTTACACTGTGGCAACAAAAGTATGTTATAGCAGCAATTTATATTCCCCCTCCTTTTTCTTCTGAGATACTAAATGCAATATTGGAGAGGATTATCCAGCAAAGTTACTTTTTATGGGAGATTTTAATTCTATTATATCCCCAAATTTAGATAGACCAAGGCCCCCTAAGCAGCACTTGGCGGAACTATATATTTAGGCAAAAGCGGCAGTAGTTACAGAAGTCTGGAGATGGAAAAATCCAACAAAAAGCATATTCATGCTTTTCCACCTCCTATAAAACTTTATAGATCTAGCTTTTGCAAATCCAGCTTTGTTGACAGACAATATAGAAGCCACATATTTACTGAGTGGTTTCAGACCATTGCCCTCTTCATCTGTTAATCCGTAACCCTCCATCAAAAAAATGCATCATTATGAAGATTGGGACCCCAGTGGGTCTCTTACCCTGAGATAGAAGAAAAAAATTCCATTAATAATAACCGAAAATTGGGAAAATAATGTTGGATTATCCTCTCCAGATGTTGTATGGGATGCTTAGGCGTGCACACAGGGTGTGCCAGGTGTGCCCAGGCACACCCAAATCACCCTGTGCAGTACAGATTCCCACTACTGCTCTCCCTTTCTTCCCACAGCGCCTCCGGCTTCCTTCCTCTCTTTTCCCGCCAGCTGTTACTGTGGAGATGTTTTAGGATGAGTGGGGGAAGGGGCCGGTAAATATGTAATTCACCGGCCCCCTTCCCTTTCTGAATGAACATTGTGAGTTATCGGTAATGTGTGTTTGAGCTTTGGGGTGCACACCCTAATCCAATAGGCTGCGCACACCTATGATGGGATGCAAATTATTTCAGCTATAGCGGCAGTTCTGAAGGGACAGAAGACCAATGCCCAGTCTCTACAAATTCAACTGGAACTTTAAAAAGGAGATATATGGCTCTGATCTTAATATGAAGAATTTTGATCTATTAATGGCTGCTCAAAGGGAACTCCATCTACATATAACAGAAATAACCAGATTAGATTTATATAAAAATAGGCAGAAAGTTTTTGAACAGGGAGATAGAAATGGAAGGTTCTTGGCAATGTTAGCACAAGATTATCCAGATACACATACATCTGAAGTCAGAACTTCTGAGTTGAAAATGGTTTCCAACCCAGAAGAAATCTTAGGGACTTTTAAGCAGTTTTATAGCTCTTTATATGCCTTCACTCCCCCCCCCCCCCCTGACTTCCATCCAAGGGAGCGGTCCATCCTTTTGGATCGGATAGCGCTAGAATGGTTGTCGAGTAGGGAGATAGAGGCATTGGTTCGACCTATTACCAGTGAAGAGATCCAGAAGGCTAAAAAGTACTTTTCCGAGTGGAAAGACTCCGGGTCCGGATGGACTCCCTATGGAACTTTTTATAAAGTATAGAGATATTTTAGCTCCAAAATTGGCAGTGGTATAAAAGGGGGTTACTGAAAGGGTCTCTTCCAGATTTAATGAGAAATGCACACATAGTTCTTAGTCACAAGGAAGATAAGGATCCAAAATTATGTGCTTCTTATAGGCCAATAGCTTTAATAAATACTGATTTTAAAATATTGACAAAGATACTCAACTTAGGAATTCAACCCCTGCCAACATCTATTATTGATGCAGATCAGACAGAATTTATGCCCCAAAGAATGACAGATATTATTTTATGCAGATTACACACTAATCTACATGTCCAACATATAAATGAAGGCTCTAGAATGGTTGCCTCTTTAGATATAGGAAAGGACTTTGACACTGTCAAATGGTCTTTTCTATGGAAGGATGTGATTCCCATTGGTGTTTATTTTGTGGTTGCAGACATTGTATCGAAATACGATGTCAGTGGTCAAGCTGGGAGGAAGGTTGTCGGCCCCTTTCCAGCTATATTAGGGAAAAGCGACAGGGCTGCCCCCTCTCTCCAACTCTCTTTGCGATAGAGCCGGTGGCAGAGGCTCTTCGGGCTTCTCCAGATATTCGGGGACTTCGAATTTGGGGGTTGGAGGAGAGGGTATCCCTATATCCCTATATGTAGATGATATTCTGCTATTCCTGAATTATGCTGGTTCATCATTACAGGGAGCCTTGGACCTGATGAATGGATATTCAGTGGTTACAGGGCTTAAGTTGAATTGGAATAAATCTCTGCTGTTCGCTATTAATCCGGGAGCACAGGCGACGGCATCCTTGAGTTTGCCATTACAATGGGTGACGGAATTTAATAATTTAGAGATAGTGATTACACAACCAATTTGTGATTTTGTACCGCTTAATTTAACCCCAATAGTTCAAGAGGTAAAAAAGAAATTAAAAGTATGGGAGACCTTACCTCGGTCATTACTAGGGCGAATAAATTTAATAAAAATTAAGATTCTTCCAAAATTTGTATATGCATTTCGAAATTTCCCACAGTGGTTGCCAAAATCCTTCTTTATACAACTACATCATTTTTTTTTTTCTTCATTCCTATGGAGGAACCAGTCACCTAGATATAAACTTACCACACTTATGTTCCCCCTTTGGCTTTTCCAAACTACCATAAATATTATCTGGCAGCGCACCTAGTAACGGCAACAGGATTGCCAAACCCAGATAAATATAATCCTTCTACAAGGTTAGATGCACAGTGGTCCATTCCATCGAGGCACTTCAAGCATTTTTGTATCGAGGCTTGAAAGCCCCATATAATTTTACCCTCTTAATAAAAAAAACAACCATTAGGGCATGGAGACTTGGGCTAGCTTGCAAAAATAATCCTGGGACGATGATGTCCCCCAACACCCCCTTATGGTGGAATCAGCAGTTGCCCCAACTGAGCTCCATTCAAGATCCAGGAGCCTAGGCTAGATTTAAGGTTACATCTATAGACCAGGTGGTGCAGGGGGAGAAGCGTGGAGCCCTTTGCGAGATTGGCGGAGTATGGGAGATTTCCAGATAGCCATTTTTTTTTTCGCTATATGCAACTTTATCACGCCCTGTATGCCCAATTCTCTCATGGTCTCCCCCAACTTATAAAGTCTGGGTTGAAGCAAGTAGTCAGAATGAAATCAATAAAAGCTTTATATACCCACCTTTTGACTGCATCTTTGTCAGAGATGAGGGAGCTCTGGTCAAAATGGAAGAATGATAGCCCAGAGCTAGAGGAAGAGGATTGGGAAGGCATATGGGGATTCCCCTTTCAAACATTGGTCTCACTGCGAGATAAACTCATACAATTCAAGATAACACATAGGGCATACTATATACACCATATAGACTACATAAGATAAGTCCATCAAACTCTCAGAACTGCTGGGAGATGTGGGCATGCTCCAGGAGATTTTATCCATATATTCTGGACCTGCCCGGCTATCGCCATGTACTGGGCAGGGGTCAGACGTTATTGTGGCAGTTATGTCTGTTGCCCTAGAACAGAGCGTGGCGATTTGCCTTTTAGAATTAGTGGATAAAAAGATTTATACAGTGGCAAAGACAACACAAATAAGCTTGCTGCTTTTCTAAGCGAGAAAGGCAATTGTATTAAACTGAAAAAAAAATTGGCTCCACCTTCACTAGCCTTTTAGAAATATTTAGTAAATAGTAACTTCCCGCTATATAAAAAGATACATACTGTAATAGAGGAAATCAAAAAAAAAAAATATGAGAACGTGTGGTCTAGTTTGATAGCAGACCCTACAACTGCATCTGAACATTCAATGGACTAAACATAAAGGAATAGGATTATGGCAAGGAAGATAGACGGGAGTGAACATGTAGGAAGTCTAGAGAGTAATAAATATGAAGAAATTCAATATAGGAAAGTGAGGGGGTATACAAACCACACCAAGGTAAGAGTTTATTGGGGGAGAATGAAACTCTTGTGTAATGTAAATGTGGATACAATAAAGAATATGTAGAAGCTCCTGCATGAGCTTGAATAGAGATTGAATGTATGTGTTGTTAGATGTATATTGAAATAATCAATAAAGAAAAAAAAATAAAGAAAAATTAAGCTCTTTGGCATTAACTAGACTCGCCATGATTGGAAGAAGTAAAATTCAGACTATGACGCTAAGAACACCATCCCTACAGCCCAGCACAAAGGTGGAAACATTATGCTTTGGTGCTGAGCATGACAATGGCCCAAAACATACCGCCAAGGCAACAAAGTAGAAGCACATTAAAAAGTCATGGAGCGGCCAGTCTCCAGGCCTTAATCCTATAGAACATTTATAGAGGGAGCTGAAACTGAGTTGCCAAGCGAAAGCCAAGAAACCTTAATGATTTAGTGAAGATCTGTAAAGAAAAATGGACCAAAATCCCTCCTGAGATGTGTGCAAACCTGGTAACCAACTACAAGAAACGTCCTCTCTCAGTGCTTGCCAACAAGGGTTTCTCCACCAAGTACTAAGTCATGTTTGGCTTGGGCAGCAAATACTTATTTTCAGGGCTTGACAAATTTGCTTGGAATCTAGGAGCCAGCTAAAAAAGTTAGGAGCCAGGCTTTTTTTTTTTTACGACCGATGCGTGCAGAAGCGAACGCATACGTGAGTAGGGCCCGCATATGAAAAGCGGTGTTCAAACCACACATGTGAGGTATCACCGCGATCGGTAGAGCGAGAGTAATAATTCTAGCCCTAGACATTCTCGAACTCAAAACATGCAACCTGTAGAATTTTTTAAATGTCGCCTATGGAGATTTTATAGGGTAAAAGTTTGTCGCCATTCCACGAGCGGACGCAATTTTGAAGCGCGACATGCTGGGTATCAATTTACTCGGCGTAACATTGTCTTTCACAATATAAAAAAAAATTCGGCTAACTTTACTGTTGTCTTATTTTTTAATTTAAAAAAAGTGTATTTTTTCCTCAAAAAAGTGCGCTTGTAAGACCGCTGCGCAAATATGGTGTGACAAAAAGTATTGCAATGACTGCCATTTTATTCTTTAGGGTGTTGGAATAAAAAATATATATAATGTTTGGGGGTTAAACTTCTAAGTAAAGGGAAGGAGATGGGCGGGCAGTGAAACAGGCAAGCGTTGCTGGTTGTCTTGTCATACCAACGGCCACCACAAGAGGGCGCCAGATTACAGAATGAATCATAGGCCTGCAAAGCCGCGGCCTCAATAACCGACCTGCGCGGCGAGATCGCGGGGGGGGGGGGGCGCACGGAGACACAGGAAACCTTAGCTGTGCTGCCTCAGGCGCCAGGTCCCTAAGGCCCCTTTCACACTGAGGCGTTGAAAAAACGCTCAAAAATTATAGGATTTTGATTTTACCGCGTTTTTACCGCGATCGCGGTAAAAATAGCGCTAACGCGTATGAGGTTTTACCGCGTTCACGCTAAAATTAGCGCGAACGCGGTAAAAACGCATAGGCGTTAGCGCTATTTTTTAACATAACGCTTATGCCTATGCGTTTTTACCGCGAATCCCATTCATTTCAATGGGGATAGGCGTTTTTACAGCGCTATTTTATGCGCCCTAAAGTTGCTCTAAAAAAGCGGTTTGCAGGATTTTTTTCAACGCCCAGCCAGCAAAACGCCTCAATGTGAAAGCCCTCAGAGATTTCACATTGAGAATGCTGGGGCAGGATTATTTCAGGCGTTATTACAGCGCTATTTTTACCGCGAAAACGCGGTAAAAACGCCTCAGTGTGAAAGGGGCCTAATTCTAGTCACATTTGCGACCTGGCGCCCGGGTTTTGTCGAACCCTGCTTATTTTACTCACTGAACTACAACTCAATTTATAACATTTGTATCATGCGTTTTTTTTTGGTTGATATTCTGTCTATCATTAAAAATACCTTGAGATAAAAATTATAGACCATTTTTTTTGTAAGTGGGCAAACTTAAAAAATCTGCAGGGGATCAAATAATTATTTTCCCCACTGTATAATTAAAAGGCCAATTCTATTCCTGTGTGTGTTCATCCGGGTTACTTGTCACCATAGCATGCCAGCAGGGTGCCAAACAGTTAAGCCACCCACTCATAATCCAAACTAATTGTACAATTTCCTCTAGATGTATCAACAAATACGTAGTGAGGACCTACCTAAACAATTAAAGCAGGTAAACACACACACACACACACACACACAGCAGTTGGTAAATATGTACGCAATCTAATCTGTGTGGCCAATAACCAACAAGTTATTCAAAATCTTCGAACATAATTGCAATAACACATTTTCCACAATATTGTATTCTTACAGTGGCTCTGTTCAAAATCGAACCGTTGCTGCCCTGACTATTGCAGGATCTCAAACAGTGTCTCCTAGTTACTAAGGGTGTATGACAGTACAAATAATAAAGCAATGTATAGTTTAAAAAAAAAAAAAAAACACCATTATTTGACACTACTGTGCACTTTCAGGGATTGGGCAGCAGGATGTGAAACCAAGTAGCTGACAAAATTGTGCGACTTCCAATGACCTCTAACATTTAAAACTAAAAAAAAAAAAAGTAACAATTTATAAGTGGCAGTTATAAATTAAATGAGTGCCATACTAAATTTGATTTATATTTGTGCCAAGCTAACCTGTAATGGGAGTTATACGATATTAGAATAGACCTTTAAAAAAACACTTTAAAACCACATTAAACGTTGATCAATGGGAAACCTAAATACAATGTTCATGTTTACAGCCAGAAAATAAAATTATAAAATATAATTCCTCTAGTGGACTGCACATACTATTTATCTAGACTGTGGGCCTGGGCAAGCCTATGAATCCGGACACTTACTGCACACAATCCTAAATTTTAGATCCAAATCAATTCTTACGTATCACATAATGCAATGCAAGTTCCATAGAGGGAATCAAGGAAACCTACAGGCCGTCTTACATTGTTACATTGGCCCAGCTTGGATGTACACAATATACCTGGCTGATGCCGCTAGAAATCACTGCTGTAGATTACCCGCACAGGTGGGGTGGTGACATCATGCTCTCCACCCTGTACAATCAGAGAAGGCTTTGCATTCATCCAGAAAATGCAATGCATTTTCTCAATGATGTCTGTGCTGTGCGGCCGACCTCCTGTATTCACAATGCATCAGGCCGGTCACTCAGCATGGGACCCGGAAGCAAGTGAAGATCACTGAAGTAGCGGCGTCTACTTCAGTGATTTCCAGCTCCCAGTGGCTTCAGCCAGGTATCTCATACACATAGTTACACTGTCCAAGTTGAACCAATGTAACTTATAAATAGCATGCCGATGCCTGGAATTCTCCTTTAAAACACATCAAATAAAAATGCCAGGGCAGTACAAAACCCCCACTGTTACCCCTTTTTGGAAAGTAAACACTCAAAAGGTGATCTTGTTTTTTGCCACAATATTTTGGAAATGAAGAAACATGTTGGTTATAAGAGGGTTAAAACATGAAGCTTGGTAATGGTGCACTAGATACAGAGGGGTTTTTATTGACTAAAGCTGAAGAGTGAAAAATCAGGCTAATTTCTGCATAGAAACCAATCAGCTTCCATGTTTTATTGCCAAAGCTTAATTGAACAAGCTCAGGTTAGAAGCAGATTGTTTTTTATGCAGAAGTGAGTCCGATTTTCCACTCTCCAGCTTTAGTATATAAACCCCAGTGCATCAATGTACAGGTCACAGAGAGAGGAAAAAAAAAAAGGGTGAAGGAATTAATGTATGGGTTACATAGAGTGGCGATGAGGGGGTTAACTTGCAGGATAAGAGAGGTGAAGGTGTTATTGTACAGGTCATTAGAGACACAGGCTGCACATGAGATGTTAGGGGGGGGGGGGGAGAGGTTGTTAAAAACAATCCTACAATAACATTGAATCTGCCACTGCTTACTTAAATAAGAATTCTCACAACAGAAAAAGTGGAGGGCTGTCAAATGTTAATAATAGATCTGTTCACATTTGTGATAACTGCGATTGGCCACCAGAGTAATCACAAGGCACAATGCCACTCTGACTGGCTGTGATCTTTGAAGTCTCATGACAGTGCAATCATAGAACACCATGGCCATCCCTCTGCTTCTTTAAAGACGTACAGTGGTCTCTCTGTTAGACGTACAGTGGTAGTGAGGTGGTTAATGAGCAATGATTATTCTAGACACCCAAACTACATGAAACTAATAAGGCAACCTTTATTTCAAACACATAACCTAGTCAAGACTCTGTCAGATTCACTCTCTGTTACAAATACCTGAAATCAAATATAAAATATATTAACAGACACCTTTTCTGAATCAGATACAATAATTTCATACCTGTGTCATACTCTTCCTCATCTCCGATGCTGAATACAGGCTTTACACCTCTGTACGGCTTTCCCACCCTGTCACTGCTGCTGATGTGTCTATCAATAGAAATCAATAGGGTGTTGGAAAATGTGTATTCAGGAAATGACTACAGAAAAAACACAGGCACCTGATACATGCAGAACGTGCCAAACTTTGTTAAGACTAGGTTAGCTAGCTTATAAAGCATAAAGAGACATATAACTGCTAGAGAAGACCATGCTAACACACCAGAAAAAAGTCAGGTGGTGAGTGAAATGTCATTATTTTCTTTACATTCCTTTAACACCAAACACTATTTGAATTGTTCTGTACCAGAATCCCAAGAACATGTTGTTTAAACAATGCAAAATGTACCATGGATGAAAAAAAAATGGCATTTTAAGCAAGTAGAAAAGTCCATAATGTAAAAGACAAATACGGATTTCAATCCTATTTCCTGTTCCAGTGACAACAGGACAAGAAATGGAGGGAGTGGTTGTCAGGGACTAGAAAACACATACCCTAAAAACAGGTTCTAAGCCCTCACTATTTTACTGAAGAACAAAAAAAAAGGAACAATGTTTAGTTGGAGTTAGAATACCAATGGGGAAATTTTTCATCAATCTCATCTCAACATGGAGGGAAAAATCTTGCAAATGGGGACACAAACCACATTAAAAGACCCAACAGAAATTCTCTTTCGTTTGAACTCCAAGCAGAAAAAGTTGACTAGAGCCAACCTTAAAGAGGAGCTCCAGTTATATTTGTTTATTAAAAGTCAACAGCTACAAAAACTGTAGCTTCTGACTTAACAAACAAACAGACTCACATGTCCCAGGATCCAGTGCTGTGCTCAACCGAGCCGCTCTTTCCATCGGTGTTCTGTCCCCAGTCCCGGCATTTCAGCTATGGGCACCCAGCTGTGACAGCTTGGGGCCTCACAGCCAGGTGCCCACTGCACATGCGCGAGCCGCGCTGCACTTTGTGAACTGATCCGCAGTCTTCTGGGACCTGTTACGTGTCCCGGAAGACTGCGGGGAGGGGAAGGAGATTGCCTAGGTGCTCTGAGTAAGTGGGTACCTGTAGAAACCAGCTATCTACCCCCCCCCCCAACCAAAAAAAGTGCCATTTCGTAAAGAGGAGGGGAAAGGAGGACTTAAAGCAGAGCTTCACCTTTTGGGTGGAGCTCCACTTTAAGTTTTAACAAATTGTAATTTTACAGAAAGTAAACATGATGTCTATTAACACGGCTGCATCATAGCCAGGAAACCTATAAATTCAATAAATGTTCTTTCTGCATGCAAATAACAATGACTTTACTTAGTAGAGTACTTTTTAACTCACCCACACTGTTTACTGGATAAGAGGGGGTGAATTTGGATACCCTGGTTCTTTAAAAGGAGGAAAATCTCTTTCGTAAAGATAGAACACTAGGCAAAGTTTTGTGCCCAGGTTGTTCTTACATCAAAAAGTGTGGAGGATTAAGCAAAGACAACAGGAGTACCAATTACAGCTAGGCCATACACTAGACAATCTGATTGTATAGATAATATACAACCTCCATTAGGATTTACTATAATTATGCAAAATATAGACAAACTTAAACAATTAGGTCAATTTGGATTCAATTAGGCAGGACCTTGTGCTAAATAGCCGATAGTAGTTCTAAAAAGGAGATTGTATAGAATATGGTCAGCATAAATCTGAAGCTGGGTGATCTGCATATAGTGAGTTCTAGAGACCCTATGGTATACTGTGGGTGAAAGATTGTGTATACGGGATTGTATGATTTTTGTAATTTATTTTCTATTGGTTGAACTAGATGGACTTGTGTCTTTTTTTACACTAACTATGCAACTATGTATAAACATGTCTTGTTTGCTGTGCGTCTCAAATCATCTGAAAAAAGGTTAAAAACTATGAAATTATTAAAAGGAATAATGCTTAAAAACATTTATTTTTGAACCTTACATTTCTAAACATATTTAAAATGAGAAGGATAAAATGATTGCAGTGTAGTGAACAATTGGTCACCTTGAACCCAAGGCCACGAAACCAAGCTCATAAAGACTGGCATATCTGGCTGGTGACAGTTTACATCAGATGTTTTTTTCACGCATGTAGTGGTATTAAAAATGGATACTTATGTAAATTACTGCTGGAGAGGAAAAGATGTTATGGAGAGAAAGCCGATTAATTCTAGATGAAGTGGAGCATTAGTCTCAGTGCTAGGACAGAAGTGGTGAGTGCATCCTTCTAGTTTTCAGTATGAAGAATGAAACATCAGTGATGCGGACAGGCCAAAAGAAAGCTAAAAATCTAAATTCAGTAATGCAAACATAACATTTATGAAACTCTGCAATTTTTTTTTTAATGAAATTTTAGCAACTGAAAACAGAGGAGGTAATATCTTTACAGCAAGGATTAGCAACAGGCAGCACGCAGAGGGGCCCATTCACACCTTTTCAGTGCGGCATGGTGCAATAACGCAATGGCGTCCCCATGTAATAATGCAAAACATGCGCTTTGGTGCGCTGTGTTGCCAAAAGGGTGTTTGTTTAGACTTTATGGTGCGTCGCCAACTTGTATGGGTTGCCTTAAAGTAATGCATGTTAACGCATGAAGAAACATTTGTTAATGCAACACACCAGGGCACCAAGGTCTGAATGGACCCTTAAGCAGTGTGGTACAATTATTATTAAAGTCAGTAGTTCCTGGCAAGTGTCAGCATGACTGATGTCTACACACTGCAAGACGTTGTGCAAAACGGAGAAGGTGGTGGAATCACAGCTCACTACATCTTACCGCTCCAAACTCGCCCTCTCTGGCCAAGGAAGATTGAAAGTGATTCTAGTGCACCATTGAGGCAAGGATACAAACCGAAAAAGATTACATCACTGAGAGTTATGGGACATTTCAATAAGATTACACACTAGATGAGAACAGTAAAAGACCTCATTAGAGATTAGTAACAGGAACCCGTCAAGCTGGGTGTTACCTGGCCCAGCAGTCTCTCTCATCCATTTCTGGATTATATCACTGCAGAATTCCAGGATTTTGTTCTAGAGCAGAGCTCATAAAAGTGATAGGTCTGCCCTAGAACAGCTTCAATTCTGGGGTTCAGGCAAACCTCCAACACAAATTGGATGCCACAGTAGAGCCAAGTAACATTGTTCCTGACATGACAGGCTCATTATTAAGTCAAGGAGAGGTTTTTAATAAGACTATGTGAAAAATTAGAAGCTTTTATTTGTGTGAAAGCACACATGTACAGGATATACACAAACAATAGTATGCCTTTTATCCTATGTACTTATTATATATTGGGAACCTATCAATCTTTAAATCATTTTCTTGTTCCCAAGCCTTGGTCCATTGAAAGGACCAGGGTCACATTGCAAAAATTCCCTCACCAAACACAGAAAAACACAGAAAAAGTGCATTTCACAGTTTTAAAGCACATCTATGTTATTGATCAATTCATCAAGCTCTATGCAATCTATTTGTTCTTTAGAGCCAAAACGACTAATAACTCTTTGGCCAAGTTTGAACTGTGAGATGGCCAAAGGGCACTCTGACTTGCAAAACTAGTGAAATTCAAGGCGGGTTTTAAAACATGCATGCCAATAACCACCCATCAAGAAATAGGATGTAAAAAATGCACTTTATAAAAAAAAAGTCATAAATTGCAGAGGCAGTGGTGATAAAGCAACTTAAACTAATTGATCAAGGGAATTAAACTTACCTTTCTACTGGAGTGGAGGTGTTCTCAATGAAGCTGATCACCTTTTCCTTCACATTCACAGATTTGGTCCTTAATGCTACTGTCATTTTATTAACCAAGGATTTCACACCTCTCCCGTCAGCTAAGCCATTGGGAGAATCCTCCTACAAGGCAAAGTCATAAATTAACCCACAAATAATTCATTTTTAATCACTTTTAAGATTCAAAACTACTTTTTCCACACAGAATACTGTTAAACTGTATGACACTGAAAAGATAAAATCAGGGTTTTGTTTTTTTTATTTCACAAAAAAACGTATAACCATACAGGTTATGGTAAGAAGGAACTAAAAAAACTCTGCAACGGAATCCATGCAAGACATAGTAAAACAGAGGTGATTTACTAGTATCATTCCAACACATCCCAAAAAACAGGAGGAATATTCCTCATTGCAGGACAATGGACAGCAATGCAAATCATTCCTTTTTGCCCCAAACAGCCAAACGTGCGTAAAGAACCACCGATGTATAACGTAAACATATCCTAACGTTACGGAGCCATTTATTCCAAACTGCATACAGCTTGTTCAGGCTGTTTGTTGTTTTGTATGCAGTTTGGAATAAATGTCTTTATTAATATTAGGCTATAATTTCATTATATGCCTGTGGTTCTGGATGTTCATTGGGCTGTTTGAGACATATTATTATTAGAGGCATTTATTCCAAACTGCATGCAAAATGCACGCGTAAGCTGTATGCAGTTTAGAATAAATGGCTCTATAATATTAGGCTATGCTTTTATTATACATCAGCAGTTCTGGATGCACATTTGGCTGTTTGGGGTGTAAAGCAATGATTTGTATAGCTTGGCCCACTGACCTGAAATAAGTAATTAAAGTGGTTGTTAACCCTTTCCTGCAGGTCTATGCCAGACTCTCTATTAGAGCCTGGCATAGCACACTGTACCTGTCTTTTCTAAAAACGAGCGTTGTAAATACCTGTTTAGAGCTTTCTTCAGGCCAGTCACATGACCCATTGTACAGCTCTGATGGATGGCTTCTGCAGGAGGGGCCGTGATCTCCCTCTGACGCCAGTCGGGGAGATCACTATGGCTGCTCAGCCTCTCCTGCAGTAGCCCTGCAAACCGTCTGAGAGTCACGTGACCGGTCTGAAGATCACACTAAACGGGTATTTACAATTCTGGTTTTTAGAAAAGAATAACACAGTGTGCTATGCCAGGGCTATACAGGGCTGGCATTTAGAATATTTTTTTTTACATTTTACAAATAGTGACGGGGGGAGGGCAGAGACGGAGACGCACAGCAAGCAGCTGACAGACAGAAAGGGGGTTGGGAGGGAGAGAGGAGAGCTGAGAGCAGGCTGCGTATGATGGAGGGACGCACTCTAACCACCGTGGTCAGGGCAGAGCGGGGGGGGGGGATACAGGAAGTGGCAGGTTCAGGGAGGTTTTTTTTTTTTTTTTATAGTTTAGAGGGGGGCAGATTACACAGCACAAGCATTGTGCTGTTTAATTTGATTGCAGAGACCAGGATCTGTATTTTTCAATTTTTTTGGGGGTTAACAAACACTTTAACCTGTCATTTTTGGGATAGGTAAAATGGATGAGAAATGTTTTAGTAATCTAACTGACATAGAATGAGTGGAAACTTCCTTTGGTTATCAGTACTCATTTGCAGAACTTGATAAAGTTGTCAGCCTTGTGGAAATGTACTAAACGTACAGCATCAATTAGTAACACTGCGATCTGCTGAACTGGATGAGGAATCTAATCAGGTTTGAAAATTATAAAGGGCTTTTCTTAATAACTTACATCTGCATAAGAACCCATAGTGGTGCGTGAGCCAGACGTACTTGCAATCCAGTGTCCATACCCAGTATCTGGTCCATCTACATTTATATCTGCCAAATGTTGCTGCAGCACTTTAAAAACAAAGTAAAAAAAAGTAAACATTATAATCTATGGGATTAACCCTAGTTTTGCAGTAATATGAAGATTCTGTACATTAGTGCCCATCCACAATGTATAAGCATTCTTCAGAATCTTTAAATTTTGCAGTCTCTCTGACCATCTCCTGTAGCATGTCCGCAGTCTCTCTGACCATCTCCTGTAGCATGTCCGCAGTCTCTCTGACCATCTCCTGTAGCATGTCCGCAGTCTCTCTGACCATCTCCTGTAGCATGTCCGCAGTCTCTCTGACCATCTCCTGTAGCATGTCCGCAGTCTCTCTGTCCATCTCCTGTACTATGTCCGCAGTCTCTCTGTCCATCTCCTGTACTATGTCCGCAGTCTCTCTGTCCATCTCCTGTACTATGTCCGCAGTCTCTCTGTCCATCTCCTGTACCATGTCTGCAGTCTCTGATCATCTCCTGTACTATGTCTGCACTCTCTGACCATCTCTTGCAGTAGGTCTGCAGTCTCTGACCATATCCTCTAGTATTTGAGGAGAGCCTGGAGCTTATTTAAGTTTTCTTCTTTGTTTAGACTTTGCTACATGCAGGGAGTGTTGTCTTTTTTTTTTTTTTAAAGAACAGATAGAATTGAAAAAATTGAGTTCTCCTGACTGCTTGAATTTTTTGATAAAAACCAGGCGCACTTGCGCTGTAATCGTGATGCATCGCAGAATTGAATCGTTGACCCGATAATCGTAATCGAATCGTGAGGCCAGTGAAGATGCGCACCTCTAATATAGATTGAGAGAGATTATATATTTAAAATGTAGCTGTCTGGAGTTTACTTTAAAGAACTCCTCCATGTTTATTGTGACTTTAAAAAGTTTTTTGGGTCGACTTGGTTCAAACAAATGCTTACCTTTGCAGAACAGTCTGGCCACTGTGGATGCTGTAATACACTGCAAAAGCTTGTGCTGCATACAGTAAGCTGTGCACTTTTTCTGTCTGATTACACTACTCTTCCCCTTTGTGCCCAGAAAAAAAACAAAAAAAAACAAACAGCTTCTCAGCCATTCAGCAACAGCCTTGTATCTTTATCAGTTAGTAAAAGGTTCTCTGATGGGCCAAGGTGGAGATCACGACATTATACGTCGGCCTTCGCCAATCAGAGAATGCTTTGTATTCATAAAAAAAAAAAAAATACAAGGCTGTTCCTGAACAGCTGAGACGCCATATGTCCAACTCTTTTTTCTGGCCACAAAAAGGGAAATATCTAGTACTTTTGTAGGAAGACAGCACAAGCTTCTCCAGTTTATTACAGCATTCACAAAAGGCCAGACTGTTCCACAAAAGGTATGCAATAATTTTAACCAAGCTGACCTAAAAACATTTTTTAAAGTTAGAGTAAACATGAAGTTCATGAAGTGCATATGCACCCAGAACCAACGTTTTACACGAGTCTAAAATCCCTATAAAAAAAATCAAATATAAAGGTGTTGGTGCTAAAAACATCAAGATGAATAATATAAATTGGGTGTGAACAGTATTAAGAAAAAGCAAGTAGTGATTGAAAAAGCAACTAAATATATAAAAGTCCAAAGTGACAATTCCAACACCATGAATAAAAATAAATAAATGTGAATCTTCTGGTTTAATATTACTTCAAAAAGCTTCACCACGAGTGTCCATGAGGTAGATGGCAACTCACCAAAGATGTCTGACCACTTTTTACAGTAGGTCAAAATGCGCTTAGATTGAATGGACCAGAGGAATCCTAGGTAGGTATATCTCTCCGCTATTTAACCCCCTCCAGATGGCAGCTGAGGATAAGGGAACAGACTCCACCAAGGACACACAAAAATAACTCTTATGGAGTAGTAAGTTTTAATAAGAAAGGTTTAAAAAGATAACAAAAGATTTTGGACTTGCATGTTACTGTGCTATGTGACTGTGCTATGCCCAGCACTAAAAGGTGTCTACAGCATTTGGATATATCGGAATCACAGCGGGGTGCAATCCACACCTCGTTCTGGATATACCAAAAGGATGTCACATAGGAGGACCCGGAAGTGACGAGTCTGTGCTTCTACGTACGTTTTACCGCACTGGCGTTATCAGGAAGTGACTCGTGGTGAAGCTTTTTAAAAGAACATCAAATCAGAATATTCAAATTTATTCATCTATCGTGTTGGGATTGTCACTTTGGACTTTATATATTTATTTGCTTTTTCAATCACTACTTGCTTTTTCTTAATACTGTCCACACCCAATTTGTATTATTCACCTAGATGTTTTTAGCGCCAACACCTTTACATTTGATTTTTTATAGGGTTCAGCGTTTAGACTTTCTTAATGGGGACGCTATGTTTTAAAGCATTACACCAGGCGCCATTTTTAACTCACTCATTATCACAATCTAAAATCCATGACCTATGCTGTTGTGTCTCTAAACAAATTTAGTTGTAATCTAGGCCTTGCAGCGCTTCTCTAAGCTCAGTGGGTTGATTGTTTTTGCCTTTTAAGTCAAGGAAGTTCCAGTAGGCAGAATGGGAAGGACAAACACTGAGTTATGACTATGCATCTGACCCAAACAATACCTGAGGCTCTTGTTGAGAGGTATAGTTTAGGAGAGGAGAAATATTTGGGTCACTTTTCCAGAGTGTGCAGTCTACCTCCTTGGCTTTTGCCTGGAGAGGATGTGTGTGTTTAGTGTCTCCCCACTTAGGTCTTGCCTCAGGCTGCAGCATGTGCCAGAGGCCCAAGGACTTAAACTCTGCTGGTGGGAACATCAGGAGGAAGTCGTGCAGAAGGAAAACTTGTTAAAGAATGCTGCAGAGAAGCTGGGTAGATGCTACTTCTGGACATTGTATGGAGAATTAACCGCCTATAAAAGACAAGGTACCACTGACTACCATCAGAGGGTCAAGGGACAATTTGTTTAGCGATAGAGAACCACTGCATCTTAAAAAAAAATAAAGACCAAAGACGAGTGCTCTTACAGGATTATAGATCTGTCTGGCTGTTCCCACAGGACCAGCAATTACCCAGGCCTACTTTACAATACCTTTCCTATTTTTGTGCTCTTTTCGGGTATCTCGCACCCCTTAAAGTGGTTGTAAACCCACTTTTTCAACTTGCACCTACAGGTAAGCCTAGATTAAGGCTTACCTGTAGGTGCAAGAAATATCTCCTAAACCTACACGGTTTAGGAGATATTTACTAAAATGACAAGCGGCGCATGCGCGCCGTAGGCAACGGCGCATTTATGGGGTTAATCCCATTCACATACTCGGCTACTTCCCAGCAATCGCTGGGCGTAGCCGAGTGGGACGCCTCCCGCGCGCATGCGCAGAGTGACGTCTCCGCCACTCCGGCCAATCACAGCAACATTCCGGCTATCGCCGCAGTGATGTCTGCGGCTGGACAGAGGGACGAGGACGGCTTCGGGGGCACCGATCTAAGGTAAGTGGAACATAATGAGCTATTATGCTAGTCATAATAGCTCATTATGCCTTTCTCATGCAGGTGGGGCAAAAAAAAAAAAAAAGTGGGTTTACAACCACTTTAAACACTTTATTCTAGACTTGTGATCAGCCATAAAATGTTAAAGAAAAGTGAGTGGCGCTCAACCTTTTTTTCTTTAATCGTCTATACATGTGCTGAGCATTGTTGACCATTTTATATATGAAGTGTAAAAGTTTAGATGTAGTAGCTGGGGTATAGATCCTGCAACTTTTAAATGTAGTGTATTTTCTTGTCAACCAGCAAAACCTTAAACAAAAAAAATAAAAATAAAAAAATAATAAAACAGGGATACAACCCTTTGCCACAAAATTGTATTTTTTTTTATATACGGGAGTCGCTGTGGGAAAAGGGGAAAGTAGAAACTCACCCATAAATCCTCCTTTGGCTATACTAACATATTCCTTGTTTTTCTGTAAAGAAAACAAAATCGTGACATTATCAATAGAAAAGTAGAAAATAACTATCATAAATGAGCTACAAAGCAGATTTGTTTTTTCACTCTTCAGATTAACCACCTAGTAACCACCCACCCGCAAGTCGCTGCCTACTTTGGGTTTAGGGCGAGCACATACGTACTCCTCTGCCGGCATCCACTGTGACTGTATGTAGCGGGAGCCTGTCAGCAAGTCCCAGCCAATGATTCATGGCTAGGACCTGCTGATCGGCTGTGTACATTCACAGCCCAGAGCTCTGTGCTGACATTCAACAAAGAGCTCTGTACACAGGGAACGATCTTAGTGTTTCTCATCCCTACAAAGCAGGGATGAGAAAGCTAGAAACCAATTAGTAAAAGCAGCACACTTTACATTACACATAGTTAGGCACATGTTTAACCCCTTGATCACCCTAGATGTCAACTCCTTCCAAGCCAGTGTCGTCAGTACAGTGTTAGTGTATAGTATTCTCACTGATCACTGTATTAATGTCACTGGTGATGTCAGTGGCAGTCAGTCCCCCCCCCCCCCCCCAGTGTCAGTTAATGTCAGATTGGAAGCCACACTATCGCAGTGCCATTATAAAGTTGTTGATCGTCGCCATTAGTGGTATAAAATAAAAACTCCAGTATATGTGTACACACACACACACACACACACACACACACACACACCATAGTTTGTAGATGCTATAACTTTCACATAAACCAATCGATATACACTAATTGGGATTATTTTTAATCAAACACATGTAGCAGAATACATTTTGACCAAAATTTATGAAGAAATTCGATTTTTTTTTATTGGATATGTTTTATAGTAAAAAGGTTAAAATTATTTATTTATTTTCAAAATTTTTGGTCTTTTTTCATTTATATCTCAAAAAGGTGTTCCCAACTTCACGCTTGCTAGGTTTCTTCCATAAAAGTGGAAGTGCAGTTTATACAATACAAAACTCTTCTTTCTCCCTTGCCCTTTTGACAAATACTATAAACAGACCTCAGACGCAAGAAACAGGGTTTACCCAATATGGTGGAAGCTCTCCCTGCAGGCAGTCCACCAAACCAAACATTCACAGGATCTGGAAATACTAACGCACCGATCTGTATCGGACAGCTGCTCATATATTTACAGTCTTCTCAGGGAAAAGGGGGAGGGGAGGGTGAATATATGAGGGCAGTTTCACATCATAGGAGGAACCTACCAAGAAGGGATGGTGGAACACGGATTTATAATGAGGCAAAGGGGCAAAAAAAAAAAAGGGGATGAACGGGAGTAAAAAAGTTTACTACAGATGTCCCCCTGCCTTGTACATCAGTCCAATTCCCTTTGTAGTTTTAGGATAAAATGAAAAAACATACATCATAACCATCATTGTATATGCACTCAAACATATGAAGCAGTACCCCAACTCCAGACTGCCCCATAAAGGTAATCAGCTCCTACCTGTAAGAAGTGAGCGAGCACCATGTTCATATACATGTCCTCCTCTTCCCTTCCACTGCCCATAAAGCACAGGTGTTCTCCTGCAGCTACTGAGCCAGACTCCAGGGATTGCTTCTGAGCTTCCAGAAGAGACTTCACTGACAGGGCGAACTCTCCGGGGTTCTGCAGCATCTGCAACACACAATAGCTGTCACATACACAGAACTACATCAACACACTGGTGGGGGGGGGGGGGGTTGTTGGGCTAGCAGAATGCAGCAATGGATCACCATTTTATACGTCCAGAAGTGGCAAACAAATGATAAAAAAAAAAAGCTTGATGCTAAAAAAAAGCCCTGGAACCCCAAAACCTTCAGGAGAATGGGCTCAGGTAGGGAAGAAGGAAGTCCTTCCCCGATGGCAGAAGCCCTAGAAAAAAAAAAAAAGAAGGGAAACACCCAACCAGGTACGAGACAAGGGAGGAATCTCATACAGGACCACCCTGTGGGAGAACAGATGGAGGGGTTCAGTTCCCAAGGGAAGACATGGTAGGTAGATAACAGTCCTGATCCCACCTATAATGTGAAGTGAAAATTGTTTGATATGCCTTATAAAAGCAGGACAGGGGGAGGGAGAATGATATTCCCACAAAAGGGGATAGGAAGACCACCAGGGAAGCAAGAAGGATTGTGTTCCAGGATACTTTGTCCTTGTGTAGCATCAAAAAAACGAGCTGCTTCTAGAAAAAAAGTAGCGGGAAACTAACTGCCAAGGGCAACGGAGAGAAAGCGACTAGCCGAGTTTTTCAGCACTTTTTTTGTGCTGAAAATGCCCCCCATCGGCTTATACTCGAGTCACCTTTTTGTGCCTGATCTGCCGGACTTTGGGGACCCGGTACCGGCCGGCCGTACGTCCCCTGGACCCCAAACTTGGCACACATGTAGCCCCACTCCTCTTTCTCTACAAGTGTACAAAGTCCGGGGGGGACCTACGGCCGGGGAGCACCGATTTTTCAAAGCCGGGGACCCCTTCCATATACTCCCATGTTAAAACGCAAGTCTAGTCATGGACACAGTGAGGCACAGTGAGGCACAGTGAGGCACGGGGGCACAGTGAGGCAAGGACAGTGAGGCACGGGGGCACAGTGAGGCAAGGACAGTGAGGCACGGGGGCACAGTGAGGCACGGGGGCACAGTGAGGCACGGGGGCACAGTGAGGCACGGGGGCACAGTGAGGCACGGGGGCACAGTGAGGCACGGGGGCACAGTGAGGCACGGAGGCACAGTGAGGCACGGGGGCAGTGAGGCACAGTGAGGCACGGGGGCAGTGAGGCACAGTGAGGCACGGGGGCAGTGAGGCACAGTGAGGCACGGGGGCAGTGAGGCACAGTGAGGCATGCAGATGGACACCCTAGGCTTATACTTGAGTCAATGCATTTTCCCATTTTTTTGTGGTAAAATTTGGTGTCTCAGCTTATATTCTGGTCGGCTTATACTCGAGTATATACGGTAACCCCCAAGAGCACAAGGGGATGGCTCTGCATGGGCAAGAGCTTGCCAAGAAAGCCTCAGAGGGACAAAGGAGATTGGAGCAGGGTGACAAAGAAGAGCTTGCAAGATGAGTGCAAAGGGAGTGAAAGAACCAAGGTGTTAAAAGCAGGACCTACGAGGCCGAACCAATACCTGCAGGGTACTAAGGGCTAAGTGCTTGAAAAATCCAGACAGAAGAAGTTGCAAGTCGAGAAACTACAATAAGTTTTAAGATGGAGTTCGCTATGTGAAGGCGAAGTGAAAAAGGGCTCTAGATAGTGGAAATATTCTCCTCATAGTGAGGAGAGTCCTGAATGGAGAGAACAAAGCACAGGCTGCCTTAAAAGTGTCCATCAGCAGAACCTGAGAAAAATTCTTCTCCACTGAAGTCTAATGAAACAAAAACGCAGCATTTTGCGTTTAAAAAAGTCCCTCACCCTTTCCAAAAACACAGCGGCTAAAAAAAAGCATAGATGTGAACGTGTCCCTTGGAAACCATGTTAAATGGACTGTAGTGCATTTCTGAAAAAAGCACTGAAAAATGCAAAGGTGTGAACCACGCCTGAAATAAAGGGCTGGGGCGTCTCTGCTCTAAGCTGGAGCATATGCCAGTAGACCCCCCACATCCAGGGGTGGGGGCAAATCCTCACTTTGAAGGTGGCTTTTTAGCAGGTCTGGTGGGCTTGGAGTTAAAGAGTCTATCACAAAACGAAGAATCTGCAGTAGATGACGACGCCTGGAGTGGGCAAGCAGATCGGAGACATTCAGCGGAGGATAAATTAATAGGGAGGTGCAATTGTGGATCCTCTGTAACCGTCTACATGTATTCAAGGGCAAGAGGTGTAATCTTGCAGAAATAACAGGGTTATCTATACCAGGAGAATGGTCACTGCGGAGTTCTCCAGTCCAGTTTACGACTGACAGAGCAGCAATAGTAAGCTACAAGGCCAGACCTAACAGAGCCAAGGAGGACTTCAAAAGAGTCCCCAAATGCCTATCATCCTTTTAGGGCGGGGAATACCCAAAATGGGAAAAAATTCATTGATTATTTACTTAGTGCTGGGAATGGCTGGGTCCACAGTGGGAACAGTCCATCTTTTTATGAATTCCTCTTCCGTAGGGTACAAGGCAGAAAACATGTCAGGAGTGAAAAATCTCTTCAAAACCAAATCAGAGAGCCCAATTGGCTTGATCAAAAAAGGAAAAGGGCTTTCTAAATGTTCCCTTAATTCTTGTGCCTAATGAAATATCTGTATGCTGTGCAGAACGAGGTGTGTCTAGTCATAAACTAGCAAGCACTACCTGATCAATCAGTCCACTGTAGCCAGCATATAGTAAAAGGCCACAAGATTTAACTTCACAAAAATTTTGGTGGTGAAATATCTTCAGCAGTCTCCGCTAAAATGTTAGTGCCTCTCTTTGCCTTCAGCAAACATAAGTGAGCCAGGCAATTCACATTCTAATGCATGAAGGAAGTGCTTCTAATCCGTCAGTGCCAAGAGAGAATCTTCCCCTGCAGGGTACTCACAGAATGGATGTGGACTGAGGATATTCAGCGTGTCTGGTATGAGGGAATTGCAATAACCCAAGCTCTAACCAAGCTACTGTGGCTGTGTTTCTGTGGTATCAGGCAACAGGTAAGGACAGCAAATTATCAGCTTGCATCAACAGTGAAAAACGGTGTCCGAAGTGCACAGTTAGGAGGCTTATAAGCACTCTGTCACATGGCAGAGAGGAATTTACATTAGTGAAGTGGATAAAAAGACCTCCCAAAAAAAAAAAAAAAAAATAGGTCATGCTGTAATAACGTCATCCACAAGGCTGAATAAAGCAAAACAGTAATAACTACGGAAAAAAAAAAAAAGTGTAGATTATCTCATAACCTATAAATCTAAAACTGCTTGCATGTGATAGCGTTGTGATGTGTCTTGTAGGATAAAAGAATATAATCTAGTGTGTACTTCAGTTCCAAGTAATGATCCAACAGGGCATGCATAGCCAGCAACCAGTATGTAAAAAGGTACAGGAAACCATGTCTCACCTTGTCCTTCTCACTGGCCCCGTTCAGGGTCAAGGCTTTGCCTAGCATGGTAGGCATACCCCTAAAGGCGTCTTCAGGGTTAGGGTGCTGTAGAGAAACCACAGCCCTGGATTTGTAGAACACCCTGCAGCTAACTACACATGTTGCAGGACATGGCAAGCTGAGGGCCCAAAGCAGTATCCAGTGCTCAAATCATACATTACCAGCCAGCCCCGCTGCCGAAGCATCTGGTTCCTGTGGTATACATTGATTACTCTCAATCTGGAAACAGCTAGTGAGCCAGATGGCAAAAGGCAGTTGTATCCTGATAGAAGTATTAAAAAAAAAAAAAAGTAAATCTGGTGAAAAAGAGAAATCTCCAACAGAAAGCGTCCATCACCTAAAGACACTAGAAAAAAAAACCAAAAAAAAAACCTGGAGCCTCCCGGACTGAGTGGGTTATATGGATACACTGGGAGGCGGCCCAGCAAAGTTTTTGCTAGTGTTCAATCACCTGAAGGTAGTGGAATATGAGCTAACCCATGGTCTAATAATCAATTCCTGTGTCCTGTACTGTACTCCAAGATCTGGAATTTACAGCTACGTCAAAATTCTTATTATCCTAAGTTTTGCATTGATTGCTTTTTCTGAGAAGTTGCCTTTTTATTGTACCTGTGACACATCTTAAAATAAAGAATAAAAAAAAAAAAAATCTTATTATCCTAAATTGTACAGTACAATATGATTAAGATATTGTCTTTTAGAGCAATATATAAAAGAAATGGAAAAATGCACATATTTATAGCCACAATACAAAAATTGCAAGTGACAATTGTTATGACTTACCAGATCAGAGTCCAAGTGAAATGCAGTAGACAGGTGGCCAGAATTGTACTGCTCTGCTGGTCGGCAATCCACCACAAAGAACCGTACACCCTCCTAAAATAACCGGGAAATTAAAATTAAAAAAAGCAAATTTTATTGCAAAATGTTTGTATTGTTTTGTATGGTTAGGCTTAAAGTGGTTGTAAACCCAACCACACAACTTGCATCTACAGGCAAGCCTAGATTAAGGCTTACCTGTAGGTGCAAGAAATATCTCCTAAACCTACAAGGAGATATTTGCTGTGCATGCGCACTATCGGGCCGGCATCGTTGCCGGTTTTCTGAATGGATCTTGCCGGCCCGAGCACGCATGACGTCATCGCCGCTCCGGGGCCAATCACAGCGCCGGAGCGGCGATAACAGGAAGAAGATCGTCAGAGACATGGCGCTGCGGCGGAGAAGGCACAGAGGAGAACTTCAGGGGCTTCGATCTCAGGTAAGTCGATCATAATGAGCTAGTATGCATAGCATACTAGCTCATTATGACATTCTCTTGCAGGGTTCATTTAAAAAAAAAAAATTAATGAGGGTTTACTTCCTCTTTAAACTAATTATGAAAGCGTAAATCTCAAATTTATAAACATCAATTGTTTGTTCCTGTTGAGGTCTAAAAAGGACTGCATTGGAGACATGGTAAGCCGACTTGAAAGACACTTTTTGTTTCTTTTATACAGCCTGCCACTCGAACAAGGTGGATGGAGCAATTTTCCTGCCAGGACATTGTATTCTGATAGCTGCACCTGCTACTGCAGCCACCGCTCAAGACATTTTTTCCAACACATCCCTTTGACAGAACTGGATCAAACAAACAATCAACTTCAGTCGAGCAAGCACTGCCACACACTAACCAAAATCGTTCACTTCCTGCTGAACCAGTCAAAATTTCTACACTGTATGGCCAGCTTCAAGTGATACTAAAGTCATACTTACTTTTTTCTTTATAAATAAACATGTAATACTTTTTTTTTTTTTCACAAGAAAAAACATGTGATACTTACCTGCAATGTGCAGTGGTTTTGCACAGAGCAGCCCAGATCCTCCTCTTCTCGGGTCCCTCACCGACTCTTGGCCCCTCCCTTCTTTCGAGTGCCCCCACAGCAAGCAGTTTGCTATGGGGGCACCTGAGCTGAGCTGCAGCTCTGTGTCCATTCAGACACAGAGCAGTGGCTCGGCCCTGCCCCCTCTCTCTCCTAATTGGCTAACGGACTTTGACATCAGCGGGAGCCAATTGCGCCACTGCTGTGTCTCAGCCAATCAGGAGGGAGAGTCCTGTATGGCTGAGGCACTCGTGAACATCACTGGATAGAGATGGTAAGTATTAGGGGGGCTGAGGGGGCTACTGCACACAGAAGGCTTTTTATCCCAATGCATTAAGATAAAAAACCTTCTGCTTTTAAACCACTAAGACACAGAGCACTCCTCCATTCAAGCGGTAGGACTCTCGGTCTGATGATATTTAAAATTATTTAGCAAACTAAAATCTTTGGAATTTCTAGGAGGAGGGGCTAAAATACAAAAATCAACCAACCTGCTACTATGTTATTGGGTCTCCACACAACACAATCCAATCAAAGAAGTTGCCTTTTTTGATTTGATTCTGAAATCTGTCAATGCTTACAATGTTTCTGATGGTTTCAATCAGATTCAAAATGTCAATTTTAATGGGCATTGTATGCACACAGTCCTATTCCATTTTTAGGGAAGAATTTTATCTCATGTAGAGATAACAAAGTTCAGTTTAGCTGTGGTGTAATGCTGATTATGGACCAAAAGGAGCCAAGACCCTCCCTAACATCAGACTGGAAGTGAGGCCTCGTACACACGGCCGATTTTTTCGGCAAGAACCAGCAAGAAACTTGCTGGCAGAGAGGTCTTGCCGAGTAAATCGGTCGTGTGTACGCGGCTATCGGGTTTCTCGTCGAGAAAACCGACAAGAAACCTCGACGAGAAAATAGAGAACCTGCTCTCTATTTTCTCGTCGAGATTCTCCTCGGCATGTTTCTCGACGAGAAAAGTGAGTGTGTGTACACTTACCTGTCCTCCCGGAAGCCCGCGCATGTTCGAAATGAATTCGACGCATGCGCGGTAGCTTCATAGGCATACGTAGGGTATACAAAGATGGCGGCGACGGCATCGAATGTGACGAGCGCATGCTCGTCGTAGTCGATGACGTCACCGCGTACGCTCCATTCAAAGAACCGCGGGTTCTTTGAAACGAGCGTGTGTACACTCGGCCGGGACAAGTTTCTTGTCCAAGAATCTCGTCGAAAAAAACGACATGTTTTTTTCAACGAGAATCTCGGCCGTGTGTACGAGGGCTTATAGATACAATTCGATGCATCTGTCTTCAGAGCTGGAGAGACCTGGCACCGATAACCAGTGTGAACAGTGAACTCCTAACCATCCCCAAAATCAAAAAAAATAATTAAAACCTTAACCCTAAAATGTTTCCTTAAACACTTAACACCCCCAGAGCCCCAGCTTATAATTGACCCCTCACAATTCACATCCCAACCCCAGTAGTTAAACTTGCCAATAAGAGAGAGTCCTAATCACTTAACTCCCCCACTAATAGTGCCTAAAGTGAGACCCTGAATCCCCCCCCCATAACAACCCTAAGGCTGCTTTCACACCTAAACGTCGGCGATAAAGCGCCGCTATTGAGCGTCACTTTACCGTAGTTTTTGCAGAGGTTTTCGGCCGCTAGCAGGGCGCTTTTAACCACCGCTAGCAAAAGGGTTAAAACTGCCCGCAAAGCGCTGCTGCCCATTCATTTCAATGCGCAGTGGCGCTTTAGGAGTGGTGTAAACACCACTCTTTCACCACTCCAAAGATGCTGCTTACAGGAGTTTTTTTTAACGTCCTGCCAGCGCATCGCCTCAGTGTGAAAGCCCGAGGGCTTTCACACTGAGACTGCAGGGGAGCCATTTTTCAGGCGCTTTACAGGCACTATTTTGAGCCCAAAAGCGCCTGAACAAGGCCCCAGTGTGAAAGGGGTCCAACCCAAACACTTGACCCAATGCTTTACGTGCCCAATGCTAAACCCTAAACTAGGCATAGAACACAAACCCCTGCATCGACAGCAAGCAGCCACATGCTGAACATGCAACATGAAGATCCAAGAATCACAAGAAAACACTCCAAAGACACCACCATTGTTAAGTTTCTGATAGACATTTAAATGCATTAATTTCTACTCCTGCTCCCCTTTTCCCAACCACATTATGCTCTCCTGCATCATTTACCAGCTGTTTCACTCTCACACGCTAACAAGGTACTTTGCATCCCAAAACTGTACAACTACCCAGCTGCTCTGACTCCCAGAAGCCACTAATGTCTTGGAAGGTTTGAAACTCTTTAACCACGTTGACAATTTCTTACATTGTGTGCCACCTGCATACTTTGATCACTACCGCACCTGTTTGGCAAGTGCTGCTGACATTCCTACTTCCTCCACTTCCACAGTCCACTGCCTTAATGTCCCAGGTACTCTAAACTTCATGCATCCTCCCCCTATGCAATGCTTTATTTGCATGTTCTCTCTTTCAGGGAATGTAGAAATGTACACGCACGCATGCACGCACACACAATAGACATGCTAGGTAATGTCCTGCCTGACTGTATATTGTACAGACTGTGTCATGTCTATACTGCCAAGAAGGTGCCCTTTACGCACGGGAGGCCCAGGTTGATTTCTGAAAACACCCGTTTTGAAAATACAAAATTGCTGCACAAGTTTTTCTTGCTTTGATCTAGCAAAAGGTTATCATGTAAGAGTAGCATTTACTTACCTCTTGATGATTAGCTTGAAGAATTTCTGATACAGAAACTGCTAAGCAAAGAGCCTGGCTAAGATCAGTGTCATCTTTCAGAGCGATGAGGCTACTACCAAACAGATTCTGGTTATCCTAGAAAGGAAAACATGACCTATGAATCAATAAATGCATTAACACATTTAGGCTTAGTTTACACATACCAGCTTGCAAATGTAAGTCTGAAGAGCAATGTGTACTGCAACTATTTGCAAAGTATTTAAAGAGATCCAGTCCTTCTTGAAGCCCTTAAAAGCCCCCATTACTTATGCTCTGGGAGTGTTGAAGGCAGATCTTTATGGGAGTGCTGGCTGTTGATTCTAATGCTGCGTACACACGATCGATTTTTTCGACGGTGAAAACACAGTCGAGAAAATCGACGTGAAAAACGAGGAACAGCTTGTTACCCCCACACTCGGCCGTTTTAAATGACATTTTTTTTTTGGTCGAAAAAAACGACCGTGTGTGGGCTCCCCGGCAGTGTTTCCCTATGGGAAAACTGCCGCAGAAAAAAACGACGGGAATCACGACGAGAAAAATTAGAGCATGTTCTAATTTTTCTCGTCGTGATTAATGCCGTTTTTCCCGTCGAGAAAAAACGACAAAAAGCCCACAGACGATCGTTTTTCTCGTCCAAAAGGGAAAAATTTTGTTTTTCTCGACGGGAAAAATGATCGTGTGTACGTGGCATTACAGATTGTTAGCAGACCTTTAGTTCTTTTCGAGCAGTGATAAAGTTCCTTAAGCCAGCTAACAAGGCAAGAACTCTCACCAAAATCTGCATCTAAAATTCCCTGACTGGACTTTTACTACCAAGGTGAGAATTACATTTTGTTTGGCAATCTATTAAGGGTGAGGGGGGCAAGTTTCTTACCTTGCTTTAAAAGATATTTTGTATGCCGAGCACAGTGGCATATAAACAAGTTCCTCACACAATTTCCAGTGTATGCTTTCAGGGACTGCTTTATAAACTGTGAAGAATTGGGCAAAGTTGGGGGGCATCACTTGGTAGGCAATGTGGCCACAGCTGTTTGGAGTACAATAAATTACTCTGTACTAGAGCTGCACGATAAAATCGAGACCGCAAGATCTTAAAAAAAAAGCATTTCCTTGATTCAGTGCAGAGAGTTCTCTGCTCGAGTCAACAGCTGTCAACCCCCCCCCCCCCCCCCAAAAAAAAAAACATTTCTCACAACAGCACAGTCTGAGCTTGTTCGGCTGGGCTTCGCCTATGGGTCACAGGAGTCCGCTCTCTGCTGACGTCACTGGACTGGACTAATAGCCGTCTCAGGGAGCCGCTGAGACGGCCGCTTCCCGCCCCTCCACAGCTCAGCGCTCCAGTGAGCGTGAAGGAGCAAAGCAGGAGAGCTGCTGATTGACAGGCAGCAGCTCTCTGCTCAGGGAGCCAAGAGAACTGAGCCATCGGCGATGTTCGATGGCTCGGTTCTCAGTGCAGAGGCGCCAGGGGACAGATGCAGCATCGGACCAATGCTGCATCCACCTAGGCTAGTATAAAATTGCAATAATGCCCAAACCCATACTTCTCTTTTAAAGTGACTGTAAAGGTTTGTTTAAAAAAAAAAAAAAAACAACAAACATGTTATACTTACCACCTCTGTGCAGTTGATTTTGCACAGAGCAGCCCAGATCCTCCTCTTCTCGGGTCCCTCTTTGCTGCTCCTGGCCCGCCCCTCCCTCCTATCGAGTGCCCTCTCAGCCAGCAGCTTCCTATGGGGGCACCCAAGCCAGAGTTCCATGTAGCCATTCAGACACGGAGCCCCAGCCCGGCCCCCTCTCTCCCCTGATTGGCTGACTAACTGACAGTTGTGGGAGCCAATGGTGCCGCTGCTGTTTCTCAGCCAATCACGAGGAGTGTCCAGGACTGCTTAGACATTCGTGGACATCGCTGGAGAGAGATGGGGCTCAGGTAAGTATTTAGGGAGTGCTGGGGAAGCTGCTACACACATAAAATGCATTAAGATAAAAAACCTTGCGCCTTTACAACTCCATTAAAGACTAAACCTGTTTCTGACACCTGTTGCTTACAAGTTAAAAATCTGTATTTCTAGAAAATTACTTAGAACTCCCAAACATATATATTTTTTTTTTAGCAGAGACCCTAGAGAATAAAATGGTGGTTGTTGCAATATTTTATGTCACACTGCATTTGCGCAGCAGTCTTTCAAACGCAATATGTTTGGAAAAGATACACTTTAATGAATAAAAAACTAAAAACAGTAAAGTTAGCCCAATTTTTTTTGTATAATGTGAAAGAGGAAGTTACGCCGAGTCGAGAGAGATTCGTGATCTTTATTCCAAGCAAAAAAAATCATGATGCTCTTTTTAGCCAGAATCGTGCAGCTCTACTCTATACTCGAGACAACAGGGCCAAGAGGGATGGCAAGAAAAAGACTGTTCTGGAAGGCATAGGGAAAACACTCATCTCAGCAAGAAAAGTAATTTACAAGCTTACTTACCTTACGGAAAGACGCAGGAGTTTTATTGTGGTAATGCTGAGCTAAACTGAACAAGTCTTCAATGTCTCCGACCTCTAAATTTGTTGGGGGACTTTCCAGGAATTCTGGAACAAAGTGTAGAAATTTTAAGTTTTGGAGTTTAAACCTATTTATAACACTTCTAAAATTAAAAAGGTCACTTAAATAAGCATAGAGACAAATTAACGAAACCTTTAACGCAAGGGTGCTCAAGCAATGGTGGCCCACGGAGCCCTCTGATGTGGCCCTTGACCTCAAACCAGTTGGTGGACCAGCAAGCCTAGATCGCAATCAATGGGTTGCTGATCTGCCATCCCAGAGCATCAGAGTGTATAGAGTCGGCACTGGCAGTGGAGGAAGCAGGTGGCCACGGAGGGAGCAGCATAAGCCGATACTTTCTGTGTAGCACTGTCCCAGGCAGAGTAATATTAAGTGTGCTTTACCTGGGAAATTTTGTGGCATATCCTGCAAGTTTGGTGCACTTACACCCACAAGATGTAATAGAAGTCTATGGCTCAGCGCAGCTAACCCGCAGAAAAGCTGCAGGTGCACTGTGCTACACCCGCAGTGCAGGTAAACTGCAGCACATCAGTGTGAATTGCAGCCTTATAGGGGGCTCAGAACAGTAAGGACTCTTACATTTGAGGTTTGGAGGGCAGTAAAACCTCATAGTTCATTGTGGCACGCGACCAGTTACAAAAACCCACGCAAGTGGCCCTTACTCTTCAAAAGATTGAGCACCTCCTGCTTTAAAGCACGTTAAAACATACCACATACATATACTTGAGTTTTAAAACCATCCAGGTAAATATTAAAATCATGTTTTATAAAACGGATGCCTCCATTGTCTTGTTGAGTGCCATTTTACTTACTAGATGCTCTCCAACACCTTCACAGCTATTTATATCACTAACCCTAATAAATAACAATCATACTATTTTATCTATGGGTGTCATGCATTACAGCACTGATTGTCAGCAACAATACTCTGGTAGGCTGCGGTGTTTAACCCACTTCATTACCTGGCTATAGTAACATTACGTCCGCAGGAGGGATCTCCCATCCTGGGCGGGCATCATATGACGTCCTGGGCTTCCCAGGACCCGCGATTGCCCAAGAACACAGCAGGACCGTGGATCTGTTTGTGTAAACACACAGATACACGTCCTGTCAGGTGAGAGGAGACCGATGATGTGTTCCCAGTACAGAGGAACACCGATCAGTCTCCTCCCCTTGTGAGTCCCCACCCCCTACAGTTAGAATCACTCCCTAGGAAACATAATTAACCCCTTGATCACCCCCTAGTGTTAACCCCTTCCCTGCCAGTCACATTTACACAGTAATCAGTGCATATTTATAGCACTGATCGCTGTATAAATGTGAATGGTCCCAAAAATGTGTCAATGGTGTCCGATATGTCACAGTCACGAAAAATAAATAAATAAAATCGCAGATCGCCGCCATTACTAGTAAAAAATAAATAAATGCCATAAATCTATCCCGTATTTTGAAGACGCAATAACTTTTGCGCAAACCAATGAATAATAGGATTTTTATAACAGCTTACCTGTAAAATCCTTTTCTTGGAGTACATCACGGGACACAGAGCGACATAGTCATTACTAATGGGTTATATAGTTACCGTCAGGTGCTGGCACTGGCAACTTCCAAAACCGGAAGTACCCTCCCCTATATAAGCCCCTCCCATCCGGGAGCACCTCAGTTTTGTAGCAAAGCAATAAGTGTCCCCAAAGAGGGGCGGGAGCTCTGTGTCCCGTGATGTACTCCAAGAAAAGGATTTTACAGGTAAGCTGTTATAAAAATCCTATTTTCTTTCTCGTACATCACGGGACACAGAGCGACATAGTCATTACTAATGGGATGTCCTAAAGCAATGCCAAATGAGGGGGGGGGGGATACACCATATATAAGCTGAGCGCTATCAGACATGAGGATCTTTTGCGGCCTGCAACACACTGCGCCCAAAGGCGACATCCTCCTGACTTCTAACGTCCACCTGATAGAACCTAGTAAACGTGTGTACTGAAGACCATGTTGCGGCCTTACAGACTTGAGCCAGGGAGGCCTGGTGATGCACTGCCCATGAAGTTCCAACTGCTCTCGTGGAGTGCGCCCTAACTTTGAACGGAGGCGGTCTACTTCTCAAGCTATAGGCTTGTATTATGACCTGTCGAATCCACTTGGCTAAAGTAGATTTTGACGCTGCCTGACCCTTTCTGGGGCCTTCCGGCAGAATAAACAAAGTATCCGTTCTGCGAATCTGAGCAGTGGCTTTTAGATAAGCTTTAACTGCTCTTACGACATCCAAAGAATGCAATAACTTTTACTCTACCGAAGTAGGTTTGGGGAAAAAAGAAGGAAGAACCACATCTTGGTTCAAATGAAAACTCGATACCACCTTAGGAAGAAAGGCTGGATGAGGACGTAACACTACTCTGTCCTTATGGATAACCAGATATGGCTCCTTACAGGACATAGCTGCTAATTCCGATACTCTTTTAGCCGAACAAATGGCTACTAGAAAAATCAATTTCCTGGTGAGAAGCACTAAGGAAATATGCTGTAATGGTTCAAATGGTTGTTTCTGTAGAACCGACAGAACCAAGTTTAGATCCCATGGACATATGGGAATATTAACCGGAGGACTAATACGCATCACTCCTTGTATAAAGGCTTTGACTAGTGAATGCGAAGCCAAGGGCCTTTGAAAAAATATTGACAAGGCCGAAATCTGACCTTTGATAGTACTCAAGGCAAGCTTCCTATCTACAGCCCATTGTAGGAAGTCCAGAATTCTACCTATTACATATTTACGTGGATGCCATTTCCTGGCCTCACACCAGGCGATGTACGCCTTCCAGATTCTATAGTAGATCTGCCTGGATACCGGTTTCCTGGCATTGATCATGGTAGACACCACAGCATTAGAGAGCCCTCTCCTTTTTAGAATGTGGGCTTCAATAGCCAGGCCGTCAAACCTAGGGCTGGTAAGGAAGGGTGGTATATCGGTCCCTGCGAAAGCAGGTCCGGACGATGTGGGAGGGTCCAAGGACTCCCCACAGACATTTTTACAATCTCCGCGTACCATGCTCTTCGGGGCCACGCTGGAGCCACCAGAATCACTGGTTTCTTTTCTACCCTGATTCTGCGGAGTAATCGAGGTAACAATTGTGGCGGTGGGAATGCATATATCAGCTTGAACTGATCCCAAGGGAACACTAGGGCATCCGAGCCGCACGCTAGGGGATCCCTTGTCCAAGAGACAAACCTGTCCACTTTCGTGTTGAACCTGGATGCTAGCAGATCTACATCCGGTGTTCCCCACCGCTGACATATTGTCCGGAAAACCTCGGGATGAAGGGACCATTCCCCTGGGCATAATTGTTGGCGACTTAGAAAGTCCGCCTTCCAATTCTCCACCCCTGGAATGAATACCGCAGATATGGCTGGGACATATCTTTCTGCCCATCTCAGGATGTAATTTACTTCCCTTTGGGCTGCACGACTCCTGGTGCCCCCCTGACGATTGATATATGCCACTGCTGTGGCATTGTCTGACTGAACTCTGACAGGGGACCCTTGGAGTTTGGATGTCCATGCTACTAGGGCATACCGGGCTGCTCGTATCTCTAAGAGATTGATGGGCAGGGCCTTTTCCGCATCCGACCATCTGCCCTGGAGAGACCATTGCTCCAGTACTGCTCCCCAGCCTAAAAGGCTGGCATCTGTAGTGACCACCTTCCAAGAAATCGGACTGAAGGATTTCCCTCTTTCCAGATTCCGGGGAACCAACCACCAACGGAGGCTTCTGCGAACGGAAGGGGACAAGGACATTGGTACGTCCAGAGCCTGAACTTTTTTTTTTTTGTTCCAGGCTGACAGTATGGCCCTTTGCAACTTCCTTGAATGGAATTGACCGTAGGGTACTGCTTCGAATGATGCCACCATTTTTCCCAGCAGCCTCATGCACAGGTGTATGGACGGCTGTCTTTTTTGTACCCACTAAGTGGATCAAATCTTTCAAAGACAACACCTTTCCTCGAGGCAAGAATATTTTTCTCTGGCCTGAATCCAACCTTAGCCCCAAGTATTCCAGACTTTTGACTGTTTTTTAGGGCTGACTTGTCTCGGTTGATAATCCAACCGTGAGATTCCAGATACTTGATTGTCTTGTGAACGACCACGTCTAGTTTTTTCACTGAGTGGTCTATCAGCAACAATTCATCTAGATATGCCATTATCATTACACCTTGTGTTTTTAGATTGGCCAATAAAGGGCCAGAATTTTTGTAAACACTCGTGGTGCTGTGGCCAAACCGAAGGGTAAGGCTCTGCTGAAAATGACGCCCTTCTACTGCAAAGCGTAGAAATTTTTGGTGGACTGGAAAGATGGGAATGTGCAAATAAGCATCTTTGATGTCGATCGCGGCTAACCAATCCTCCCCTTGTAGGGCAGTGGCCACCGCGGATCGACTCCATCGGAAAGTCCTGATATACAGGAATTTGTATAGCCCTTTTAGAATTAATATGGGCCTCCCGTCCGCGTTTGCTTCGGGACTGTAAAGAGGTTTGAGTAAAACCCAAACCCTCATTCTTCCAGGGGAACCTCCATAATTACTCCTTGGAGCAATAGTTGTTCTAGTGCCAACAGGAGGGACTCTCTCTTCCGGGGATCCCTTGGCACATTTGACCTCAAAAATGGGAAGGAGGAGAGTCTTTTAACTCCAAACTGTATCCCCAACATACTGCGGAGAGCACCTATCTGTCTTGATCGTGTCCCGCCCGGTCTCTTGCGAACAACTGGAGTCCTCCCCCCACCCGACTGAGTGGGGGACCCTTCAATGAATTTAACTTTGGGGGAGGTTTTGTACCTCCCCTGACCCAGGGTTTCTCATTACCCTGCTACTGTCCCTGTTTTTTACCCCCGGGATTTGACCGAGGAGGCCGTCGGAACTGTTACACAGCCGATGCCCCAGGGACTGGAGAAGCAGGCCTCTTAAAGAGGGACCTCTAACTCTGCTTTTAACCGGCAAGAGCGTATTTTTACCGCTGGAAATTTTCTGGATATATTTGTCCAGGTTTTCCCTGAATAAGCGTTCACCATGAAATGGGACGCTAACCAGCCATTCCTTACAGGGAGCTTCAGCAGACCAGTTTCTGAGCCATAGGAGCCTACGCATATGTACTATAGACAGCGTAAGGCGGGAGGCCTGATGGACTGAATCCTCTATGGCGTCAACCGCAAAGCCTAAGGCTCTAGGTAGATCAGCTAGGGCAAAGCCTGCTGATCTGTCAAGTCCCTCAAGACCTGTTTCAACTGATCCTTCACTGCTTAGCAGACCCCAATAGCTGCTACTGCTGGTTGTATCACCAAGCAGATTTTCATAAGGACTCCAATCTTTTATCTATTGGGTTCTTGAACATTTGGACATTATCCACTGGACATGTCAGTGATTTATACATACAAGAGATGGCTGCGTCCACTGTAGGGACCTTCCATTTTTTTTTTTTTTTTTTTTTTGATGAACTTATCCTCCATGGGATAGACCACCGGAAATCTCTTGGGGGAATAAATATTTTCTCAGGACGTTCCCAATCCTGGTAAATGAGCCCTTTCAGTAAAGGGTGAAGTGGAAAAGAACAAACAGTCTGGGGGCTTCTAGCGACCCCAACGAGGATACAGTAGTGGTTGATGGTTCCACAAGGTGCATTTTTAAATGCTGATCGGACCATGTTAGTCAGAGACTGAACCCATAATCTTTCAGCTTGAGATGCTGAGAAAAGGTTCCCCCACTGTTGATTCCTCTATAACAGAATCAACCTTATCCTGATCCCCTTCAGGCAGGTCGATCCCTGTATGGGACTGTTGCTCTGCTAACAGGCACTCTGAAGGAGGAGACGGAGATCGGGCGTGCTTTCCCTGACAGGGAGTCAGCGATAAATTTTGACAATCTCTCTCTAATCCTCCCAGAGCTGAGGAAAAAACCTCCTCTGTTACATACACAGGAGCAGGTGACTGAGGACAGCCACAGTACCAAGTACCCCTGCGGGGTCTCTACGGTCACTTACCTCTGAACTTCAGGGGAGACTGGTGCAGCAGGAGTATGCCCAAGATCCTCAGAGCCCGATGAGACCCCCTTCGCTTCCTGGAAGATTCAGTTCCGGAGCTACTGGACGGCATATTCCTAAGCCTAAAGCTGAGGTATTCCAGCCGTAATACACCACTTTTACTGAGAATAGTCTAGCACAATTGCTGCTATATCACAGTTGGTGTCTACTAATGTGCCTTTCTAGGGGATGCCTGTATCAACCGCTTGCTGTATGCCTTTAAATGTTGCCAGCTCTGTCTCTGTACTTCATAGCCAGCTTACTGCAATAATGTGGCTTTTTAAAAACCTGCTGGGACGCCCGCACATGCGCAGAAGCGCTGCGGCGCGCACAGAGCGTCATCCCCCAGGCCCCGCCCCTTTTTCCGGCCACCTCTATACATAGAGGCGCATGCACGCGCACGCGCGCGGCCACGTGCGCCTCGGCGCTAATTTTCAAACATGGAAACCAGGGACAGGAGCCAGGGCCCCCTTTGCCGCAGGCCGGGGGATAGACGAACACTGCAACATGGCAGAGGAAACAGTTTCCTGTAGGAGAACTCACCAGCTGCCTGGACTTTGCTCTCTGAGAAGAAACTAGTCCATATGACAAGAAAAACATTCCACAGCGGCCTCTAGTGGACAAACACAGGTACCGCAGTTTAATATACTAAACATATATAAAAAAAAACATTCTTTTTTTTTTTTTTTTTTTCTTGACCACCATTAAAAATTATTACATTTTTTTTAGTAGTTACAGGCATGCACAGATATTAGCGGGAATACCGTTAGGTAACAGACAGAAAGACAAATTAGGCTTGGGGGTCCCCCAATAGAACCAAGTTCCTGGGGGCCCCCACTTACCTGTTCCCCGCCGCAGGACTTTGTTTGGTCCACAAAAGCCCAAACTTCACCTATCACGGCAGGCATTGTAATCAAACCTTCAGGGACCGGGTTCCCAAGGATTCCACTCCCCTGGACCTGTATAGCACCCTGCACAGAAAACATCTTGGTCGTGGGTATGACCAGAGCTCTGGATCCCAGGGTCCAGCTCTCCTAAGAGAAGCATTACAGGCAGAACCTTGCTCTTCTCTGCAAGGCCCGGGTACCGACCGTTTAGCTATGAAGCTTTTTTGGTCGGATCCGGAATAGCTTACTGAGGCCCAAAAGAACCTGTACGCAAGCTCAGTGAAAAACACATGTTTCTTCTTGGCCAACACCTTAGACACTGGCAAAAAACTGAGGTGCTCCCGGATGGGAGGGGCTTATATAGGGGAGGGTACTTCCGGTTTTGGAAGTTGCCAGTGCCAGCACCTGACGGTAACTATATAACCCATTAGTAATGACTATGTCGCTCTGTGTCCCGTGATGTACGAGAAAGAAATACGCTTATTGCGATTTTTTTTACCAAAAATATGTAGGAGAATACAGTGGGTATGGAAAATATTCAGACCCCCTTACATTTTTCACTCTTTGTTATATTGCAGCCATTTGCTAAAATCATTCAAGTTCATTTTTTTCCTCATTAATGTACACACAGCACCCTATATTGACAGAAAAACACAGAATTGTTGACATTTTTGCAGATTTATTCAAAAAGAAAAACTGAAATATCACATGGTCCCAAGTATTCAGACCCTTTGCTGTGACACTCATATATTTAACTCAGGTGCTGTCCATTTCTTCTGATCATCCTTGAGATGGTTCTACACCTTCATTTGAGTCCAGCTGTGTTTGATTATACTGATTGGACTTGATTAGTGTAACAAGCCCCTTGCTCGCTCGGTTCCACTCTCCCGACACTCCTCTGCTACTATTGGATCATATTGCAGATCGCAACGTCTGATGGTTCGGTCATCCGATGCTCCGGGATTCGAACTACAGCTATGTGCCATTCTAATCCAGTTGTGATAGCTCAGAACAAACACCAGGCAGGCTGTATGTAAGCTCAAACAGGAATCTCATTTTATTGGATGCACACACACACACACTTTTATACAGCAGTTTAAACACCCTGCCCCCAACAACCACTTTCCTATTGGTCAATTGTCAAGTACATTGTAGTTCTCAATTAGGTTCTCTTGGCCATGCAAATGAGGACTTGAAACAGGGTCAGCAGGGATTGGTCCTATAGCTTGAATAGGAGAACTGAGATGTGTATTGACACAAAAGCCCCAGGGGGTAATTAAAGTACATAAACAGTCAAACACAGAACAATGCTTTTCTTCCAGACCATGGAGCCGTCTGGAGGGGGGGGGGGGGGGGTTAGCCTTAAGACAGGGCAGAATTCCCACCACTGTGTAATAGATTCAAAGGAGAAATACTTCAGTAATCCAAGGTTCATGACAATTAGGAAAGCCACACACCTGTCTATATAAGACCTTACAGCTCACAGTGCATGTCAGAGCAAATGAGAATCATGAGGTCAATGGAACTGCCTGAAGAGCTCAGAGACAGAATTGTGGCAAGGCACAGATCTGGCCATGGTTACAAAAAAAATTCTGCTGCACTTAAGGTTCCTAAGAGCACAGTGGCCTCCATAACCCTTAAATGGAAGACGTTTGGGACGATCAGAACCCTTCCTGGAGCTGGCCGTCCGGCCAAACTGCGCTATCGGGGGAGAAGAGCCTTGGTGAGAGAGGTAAAGAAGAACCCAAAGATCACTGTTGCTGAGCTCCAGAAATGCAGTCGGGAGATGGGAGAAAGTTGTAGAAAGTCAACCATCACTGCAGCCCTCCACCAGTCGGGGCTTTATGGCAGAGTGGCCCGACGGAAGCTTCTCCTCAGTGCAAGACACATGAAAGCCTGCATCGAGTTTGCTAAAAAAACACCTGAAGGACTCCAAGATGGTGAGAAATAAGATTCTCTGGTCTGATGAGACCAAGATAGAACTTTTTGGCCTTAATTCTAAACGGTATGTGTGGAGAAAACCAGGCACTGCTCATCACCTGACCAATACAGTCCCAACAGTGAAGCATGGTGGTGGCAGCATCATGCTGTGGGGGTGTTTTTCAGCTGCAGGGACAGGACGACTGGTTGCAATCAAGGGAAAGATGAATGCGGCCAAGTATAGGGATATCCTGGACGAAAACCTTCTCCAGAGTGCTCAGGACCTCAGACTGGGCTGAAGGTTTACCTTCCAACAAGACAATGACCCTAAGCACACAGCTAAAATAACGAAGGAGTGGCTTCCCAACAACTACGTGACTGTTCTTGAATGGCCCAGCCAGAGCCCTGACTTTAACCCAATTGAGCATCTCTGGAGAGACCTAAAAATGGCTGTCCACCAACGTTTACCATCCAACCTGACAGAACTGGAGAGGATCTGCAAGGAGGAATGGCAGAGGATCCCCAAATCCAGGTGTGAAAAACTTGTTGCATCTTTCCCAAAAAGACTCATGGCTGCATTAGATCAAAAGGGTGCTTCTACTAAATACTGAGCAAAGGGTCTGAATACTTAGGACCATGTGATATTTCAGTTTTTCTTTTTTAATAAATCTGCAAAAATGTTAACAATTCTGTGTTTTTCTGTCAATATGGGGTGCTGTGTACATTAATGAGGAAAAAAAAATGAACTTAAATGATTTTAGCAAATGGCTGAAATATAACAAAGAGTGAAAAATTTAAGGGGGTCTGAATACTTTCCGTACCCACTGTACATATCGGCCTAAACTGAGGGAAAAAAATTGTTTAAAAAAAATAAAAATTGGGATATTTATTATAGCAAAAAGTAAAAAATTGTGTTTTTTTTTTAAATTGTCGATCTTCTTTTGTTTATAGCGCAAAAAAGGTGATCAAATACCACCAAAAGAAAGCTCTATTTGTGGGGAAAAAAACATAAAAATTTCATATAGGTACAGTGTTGCATGACCGCGCAATTGTAATTCAAAATGCGACGGCGCTGAAGGGGGTAAAAATGCTGGGCAGGAAGGGGGTGAAAATGCCCTGTATTGAAGTGGTTAAACAATGCTCAACTGGTACTAAGGGGCCCAAAGTGTGCCAAGAAAATATATCCCCACACCATTACACCACTACTACCAGCCTGAACCATTGATACAAGGCAGGATGAATCCATGCTTTTATGTTGTTTATGCCAAATTCTGACTCTACCATCTGAATGTCGCAGCTGAAATTGAGACTCAGACCAGGCAACATTTTTCCAATCTTCTATTGTCCATATTTGGTGAGCCTGTGCGAATTATAGCCTCAGTTTCCTGTTCTTAGCTGACAGGAGTGGCACCCGGTGTGGTCTTCTGCTGCTGTAGCCCATCTGCTTCAAGGTTCGATGTGCTGCGCATTCAGAGATGGTATTCTGAATACGTTTGTTTTAACAAGTGGTTGTTTGAGTTACTGTTGCATTTCTATCATCTCAAACCAGTCTGCCCATTCTCCTCTGACATCAACAAGGCATTTTAGTCCAGACAACTTCCGCTCACTGGATATTTTCTCTCTTTCGGATCATTCTCTGTAAACCCTAGTGATGGTTGTGCGTGAAAATCCCAGTAAATCAGCAGTATTTGAAATGCTCAGACCAGCCTGTCTGGCACCAACAACCATGCCACGTTCAAAGTCTCATAAATCCCCTTTCTTCCCCATGCTGACACTTGGTTTGAACTTCGTCTTGACCATATCTAAATACCTTAATGCATCAAGTTGCTGCCATGTAATTGGCCGATTGGTAATTTGTGCTACCAAGTAATTGAACAGGTGTACCTAATATAGTGGCGTGTGAGTGTATGTGGCCACACAAAGACTTAAAATAGGAAGAAAAAAATAAAAATAAAAAAATTGTAAAACCACTATAACAATTTTTCAAAAAATCAACGGTAGCATTCACCTCCCCACTCTTCTCGTTTCATTTTGTATTTACTATATCACACGATCTTTAAGCACATCAAATCCCCCTAATTCCCTAGTGTGAAGTCACAGATGGCTAAGACACTGCCAGAGTAATGTGTAGTTGTATCTATAGAAGGCCAGCTTTGGGTAACATTTGTTATGCAAAAATAGTTTTATGGTCTGGCCCTTACTTAGAAGCTCTTCTTTACTTTCCATTTCTTCTGTCAGAACAACATCTCTGAAAAGACATAAAAGCCCATTAGTGAAATGCAGACTCAAGGCTCCTACACATCAGATCTTTAGCCTGTGTACTCACTTTACATTGACGAGCATTATCAGCATCAAAAAGTACATAAAGAATGGATCTGCATGCTGTAAATAACCATCCCAAATTGCTTGAGTGACTTCGACTGTGCAGTGATAAGCAAATAGGCTTCCAAGCTGAAAAACAGAATAGCGCAGAGAAAAGAAACAAAATCTAAGTCTGTTCAGTTGAGAATGGTTTACTGTCAATCTACCTAGTGCCAACAAGTATTTTACTGTAGGTCTAAACCCAAACTGGGTGACATAGGAGGAGCTTCCCCTTTTGGGTGGAGCTCCGCTTTAAGCTCCACTAAAGCAACCAGCATATAATGAATCAAAACAACTCTAGATAATTGTTCTGTCAGTCATTTGGAAACAATGTATCAAAGACCTCTGCATGTGCCAAACTGCAATATAAATAAGATTTGCAATGTTACATTACTAGTCTAATTTAGAGAAAGAGAAAAAAGTTAGCCCCTTCTTCACAACAACTTAGGCTCCATGTACACAGAAGCTCAAAAACGGTCGTTTTTAAAGCAGCAGAAAAAGCTAGCTTTTATCAGCGTTTTTTTACTAGCTTTTATTAGCGTTTTTCAGTGTAGCGTTTTTTCGTTTTAAAAAAAAAAAAAAATAGGATTTTTTACTCACCGTAAAATCCTTTTCTCTGAGTCCATGGACCGACACAGCTTCTCTATTGACAAAGTGGGTATTATCCGTTAATTAGGAGTGACTAGGCAGAAAAACTTGTAAAAAGTGTTGCATCACACCTTCTACAGTACCGCCCAGGGGGCGGACCCTCTCGGTATACCCTCTCAGTCTGCATCTTCGCAGATCAGTTCGTCAAAAAGCAGTACAAACTTAAAAAGGAGGGGTGGGTGCTGTGTCGGTCCATGGACTCAGAGAAAAGGATTTTACGGTGAGTAAAAAATCCTATTTACTCTTTCGTCCATGGACCGACACAGCTTCTCTATTGACAAAGTGGGACGTCCCAAAGCAGTGGCAGAGAAAAACTGAGGGGTGGTAACAGCATAAAAATAAACTTCACCCCAAACACAAAACAGCACTCCTCCAACGGAGGAATTGCAACTCTAAACAGCCGCTTGCAAAACCTTGCGGCCAAAAGAGGCATCCGAAGATGCACCTACATCAATTTTGTAGAATTTTGTGAAAGCGTGTGCGGACGACCAAGTCGCCGCTTTACATAATTGGGAAACAGACGCTTGATGTCGGAAGGCCCAAGAGGCACCTATTGCCCTGGTCGAATGCGCCGTGACAGGAAAGGGGGGCGCCTGACCCTTTAAGGCGTAAGCCTGGATTACTATCTGTCGGATCCACCTAGAGATGGTGGCCGATGAGACTGCTTGGCCCTTCTTGGGACCAGCCACCGAAACAAACAAACAGTGAGTCTGACTTCCGGAACAGGGAAGTAGCAGATAGGTATACTCTCAAAGCTCGGACAACGTCCAAGGAATGCAACGCCGACTCCTTAGGATTCGACGGCTGAGGACACAAGGATGGAAGTACAATGACTTTGTTGAGATGAAAAGCCGAAACGACTTTCGGAAGAAAGGAAGGCTGCGGCCGCAGCACCACCTTATCCTTGTGGAAAATCAAATAGGGAGCCTTGCAGGACAAGGCTGCCAGCTCAGAGACTCGTCTAACTGACGTAACAGCCACCAAAAAGACCACTTTCTGAGAAAGCGTCAACAGGGGAATATCTCTAATATTCTCAAACGGTGCCTTCTGAAGCACCGAGAGGACCAGGTTCAAGTCCCACGGAGGTAACAGGGGACGGACCGGAGGGGCCACATGTCGGACCCCCTGCACAAATGTACTCACGAGAGAGTGAGTCGCCAGGGGTCGCTGAAAAAAGACAGCCAGGGCAGATATCTGTCCCTTAAATCGTACTTAGGGCAAGCCCTTGGTCCACCCCATGCTGTAAAAACAGCAGGATTCGGGAAACCAAATAGGTACGCGGATGCCATTTCATTTCCTCACACATGGAGATGTAGGCCCTCCAAGTGCGGTGATAGACCTTCCTAGAGGACGGTTTTCGAGCACTTCTCATAGTAGAGATTACTGAGTCTGACAGGCCCCGGTCTCTCAGTACCTGGTTCTCAACAGCCATGCCGTTAAAGCCAATGACTGTAAAGCAGGATGGAATAATAGGATTTTTATAACAGCTTACCTGTAAAATCCTTTTCTTGGAGTACACCACGGGACACAGAGCTAGTCATTACATAATGGTTAAGGGTCACCAGCGGTGATTGGACACTGGCACAACCAATGGAAGACAGTTCCCCTCCATATAACCCCTCCCATCAGGGAAGTACCTCAGTTTTGTAGCAAAGCAGTAAGGTTCCCATAAGAAGGGTGGGACCTCTGTGTCCCGTGGTGTACTCCAAGAAAAGGATTTTACAGGTAAGCTGTTATAAAAATCCTATTTTCTTTATCGTACACCACGGGACACAGAGCTAGTCATTACATAATGGGACGTCCCAGAGCAATGCTCATATGAAGGGGGGGGAGACACAGATCAAACCGACCGCTTGCGGACCAGAAGCCCTATACTGCTGCCTGCAGCACACTTCGCCCGAAGGCGGAATCCTCATGTCCTTTCACATCTATTTGATAGAATTTGGAAAATGTATGGACTGAGGACCAAGTTGCAGCCTTACAGATCTGAGCCATCGAAGCCTGGTGGTGCACTGCCCATGAAGCACTTATCGCCCTGGTAGAGTGCGCCTTAACAGGAAAAGGAGGAGTCCTGTTCTTTAAACCATAAGCTTGAACAATTACTTGTCTAATCCACCTGGAAATGGTGGATTTTGATACCGCTTGGCCCTTCTTGGGACCATCTGGTAAAATAAACAAAACATCTGTTTTACGTATCTGAGCGGTTGCTTGCAGATACACCCTTACCGCTCTCACTAGATCTAGAGAGTGTAATAATTTTTCCCCCGCCGTCCGCGGGTTTGGAAAAAAGGAAGGCAGAACAATGTCTTGATTCAAGTGAAAAGCCGACACCACCTTAGGCAGAAAAGCCGGATGGGGTCGTAGTACGATCTTGTCCTTGTGACAAATTAGATAAGGCTCTTTACAAGAAAGAGCTGCTAGCTCTGATACTCTCCTAGCAGAAGCTATAGCAATCAGAAAGGCCAATTTCCTACTTAATATAATTAAAGGAATATGGCGAATAGGTTCAAAAGGTTGCTTTTGCAACACTGACAATACCAAATTCAAATCCCATGGACACAAGGGAGACCTGACTGGAGGATTTATCCTCAGTAACCCCTGAATGAATGTCCGAACTAGGGAGTGAGATGCCAATGGTCTCTGAAAGAAGACTGATAGAGCCGATATTTGCCCTTTGATGGTGCTAAGGGCTAATACCATATCCACTCCTAACTGGCAAAAAGCAAAAATCCTACTTATTTCATATTTCAGAGGATTCCAACTTCTGGATTCACACCAGGAAACGTATGCTTTCCAGACTCTATGATAGATGAGTCTGGAGGCTGGCTTTCTAGCATTAATGAGCGTAGAAAGAACCAGGCCAGAGACCCCTCTCTTTTTCAAAATGTGGGTCTCAGCAGCCAGGCCGTCAAATTTAGCCTTTGTAAGGAAGGGTGGAATACTGGACCCTGTGACAACAGGTCGTGTCGAAGTGGAAGCTTCCAGGGCCTTCCTATCGCCATTTTTACGATCTCGGCATACCAAGGCCTCCTGGGCCAGTTTGGGGCCACTAGGATTACTGGTATTCCCTCCTCCTTGATCCTGCGAAGCAGTCTTTGTAGAAGAGGGATCGGAGGGAATGCATAGATCAGTGAGAACTGATTCCATGGAGTTATTAGAGCGTCTGTCCCGTAGGCTAGAGGATCTCTCGTTCTGGACAAAAGTTGTCCAATTTCTTGTTGAACCTGGAAGCTAGCAGGTCTACATCTGGGTTTCCCCATCTCAGACATATGGCCTGAAAGATCTCTGGATGAAGAGACCACTCTCCTGGTAGCAGCTGCTGACGACTCAGGTAGTCTGCTTGCCAGCTTTCTATCCCTGGAATGAAGATTGCAGAGATGCAAGGTACATGCTCTTCTGCCCATGCCAAGATCCGGTTCACCTCTCTTTGGGCTGCCCGACTGTGGGTGCCTCCTTGGTGATTGATGTAAGCTACTGCCGTAGCATTGTCGGATTGAACCCGAACTGGGTAGCCCTGTAACCTGTATGTCCAGGTTTTGAGGGCTAGATATACCGCCCGGATCTCTAGCACATTGATGGGCGGGATCCCCTGAGTCTTGGCCCAGGTTCCCTGGGTAGAAGCCTCCTCGAATACTGCACCCCAGCCCGATAGGCTGGCATCCGTAGATACCACCTTCCAGGCCACTGGGAGGAAGGACTTTCCCTTCCGTAAATTCCTGGCTTCTAGCCACCAATTGAAGCTGTGGCGTACTTGTGAGGACAGGCGCATGGGTATATCCAGAGCTTGGCTCTTCCTGTTCCAGGAGGCTAAAATATTGCCTTGAAGTAGTCTCGAATGAAACTGGGCGTAAGGGACCGCCTCGAAGGAGGCTACCATCTTTCCCAATAGTCTCATGCAAAGGCGAATAGACGGCCTCTTGTTTGCTTTGACCTTGTGGATCAGGTCTTTCAGAGACTGTATCTTTGGCTCTGGCAGGTATACCCTGTTTTGGGCTGTATCTATGATCATGCCCAGGTACACTATCCTTCTTTGGGCCTGGAGAGAGGATTTTTGTAAGTTTATAATCCATCCTAAATGCTCCAGGTATCCTACTGTAGTGTCTACAGCGTGATCCAATCCCTCCTTTGACTGATCTATTAATAGTAGATCGTCTAGATAGGCTGTTACCGCAATGCCCCGTGTTCTTAGGTTTGCTAACAGAGGAGCTAGCACCTTTGTGAATACTCTGGGCGCGGTGGCTACACCAAATGGCAGGGCCACAAATTGAAAGTGGCGATCTTCTACCGCAAACCTTAGGAATCTTTGGTGAGCGGGGAGGATTGGTATGTGTAGATATGCGTCTTTGATATCTATGGACGCAATGAATTCTCCGCCTTTTAAAGTAGCGACCACGGATCGAATCGTTTCCATTCGAAAATGGCGAACGTTCAGAAACTGGTTTAGATTTTTTAGATCCAGGATGGGTCTGACTTCTCCGTTCGGTTTTGGAATCACAAAGAGGTTTGAGTAAAAACCTGAACCTTGCTCCTTTTGGGGTACCTCTGTAACCACACCTTGAGCTATTAAGTGATTCAAACCTTTGAAGAAGGATCCTCTTTTTTGTGGATCCTTGGAGAGTCTTGAACTTCGGAATTGAGAAGATGGGATCTCTCGAAATTCCAGTCTGTACCCTGAGGATATTGTGGATACCACCCATTTGTCCTGGGTTTCTGTCCGCCAAGTCGCTGAGAACTGACGAAGCCTTCCCCCCACTCGGCCGAGCGGGGGCGCCCCTTCAATGAGAGGTTTTGGGGGCTTGCTTATTAGCTCTTGAACCCCACGGCTTCTTGTTCTTCTGAGCCTGTTCTTTGGCTTTTTTGGGCGGCTGAAAAGGCCGTCGCCACTGGCTGGAGTCAGATTTCCCGGGAGCTGGGGAGAGAGTGTGTTTAAAACAAGGTCTCTTGTTTTTCTTTCTCTCAGGTAAAAGTGTCGTTTTACCACTTGATATCTTTTGGATATATCTTTCTAAATCTTCCCCAAAAAGGCGTTCGCCATGGAACGGGAAACTTGCCAACAACTTTTTGCATGGGGCTTCCGCTGACCAATGCTTAAGCCACAGTACTCTGCGCATCTGTACCAGCTGGAGTGTAAGGCGTGATGCCTGTATGATAGAATCTCTCATGGCATCCACTGTGAAGCATAAGGCTTTAGGCAAATTCTCCCAATTTTTAGCCTGCTCTGAAGGCAGCTCCTTCAGCCCCTGCTTTACCTGTTGGCTGACGACCTGACACATACCGACTGCTGCTACTGCAGGTTGGATAATTGAGCCGGCCAAAAGGAAGGAGGATTTCAGTAAGGATTCCAACTTCTTCTCAGAAGGATCTTTAAACACTTGTACATTATCCACTGGACATGTCAGGTTTTTATTTACACAAGAAATAGCCGCATCTACCGTAGGCAGGCTCCATTTCTTTAAAAAAATTTCCTCCATAGGATAAAGAATGTTAAACTTTTTTGGAGGTGAAAAACGCTTATCTGGATGTTGCCAGTCTGCGTACAATAGATCCTCTAGTAACGGATGAACCGGGAAGGAGCATGCACCTTGCAGGGATCTTAATGATCCTAGGGAGGAGACAGGTGATTCTGTTACCTCCAAAGAGGGTAACCTAAATGCAGCTCGCACGGCTCCTGCATAGCATTGCACCTGTGACTTTAAAATCTGGGATACCGAAAAAGGTCATCCGATATCCCTGATCCGTCTGACTCCTCATCCTCTGCTGATGTAGCCTCCTCCTCATCCTCCTCCTCCTCAGGTACTTCTGAAGGGAGGTCCAATACTGGAGGAGATCTGCTTCGCTTATTGTCCTTTTTAGAGGATTTAGCGATTAAAGTAGCAATTTTCTCCTCCAGATTATTTAGGGCAGCTGATAAAGTGTCCTCAGTGACATATGCAGGCCCAGGCTTCACTGGGGAAGCCGCCATACCTGACAGAGGTAATGGCTCATCCTGTACAGGTGCTTTTGGCAACACAGGAGAGGAAGGTACCGAGTCAGCACAGCTAGAGCCCCCTGTCTCAGGCGGCGGTGCTCTTTTATCTCTTTTTGTCCGCATTACTTCCCCTGGAAGGCTTACTGTTTAGACAACATACAAGGTACCTAAATGCATATACTACCGTGTTCAGTTTAGCAAATACATTAAGTATGCAACTTTTAACACATAACTATGCATAACATGGATGTCTTCTAGGAAGTACCCAATCCAACCACATGGAGTCTTACGTCCCTGTATAGCTGCTGTGTTTCTCTGCCAGGAACAAGAGAACTAACGAGCTTGCTTGCTGCTGCAGTGCTTTTTACACTGACAGTCTTTTAAATTTGGCGCCGTTTCTGTGCCTGCGCGCGCCACGTGCCCGCGCACGCCTCGGCCCCCCCCCTCCGATAAAGCGCGCGAGGCCTTTAGCGCTATGGTGGTGGCCATAGTGAGAGAGGACTCTCATCAGCCCCTGTCCCCACTTACCTGCTTCTGCAGGTGTCTGTATCGGCCACCGGAAGGAGGAGCGGGGTGCTCAAGCAAGCTCAGCAGCGGAGGTGACGAGCAGTGTACTTCGCCGAAGCCGACACTGAACAGAGTGAGGCGAGTATAATCAGCTCTTTACTCCCCCCAGTGGTGGAAAAAAAGAAGACATCCACTTTTTGAAAAAGGTCCCAACCTAGTTATGGACCTTCTAATCTCACCTTATCCACGCCGCAGGTTTTTCTGCTGAAAGTTTTCAGACAGATACCAAACTTCACCCTTCACGGTGGGCTATGTGTGCCAACCTTCAGGGATCTGGGTTCCTATTTAAAGGATACCTCTCCCCTGGGCCTTGTACAAGACTCTTACCAGGACTTTATAGCGAAATAGCGAAAGTGCTGGATCTTAGAGCCCAGTCCTCCGAAGAGAGACATTACAGGCGACGCTTCATGGATGAGGCCCGGATCCCATCCAGATTCAGCTCATTTGTAGGCGTCTTGGATGGATCCAAAAGCATAGCTCTTTTACCCCCAGAGGGTCTCTTTGGTAGAGCTTTCCTTTAGCACCTCCTAACGCGTCCAACACCTTTCGACACTGGCGAAAAAACTGAGGTACTTCCCTGATGGGAGGGGTTATATGGAGGGGAACTGTCTTCCATTGGTTGTGCCAGTGTCCAATCACCGCTGGTGACCCTTAACCATTATGTAATGACTAGCTCTGTGTCCCGTGGTGTACGATAAAGAAATGGGACCTTGCGATAGCAGGTCCTTCCGTAGTGGTAGGCGCCAGGGGACGTCTGCTACCAGACGTACTAGATCGGCGTACCAAGGACGCTGAGGCCAATCTGGAGCGATTAGGATCATTGGAATTCCCTCTGCCTCCACTCTGCGGAGCAGAAGAGGAAGAAGCCTTAAGGGAGGGAAGGCATAGATTAGCCGATACTGACCCCACGATGCTACCAACGCGTCCGTTGCGTCTGCCCATGGGTCTCTTGACCGGGCCACAAATCTCAATACCTTCCGATTGAGTAAGGACCCTTCTCCCAGGTCAAGCATCTGGCGGCTCAGGTAGTCCTCCTGCCAGTTTTCCACACCCGGAACGTACACGGCCGACAGTGCCGGTACGCTCCTCTCTGCCCACTTCAGGATGCGAGCGATCTCCGATGTTGCAGCTGAGCTTCTTGTTCCTCCTTGATGATTGACATATGCCACTGCTGTGGCGTTGTCTGACTGGATCCTGACTGGACGCCCTTGCAGCCTCTGAGACCATTTGAAGAGGCACGGCCTGATCGCCCGGATTACCAGGACATTGATCGGCAGGAGGGCTTCCTCTGGGGTCCAGCGATCTTGCGCCGACTGAACACCCCAGACTCCCCCCCAACCTGTAAGGCTGGCGTCCGTCGTGATCACTATCCAGTAAACCGGAAGAAATTACTTCCCGGCCATTACAGCCGGTGCTGTCAGCCACCATACCAGGGATCTCCTGACTATGTGGCTCACTCGGATTTGATAATCCAGAGATGATGGACATCTGTTCCATCTGGACAGAACTTCCTTCTGTAACACTCGAGTGTGGTATTGAGCATATGGAACCGCCTCGAAGGAGGCTACCCAGAGGCCCAACACTCGCATGCAAAAAACGGAGTGACGACCAATTCCTGGAAGTCAGCTGCCGAACTGCAGCCCGGAGGGTCTGCAACTTCTCCACAGGGAGGAATACCTTTGCCTCTGAAGAATCCAGAATCAACCCCAGGTACCCTAGGCGTTGAGTGGGCACCAATACTGACTTTTGCGTGTTTAGTATCCAACCACAGTCTCGAAGAGTCTGACAGGTAATGGACACGCTTACCTCTAATTCTGAGCTAGAAGGGGCCTTCAGCAGAAGGTCGTATAAGTAGCCTGTGATAGCGATACCCCGCTGTCTTAGAAGTGCCAGAATCGGAGCGAGCACCTTGGTGAACGTCCTGGGTGCTGAGGCAAGGCCCAACGGGAGGGCCACAAACTGGTAGTGGTCCTTCGATAGCAAATCGCAGAAACCTCTGGTGTCTGGAGTATATGGGGACATGCAGGTATGCGTCCTTGATGTCCAAGGAGGCCAGAAAGTGCCCCGGATGGAGAGCCGTGACTACAGATCGAACCGACTCCATCCGAAAACTTTGTACCTTCACAAAGCAATTGAGGGCTCTGAGATCCAAGCTTGGACGAACCCCCTCCTTCTTCGGCACAATGAACAGATTTGAGTAAAAAACCCCGTTCCAGTTCTGTAACTGGAATAACTACCCCCCGTTCCAGTAGACCCTGGACCGCCCCATACAGGGCCTCCCGACGGGTCGGTAGTAGCTGGAGATTGGAGGTGTTGAATCTGTCCGGTGGACAAGAGAGAAACTCTATCTTGTAGCCTGAGGAGATTACTTCGCAAACCCACCTGTCGGAGATTAGTGCTGTCCACTGAGTCACGAATTTGCGAAGACGTCTCCCCACCCGAGAGCTGGGTGGGGGTGGACCTTCATGCGGACGCAAATTTGTCCGCAGGCTTATTGGGTATGCGGGACCAGGGACGCTTTTGTCCTTGGGCAGGCGCTTTATCGGCCTGGGGTCTTTTCCCTGTCGCCCTAGGGGGACGAAAAAACCACTTGTGTGCAGTAAAGGAGGGCCCTTGGCGTGGCCCCTTATCCTTGCTAATTTGGGGAAGCAAAGTGCTTTTACTTCCTGTGGCATCCTTGATGATGTCATCCAGAGAAGCCCCAAAAAGTCTGTCGCCCTTAAAAGGCAGATCCAACAGGGCTTTCTTGGAAGTCTGGTCCGCAGACCAGCCTTTTAGCCAGATCAGGCCGCGTATTGCTACTGCATAAACCGAAGTTTTAGACAGCAGGGGAATAGTATTCATGTCTGACTCGCAGACAAACCTAAGGCCCTGGACCAACAGGTCGGCCAATGTTATCTCATCAGGAGGAGCATCTCGCTCCTTAACCCCTGGAGTAGCAATCTTGCCCATTCAGTAAGTGTGTGAGACACTAGGGCCCCCGCCAATGCCGGGCGTACTGCCGAGCCTACCACTGAGTATAGGTAGCAAGCGAGTGCTTCAGCCTTCTTATCCACAGGGTCCTTGAAAACAGGAGCCCCTTCTACAGGAATTGTGGTGGCTCTATTAAGTCTGGACACCGGAGGGTCCACTATAGGGGGGAGAGGTCCATTTCTTCAGAAAACTCTCCTCAAAAGGGGTACCGTACTGCAAACCTCTTTGGGGCTGTAAAGACCCTCAGTGGGTTCTCCCATTCCTTGTATAAGAGTTTATCAAAAGACACACAAGGGAACACCTTAGCAGTGCGGGCAGGTCTATGAAACCCAAGTGGACCGGAGTCTCTGCTGCTTCTGCAGTATTTTCCAATTTTAGCATATCCCGCACTGCAGTAATAAGGTCAGATACCAAAGCCGTCTCGCGTACTGACCTGGGCTTTGAGTCATTCTCACTGTCCGGTCACGGTCTGCAGTCTCTGATGCGTCAGAATCTGGGCCTCGAGCCGTAGCTGGACCTGGTTCTGCACCAGAATTATCCCCAGAAGCTTGCAGGGGATGGGGCGTTTACTACCCCCTGTATTCCCGTGTTCTGCTTCCACCCTGGCAGCAAACGCCTCTAGGATTGCAGTCATAGCGTTCATAGACACCTCAGGGGCACCAGCTGCTAAATCTGGTGTTTCAGGGGAGAAGACATCTGGCTCAGATGCCATGCTGACCACACGCTGACACTCACAGGGCTCCAGGCAAGATATCAATAGGCCACCCTCCTGTGCTGCAGAGAGGCCGGGTCACCCAGAGGACTCACCACCCTGGATAGGTACTGCTATGCTGCGCCTGTGTTGCTGTCCCGCTGCTGCTGTGTCAGTCTGCTTCTTTTATCAGCACTTCCTGTGTGAATTTTCGTGCCAGTGTAATGCACCCTAGAGGCCGGAGGCTCTCGAAAAATGGTTGCCAAAAACGTCTGTATGGAAGATAATGTGGGCTCTAAGAAAATGGCCGCCGACAGAAGATAGAGGTCAAGCAGCCATAGCCCACAAAAAGATGGCCGCCGAACGGCAATATCTGCATACAGGGTGGACAAACATGGCCGCCGATCAGCTGATAGGGGCCAGTGGGTGTGGCCGAACTACAGGAAGATGGCCGCCGGGCAGTCACAAGAGGCCAAACTTAGCATGGACCACCTCAAAATGGCCGCCGACAGCATGGAGGAGGAAGGACACAAACACAGGTAAGAAAAAATGAAATTTCTTTTAAATGTTAGTTACAGCCAGCCCCGCTCCAGTGGGACCCCCTAGGTGACCCCAGCAACCTTTAGCTAGAAGCCCAGGGAGGAGGGAAAGGCAGGGAGAGAGGGAAGAAAGGGGCCACAACCACTTACTTGATCTCTCCAGGAATGTCCAGCTAAATCACCCAGCCGAGGCAGGGGAGTTTTACTTACCTATCCTGCATGTATTCTGCTGGAAGACATTCCAAACAGATCATCGTCCGCGCACGGAAGGTGACTGTTGGCCAGGCATGCTGTGATTGGACCCAGAAGGGACGATCATATGTATGCCCTGGAGCATGACGCTCACCGGACAGGCTGCTGCGACTCGGCCGTAAGGTCAGCCGAAGCTGAGCGGTCCGATGCAGGCCCTGGAGCGTAAGCTCACCGGCCACCCGTGGAGCGACGGGCATGTCGTGGAAAACCCAGCGCGTAGCTAGGGTCGGCACACGCTCGATGGCCGAAACTGGGGAGACTACAAGGATCGAGGATCCGGCCTGTCACCCAGTCGGCAGTTGATCGAAGGCAACAACAAATGTAGCAAAAATATATATATATATATATATATATATATATATATATATATAATCTTTTTTCCCCGGACCAATGGGCCCGAAGGGAGCCATGTCCTACTCCTTGCTAGACAGAAAAAAAACTGATCTGCGAAGATGCAGACTGAGAGGGTATACCCAGAGGGTCCGCCCCCTGGGCGGTACTGTAGAAGGTGTGATGCAACACTTTTTACAAGTTTTTCTGCCTAGTCACTCCTAATTAACGGATAATACCCACTTTGTCAATAGAGAAGCTGTGTCGGTCCATGGACGAAAGAGTAAAAAGTACCGTGTTTGATCCCATGCTGATTTTGTACGTTTGCCCACTGACAAAGAAATGATCAGTCTATAATTTTAACCACTTCGCGCCCGGGCTATAAGCAAAAGACGTCCGCAAAGCGGTCGTCAATTGCTGATAGGACGTCCATGACGCTTTTGTTTACTTCCGCGATGCGCGCCACCGCGGGCGCGCGTCGGGGAAAAACTGTGCCCGCCGTGTCAGGCGAGTGGCGATGCGCGTGCCTGGCGGCTGCGATGTCCGCCAGGTACGAGCGATCGGCTGTCACAGAGCCAGGGACGTGGATCTCTGTGTGTAAACACAGAGATCCACGTCCTGTCGGGGAGAGGAGACGGATGGTGTGTCCCTTGTACATAGGGAAAACCATCAGTCACCTCCCCCAGTCAGTCCCCTCCCCCCACAGTAAGAACATCTAGCAGGGAACATATTAACCCCTTGATCGCCCCCTAGTGGTTAACCCCTTCCCTGACAGTCACATTTATACAGTAATCAGTGCATATTTTTAGCACTGTTCGCTGTATAAATATGAATGGTCCAAAAAATGTGTCAAAAGTGTCCGATGTGTCCGCCGTAATGTCACAGTCACAAAAAAAAAAAAAAAAATCGCAGATCGATGCCATTACTAGTAAAAAAATAAATTAAAAAATAATAAAAAAAAAATCATAATTCTATTCCCTATTTTGTAGGCGCTAAAACTTTTGCGCAAACCAATCACTATACGCCTATTGCGATTTTTTTTTTTTACCTAAAATATGTAGAATACGTATCGGCCTAAACTGAGGAAAAAAATAGTTTTTTTAAAAAAAAAATGGGATATTAATTATAGCAAAAATTAAAAAATAGTGTTTTTTTCAAAATTGTCGCTCTATTTTTGTTTATAGCGCAAAAAATAAAAACCGCAGAAATGATCAAAGACCACCAAAAGAAAGCTCTATTTGTGGGAAAAAAAGGACGTCAATTTTGTTTGGGAGCCACGTCGCACGACCGCGCAATTGTCATTCAAAGCGTGACGGCGCTGAAACCTGAAATTTCGCCTGGGCAGGAAGGGGGTTATGTGCCCAGTTGTCAAGTGGTTAATGTACGTTTATTTTAACAGTGAGAGACAGAATAACAACAAAAATATTCAGAAAAACGCATTTCAAAAAAGTTATAAATTGATTTTAATGAGTGAAATAAGCATTTGATCCCCTACCAATTAGCAAGATTTCTGGCTCTCAGGTGTCTTCTATTCAGGAAACAAGCTGAGATTAGGAGCACTCCCTTTAGGCCGGGTTCACACTGGGGTGACAAACGCTCCGACATTGGGAGCTTATGTCACATGATGTGTGAAAATCAATGTTTCCCTATGGGAGTCGTCTTAACTGGTCCGACACATGTCGGTCCGACTTTGAAAATGCTCCCTGTACTACTTTGGTCCGACTTTGATCCGACTTCAGCCCATTGACGATCATTGAAGTCGGATCAAAGTCGGACCACAGTCTTACATGATCCGACTTTGGCATGCGACTTGTGCTCTGCTGCTCTTGAGGGAGAAAAGCTGTGTGTGTGTTTTTATTGACATTTTTTTCCACCAGGTGAATGGGTAGGGGTACGATGTCCCCCATTACGATTCACATAGGGTGGGGGGCCGGGATCTGGGAGTCCCCTTATTAAAGGGGGGGGGTCCCGGATTCCGATAAGCCCCCCGCCTGCAGACCCCGGCAACCAATGGCCAGGGTTGTCAGGAAGAGGCCCTGTCCTCATCAACATGGGGGCAGGGTGCTTTGGGGTGGGGGGGTCGCAGGTCGCCCCCCTGCCCCAAAGCACCAAACCCCCCATGTTGAGGGCATGCGGTCTGGTACGGTTCAGGAGGGAGGGGGGGCGCTCTCTCGTCCCCCCTCTTCCCCTGCGGCCTGCCAGGTTGCGTGCTCGGATAAGGGTCTGGTTTGGATTTTGGGGGGACCCCCACACCGTTTTTTTCAGCGTAGGGGTTCCCCTTAAAATCCATACCAGACCGAAGCGCCTGGTATGCTCCTGGAGGGGGAACCCATGCCGGTTTTTTATTTAAAATTTGGCGTGGAGTTCCCGCTCAGGATTCATACCAAACACAGTGCCTGGTATTGGCGGGGATTCAAGTCAGATCCCCGTTCATTAAAAGTCGGACATATGTCGGCTTCTTGTCGCAGGGCAAAGTCGGATCCAAAGTAGGACGGCTGTCGTGTCGCACAAGTGTGAACCCAGCCTTAATCTCAGCTTGTTACCTGTATAAAAGACACCTTTCTTTTGGTGGTATTTTATCACCTCTACGGTTTTTATTTTTTGCGCTATAAACAAAAATAGAGCGACAATTTTGAAAAAAAATGTAATCTTTTTTACTTTTTGCTATAATAAATAGCCCCAAAAAATATTTTAAAAAACTTTTTTTCCTCAGTTTAGGCCGATACGTCTATATAAAAAAAAAAATTAGCAATAAGCGTTTATCGATTGGTTTACGCAAAAGTTATACAAAATAGGGTATAGTTTTATGGCATTTTTATTAATATTTTTTTTTTACTAGTAATGGCGGCGATCAGCGATTTTTATCGTGACTGCGACATTATGGCGGACACATCGGACACTTAACACCATTTTGGGACCATTGTCATTTTTACAGCGATCAGTGCTATAAAAATGTACCAATTACTGTAAAAATGACAATGGCAGTGAGGGGGTTAACCTGTAGGGGGCACTGAAGGGGTCAAGTGTGACCTAGGGAGTGCTTCTAACTGTTAGGGGCGTGGCTTGCCATGACACGTCACTGATCGCTGTTTCCATAACAGGGAACAGACGATCAGTGAAATGTCACTAGGAAGAATGGGGAGATGTGTTTACACTAACATCTCCCCGTTCTTCAGCTCTGTGACCCGATCGCGGGACACCGGCAGACATTGAGTCCGCGGGTCCCGTCACAGAACTCACGACAGAGGTGTGAGCGAGTGCCGCGCGTGACCACACAGCGGAAATCTAAAGGGGACGTATATATACGCCCATTTGCCTGTCCGTGCCATTCTGTTGACGTAAATCTGCGTGCGCTGGTCCTTAAGCGGTTAAGGATGTCAGGGACAAGATTGAAGACCTACACAAGGCTGGAATGGGCTACAAGACGATCGTCAAGCAGCTTGGTGAGAGGGTAACAAAAGTTGGTGTGATTATTTGCAAATGGAAGAAACACAAAATAACGGTCAATGTCCCTCGGTCTGGGGGACCATGCAAATTCTCACAACGTGGAGTTTCAATGATCATGAGAACGGTGAGGAATCAGCCCAGAACTACACAGGAGAATCTTGTCAATGATCTCAAGGCAGCTGGGACCATAGTCACCAAGAAAACAATTGGTAACACACTATGTCAGAAAGGACTGAAATCCTGCAGCATTCCCAAGGTCCCCCTGCTCCAGAAAGCACATGTACAGGCCCATCTGAAGTTTGCTAATGAACATCTGAATGATTCAGAGGAGAACTGGGTTAAAGTTGTGTGGACAGATGAGCCCAAAAATCGAGCTCTTTGGCATCAACTCAACTCGCCGTGTTTGGAGGAGGAGGAATGCTGCCTATGACTGACTCCATCCCCACCGTCAAACATGGAGGTGGAATCATTATGCTTTGGGGCTTTTTTTCTAAGGGGAAAGGACAATTTCACTGCATCAAAGGGCATTGAAAATGGGTCGTGAGTGGGTATTCCAGCATGACAATGACCCAAAATACATGGCAAAGGCAACAAAGGAGTGGATCAAGAAGAAGCTTATTAAAAGGTCCTGGAGTGGCCTAGCCAGTCTCTAAACATTAAACCCATAAAAAATATGTGGAGGGAGCTGAAGGTTCGAAATACCAAACGTCAGCCTCAAAACCTTAATGACTTGGAGAGGATCTGCAAAGAGGAGTGGGACAAAATCCCTCCTGAGATGTGTGCAAACCTGGTGGCCAACTACAAGAAACGTCTGACCTCTGATTGCCAACAAGGGTTTTGCCACCAAATACTAAGTCATGTTTTGCGAAAGGGTCAAGTACTTATTTCACTCATTAAATGCAAATCAATTTATAACTTTTTGGAAATGCGTTTCTGGATTTTGTTGTTATTCTGTCTCTCACTGGTAAAATAAACCTACCATTAAAATCATAGACTGATCATTTGTCAGTCAGCAAATGCACAAAATCAGCAGGGGATCAAATACTTTTTCCCCCCTCACTGTACTTACTGTGGAACCTAAGGGGTTAATACTCCGCATTGAGTAAAAAAAGTCTGTTTTGTCCTGTATTCTCTGATCCTCCCCTTCTTTCACTGTCCCTAATCCATCTCTTGACAGTACAGAGCCTTGTGGTCACTCCGCACATGCTCAGTTTGGTGTGTATTGCTAGAGTGATTTTTTTTTCTTGGGAGGGTGCTCAGCACTGTCCAGAGAGAGGGTTAGGGGTCATGCAGCCTCATAGGACAGTCAGAGGAGAATGAAAACTCCTCCTACATGCTCTAACTAGACACTGATGGATCTCAAAAGACTGATATATACTGCTGATGAGAAAAGCTATTTTGCAGTTTATATTTCCTAAAATAATTGCATTTCCATGTTCTGTGTACTGTGGGAGACCAAATATAGTGAGCACAGGGTCCTGGGTTTAGTAACACTTTAAAAACTCAGAGGATACGTGCTTCTTATCACTTGTGGAACTGTTCCGAGTTTTTGGAAAATGCATGAAACAAAAAAATTATTTCCGTTTCAAGTGTTGCTTGACACCGCATCAAGTTCATTCCAACGCAATAGTCCCCGAATAAAGCTTTGTGAGGTTATTTTCTGTAATATCTGATGCTGCTCAAGGAAGCAAGGATACCAAACATTACATTTGGCTACATTGCCCATAGCTATTCAGCCAGTAAGTAGCCGCCAGTCACTCTACTTCAATATTTTATCATCATTATGCTTTATGTTTACTTTTATTTCTCTTTCTTACGGACTGGATTTACGGTACTTGTTTGCCTGTCAAACCTATACCAAACATAAAAATAGATGTTCAGATAAAAGTAGAAAACATTTGGACAACTTTTTTATGATTTGTTCTTTGAAGCAAGCTTAGGTGTGCTCAGCTAGTGAAAAATCTAGTATATAAGCCATCTTTTTTTGTTTTGTTTTTATAAGCTATATGTGGCTCAAGAAATGGCGTGGCCTTTAATCAATAAATGTTATCATTTACTAAATTAGTAAAGGCCATTCACGTTGCAAACAATTTTTTGACAACGACATTTTTTTTTCACATGATTGTAAAGTTATTTGCTAGCATTCACTTTGCTATGCAAACAGACTCTCCTCCTTTAAATGATCCCCAATATGTAAATTCAGAGAAAGGTTTTTGAATCCCAAATTCACTGTATTCAATTTACACATAAGAACAGAGCAACTTTATGCCAAAAAAAATTAAAAAAAGTTACCCAGTTAAGCGCATAAAGGTCCGGTGTGATTTTCTTGGTGTCTAGAAAAGAACAGAGTTCTGGCTCATGGTACTGAAGAAGCAGACGAAATAAGTGAAATGGTTTTCCTTTCTTGTAGCAATCCCTAAAACCAAAAAAGAAAGCTTTTGATAAATTAATGCAGCACAGTATTTTAAGTATTAAATAGATATTAATCCTGTAATGTTCTCTCTAAAACCAAGAAATTTTTTTTTTTTTAGGTAAAAACACATTGGAGTGAAAAAAAGGACAATCAAATTGCAAACCAACAGATGTTTGGTTTTACGGACAACCCAAATTTGTTTTTCTGTAACCAGTAACACTTTTACTTTCTACTATACTATATACATTTTGTGTATTTGTTTTCAAAGTAAGGGATTTTATGGCAAGTACAAAAATACGATTTTCTTTCTCGTTTATTGAGGGACATAGAAGTCTAACTTTCTTTCTCGTACATCACGGGACACAGAGCGACATAGTCATTACTAATGGGTTATATAGATACCGTCAGGTGCTGGCACTGGCAACTTCCAAAACCGGAAGTACCCTCCCCTATATAAGCCCCTCCCATCCGGGAGCACCTCAGTTTTTTGCCAGTGTCTAAGGTGTTGGCCAAGAAGAAACATGTGTTTTTCACTGAGCTTGCGTACAGGTTCTTTTGGGCCTCAGTAAGCTATTCCGGATCCGACCAAAAAAGCTTCATAGCTAAACGGTCGGTACCCGGGCCTTGCAGAGAAGAGCAAGGTTTTGCCTGTAATGCTTCTCTTAGGAGAGCTGGACCCTGGGATCCAGAGCTCTGGTCATACCCACGACCAAGATGTTTTCTGTGCAGGGTGCTATACAGGTCCAGGGGAGTGGAATCCTTGGGAACCCGGTCCCTGAAGGTTTGATTACAATGCCTGCCGTGATAGGTGAAGTTTGGGCTTTTGTGGACCAAACAAAGTCCTGCGGCGGGGAACAGGTAAGTGGGGGCCCCCAGGAACTTGGTTCTATTGGGGGACCCCCAAGCCTAATTTGTCTTTCTGTCTGTTACCTAATGGTATTCCCGCAAAATTCTGTGCATGCCTGTAACTACTAAAAAAATGTAATAATTTTTAATGGTGGTCAAGAAAAAAAAAAATATATATATTTTTTTATATATATTTAAGATATTAGACTGCGGTACCTGTGTTTGTCTACTAGAGGCCGCTGTGGAATGTTTTCTTGTCATGTGGACTAGTTTCTTCTCAGCAGAGCAAGTCCAGGCAGATGGTGAGTTCTCTTATGGGAAACTGCTTCCTCTGCCATGTTGCAATGCTCGTCCATCCCCCGGCCTGCGGCATATCCCGTGATGTACTCCAAGAAAAGGATTTTACAGGTAAGCTGTTATAAAAATCCTATTTTCCCCCACGTTTGTATCGGAATGTTTGTATAAAAAGAGGGGCCCTGGCTCTTGTCCCTAGTCTCCATTTTTCAAAATTAGCGCCGAAGGCGCACGTGGCCGCGCGCCTCTATATATATATATAGAGGTGAGCCAGGAAAGGGGGCGGAGCCTGGGGGATGACGCTCTGTGTGCGCCGCAGCGCTTCTGCGCATGTGCAGGCGTCCCAGCATGTAAAAACCACAGTTTTGTGTGGTGAGCTGGCTATGAAGTACAGAGACAGAGCTGGCAACATTTAAAAAAAGGGCATACAGCAAGCGGTTGATACAGGCATCCCCTAGAAAGTCACATTAGTAGACACCAACTGTGATATAGCAGCAATTGTGCTAGACTATTCTCAGTAAAAGTGGTGTATTACGGCTGGAATACCTCAGCTTTAGGCTTAGGAATATGCCGTCCAGAAGCTCCGGAACTGAATCTTCCAGGAAGCGAAGGGGGTCTCATCGGGCTCGGAGGATCTTGGGCATACTTCTGCTGCACCAGTCTCCCCTGAGGTTCAGAGGTAAGTGACCGTAGAGACCCCGCAGGGGTACTTGGTACTGTGGCTGTCCTCAGTTCACCTGCTCCTGTGTATGTAACAGAGGAGGTTTTTTCCTCAGCTCTGGGAGGATTAGAGAGAGATTGTCAACATTTATCGCTGCCTCCCTGTCAGGGAAAGCACGCCCGATCTCCGTCTCCTCCTTCAGAGTGCCTGTTAGCAGAGCAACAGTCCCACACAGGGATCGACCTGCCTGAAGGGGATCAGGATGAGGTTGATTCTGTTATAGAGGAATCAACAGTGGGGGAACCTTTTCTCAGCATCTCAAGCTGAAAGATTATGGGTTCAGTCTCTGACTAACATGGTCCGATCAGCATTTAAAAATGCACCTTGCGGAACCATCAACCACTACTGTATCCTCGTTGGGGTCGCTAGAAGCCCCCAGACTGTTTGTTCTTTTCCACTTCACCCTTTACTGAAAGGGCTCATTTACCAGGATTGGGAACGTCCTGAGAAAATATTTATTCCCCCAAGAGATTTCCGGTGGTCTATCCCATGGAGGATAAGTTCATCAAAAAAAAATAAAAAAAAATGGAAGGTCCCTACAGTGGACGCAGCCATCTCTTGTATGTATAAATCACTGACATGTCCAGTGGATAATGTCCAAATGTTCAAGAACCCAATAGATAAAAGATTGGAGTCCTTATGAAAATCTGCTTGGTGATACAACCAGCAGTAGCAGCTATTGGGGTCTGCTAAGCAGTGAAGGATCAGTTGAAACAGGTCTTGAGGGACTTGACAGATCAGCAGGCTTTGCCCTAGCTGATCTACCTAGAGCCTTAGGCTTTGCGGTTGACGCCATAGAGGATTCAGTCCATCAGGCCTCCCGCCTTATGCTGTCTATAGTACATATGCGTAGGCTCCTATGGCTCAAAAACTGGTCTGCTGAAGCTCCCTGTAAAGAATGGCTGGTTAGCGTCCCATTTCATGGTGAACGCTTATTCAGGGAAAACCTGGACAAATATATCCAGAAAATTTCCAGCGGTAAAAATACGCTCTTGCCGGTTAAAAACAGAGTTAGAGGTCCCTCTTTAAGAGGCCTGCTTCTCCAGTCCCTGGGGCATCGGCTGTGTAACAGTTCCGACGGCCTCCTCGGTCAATTCCCGGGGGTAAAAAACAGGGACAGTAGCAGGGTAATGAGAAACCCTGGGTCAGGGGAGGTACAAAACCTCCCCCAAAGTTAAATTCATTGAAGCCCCCACTCAGTCGGGTGGGGGGAGGACTCCAGTTGTTCGCAAGAGACCTGGCGGGACACGATCAAGACAGATAGGTGCTCTCCGCAGTAGGTTTGGGATACAGTTTGGAGTTAAAAGACTCTCCTCCTTCCCATTTTTGAGGTCAAACGTGCCAAGGGATCCCCGGAAGAGAGAGTCCCTCCTGTTGGCACTAGAACAACTATTGCTCCAAGGAGTAATTATGGAGGTTCCCCTGGAAGAATGAGGGTTCGGGTTTTACTCAAACCTCTTTACAGTCCCGAAGCAAACGCGGACGGGAGGCCCATATTAATTCTAAAAGGGCTATACAAATTCCTGTATATCAGGACTTTCCGATGGAGTCGATCCGATCGGTGGCCACTGCCCTACAAGGGGAGGATTGGTTAGCCGCGATCGACATCAAAGATGCTTATTTGCACATTCCCATCTTTCCAGTCCACCAAAAATTTCTACGCTTTGCAGTAGAAGGGCGCCATTTTCAGTTCAGAGCCTTACCCTTCGGTTTGGCCACAGCACCACGAGTGTTTACAAAAATTCTGGCCCTTTATTGGCCAATCTAAGAACACAAGGTGTAATGATAATGGCATATCTGGATGACTTGTTGCTGATAGACCACTCAGTGAAAAAACTAGACGTGGTCGTTCACAAGACAATCAAGTATCTGGAATCTCACGGTTGGATTATCAACCGAGACAAGTCAGCCCTAAAAACCAGTCAAAAGTCTGGAATACTTGGGGCTAAGGTTGGATTCAGGCCAGAGAAAAATATTCTTGCCTCGAGGAAAGGTGTTGTCTTTGAAAGATTTGATCCACTTAGTGGGTACAAAAAAGACAGCCGTCCATACGCCTGTATATGAGGCTGCTGGGAAAAATGGTGGCATCATTCGAAGCAGTACCCTACGGTCAATTCCATTCAAGGAATTTGCAAGGGGCCATACTGTCAGCCTGGAACAAAAAAGTTCAGGCCCTAGACTTACAATGTCCTTGTCCCCTTCCGTTCGCAAGAGCCTCCGTTGGTGGTTGGTTCCCCAGAATCTGGAAAAAAGGAAATCCTTCAGTCCGATTTCTTGGAAGGTGGTCACTACAGATGCCAGCCTTATAGGCTGGGGAGCAGTACTGGAGCAATAGTCTCTCCAGGGCAGATGGTCGGATGCAGAAAAGGCCCTGCCCATCAATCTCTTAGAGATACGAGCAGCCCGGTATGCCCTAGTAGCATGGACATCCAAACTCCAAGGGTCCCCTGTCAGAATTCAATCAGACAATGCCACAGCAGTGGCATATATCAATCATCAGGGGGGCACCAGGAGTCGTGCAGCCCAGAGGGAAGTAAATTACATCCTGAAATGGGCAGAAAAATATGTCCCAGCCATATCTGCGGTATTCATTCCAGGAGTGGAGAATTGGAAGGCGGACTTTCTAAGTCGCCAGCAATTAGGCCCAGAGGAAGGGTCCCTTCACACCGAGGTTTTCTGGACAATATGTCAGCGGTGGGGAACATCGGATGTAGATCTTCTAGCATCCAGATTCAACGCAAAGGGGGACAGGTTTGTCTCTCGGACAAGGGATCCCCTAGCTTGCGGCTCGGATGCCCTAGTGTTCCCTTGGGATCAGTTCAAGCTGATATATGCATTCACACCGCCACAATGGTTACCTCGATTACTCCGCAGAATCAGGGTAGAAAAGAAACCAGTGATTCCGGTGGCTCCAGCGTGGCCCCGAAGAGCGTGGTATGCGGAGATTGTAAAATTTCAGTGGGGAGTCCTTGGACTCTCCCACGTCGTCCGGACCTGCTTTCGCAAGGACCGATATACCACCCTTCCTTACCAGCCCTAGGTTTGACGGCCTGGCTATTGAAGCCCACATTCTAAAAAAAAGGGATTTTTATAACAGCTTACCTGTAAAATCCTTTTCTTGGAGTACATCACGGGACACAGAGCGACTTAGTCATTACTAATGGGTTATATAGTTTACCTTCAGGTGTTGGCACTGGCCAATTCCAAACCGGAAGTACCCTCCCCTATATAAGCCCCTCCCACCCGGGAGCACCTCAGTTTTGTAGCCAAGCAATAAGTGTCCCAAAAAGAGGGGTGGGAGCTCTGTGTCCCGTGATGTACTCCAAGAAAAGGATTTTACAGGTAAGCTGTTATAAAAATCCCTTTTTCTTTTTCGTACATCACGGGACACAGAGCGACTTAGTCATTACTAATGGGACGTCCCAAAGCAATGCCAAATGAGGGGGGGGGGTACATAAGCTGGGCGCCATCAGGCATGAGGATCTTTTGCGGCCTGCAACACACTGCGCCCAAAGGCGACATCCTCCTGACTTCTAACGTCTACCTGATAGAATCTAGTAAACGTGTGTACCGAAGACCATGTTGCGGCCTTACATACTTGAGCCAGGGAGGCCTGGTGATGCACTGCCCATGAAGTTCCAACCGCTCTTGTGGAGTGCGCCCTAACTTTGAACGGAGGCGGTCTCTTTCTCAAGCCATAGGCTTGTATTATGACCTGTCGAATCCACTTGGCTAAAGTAGATTTTGATGCTGCCTGACCCCTTCTGGGGCCTTCCGGCAGAACAAACAAAGAATCCGTTCTGCGAATCTGAGCAGTGGCTTTTAGATAAGCTTTAACTGCTCTTACCACATCCAAAGAATGTAATAACTTTTCCTCTACTGAGCTAGGTTTGGGGAAAAAAGAAGGAAGAACCACATCTTGGTTCAAATGAAACCTCGATACCACCTTAGGAAGAAAGGCTGGATGAGGACGTAATACTACTCTATCCTTATGGATAACCAGATATGGCTCCTTACAGGACATAGCTGCTAATTCCGACACTCTTTTAGCCGAACAAATGGCTACTAAGAAAACCAATTTCCTGGTGAGAAGAACCAAGGAAATGTGTTGTAATGGTTCAAACGGTTGTTTCTGTAGAACCGACAGAACCAGGTTTAAGTCCCAAGGACATATGGGAATACTAACCGGAGGGCTAATACGCATCACTCCTTGTATAAAGGCTTTGACTAGTGAATGCGAAGCCAAGGGCCTTTGAAAAAATATTGACAAGGCCGAAATCTGACCCTTGATAGTACTCAAGGCCAGCTTCCTATCTACAGCCCACTGTAGGAAGTCCAGAATCCTCCCTATCATGTACTTACGTGGATGCCATTTCTTGGTCTCACACCACGTAATGTACGCTTTCCAGATCCTATAATAGATCTGCCTGGATACCGGTTTCCTGGCATTGATCATGGTAGATACCACAGAATTAGAGAGCCCTCTCTTTTTCAGAATGTGGGCTTCAATAGCCAGGCCGTCAAACCTAGGGCTGGTAAGGAAGGGTGGTATATCGGTCCTTGCGACAGCAGGTCCGGACGAAGTGGGAGGGTCCAAGGACTCCTCACTGACATTTTTACAATCTCCGCGTACCATGCCCTTCGGGGCCACGCTGGAGCCACCAGAATCACTGGTTTCTTTTCTACCCTGATTCTGCGGAGTAATCGTGGTAACAATTGTGGCGGTGGGAATGCATATATCAGCTTGAACCGATCCCAAGGGAACACTAGGGCATCCGAGCCGCAAGCTAGGGGATCCCTTGTGCGAGACACAAACCTGTCCACCTTTGCGTTGAATCTGGATGCTAGCAGATCTACATCCGGTGTTCCCCACCGCTGGCATATTGCCTGGAAAACCTCGGGGTGAAGAGACCATTCCCCCGGGCATAATTGTTGGCGACTTAGAAAGTCCGCTCTCCAATTTTCCACTCCTGGGATGAAAACCGCGGATATGGCTGGGACATATCTTTCTGCCCACTCCAGGATGCAATTTGCTTCCTTCTGGGCTGCACGACTTTTGGTGCCACCCTGATGATTGATATATGCCACTGCCGTGGCATTGTCTGATTGAATTCTGACAGGGGACCCCTGGAGTTTGGATGTCCATGCTACTAGGGCATACCGGGCTGCTCGTATCTCTAAGAGATTGATGGGCAGGGCCTTTTCTGCTTCTGACCACCTGCCCTGGAGAGACCATTGCTCCAGCACTGCCCCCCAGCCGATGAGGCTGGCATCTGTAGTGACCACCTTCCAAGAAACCGGACTGAAGGGTTTCCCTCTTTCCAGATTCTGGGGCACCAACCACCAATGGAGGCTCTTGCGAACGGAAGGGGACAGGGACATTGGTAAGTCTAAAGCCTGAACTTTTTTGTTCCAGGCTGACAGTATGGCCCTTTGCAAATTCCTTGAATGGAATTGACCGTAGGGTACCGCTTCGAATGAAGCCACCATCTTTCCCAGCAGCCTCATGCAGAGACGTATGGATGGTTTTCTTTTTGTACCCACTAAGTGGGTCAAATTTCTTAAAGACGACACCTTCTCTGGAGGTAAGAAAATCTTTCTCTGATTTGAATCCAGCCTTAGCCCTAAGTATTCCAGACTTTTGACTGGTCTTAGAGCTGACTTGTCCCGGTTGATAATCCAACCGTGATATTCCAGATACTCGATTGTCTTGTGAATAGCTACTTCCAGCTTTTCCACTGAGTGGTCTATTAGTAGCAGGTCGTCTAGATATGCCATTATCGTTACACCCTGTGTTCTTAGATTGGCCAATAATGGGGCCAGAATTTTTGTGAACACTCGTGGTGCTGTGGCCAGACCGAAAGGTAAGGCTCTGAACTGAAAATGGCGCCCTTCTACTGCAAAGCGTAGAAATTTCTGATGGGCCGGAAAGATGGGAATATGCAGATAAGCATCCCTTATGTCGATCGAGGCTAGCCATTCCTGCCCTTGTAGGGCGGTGGCCACTGATCGGATCGACTCCATCCGAAAAGTCCTGATATTTAGGAACTTGTTTAGCCCTTTTAGATTTAATATGGGCCTCACGTCCCCATTTGGTTTGGGGACTGTGAAAAGGTTCGAGTAAAACCCGAATCCGCTTTCTTCCAGGGGAACCTTCATGATTACCCCTTGGAGCAATAGTTGTTCTAGTGCCAGAAGGAGGGATCCTCTCTTTTGGGGATCTCTTGGCACGTTTGACCTCATAAATTGGGCAGGAGGAGTGCCTTTTAACTCCAGCTTGTATCCCAGACTTACTGCGGAGAGCACCCATCTGTCTCTGATGGTGTCCCGCCAGGTCTCTGTGAACAACTGAAGTCTTCCCCCCACCCGATTGAGCGGGGGCAATACTTCATGCCTTAGGGGGAGGTTTTGTACCTCTCTTGATCCAGGGCTTCTTGTTACCCTGTGATTGTCCCTGATTTCTGCCCCCTGAATTTGACCGCGGAGGCCGTCGGAACTGCTTCACAGCCGATGTGCCCGGGACTGGAGAGGTAGGCCTCTTAAAAGAAGGACTTCTACCCTTGTTCTTAACCGGTAAGAGTGAACTTTTACCGGCAGAAATTTTCTGGATATATTTGTCCAGATCTTCTCCAAATAAGCGTTCTCCATGAAATGGGAAGCTAACCAGCAGTTTTTTACAGGGAGCTTCAGCAGACCAGTTTTTGAGCCACAGAAGCCTACGCATATGTACTATAGACAGCGTAAAGCGGGAGGCCTGTTGGATTGTATCCTTTATGGCGTCCACCGCAAAACACAAGGCTCTAGGCAGGTCAGCTAGGGCATGAGCCTGCTGATCTGGTAAGTCCCTTAAGACTTGTTTCAACTGATCTTTCACTGCTTGGCAGACTCCAATCGCTGCTACCGCAGGTTGTGTCACCATACTTGCTGTAGAGAAAGCAGATTTTAGCAAAGACTCCAATTTTTTATCTATTGGGTCTTTAAACATTGGAACATTATCTACTGGACATGTCAGTGATTTGTTAACAGAAGAGATGGCTGCGTCCACTATAGGGACCCTCCATTTTCTTATGAACTTATCCTCCATGGGATAGATCACCGGAAATCTCTTGGGGGGAGCAAATATTTTATCAGGATGCTCCCAATCCTGGTAAATAAGCCCTTCTAATAAAGGGTGGATTGGGAAGGAACAGACCGCCTGGGGAGCTTTTAGCGACCCCAGCGAGGAAACCGTAGTGGATGGTGGTTCCGCCAGAGGCATTTTAAATGCTGATCGGACCATGTTAGTCAGAGACTGAACCCATAATCTTTCAGCCTGAGAAGCTGAGAAAGGTTCTTCCACTGTTGATTCCTCTATAAGTGAATCAACCTCATCCTGATCCCCTTCAGGTAGGTCGATCTCTGTGTGGGGCTGTTCCTCCACTAACAGGCACTCTGAAGGAGGAGACGGAGATCGGACGCGCTTTCCCTGAGATAGGGAAGCAGCGATCAATGCTGTTAATCTCTCTTCTAATCCTCCCAGAGTTGAGGATAAAACCTCCTCTGTTATATATACAGGAGCAGGTGGACTGGGGACAGCCGCAGCACCAGGCATTCCTGCGGGGTTTCTACGGCTACTGACCTCTGCATTCTCAGGGGAGATTGGTGCAGTGCAAGCATGCCCAATATCCTCAGAGCCCGATGGAGACCCCTTTGGCTTCCTGGAAGATCTATTTCCGGAGCGTCTGGACGACATATCCTTTAAGCACAAAGCTGAGGTATTCCCGTCGTCATACACCAATTTTTGCTGGTAATAGTCTAACACAGGTGCTGCTATATACCAGCTGGTGTCCACTAAAGTGCCTTTCTATGGGGATGCCTGCATCAACCGCCTCTGTGTGCCACTGTTTGTTGCTAGCTCTGTTTGCATGCAGCTGACACTTGTACTGTGTCTTTTAACCATGCTGGGACGCCCGCACATGCGCAGAAGCGCCGCGGCGCGCATCGAGCGTCATCCACCCGCCCCGCCCCTTTTTTTCATAGGAGGCGCGTGCACGCGCCCGCGCGCGCGCCCGTGCGCCAATGGCGCCCTTTTCGAAAACCAACAGAGGACTAGGAGCCAGGGCCCTTTTTGCCGGAGGGCCTGTGCGGTGGATGAACGCAGCAACAGGGCAGAGGAAGTGGATTCCCTCAGAGAAACTTACCAGCTGCCTGGATCTTTTGAGTTGAGAAAACCAAAGATCCACATTACAAGAAAAATGGACTACAGCGGCCTCTAGTGGTTTAACACAGGTACCGCGGTCCCTGTTTTTTTTTTTTTCTTGACTACTATTAAAATTTTACATTTTCAGTAGTTATAGGCAAACACAGATATTTAGCGGGAATACCGTTAGGTAACAGACAGAAAGACAAATTAGGCTTGGGGGTCCCCCAATAGAACCAAGTTCCTGAGGGCCCCCACTTACCTGATCCCCGCCGCAGGACTTTGTTTGGTCCACAAAAGTCCAAACTTCACCTATCACGGCAGGCATTGTAATTAAACCTTCAGGGACCGGGTTCCCAAGGATTCCACTCCCCTGGACCTGTATAGCACCCTGCACAGACAGCGTCTTGGTCGTGGGTATGACCAGAGCTCTGGATCCCAGGGTCCAGCCCTCCTAAGAGAAGCATTACAGGCAAAACCTTGCTCTTCTGCTGCAAGGCCCGGGTACCGACCGTTTAGCTATGAAGCTTTTTTGGTGGGATCCGGAACAGCTTACTAAGGCCCAAAAGAACCTGTACGCAAGCCCAGTGAAAACACATGTTACTCTTTGGCCAACACCTTAGACACTGGCAAAAAACTGAGGTGCTCCCGGGTGGGAGGGGCTTATATAGGGGAGGGTACTTCCGGTTTGGAATTGGCCAGTGCCAACACCTGAAGGTAAACTATATAACCCATTAGTAATGACTAAGTCGCTCTGTGTCCCGTGATGTACGAAAAAGAAAGAGAGGGCTCTCTAATGCTGTGGTATCTACCATGATCAATGCCAGGAAGCCGGTATCCAGGCAGATCTACTATAGAATCTGGAAGGCGTACATCGCGTGGTGTGAGGCCAAGAAATGGCATCCACATAAGTACGTAATAGGTAGGATTCTGGACTTCCTACAGTGGGCTGTAGATAGGAAGCTTGCCTTGAGTACTATCAAGGGTCAGATTTTGGCCTTGTCAATATTTTTTCAAAGGCCCTTGGCTTCGCATTCACTAGTCAAAGCCTTTATACAAGGAGTGATGCGTATTAGTCCTCCGGTTAATATTCCCATATGTCCATGGGATCTAAACTTGGTTCTGTCGGTTCTACAGAAACAACCATTTGAACCATTACAGCATATTTCCTTGGTGCTTCTCACCAGGAAATTGATTTTTCTAGTAGCCATTTGTTCGGCTAAAAGAGTATCGGAATTAGCAGCTATGTCCTGTAAGGAGCCATATCTGGTTATCCATAAGGACAGAGTAGTGTTACGTCCTCATCCAGCCTTTCTTCCTAAGGTGGTATCGAGGTTTCATTTGAACCAAGATGTGGTTCTTCCTTCTTTTTTCCCCAAACCTACTTCGGTAGAGGAAAAGTTATTGCATTCTTTGGATGTAGTAAGAGCAGTTAAAGCTTATCTAAAAGCCACTGCTCAGATTCGCAGAACGGATACTTTGTTTATTCTGCCGGAAGGCCCCAGAAAGGGTCAGGCAGCGTCAAAATCTACTTTAGCCAAGTGGATTCGACAGGTCATTATGCAAGCTTATGGCTTGAGAAGGAGACCGCCTCCGTTCAAAGTTAGAGCGCACTCCACGAGAGCAGTTGGAACTTCATGGGCAGTGCATCACCAGGCCTCCCTGGCTCAAATCTGTAAGGCCGCAACATGGTCTTCAGTTCACACGTTTACTAGGTTCTACCAGGTGGATGTTAGAAGTCAGGAGGATGTCGCCTTTGGGCGCAGTGTGTTGCAGGCCGCAAAAGATCCTCATGTCTGATAGCGCTCAGCTTATATATGGTGTATCCCCCCCCTCATTTGGCATTGCTTTAGGACATCCCATTAGTAATGACTATGTCGCTCTGTGTCCCGTGATGTACGAGAAAGAAAATAGGATTTTTATAACAGCTTACCTGTAAAATCCTTTTCTTGGAGTACATCACGGGACACAGAGCTCCCGCCCCTCTTTGGGGACACTTATTGCTTTGCTACAAAACTGAGGTGCTCCCGGATGGGAGGGGCTTATATAGGGGAGGGTACTTCCGGTTTTGGAAGTTGCCAGTGCCAGCACCTGACGGTATCTATATAACCCATTAGTAATGACTATGTCGCTCTGTGTCCCGTGATGTACTCCAAGAAAAGGATTTTACAGGTAAGCTGTTATAAAAATCCTATTTTTGGGATGTCCAAAAGCTGTCCAACAAAAGAATGGGCAATGCAGCAAACACGAACAGGCCCATGAAATTGGACTAAGGATGGTCTTCAGTTTAAAAAGCCACCTAAAAAAGGAACTAACGCCCGAAGCCGACATTAGATGAGGCTTCAACATCCACCTGATAGAACATGTAAACAGACAATCAGATGGCAACCTTTAAAGTCTATGAAACATTTGCTTGATGCCGAAAAGCCCAAGAAGCTCTCAGAAATCTAGTGGAGTGTGCTTCATCAGGGAAGAGTGGAAGCACAATAAGCTTGGATGATGGTCTGTTAAAATACGATTGGTACATGTGACGACAATTGTTTTGTATATAATATAAAATCAAATAAAGGTTATACATTTAAAAAAAAAAAAAAAGGAGAGTTAGAAGGATGATGGTCTGCCTCAGACACCTGGAGATAGTGGAACAAGAAGCCAGTATATCCATACTGGGATTCATCCAGGATGACAGTGGCTGAGAGATGAACTCTCACAGCTCAAATCATACCCAGACAATGGAGGGAAACTTCCCTTTGGTGAACTGGAGCTATACAGAAGGACAAACCAGCAATGCCCTGATTGAAAGGCAGGGCAGAAATGACCTAAAGCTGGGTAAACACTAGATGATTTTCAAAAGGAACATTCGTACCAAAATTCTTTCTACAATCGATGACTGGATGAACGTTGTTTGAAAGTGCTTAAAGTTTTTGCTTGCTTTTAACAATTGATTTGGGATTTAATGTAATTTCCCAAAGGAAAACTACACATACTGTTAGAAATTCAAGAAAAAAAAAATCTAATTTCAAAATTTTCTAGTCACTGTTCTGGAAAAATTTATATCGGATTTGACCCCACTATTAGAAAATCAAACAAACGTTCTTAAAAAAAATATATATTTCTTTCTCGTACATCACGGGACACAGAGCGACATAGTCATTACTATGTGGGTTATATAGATACCTTCAGGTGCTGGCACTGGCAACTTCCAAAACCGGAAGTACCCTCCCCTATATAAGCCCCTCCCATCCGGGAGTACCTCCGTTTTTTGCCAGTGTCTAAGGTGTTGGCCAAGAAGTAACATGTGTTTCACTGAGCTTGCGTACAGGTTCTTTTGGGCCTCAGTAAGCTATTCCGGATCCGACCAAAAAAGCTTCATAGCTAAACGGTCGGTACCCGGGCCTTGCAAGAGAAGAGCAAGGTTTTGCCTGTAATGCCTCTCTTAGGAGGGCTGGACCCTGGGATCCAGAGCTCTGGTCATACCCACGACCAAGATGTTTTCTGTGCAGGGTGCTATACAGGTCCAGGGGAGTGGAATCCTTGGGAACCCGGTCCCTGAAGGTTTGATTACAATACCTGCCGTGATAGGTGAAGTTTGGGCTTCTGTGGACCAAACAGAGTCCTGTGGCGAGGAAAAGGTAAGTGGGGGCCCTCAGGAACGTGGTTCTATTGGGGGACCCCCAAGCCTAATTTGTCTTTCTGCCTGTTACCTAAGGTATTCCCGCTAAATATTCTGTGCATGCCTGTTACTACTGAGAAAAATGTAAAAATTTTATAGTAGGCAAGAAAAAAAAAAAAATGTGTGTAAGACCGCGGTACCTGTGTTAAACACTAGAGGCCGCTATGGTTCTTTTTTCTTGTAATGTGGATTTTTTTCTTCTGAAGTCAAATCCAGGCAGTTGGTAAGTTCTCTGCTGGGAAGCGGTCTCCTCTGCCCTGTTGCTGCGCTCATCCATCCCCGGGCCCTGCGGCAGGGACCCTGGCTCCCATCTAGCTCCTTGTTTTTTCAAAAAAGGGGCCGAAGGCGCACGTGCCCGCGCACGTGCACGCGCCTCTCTATATAGAGGCGATCTGGAAAAAGGGGCGGAGCGGGTGGATGACGCTCGGTGTGCGCGCCGCGGCGCTACTGCGCATGTGCGGGCGTCCAGCATGTTTAAAAACAATCAAGCTGGCTATGGAAGTGCACAAACAGAGCTAACAACAGTAAAAAGGCACACAGAGGCGGTTGATGCAGGCATCCCCTAGAAAGGCACTTTAGTAGACACCGACTGATATATAGCAGCAATTGTGCTAGACTATTCTCAGTAAAAGGGGTGTATTACGGCTGGAATACCTCAGCTTTGGGCTTAGGAATATGCCGTCCAGAAGCTCCGGAACTAAATCTTCCAGGAAGCGAAAGGGGTCTCCATCGGACTCTGAGGATCTTGGGCATGCTTCTGCTGCACCAGTCTCCCCTGAAAATTCAGAGGTTAGTGACCGTAGAGACCCTGCAGGAGTACCTGGTACTGTGGCTGTCCTCAGTTCACCTGCTCCTGTGTATGTAACAGAGGAGGTTTTTTCCTCAGCTCTGGGAGGATTAGAAGAGAGATTGTCAACATTAATCGCTGCCTCCCTGTCACAGGGAAAGCACGCCCGATCTCCGTCTCCTCCTTCAGAGTGCCTGTTAGCGGAGCAACAGTCCCATACAGGGATCGACCTGCCTGAAGGGGATCAGGAGGAGGTTGATTTTGTTATAGAGGAATCAACTGTGGAGGAACCTTTCTCAGCATCTCAAGCTGAAAGATTATGGGTTCAGTCTTTGACTAACATGGTCCGATCAGCATTTAAAATGCACCTTGGGGAACCATCAACCACTACTGTCTCCTCGCTGGGGTCGCTAAAAGCTCCCCAGACTGTCTGTTCCTTTCCACTTCACCCTTTATTGGAAGGGCTCATGTACCAGGATTGGGAACATCCTGATAAAATATTTACTCCCCCCAAGAGATTTCCGGTGGTCTATCCCATGGAGGATAAGTTCATCAAAAAATGGAGGGTCCCTACAGTGGACGCAGCCATCTCTTGTGTGAATAAATCACTGACATGTCCAGTGGATAATGTCCAAATGTTCAAGGACCCAATAGATAAAAAATTGGAGTCCTTATTAAAATCTGCTTTTTCTACAGCAGGCTTGGTGACACAACCAGCAGTGGCAGCTATTGGGGTCTGCCAAGCAGTGAAGGATCAGTTGAAACAGGTCTTAAGGGACTTGTCAGATCAGCAGGCCCTTGCCCTAGCTGATCTACCTAGAGCCTTATGCTTTGCGGTTGACGCCATAAAGGATTCAATCCATCAGGCCTCCCGCCTTACGCTGTCTGTAGTACATATGCGCAGGCTTCTATGGCTCAAAAACTGGTCTGCTGAAGCTCCCTGTAAAAAATTGCTGGTTAGCTTCCCATTTCATGGTGAACGCTTATTCGGGGAAGACCTGGACAAATATATCCAGAAAATTTCCAACGGTAAAAGTACACTCTTGCCGGTTAAAAACAGAGTTAGAGGTCCCTCTTTTAAGAGGCCTGCTTCTCCAGTCCCTGGGGCATCGGCTGTGAAACAGTTCCGACGGCCTCCTCGGTCAAATCCCGGGGGTAAAAATCAGGGACAATCGCAGGGTAATAAAAAACCCTGGGTCAGGAGAGGTACAAAACCTCCCCCAAAGTCAAATGCATGAAGGGTTGCCCCCACTCAATCGGGTGGGGGGGGAAGACTCCAGTTGTTCGCAGAGACCTGGCGGGACACGATCAGAGACAGATGGGTGCTCTCCGCAGTAAGTCTGGGATACAGATTGGAGTTAAAAGACTCTCCTCCTTCCCATTTTATGAGGTCAAACGTGCCAAGGGATCCCCGGAAGAGAGAGTCCCTCCTGTTGGCACTAGAACAACTATTGCTCCAAGGAGTAATTATGGAGGTTCCCCTGGAAGAATGGGGGTTCGGGTTTTACTCAAACCTCTTTACAGTCCCGAAGCCAAACGGGGACGTGAGGCCCATATTAAATCTAAAAGGGCTAAACAAATTCCTGCATATCAGGACTTTCCGGATGGAGTTGATCTGATCGGTGGCCACTGCCCTACAAGGGGAGGAATGGTTAGCCTCGATCGACATCAAAGATGCTTATTTGCACATTCCCATCCTTCCAGTCCACCAAAAATTTCTACGCTTTGCAGTAGAAGGGCGCCATTTTCAGTTCAGAGCCTTACCCTTCGGTCTGGCCACAGCACCACGAGTGTTCACAAAAATTTTGGCCCCATTATTGGCCAATCTAAGAACGCAAGGTGTAACGATAATGGCATATCTAGACGACTTGTTGCTGATAGACCACTCAGTGAAAAAACTAGAAGTGGTCGTTCACAAGACAATCAAGTATCTGGAATCTCACGGTTGGATTATCAACCGAGACAAGTCGGCCCTAAAACCAGTCAAAAGTCTGGAATACTTGGGGCTAAGGCTAGATTCAGGCCAGAGGAAAATATTCTTGCCTCGAAAAAAGGTGTTGTCTTTGAGAGATTTGATCCACTTAGTGGGTACAAAAAGACAGCCGTCCATACGCCTGTGCATGAGGCTGCTGGGGAAAAATGGTGGCATTATTCGAAACAGTACCCTACGGTCAATTCCATTCAAGGAATTTGCAAAGGGCCATACTGTCAGCCTGGAACAAGAAAGTTCAGGCCCTAGACTTACCAATGTCCTTGTCCCCTTCCGTTCGCAAGAGCCTCCGTTGGTGGTTGGTTCCCCAGAATCTGGAAAAAGGGAAATCCTTCAGTCTGATTTCTTGGAAGGTGGTCACTACAGATGCCAGCCTTATAGGCTGGGGAGCAATACTGGAGCAATGGTCTCTCCAGGGCAGATGGTCGGATGCGGAAAAGGCCCTGCCCATTAATCTCTTAGAGATACGAGCAGCCCGGTATGCCCTAGTAGCATGGACATCCAAACTCCAAGGGTCCCCTGTCAGAATTCAATCAGACAATGCCACGGCAGTGGCATATATCAATCATCAGGGTGGCACCAGGAGTCGTGCAGCCCAGAGGGAAGTAAATTGCATCCTGAAATGGGCAGAAAGATATGTCCCAGCCATATCCGCGGTATTCATTCCAGGAGTGGAGAATTGGAAGGCGGACTTTCTAAGTCCCCAGCAATTATGCCCAGGGGAATGGTCCCTTCACCCCGAGGTTTTTCGGACAATATGTCAGCGGTGGGGGAACACCGGATGTAGATCTGCTAGCATCCAGATTCAACGCAAAGGTGGACAGGTTTGTCTCTTGGACAAGGGATCCCCTAGCTTGCGGCTCGGATGCCCTAGTGTTCCCTTGGGATCAGTTCAAGCTGATATATGCATTCCCACCGCCACAATTGTTACCTCGATTACTCTGCAGAATCAGGGTAGAAAAGAAACCAGTGATTCTGGTGGCTCCAGCGTGGCCCCGAAGAGCATGGTACGCGGAGATTGTAAAAATGTCAGTGGGGAGTCCTTGGACTCTCCCACATCGTCCGGACCTGCTTTCGCAAGGACCAATATACCACCCTTCCTTACCAGCCCTAGGTTTGACGGCCTGGCTATTGAAGCCCACATTCTAAAAAAGAGAGGGCTCTCTAATCCTGTGGTATCTACCATGATCAATGCCAGGAAGCCGGTATCCAGGCAGATCTACTATAGAATCTGGAAGGCGTACACCGCGTGGTGTGAGGCCAAGAAATGGCATCCACATAAGTACGTAATAGGTAGGATTCTGGACTTCCTACAGTGTGCTGTAGATAGGAAGCTTGCCTTGAGTACTATCAAGGGTCAGATTTCGGCCTTGTCAATATTTTTTCAAAGGCCCTTGGCTTCGCATTCACTAGTCAAAGCCTTTATACAAGGAGTGATGCGTATTAGTCCTCCGGTTAATATTCCCATATGTCCATGGGATCTAAACCTGGTTCTGTCGGTTCTACAGAAACAACCATTTGAACCATTACAGCATATTTCCTTGGTTCTTCTCACCAGGAAATTGATTTTTCTAGTAGCCATTTGTTCGGCTAAAAGAGTGTCGGAATTAGCAGCTATGTCCTGTAAAGAGCCATATCTGGTTATCCATAAGGACAGAGTGGTGTTACGTCCTCATCCAGCCTTTCTTCCTAAGGTGGTATCGAGGTTTCATTTGAACCAAGATGTGGTTCTTCCTTCTTTACCGAACTAGGTTTGGGGAAAAGAGGAAAAGTTATTGCATTCTTTGGATGTAGTAAGAGCAGTTAAAGCTTATCTAAAAGCCACTGCTCAGATTCGCAGAACGGATACTTTGTTTATTCTGCCGGAAGGCCCCAGAACGGGTCAGGCAGCGTCAAAATCTACTTTAGCCAAGTAGGATTCGACAGGTCATAATGCAAGCCTATGGCTTGAGAAGGAGACCGCCTCCGTTCAAAGTTAGAGCGCACTCCACGAGAGCAGTTGGAACTTCATGGGCAGTGCATCACCAGGCCTCCCTGGCTCAAATCTGTAAGGCCGCAACATGGTCTTCAGTACACACGTTTACTAGGTTCTACCAGGTGGACGTTAGAAGTCAGGAGGATGTCGCCTTTGGGCGCAGTGTGTTGCAGACCGCAAAAGATCCTCATGTCTGATGGCGCTCAGCTTATGTATGGTGTATCCCCCCCCTCATTGGGCATTGCTTTAGGACATCCCACATAGTAATGACTATGTCGCTCTGTGTCCCGTGATGTACGAGAAAGAAAATAGGATTTTTATAACAGCTTACCTGTAAAATCCTTTTCTTGGAGTACATCACGGGACACAGAGCTCCCACCCCTCTTTTGGGGACACTTATTGCTTTGCTACAAAACTGAGGTACTCCCGGATGGGAGGGGCTTATATAGGGGAGGGTACTTCCGGTTTTGGAAGTTGCCAGTGCCAGCACCTGAAGGTATCTATATAACCCACATAGTAATGACTATGTCGCTCTGTGTCCCGTGATGTACTCCAAGAAAAGGATTTTACAGGTAAGCTGTTATAAAAATCCTATTATTTCAAACGAAATACTAGTGTATACTGTAGCTAGATTTAGGCAAAAAGAACATCTTAGGCCTGAGATAGTGGGACTGGCTCGAAAGAGGCTACTATCAAGCAACTCCCAGAAGCAAAGAGCCAAACAGCTCCTGGACATGAGGGTTCGAACCCATGACCATGAGTGTCTGGAATTTCTCCTCAAGAACAAAACACTGGCCTATGCTGTGTCCAGAACTGTTCCCAGATACTCCAAATGATGAGTCAATTCCACCGACAAATTCTGAAGGTTTAGGATCCATCTGTAACATCAGGATGGTCAATTTCACTGTCTGAAAGAGCTAGCAATGACTTGTTCCTGAACAGAAGGTCATCTTAATATCCCACAAAATGGGAGCTAAAAAAGCACAGAGCTAAAATATGGGCCAGCACCTTGGTCAATACTGGAGGTGCAGACTAGAAGTTGAAAGACAGAGCCTTAAAAGGAATCACTGACGCGCTGTCAAGATGGAGCCTTGTACAGGAAAAAAAAAAAGAAGAGTAGGTGGAGAGCTCATATATGTAAAAAATAGCATAAGGCTAATGTTAATTCAAAATACAAAACGATTTTCTGATGTTAAAGGTGGGAAAAAAATTTAGGTTGTGAAAAAAACGGAAGCAAAAAAGAGCCCCCCCCCTTTCTTTTGTTGTTACAAAGGTTCAACTTGGGAAAATAATGCATTGTCTGGAACCATTCATGTTTACTTTAAAGTCCTAGAGTAGGAGAGCCAGTTAGGGGGGACAACAACGCTTGCTTTTTGCTATTGTGTCAGCTGCTTTGCATTAGAGGTTGCCCTGAAATTCATTACTTCAGTTTAAAATGTCAGGTCATACATAATTATTGTATTGTAACACTGTAAAGTTATGTCCGGTGTGTCATTGTTAGAACCTGTATTGTAATTGCACAGTGTACTGAAAAATCATATTAAAAAAGTTTTGGATTTTAAAAAAATAACAAAATTCTGCTGAAATAGGTTATTTTTTGAAAAATTAATGAAAGATTGGAGTAAAATTACAGTAGTCAATCAGTGGGCACCGTTAAAACCTACCATCCTGGAGGCAACTAGATTATGTCAGTTAAATTAGTAAAGAGTAAAAAGCAAAAGAAAAAAAAACAAACAATATGGTTCACTAAAAAGGGTAGGTAGGGTACTAAAGGAAGAAAAAAGAAAAAAAAGAAAAAAAAAATCTGCATATAGGAAATTCAAGCAAGCAGTAAGTGTAGCTGATAAAGAAGTGTATAAAAACATACAAAAAGGAGGCCAAACACGTCATCAGTGCTACCAAAGCACAGAAAAAATAGGAAGGGAGATGGCCAAATCAATTAAGAAAAAAGGAGACAATTTTTTTATTAAAAGGTACATCAGTAATTAAAAGGAAAAAATACAATGGGATCACTAAAATAAAAACGGAGCACAACGCTTAGGTTGAGAGAGAACTGGATGTAGCAAACCATTTAAACAATTCTGCTGTTCAGTCTTCTCAGAAATAACCTGTATTAACAATAACAAGTTTTGGGATCATAGTGGTTCTAGTAATTACGACTCATTTTCAGGATTCCTAGAGGCAGAAGTACCAGAGGAACTGGCTCGGTTAAAGCTTAAGGCAGCACTTCACTCTTGTGATCAACACTGACTATTTTTACTGCTTATACTGCTAGCACTGGTAAATGGATAAGACGGTAGATCATATTTACTTGTTTTGTTTTACATTTCTTCAGTTACTTCCTGGTTTCCAGGCCTAGGCAAATGATGTTGTACATCCCAGGAGTCTTCAGGAGGGTAGGAGTGAGCACACTCTCCTGCCTGCATGCCTGAGCTAAGGGCAAATGGAATTCAGGAAGTAAATGCTACATGAATCCACTACTCTTGGCACAGTCAGAAATGCAGAGAGTGTTTTTCAAAGGTAACTTCAAGGTATAGTTGCTGGACCATCAACTGGTCTTTTTAATGAATCTCTTCTAACAGGAGGAGAAGACCCGATGTCCACCGGCACCCGCCGATCGTTCGGTACACAGAGAATGGCAGTCTGCCTATGTAAACAAGACAGACTGCCATTCTGCCAGTACAGAAGGCATAGATCTTGTGTTCCTGTAAAGCAGAAACACTGATCCATGCCTTCCACTAGTAAAAGCACCTCCCGCACTACACTGAAACATTAAATAGGCACACAGTTCACCCTTTGATCGATCCTGATGTGTCCGATTTGTCCGCTGCAATATCGCAGTCCCGCTAAGTTGCTGATAGCCGCCTTTACTAGTAAAAAGTAAATAAAATACCCCATAGTTTATACCTTTTGCGCAAAATCAATATATGCTTATTGGGATTTTTATTTTTACCAAAAATATGTAGAATACACATTGGCCTAAATTGATGAAGACATTTGATTTTCTAATTTTTTTTATTGGATGTGTTTTAGAGCAGAAGGTAAATAATACGGTTTTGTTTTTTTCAAAAATTGTCAGTCGTTCTTTGTTTATAGCGCAAAAAAAAAAAAATGCACAGGTGATCAAATACCACCAAAAGAAAAAACTATTTGTGAGGAAAAAGAACATAAATGTTATTTGGGTACAGTGTTGCACGATCACGCAATTGGCAGTTAAAGTAACGCAGGGGCGTATCACAAAAAATTGAATTCTCAAGAAGGAGGGGAAATCTTGCAGAGGTCGTGTGGTTAAAAAACACACAATTTGCTGAACCCAAAGCAGCATGGCTTTATTGAAGGCAGGTCATGGCAGACTAATCTGATCAAATTTGACTATCACTAAAGTTTTGGACCAGGGTGGTGCTGTAGCTTATCTTGATTTCAGCAAAGCATTTATCATCATGTAGAGCTGCATCAAAAAAGTTGTACTAGCTAGGTAGGACTTACCCCCCATGGCTGATTAAGTGGATATGCAGCTGGCTAAAGGATAGATACCAGAGTGTGGTTGTAAATGGGGTTCATTTGGAACAGAGACCAGTCATTAGTGGTGTACCACAAGGCTCTGTGCAACGGTTTTTGATGGACAATGTATGTATTTTTTGCTGATGCCACAAATGTATGAGATAGTGTTATAATCCCTGGAGGGGTCTGTAACATGAACATAATTTGGCATTGCTGGAAGATTGATCAAAAGCAGCGGAAGCTGCAGTTCAAGGTTTCTAAATGTAAAATATTGCACCTAGGGAAGAACAATCCCTTGATAGGGAGTACAAAATTAAGGGTATAGTGTTGGCAAGTACTACAAAAAAAAAAAAAAGAAAAAAAAAAGAAGAACTGGGGGTGCTCATTTCAGACAACTGTAAAATGAGCAATGTAGCTACCAGGCAGTGGGGAAAGCAAATATAATTCTAGGATGCATCATTAGAGGGATCACCAGCAGGAGGAAGGAGCTCAGATTTCCCTATATAGACTCTTAGTTAGGTCTTATTTAAAATACTGTGTCCAGTTCTGGAAAGGAGAGGAATTTCAGGAGGCCAAGTCCATACAGGAATCACTACATGCAGGCAGCAAGGTTCCATGCAATATGTAGTCCCTAGAAATTTAAAATAATTGTAGGGGAGAAGATGCAAAGCATTCCAGGAATCCAAGAAGTTACAGAAATAGATGACCAGACTGTCAGCACTCACAACATGAAAGGAGAGGTTTCAAGTAAGCTTATATTGAACTGTCTAAGAAAACGATCATTTGTATTGGTATTTTAATGCCGATATTATCAAAATGAAAGTGTATGTTGTGACTATAGAACTCATTTAAAAGACATGGCTCCAATCAGAAGTCACTGAATCATTTCATCTTTCAAACTGGGGTTCTGTTGCAATGTGTGATGAACTTTTTTTGAAACAAAACTCATGAACATGAAAAAGGGAAGTTAAACGCGCACAATTATACCACAAATTCAGTTCTGCAACTACTGTACTTACAACTTTTAACTTGTCCAAAAAAAATTGTTTTAAAGAACCACCCCAACTGAAATGTAAATTTACTTGCAATGGGTGAACATATAATAGATGGCAGGACATAACTTAACACTGTCATTTGTAGTGACAACAGTTTACAAACAGCTTAACAGGAGACACCTCTACGGTTTATGGGAACAAAGACACCCCCAAGTCTGGACTGGTTCACTATACTAAGAATGAAATGATACACAAGATTATACATTCATGTTTAGGAGGCATGACAACACAATATAAAAAGTTTGTTCCCACAGAAAGCAACGACTGCTGTCTAAATTTATAATGACCTAATACTACGTGGCAGTTTTAGATAGACAGATTAAACAGATAACGTCTAAGAAAGTTTGAGAGGTTCCTTGGCTCTAATCCTGCATTGGAGGGGCTCTGAAGTAGTAAGTAAAATGGATCCAATGAATTTTTGTGGGCATGGGAAAAGCGGTGTTCAGAGCAGCATTGCATCAATATACAGAGCAAAGTTCAGCATCTGTGATGAAATCTAAACACGATGGATTTTAACCCAAGCCAGACATAATCTGTTCTACCCTGCATTTATGGCTTGCTGGAAGTTTAAAGTCTAACTCCATGTTTAAAGAAAATGTTCACCTTTAGTAAAACATAAATAAATGCACATGATTTTGAAGGTAGAAAAAGTAAATTTAATTTTTTTTACACTGGAGCCTGTAAAGCATTGCACACATGATCAATAGGGAGCAATTTAGGCTCCTGCAAACACTGCCAACAGCTCTGTGCCTCAATACAGGCAGTTACTGAGCAGCAGGAATTGTCAATGATACACAAGGGTGCTCATCAGCTCTGGCAGAAAGGACTTGTAGGTCATTCATTCACAGATCTATCTTTTTTGTGGGAATGGGAAGGGAAGATTAAGTCCAGCTGGCAGAACACAGCACTTAATACAGCTCAACAATGCAAGCACACCTGTTAGCGCAGTAAAAAGTGTTTTGTGTTGGTCAAGCTATTTAAACATGGATTTATGCTGTAAAGGCTAGCTCCACCTTATTCCCCTCCCCCCACCCCCTTTTTCTTCCCCCCAATTTCTGAATTTTAAACCTTTGTGCATAGATCATTGAATGCACAAACAGGTCACACCAGATGGCAGATAGACGTTATCAATGGGTCAACATATCACACTTCCTGCAGGCCTGTGACCTTGTAAAAGTGGCTGCAGAAAGTAGTCAAGAGCCTGTGCATTGCATCTGTGATCCATGGATCATGATGGCAGAGCTTTGCAGACCCCAGAGCAAAAAGGTGGACTTTAATGCAATAGAAATCGTATAGGGAGATACAGTATATTAGATTTTAATTATAACTAAAATAAATGTTGTACTAGCTAGTTGTCAGTTTTCTTGTGCATTATTACTTCTATTTGCACTTTTATTAATTTACTTGAATGAATGAGGCTTAGACAGCATTTTATTTTTTCTACAAAACTGAATATTAAAGTCCTTGCTTCTGTCCCAGATGAGTTCATCATAAAACACCTCTCTGGTAATGATCTCCATAGCAACCAATAGGACCACTAGAAGCATCCAAAATGAACAACTGTCCGCTATAATTATGTGATGTTGTCACCTTTAGACAAAATATTCATACATGTTCCCATCCAACTTCATCATCCAGAAGCACTTCGGAAAAGACTGGAAAAGTGCAGAGTTTATCTTTTCAATCCAGAGATGGACAATGTTATGTACAGTACGATAAAGGTGTCAGCTGCTCAAATCCAGGAGATAGGGAAGAGGCAAATTATTAGGCCTAGCAATTTATTTTCATCTAGGGAAACAGACTTTCTTCTGACAGTTTGTTAGATTTAATAAACCTATAATTGTAACTAAACTGTGCTTCAACATCCCCAATCTAGGAAAATAGGTCATCCACATTAGTTTAGACAGAACTCTAATGAGCTACAATTCCCATGAGAAGAGAAGCTTCTCTTTTTGTTAAATGTTGTAAAGCATATAAGAACTTCTGATCAAGAAGATTGTGACTCAGGAGTAGATTTTTTTATAGCTTGCATGTATGCCAAAGTAGCGAAATCCAACAAGTCTGATTGTATCTATTAACGTGAACCCGACCTTGCCTAAAAGTAGCAAAGATATGAACTGAAAAGTAGACAAGTACGTATGTTGGTCTTTAACCACTTGACCTACAGAAGATTTAAACCCCCCCCCCCCTTCATGACCAGGCCATTTTTTTGCCAATACAGCACTGTGGTACTTTAACTGACTATTGTGTAGTCAATTGCACCCAAATAAAATTTGTAATTTTTTTCCCACAAATAGAGCTTTCTTTTGGTGGTATTTGATAACCTCTGCGGTTTTTATTTTTGCTCTATAAAACAAAAAAATAGGATTTTTTGTACTCACCGTAAAAATAGGATTTTTATAACAGCTTACCTGTAAAATCCTTTTCTTGGAGTACATCACGGGACATAGAGCTTAGTAATTACTATGCGGGTTATATCTCACCTTCAGGTGCTGGACACTGATGTAATCAATTAGACAGGAAGTTCCCTCCCTATATAACCCCTCCCATACTGGGAGTACCTCAGTTTTGTAGCAAAGCAATAATTGTCCCAATATCCCCAAACAAGAGGGGCGGGAGCTCTGTGTCCCATGATGTACTCCAAGACATCGAAGTTACAGGTAAACCGTTATAAAAATAGGATTTTTTGTACTCACCGTAAAATCCTTTTCTCTGACATCCATGGACTGACACGGTGTCTCTTTACACTTTACACGTGGGTTATGTCCCTGCTTGCAGGAGAAGACCTAGGCAGAATGTGAGAAGTTATACATACATTCTAAAAGCCAGAGCTGAACAGCCCCACCCAGGGGGCGGTCCCTCCGGGCATAACCCTCCCACTACAGTCAGCAGACTTCAGTTCGTAACAAAGCAGTACAAACTTAAAAAGGAAGGGTGGGTGCCGTGTCAGTCCATGGATGTCAGAGAAAAGGATTTTACGGTGAGTACAAAAAATCCTATTTTCTCTTATCATCCATGGACTGACACGGTGTCTCTTTACACTTTACACGTGGGATGTCCCAAAGCAGTGTCAAGAGGGATGGGAGCAGTATAAATGGAAAAACCAAACTTTCACTCCAAGAAGGCAGATCTCCTCAACGGAGGAGTCGCAACTTTAAACAGCGGCCTGCAGCACCCTGCGGCCGAAGGAAGCATCCGAAGATGCAACCACATCAACCTTATAAAAAACTTAAAAGGTATTAACAGACGACCAGGTCGCCTGGCACACTTGTGCGACCGACGCTTGATGTCGGAAAACCCAGGAAGCACCAATTGCCCTGATGGAATGCGCCGTAACCGGAAAGGGAGGCGCCCGCCCTTTGAGACCATAGGCTTGAATGACGGTTTGTCTGATTCCCCTAAAAATGATGGCAGACGAAACCGCTTGGCCCTGTTATGGACCAGGGGCAGTCACAAACAGTGAGTCGGACTTCCGAATAGAAGCAGTAGCAGACAGGTACACCCGTAAGGCTCGTACCACATGCAATATGTGCAGCGCAAACTCTCTGGGATGCGATGGGTGAGGACACAAGGACGGGAGGACAATGTCCTCATGTAGGTGAAAGGTAGACACCACCTTTGGCAAAAGGGAAGGTCGCGGATGCAACACCGCCTTATCCCTATGGATGACTAAATATGGCGACTTGCAGGACAAAGCCGCCAACTCAGACACTCGTCAAACAGAAGTGATTGCCACTAAAAGGCCACCTCCTGAGACAAGACAAGAGAGGAATATCCTGGATATTCCCAAAAAGGAGGTTCCTGGAGGACCGAGAGCACCAAATTCAGATCCCACGGTGGGAGAGAAGGCTTGACAGGAGGGAGCACATGGCGAACCCCCAACACAAGGTGCTAACCAAGAAATGACCCGCTAGAGGTCGCTGAAAGAAGACGGCCAAGGCCGAAATCTGATCCTTGATGGTACTCAAAGCAAGCTTTTGGGTCACTCCACACTGTAGAGGACACAGGATTCTGGGGACGGAATACGTCCGAGGACGCCAGTCCAGCGCTTTGCATATGGCGATATAAGCTTTCCAGGCACGGTGATAGATCTGCCTGGAGGAAGACTTCCGTGTCCTTAACATGGACAAAATGACAGAGTCCGAGAGACCTCGGTCCCTCAACACCTGGCTTTTAACAGCTCTGCCGTTAAAGCCAGAGACTGTAAGCCGGATGAAACATAGGACCTTGAGACTGAAGGTACTCCCTCATCGGCAACCGCCAGGGAACGTCCGCAACGAGACGTACCAGATCAGCGTACCAGTGACGCTGAGGCCAATCCGGAACAATTAGGATCACCGGAGTTTATATCAGGCGATAAGGACCCTATGGGGCCACCAACGCATCCGAGTCATCGCCCAAGGATCCCTGGATCTGTCCACAACCTCGACCCTTGCGACTGAGTCGAGAGGCCATCAGGTCCACATCCGACGTGCCCCACCGTCGGCAAAGGAGTCAAAATATGCAAGGACCACTCTTCTTGGTCCGGCGATTGGCGACTCAGATAGTCCACCCCTACAGAGCCGGCACGTTTCTTCCGGCCCACTTCAGGATACGGATTACCTCGGAAGCCGCCGCTGAGCTCCGAGTCCCCCCGTGATGGTTTACATACGCCACCGCCGTGGCGTTGTCCGACTGGCTCCTGATGGAGCGACCCCGTACTTTCTCTGACCTGAGGAGAGACACAGTCTGATGGCCCGTATTTCCAGAACAGTGATTGGTAAACGGGCTCGTCCGGAGTCCAAGGCCTTGAGCCGACAGGACTCCCCAGACTCCACCCCAGGCCGTCAGGCTGGTGTCCGTCGTGAGTACCGTCCATTGGATGGGAGGGGAACGACTTTCCGGACCGAAGAGCCGAGGGTCCCAACCACCATGTCAGGGACGCCCTGACCAGGTGAATCACCTGGATCCGAAGATCCAAGGACAACGGGGATTTGTCCCAGGTGGACAAGATCTCCTTCTGCAATGCCCTGGTGTGTGATTGGGCATACAGAATGGCCGCGAAGGAAGCCACCACGAGTCCCGGGACTCTCATGCAAACAACGGATTGACAACCATGTTCGGGATGTCAGCACCCGCACCGCAGACTGAAGTGTCAGCAACTTCTCCAGAGGTAGGATACCTTTGCCTCCAAGGAGTCCAGAACCAGAACTAGATACTCCAGACACTGAGTCGGGACCAGGACTGACTCCTGAATGTTCAGGAACCACCCGAAGTCCCTGAGGGCCTAATTGACGATAGTCACCTTTCCTCTAAGTCTGAGCACTTTCTGCTCATAGCAGAAGACCGTCCAGATAGCCCACGACAGCAATACCTCGCTGTAACAGAAGGCTAGAACCGGAGCAAGCACCTTGGTGAACACCCTTGGTGCCGAGGCAAGGCCGAAAGGAAGAGCCACAATCGATAGTGGACTTCGCTGATCGCAAGGCGCAGAAACTTCTGGTGACTTGCGCAGATCGGAACATGCAAGTAGGCGTCCTTGAAGTCCAAGGACGCCAGAAGAAAATCCCTTTGGTGGAGTGTAGCGATCACCGTGCGAATGGATCCCATGCGGAATTTCTGCACCTTCTCGAAGGCATTCAGGGCCTTGAGGTCCAGGATAGGTCGAACCACGTCCTATTTTTGGGACGACAAACAGATTCGAGCAGAATCCCTGAAAACTCTCCTGTGACGGAACCGGCACAATCACTCCGGACCTGATCAAATCCTGTACAGCCCCCAAGAGGGCTGCCCGACAGGTAGGAAGGAGAGGAAGATTCAAGGGAAAGAATCTGTGTGGGGGCCAGGATCGGAATACTATCCTATATCCTGAGGTGACCACCTCGCACACCCACCAGTCGGAGATTCGGGAGGTCCACCGATCCGTGAACCTGCAAAGTCGTCCCCCCACCCCAGAGTCGGGCGGAGGTGGGCTTGGGAGCCGCTTGTTTGGCTTACGCACCCAGGGGCACTTGTGCCCACCAGCCGCACTGCCGTCAGTCTGAGAGGGCCTACCTGTGGACACTGACTGACGAAAAAAAAACCCGTTTTGCTGGAAAGGAAGGCCCCTGTTTGCGGCGGGCCTCCTCACCCATGCTAGTCTAAGGAAGAAGAGTGCGTTTACCTCCCGTGACATCCATGACGATGTCATCCAGAGCAGCACCGAAAGGTCTACCGCCTTTAAATAGTAGATCCGTCAGGAGCTTCCTAAGGCTAGGTCAGCAGACCAGCATTTCAACCAGATAAGACGACGCAATACCACCGCCGAGACAGAGGCCCTGGATATTAAAGGGGCCGCGTTCAGCGTGGCGTCGCACACAGAAACCAGGCCCTGAACCAGTTGGTGGGCCAGAGCAACTGTGTCTGGAGGAAGAATATGCTCCTGTACAGCTAGGTGCAACATTTTTGCCCAACCTGTAAGTGTTTTAGACACAAGGGTCGCCGCTACCACAGGTCGTAGGGCGGATCCCAACAAGGCAAACATGGTTCTGCTCACCACTTCTGACCTCCTGTCAGTGGGGTCCTCAAATGCAGGAGTCCCCTCCATCGGGAGAGTGATGGCCTTGTTCAACCGGGCGACTGGAGGGTCGACCACTGGGGGAGAAGCCCACTTTTTAAGTAGGGCATCTTCAAGGGGTATCTGATAGACAAACGCCGCGGGGCCATGAAAAAATTCTCCTGCGGCTTTTCCCAGACCTTATCCATGAGCTGGTCAAAGAAAGTACAATGGAAAAAACCCCTTTAGAAGGCCTGGCCTTAAAAGAACCAAAGGAGACAGTATCCGCCTGAGGTTCTGCATCCGCAACCTTTGAGCTTGAGAGTGTCCCTCACCGCAGTCATGAGCACACTAACAAGCGCCCTGTCATTTACGGACTAAGAACTGGAGTTTCCCTCATAAGGAATGTCCTGTTCAAAACCATCCATACATTCAGAACTAGGGTCCTGAGCGGTAGTGGCTAGGCCCATATCTGAATCAGCGCACTGCCCTCGAGTAGATAAAGTGGGGAGAGGGCGCCTTTTTTGCACCGGGCGCTTGCACACAGCTCCCATCCTGGTCAGAAATTGATTCCAGGGCTGCCCACAACAGGTCCATAGGGACCGCAGTGCTGAAGCACTGCCTGTTGCCACTGACATTTTTAGGGGAAGCTGGTGACACAGACTCCATATTGTCCCTCTCTGAGACTCTCTCAGATAAAAAGTCCACCCACAGGCTGTGCTGACTGAGGAGGGGGCGCCCAGGGGACTCACCAAACCGGACCAGGGACCGCTTAGTTCCGCTGTCTGTACCGCGCTGTGTCAGCGCTGGTGAGCTGTGAGGAGACTGTGAGGAGATTCGCGCTGCTACAGCAGCGCTAGAGGCCAAACTAGTGCTGAAAAGCGCGCGGGCTACAAGAAAATGGCCGCCGCACTTCACTGAGGCGACCCGCGGCAAGATGGCCGCCATGACGCAGTTAAAATGAAACAGCACACACGCACAGCGCCACTCGGCGCTCAGGCCCCCAAAAAAAAACCACACAAAAAAGCCCCAAGGCATACATTGCAGACCAGCATGAGCCCCCCCAAGAACAGTGTGACCCCCACGCACCACACACAGCCAGCGCCAGTAATGGTGACAGAGAGCGACAATAAAATACAGGGGGAGACAGGGAAAATCCCCCACAGAGAAACACACAGCCCTTTGTACTCACCTGCAGGCAGGAGAGACTACTTACCCGTCCCCTGAGGGACACACTGGTGTTTCTGACAGGACTATCACAGTGCAGTACTGAGTAGCTGTCGGCCCGGTCCACCGCGAAAGATACAGTCAGTCAGGAGCTGTTCAGTCTTGAGAGGACCGTGGGAGCATGAAAGCAAACCCGGCCAGCCCTGGAGTCATGGGGCCTGTCGTGAACTGAGTCTCACGCACACAAGGCGAGGATCAGCACGCTCGATGGTCGGACAGGGAAGACTACGAGGATATCTTGTACCCAACCTGTTGCCCAGCCGACAGTTGATAGAAGATTCTCAAAAATAAAATAAAAAAGAATTCCAAAAAGGAATAAAATAGGTCAGGAGACTGGCTCCTGAGGGAGCCACGTCTTCTCCTTCTGCTAGGCAGAAAAAAACTGAAGTCTGCTGACTGTAGTGGGAGGGTTATGCCCGGAGGGACCGCCCCCTGGGTGGGGCTGTTCAGCTCTGGCTTTTAGAATGTATGTATAACATCTCACATTCTGCCTAGGTCTTCTCCTGCAAGCAGGGACATAACCCACGTGTAAAGTGTAAAGAGACACCGTGTCAGTCCATGGATGATAAGAGAAAATCCTATTTTCTTTATCGTACATCACGGGACACAGAGCTTAGTAATTACTACGTGGGACGTCCCAAAGCAATGCCTACTGAGGGGAGGGAGACAACTAACGCAGACCGCCATCAGACGTGAGGACCTATACCGCTGCCTGCAGCATACTGCGCCAAAGAGCGGCATCCTCTTGCCGCCTTACATTCACCTGATAGAATTAGTGAACGTATGCACCGGCGACCAAGTTGCCTTGCAATCTGAGTCATTAAGGCTTGGTAATGCACCGCGCATGAAGCGCTTACTATCCTGTTAGGGTGCACTCTAAAAGAAACAGGGGAACCCTCTCTTTAACCACAAGCCTGAATAATAATCTGATGAATCAACATTGAAAACAGTTGATTTAGACGCTGCCTGCCCTTTCCCGGGGCCTCCTGGTAACGCCCCAACATCAGTTTTCCGTATCTGAGCAGCTGCTTCAGATAGGCCTTGACTGCTCTCATACCAACGAGAGAGTGTAACCATTTTTCTTTTAGCGCTGCCTTTGTCTGAGGCAAAAAACCTCTCCTTTTTGGGCTGTGTCCCAAAAATTCCAGGCTTCTTACCAAACGCAAGAAGGTACTTTTAGACTGGGATCCTAACCCAGGAGTTCCAGATACTTGACCATGCTGGACACACTTAGGTCCAGCCATGCTACTGACTGATCCATCAGCAGCAGATTGCCTCAGTATGCCATTACTGCTATACCCTGGGCCTTTAGACCTGCTAGAGGCGGGCCCTAGCACCCTGTAAACCCGGGCACGGTGGCTAACCCAAAAGGGCAAGACCACCAACTGGAAGAGGTGCTTCTCTCCTGCGAAACGCAGACAACCTCTGCAGTCCCATGTAAATAAACATATATGCAAATGGCTCCTCATATGTGTATGTGGCAGGTGTTAAGCCATATGCCTCTATGGAAGCGAGCGTTCATTGAGGCATGAATTCATACAAATATGTTTTAGGCACAGCATAAAAAAGTGTGCGCTGTATACCACGCATACATATAGCACGTGTGCTATGGAACGGCCATCTTGCAAGCAAGCATGCGTTTGAGAACGTGTTATGCCACATGTACGCATGCAGACACGTATTCCTATGTGAACACAAGGAATCCTGTATAATTAAGCCAACTTAAATTATCATGCCTCATTATGCAACCATGCAAAATCTAGGCGAACATGCAACTTTAGGCGATCATGTATCCTTATACGATTCAGCATCTTTTATGCGATCGCACATCTTATGCATCTTAAGCACTACTGTGCGGACATGTACCCTTGTGTGACCAAGGACTCTTGTGTGATCAAGCATTCCTGTGAGATCCAGCATCTTTATGCAAGCAAGCATTTTTATGCGACTTTAGGCACTTCTGTGAAAAGAAGCCTCTCTGTGTGACCAAGTATCCTTGGGTAATCAAGGACTTGTGTGATCCAGCATTTTTATGCAATCAAGCATTTTTATGCGATTTTAGGCATTTCTGTGCAAACAAACCTCTCCGTGCGATTTAAGCACTTTAATATGATTAAGCATCCTCATGCGACTATGTAAAAAACATGTAATCCATACAAACAGAAACATGTATCTTTATGTGAACAACAATAAACATGTTCTGTTACTTGTCTTTTTACCCCACATGCATTTTGTGTATTCCTAACTCATGTATTTTATGCCAACCTGTGGACTGGTAAAGAGGAAGTTATCCTCTGTAGACGTGGGTTTCCGCAATCATGCGATATAGCTGTCGTGCGTTAGCAACGTGCACCAGCAACAGTGCATCCCAGCAGTTGTGCGTTTGGCTAGCCTGAAGCCAGCACCAGGATGAGGATCCTGTGGAGGTTTTTCTAGCAACCTATACTCCGACTAGAGTTTTTAGGAGGAGAAAAAAAAACTGCTTATGTGGGTGCCCAACCAGCAGAATAAACTGTTGCAGTAATGGATGGAGTGGGAAGGTACAAGCAACCTATGGGATTTTTTTTTCAAACCCAAAGGCGGAGAAGGAGGCTTTAGCCGACTAGGCTAAATTATATGCAGTATGAATCTCTAAAAAAGACTGCAGCTGCAACTCCAGAGCTCGTGAGGCTTCTGATACCTCCGCCTCATTAACCTGCACCTGTTCCCTGCCCTCTGACGGTGAACTTTCAACCTCAGAACTTTTATTCCATTTGTTTGAGGATTTAGAGCAGGGGAAGGGGCACACCCCAGTTTCTGCAAGGATGCAGCAATATAGCAATTAACCTCTTATAGACCAACATCATCAGCCTTTTGCTTCTTAAGCCTCGTACACACGGTCAGACTTCCATCGGACTTTTCCGTGGATTTTTGTCCGAACGGAGTTGGTTGGGAACACCCATAGCATACACACACTCGGACTTTTCTGCAAACTTTCTTAAAACTTCTTACAACATCATGTGTTTTTTCTGCTCTTTTCTGATCTTTACCGCCACCCTTTGGTCAACTTCTGCTATTGTTGGTTGATTTTAACATTAGTTGTTTTGTCCATCGGACTAAAGTCCGATGGTTTTCTGTACACATGGTAGGACTTTGCTCCATCGGACTTTTGTTGGGCAAAAGTTTGTCCGTTTGCAGACCCAACTTTTGTCCGATGAAATCCAAAACCAAACGAAAAAAGTTTGTCCGATGGAGCGTACACACGGTCGGATTGTTGGACCAACTTGCTTAAAACGAAGGTTGTTGGGCAAAAGTCCGACCGTGTATACGGGGCTTTAGGATTTTTAGTCCCAGAGCCCTTAGAAGGCATAGTCCCAAGCTCAAAGCCGAGGTACTGGCAGCCAAATTGCACCTATTACTGAGCTATAGTTCAGCGTACAAGCTGCTAATGTGCCTTGGGGATGCCTGTATCACCGCCTGTTGTATGCAAATACATTATTATACGGTCACCAAATCAGCCCCTGCTCCTGTGTCTGTCCTCTTACCAGTGTGTCTCCCAGAGACTGTTCTTTTAAGGCAGAGGACGCCCGCACATGCGCAGAAGCGCACCAGGACACACTGAGCGTCAGCACGCCAAGCTCGCCCCCCTGTGACTTGTTCATATCTTGGAAACCTCTCTCGCGTGAGCGTGCGTGCACGCCGCAGGAAACGCTTCCTCATGGAGAGGAAATGGGGAGAGGAGAAGGGAGGCCGCGAACTGCTCCAGCCCGTCATGGCTGAGCGGCATCTATACAGGGAGATCTGCAGCGCTGCACCAGGATGCGAACTCAGGTCTCCCCCTCAGGTATGACATGGCAACATTTAAACAGATGGCCCCCGGAGCTGTACTTACAAAAGGGAGCTCCTCCATCTGTCCAGGCATTACTCTTGAAACAAGGTATAGCCCATTTTAGACATCTCATAGAGGTCTCGCCCTCTAGTGCCCAAAAAGGGTACTACCATAATGTCCAAAACTAGAAACCATATGAAATCATTTCAGGTTTTACAAGATTAGGCACCAGGATAATTACAGGCAAAAAACACATTAGTTTGAAGGTTCCCTGCTGAACCAAGTCCATCAGGGACCTTCACTTACCTTTTCCCCGCCGCAGGACCCTGTTCGGAACAGATAGCCCAAACTTCGCCCCTCTCGGCGGGCAATGTCAGCCGACCTTCAGGGACCGGGGTCCTACTGAAAGGAACACCACTCCCCTGGACCTGTATAGCACCCTGCCAGAAACATCTTGGTTTTGGGTATGACCAGAGTACTGGAACCCAGGATCCAGCCCTCCTAAGAGAGGCATTAGAGGCCAAAACCTCGTGCTTCGGATACAAGGCCTCAGGTACCATCTGTTTGGCTATGAAGCACTTTGGATGGATCTGGTCTTTTATGGAGGCATTTAAATTTAAATCCAGCATGGATCCCTCCAGTGGAGCTCCTCAGAGCACATCTTCACTCGTGACCAACACCTTAGACACTGATGAAAAAACTGAGGTACTCCCAGTATGGGAGGGGTTATATAGGGAGGGAACTTCCTGTCTAATTGATTACATCAGTGTCTAGCACCTGAAGGTGAGATATAACCCACATAGTAATTACTAAGCTCTGTGTCCCGTGATGTACGATAAAGAAATCCATTTCTCTGTCATCCATGGACGGACATAGCCTTCTTAAGTCTTGACAGTTGGGTTATGTTCCTGTTCTATAGGAAAGGACTAGGCAGAACATGTTAGATATTTAAATACATGTTACTTTAACCACTTCCCGCTCAGTCAATAGGAGATTGACATCCGGGAAGTGGTTCTGTTATCCACAATGGACGTCTATTGACGTCCTGCAGTATAACAGCCGCCGCGCGCCCGGGGGGGCGCGCATCGCGGCGATCGGTGGAGCGGTGTGTCAGTCTGACACACCGCTACACTGATCTCGGTAAAGAGCCTCCGCGGAGGCTTTTTACCACGTGATCAGCCGTGTCCAATCACGGCTGATCACGATGTAAACAGGAAGAGCCGTTGATCGGCTCTTCCTCACTCGCGTCTGACAGACGCGAGTAGAGGAGAGCCGATCGGCGGCTCTCCTGACAAGGAGGGTTTGCGCTGATTGTTTATCAGCGCAGCCCCCCCTCAGGTACCCACACTGGACCACCAGGGAATCCCCCCAGGACCACCAGGGAAGCCCCAAGCATGTGGATGGCCAGGTAAGTCCCCCATGGCCATCCACATGCACAAATACATACACAATATATGCCAGTCAGTGCCCACAAATGGGCACTGACTGGCACCATCATGGCACAACCAAAATGTATGATGCCCAGCAATGCCAGCCACCAGTGTCATCAGTGCCACCTACCAGTGTCCATCAGTGCCACCTATCAGTGCCCACCTATCAGTGCCCATCCGTGCCCACCTATCAGTGCCACCCATAAGTATCCATCAGTGCCGCCTATGAGTGCCCATCAGTGCTGCCTATCAGTGCCCATCAGTGCCGCCTATGAGTGCCCATCAGTGCCGCCTATGAGTGCCCGTCAGTGCCGCCTATGAGTGCCCGTCAGTGCCGCCTTATCAGTGCCCGTTAGTGCCGCCTTATCAGTGCCCGTTAGTGCCGCCTTATCAGTGCCCGTTAGTGCCGCCTTATCAGTGCCCGTTAGTGCCGCCTTATCAGTGCCCGTTAGTGCCGCCTTATCAGTGCCCGTCATTGAAGTAGAAAAGATACTTATTTACAAAAAAAATAACAGAAACAAAGAAAAACTTATTTTTTTTCAAAATTTTCGCTCTTTTTTATTTGTTGTGCAAAAAATAATAAAAATCGCAGAGGCGATCAAATACCACCGAAAGAGAGCTCTATTTGTGGGAACAAAATGATAAAAAAATTGTTTGGGTACAGTGTTGCATGACCGCGCAATTGCCATTCAAATTGCGACAGCGCTGAAAGCTCAAAATTGGCTTGGGCAGGAAGGTGTATAAGTGCATGGTATTGAAGTGGTTAACATAGTTAAACAGCCCCGCCCAGGGGGCGGTCCCTCCAGACATAACCCTCCGCCCTGCCGTCAGCAGCTCAGTTTGTAAAAAGCAGTAAAAACCAAAAAGGAGGGATAGTTGCTGTGTCCGTCTATGGACGACAGAGAAAAGGATTTTACGGTGAGTACAAAAAATCCTATTTTCTCTTTTCGTCCATGGACGGACACAGCCTTCTTAAGTCTTGACAGTTGGACGTCCCCAAGCAGTGTCAAAGAACGAGATGTGGGAACAGCAATAAAAAAAAAAAAAAAAACTATTATTTCACCCCAAACAAGCAGAGCTCCTCAACGGAGGAGTTGCAACCTCAAACAGCCGCCTGCAAAACCTTGGGGGCGAAGCTAGCATCCGAAGATGCACTCACATCAACCTTGTAAAATTTTGAGAAAGTGTGAACGGACGACCAGGTCGCCGCCTTACACACATGTGAGACAGACGCTTGATGTCTGAAAGCCCAGGAGGCACCAATAGCCCTGGTAGAATGTGCCGTGACAGGGAAGGGAGGCGCCCGCCCCTTAGGGTATAGGCCTGGATGATGGTCTGCCTGATGCACCGAGAAATGGTGGCCAACGAGACCGCCAGGCCCTTCTGTGGACCAGACACTGACACAAACAGTGAGTCTGACCTCCGGAACGGAGCCGTAGCAGTCAGGTACACCCGCAAGGCACGTACCACGTCTAACGAATGCAGCGCAACCTCCTTGGAATGCGATGACCGAGGACACAAGGATGGAGGTACAATGTCCTCATTCAGGTGAAAGGCCGAAACCACCTTCAGAAGGAAGGAAGGCTGCGGGCGTAGCACCGCTTTGTCCTTATGGAGGACCAAATATGGGGACTTGCAAGACAAGGCCGCCAATTCAGAAACCCTCCTGACGGATGTGATGGCTACTAGGAAGGCAACCTTCTGAGAGAGAGCGTCAAGAGGAATTTCCCTGATGTTCTCAAAGGGAGGTTTCTGAAGCGCCAAGAGCACCAGATTCAAATCCCACGGAGGTAGTGGTGGTCGAACCGGAGGAGCCACATGTCGCACCCCTTGCACAAATGTACTCACCAGTGAATGAGCCGCCAAGGGTCGCTGAAAGAAAACAGCCAAGGCTGAAATCTGCCCCTTAATGGTGCTTAACCACTTCAACAACGGGCTTTTTTTTACCACCTCAATACTGGACCTATTCTGGCACTTCTCTCCTACATGTACAAATCATCATTCTTTTGCTAGAAAATTACTCAGAACCCCCAAACATTATATATGTTTTTTTAGCAGACACCCTAGGGAATAAAATGACGGTCATTGCAACTTTTTATCTTGCACTGTATTTGCGCAATAATTTTTCAATTGCCTTTTTTTGGGAAAAAAAATGGTTTCATGAATTAAAAAATAACAAAACAGAAAAAGATGAAAGATGATGTTACGCCGAGTAAATAGATACCCAACATGTCATGCTTTAAAATTGCGCACAGTCATGGAATGGCGGCAAACTTCGGTTCTTAAAAATCTCCATAGGCGACGCTTTGAAATTTTTTACAGGTTACCAGGTTAGAGTTACAGAGGAGGTCTAGTGCTAGAATTGTTGCACGCGCTCTAACACACGCGGCGATACCTCACATGTGTGGTTTGAACGGCGTTTACATATGTGGGCGGGACTTGCGTGTGCGTTCGCTTCTGAGCGCGAGCTACCGGTGACAGGGGCGCTTTAATTTTTTTTTAATTATTTATTTATTTTTTTTAACTTAATTTTTTTATTTTTACACTTATCACTTTTATTCCAAGTACAAGGAATGTAAACATCCCTTGTAAAAGGAATGGTGTGTGACAGGTCCTCTTTATGGAGAGATGCGGGGTCAATAAGACCCCACATCTCTCCTCCAGGCTGGAAAGCATGAGATCGTGAAAAAAATTTCACCGATCTCATGCTTACGAGCCGCAATGGCGGCTTTGTTTACTTCTGAGGACCCGGGCGTGACATCATCACATCGTGCCTGGGCCTCCGACGGTCATAGAGATGACTGGTGACCATCTGGTCACCAGTCATCTCTATGCTTGTCATGTGATAAGACAGCGGCGCCGGACGATTCATTCTCCGGGCCCCCGATGGCACGGGAGAGCCCGGAGAAGCACCGGATGGCGGCGGGAGGGGGGGGGGGGATGTCCCCTCCTGCCGCCTATAAGAACGATCCCGCCGCTACGATCATTCTTATCGTGCACAGAATCGCCGGCTGAAGAGAAAGATATCTGAATAATGCCTCTAGCTGCAGGCATCATTCAGATATCCCCCCACAAAGCCCAGGATGTAATTTGACGTCCACCCAGGATGGGAGATCCCATCTGTGGACGTCATTTGACTATGGGCGGGTAGGGAAGTTGTTAAGGCAAGTTTCTGATCCACTCCACGCTGTAAAAACAGCAGTATGCTGGAAACCGAATATGCCCGTGGACGCCATTCCATCTCCTCACACAGAGATGTAGGCTCTCCATGTGCGATGATAGATCTTCCTAGAAGAAGACTTCCGTGTCCTCAACATGGTTGAAATGACCGAATCCGACAGGCCTCTGTCCCTTAGTACCTGGCTTTCAATAGCCATGCCATTAAAGCCAGCGACTGTAAAGTAGGATGAAGAATGGGACCTTGCGAGAGAAGGTCCTCCCGCATTGGCAGTCGCCAGGGTGCATCCGCCACCAGGCACAGAAGGGACAGACCCTGCATGGAAGTCCCAGCTGTATCTTCCAGCTTGAGAGTGTCCCTCACAGCATTGATAAGCGCACCCACAAGTGCCCTGTCTTGAGATGACCTGGACGAGGGGTCCTCCTCACTGGGAAGGTCCTTGTCCGCATCTTCTGACACACCAGAACCCTGGGGTCCTGTGCCGCAGCCAGGCCCGAGTCTGAGTCAGAACATTCCCCAGGAGATGGCGGGGGGAGGGGGCGCTTAGTTCCCCCTTACGCCCACACGCCGCTTCCACCCTGGCAATAAATGACTTCAGGGCTGCCGACAAAGCGTCCATGGTAACCGCAGGTGCAGGGGCACCGGTTGCTGCCTCTGGAATGTTTGGGGAAGAAACGCCAGCTTCTGACTCCATATTGCCCACTGACAGCCCTTAGGGACTTAGTCAAGACACCCGACACAAAAAATGTCCACCCTCCTTGCTGCACTGACTGATAAAAGAGCGTGGACCACAAGAAAATGGCCGCCCGCAATGCAGACCTGCGTCACAGCGTGGCCACGTCAAAATGGCCGCCAATGGGATTTTTCAATGCAAATCACAGGCACCCGAAAAAGGCGCCGGCACAACCAAAATAAACAAGCGAGGTGGACGAGAAGCGGAGGCTTCCTAAGAAAATAACTACCCCGCACAGAGAGCGGGCCTGGACACCCCCACACCTGGGACCTGGAGCCCCCCTACAGGTATACCCCAGTCGCAGCCAGCCCCGCATGGGGAGGAGGAAAAAAAGGGTGACAGAGGGAGAGAGGGGAGGGCAGGGCAGGAGAACCCCCTAACGACCCCCTTAGGAATGCCCAGCTGTTCCATCCTACCAAGGCATGAGGAACTGTACTTACCCGTCCTTGCGAGGACCTGCTGGTGCGTTCCTGACAGACCTACAACCGAGCAGTACGGAGTAGCTGTCGGCCCGGTCCACTGTGACCAAGACAGCAAGCAGCCCGGTCATATGTGAACCCCAGAGCAATAGCTCACCGGCCACCCCTGGAGCCATGGGGTATGTCGTGGCCGACCCAGCGCGTAGCTAAGGCCTGCTCACGCTCGATGGCCAGACTGGGGGGACTACAAGGATCTATATTATCCAGCCTGTCACCCAGCCGGAAGTTGATAGATTTCTTGAATTAAAATCATAAAATAATAAAAATTTCTTCCAGACCCAGGGCCCAAAGGGAGCCAGGGCCTTCTCTACTAGGCATAAAAAAAACTGAGCTGCTGACTGCAGGGCGGAGGGCTATGTCCGGAGGGACCGCCCCCTGGGCGGGGCTGTTCAACTCTGTTAAAGTAACATGTATTTAAATATCTAACATGTTCTGCCTAGTCCTCTCCTATAGAACAGGAACATAACCCAACTATCAAGACTTAAGAAGGCTGTGTCCGTCCATGGACGAAAAGAGAAATAATAGGATTTTTTGTACTCACCGTAAAATCCTTTTCTCTGACATCCATGGACTGACACGGTGTCTCTTTACACTTTACACGTGGGTTATGTCCCTGCTTGCAGGAGAAGACCTAGGCAGAATGTGAAATGTTATACATACATTCTAAAAGCTAGAGCTGAACAGCCCCACCCAGGGGGCGGTCCCTCCGGACATAACCCTCCCACTACAGTCAGCAGACTTCAGTTCGTAACAAAGCAGTACAAAACTTAAAAGGAAGGGTGGGTGCCGTGTCAGTCCATGGATGTCAGAGAAAAGGATTTTACGGTGAGTACAAAAAATCCTATTTTCTCTTACCATCCATGGACTGACACGGTGTCTCTTTACACTTTACACGTGGGATGTCCCAAAGCAGTGTCAAGAGGGATGGGAGCAGTATAAATGGAAAAACCAAAACTTCACTCCAATAAAAGGCAGAGCTCCTCAACGGAGGAGTCGCAACTTTAAACAGCGGCCTGCAGCACCCTGCGGCCGAAGGAAGCATCCGAAGATGCAGCCACATTAACCTTATAAAACTTAAAAGGCATGAACAGACGACCAGGTCGCCGCCTTGCACACTTGTGCAACCGACGCTTGATGTCGGGAAACCCAGGAAGCACCAATTGCCCTGGTGGAATGCGCCGTAACCGGAAAGGGAGGCGCCCGCCCTTTGAGAGCATAGGCTTGAAAGACGGTTTGTCTGATTCCCCTAAAAATGATGGGGGACGAAACCGCTTGGCCCCGTTATGGACCAGAGACAGTCACAAACAGTGAGTCGGACTTCCGAATAGAAGCAGTAGCAGACAGGTACACCCGTAAGGCTCGTACCACCTCCAATATGTGCAGCGCAAACTCTCTGGGATGCGATGGGTGAGGACACAAGGACGCGAGGGCAATGTCCTCATGTAGGTGAAAGGTCGACACCACCTTTGGCAAAAAAGGAAGGTCGCGGATGCAACACCGCCTTATCCTTATGGATGACTAAATATGGCGACTTGCAGGACAAAGCCGCCAACTCAGACACTCGTCAAACAGAAGTGATTGCCACTAAAAAGGCCACCTTCTGAGACAAGACAAGAGGGGAATATCCCGGATATTCCCAAAAGGAGGTTCCTGGAGGACCGAGAGCACCAAATTCAGATCCCACGGTGGGAGAGGAGGCTTGACAGGAGGGAGCACATGGCGAACCCCCAACACAAGGTGCTAACCAAGAAAATGACCCGCTAGAGGTCGCTGAAAGAAGACGGCCAAGGCCGAAATCTGATCCTTGATGGTACTCAAAGCAAGCTTTTTGGGTCACTCCACACTGCAGAGGACGCAGGATTCTGGGGACGGAATACGTCCGAGGATGCCAGTCCAGCGCTTCGCACATGGCGATATAAGCTTTCCAGGCACGGTGATAGATCTGCCTGGAGGAAGACTTCCATGTCCTTAACATGGTCAAAATGACCGAGTCCGAGAGACCTCGGTCCCTCAACACCTGGCTTTTTAACAGCCCTGCCGTTAAAGCCAGAGACTGTAAGCCGGATGAAACATAGGACCTTGAGACTGAAGGTCCTCCCTCATCGGCAACCGCCAGGGAACGTCCGCGACGAGACGTACCAGATCAGCGTACAAGTGATGGTGAGGCCAATCCGGAACAATTAGGATCACCGGAGTTTATATCAGGCGATAAGGACCCTATGGGGCCACCAACGCATCCGAGGCATCGCCCAAGGATCCCTGGATCTGGCCACAACCTCGACCCTTGCGAATGAGTCGAGAGGCCATCAGGTCCACATCCGGCGTGCCCCACCGTCGGTAAAGGAGTTGAAATATGCAAGGACCACTCTTCTTGGTCCGGTGTCTGGCGATTGGCGACTCAGCTAGTCTGCCTGCCCATTGTCTATGCCCAGAATGTAAAATGGCCTACAGAGCCGGCACGTTTCTTCCGGCCCACTTCAGGATACGGACTACCTCGGAAGCCGCAGCTGAGCTCCGAGTTCCCCCTTGATGGTTTACATACGCCACCGCCGTGGCGGTGTCCAACTGGCTCCTGATGGAGCGACCCCGTACTCTCTCCGACCTGAGGAGAGACACAGTCCGATGGCCCGTATTTCCAGAACAGTGATTGGTAAACGGGCTCGTCCGGAGTCCAAGGTCTGAGCCGACAGGACTCCCCAGACTCCACCCCAGCCCATCAGGCTGGGGTCCGTCGTGAGTACCGTCCATTGGATGGGAGGGGAACGACTTTCCGGACCGAAGAGCCGAGGATCCCAACCACCATGTCAGGGGCGCCCTGACCAGGTGAATCACTTGGATCTGAAGATCCAAGGACAACGGGGATTTGTCCCAGGTGGACAAGATCTCCTTCTGCAATGCCCTGGTGTGTGATTGGGCATACGGAACGGCCGCGAAGGAGGCCACCACGAGTCTCGGGACTCTCATGCAAAAAACGGATTGACAACCATTTTTGGGATGTCAGCACCCGCACCGCAGACTGAAGTGTCAGCAACTTCTCCAGAGGTAGGATACCTTTGCCTCCAAGGAGTCCAGAATCAGAACTAGATACTCCAGACACTGAGTCGGGACCAGGACTGACTCCTGAATGTTCAGGAACCACCCGAGTCCCTGAGGGTCTAATTGACGATAGTCACCTTTCCTCTAAGTCTGATCCACTTTCTGCTCTTAGCAAAAGATCGTCCAGATAGCCCACGACAGCAATACCTCGCTGTAACAGAAGGCTAGAATCGGAGCAAGCACCTTGGTGAACACCCTTGGTGCCAAGGCTAGGCCGAAAGGAAGAGCCACAATCGATAGTGGACTTCGCTGATCGCAAAGCGCAGAAACTTCTGGTGACTTGCGCAGATCGGAACATGCAAGTAGGCGTCCTTGAAGTCCAAGGACGCCAGAAGAAAATCCCTTTGGTGAAGTGTAGCGATCACTGTGCGAATGGATTCCATGCGGAATTTCTGCACCTTCTCGAAGGCATTCAGGGCCTTGAGGTCCAGGATAGGTCGAACCACGTCCTATTTTTGGGACGACAAACAGATTCGAGTAGAATCCCTGAAAACTCTCCTGTGACGGAACCGGCACAATCACTCCGGACCTGATCAAATCCTGTACAGCCCCCAAGAGGGCTGCCCGACAGGTAGGAAGGAGAGGAAGACTTGAGGGAAAGAATCTGTCTGGGGGCCAGGATCGGAATACTATCCTGTATCCTGAGGTGACCACCTCGCACACCCACCAGTCGGAGATTCGGGAGGACCACCGATTCGTGACCTGCGAAGTCGTCCCCCCACCCCAGAGTCGGGCGGAGGCAAGACTTCACGCGGAGGCGGGCTTGGGAGCCGCTTGTTCGGCTTACGCACCCAGGGGCACTTGTGCCCACCAGCCGCACTGCCGTCAGTCTGAGAGAGCCTACCCGTGGACTCTGACTGACGAAAAAACCCAGTTTTGCTGGAAAGGAAGGCCCCTGTTTGTGGCGGGCCTCCTCACCCTTGCTAGTCTAAGGAAGAAGAGTGCTTTTACCTCCCATGACATCCATGACGATGTCATCCAGAGCAGCACCGAAAGGTCTACCACCTTTAAATGGTAGATCCGTCAGGAGCTTCCTAAGGCTAGGTCAGCAGACCAGCACTTCAACCAGATAAGACGACGCAATACCACCGCCGAGACAGAGGCCCTGGTTTTAAAAGGGGCCGCGTCCAACGTGGCGTTGCACACATAAACCAGGCCCTGAACCAGTTGGTGGGCCAAAGCAACTGTGTCTGGAGGAAGATTATGCTCCTGTACAGCTAGGTGCAACATTTTTGCCCAACCTGCAAGTGTTTAAGACACAAGGGTCGCCGCTACCACAGGCCATAGGGCGGATCCCAACAAGGCAAACATGGCTCTGCTCACCACTTCTGACCTCCTGTCAGTGGGGTCCTCAAATGCAGGAGTCCCCTCCATCGGGAGAGTGATGGCCTTGTTCAACCGGGCGACTGGAGGGTCGACCCTGGGGGAGAAGCCCACTTTTTAAGTAGGGCATCTTCAAGGGGTATCTGATAGACAAACGCCGCGGGACCATAAAAAAAATTATTCTGCGGCTTTTCCCAGACCTTATCAATGAGCTGGTCAAAGAAAGTACATATGGAAAAACCTCTTTAGAAGGCCTGGCCTTAAAAGAACCAAAGGAGACTGTATCCGCCTGAGGTTCTGCATCCGCAGCATTTTAGCTTGAGAGTGTCCCTCACCGCAGTCATGAGTACACTAACAAGCGCCCTGTCATTTACTGACTCAGAACTGGAGTTTTCCTCATAAGGAATGTCCTGTTCAAAACCATCCAATACATTCAGAACTAGGGTCCTGAGCGGTAGTGGCTAGGCCCATATCTGAATCAGCGCACTGCCCTCATGAAGTAAAGTGGGGAGAGGGCGCTTTTTTGCTCCCTTGCGCTTGCACACAGCTCCCATCCTGGTCAGAAATGATTCCAGGACTGCCCACAACTGGTCCCTAGGGACCGCAGGTGCTGAAGCACTGCCTGTTGTCCACTGACATTTAGGGGAAGCTGGTGACAGAGACTCCATATTGCCCCCCTCTGAGACTCCTCAGATAAAAAGTCCACCCACAGGCTGTGCTGACTGAGGGGGCGCCCAGGGGACTCACCAAACCGGACCAGGGACCGCTCAGTTCCGCTGTCTGTACCGCGCTGTGTCAGCGCTGGTGAGCTGTGAGGAGATTGTGAGGAGATTCGCGCTGTTACAGCAGCGCCAGAGGCCAAAACTAGTGCTGAAGAGCGCGCGGGCTACAAGAAAATGGCCGCCACACTTCACTGAGGCGATCCGCGGCAAGATGGCCGCCATGACTCAGCAAAAGTGAAAAAAACAGCACACACACAGCGCCACTCGGCGCTCAGGCCCCAAAACACACAAAAAAAGGCCCCAAGCATATCTGCAGACCAGCATTAGCCCCTCCAAGAACAGTGTGACCCCCAGGCACCCCACACAGCACAGCACCAGCAATGGTGACAGAGAGTGACAATGAAATACAGGGGGAGACAGGGAAAATCCCCCACAGAGAAACACACAGCCTTTTGTACTCACCTGCAGGCAGGAGAGACTACTTACCCATCCCCTGAGGGACCCACTGGTGTGTTTCTGACAGGACTATCACAGTGCAGTACTGAGTAGCTGTCGGCCCGGTCCACCGCGAAAGATACAGTCAGTCAGGAACTGTTCAGTCTTGAGAGGACCGTGGGAGCATGAAAGCAAACCCGGCCACCCCTGGAGTCATGGGGCCTGTCGTGAACTGAGTCTCACGCACACAAGGCGAGGATCAGCACACTCGATGGTCGGACAAGGAAGACTACGAGGATATCTTGTACCCAACCTGTTGCCCAGCCGACAGTTGATAGAAAATTCTCAAAAATAAAATAAAAAAGAATTCCAGAAAAGGAATAAAAATAGGTCAGGAGACTGGCTCCTGAGAGAGCCACGTCTTCTCCTTCTGCTAGGCAGAAAAAAACTGAAGTCTGCTGACTGTAGTGGGAGGGTTATGTCCGGAGGGACCGCCCCCTGGGTGGGGCTGTTCAGCTCTGGCTTTTAGAATGTATGTATAACATTTCACATTCTGCCTAGGTCTTCTCCTGCAAGCAGGGACATAACCCACGTGTAAAGTGTAAAGAGACACCGTGTCAGTCCATGGATGGTAAGAGAAATATATATCTTTTTACTTTCTGCTATATAACATATCCAATATATAAAAAAATAAAATTGTCTTCATACATTTAGGCCAATATGTATTCTGCTACATGTTTTTGGTGAACAAAATCCCAGTAAGCATATATTGATTGGCTTACGCAAACAGTATAGCGTCTACAAACTATGGTACATATTTATGGATTTTTTATAGTAGTAATGGCTGCGTTCAGCGACTTGTGGCGGGCGAGCTGAGACTGACACTTGATGGGAACCCGTGACATTAATAGTTGTCAGTGCTAAAAATATGCACTGTCACTGTACTAATGACACTGGCTGGGAAGGGGTTAAAAATCTAGGGCGAATAAAAGGGTTAAATGTGGGACTAGCCAGTGTTTTTTGTGTACTGTATGTGCTGTTTTTACTAGGGGACGTGATGGATTTTATTACCTGCTTTGCAGGGACACAAAATCCATCCTCTCCCCCGTTTGGCAGATCTCTGTTCTGTGTGTTTTACCGACATACATTCAGTGCCTGGCACCCACAGAATGGCTTCTGCTGTAATTAGTCACAGCAGAAGCGGTGCGCCCCTAGGCGGAAGTGCAGAATTTTTTTTATTTATATATATCTGCTATAGGGTGGTCCTGAAGTGGTTAAAGCTGATGTCCATGTTTCTTTAAACAGTTTGTTTGAACCAAGCTAGTCCAAACAAACTATTTGCTTCACTAAATGCTGCAGTGGCTTTAAGCTCTCTATGAACTGCATGTAACTTTAGCTACATACAGTACACAGTGCTGTGTTCCGGATGTGAGACAGAGACTTCCCATCTTACATCCGGAACAAAACAGAGTCTGGCTAAGTGATGCTCAGCCATTCATAGGCAGCTTAATATTCTGTGAAGGAATACAAAGCTTCCTTTGTCACAGCAGAAACCCAGCACTGTGTACTGTATGCAGCTTAAGTTATATGCTGTACATACAGTGCTTAGGAGACACTGCAGCACTTAGCGAAGCAAATAGTTAATTTGGACCAGCTTGGTCCAAACAAGCCATTTAAAGTGACATGAAACATGGACATCAACTTTAATAAATTCTTGTGTTTCTGTGGGCTTCCCTAGGTTGTGAGGGACAGGCTGTGCAAAAAGCCTCAACTTCTCTCAATTAAACATTAAGCCCTACCACATTCTAGGCCCAAGCCTGGCTTCAGACCTCTCCACTGAAATTCAGTGTGTTAGTATGTGGAATTTTGCATGTTAACATGCCTTGCAGTGGAGGCAGCCGATTCATTTTGGAGTGCTAAACATGGATCAAGAAGTGGTAAAAACTGCAAAACAACTTGTTTATAGAGATATACACACCTCAAGACAGGTGATCAAAAGGTTCACAAGGGTTTAAAAAAAAATTGCTTTATATTAAAAATGAAATACTGTATTTATTGGCGTATAACACTCACTTTTTTACCCTGAAAATAGAGGGTAAACTGTGCCTGCGTGTTATACGCAGGGGGCTGTGGAACGTTTTTTCCCTGAAACTTCCCTCTTAAAGTTAGTGTTATATGCCTGTGCGTGTTATACGCCGATAAAAACAGTAATTCTTTTTTTAAATGGCTGTGAAAAAAGGGCTGTCTGCTCTATTAAAATATTCAATTTTATACATTTCCATTTTATAACATAATTTTATGCATATAAAAAAGTGTTCACCAAATGCAAACCAAAGTGATCGCACATTATAAAATTACCAAAGAAGTATAAAAAGAGAACAAAGAAAGTCCAAATACCTGGGAATATACTTATTCATTATTGCATAGAAGCAATTATACAAGTCGCTACGTGGCAAGTTGAGGTCCACCAATGGTTGCAGGAGGTGAATCCAGCTGACATCTTCCTGGTATTTGACATTTCGAGATTTACAGTAAAAAGTAACAACAGATTCAACATCTTGAAGGACTGATGTTTTCCTGTCTTCTGGCACAACAAGCTGGTCTTAACAAATACAAAAGAGCATACTGTTACTAGTAAGACACTTACAAAAGGAAGATGTCATGATTAGACAGAATTTGAAGAGCAATTGCATTTTACTTTTAAAGGTGGCTTCCTAAAGACGTGGAAGAAGGAACAAATGGATGTTCTGCCCACAATAACACAGCCTCCAAACTTCTGGCAGAAGCTTTGAAAATGTACCGAGGAGTCTGAGTGGTATCCTGCAGTCCCCATGCTTCCACCCATTTACTTATTAATTTCTCTGGAATATGTTTTGTTATTCTAGGTTTAAAAAAATAAATAAAATTGCACTATATCCAATTACACTGTATAATATTAATACAGAAGATGTAATGTGTTTGGATGTACACCTGTATAATTTACACCCAACAGTTTTAAAACCTGTCAGTTTATCGCCTTCTGTCTCTCTGCTAGGGGGATTTGCCCTCTGTTTGTCCTGGTGACCACTGACTCAGAGACGGAAACTGAGGGAAAACCTAAAACTGAGTAGTCACCAGAACAGGAATAGGAGGGGAAATGTACCAACAGGGACACTTGTTTCCATGACAGTGGTTTCGGATGGGAAACCACTTTGGTGAGATCTCCTTTTCAGTCCACTGTTTACAGGTCAAGAAGGTAAGCAGAATCTTTCAAATGGGACATAGATGATAAAAAAATAGGACCTGACAGGGGTATGCATTTATGTGAACTATTTTACTTTCCAAAGGATTCTGAATTGCCTGTCTTGATTAAAGGATAAGTTCACATTTCTGAACATGCTACACCCATATTTACGGTGTAACATGTTCAGCATTTGTCCCCCCTTTGTGACAGCGGGTCAGGGATCTTCTCCCTGCACCCACTGGCACAATTTAAAAAGAGTGCGGCTGTGCGTGGCTCCGCCCACACAGCCACGTTGTTCATTCACAGATCCCTGTGAATCAATGAACTACAAGTTATGTCAGCCGATGGCTTGTAGTTTCCAATGAACTACAAGGGTGAGCACTCTAGGTAGTCCACTGAGCTGTCATTCAGTATATGCCTGCCCGCATCTGAAGTAGGGGCAGACCGCCACACAGTCTGCAAGAGCATGGCAAAAAAAAAAAAAAACACGCAACAAATACATATTTTTAAACATTAGGCTGCCTCACATTAGTGCCAGGCAGCTGGAACCAGTATCTGTTTCACATGTTGCTAACTCAACAAGGAAGTTGTGTCAACAAAATGAGCAAGCAGGTGACACTGAAGCAGTAAAATAGTAGGAAATAATGGAGTGCTCTTCTAGACCGAGATAAAAAAAAATAAACCATCTAGAAGGTAAAAGGTTCCCATACATGTATGGTAGTGAGAAACATTATCTTGGTAGTGAGAAACAACAAATTATTAAAATAGTATAATATCTAAATTTATATTCTAATAACTTGCAATCTCACCTATAAGTTTTTTGCAAGCTCTATGAATCAATGGCTGTTCTGGAAGGTCAAGAGTATCATCCCAGGATGCTAGACTGTCACCTTTTCCTGCCACGTTAAGTGCAATCTGTCAGAATACAATATACATTAATCACAAATCAAATAACATTTTATTTTGCTAGAAAATTACTTAGAACCACCATACATCATAAAAAAAAATCCTAACACCCTTGAGGATAAAACAGCGGTCGTTGCAATACTCTGTCATACCGTATTTGCGCAGCGGTCTTACACGCACACTTTTTTTGGAAAAAAAAAATGTACTTTTTTTAATAAAAAAATAAGACAACAGTAAAGTTAGCCCAATTTTTTTTATATTGTGAAAGATAATGTTATGCCGAGTAAATTGATACCCAACATGTCACGCTTAAAAATTGCGCCCGCTCGTGGAATGGCGACAAACTTTTACCCTTAAAAATCTCCTTAGGCGACGTTTAAAAAAAATCTACAGGTTGCATGTTTTGAGTTACAGAGGAGGTTTAGAATTATTGCTCATGCTCTACCAATCGCTGCGATACCTCACATGTGTGGTTTGAACACAGTTTTCATATGTGGGCGCTGCTCACGTATGCGTTCGCTTCTGCACACGAGCTCGGCGGGACAGGGCGCGTTTATAAACATCCCTTGCAATAGAAAAAAAAGCATGACAGGACCTCTTAAATATGAGATCTGGGGTCAAAAAGACGTCAGAGCTCATATTTACACTAATATGCGATACATTTTTTTTTTTTTTTTTAAATGGCCCTTTAAGAGCCATGGGCGGAAGTGACGTTTTGACGCCGCTTCTGCCCTGCAATGATGGAGACCGTTGGAGGCCTTCTTTCCCTCAGTCATCTCCATACCAAGCAGGAAGAAGGATCCGATCGCCTCCACCGCTACTGACAGCTCCGGTAAGCGGCGGAGGGCACCGGAGCACTGCGTGAGGACTTGCACATTAATTCTAGCTAGACCCTCCCTGTTTTTTCCATGTTCCCCCAGTCGTATTAGTTCTTTCCCAAGACAAGGCTTGGGAAAGTTGTCTTCTTGCACCTTAAAAGACTGGGAAAACAATTCTCTGTACTACAATTATTTAAATGTAAAATTGATTCAACTTCCGTGTTTTACTGAATAGTTAAGTGGCCTATCGGTGCCAAGTCAGCAGGCAACCATACTGTCTAGACAGGCTGGGTCTAAGGTGGAATGTCAATGCATAAAGTAGCATTTGAAACAGAACACCCAAAAGGTTCTGGAAGTGCCAAAAGTTTTCCAAAGAAATTAGACATAGGGGTCGATTTACTAAAACTGGTAGAATGCAAAACATAGTGCAGCTCAGCATAGAAACCAATCAGCTTCCAGATTTTATTGTCAAAGCCCAATTGAACAAGCTGAAGTTAGAAGCGGATTGGCTACCATGCACAGCTGCACCAGATGCTGCACTCTCCAGTTTTAGAAAATCAACCCCATAGTGGAAGAGAAATCTACTTTTGACAGGCAAGCCAAATAGTGCATGTGTAAGTGGGAGGCAGAGTCAAATAAGGGGAGCAGTGTTAAAATAGGACACTGCTCTAGGACAAGGAAAGAGCTATCAACCTGAGAATTTTTCCGTTTCCTTTAGGCCGTCTGAAGAATACATGACAAAATAGCAGGGTTGCCAATATAAAGTAAAAAACACCCAAATACTCTGCCCACTAAACTGCATAGTGTTCTATCTACCTGTGGATAGCGTTGTTTAAAATCAGAAACCAGATTCCATATACAGGGAAACCCTGTCTTACCTTATACATGACGCTGGGTCTAAGAAGGCCCAGGCTTTGTCTGTATTGGTGAGAATACCATTGAAAATGTCTGCAGGGTCTGACTATAGAAATTAATATCGACCCTGGACCTGTATAGCACCCTGCAGCCAACTTCACGTGTACTTTCTGCCAAGGTGAGCAGCTAAAGATCCATTGCCTAAAGAAAACACTACAGGCTAGCCCCATACAGTGGAATCTGGGAATGGTCCCTGAGGCCTACCCTGAGGGTAACTAATCTGGAAACTGCAAGGTAATGCAAGGCAAAAAGCAGTCAGATATTGATAAAAGATTCAGATTAAAAAATTTCATTGTACGGGGTTATACGATTATTCTCTAGGGGCAGCCTTAGCAAAGAGATTTACTTACCTGCTCCTCCTTCACCCTCCTGGACCGGTTCCCACAGCATCTGCACCTCCCATACTTCACCAGTCTAGGGTCCTGACTTTGTCAAGACCAGAGTAGGGTCCATAGCCCCCTCTGCAAGTGATACGCCAAGGAACAATTCCACCACTGGATTGTGGGGGAGCATGGCCTGCCAGGGGAGTGACAGATCAGGCAAGTAAAACAGTTGCTCTTCTGTCCTAGACAAAACAAGCAATTTGCAGTACAGGCACAGCCCCACTGCAAGGGATATTTTTTTCATTTGCCCAGAGCTTATGTAAATAATCTTTCTAGTAAAAAATGCCAATGATTTTAACACGTGCGCCAAATATATGCTCCAGTGGAGAAGTGATTAATTAAGACCTTTTCATTCAACATGGAACAATCAAGAATGAAAGAACGGCCTCTAACCTAAAAGAAGCTAGGAATGATTGAGCAGATGACAAATTGGACAGACCTGGATCTGCATGTAGGCAAGTAGTTCAGCACTGCTGATTTAAAACAGCCTGCACCAAGAAAAAGGGCAAGTAGGGAATTTATTTGTAATGTACATGAACATGTTTTTTTCTTTTTATGACCAAACATCCACAAAAAACAACTGCAATGCCATTACTGAAATAAGTACTATTTTATGTACTATGTATTTATGTAAATATGCCAGAGTCTTTTTAAGTTTTCAACGATCCAATTAGCGAAAAGAAATAAAACATATTTTACATAGGTCTATTTTCAATATGCAGGATTACACATTTCAAGACAGAATTTTTTTTTTAAATTTTCTGATAGATTTTATATAGTACTGTATTTTATATAGTACTGTAGTATCCAGACTGCTTACCTTCCACACTTTTGCCCTGAGATCTGAAGGAATAGGTCGTCCTTGAATAATATTTCTTGCAGTCTCCAGGTCACAGCCGCCTGCCTCCAGAGCCTCAGCTAGATCTGTTACCCTATGAACATGGAAAGGCCACACTGCATTTATCACTGGAAAAGATGCAAACATTTCTCAGCTGCATGCACTACATTAGGAAAAACAAAGATCTCTGATGGCTTATACATTAAGGAAGAACATTTACAGCTTTCTGGACCTGTTGAGAGAAGTCAAAAAGTGGGCAACTTCTTGTGAGAACCTGTAAATTCTGCCGCTACATTTAGGAGGGAAGTGGCAGATTCAGTTCTTGCAGAATAGATCAGAGAACTGGATTTTACTGACCACCTCTCCCCTCCATATGAAAGCTGCAGCAGAAGTCCGTAGTGAGGAGGGAGGCAACAGAAGGGGACCAGGGCTGATGTCTGTAAAAGCAATTGGCTAACACAGAGTTCACCAACTACCTTCCGCTTACAATCAAGTACACATCACATATTTTTGTACAATTTAAATTATTTCACCGGATGGGATGCAACACTAATTTGTGACATAATTTGTCTTTAAAGTGACACTAAAGGTTCACTTTAAAAAAATAAACATGTCATACTTACCTCCACTGTGCAGTTTGTTTTGCACAGAGTGGCCCCGATCGCCCTCTTCTGGGGTCCCACGGCAGCTCTCATGGCTTCTCCCCGCAAAAGCTAGCCTGCTTTGGGAAGCTCTCTCCCGAGGGGGTTACCTTGCGGCGCTCTCCCGTGTCATAAAATCAGCGTCCATAGCCGCCGATTGTATGACTCGGCCGGCCCCCCAGGCGTGTCATTGGATTTTATTGACACCAGCGGGAGCCAATGGCTGCGCTACTATCAATCTATCCAATGAAGAGCCGATCAGCCATGGGGAGAACGACGAGGGATCGCGCACTCGGAAATTCAGGGCTCAGGTAAGTAAAAATGGGGGCTCGGGGGGAGGGGGGCCAGACACTGTAAGGTGTTTTTTCACCTTAATGCATAGGATGCATTAAGGTGAAAAAACACAAAGCTTTACAACCCCTTTAAGATTGGGGTCTTACAAATGTATAGTGTATTTAAGTTTGGATCACTATATTCAAGAAGATTTTCACTGTGCTAGAGCACCTGTTCATTTTTTATTGGCATTATATAGAGCTGGTTCACTTATGTTTTAAAGCACCAGGGGGTGTTTGGTTATCCAGCTGCTGAGGGGTTACCTAAAGGAGAAGTCCAGCCTAAGCTCATTTGGCTGGGCTTCTCCTATGGGTCACAGGAGTGCAATTCGTTTTTCACTTCTGTGACCCGTTTTCAGCAGAGAGCGGACTGAAGTCCGCTCTCTGCTGACGTCACAAAAATCAGTCCAGGCACCGCATCATCCCGACAATGGAAGCCTGGATCCGCCAGGTGCCTGGACTGATACCCATCTCAGCAAGCCGCTGAGGGCCTGATATGCCCACTTTCCACGCCCCTCCACAGCTCAGCACTCCAGGCAGCGTGGAGGAGCAGAGAGCTGCTGATTGACAGTCAGCAGCTCTCTACTCTGGGAGCTGCCAGAACCGAGCCATCGGCAGTGTTCGATCACTCGGTTCTCAGTGTAGAGGTGCCGGGGGACCGATGCTGTATCCACCTAGGTGAGTATGATGGAGGTAAAAAAAAAAAAACCAAACCCATACTTCTCTTAAAAGTTTTCCCAAAGATCCTACTGTTTATATTGCACAATATGCAATGCAGTAACACAGTTGTCAGTGCTTTTCTACCACCATTTATTTATTTAATTGGCCTCTTGCACACTGTAGCTTGAAAAAGCTCAGTACATTTTTTTTACTGATCTAAAATTCAGCCCATTGTTTACAATGTGCCTGTACACACAGGCACATAAAAACAAGGGCAGCATATTCTGTGCCAAGTAAAAAAAAAAATCTGCGTTCACAGTCAGTATTTTGCACCGGTACACGCACAGAAGCATAAATATCAATAGATTTTGTCTAGGAATGTAATGTGCATAAATACATGCAACACAAATGCCTGCAATTACATTTAGAAATGCTGATGCTCAAAACATCAGTGCCTCTTGCAAGAGGCCTAAAAAGACAATTCTGGTATCAGAACTGCCTTTCAGGTATGAAACAAGGCAGCTGATACAATATATCTAGTTAAGACGGCCAATTACTAGGGTGCCCTGTGCAAGGCCATGTTTTGTCTGTGTTCTGACGATATGGGTCCCCTGTCGGATAATGCCCGGGCTGGACTGCGCATAGGCAAACGGAGCAGCTGAAAATTGCAGAGGATGAAGAGGTGTTTATCAGCTGTACACGGTGCCTGCGCAATACGTTGCGGCGCGCTCCCAATGCACGGGGCGGGTTATTCATTGAACACAAGGGGCGGATGCATACAGAAGAGGCCGCATGATGGGCAGAGCTTTTCTCAAAGGGGCGGATGTATGGTTATTCACTGAACACAAGTGGCGGATGCATACAGAACAAAGACGTGTAGTTTATTGAGGAAACCATCCCCCAAAAAAGCACTGCTCAATAATACATCCACCCCTTTTCGAAAAGCACTGACCATCATGCGTCCTCTTCCCATTGTTGTGTTGAATGTATAATAACCATACATCTGCCCCTTTGAGAAAAGCATCCGTCCCTTGTTGTATTGAATGAATAACCCGCCCCGAGCATCGGGAGCGAGCGGCATGTTGATTGCGCATGCACCGTGTACAGGTGATGAACAGCTGTTCATCCTCTGAGATTTTCAGAGGATCCGTTTGCGCACATGCTGCGCCTGCACAGTCCAGCCAGGCATTATCCGACGGGGGACCCATATCGACAAGACACCGGCACCAGGATGCACAGGAGTTGCGCGCATCCCCGTGCCGGCAGTCCTATAGATGTGGCACCCTGGATGCGTTCGGGGCCGTCTACCCGCACGGATGTCACATTGGGACACAGCAGCTGTGTCTGTGAAACTGTGTATCCCAATTGACATCTATTGGACTGCTGGCATGGGAATGCACGCAACATCTGTGGATCCCCATGCCAGGAAAACTCAGCCCTGCACGCAAGTTACTGGCCATGTGAATGAGGCCATAGGAGGTGAACACTATTATAGGCTAGTTAAAGCCACATCAGCCTTAATTGTATACAAGGAGATCTTTATAAAAAAAATTCAGCTAAAGAAAGGGATGGCGTTTACAACCAACGCTATATATAGGTTGGGATGGAAAGTTGTGCTCCTTAATAAAATAAGCCTGAAAGTGTTATTCACAACAATCCAACTTCTGTAATTTCTTTAATGGAGCTGGTTTAAATATCCCAGCTGACTTATACCCATAAATATTTTATAGGAAACTATGACAAGATTAATAGAGAAGAAAAAAAACAAAAAACACTATGAAACAGTACTGTGTGCAACAATCCCCGATTAGGTTGTCACTAGGGTTGTCCCGATACCGATACTAGTATCGGTATCGGGACCGATACCGAGCATTTGCGTGAGTACTTGTACTCGCGCAAATGCTCCCGATGCCTTTGCCGATACCTGGGATGGGAGAAGTCAGCGGGCGGAGTCGGCAAGCGGAGGGCGGAGCGGAGAGCAGAGTGGAGAGGAGAAGTCAGCGGGCGGAGTCGGCAGGCGGAGTCGGCAAGCGGAGGGCGGAGCGGAGAGCAGAGTGGAGAGGAGAAGTCAGCGGGCGGAGTCAGCGGGCGGAGTCGGCAAGCGGAGGGCGGAGCGGAGAGCAGAGTGGAGAGGAGAAGTCGGCGGGCGGAGTCGGCAAGCGGAGGGCGGGAGGGGCGGAGCGGAGAGCAGAGTGGAGCGGAGAGTTCTCAGGCGGGTAAGCTTGCAGCCGCATCATGATCCATCGTCGACCGGAGCCGTCACATTAAAAGGAAGTGACGCTCCGTGTTACACTGTCAGTGCTTGAAAAATGCGACTGTCAGTGCTTGAAAAATGTGACGCCCATCTTGGTACACCCTGCATTCGGCCTCAATAAAGCAGCAGCGGACATCTTGTTACACCCAGCCCATGTAGTTCGAGCTGGGTGTAACAAGATGTCCGCTGCTGCTTTATTGAGGCCGAGTGCAGGGTGTACTAAGATGGGCGTCGCAGAGGCAGCATAGAAAAATAAATCCTCTCGTGCCTATAAGTGCCCACTACCTGTCAGTGCCCGCTATCTGTCAGTTCTCATTAGTGCTGCTTACTTAGTGTCACCTATTAGTGCCAGCCACCTGTCAGTACCATCTATCACTACCACCTGTCAATGCTATCAGTGCCAGCCACCTGCCATCTATTAGTGCCAGTGCCATCTATCAGTGCCAGCCACCTGTCAGTGCCAGCCATCTGTTGGTGCCGGCCATCAGTGCCAGCTATCAGTGCCACCTGTCAGTGCCAGTCATCAGTGCCCGCCACCTGTCAGTACTCATCAGTGCTGCATATCCGTGCCACCTAATCATATCAGTGCTCATCAGTGCTGCTTAATCTGTGCCACCTATCAGTGCTGCATATCAGTGCCACCTAATCTGTATTGTGCTTGAAAACTGTCACCTGACATTAAAAAAAAGTATCGGTAATCGGTATCGGCGAGTACTTGAAAAAAAGTATCGGTACTTGTACTCTGTCTTAAAAAAGTGGTATCGGGACAACCCTAGTTGTCACGTATGTCTACAAACTGAAAAGAAAGGATGCCAATGGCCGCACCACTTGGTACATCACTGTTCTCTTATAAAACGGATTATATATATTTTTTCAAATAGATCCATGTTACAGTAACATAGTTTTCTAGTATCTTGTACATTAAGAAATCTGTAGCGAGGCCCTTTAAATGTTATATATTCAGAGCGAAGCGTCACACAGAACAAGCCTTCCTGAGGAAGGCTGCGGATGTGAAAGATCAATAATAGCTTCACATTTCATCCTCTCTGTAGAGAACGTGGTGTATTGGATTTATGGGATGTCATCTTTTAATACGTCTCAAAGTGCCCTGCCAGCAGAATGTTATGAAGACGGCCCTACAATATTCCTTCAGGTCACATCAGATCCGTGCACACAGCTTAGACATTCCTAAAATGATTATAGAGCATTTCTGTAAGAAATGTCTATCTTCCAAATTAAAAGCAGGTCTTTCTATCACTTCTAGTCTTATACCCCATTAATAATTCTGTAAGTTGCCAGACTGTGCTACCTGGATATTCATTTATTGTGACAAGGTCTCAATGCATATTAACATGTGCAAGCTGTGCCTTTCAGATAAAAAATAAATAAAAAATCAACTTGCTTTTATAAAATAAACATGCACAAACAGGAAAAAGACAAAATAAATCCAGATTAAACCACAATAATATCTATAATACTATGGTATTATTGAATAAATATAATAATATTTTGAAAAAAGGTGATCTCTACAGATAATAATCTCTCCATCAATGGACTTGTAACCTCAGCATAAACCCCCTCTATCTCATTATTTTAGTAAGGTTTCCAGGCTGATTACTACTTACAATGAGATCATACACTCACCTGATGTGCCTATAAACACTTTTATACATGATTACTATACAGCCAACATCTAAGGCTGACGTCAAATTTTTTTCACTGCAATGTCACATTTCATAAAGTTCTATCAGACGGCAAAAGTATGGCTGCCCATACTTTAGTGCACACCCCCGCCTTCGGTAGTGTGAACTGGCCACACCAAAGACAAGGCATTTGCAATGCGGGGGCAGGGGGACTGCGCTGGAATAGCCACCCAATGCAGTCCAAAAGTGCCTGTGATGAGTGGACCCTCAATGTGGGTGAAGTTTTTAAAAAATTGTTAAAAAAAAAAAAGGGGGAGGGGGAAGGGTGATCAGGTTTGTGAAGAGGGCAAAGGCCAGGAGGAAAACGGAGTCAGGAACATGGCTCCCCCGCTTTTGTCTCTAGCCATAAATATTCTCGGGCTATACTGCAAAAAGGTCACAATCCTGTGCAAAACTGAAATCATTCCCTGTAAAAGCAGGTGGAACAGGATTTGACTTCTATGAGCTTTAAAGATGCGTTAAGGTCTTCCATATTATTGATCTCATAAACTATCGTGATCCACATAACTATAGAGGGGGGCTCCTGTTGGCTACCACATCAGTGGAATACACAATCTCACTGTATTTATAAGATGAATGGAGAGACCGAGAGGTAGATCTTATTTATTACAGTTATTTGTGACTCTGTAACTCTTTGTCAGAATTTTACATCTGATTTTTCTGGACTCTACTGAAATGGATAATTTATGTAGAAAGAAGAAAAAAAAATATATAAAAAAATTCTCTTTTTTCCTGGGTAAAAGCACGTCCCAAATCTCTTTCCCATGTCAAAAGGAATGGGGTGTAAAATCTTCCTCAGAAGCAGCAAGTAAGCAGGAGGTGATGAACAAGATATGGCATAAAAAATTTGCAGCTACACAATGAGTTTTGAAAGGTGTATCCTTCATTGGACACCTCCCAAGGATCAAAAGTGGAAAGAAAATGTCTAATTTGCATGTCTTGCTAAAGCTTTAATGGAGGTTCTGTCAAGTTTCTGAAATCTGAGAGTGAGAGACAATTTCCTGCCCCCAGACAAGTCCATGAAGCGGTGAGCAGAAGAGGTTTAAAATTGTAGATCCTGTATACCTGGTGTAAAGGCTGAATAGCCCAAAACTGGGGTCATCTGAGATGGCCGTTTGCCCGGTCCAATTACACTTATGGTTTTAGAAACAGTGGACAAAGTAGCCCCTATAAGTGCGTGTTGCTTGGCCAAGGCGAGGGCACTCAAGGTTGGGTTAAAAGGGATTTGAAGTGTGTCTTGTTCCAAATCAACCCAGTACTTACAGTGGTTGCAAAGGCTCAAGGTTATTTTTTACCTTCAAAACATTTTTTTTTCTAGGGCTGTCAACGTTATGTTCAGGACTTCAGATTTTGAGACATTAATTTTGTAATTGGAGAGGGCCGAGTATATGTCTAACTAATTTATGAGATTTGGGATAGAAATCTCTGGGTTTGTCAATGAGATCAGAATGTCTTTGGGCATACGCAGAGACTTTATAGTGATGTTTGGTGGTCTCAATGCCCTTAATACTGCGGCTCATTCTGATGTGATACATGAGTGCTTCTAATGTTAAGATGAAAATAGGAGGGGGATAGGGGGCATCACCATTGTTTTCTGTTTGATAGTGAGAAGAAGCTGGGGAGAGTCTCATTTACTCTTATGGCCACAACCAGTTTAGAGTAAAAAGGCATCCAGACACATTCTTATATTGTTTCCAAGACAAGTTCTCTTTAAGAATTTCCTGTGTATGCGATCATGCGCTTTTTCAGTATCTGTTGATATAAGGAAAGTTGGTACATTTCTACAATGGGTTCGTTTTAGGACTCTACAAGCGTTAGCCCTGGCCCATAAATGAGGGAGGACAAATAGGGCAGTAGACAGTTTGCTAAACCTTTAGTAAAAAGTTTGAGATCTGTGTTGAAAGGGAAACTGGGTGAAATTAGCATATTGGGAAGAATCTTTAACTTCTTTGGGGATTAAAGAAATGTAAGTCTGGAGAGAAATCGGTGGGGAAGAGAGTTAGAACCATAGAGGAATATGGTAGGAGTGTGTCCAAGGAGGAGTGGCGGTAATAAAACAAATGTGAACCTGTTGGGGCCTGGTGCTTTTCCAGATCTATCAATTTGATAACCAATAGGACTTTGCTGTCAGTCAGTGGGGACTTTAACCCCTTCCTTACTGGGCACATATACCCCCTTCCTGCCCAGGCGAAATTTCAGCTTTCAGCACTGTCACGCTTTGAATGACAATTGCGCGGTCGTGCGACGTGGCTCCCAAACAAAATTGACGTCCTTTTTTTCGCACAAATAGAGCTTTCTTTTGGTGGTATTTGATCACCTCGGCGGTTTTTATTTTTTGCGCTATAAACAAAAATAGAGCGACAATTTTGAAAAAAAAGCAATATTTTTTGATTTTTGCTATAATAAATATCCCAATTTTTTTTTTTTATATATTTTTTTCCTCAGTTTAGGCCGATACGTATTCTTCTACATATTTTTGGTAAAAAAAAAAAAAACGCAATCAGCGTTTATTGATTGGTTTGCGCAAAAGTTATAGCGTTTACAAAATAGGGGGATAGTTTTATGGCATTTTTATATATTTTTTTTTTTTTATTAGTAATGGCGGCGATCAGTGATTTTTTTTGTGACTGCGACATTATGGCGGACACATCGGACACTTTTGACACTAATTTGGGACCATTCACATTTATACAGCGAACAGTGCTATAAATATGCACTGATTACTGTATAAATGTGACTGGCAGGGAAGGGGTTAACACTAGGGGGCGAGGAAGGGGTTAAATGTGTTCCCTGGGAGTGATTGTTACTGTGGGGGGAGGGGACTGACTGGGGGAGGTGACCGATCTGTGTCCCTATGTACAAGGGACACAGCATCGGTCTCCTCTCCCTGACAGGACATGGATCTGTGTGTTTACACACACAGATCCATGTCCTTGTCTCTGTAACCGCCGATCGGGGGTGCCTGGCGGACATCGCGGCCGCCAGGCACGCGCATCGGCATTGCAGTGAAGCGCCGGGCACGTGCGCGCGCCCGCCCCCCAGTGGCCAAATAGCGGAGGCCGTATAATAACGGCCTCCCGGCATTTGACAACCACCTTGCGGCCGTATATTCTCGTACGGCGGGCGCGAGGTGGCTAGAGCTTCCCTTGTTTGTGGGGGCAATTTAGGAAGGCCTGAGTTAGCAATATATGAATCAATTGCCTGGTGCTGCTCTCTGCTGGGTTTGTTTAGAGGTTAGATTGTATAAGCCTGCATAGAACAACTGTCTGAAGCACTCATTGCCAACTTGTGTTATTTATCCCCTTGTGGGGAGGTAATGTTTGGGATATAGAAGCGTAGATGTTGTTCTTCAGTATCGGAAAGTGCTAGACATCTACTTGGTTTTGCACCAATCCCAAAAAAGTCTTCTAGTGTACAGGAGCTTTGCTTTGGCTTTAACCACTTAAGCCCCGGACCATTACGCAGCTTAATGACCAGAGGTGATTTTACAATTTGGCACTGCACTGCTTTAACTGGAAATTGTGCGGACATGCAATGTTGTACCCAAACTAAATTTGCGTCCTTTTCTTCCCACAAATAGAGCTTTTTTCTAATGGTATTTGATTGCCTCTGCGATTTTTTTTTTTTGCGATATAAACGGAAAAAGACCGAAAATTTGGAAAAAAAAATAGGATTTTTTGTACTCACCGTAAAATCCTTTTCTCTGACATCCATGGACTGACACGGTGTCTCTTTACACTTTACACGTGGGTTATGTCTCTGCTTGCAGGAGAAGACCTAGGCAGAATGTGAGATGTTATACATACATTCTAAAAGCCAGAGCTGAACAGCCCCACCCAGGGGGCGGTCCCTCCGGGCATAACCCTCCCACTACAGTCAGAAGACTTCAGTTCGTAACAAAGCAGTACAAACTTAAAAAGGAAGGGTGGGTGCCGTGTCAGTCCATGGATGTCAGAGAAAAGGATTTTACGGTGAGTACAAAAAATCCTATTTTCTCTTATCATCCATGGACTGACACGGTGTCTCTTTACACTTTACACGTGGGATGTCCCAAAGCAGTGTCAAGAGGGATGGGAGCAGTATAAATGGAAAAACCAAACTTTCACTCCAAGAAGGCAGATCTCCTCAACGGAGGAGTCGCAACTTTAAACAGCGGCCTGCAGCACCCTGCGGCCGAAGGAAGCATCCGAAGATGCAGCCACATCAACCTTATAAAAAACTTAAAAGGTATGAACAGACGACCAGGTCGCCGCCTTGCACACTTGTGCAACTGACGCTTGATGTCGGAAAACCCAGGAAGCACCAATTGCCCTGGTGGAATGCGCCGTAACCAGAAAGGGAGGCGCCCGCCCTTTGAGAGCATAGGCTTGAATGACGGTTTGTCTGATTCCCCTAAAAATGATGGCAGACGAAACCGCTTGGCCCTGTTATGGACCAGGGGCAGTCACAAACAGTGAGTCGGACTTCCGAATAGAAGCAGTAGCAGACAGGTACACCCGTAAGGCTCGTACCACATCCAATATGTGCAGCGCAAACTCTCTGGGATGCGATGGGTGAGGACACAAGGACGGGAGGACAATGTCCTCATGTAGGTGAAAGGTAGACACCACCTTTGGCAAAAGGGAAGGTCGCAGATGCAACACCGCCTTATCCTTATAGATGACCAAATATGGCGACTTGCAGGACAAAGCCGCCAACTCAGACACTCGTCAAACAGAAGTGATTGCCACTAAAAGGCCACCTTCTGAGACAAGACAAGAGAGGAATATCCCGGATATTCCCAAAAAGGAGGTTCCTGGAGGACCGAGAGCACCAAATTCAGATCCCACGGTGGGAGAGAAGGCTTGACAGGAGGGAGCACATGGCGAACCCCCAACACAAGGTGCTAACCAAGAAATGACCCGCTAGAGGTCGCTGAAAGAAGGCGGCCAAGGCCGAAATCTGATCCTTGATGGTACTCAAAGCAAGCTTTTGGGTCACTCCACACTGTAGAGGACGCAGGATTCTGGGGACGGAACACGTTCGAGGACGCCAGTCCAGCGCTTTGCATATGGCGATATAAGCTTTCCAGGCACGGTGATAGATCTGCCTGGAGGAAGACTTCCGTGTCCTTAACATGGTCAAAATGACAGATTCCGAGAGACCTCGGTCCCTCAACACCTGGCTTTTAACAGCTCTGCCGTTAAAGCCAGAGACTGTAAGCCGGATGAAACATAGGACCTTGAGACTGAAGGTCCTCCCTCATCGGCAACCGCCAGGGAACGTCCGCAACGAGACGTACCAGATCAGCGCACCAGTGACGCTGAGGCCAATCCGGAACAATTAGGATCACCGGAGTTTATATCAGGCGATAAGGACCCTATGGGGCCACCAACGCATCCGAGTCATCGCCCAAGGATCCCTGGATCTGTCCACAACCTCGACCCTTGCGACTGAGTCGAGAGGCCATCAGGTCCACATCCGACGTGCCCTACCGTCGGCAAAGGAGTTGAAATATGCAAGGACCACTCTTCCTGGTCCGGCGTCTGGCGATTGGCGACTCAGATAGTCCGCCCCTACAGAGCCGGCACGTTTCTTCCGGCCCACTTCAGGATACGGATTACCTCGGAAGCCGCAGCTGAGCTCCGAGTCCCCCCGTGATGGTTTACATACGCCACCGCCGTGGCGTTGTCCGACTGGCTCCTGATGGAGCAACCCCGTACTCTCTCCGACCTGAGGAGAGACACAGTCTGATGGCCCGTATTTCCAGAACAGTGATTGGTAAACGGGCTCGTCCGGAGTCCAAGGCCTTGAGCCGACAGGACTCCCCAGACTCCACCCCAGCCCGTCAGGCTGGTGTCCGTCGTGAGTACCGTCCATTGGATGGGAGGGGAACGACTTTCCGGACCGAAGAGCCGAGGGTCCCAACCACCCTGTCAGGGACGCCATGACCAGGTGAATCACCTGGATCCGAAGATCCAAGGACAACGGGGATTTGTCCCAGGTGGACAAGATCTCCTTCTGCAATGCCCTGGTGTGTGATTGGGCATACGGAATGGCCGCGAAGGAGGCCACCAGGAGTCCCGGGACTCTCATGCAAACAACGGATTGACAACCATGTTCGGGATGTCAGCACCCGCACCGCAGACTGAAGTGTCAGCAACTTCTCCAGAGGTAGGATACCTTTGCCTCCAAGGAGTCCAGAACCAGAACTAGAGACTCCAGACACTGAGTCGGGACCAGGACTGACTCCCGAATGTTCAGGAACCACCCGAAGTCCCTGAGGGTCTAATTGACGATAGTCACCTTTCTTCTAAGTCTGAGCCACTTTCTGCTCATAGCAGAAGACCGTCCAGATAGCCCACGACAGCAATACCTCGCTGTAACAGAAGGCTAGAACCGGAGCAAGCACCTTGGTGAACACCCTTGGTGCCTAGGCAAGGCCGAAAGGAAGAGCCACAATCGATAGTGGACTTCGTTGATCGCAAGGCGCAGAAACTTCTGGTGACTTGCGCAGATCGGAACATGCAAGTAGGCGTCCTTGAAGTCCAAGGACGCCAGAAGAAAATCCCTTTGGTGGAGTGTAGCGATCACCGTGCGAATGGATCCCATGCGGAATTTCTGCACCTTCTCGAAGGCATTCAAGGGCCTTGAGGTCCAGGATAGGTCGAACCACGTCCTATTTTTGGGACGACAAACAGATTCGAGTAGAATCCCTGAAAACTCTTCTGTGACGGAACCGGCACAATCACTCCGGACCTGATCAAATCCTGTACAGCCCCCAAGAGGGCTGCCCGACAGGTAGGAAGGAGAGGAAGATTCAAGGGAAATAATCTGTGTGGGGGCCAGGATCGGAATACTATCCTATAACCTGAGGTGACCACCTCGCACACCCACCAGTCGGAGATTCGGGAGGTCCACCGATCCGTGAACCTGCGAAGTCGTCCCCCCACCCCAGAGTCGGGCGGAGGCAAGACTTCACGCGGAGGCGGGCTTGGGAGCCACTTGTTTGGCTTACGCACCCAGGGGCACTAGTGCCCACCAGCCGCACTGCCGTCAGTCTGAGAGGGCCTACCTGTGGACTCTGACTGACGAAAAAAAAAACCGTTTTGCTGGAAAGGAAGGCCCCTGTTTGCGGCGGGCCTCCTCACCCTTGCTAGTCTAAGGAAGAAGAGTGCGTTTACCTCCCGTGACATCCATGACGATGTCATCCAGAGCAGCACCGAAAGGTCTACCGCCTTTAAAATAGTAGATCCGTCAGGAGCTTCCTAAGGCTAGGTCAGCAGACCAGCATTTCAACCAGATAAGACGACGCAATACCACCGCCGAGACAGAGGCCCTGGATATTAAGGGGCCGCGTTCAGCGCGGCGTCGCACACAGAAACCAGGCCCTGAACCAGTTGGTGGGCCAGAGCAACTGTGTCTGGAGGAAGAATATGCTCCTGTACAGCTAGGTGCAATATTTTTGCCCAACCTGTAAGTGTTTTAGACACAAGGGTCGCCGCTACCCCAGGTCGTAGGGCGGATCCCAACAAGGCAAACATGGTTCTGCTCACCACTTCTGACCTCCTGTCAGTGGGGTCCTCAAATGCAGGAGTCCCCTCCATCGGGAGATGGCCGGCCTTGTTCAACCGGGCGACTGGAGGGTCGACCACTGGGGGAGAAGCCCACTTTTTAAGTAGGGCATCTTCAAGGGGTATCTGATAGACAAACGCCGCGGGACCATAAAAAAATTCTTCTGCGGCTTTTCCCAGACCTTATCAATGAGCTGGTCAAAGAAAGTACAATGGAAAAAACCCCTTTAGAAGGCCTGGCCTTAAAAGAACCAAAGGAGACAGTATCCGCCTGAGGTTCTGCATCCGCAGCATTTGAGCTTGAGAGTGTCCCTCACCGCAGTCATGAGCACACTAACAAGCGCCCTGTCATTTACAGACTCAGAACTGGAGTTTCCCTCATAAGGAATGTCCTGTTCAAAACCATCCATACGTTCAGAACTAGGGTCCTGAGCGATAGTGGCTAGGCCCATATCTGAATCAGCGCACTGCCCTCGAGTAGATAAAGTGGGGAGAGGGCGCCTTTTTGCACCTTGCGCTTGCACACAGCTCCCCTCCTGGTCAGAAATTGATTCCAGGGCTGCCCACAACAGGTCCATAGGGACCGCAGTGCTGAAGCACTGCCTGTTGCCACTGACATTTTTAGGGGAAGCTGGTGACACAGACTCCATATTGTCCCTCTCTGAGACTCTCTCAGATAAAAAGTCCACCCACAGGCTGTGCTGACTGAGGAGGGGGCGCCCAGGGGACTCACCAAACCGGACCAGGGACCGCTTAGTCCCGCTGTCTGTACCGCGCTGTGTCAGCGCTGGTAAGCTGTGAGGAGATTCGCGCTGCTATAGCAGCGCTAGAGGCCAAACTAGTGCTGAAAAGCGCGCGGGCTACAAGAAAATGGCCGCCGCACTTCACTGAGGTGATCTGCGGCAAGATGGCCGCCATGACGCAGTTAAAATGAAACAGCACACACGCACAGCGCCACTCAGGCCCCAAAAAAAAAAAAAAACACACAAAAAAGCCCCAAGGCATACATTGCAGACCAGCATGAGCCCCCCAAGAACAGTGTGACCCCCAAGCACCCCACACAGTCAGCGCCAGTAATGGTGACAGAGAGCGACAATAAAATACAGGGGGAGACAGGGAAAATCCCCCACAGAGAAACACACAGCCCTTTGTACTCACCTGCAGGCAGGAGAGACTACTTACCCGTCCCCTGAGGGACACACTGGTGTTTCTGACAGGACTATCACAGTGCAGTACTGAGTAGCTGTCGGCCCGGTCCACCGCGAAAGATACAGTCAGTCAGGAGCTGTTCAGTCTTGAGAGGACCGTGGGAGCATGAAAGCAAACCCGGCCACCCCTGTCGTGAACTGAGTCTCACGCACAGAAGGCGAGGATCAGCACGCTCGATGGTCAGACAGGGAAGACTACGAGGATATCTTGTACCCAACCTGTTGCCCAGCCGACAGTTGATAGAAGATTCTCAAAAATAAAATAAAAAAGAATTCCAAAAAGGAATAAAATAGGTCAGGAGACTGGCTCCTGAGAGAGCCACGTCTTCTCCTTCTGCTAGGCAGAAAAAAACTGAAGTCTTCTGACTGTAGTGGGAGGGTTATGCCCGGAGGGACCGCCCCCTGGGTGGGGCTGTTCAGCTCTGGCTTTTAGAATGTATGTATAACATCTCACATTCTGCCTAGGTCTTCTCCTGCAAGCAGGGACATAACCCACGTGTAAAGTGTAAAGAGACACCGTGTCAGTCCATGGATGATAAGAGAAAATTATATTTTCTACTTTTTGTTATAAGAAAAATCGAATAAACTCAATTTTAGTCATACATTTAGGCCAAAATGTATTCAGCCACATGTTTTTAGTAAAAAAAAATGTCAATAAGCGTATATTTATTGGTTTGCGCAAAAGTTATAGCGTCTACAAACTAGGGTACATTTTCTGGAATTTACACAGCTTTTAATTTATGACTGCCTATCTCATTTCTTGAGGTGCTAAAATGGCAGGGCAGTACAAAACCCCCTCACTACCTATCACTGTTTCAAAGGCCATATAATGCCAAAATAGCACAAACCCCCCCCCCCCCCCAAATGACCCTATTTTGGAAAGTAGACACCCCAAGGAAATTGCTGAGAGGCATGTTGAGCCCATTGAATATTTTTATTTTTTTTGTCCCAAGTGATTGAATAATGACAAAAAAATAAATAAAAAAATTACAAAAAGTTGTCACTAAATGATATATTGCTCACACATGCCATGGTTATATGTGGAATTGCACCCCAAAATAAATTTTGCTACTTCTCCTGAGTACGGGGATACCACATGTGTGGGACTTTTTAGGAGCCTAGCCGTGTACGGGACCCCGAAAACCAAGCACCACCTTCCGGATTTCAAAGGGCGCAAATTTTTGATTTCACTCCTCACTACCCATCACAGTTTTGAAGGCCAAAATAGCACAAAACCCCCCAAATGACCACATTTTGGAAAGTAGACACCCCAAGCTATTTGCTGAGAGGCATGGTGAGTATTTTACAGCTCTCATTTGTTTTTGAAAATGAAGAAAGAAAATATATATATATATTTTTTTTCTTTTTCAATTTTCAAAACTTTGTGACAAAAAGCGAGATCTGCAAAATACTCACCATACCTCTCAGCAAATAGCTTGGGGTGTCTACTTTCCAAAAATGGGGTCATTTGGGGGGAGGGGGGGGTTTGTGCCATCTGGGCAATCAAAAATTTACACCCTTAGAAAGCCTGAAGGCGGTGCTTGGTTTTTGGGGTCCCGTACGCGGCTAGGCTCCCAAAAAGTCTCACACGTGGTATCCCCGTACTCAGGAGAAGCAACAGAATGTATTTTGGGGTGTAATTCCACATATGCCCATGGCATGTTTGAGCAATATATCATTTAGTGACAACTTTGTGCAAAAAAAATAATAACATTTTTTTTTTCCACAACTTGTGTCAACATATAAAATATTCCATGGACTCGACATGCCTCTCAGTATATAGCTTGGGGTGTCTACTTTCCAAAATGGGGTCATTTGGGGGGGTTTGAACTGTTCTGGCATTTTATACACAACATTAGGAAGCTTACATCCACTCTTCTAACCACTTGAAGACAAAGCCCTTTCTGACACCTTTCTGCAAGAAAATGATGTTGAACCCCCAAACATTATATATTTTTTTAAAGCAAAGGCCCTACAGATTAAAATGGTGGGTGTTGCATTTTTTTTTTCCACACAGTATTTGCGCAGCGATTTTTCAAATGCATTTTTTTGGGGAAAAAATACACTTTTTTAAATTTTAATGCACTAAAACACACTATATTGCCCAAACATTTGATGAAATAAAAAAAGATGATCTTAGGCCGAGTACATGGATACCAAACACAACATGTTTTAAAATTTCACACAAACGCGCAGTGGCAACAAACTACATACATTTTTAAAAGCCTTTACAGGTTACCAGATTAGATTTACAGAGGAGGTCTACTGCTAAAATTACTGCCCTCAATCTGACCTTCGCGGTGATACCTCACATGCATGATGCAATTGCTGTTTACATATGACGCCAGACCGACGCTTGCGTTCGCCTTTGCGCAAGAGCAGGGCGGGACAGGGGTGCTTTTTTTTTATTTTATTATTAATTTTGCTTTTTTATTTTTAAACTGTTCCATATTTTATTTATTTTTTTTCATTTTTATTGTTCTCAGGGAATGTAAATATCCCCTATGATAGCAATAGGTAGTGACAGGTACTCAAAGCATCTGACCACACCAAGATCGGTGTGATAAAATGCTTTACCAATTTCCCAATGGCGCTTTTTATATCCGGGGGGGGGGGGGGGGGACGGGAGGACATTCCCTCCCACTGCTTGTAAAGGCAGTCCAGAGGCTAATTAGCCGCTAGGATTGCTTTTACATGAAAGCCGGCCGCTGGCTGAAAAGAATACAGTGCCTTGCGAAAGTATTCGGCCCCCTTGAACTTTTCATCCTTTTGCCACATTTCAGGCTTCAAACATAAAGATATAAAATTTTAATTTTTTGTGAAGAATCACCAACAAGTGGGACACAATTGTGAAGTGGAACGAAATCTATTGGATATTTTAAACTTTTTTAGCAAATAAAAAACTGAAAAGTGGTGCGTGCAAAATTATTCGGCCCCTTTACTTTCAGTGCAGCAAACTCACTCCAGAAGTTCAGCGAGGATCTCTTAATGATCCAATGTTGTCCTAAATGACTGATGGTGATAAATAGAATCCACCTGTGTGTAATCAAGTCTCTGCATAAATGCACTGCTCTGTGATAGTCTCAGGGTTCTGTTGAAAGCGCAGAGAGCATCATGAAGACCAAGGAACACACCAGGCAGGTCCGTAATACTGTTGTGGAGAAGTTTAAAGCCGGATTTGGATACAAAAAGATTTCCCAAGCTTTAAACATCCCAAGGAGCACTGTGCAAGCGATCATTTTGAAATGGAAGGAGTATCAGACCACTGCAAATCTACCAAGACCTGGCTGTCCCTCTAAACTTTCAGCTCAGACAAGGAGAAGACTGATCAGAGATGCAGCCAAGAGGCCCATGATCACTCTGGATGAACTGCAGAGAACTACAGCTGAGGTGGGAGAGTCTGTCCACAGGACAACAATCAGTCGTACACTGCACAAATCTGGCCTTTATGGAAGAGTGGCAAGAAGAAAGCCATTTCTCAAAGATATCCATAAAAAGTCTCGTCTAAAGTTTGCCACCAGCCACCTGGGAGACACACCAAACATGTGGAAGAAGGTGCTCTGGTCCGATGAAACCAAAATCAAACTTTTTGGCCACAATTCAAAACGATATGTTTGGCGTAAAAGCAACACAGCTCATCACCCTCAACACACCATCCCCACTGTCAAACATGGTGGTGGCAGCATCATGGTTTGGGCCTGCTTTTCTTCAGCAGGGACAGGGAAGATGGTTAAAATTGAGGGGAAGATGGATGCAGCCAAATACAGGACCATTCTGGATGAAAACCTGTTGGAGTCTGCAAAAGACCTGAGACTGGGACAGAGATTTATCTTCCAACAAGACAATGATCCCAAACATACAGCAAAATCTACTAAGGAATGGTTCACAAATAAACGTATCCAGGTGTTAGAATGGCCAAGTCAAAGTCCAGACCTGAATCCAATCGAGAATCTGTGGAAAGAGCTGAAAACTGCTGTTCACAAACGCTCTCCATCCAACCTCACTGAGCTCGAGCTGTTTTGCAAGGAAGAATGGGCAAGAATTTCAGTCTCTCGATGTGTAAAACTGATAGAGACATACCCCAAGCGACTTGCAGCTGTAATCGCAGCAAAAGGTGGCTCTACAAAGTATTAACGCAAGGGGGCCGAATAATTTTGCACGCCCCACTTTTCATTTTTTTCTTAGTTAAAAAAGTTTCAAAAATCCAATAGATTTCGTTCCACTTCACAATTGTGTCCCACTTGTTGGTGATTCTTCACAAAAAATTAAAATTTTATATCTTTATGTTTGAAGCCTGAAATGTGGCAAAAGGATGAAAAGTTCAAAGGGGCCGAATACTTTCGCAAGGCACTGTAATACCAAGATGATACCTAAACCCGCAGGCATCATTCTGGTATAACCATTCAAAGTCCAGCAACATACCAGTACGTTGCTGGTCCTTGTTGGACATGTATCGTAATCTTTTTTTTCCATGCAGCCTGTTGGCTGAACGAAAAAAAGAGATCGGTGGGTATGCCCACCATCAGAATACCTCCCTTCATTCACCCACTTCTAATGATGGGCATACATGCACCATTTATATATGCCGAAGCATGGGGGCATCTTCTCGCAAAAGTTATGCCGCGTACACACGGTCAGACTTTTCCACGGGCAAGCCTCCGTCGGAATTTCGACCATATGTACAAGGCATTAGTAGCAAAATCGCTCCTCCGCCCCTGCTGCCCCCATGCTTCGGCATATATGCTCTTTTTTTTAACTGTGGTGGTGAAATCACCTCCTACAGCACTGGAGTCGCAGGGATCAGGCATGTCTCTGCGAACGCTGCAGTTATGTGTGTTGCGTTTTGTAAGGGACAGTGATCGATCGATACTGCACTTGGGTGGCCTGGGCTGGACGGAGGAGCAAAACGCAAGTGCTAGCAGGTATCTGGGCTGTTCCCGCTAACACTGCGTTTTTGGGAACCCTAAACTGCTGGGGACGCTAGTATAGATCTGATCAGATCAGATATTGATCTGTTCAGATACTATACCACTAAGGGAGGTCTATGCTTCACGCGTGGGTGTTAGCGCTACTGGCACTAACCTGACGCTGCCTGGGGTGTGACGCAGACCCTCTCTGATGCTAAAACCTAATTGATATCACCCGCCGGGCGATCAGGGGGTTAAACCTTTATTGGGTTATATACGGTGGGTGCCGTGACACTATAAAAAGCAAACTAACTAACCAGCGTCACCCGTAACACTTATACAGTGATCACTGGTAAAAGGGTTAACTAGGGGCAATCAGGGGGTTAAAACCTTTATTAGATAATATATGGGGGTACCTGACGCTATAAAAACCTGGCGGCGAACCTAAAAAAATAACAGACTACCTAGCGGCACCAGCATACCTAATACAGCGATCAGAAAAACGATCGCTTAGTGACACTGGCAAAAAGGGGGTGAAAGCGTTACCTGGGGGGCGATCAAGGGGTTAAACCTGTATTAGGTAATATATGGGGGTACCTGACGCTATAAAAACCTGGCGGCGAACCTAAAAAATAACTGACTACCTAGCGGCATCACCGACGCTAATACAAAGATCAGAAAAACGATCGCTTAGTGACAGTGGTGCTAGGGGGTGAAAGGGTTACCTGGGCGGCGATCAAGGGGTTAAACCTTTATTGGGGGGGGGGTTAGGGGGCTACCCTGGACCTAAAGGGACCTACACTAACTGCCCTGACACTTTTACAGTTACAGATGTCATTGTTGGCAGTGATCAGTAAATAAAATGATCACTGCAATCAGTGACACTGTGACAGGGGGCTGGGGGGTGATCTGGGGGTGACTGGGGGGGCGATCGTGTTCCTATGTGTGCTGGTGTCAGTGTAGTGTTTGTGCACTAACCTGACATCTTCTCTCCACGGCGCTCCGGTATGTGTGAGCGCCGCAGGGAGAGATGACATCACTTCCTCTGCCTGTGTTTACATTACACAGGCAGAGGAAGATTGTAATTCGCCAGGAGCGATCGTGAGGGGGTGGCCCTCATCACGGATCGCTTCCGAACGGAAAACCACCGCTCACTGTACTGGAGGGGGGTCCGATCGGACCCCCCACCCATACGAAGGCAGTCACGTACAGGTACGTGATTGTGCCTGTCCGTGCCATTTTGCCGACGTATATATACAGTGGGCGGTCGTTAAGTGGTTAATAATAGGGAGTCTCTTCCCAAGCATTAAAAATTTGTGAACGAAGCTCTACTAGTGTATGGCCAGCTTATGTGTAATTAACTCAACAGCCTTTACAAAGAAGGCAGGTGTGAGTGATATTCTAGCCCTAGGATTTGTGCATAAGCGCCACTTTCACACGCCATCCTGAACTTCAAGACAAAACTTCCCTTAATGTATGCATGTATAGTTACATAGTTAGGAAGGTTGAATAAAGACACTAGTCCATCCAGTTCAACCTGCGTGAGTGTGGGTGCGTGTCTACAATTCTCCCTATCCCTGTACATTGTGTCTCCTTAAAGCGGAGGTTCACCCAAAATAACATCTATATACGACCACACTCCTTACACTACTAAACATGTCCAGTAGCCACATTTTTTTTTTGTTATGTTGTACATACCATATTATGGCTATGTCAATTTCGGCTTCCGGGTACTCACTCCCGCGGGAGTAGGCGTTTCTATTCTGGTGCAATGTAATCTGGGAGTTCGCCCAGATGTGACATGTCCTGCAGAAAAAGGTCCCCCCTGTACTGCGCAGGCACGGCACGAACCTCAACGGAGTTTCCGAAAATAGCCGAACATGTAGAGCTGCGAGTCGGCTCTACACGGCATCTGCGCAGTCCGCTCTACACGGCTCCTAGTCATTGCGCAGGCGCCGTGTAGAGCTAACTCGCAGCGCTACATGTTCTGCTACATTCGGAAACTCCGTTGAGGTTCGTGCCGCACCTGTGCAGTACAGGGGGGGACCTTATCCGCCGGGGGTCCTTCTTCAGCAGAACACCGTCCACCGCTACCAGGAAGTCGGTGCTTGTGGGCTTCACAATGCCCACAAGCAAAATGGAAAATTCCTATGGCGGATTTTAAAAGTGCATCTTTTGCCCGAAAAAAGACAGGGGAGGTTTGAAGTCACCAAACACGTGAGTACTAATTGGTGATCTAAAAATACTTTGGATGCAACCGAAAAAAAAAAAAAAAAGATTTGCCGTGGAACCTCCGCTTTAAGATACTCATCTATTATATTATTTATTTAGGGTACCCATATAGCACTGTCAATTTACACAGCGCTCCACACATACATCGCACACTCACATCGGTCCCTATCCTCAAGGAGCCCACAATCCAAAGTCCCCAACTCACATTCACATACTAGGGCCAAATTCGGACAGAAGCCAATTAACCTACCAGCATGTTTTTGGAGTGTAGGAGGAAACCGGAGTACCCGGAGGAAACCCACGCAGGCACAGGGAGAACATGCAAACTCCAGGCAGGTAGTGTCGTGGTTGGGATTCGAACCAGCGACCCTTTTTACTGCTAGGCGAGAGTGCTACACACTACATCACTGTGCCGCCTGTATGTATGTATGCCGTTGCAGAGAAGGCGACATGACATACAACAAAAATATAAAATGTTACCATGTTTTTCTAAAAAGAAAACATGATGACATTAGTAAACTTCGCACAAGAGTCCGAGCTCAACTAGGAAGGCAGGTCTTTATCTGAACACCTCATAACATTACTGCAATCTATAAATGCAGATTCAGCCTATGTCATCCAAGGAATGAAATCCTCCAATGTGTTGACAGAGATATTATACTACTCATGTGCAACAACCAGATGTCTAGGCAAATGAGACAGACCTGAAGTTTAACGAGAAATAGCATACAAAAGCACCTTCATACATGGCAATTGTATCTCGTATTGTGCAAGGTCTTGTTCACATAGGGTGTACAATACCGTACGCCAGTGCAGGGCAGTGTTCTCCCGTATAGAGATGCACAGGTGTTCCGTGCAGGACGTCCCACTGAAGTCTATTGGGAAATAGCAGATGAACAGACAAAGTCGCTGTGTTCCGACATTTGTATCGGTGCGTGTGTGGGTCCGCTTCACAATGTGGGACTTCCTGCATGGGGTTACATGGAACACTTGTGCATTCCCGAGAAAACCTAGAAGGGCTTACCATCTGGCAGGGATGGGGGCTGCACTGGTCTAGCTGAAGGCTTGGCCGGAAAAAAGCCCGTGGTGCATGTGCCCCTGGCGTGGCAATCCAGGGGTGCCGTAACTTCACTGTGAGTGAGGGTCACTTTGTGTTGCGGCACCAAGGTCACTGTACTACCACACACTTTTTTTCACACCTGCCTCTTGGGCCTGGCCTTTTGGCTAGGACCAGAGAAATTTTTTATTCCTGCCTGAAGGACCAGCCATTGTATTGCACAATGGTCACTTTCACTTCCCCTCTCTACTTCCTTCCCCCACTTATTTTATTTATAGCCTTTTGTCACTTTTTTTTAGGGCTGTGGAAATTAAAGATTAATTCCTCGATTAATCTTTAATTTTTTTGATCGATCAAAATTCTTTTGATCGATACTCACCTCTCCGCCGGCTTCCAGGTCTTCAGGGAGTTCCGTCGGAGATCCGGTGACGTTACGGACATCAACGTCACCGGACTCCTCCCCCCTTCCCCAAGTGCCTCCATCTGCTAACGAAGGGAAGGGGGGAGGAGTCCGGTAACGTCGATGTCCGTGACGTCACCGGACAGCCTGGACAGTGTATATTTTGTCCTATTGGCTGATAAGCTGTGGATTTGTGCCATCCGGCGTGGCGTCTGCTGTTGCTATGACAGCGGCGCGCTGCAGTAGGTTGACGTGCCACGTCTCAGGAGTGCCTCGCTGTGTCGGGCTTCAGCCGTAGCTATGGGGACGGTTCTCTATATTCTCTACGGCATCTGTCGGGTGACGCTGTGCCCAGCTAAGGAAGTTCTAAGGAACATCACGCGTATGGGGGAGGAGCTGCGTATGACGTCACCCACTGCTGTCCTTGGAAGAGATACGGACATATGATACATGCTGTATTCTATCGTTTTTATGTGAGCAGTTTGTGTTAAACACATTAATAATTTTTTAATGTTATACAGTGAGCACTTAGATCTTTTCTTTATACTTATGATCCGGTGCCCTTGCTGAGTAATAAGGAGACGTGAAGGAAGTCTTTGGTCCGTGCTAACCGACTGTTTTTCTGCTTGCATGATGTGTTATAATCAATCGAAATTAGTCGATTAATCGATTAAAAAAAAAAAAAAACGATTAATCGAACACGAAAATTTTAATCAGTAACAGCCCTACTTTTTTTGTTTGTACACGGTTTTGCACGTGTGACTGGTAGGGTGTAGATCCTCTGGCCTTCCCTGAAAGTCTTGGGAGGGGTGGACTTGGCCTTCTGGCTTAGTTCGCCCTCTCTCATGGGGTCTCCCTTCAGGGGAGCCCCACCTAGTACTTGGATAGGTCCGTTTGGGCAGACCCTCCAAAGAATGGGATCCGTCTGGTTTCGGCCAAATGGACCAAGTGCAAGTACCCCAGTCCCCATCTGGAGCCTAATGCCCCGGGGGACCAGGGCAAGGTCCTTCGATTTCGGAAGACTATGTGTACAGCCGTTGCACGTTTTGTGTATCACTATGTGCGTGCATTTTTTTTTTTTTTGGCACCGGGTGGAGTTTTTGGGAGTGTGTTCAGACCATGGGCTTTTAAAAAAAAACAAAAAAAACATGTGCATCCCTCTGGGGGAAAATGTAGCCTTGCAAAGGCATAGGGTATTGTACGCCCTGTGTGATCAAGGCCCAAAAAACATTCTGAGCACAAACGTGATTTTACTTTTAAAATAAAACACTGGTCACTAAGGCCTCATGCCCACGCATGTTTTTACAGCCGCGTTTTTGAAAAAACCCAGGACCAGTGCGCTCCGCGGCGCTGGTGTTAGGCATAAAAAAACGCGAAGCGTTAAAAAACACGCAAAACGCCGCGGTGGCGTTCTTGAGCTCCGGCATTTTTATCTGGGCTAACTTTCATTTATTTTATTTTTTTTCTAAAAAAAATACGGTCGAAAAATGTATAGACTAACATGGACAGGCTGTAAAAACGTCCGTGGGCATGAGGCCTGATAGTTGAGGCCTGTGCAGCAACTGGATCTTTAAAATGTGAATTAAAGGAGTTGTAAAGGCAGAAGTTTTTCTCTATCTCAATGCATTCTTTGCATTAAGATAAAAAAAATTCTGTGTGTAGCAGCTGCCACAGCACCCCCGAATACGTACCTGAGCGCCCTCTCTGTCCAACGATGTCCACGAATCCCTCGGCCTCTCCCTCCTGATTGGCCAAGACACAGCAGGGGCGCCATTGGCTCCCACGGCTGTCAAAGTCATTTAGCCAATCAGGGGAGAGGGGGGCGGGGCCGAACGGCAGCTCTGTGTCTGAATGGACACACTGAGCTGCAGTTCAGCTTGGGTGCCCCCCATAGAAGGCTGCTTGCTGTAGGGGCACTTGACAGGAGGGAGGGGCCAGGAGCAGCAAAGAGGCACCCAAGAAGAGGAGAATCCGGGCTGCTCTGTGCTAAACCAACTGCATAAAGCAGGTAAGTATAACATGTTTGTTATTTATTTATTTTTTTAAAACAGAGACTTTACAATCACTTTAAAAGTATCAGCACATACCTCTTGTGCTAGCAAGTAAAATATACTTTTTAGAACCAAATATTAAAGAAAATACATTACTACGACACATCCCCTTTCACTAAAACGCATAATTTTTGCAGTGTAAGAAAGGAAATAACAATAATTGATTTCTATAGGTTATGGTGGACATTTTTTTTCTTTATAGCAGCATTTGAAAATACACCACAAAATTACTACTCTCAGGCTTTGTACATACGAGTTTGAGATTGTATAAACAGTGTACAGCCTGCTCTTACAAAGCATTAGGGAAGCTTTCATCTGCCTTCAAGCGGCTTTTAGGTCTTTAAAAGCAACCATAAGCCCCAGTTTGGGGAGGTTTAACCAAGATTTTAATGGGCATGCTGTCTTCAACAAGTCAGCAGCAAGCTACAGTGGGATTCAGAAAAACTTGAAGTTAAGCTTGTGGAAAGCGGACAGTTGGAAGTTCTGTATTCCTTTAGAAATGATTAACAATTTGGGTGCGCCTTAACAAAAGTGACATTTTTGTTGCAGAGGAGGCCTAAAATCTGACTATTTTACTGCAGACTTCTTGGAAATTCAGTGAGCCAATCACACAAGCAGAAATCTCTGGAGGTGTTCCGTATGCCAACTGTGTGCGGAACGCCTCTAGGCAGCCATATTGCATTGAATTTTGCAGGAAATTACAATGCTGCTTATTGAGAAGGAAACAAATTTTTAATAACAGTATATTGCAATATGACTTGTGTCCCAATTGTATATGCACTTCTCTTTTTCCAATATTTGTTCCCCCACAAAAGTGGAGTTGGGCTGCATTCACACCTGAGCAGTCATTTTCAAGAGTTTTTAAATAAAAATTTTAGAGCATTTTTGCAAGGGTATACAGACTTTTTAGAAGAGTATTGCAGGTATTTACAGGTGTATTCAAGCTTCTTGTTTTAGCCAATGGAAATCACTAGGGGCAGGAGATCAGTTATAATATAGGCTAAAAAACGCCGGAAAAAAACGCTCAAAGTATTTTGCCGGTGTTCCCATTGAAGTCTCTGGGGATAAAAACGCTCAATTCTGCCTGAAAAGTAGCTTGTTTGAGCAACATTCTGTCACTTGTAACATTTTGCAATAAGTGACAGACCATTCAGATGTGAACAAAGGCTGAACAGGGCCTTAATCTTTAAAGCACAATCCTCCACCACCCACTCCACCCCAGAAAAAATTATATTGCTCAAAAAAACTATTCCCTCATGCCCCCGCCCCACCTCACATGTGCTCATAAGTTTACATACCCTGGCAGAATTTATGATTTCTTGCCCATTTTTCAGAGAATATGAATAACATGAGGAACTCATTCATTATTGATCAACTGTGTTTACTCTTTTTAACCACTTATGGACCGCCTCACGCCGATATATGTCAGCAGAATGGCACATCAACGTACAGGTACGTTGCCCTTTAAGAGCCCAGCCGTGGGTCGCGCGCTTACGACCCGGTCCTGAGCTCCGCGCCCGCGGTCCCGATCGCCGCTGGTGTCCCGCGATCAGGACACAGAGCTGAAGAACAGGGAGAGGTGAGTGCAAACAAACCTTTCCCCGTTCTTCTCCGTTGGCATGTCAGTGATCGTCTGTTCCCTGTCATCGGAACAGACGATCAGTGACTTGTAGCCACGCCCCCTACAGTAAGAATCACTTTAGGGTACACTTAACCCCTACAGTGCCACCTAGAGGTTAACCCCTTCACTGCCAGTGTCATTTTCACAGTAACCAGTGCATTTTTATAGCACTGATCGCTGTAAAAATGACAATGGCCCGAAAATGGTGTCAAAAAATGTGTGTCCGCCATAATGTCGCAGTCATGATAAAAATCGATGATCGCCGCCATAACTAGTAAAAAAATAAATATTATTAAAAATGCCATAAAACAGTCCCCTATTTTGTAGACGCTATAACTTTTATGCAAACCAAATCTATAAACGCCCATTGCGATTTTTTTTTACCAAAAATATGTAGAAGAATACGTATCGGACTAAACTGTGGAAAAAATGAGTGTGTGTGTGTGTGTGTATATATATATATATATATATATATATATTTTTTTTTTTTTTTGGGGGGGGGGATATTATAGCAAAAAGTAAAAAATATTGCCGCTCTATTTTTGTTTATAGCGCAAAAAATAAAAAATAAAAATCGCAGAGGTGATCAAATACCACCAAAAGAAAGCTCTACTTGTGGAAAAAAAATAGAATTTTTTGTACTCACCGTAAAATCCTTTTCTCTGACATCCATGGACTGACACGGCGTCTCTTTACACGTGGGTTTATGTCCCTGCTTGCAGGAAAAGACCTAGGCAGAATGTGAGATGTTATACATACATTCTAAAAGCCAGAGCTGAACAGCCCCACCCAGGGGGCGGTCCCTCCGGACATAACCCTCCCACTACAGTCAGCAGACTTCAGTTCATAACAAAGCAGTACAAACTTAAAAAGGAAGGGTGGGTGCCGTGTCAGTTCATGGATGTCAGAGAAAAGGATTTTACGGTGAGTACAAAAAATCCTATTTTCTCTTATCATCCATGGACTGACACGGTGTCTCTTTACACTTTACACGTGGGATGTCCCAAAGCAGTGTCAAGAGGGATGGGAGCAGTATAAATGGAAAAACCAAAAACTTCACTCCAAGAAGGCAGAGCTCCTCAACGGAGGAGTCGCAACTTTAAACAGCGGCCTGCAGCACCCTGCGGCCGAAGGAAGCATCCGAAGATGCAGCCACATTAACCTTATAATACTTAAAAGGCATGAACAGACGACCAGGTCGCAGCCTTGCACACTCGTGCAACCGACGCTTGATGTCGGAAAACCCAGGAAGCACCAATTGCCCTGGTGGAATGTGCCGTAACCAGAAAGGGAGGCGCCCGCCCTTTGAGAGCATAGGCTTGAATGACGGTTTGTCTGATTCCCCTAGAAATGATGGCAGACGAAACCGCTTGGCCCTGTTATGGACCAGAGACAGTCACAAACAGTGAGTCGGACTTCCGAATAGAAGCAGTAGCAGACAGGTACACCCGTAAGGCTCGTACCACATCCAATATGTGCAGCGCAAACTCTCTGGGATGCGATGGGTGAGGACACAAAGACGGGAGGACAATGCCCTCATGTAGGTGAAAGGTCGACACCACCTTTGGCAAAAAGGAAGGTCGCGGATTCAACAACACCGCCTTATCCTTATGGATGACTAAATATGGCGACTTGCAGGACAAAGCCGCCAACTCAGACACCCGTCAAACAGAAGTGATTGCCACTAAAAGGCCACCTTCTGAGACAAGACAAGAGGGGAATATCCCCAAAAGGAGGTTCCTGGAGGACCGAGAGCACCAAATTCAGATCCCACGGTGGGAAAGGAGACTTGACAGGAGGGAGCACATGGCGAACCCCCAACACAAGGTGCTAACCAAGAAATGACCCGCTAGAGGTCGCTGAAAGAAGACGGCCAAGGCCGAAATCTGATCCTTGATGGTACTCAAAGCAAGCTTTTGGGTCACTCCACACTGCAGAGGACGCAGGATTCTGGGGACGGAATACGTCCGAGGACGCCAGTCCAGCGCTTCGCATATGGCGATATAAGCTTTCCAGGCACGGTGATAGATCTGCCTGGAGGAAGACTTCCGTGTCCTTAACATGGTCAAAATGACAGAGTCCGAGAGACCTCGGTCCCTCAACACCTGGCTTTTAACAGCCCTGCCGTTAAAGCCAGAGACTGTAAGCCGGATGAAACATAGGACCTTGAGACTGAAGGTCCTCCCTCATCGGCAACCGCCAGGGAACGTCCGCGACGAGACGTACCAGATCAGCGTACCAGTGATGCTGAGGTCAATCCGGAACAATTAGGATCGCCGGAGTTTATATCAGGCGATAAGGACCCTATGGGGCCACTAACGCATCCGAGGCATCGCCCAAGGATCCCTGGATCTGGCCACAACCTCGACCCTTGCGATTGAGTCGAGAGGCCATCAGGTCCACATCCGGTGTGCCCCACCGTCGGTAAAGGAGTTGAAATATGCAAGGACCACTCTTCTTGGTCCGGCGTCTGGCGATTGGCGACTCAGATAGTCTGCCTGCCCATTGTCTATGCCCAGAATGTAAAATGGCCTACAGAGCCGGCACGTTTCTTCCGGCCCACTTCAGGATACGGACTACCTCGGAAGCCGCAGCTGAGCTCCGAGTTCCCCCTTGATGGTTTACATACGCCACCGCCGTGGCGGTGTCCGACTGGCTCCTGATGGAGCGACCCCGTACTCTCTCCGACCTGAGGAGAGACACAGTCCGATGGCCCGTATTTCCAGAACAGTGATTGATAAACGGGCTCGTCCGGAGTCCAAGGCCTGAGCCGACAGGACTCCCCAGACTCCACCCCAGCCCGTCAGGCTGGTGTCCGTCGTGAGTACCGTCCATTGGATGGGAGGGGAACGACTTTCCGGACCGAAGAGCCGAGGATCTCAACCACCATGTCAGGGGCGCCCTGACCAGGTGAATCACCTGGATCTGAAGATCCAAGGACAACGGGGATTTGTCCCAGGTGGACAAGATCTCCTTCTGCAATGCCCTGGTGTGTGATTGGGCATACGGAACGGCCGCGAAGGAGGCCACCACGAGTCCCGGGACTCTCATGCAAAAAAACGGATTGACAACCATTTTTGGGATGTCAGCACCCGCACCGCAGACTGAAGTGTCAGCAACTTCTCCAGAGGTAGGATACCTTTGCCTCCAAGGAGTCCAGAATCAGAACTAGATAATCCAGACACTGAGTCGGGACCAGGACTGACTCCTGAATGTTCAGGAACCACCCGAGGCCCTGAGGGTCTAATTGACGATAGTCACCTTTCCTCCAAGTCTGATCCACTTTCTGCTCTTAGCAGAAGATCGTCCAGATAGCCCACAACAGCAATACCTCGCTGTAACAGAAGGCTAGAACCGGAGCAAGCACCTTGGTGAACACCCTTGGTGCCGAGGCTAGGCCGAAAGGAAGAGCCACAATCGATAGTGGACTTCGCTGATCGCAAAGCGCAGAAACTTCTGGTGACTTGCGCAGATCGGAACATGCAAGTAGGCGTCCTTGAAGTCCAAGGACGCCAGAAGAAAATCCCTTTGGTGGAGTGTAGCGATCACCGTGCGAATGGATTCCATGCGGAATTTCTGCACCTTCTCGAAGGCATTCAGGGCCTTGAGGTCCAGGATAGGTCGAACCACGTCCTATTTTTGGGACGACAAACAGATTCGAGTAGAATCCCTGAAAACTCTCCTGTGACGGAACCGGCACAATCACTCCGGACCTGATCAAATCCTGTACAGCCCCCAAGAGGGCTGCCCGACAGGTAGGAAGGAGAGGAAGATTTGAGGGAAATAATCTGTCTGGGGGCCAGGATCGGAATACTATCCTGTATCCTGAGGTGACCACCTCGCACACCCACCAGTCGGAGATTCGGGAGGACCACCGATTCGTGACCTGCGAAGTCGTCCCCCCCACCCCAGAGTCGGGCGGAGGCAAGACTTCACGCGGAGGCGGGCTTGGGAGCCGCTTGTTCGGCTTACGCACCCAGGGGCACTTGTGCCCACCAGCCGCACTGCCGTCAGTCTGAGAGGGCCTACCTGTAAGGGTATGTACTTACCGAGGCCGAGATGCCGAGAGTGGTTCACCTTTGCGACTTGACGCACTCCACCCCCTGGAGTTGAGACAGGGAGTGGATGGCGAGAAGCGGCACCGGCTACCGGCAGGTGGTGGGTATTTGTAGACGGTCCGGCAGAGCTGAGTAGACTGAAGAACAGGCTTCAAGCAGGAACTAGCCGGATTGGTAAAGTTCAAACAGCAGGAGATAATGGAAGCCGGTGCAGGTTGAGTCCGGGTTGTAATGGCTAGGTAACGGTCCCGGCTGGGGGTCAAACACAGTAAAAGGTAACAAGTCCAGAGAGTACCGGGAACCCGGCAGGGGTTCAAAGGAAACGCGGAAGTCCAAAAGGTACAGGCCAGAGGTCAGGGATTGGAGACAGGCAGCAGATCCGAGTCACAGGCCGAGGGTCAAACACAGGAGAAGGCAGAAGTCCGTATCACAAGCCGAGGGTCAGGTCCAGGAGAGAGATCAGAGGAGTCAAGCCAGTCCGGGTCACAAGGAGATTTTCAGGATAGTTTTCCAGAGTCTTGGGAATACAGGAAAGCTGACAAACCAGCAACTTGTCAGTGCAACTGGGTCTCTTTAAATAGGCCCGCCTGGATTCCTATTGGTGCGCCGCCGCGCATGCGCGCGCGCCGCTGCGTCGGCGCGCGCACCCGAGAACGTAGAAGCGCCGTCCCGCGCACGCGCATGCGCGGAAGCATCATTCCGCCGCGCGTGCGCATTGGGCGCTGATTGGCGCTGTTGGACGGATTTCCCTGACAGTGCCCCCCTCCTAGGGGCGGACTCCGGACGCCCAGACTAGACATCAACTCGGGATGTTCCTGGTGAAAGACTCTAATTAGGCGGGGAGCATGTAGGTTCCTAGATGGTTCCCAAGAGTTGTCCTCCGGGGGATACCCCTTCCATTTGATTAAATACTGTAGCTGCCTGCCTCTTTTCCTGCAGCCCAGGATAGATTCCACCACGTACTCGTTTTCACCATCAACCTCCACAGGTGGAGGAGGTGGCACATCCCTTCCCGGGAAGGAGCTGGAGACTACCGGTTTCAACAGAGACGTGTGGAAAACCGGGTGTATCCTGTAGGAGTCGGGCAGTGCCAATTCAAAGGCCACAGGGTTGATTACTCGCTTGATTTTGAAAGGGCCTATAAATCTTGGTCCCAATTTCCGTGAAGGGATCGGCAATTTGAGGTTGGTGGCGGAGAGCCATACTTCCTCCCCAACTTTGAAGACTGGATTTTCCTTCCTACCCTTGTCATAGTATCTCTTGTAAGACTCCTGGGCGTTTTGCATCATTTCCTGGAGTCTCAGAAAATTAGATTGAACAAAGGCTATCCGATCTTGAACAGCAGGAACAGAGCTCTCCGAAATGTCATCAGGGAGGAAGGAAGGATGGAAGCCAAAGTTGGCCCAAAAAGGAGTTTGACTGGTGGCTGAATGCACCGAGTTATTATATGCAAATTCAGCGTAGGATAATAGGGAGGACCAATCATCTTGTGAGGCTGAGCAAAAACAACGGAGATATTGTTCTAGGGTTTGATTGGTTCTCTCTGTCTGTCCGTTGCTCTGGGGGTGATATGCCGATGATAGGCAAATTTTGATTTCTAAAGATTTGCAAAGTTCCTTCCAGAATTTCGCCGTGAATTGAACGCCTCTGTCAGAGGTGATGCTTTTAGGCACTCCATGGAGCCTGATTATCTCCTGAAAGAAGGCTTTGGCTGTATCTGCAGCAGAGGGAGTACCAATCATGGGCACGAAGTGAGCCATTTTGGAGAGGCGGTCAATTACGACCAGAATCGTGGTAAAACCTCCAGAGGGCGGTAGATCTACAATGAAGTCCATGGACACATCTGCCCACGGACGCTCAGGGATAGGCAAAGGTTTGAGTAGTCCCCAACTCTTGGTTTTGGGTCCCTTATACCGTTGGCAACGGGTACAGGAGGCAACATAGGACTTGCAATCTTGTCTCCAACCAGGCCACCAGAAGGAGCGAGAGATTAGTTCCATGGTCTTTTTGGTTCCAAAGTGACCAGCTAGTTTGTGGTCGTGGAAAGTTTTCAGAGTCAGTTGCCTTGTTTCCAGAGGGACGAAGACTTTACCTTGGGACCAGAACAAGTCATTACGCTTCTCCAAGGAAGAGGTTACTTGGTCAGGACAATGCTTAGAGGCGGCTCTTATGGAGGTTAGTAGATCAGCCTGTGGGATGAGCAGAAAGTTTTGTGCTGATAGGATGGTACTTGGTTCCTCTGCTTGAGGGGTCTCGGGAAACATCCTAGAGAGGGCATCCGCCTTCACGTTCTTGGAACCGGGCCTATAAGAGATATGAAAGTTAAACCTAGTGAAGAAGAGGGCCCATCGGGCTTGTCTGGGTCGAAGACGTTTTGCTGTTCTCAGATATTCTAGATTCTTATGATCCGTGAATATCATGACGGGGTGAGGAGCTCCCTCCAGAAGGTATCGCCATTCTTCCAGGGCGAATTTGATAGCTAATAGTTCCCGGTCACCGACGTCATAATTACGTTCCGGAGAAGTTAGTTTACGAGAGGCAAAGGCTACTGGATGAAGAAGGGATTTGGGGCCCTGCCTTTGAGAGAGGATGGCCCCAGTGGCTGACTCTGAAGCATCTACTTCCAGCGTAAACGGCAGTAGCGGATCTGGATGCTTCAATACAGGTGCCGATGTGAATGCTTTTTTTAGTTTATCAAAGGCATCTTGAGCTTCCGGTGACCAGTGAAAGCGGTAGCCCTGGCGTGTCAGTTGGGTTATAGGTGCCACAATAGAGGAGAACCCCACAATGAACCTCCTGTAGAAATTGGCGAAACCTATAAATCGTTGTACCCCTTTCTTGTCTGTTGGGGCTGGCCATTCCTGGATAGCTTTGACTTTCTGCGGGTCCATTGCGACCCCATTGGTAGAAATAATAAATCCCAAAAATTGCACCGTGGTTTTCTCAAAGTCACATTTCTCGGCCTTGAGGTAAAGTCTATGTTCTCGGAGAATAGTGAGGACCTTGATGACATGGATTCGGTGCAGTTCAAGGGAGGACGAAAAAATAAGAATATCGTCTAAGTAGACTACTAGGAAATCGTCCAGGTGTTCACGGAAAATGTCATTGACCAGGTGCTGGAAAGTAGCTGGGGCGTTGCAAAGCCCGAATGGCATGACCAAGTATTCGAAATGACCGAATCTAGATCTAAAAGCCGTCTTCCATTCGTCTCCAGCCCTGATCCGGATGAGGTTGTAGGCCCCTCGAAGGTCCAGTTTAGAGAAGATCCGAGCTGATCGGAATCGTTGGAACAACTCCGGGATGAGAGGAAGCGGGTATCTATTTTTAATAGTAATTTTATTTAATTCCCTATAGTCAATGCAGGGCCTCAGAGTCCCGTCTTTCTTTTCAACGAAAAAGATTCCGGCACCGGCTGGGGAAGAAGAGGGTCGAATGAATTTCTTTTCCAGATTTTCCTCAATGTAAGACTTGAGGGTCTTCAACTCAGATTCGGACAAGGGGAAGATGCGGCCGAATGGAATTTTGGAGCCAGGCAGAAGGTCGATGGGACAATCGTAGGGACGATGTGGAGGTAGGCGGTCGGCCTGCTGTTTGTCGAAGACGTCCTGGAATCCTAAGTATGCTGATGGAACATGTGGTAGGTTATTCGGTTGAGGGGTTAAAGTAGCACAGGCAGTTGGAAGTGCGGAAAGACAGTGTTGAGAACAATATGAAGAAGTGAAGTTAACTTCCCTCTTGGCCCAGTTTATATGAGGCTCATGTGCTTGTAACCAGGGAAGGCCCAGGATGATGGGAAACATGGGAGATGAGATGAGGTCAAATCGAAGGTATTCTTGGTGGCCTGAATCCGTGATAGCAAGGACGGGTCTTGTTTCTTGCGTAATTACCCCTGAACGAGGCAGGGATCCATCCGCCAGACGAACCTGAAGATAACGGTCCTTGGTTTGCAGAGGAAAGTGAAGTTGGGAAGCAAGTGAAGAGTCCAGAAAGCAGCTGCAGGCTCCTGAATCAATAATCGCCGGTAGGCGGGTTGCTCCTGTTGGTAGCTGTAGAGAAATAGAAAGAACAACATAAGTCTGTGGTAAGCCAGAAACTGGGTAGTTCAAAGTGTCTTTGAGGGTACACTTACTAGGTCTCACTGGGCAGCTCCGAAGGAAATGGCCAGTACCCCCGCAGTAAAGACACAGATTGGCCTGACGCCTGCGCTGCTTTTCCTCAGGAGAAAGGGGAGGACGAACTAGACCAAGCTGCATGGGTTCAGGCTCGGGGGGAGAAGATGCTGTAGGAACTTGGATGGGTGGATAGGCAGAAGCTGATCGGGGCAAAGTCCAGTTTGGACGGGTAGTCTGGAAACGCTCAGAACGCCGCTCCCGGAGGCGTCTGTCAAGCTGAGTGACAGACTGGATCAGATCTTCCAGAGTAGTTGGAACACCAATCCTGGCCAGCTCGTCCTTAAGAGCCTCAGACAGTCCCTGGCGATATTGGTATTTAAGGGCCGTCTCATTCCAGCCAGTGTCAGCTGACCATTTCCGGAATTCTGCCGTGTAGTCCTCCACCGGCCTTCTCCCCTGGGTTAAACTGTGGAGAACAGACTCAGCTGTAGCTGATCGCTGAGGATCGTCATACAGCTGCGCCATACTCTCGAAGAAGGTGTCCACGGAATCTAGTATGGGGCTGCTTTGCTCCATCAGGCCATGGGCCCAGGCCTGAGGTTCGTCGGTTAGAAGGGAGATGACGAACCCCACCTTTACCACTTCTGAAGAGAAAGTCCTGGGTTGAAGGGCGAAATAGAGAGAACATGCGTTTTTGAAAGCCCGATATTTCTTACGGACGCCAGAAAATCGCTCAGGCAGGGGGACCCTGGGTTCAGGGGTAGCCATTACTACGGTGGGATTTGCCTGATTTTGAGACGTGGAGGCAACATTGGCAATGGTAGCAGCTGGTGATGCTGGTCCTGTAGCTCCAGTAAGTAGCTGAAAGCGGCCATCCATTTGGACATAACCTTCTTGTAATTTCTGAACCGCGTCGGTTAGTGCGGTGACTTGCTGACATAGGGTCTCGAACGGTGAACGCGCCCTGTCGGCCTCAGACATCTGGCTGGTTTGTACTGTAAGGGTATGTACTTACCGAGGCCGAGATGCCGAGAGTGGTTCACCTTTGCGACTTGACGCACTCCACCCCCTGGAGTTGAGACAGGGAGTGGATGGCGAGAAGCGGCACCGGCTACCGGCAGGTGGTGGGTATTTGTAGACAGTCCGGCAGAGCTGAGTAGACTGAAGAACAGGCTTCAAGCAGGAACTAGCCGGATTGGTAAAGTTCAAACAGCAGGAGATAATGGAAGCCGGTGCAGGTTGAGTCCGGGTTGTAATGGCTAGGTAACGGTCCCGGCTGGGGGTCAAACACAGTAAAAGGTAACAAGTCCAGAGAGTACCGGGAACCCGGCAGGGGTTCAAAGGAAACGCGGAAGTCCAAAAGGTACAGGCCAGAGGTCAGGGATTGGAGACAGGCAGCAGATCCGAGTCACAGGCCGAGGGTCAAACACAGGAGAAGGCAGAAGTCCGTATCACAAGCCGAGGGTCAGGTTCAGGAGAGAGATCAGAGGAGTCAAGCCAGTCCGGGTCACAAGGAGATTTTCAGGATAGTTTTCCAGAGTCTTGGGAATACAGGAAAGCTGACAAACCAGCAACTTGTCAGTGCAACTGGGTCTCTTTAAATAGGCCCGCCTGGATTCCTATTGGTGCGCCGCCGCGCATGCGCGCGCGCCGCTGCGTCGGCGCGCGCACCCGAGAACGTAGAAGCGCCGTCCCGCGCACGCGCATGCGCGGAAGCATCATTCCGCCGCGCGTGCGCATTGGGCGCTGATTGGCGCTGTTGGACGGATTTCCCTGACACTACCCGTGGACTCTGACTGACGAAAAAACCCCGTCTTGCTGGAAAGGAAGGCCCCCGTTTGCGGCGGGCCTCCTCACCCTTGCTAGTCTAAGGAAGAAGAGTGCTTTTACCTCCCATGACATCCATGACGATGTCATCCAGAGCAGCACCGAAAGGTCTACCACCTTTAAATGGTAGATCCGTCAGGAGCTTCCTAAGGCTAGGTCAGCAGACCAGCACTTCAACCAGATAAGACGACGCAATACCACAGCCGAGACAGAGGCCCTGGACATTAAAGGGGCCGCGTCCAACGTGGCGTCGCACACATAAACCAGGCCCTAAACCAGTTGGTGGGCCAGAGCAACTGTGTCTGGAGGAAGATTATGCTCCTGTACAGCTAGGTGCAACATTTTTGCCCAACCTGTAAGTGTTTAAGACACAAGGGTCGCTGCTACCACAGGCCGTAGGGCGGATCCCAACAAGGCAAACATGGCTCTGCTCACCACTTCTGACCTCCTGTCAGTGGGGTCCTCAAATGCAGGAGTCCCCTCCATCGGGAGAGTGATGGCCTTGTTCAACCGGGCGACTGGAGGGTCGACCCTGGGGGAGAAGCCCACTTTTTAAGTAGGGCATCTTCAAGGGGTATCTGATAGACAAACGCCGCGGGACCATAAAAAAATTCTTCTGCGGCTTTTCCCAGACCTTATCAATGAGCTGGTCAAAGAAAGTACATATGGAAAAACCTCTTTAGAAGGCCTGGCCTTAAAAGAACCAAAGGAGACTGTATCCGCCTGAGGTTCTGCATCCGCAGCATTTTAGCTTCAGAGTGTCCCTCACCGCAGTCATGAGTACACTAACAAGCGCCCTGTCATTTACTGACTCAGGACTGGAGTTTTCCTCATAAGGAATGTCCTGTTCAAAACCATCCAATACATTCAGAACTAGGGTCCTGAGCGGTAGTGGCTAGGCCCATATCTGAATCAGCGCACTGCCCTCATGAAGTAAAGTGGGGAGAGGTCGCTTTTTTGCTCCCTTGCGCTTGCACACAGCTCCCATCCTGGTCAGAAATGATTCCAGGACTGCCCACAACTGGTCCCTAGGGACCGCAGGTGCTGAAGCACTGCCTGTTGTCCACTGACATTTAGGGGAAGCTGGTGACAGAGACTCCATATTGCCCCCCTCCGAGACTCCTCAGATAAAAAGTCCACCCACAGGCTGTGCTGACTGAGGAGGGGGCGCCCAGGGGACTCACCAAACCGGACCAGGGACCGCTCAGTTCCGCTGTCTATACCGCGCTGTGTCAGCGCTGGTGAGCTGTGAGTAGATTTGCGCTGTTACAGCAGCGCTAGAGGCCAATACTAGTGCTGAAGAGCGCGCGGGCTACAAGAAAATGGCCGCTGGACTTCACTGAGGCGATCCGCGGCAAGATGGCCGCCATGACTCAGCAAAAGTGAAAAAAACAGCACACACACAGCGCCACTCGGCGCTCAGGCCCCAAAACACACAAAAAACGGCCCCAAGCATATCTGCAGACCAGCATTAGCCCCTCCAAGAACAGTGTGACCCCCAGGCACCCCACACAGCACAGCGCCAGCAATGGTGACAGAGTGACAATGAAATACAGGGGGAGACAGGGAAAATCCCCCACAGAGAAACACACAGCCTTTTGTACTCACCTGCAGGCAGGAGAGACTACTTACCCGTCCCCTGAGGGACCCACTGGTGTGTTTCTGACAGGACTATCACAGTGCAGTACTGAGTAGCTGTCGGCTCGGTCCACCGCGAAAGATACAGTCAGTCAGGAACTGTTCAGTCTTGAGAGGACCGTGGGAGCATGAAAGCAAACCCGGCCACCCCTGGAGTCATGGGGCCTGTCGTGAACTGAGTCTCACGCACACAAGGCGAGGATCAGCACGCTCGATGGTCGGACAAGGGAAGACTACGAGGATATCTTGTACCCAACCTGTTGCCCAGCCGACAGTTGATAGAAAATTCTCAAAAATAAAATAAAAAAGAATTCCAGAAAAGGAATAAAAATAGGTCAGGAGACTGGCTCCTGAGAGAGCCATGTCTTCTCCTTCTGCTAGGCAGAAAAAAAACTGAAGTCTGCTGACTGTAGTGGGAGGGTTATGTCCGGAGGGACCGCCCCCTGGGTGGGGCTGTTCAGCTCTGGCTTTTAGAATGTATGTATAACATCTCACATTCTGCCTAGGTCTTCTCCTGCAAGCAGGGACATAAACCCATGTGTAAAGTGTAAAGAGACGCCGTGTCAGTCCATGGATGATAAGAGAAAAGAAGAAGGACGCCAAATTTTGTTTGGGAGCCACGTCGCACGACCGCGCAATTGTCAGTTAAAGTGACGCAGTGCCGAATCGCAAAAAGGGGCCTGGTCCTTTAGCTGCATATTGGTCCGGGGCTTAAGTGGTTAAATGGTAATCACAACAGAAACTACCCAAATGACCCTGATCAAAAAATTTACATACCCTGGTGATTTTGGCATAACATGCACACAAGTTGACACAAAGGGGTTTGAGTGGCTATTAAAAAAGGTAACAATCCTCGCCTGTGATCGGACTCCTGATAGACCCTTGCATCTTTCATCCAGTGCTGCACTGACATTTCTGGATTCTGAGTCATGGGGAAAGCAAAATAATTGTCAAAAGGATCTGCAGGAAAAAGGTAGTTGAACTGTAAAAAACAGGAAAGGGAAACAAAAATATATCCAAGGAATTGAGAATGCCAATCAGCAGTTTTCAAACTCTAATCAAGAAGTAGAAAATGAGGGGTTCTGTTGAAACCAAACCACAGTCAGGTAGACCAACTAAAATTTCAGCCAAAACTGCCAGGAAAATTGTTCGGGGTGCAAAGAAAACCCCACAAATAACTTCAGGTGAAATACAGGACTCTCTGAAAACATGTGGTGTGTCTGTTTCAAGATGCACAACAAGGAGGCACTTGAAAAAGATGGGCTGCATGGTCGAGTCCCCAGAAGAAAGCCATTACTTCACAAGTATCCCACTTATAATACGCCAAACAGTAAAGAGACAAGCCTCAAACCTTCTGGCTAAATGTCATTTGGAGTAATGAGACCAAATTTTGCTTTTTGGCCACAACCATAAAACGCTACACTTGGAAAGGAGTCAACAAGGCCTATGATGAAAGGTACAGAGGTGGATCGCTGATGTTTTGGGGATGTGTGAACTACAAAAGGCACAGGAAATTTGGTCAAAATTGATGGCAAGATGAATGCAGTGTGTTATCAAAAAATACTGGAGGAACATTTGCATTCATCAGCCAGGAAGCTGTGCATGGGACGTACTTGGACATTCCAACATGACAATGATCCAAAACACAAGGCCAAGTCGACCTGTCATTGGCTACAGCAGAATAAAGTGAAGGTTCTGGAGTGGCCAACTCAGTCTCCTGACCTCAATATCATTGAGCCACTCTGGGGAGATTTCATAACGTGCAGTTCATGCAAGACAGCCCAAGAATTTACAGGAACTGGAGGCTTTTTGCCAAGAGGAATAGGCACCTTTACCATCTGAGAAGATAAAGAGCCTCATCCACAAATACCACAAGAGACTTCAAGCTGTCATTGATGTTAAAAGGGGCAATGCACGGTATTAAGAACTGTGGTATGTAAACTTTTGATCATGGTCATTTGGCTAGTTTCTGTAGTCAATATGATTTTAAAAGAGTAAACACAGTTGATTGAAAATAAATGGCTTCAGCCAAACACTAACCATGAGTGAAAGAAAAGTTTTTGTGTTATTCATAATCTCTGAAAAATGGACAAGAAATCAAATACTGACAGGGTATGTAAACTTATGAGCACAACTGTACTTCCCTGTAGAGCTGGGTGTTTAAAATTCTTGGAGTATACATTTCTTCAATGAGTTTAAATACATGCTCGCAGAATTTCGAGAGGAGCAGCCCCACTGGGAGGTGCAGTGATGTCCCCCCTGCCTCCCAGAAGTTTTTTTTTGGGGGGGGGGGGGGCATGGTTTGTTGAGGTTTGAACCACCCTAGGACATAAAGTGTATTACTGGCAGCATTACCAGGTAAAAGGCCTGACAAAAAAAAAAAAAGCAGCCACCTCATCTAAGGACTGGCATGCTGCAATATATTACGTTTCTTAGTGGGTTTAAAGGCTTCTGCGAATATGGAACCTAGAATAAATAAGGCCCAAGTGATTTATCAAAGTACAACAACTAGGCTACTAAAAATTGCCTGAATAGCTCAGGCCTTACAATTATGTTATGTAGCGCCCTGCTCCCAATGACTGGGCGCTATGTTAAATTTAGTGGGTGTCTGAGCCAATAGTTGGGCTCAGACTTTACCACTTGCTTACTGGGCACTTAAACCCCCCTCCTGCCCAGACCAATTTTCAGCGCTGACGCACTTTGAATGACAATTGCGCGGTCATGCAACACTGTACCCAAATGACATTTTTATCATTTTTTTTTCCCACAAATAGAGCCTTCTTTTGGTGGTATTTGATCACGTCTGCGGTTTTTATTTTTTGCGCTCTAAACAAAAAAATACTGACAATTTTGAAAAAAAATAAAAAAAACAATATTTTTAACTTTTGCTATAATAAATATCCCAATTGAAAAAAAAAAAAAAAATTCTCAGTTTAAGCCGATACGTATTCTTCTACATATTTTTGGTTAAAAAAAAAAGAAAAAAAAAAAATCACAATAAGCGTATAGTGATTGGTTTGCGCCAAAGTTATAGCGCCTACAAAATAGGGGATAGATTTATGACTTTTTTTTTACTAGTAATAGCAGTTAGATGCGATTTTTGTCAGGACTGCGATATTGCGACGGACAGATGACACTTTTGACACTATTTTGGGACCATTCACATTTATTCAGCGAACAGTGCTATAAATATGCACGGATTACTGTATAAATGTGACTGATAGGGAGGGGGTTAACACTAGGGGGCGATCAAGGGGTTAAATGCGTTCCCTGGAAGGGATTCTTACTGTGGAGGGAGGGGACTGACTGGGGGAGGTGACCGATGGGTGTCCCTATGTACAAGGGACACAGCATCGGTCTCCTCTCCCTGACAGGACGTGGATCTCTGTGTTTACACACAGAGATCCACGGTCCTGCTCTGTGACTGCTGATCGCGGGTACCTTGCGGCATCGCGGCCGCCAGGCACGCGCATCGGCACCCGTGTGACACAGGGGGCACAGCTATTCCGCAATGCGTGCCCGCGGCAGCGCGCAACGCGGAAGTAAACAGGAGGACGTCCAGGGATGCCCTCCCGGCAGTTCAGGTCCACGCTGCGGCCGTCTTTCGGCTATAGCGCGGATCTGAAGTGGTTAAGTGATTATGTTAAATTAGCCTCTGTTCAGCTGTGGCTGTGCCTGACAGGATTTCCCACTGTTGCCTGTAGGTGGCGATACCACCACAGGGCAGCGTTGGAATATGGGCAGGTCATGGTGTATTGAGTGTTCTTTCCTGGGAACAGCCCAGTGGGAGTGGTGTCCCCATTGGGCATGCTGGTAAAGAGGTACTTATGGGGCAGACGGCATCTTTTGGGGTCCTTCTCTCCCTCATGGCCCTCCTGGCGCGAGGAGTGCGGTGTGTGATTTTGGCCTCAGGACCATGTTGGTCCGAGGCTGTAACTCTACCAAGTAGGCCCCATTATGCTGACTGGGACCTACACTTTGAAGGTGATCCTGCACTGTCCGTCCTGCGGGAAGAAGCCACTCAATGGAGGAAACCAGGGGAGGACCTGTCCTGGAGAAGACCGAGCGGAAGGCTGGTGTGTCTTGAGGAAGGCCTGGTGATTCTGTTGGAGGATGCACAGTAGCTAAAGTTACCTTGCAGTCTGCTGGGCCGGCTTAAAGGCTCTTTGACTGTTTGGCTGGAAGTTTGGGCGTTAAGTTCTGTGGCAGAGGATCCCGGATTATCCAATTTTGTCCAAAAGCAGTCTGTGGCAGAGACTGGTCCTGATCATTGTCCATGCATCATTCCAGCTGCTAGGCCAGGTGAGAGGGGCCTATCCGAGTGAGCAATACCCACTCGAGGAGTGGTGAATGACTTTTTAGTTGAGAAGTTTTTCCCCAGTGATCTGTACTGCATACCTGAACCTACCCCTTTCCCCTTCATCCTTCTACTATTCTTCACAAGTTTCATGCAAAAGAAAATAAAACCTAACAGCAAGAGGTTTTACATCTTGTGTGGACATTGGCGTTCTTAGTCTTTCTTCCCCTAGACAATGAATACTGAGGTAACGTGCAAGGCCCAAATCGAAACCAGCAGCACCTACGGGGGTGCGCTACAGTTACATAAAGGCAGGAAACCGGTTTCTGACCACTATAAATAGATGAGGAGGGGGGGGGTCACTGCTGAAACACACTATAGGTAATGGCTAGTTTGTCTCCAGAACCCACCGAAGCAGGACGTATTGTATGACAGGCTCAAAACTGTTTATTGTGCCAAAGGGTGTATTAGAAGGCAGCACATGAAAAGAGCTATTCATATTGCATATACAGTATGTAACTTTTTTTGTGCCGTCTTCTGTTCCTGTTAAACATGCAATACATATTCCTTCCTTTAGTAGTGGGGGTTAAAGGATGTGACCAACAAAAATATGACTGGAGGTTTTCCTTCAGCCTCTGACGAGGCTTCCTTTAAAAAAAAAAAAAAAAAAAATATTTTGCATCATTTCCTAATAATCATCATCATGTCTCATGTTTCATTTGTTAAAAGGATCCAGCACAATACATGTGTAGAATATAGCTGCAGGATGTGTGTGAAGAACAATTCATTGACAGGAACACACCTGTTCTCTGAATTAGTGTCTTAGCCCAATATGGAGAAGATTAATCAAAAATGAACTGCCTAAAGGGATAGAGAAACCCTTCTAAATTATGCATACAATCGCTGCATAGGACAAATTAAACTACATTTTAGCATACAATATGGAGAAACCAGGAAATACGGACATCAAGTAATGGCAAAATTATATAAAAAAAAAAAAAAGAAGAAGAAGAAAATACCTACTGTAGATTTTTTTAAGCACTGGCTTCTGGGATTTATCTAGTCCTTAAAAGGGATTGTAAAGCCTCAGTGTTTTTCACCTTAATGTATTAAGGTAAAAAAAACTTCCGTGCTGCAGCAGCCCCCCAGAGCCCCCCCTTTTACTTACCTGAACCTGATCTTTCCAGCGACGAAAAACAAGCACAGCAGCTCCAGCCGCTGTCTCGGGTCCTTATTGGATAGATTGATAACAGCAGGAGCCGTTGGCTCCCGCTGCTGTCAATCAAATCCAGTGACACGGGAGCTGGGAAGGGGGGGCAAGTCCTGCTGTCTGTGTTAATGGACACAGCAGCAGGACTCGGGAGCGTGCCCGCACGAGTGACCCATGGAATGCAGCTCGCCATGGGGGAACTGGAGAAGAGGAGCCAGAAGTGGTGCCACCGGGGGGGCCCCATAAAAGGAGGATCAGGGCCCCTCTGTGCAAAAAGTACAACATGCCTGTTTTTTTTTTTTTTTTGTTTTACCATCAGTCAGTTCTTCAAAAAAAAAAAAATCAAGGCATGGCAACTGTGGGCAGCCAGCTGAGACTCCTTGTGGCTTCACAGCCAGCTCCACCGCGCATACATGAGCTGTGCTTTGTGAATGGCCTTGCACCCTTCTAGGAGCTGTAATGTATCCCAGGTTTCGGGGAGGAGAACATGGAGGAGAAGTTACACTGGCATGACTGTCTGACTGGAAGGGGAAGCAGTTCCCACCCCACAAAAAAAAATATTTCAAATATAGCAGAAGTTCCAATTTAAAGCAGATCTAGGCCCTATCCTAAGGTATCCCCCCCCCCCCTTTTTGTTTAACCAGCAAGTTGAATGAAATCAAACAATAACTTGATTCTCTCATCAACACACTTGATGTGGTGGGGGGGGGGGGGGAATCCTCCCCGGTGAGCTATTGTATTGACAGCAGAGAAACGTCCCTTCTGTCAGAATACACTGATCAGTGCTGCTGGCTATAGTCAGTAGATCTGCTTTAAGCACTTTGCGCCCGTCATACGACTTATGACGGCCGCAAAGTGGTTCTGAAATGCCGGGAGGCCGTCATTATACGGCCTCCGCTCCTTCGGCCACTGGGGGGCGGCGCGCGCGCCCGGAGCATCCCTGAGATGCCGATGCGCATGCCTGGCGGCCGCGATGTCCGCCAGGCACCCGCGATCGGCCTGTACACAGACAAGGACATGGATCTGTGTGTGTAAACACACAGATCCATGTCCTGTCAGGGAGAGGAGACAGATGCTGTGTCCCTTGTACATAGGGACACAGATCGGTCACCTCCCCCAGTCAGTCCCCTCCCCCCACAGTAGCAATCACTCATAGGGCACACATTTAACCCCTTTGTCGCCCCCTAGTGGTTAACCCCTTCCCTGCCAGTCACATTTATACAGTAATCAGTGCATTTTTATAGCACTAATCGCTGTATAAATGTGAATGGTCCCAAAAATGTGTCAAAAGTGTCCGATGTGTCCGCCGCAATATCGCAGTCATGATAAAAATCGCTGATCGCCGCCATTACTAGTAAAAAAATAAATTAAAAAAATTTCAGAATTCTATCCCCTATTTTGTAGACGCTATAACTTTTGCGCAAACCAATCACTATACGCTTATTGCGATTTTTTTTAACCAAAAATATGTAGAAGAATACGTATCGGCCTAAACTGAGAAAAAAATCGTTTTTTTTTTAAAAAAAAATTGGGATATTTATTATAGCAAAAATCAAAAAATTGAGTTTTTTTTCAAAATTGTCGCTCTTTTTTGGTTTATAGTGCAAAAAATAAAAACCGCAGAGGTGATCAAATACCACCAAAAGAAAGCTCTATTTGTGGGAAAAAAAGGACATCAGTTTTGTTTGGGAGCCACGTCGCACGACCGCGCAATTGTCAGATAAAGCGACGCAGTGCCGAAAGCTGAAATTTCGCCTGGGCAGGAAGGGGGTATATGTGCCCAGTAAGGAAGGTGTTAAAGCCTAAGTGCAACCAAAATCAATAACAGAAGAAAAAAATAAAAAAACAGCAAAAGGGTCATAACTTACAATCAGTAGGATTTGTCTCTTGTGCCGATTGCTCTTCTGTTGTAGTAATCCTCCTCCGTTCTGCCCCCAAACACCATCTTCCCATGCAGCAGGATTAACAGAACTAAGAGGCTGTCAGAGACTCCCATCAAGACAGTCTGACTGTACTTGCCCTTTCCACCCAGCTTCTCCATTCACAGAAGCCATACTACAGCTTGAATGAAACATGATGAAGAATGGAGGACAGGCAGATCAATGATAGCTCTCTGACACCTACATTCATAGATCCTGTTTGATTCATTCATAGTATGCGTTCCATGAATGGAGCCGCTGGACAGATAGGGTGTGGCACCATCAGGCTGTCTTCATGAGATCCTGTAACAGTCCTTTAGTTGGAAAAGGATTAAGATGGTGGTGGGGGGTAATGCGGGCAAGGATGGATGGGTGTGTTAGTGGAGTGATGGGAACATCTGTGCAGAACTTTATTTGCACACAAATCAGGACAGAGGAAAGGCAGGGTAGTGTAAAAATATACAATAATGGCGCATGCTGAGACATAAAATCAAAAAGCCTTTTCCACAAAGTCCTTTGAGCTGTGATAGCTCTATGTTAGACGGCAGTCTTTTTTCTGGGCAGCCTTGCAGAGGGAGACGAAGCCGGATTCCAGTACATGTGAGAAGAGAGAAACAGAGAGCAGGCGCCACTTAGAAAAAACTGTTCACTTTAATAATAAAAGAGTATCAAAGCATTCACTTAATAGTTACTGTATGCAGGCATATGTTGAAGTAAATACGACAGTCAGTCCCTGCTACGTGTAGATGGTCCCTGGAGCCGTGGACGCTTGCTTCGCTGTGCCGCATGGAGTGATGCTGGTTTACTGTCACAATGGGTGGTTTCCGGGTTCACTGCGGCTGCCAGAAAGAGGGCTGGAACGCAAGCGGTGGGTCTGTGCTGGGACGTGGCGTGAGGCGGGACCAGCTACACGTAGCAGGGACGGACTGTCGTATGGACTTCAACGAATGCCTGCATACAGTAACTATTAAGTGAGTGCTTTGATACTATTTTATTATTAAAGTGAACAGTTTTTCCTAAGTGGCGCCTGCTCTCTGTTACATATTGTGTAGAATAGGGCTTAAATTTGTTTAAAAAGAAACCCATCAGAAATACAGAAGCTGTCACTGCGGACGGTTATTTGAAGGTGAATATCCAGAACTGTCATCCTTATTTTAGTTTTAGGAGAACGTCAGAAGGTAGAATCACTATCATCTTCACATCTCTTAAAGGGGAGTTCCAGCCTTTATATTTATTAAAAGTCAGCAGCTACAAAAAGTGTAGCTGCTGGTTTTTAATAAACATACACTTACCTGTTCCACTGTCCAGCGACAAGACGCACCACCCGGAGCTCCGCTCGTCTCCCCCCCCCTTCTCCGCTGGCGCCTCCATTCATTGTGTGGGCACCCGGCCGTGACAGCTTTCAGCTTCACGGCTGGGCACTCACTGTGCATGTGCGAACGGTGCAGCGCTCTCTGAGTGGACAGGCGATCACCTGGGACGTGACAGGTCCCAGGCAATCGCCTACAGGGAGGGGCCGCCACAAGGCGATATGACGTATCGCCTAGGCGACCCCAGGGCGGAAGGAGGAAGTGGGACAGGAAGTCCCACTCCTGCTGAAGCCCCCACTCCCCCCCCCCCAAAAAAAAATTACATGCCAAATGTGGCATGTAAGGGGGTGAGGAGTAGATAAAGCGGAAGTTCCAAATTTGGGTGGAACTCCGCTTTAAGGGCTGATACAGTGATTTCTGCAAATGACTTCCCAGGGCCATACATCTGTCCTAGCCTTAAGCCCTGGTTCACACTGGTGCGTTTTGACATGTGTTTTGGCACGTCAAACCGCATGTCAAAACGGCGGTATTTGCCAGCAATGGCACCGTCCTAATCATATGCGGCGCTGCACCGATTTCAAAAAGTAGTTTCTGTACTACTTTTTGCGATTTTGGCCCGTGATTTACATTGACATCTGTGCAGAAACAGAGGTCTCTGTAATCGCGGCCGAAATCGGGACTTACCAGCGGGAGTGAAATCGTGCGAGTTCAGCTGAACTCGCACGGCTTCACTCTCGCAGCCCAGTGTGAACCTGGGCTTAGCCCAGGTTCACACTGGCGCGTTTTGACATGCGATTTGACACATCAAATCGCATGTCAAAACGGTGGCATTTGCCGGCAATGGCACCGCCCTAATTGGTGCAACTGCGGCGCTGCACCGATTTCAAAAAGTAGTTTCTGAACTACTTTTTGCGATTTTGGCCCGCGATATACATTGACATCTGTGCAGAAACCTGCCCAGATGTCACTGTAATGGCGGCCGAAACTGAACTCGCACGGCTTCACTCCCGCAGCCCAGTGTGAACCTCATACTACCTGTTGGAGATGAAAAATTTAACAGCAAAATTAGCGAGTCCCACATTGAAAGTTTTAGAGTGAAAATAAACTGATCGATTGGTTTCCCAAAACAGTTACAATAACTGCCACGGTTGCTTGTGCTCCAAAAGGGTATGTAAACCCAACATTTCATATTATGTGGCTGCTGTACCATGAATTTGTATGAAAAGCTATTCTATTCTCTTTGTATTGCTTCCTTTGAGTGAAATCCCTGGTGTTCCTGCCAGGCCCTCTGCTTTCCTATTAAAAACTGAACACAGGCATGAGAGCGCAGCATGGTCAGTTTTCTAGCTGTGCTGGAACTCAGCCTGCTCTCCTCCAATGATCCGACTTCTGCTGACACGCCCCTCTTCTTCCATGCACAGCCATTCACTGGGAAGTTCAGTGTGCTGCAGTTTCTCCTCCCCCAGCTCTTATGCAGCTGAGAGCAGAGGCAATGTTAAAAGGGGTTGTAAAGGTTCGTTTTTTATTTTCTAAATAGGTTCCTTTAAGCTAGTGCATTGTTGGTTCACTTACCTTTTCCTTCGATTTCCCTTCTAAATGTTTTTTTCTTTGTCTGAATTTCTCACTTCCTGTTTCTCCTCAGTAAACTTCACACCATCATCCGAGCGGTGTGGAGTCAGCCAGAACAGCTTACTGAACAGCTTACTGAGGAACAGGAAGTGAGAAATTCAGACAAAGAAAAGAAAAAAAACATTTAGAAGGGAAATCGAAGGAAAAGGTAAGTGAACCAACAAATGCACTAGCTTAAAGAAACCTATTTAGAAAATAAAAAAACGAACCTTTACAACCCCCTTTAATCCTTTAAAAAAAAAAAAAGTATTTTTATATTTTAAACTGAATGGGTTGTTCTACAAAGTAAGGGTTCTTCATATACTTTAAAGTTTACACTAAAGGCAAAACTATCTTTTTTTTCTTTTAGGAGTAGGACTTGAGCGTTTGTCATTTTTTTTTTTTTTGCTGTCTGTGCCCCGTTAAAAAGATTTGCCCTCTTTATTTATTCTGTTGACTATCATTATTGAAATTGAAAGTAAAAGAAAATCCCAAATTTTGGGTTGTCCTCAGAAAAGTAATAGAGGGGAAATCTTCCAATGGGGACACTAGTTTTGGTAAACTGGGGGTCCCCAAGGAATTATTCAAATTTGCAGGGATTTCCTCTCACTTCCTGTTTGACTATGGGACAGGAAGTGATTGGAAATCTCTGTAATGGGACACAGATGGCAAATCAAAAAAAAATAATCGAACATGGGGTTATAACCCTCCCTTAGGCCCCTTTCACACTGGGGCGGGGTCAGCGGTAAAGTGCCGCCATTTTTAGCGGCGCTTTACCGTAAATTTTGCGGCGCTATTTGGCAGCTAGCGGGGTGATTTTTCCCCCCCGCTAGTGGCCGAGAAAGGGTTAAAAACCACGCAAAGTGCCTCTACAGAGGCGGTATAGCCGCGGTGCCCATTGATTTCAATGGGCAGGAGCGGTGGAGGAGCGGTATACACACCGCTCCAAATATACTGCTAGCAGGACTTTTACCGTCCTGCTAGCGCACCGCTCCAGTGTGAAAGCCCTCGGGGGTTTCACACTGGAGAGACAGCAGCTGTTGTTTCAGGTCGCTTGGCAGGCGCTATTTTTTGCGTTATAGCACCTGCAAAGAGACCCAGTGTGAAAGGGGTCCAACTCTATCCAAAATGGAAAAATAATAGTTTTGCCTATAGTTCTACTTTAATTGAACTGTCAAACCATCAAATGGCTGGTGTCATAATTGTCCCATGTTCAGCACCATAGCAACTGCAAATCACACAGAGGCCAAGATGGTAGCTTCTTGGCTGCAAAGGATACACCCCACTTGTGTACAAGAATCTTTCGAGTGAACATCTTAGCAATGATTGTAAAGAACTTTTGACCTGTAACTAGGTGAGTTGGCCAACACTGCCTTGAATAGCACAACTTTCCCCACACCTTCCTGACAATCTGTTAACACCCACAGTGTCTGGATACAATTCAAATGCTCCCAGGAATGCTGACTAAACAACTCTACACTAAATCCACACTTGGCAGTAGTGCTGTAATTAATGTGGTCAGCCAATGAAAGCCAGAGAACAAAGCAACATTTTAAAAGGATTTTGTTGATGTCATACAAAAAATTATTTTGTTTTTCTAAAGAAAAAAAAAAGAAAAGGGAAAATTGCAGTAGAGTGTGAGCAACATTCTTTAAGTGGCCAAATACGAGGACAGACATTCCTGTCATATCATTAATTCCTTTTACAATCATTCCAGAGTGGGAAATAATCTGTGAATAAACTGCAGTTATCAGTGACATGCACACAATTTACACAAACCACTAGTCATGTGATCTCTGTACAAAAGCAGCACGTGATGTATCTTCAAACTTTAGCCTAAAAGGGGGACTTCGTCATGGCCTTTTCTAAACACTGACAAGTGCATAGTCGGAAAATGAAATACACATGACATAAGACTATACATCTGTCGCACTGCATAGGCAAAATGTTGCAAGCAACATTCAACATGTGGTATCTACTCACTTCTATTGCTTTCCACATACACCCTGCTGGCTGGGAGAGCACAACACAGAGAGTCATTTTCCAAACACAAGAACTGCATGCTCTTCTGTATCTGAGCTGGTAGGAACCCAGCATTAATATAGATATGGATGTTCCCACTGCTGACTAAAGCCTTGGAACGGGCAGGAACCAGACAACTTTTGGTCCGTGTGTACAGCTGTCTGTTCAACAGAAGCCAGTCTAACAACCCAACCAGCTCTATCAAACGGCCATGCTGAAAAACCAGCTTATCTGTGACTTCTCGGGGCTGGGGGGGGTACACTCACTCACTGTACTTTATCAATGGGGAAGCAGCGATGTCACTCTAAGACACAACTACAGAACACCTCCCCCTCGCGCCTCTAAAACATTACGATTGAGACAGGGTTTTCTGTATTCTCCTGAGATTGATGGCGGCATTGTAACTGATAAAAGTGCAACACAGGAAGATATTCGCACACAAGAGTTGTCAGGATCAACAGGTGTTGTCTTACAAAATGCTTTCAGTGGTCTATTTAACAGACCAACCGCAGTTGATAAGAGTTTATCGATTATTTTTAGGGTTTACATGCACTACTACTTTAGTCACTTACCCAGAGAAAGCACACAGATTAGAAGCTCTGACTTCCTTGATCTATGTACTTAATTGTACCAGCTCAATGATTCAAAGTATTTGAGGTAGAGACAGCCAAGAAACTGCAATCTTAGATGGCAGCTCTTTTTTCAGTACGGGTTTTATAGTACTGTATATGATCTGAGATTGCCAACTCTGTCCTTCCTTTACTAGTTACTTTTGAGTCACTGACCTGGAACAAACGAGAAGTCTCTTGCTCTGGTGACACAATAATTAGTAAAGGAAACAAAAGGATTACAGTGTCAGAACATGAATATTCAAAACAGGTTAACAGTGACACCAATGGAATTCCACCATGTAAGACCTGACTGCACGTGTGACAGAAAAGAATTTCCAGTGTTTTTATTGCACAGAGGAACTAAAACGACACTTACTTTAAAAAAATTCAATCTCTCTCACCAAAGCATTGTATCTTATGCTTTGCCAATTTATATCTCTCTAATCATTTCCATACATCAGCAAGTCTCTAGTTCATCACGGCACCGCAGCCTCCTCTCTACCCATCACCTTCACGGCACCGCAGCCTCCTCTCTACCCATCACCTTCACGGCACCGCAGCCTCCTCTCTACCCATCACCTTCACGGCACCGCAGCCTCCTCTCTACCCATCCCCTTCACGGCACCGCAGCCTCCTCTCTACCCATCCCCTTCACGGCACCGCAGCCTCCTCTCTACCCATCCCCTTCACGGCACCGCAGCCTCCTCTCTACCCATCCCCTTCACGGCACCGCAGCCTCCTCTCTACCCATCACCTTCACGGCACCGCAGCCTCCTCTCTACCCATCACCTTCACGGCACCGCAGCCTCCTCTTTACCCATCACCTTCACGGCACCGCAGCCTCCTCTTTACCCATCCCCTTCACGGCACCGCAGCCTCCTCTCTACCCATCCCCTTCACGGCACCGCAGCCTCCTCTCTACCCATCACCTTCACGGCACCGCAGCCTCCTCTCTACCCATCACCTTCACGGCACCGCAGCCTCCTCTTTACCGATCACCTTCACGGCACCGCAGCCTCCTCTCTACCCATCACACCTGCCTTAGCGTCTATCATCTTAACTGCATTGCACTTGCCTTGCTCTCTATCCCTTCTCCACAGCAACCCAATAGACCTGCTCTCATCGTCAACTTCACTGAATCACACTGGCCTTGATATCTATAATTTTCAATGTACTACATGGTTCCATTCAGTTCTCTACCTTGACAAGGCAATGCCCTACCACAGGAATATGTAATTAGCGGACCTCCAGCTCTTGCAAAAAGTCCCATCATGCTTCTGGCTGTCAGAGTCTTGCTATGCCTCATGAAACAGCTGGAGGTCCACTAATTGCATACCCCTGCCCTACACGAATATCTCACACTTCTTCACATTGGCATCATTGCTCACCACCTTCACTGTCCTGTGAATTATCTATGTCTACACACTCTTACTGCCCTTCTAATCTATGATTTTTATTTTATCTTATACTAGCCTCTCTCTTCCTTCAATAATCTCTTCTAGAATCACACTCTGCCTCACATTTTTGTGACTAATGTGCCTTCCATCAATTCAATCCCTACTCACTTCAGGCTAGCATCTCTGTCTGTGCCATTTACCATATGGTAGAATTCTTCCCCTCAGCAATATTATGTTACAGCATAGTCTGCCAGCCAATGGAGATACTATGGTGCGACGTGGTTCACAGAATGCAGCTGGATGTTATCTATACTGAAATCACTGTCCTTTCAATCAACAGATATTTTGTATGAATTCATAGCTGGCTTCCTTGGCATCAAAGAAAGGCAATACTTCCCCCCAAAAAAATGACCCCAACACAAATACTTAACATGGCATTGCCTATTTTTGTTCCATATCACCATTATATAAAAATGCCCTCCACTAGTCAATGTCCATTGCCAGGAAAACAGCGGTCTTATATGGATTCTTTGCTCTCATGGCCACCTCCTCAGTGTAACACTATACTCTCATCTCTCCCTCAGAGTCACCACCTGCAACTGTTTCTTCTTCTCTGTCACCTACTGCTGCCATCTCTTCATTGGCCTTGTGACCCACTGCTTCTGTATCTTCCTTGGTGCCACCCACCAATTCACTTTCTTCTTCGGTATCATGGCAAATCAGCTCCCATCTCACACAGCAGAAATAAACCCGTTTTAATAGTTTCTTAAAAGTTACATTCAAGGAATGAAAACTATCACAACGGCTGGTTCTCGCAACCAAACTGTCAAGAAATCAAATAGCTGATGTCATAATTGATCATATGTGCAGCACCATGAGGCTAAGATTGCACCTTTCTTCGCTGTAAATTATAGGAGGGTTAAAGTCCACTTTACTATCACAATCTGTTACTCTAACCTACATATGTCAAACACAAGGCCCGCGGGCCGAATGCGACCTCTCCAGGCCTTGTCACGTGGCCCTTACACCCAGTTTTGCAGCCGAAATGTGGTAGAACTCCATTCTGCTACCTCCAACTTTCACCCTCCGCTTCCGCTCCCTGCAAAGCCGCCTACAAAGAAGGTACTAGAGCCAGGCGAGGTAGGAGAGAGATGCAAGGAAGCTTCGGGGGATGGGGATTGGTGTTGCATGCACACTGTGCATAGCGCACCCCTAAACCCTGCACTCTAAAACACAGCACACCCCTGAAATTTGTATAATACACTTCAGAGCTCTGCACTCTGTACACAGCACACTCCTGAGCTCTGCACACAACGTACTCGTGAAACCAGCACTTTTTACATACAGTCAGGTCCATAAATATTGGGATATCGACACAATTCTAATATTTTTGGCTCTTTACACCACCACAATGGATTTGAAATGAAACAAACAAGATGTGCTTTAACTGCAGACTTTCAGCTTTAATCTGAGGGTATTTACATCAAAATTAGATGAACGGTGTAGGAATTACAACAGTTTGTATATGTGCCTCACACTTTTTAAAGGGACCAAAAGTAATGGGATAGCTTAACAATCATAAATCAAACTTTCACTTTTTAATACTTGGTTGTAAATCCTTTGCAGTTAATTACAGCCTGAAGTCTGGAAGGCATAGACATCACCAGACGCTGGGTTTCATCTCTGGTGATGCTCTGCCAGGCCTCTACTGCAACTGTCTTCAGTTCCTGCTCATTCTTGGGGCATTTTCCCTTCAGTTTTGACTTCAGCAAGTGAAATGCATGCTCAATCAGATTCAGGTTAGGTGATTGACTTGGCCATTGCATAACATTCCACTTCTTTCCCTTAAAAAACTCTTTGGTTGCTTTCGCAGTATGCTTCGAGTCATTGTCCATCTGCACTGTGAAGCGCCGTCCAATGAGTTCTGAAGCATTTGGCTGAATGTGAGCAGATAATATTACCCAAAACACTTCAGAATTCATCCTGCTGCTTTTGTCAGCAGTCACATCATCAATAAATACAAGAGAACCAGTTCCATTGGCAGCCATACATGTCCACGTCATGACACTACCACCACCATGCTTCCCTGATGAGGTGGTATGCTTTGGATCATAAGCAGTTCCTTTCCTTCTCCATACTCTTCTCTTCCCATCACTCTGGTACAAGTTGATCTTGGACTCATCTGTCCATAGGATGTTGTTCCAGAACTGTGAAGGCTTTTTTAGTTGTTGTTTGGCAAACTCTAATCTGGCCTTCCTGTTTTTGAGGCCCACCAATGGTTTACATCTTGTGGTGAACCCTCTGTATTGACTCTGGTGAAGTCTTCTCTTGATTGTTGACTTTGACACACATACACCTACCTCCTGGAGAGTGTTCTTGATCTGGCCAACTGTTGTGAAGGGTGTTTTCTTCATCAGGGAAAGAATTCTTCGGTCATCCACCACAGTTGTTTTCTGTGGTCTTCCGGTGTTGCTGAGCTCACCGATGCGTTCTTTCTTTTTAAGGATGTTCCAAACAGTTGATTTGGCCACACCTAATGTTTTTGCTATCTCTCTGATGGGTTTGTTTTGTTTTTTCAGCCTAATGATGGCTTGCTTCACTGATAGTGACAGCTCTTTGGATCTCATATTGAGAGTTGACAAACAGATTCCAAATGCAAATAGCACACTTGAAATGAACTCTGGACCTTTTATCTGCTCCTTGTAAATGAGGGAATAACACACACCTGGCCATGGAACAGCTGAGCAGCCAATTGTCCCATTACTTTTGGGACATATACAAACTGTTGTAATTCCTATACCGTTCACCTGATTTGGATGTAAATACCCTCAAATTAAAGCTGGAAGTCTGCAGTTAAAGCACATCTTATTTGTTTCATTTCAAATCCATTGTGGTGGTGTATAGAGCCAAAAAGATTAGAATTTCGTCGATGTCCCAATAATAATGGACCTGACTATCGCACCCCAGATACAACTGGCCCTTTTAGGGACACATATTGCTAATGCAGCCCTTGATGAAATGGAGTTTCACACCCCTGCCCTAACCTCTCCCCACTCCCATCTCTTCCTTGGTGTCTTAGCAGTCAGTGCCATCTCTTTCTCAGTATCGCCCCTCACTGCTGTCTCTCTCTCTGCATTGCCACCTGCACTCGCCTCTTCCCCCAGTGTCTCCCATCTCTTCCTCAGTGTCATGGACACGCCGCAGTCTCTATCTCTGCATCACAATCCTCTGCTCCCATCTTCCTCAGTGTCCCCAACAGCTTCCTAGCATCACCCCCCCCCCCCCCCGAACACACATACCTCATATTTTAATTTCCTATCATTTGTTCCATATCAAGTGTGCCCCCCTCTAATCAGTGTCCAGTGCAAGCTTTGGGGACAGCCCCAGTCCTACCACTTTAGTTGCCCCCCATTCTATCCTCAGTGGTCCCCTGTTATACCTAAGTTGCCCCCTGTTCTTCCTCCGTTGTCCCTGCTCTTTTTTCACTGGCCCCGTTCTTCCTCAGTTGCCCCTGGTTCTTCTTTGGTTTCTCCTCTCCTCCCTCACTGCCCCCCTGTTCTTCCTAAGTTGCCCCCTGTTCTTCCTCTGTTGTCCCGCTCTTTTTTCACTGGTCCCGTTCTTCCTCGGTTGCCCCTGGTTCTTCTTTGGTTTCTCCTCTCCTCCCTCACTGCCCCCCTGTTCTTCCTAAGTTGCCTCCTCTCCTTCCTCATTTTCACATTGTTCTTCCTCAGTTGCCCCCTCTCCTTTTTTACTGCCCTCCTGTTCTTCCTCGATTGCCCCCTGGTTCTTTTTTGGTTGCCTCCTCTCTCTCAATGGCCCCCTGTTCTTCCTTGGTTGCCCCCATTCTTTTTCGATTACCTCCTCTCCTTCTTTACTGGCCCCCTGTTCTTCCTTGGTTACCTCCTCTCCTTCCTCATTTGCCCCCTCTTCTTTTTTTTCTGCCCTCCTGTTCTTCCTCGATTGCCCCCTGTCTTCCCTCACTAGCCCCCTGTTCTTCCTTGGTTGCCCCCATTCTTTTTCGATTACCTCCTCTCCTCCCTCACTGTCCCCCTTCTCTTCGTAAGTTGCCCCCTCTCCTTCCTAAGTTGCCCCCTGTTCTTTCTCTGTTGCCCCCCGCTCTTTTTTCACTAGCCCTGTTCTTCCTCGGTTGCCTCCTCTGCTCCCCTGTTCTTCCTCAGTTGCCCCCTCTCCTTTTTTACTGCCCCACTGATCTTCCTCGATTTCCCCTGGTTCTTCTTTGGGTGCCTCCTCTCTCTTACTGACCCCCTTTTCTTTCTTGATTGCCCCCTCTCTTTCTTCATTAACCCCCCACTCATTCCTCAGTTGCCCCTTCTCCTTCCTCACTGGCCTCCATTCTTCCTCCAATGTACCCCTTCTCCTTTGTTGCCACTCTTCCCTCACTGCACCACACTATTCTTCCTCGGTTGCCCCCTCCTCTCCCTCACTGCACCCCACTCTTCTTCCTCGGTTACCCCCTCCTCTCCCTCACTGCACCCCACTCTTCTTCCTCACTGCACCCCACTCTTCTTCCTCGGTTACCCCCTCCTCTCCCTCAGTGCACCCCACTCTTCTTCCTCGGTTACCCCCTCCTCTCCCTCACTGCACCCCACTATTCTTCCTCGGTTACCCCCCTCCTCTCCCTCAGTGCACCCCACTCTTCTTCCTCGGTTGTCCCCTCCTCTCCCTCACTGCACCCCACTATTCTTCCTCGGTTACCCCCTCCTCTCCCTCAGTGCACCCCACTCTTCTTCCTCGGTTGCCCCTCCTCTCCCTCACTGCACCCCACTCTTCTTCCTCGGTTGCCCCTCCTCTCCCTCACTGCACCCCACTCTTCTTCCTCGGTTGCCCCCTCCTCTCCCTCAGTGCACCCCACTATTCTTCCTTGGTTACCCCTCCTTCACTGGCCCCTGTTCCTCCTCAGTGTATCCGGTTCTCCTGTCCCTCTCTCCGCCCCGTATGTTGTAGTGAAATGTCCCGCACCCATTTCTCCAATATCCTAGCAGCCCGTCTTACCAGGAGTCAGTCGCCGCCGCCTCCTCCTCCTCTCCGGCTCCCGGGGAGGAAAGCGGCGGAGACGGAGAAGACAACGGAGAAGCTTCATCCGTCTCAGCCATCTTCTCTGTTGACGTTCCACGTCACTCAGCCGTAAAGCGAGGACGGGAGCCGGGCCTGACACATGCTGTGCTAGGAAGGCTGTGCGTCTTTTCTATTGCTACGGCGCCCTCTAGTGCACAGAGTGGTCATCTTCCTTGTCCTCCAGACATCTGTGTGCCAGTCTAATGACGTGAATGATGCCAAGTGCTTGAAATGAGTGAAGATCTGTGGCTGAAGACATTCTATCACTGATTTCTTACAAATACAAAACCAAAAAAAACTGAGAGGGGTTATAACCCTCCCCTATTTTACCCAAAATGGATAAAAAAAAAAGTTATGCCTATTTTAAATCTATTCAGAATTCTGCTGTAAACAATGGCAGATTGGGATCAGGAATAAGCCCCATTCACAGCTCGTGACAACGCTCATGATAAAGAATCCCATTATTCTCATTGGATCATTTCACACCCAAGCACTGCGTCATTTGTCGCACGAAGCTCAAAAAAGTACATGCGTTTCTTTTGGGCAGAATTACGTGTTTTTGGCGCTGTGGATTTCAAACGGGGTGCCTGAGAAATGCTTGAAGAATGTGTTTTTTAGAGACTGCCCTTAAAGTTTATGGGCAAAAAAAAATGCAATTTTGCTTCTGTTCAAGTCCGACATACAAATGCAAAGAAAAATAGTTTTCAAATTGCTTGCTACCCTCACACTGAGTGTAAATGGGGGCCAAGAGCTTTTTCCACTTGCAATCACAGCAGGAATTGTACCCCCTGTATTGCATAGTTGGCAACTTTGCAAAAAAAATAATCCGGGACACTTTTTTTGCGAAGCAGCGTAAAATAGGCGTGGTTTACGTGGATAGTGGGCATGGCTTACATGGGCGTGGCTCTGAAGGGGTGTGGTTAGAGTCTGAGATGAATGGAGGAAGGAGAAAGAAAGAGAGAGAAAGAGAGAGAGAGAAAGAGAGAGAGAGAGAAAAAGAGAGAGAGAAAGAGAGAGAGAGAAAGAGAGAAAGAAAGAAACCAGATCCTACACCACAATAGAAATATGTGTATTCCAGAAAGTTTAACAAAATCGACAGATAAAGATACTCCAAAACACCTGGGGTTGGCACTTCAATCATCCCGGCACCATGGTTGTTGATTGAAGCGCATTATTTCTATTATTACATTGTAATATAAAATTAAATCATTCAACTCACCATAATGCCGAATCAGTGGAAGCCCTGAGCGTGTCACCTAACACCTTGCCTGCCACAGATGTCTCCCGAGCAATCAGTCCTTGCATCAGGTGCCTCCCGAGCAGTCCGTCCTTGCATAAGGTGCCTCCCCAGCAGAGTCTGTCCTTGCATCAGGTGCCTTCCCAGCAGTCCGTCCTTGCATCAGGTGCCTCCCCAGCAGTCCGTCCTTGCATCAGGTGCCTCCCCAGCTGTCCGTCTTTGCATCAGGTGCCTCCCGAGCAGTCCGTTCTTGCATCAGGTGCCTCCCCAGCAGTCCGTCCTTGCATCAGGTGCCTCCCCAGCAGCGGCGCTTTACCGTTGTTTTTGCGGCGCTATTTGGCCATTAGCGGGGCGGTTTTAACCCCCGCTTGCGGTCGAGAAGGGGTTAAAAACCACTGCAAAGCGCCTCTGCAGAGGCGCTTTGCGGGCGGTATAGCTGCGCTGTCCCATTGATTTCAATGGGCAGCAGCGGTAAAGGAGCTCCTTCACCGCCTCAAAGATGCGGCTAGCAGGACTTTTTTTCTCGTCCTGCCAGCACATCCCTCTGGCTTTCACATTGAGACTGCAGGGTAGGAGTTTTTCAGGCGTTATTTAGGCGCTATTTTTAGCATAAAACGCCTGAAAAACTCCTCAGTGTGAAAGGGGTCCTAAAGTCTTCCACAGATCAAACATATCTCCTTTTTTTTTTGCATCCTGATATTCTTCATTCAGCTGTGCTAAGAAATCCTCTGTTTTTCATCTGTCATAAAATAGCTGGCAGCATGAAATATGTATTCAGTACTTTCTGTCATATAATCACTATTATATGTTGCACGCAAAGGTTGGCCAGAGGGATGTTATCAGTAACACTCCCGTGGATATTCTGGGGAGTGTGATCTCTGTGCGGTGAGCCAAAGCCTGTGTGGTTATTGTAAGAACTTCAAAAAAACAGGGAGCTAGGGACTGGGACAGCACAAGGCTGTACCCAGTTGTTAGTTAGGGACACCAACGTGTGTAGTGAGCAGTCAAGCTGACCAGGATTTCTTTTCATGTTTCTTTTTGTTTTGCTGTTTTTCCCCTGTAAATAGTGTAAATAAACCGCACCTTTCGTTTTTGCAACTACAAACTCTGTCTGCTGTGCCTGTTTTGTGTGGTGAACCCATCCAGGGGGTCACACACACCCGCTGCCGAGTTAACCCCCTCACAGAACCTACATAGATAGGACTCACCTGTTTTGCAGAGTCCGTACCTGCAGTCAGTCTGATGACGCGGCCGGGCCTGACAAACCACCTAGCGGGCCGGATGTGGCCCGCGGGCCTTACTACTGAGACCCCCGTGACTCTGTTCAACACACAGCAATGGGATTTAAACCAGGCGGCGGTGGGAGCAGCGGTGGGAGGACGATCATCCATATCACGTTCAGAGCGGGGAGGGGCCGCCAAAAGAGAGAAGCCGATTGGCTGCCCCTCTCCTCTGCACTGAACACTAGTGTAACAGAGGACACAACACTCGTGGTGGCGGGGGCCATTTTGGTGTAGCCGAATTTCCCGTTTCCCGGGACAAAACGGGACAAAAAATAAATTCCAGGAAAACAAGCGGGACAACCACAATCCGGGACAAGGGTCCAAATTTCGGGATTGTCCCGGCAATTTTGTGACTGTTGGCAACTATGGTATTGCTAGGGGAGTGCCCGCCATGTGGGACCTATTCAAGTGAATGAGGCCATGCTGCAACTGTCCTGCCACTGTGCACAATGTGCTGCGGCGCGTCAGTAATGCATTTAAGGGGTTAAAACAGGCTGTGGGGAGGCGATACACCTCCTCATCATCGGACAAATTCTGTCTGAGGAGCAATCAGAATGTGGATCGCTCTTCATAGAGCAAGCAAGTGATCTCTGATTGGTTGTTACCTGTACAAATATTCCTTTGCTGCTGGCAGCACCCTATCCCATGAGAACAAGAAAGATGCCGCTCCAGGTGAGTAGATCCACGTGAATCAATTGAATGGGGGGGGACTCCTCTCACGGGTGCACGCCTCAGTTCGCCAGCCGTGTGGTATCCATATGAAAAGAAATGGATGCACACTGAAATACCGAAAGTCCATTTATTGCATCATACCAATAAAATGCATTACACACACCACAGGAACAGTAGCCGATAGAGGTTGACGCGTTTCACACAGTTACATTGTGCTTACTCATAACCCCTATCCCATGAAGGTCCTGAGTGTTGCATCTATTATGTATTTTACCTTGGGGCAGTTTTTTTTTGGAGGTGACCAGGGGCAGCCTGTTTATTAGGGGGGCACCCCTCTATCCACACCACCCCCTATTTTCTTAATGGATAGATTCATTGATAGCATGAATCTATCCAAGGCCGCCGCGGCCACCCCCTTTCAGGACACCAGGTGCATGAATTACAGCAGCGGGGGTGTTTTTTTTAAGCACCTGATTAGAGCCATAGACTCTAATAGGCTTCAAAATAGGGTGGGTGAATATTCGCTTTCCTAACACTGAATTGCCTCTTCACCAATGAGGAAGTGCGGGGTCTGATATCCGTTTCACGATTGGCTGAAAGGTCAGGTGATCCTATTGCTTGCCTAGGAGGAGGGGAGGGGACACACGGCAGAAGCTGCTGTGATCTCAGAAGAGAAGAGGACACAGGAGACGCTGCCAGATGCCCGCTGCAGCCTGATCCCCTGCCTGATGTGCCCGCTGATCCCTGCCGCTGTGTGCCCGCCAATCCCTGATGCTGTGTGCCTGCCGATCCCCGATGTGCCCCTTGCTGATGGGGTAAGTGCCGGTGGACCGGCAGACAGCAGGGGGGGGGGGGTTGAGATGCTGTGGGGGGTGGTTGTTTGCCGCCTCCCAAAACAAAAAAACACCAACCGCCACTAGAGCGGACTATCGGCTAGCCTTCTACCCACTGATTATGGCCCACAGAGGGGATCGGGGATTTTGTCTGCTTCTCCAAGTCAGAGCATGGAAAAGAGCTGGGTCCAGAAACCCTTTGACTAACCCGGAGTGTCTACCGGGATTATGCAGCCAGGAAGTCCCCAGAACAGTTATGTGTCTGCGGAAACATTGTGTCCGACAGACTGTGCAGATGCACTTTCATCAGCTGGGAATGTGGAATCTTGTCCCGGCTGGTCCTTGAGAGCTGCATAATGCAGCATTTGCCAATTTTTTCCTGGCTACTACCAACTTATATTATTATAAAGTGGTTGTAAAGCCTAAACATTTTTTACCTTAATGCATTCCTTGTATTAAGGTGAAAAATGTTTAGGTGTCAGCATCCCCCCTCACCCCCAACCCCCCCCATTTTTACTTACCTGAGCCCTCATTCGATCCAGCACCGTGCATTTCTACAGCTCTTCTCTCTCCTCACTTCCAGGTCTCACTGGCTTTGCTGGGGCATCGGGAGCCATTGGCACCCAGTGCTGTCAATCAAAGCCAGTGACGAGGGAGTGGGGCCGAGTCCTGCTATCTGTGTCAATAGATACAGCAGAGGGGCTCGGTGCAAGCATGCACAAGTGGGGCTTCCCACGGGGGCACTGGACAGGGAGGAGGGGCCAGGAGCACCAGCAGGGGAGGAGGTTCACGACCACTAGCTGGTAAGTATAGACATGTTTGGTAAAGGTAATTTTTAAAAAAAATAACAATCACTTTAACTTTATACTTTTTCTTCCAAAAATGTGCCACTTGGTAACCTAGATCCAAGCTGGATGTGGGGTGGGACATTTGGAAACGTGTGGTGTAATGTACTTTATGCATATCTCCCAACTTTTGAGATGGTAACGAGGGACTCCTATTAGCAAACGTATGTAGGCATAGGACACACCCCTTGCCACGCCACCTTAACCACTTAAAGGGGTTGTAAAGTTTCATTTTTTTTTTCTAAATAGGTTCCTTTAAGCTAGTGCATTGTTGGTTCACTTACCTTTTCCTTAGATTTCCCTTCTAAATATTTTTTTTCTTTGTTTTCTTTGTCTGAATTTCTCACTTCCTGTTCCTCCTCAGTAAGCTGTTCAGTAAGCTGTTCTGGATGACTCCACACCACTCGGATGATGGTGTGAAGTTTACGGAGGAGAAACAGGAAGTGAGAAATTCAGACAAAGAAAAAAAACATTTAGAAGGTAAATCAAAGGAAAAGGTAAGTGAACCAACAATGCACTAGCTTAAAGGAACCTATTTAGAAAATAAAAAACAAACCTTTACAACCCCTTTAAGGACCGCCGCCTGTACATATACGTCAGCAGAATGGCACGGCTGGGCATAAGCATGTATATATACGTCCCCTTTAAGATGCCCAGCATGGGTCAAACACGCCGCCGCGCCGCCGTTGAATATGTAGAAGAATACGTATCGGCCTAAACTGAGGAAAAAAAATGTTTTTTTATATATTTTTTGGGGATATTTATTATAGCAAAAAGTAAAAAATATTGAATCTTTTTCAAAATTGTCGCTATATTTTTGTTTATAGCGCAAAAAATAAAAACCGCAGAGGTGATCAAATTCCACCAAAAGAAAGCTCTATTTGTGGGAAAAAAGGACGTCAATTTTGTTTGGGAGCCACGTCGCACGACCGCGCAATTGTCAGTTAAAGCGACGCAGTGCCAAATCGCAAAAAGTGGCCTGGTCTTTAACCAGCCAAAATGGTCCAGGGCTGAAGTGGTTAAAGGAGAATTATACCCCAAAAAATTATTAGTTAAACCCACAAGTTTTTTTTTTGTTTTTTTTACTACTGATATTCAATTTAGAAATTGGATGAAAGCTTTAGCACTGTAGAACACGTTTTAAAAGATAAATAGTGCATTTTCTACACAACTATATAGTGTAGATGAGACCAAAATGAGGGACAAATGAAGAGAAAATATGGATAGAGGGACTTTGTTCCAAATCAGGGACAGTTCATTAAAAATCAGGGACAGTTGGGAGCTTTATGTATCTGGGGCTGTGGAACTGTTTCTGGCCATTCTGGTGGGCACGCCCTGGTTAATCAAGACTTATTGTGGACATGTTTTCCAGCACAAAGGGAGGCAGGGTGGGGAATTCCTGTGACTACTAGTCATACTGATAAGACTTGTCTAGGTGCCTAGCTGTTAATTAGATTAATGTTAGGTTGCATTGTCATGTTTTTTACTGGTTGTACGTCTTATCTTATCTATGCTAATATCCCCAAGAGGGGATTGTTCATAAAGTATGTGTCTGGGTTTCAATAAACAGTTATTTTGTTTGGTTTTACCTTAACGTCTTGTCTGCATATGATGCTTGGGGTAAAAGGCTGGTATTAGCAACCGATCTGCTGGAAGGGTTTGGAGGGCAGGTGGCACCGTTTGACAGAGGGCACCCAGTAATATACATGTTGCAGTAAGGGGTTCTCAGTAATATTATAAAGTTTTATGCCCCCACAGGAGTCATTTCCAGGTCTTCAAGCTCACTTTCATGGATAAGTAATACTTTTTTGTCATCTGTGTTCCATTGGGGAGATTTCCCTTCACTTCCTGTCTCATAGCTAGCACAGGAAGTGAGCAGAAATCCATCCAAAGCAGTGGCGGCTGGTGCTCCATTTTTTTGAGGGGTGGCAAACAAACCACCTTACCCCCCTCCATTCGGTCGATCGCTCAAACGGTTGAACCCCACAACCCCCGTTGCTCGGTCGATCAGCGAACTCCCCCACCGTCACTTGCCCATCCACCCACCAGCCCCACACTTACCCCATCTAGGTCATGGGCAGCTTCCCCCTGTGTGTCCTCCTCCGCGGCTTCCCCCTGCTTCTGCTCCCGGCCAATACAGTCGCTTCTTCACTCCGCCAATTAGGTCTTAAGACCCGCTTCATGATTGGTCTGGGAGGAGAAGCAGGAAGACAATAGCGAATAATAATTCACTATTGTCACACAACTGGGTGGGCTCACTGCACCCCGAGCCCACCCTTTTTGAAGTCAAATAGAGCTTTTAATCATGTGCCCCAAAAAAAAACCATTGAAATCCATTCGTCCGACGCCCTGCATGAATATTAGAAAATTTAAGCCACCAGAGGAAACCATAAAATGTTGCCAATATCCCTGATAATTGAAAGTAGGCAAATAGGTACCCCGCCGGTCGAACGGGACTTTAACGTCAATACATCAATTCGAACAGAAATGTATAAAACATAAAATTGTATTTGATACATGCATAAACAGGACATAATGAGATGACTGCTAACAAATCAATGTTGCAGTGACAGTATCTTCTCTTAGTGTCCGATGCGTTTCAGGAAAACTTGAACCCCTTCTTCAGGGGTATTTGCATAGAGAAGACCACATAACTTATAACACTCTAAAACAGAACAGAACATTCGTCAAAAAATGAAACAGAGATATGCTCTATTCATAATGATGTACAAATAGTAACCAGGGTAAATAGTATCATACCAACAAAGGGTGACCTAAAGTATAAAAACAGAATGGTACTGTTCCGTAGCTGGAGAGGTCCCCAGCGTTCCCGGAGGGGAGATCCCTAGGCCCCAGGTATTCCACACAAGGATCCAAGAGGGGATCCACGGCAACGATTTATGATTAAAGGTGAAAGAGAGAAGCCTTGGTCAGTGGAAATAGGGGTAAATGTCAATCAGGGGTCTGCAAAAAATGGGAAGGTAGGATAAGAAGGGGAAGAAGCAAATATAGATATATTATCTTAATCCAGTCCACTGGGGAGGGGGGGGGGTTTGGCCTGACTTTACATCACATATGATTTGCCTTTTTAGGGCAGCAATAAGACACAGTAGTGTATATGGCATGGGACAGCAGGCAGGACCTTAAACCTCTATAAATTAACTATAATAAATACACAAACACAGTATTGGATAAATAAGGCCGTGGCTGCTTTATTATTGGATTTCAATATACAGATAAAAACTTCTTATAAATAAATTATACCTTTAAAACAGCTTAGCCACTACGGCTTAAGCTTATATAATATTTAAAAACTTCAAATTATCCACGCAATATAATATTAAAATATATTCAAAAACATTTGTCCACCTTTGTACTTGACAACAAAGGTGACCTTACCACATAATTAGCAGCCACGACAAATGAAAATTATAAGTAGGGGGAGGGTGGGTAGGGGAACACCACAGATCCTGTCTTCAAAACTTCAAATTATCCAAAAGACAGGTGGATTCAAATCCACCTGTCACCAAACCCCCACAACCACGGCCATCTCAATACAAGTGCCCGAATCAGCATTAAATATATCCAAACCCAAGTCGGATAAATTAACCCTATCCTCTCTATATAAACCTTGTATGAAACCTTCTAACTCAGTATGCCTGAAAGAGAACATACCCAAAACCGATAATAATTTAGCAACTGCCCTATTTATGCGACGCCAAACTTTTTCCAAAGGCCGCATGGCCGGCAAAGAAAGCCATTGTAGCCTTTGCACTAATTCACTAAAAATAATAATTGTGTGTGGTAATAGTAATTGAATTTTTAATAGGTCATCCCTAATCTTAAAAATGAGATCCAATGTTTTTAGCTTCCCAATATCATTTCCCCCCCCCCCCCCCCTCAGATGTACAATCAGAACATCTGGAGGCGGAAAATTCCTAAAAAGCTTATGAAATTCTAACAAAAGGCTAGACCAAACCATACCCCTTTTACCGAACCATAAAACTCTAAACATAGATGGATCCAAACCCAAATTGCTAGAATATATTCTTGCAGAAGCTCTCCGATGTGCCCAAAACACGTATGAATGGCCGATAATCCATACCGTTCTGAATTTACCTAAAATAAATCAAACGGATTGATTAGGACGAATATATAAAAGATAACGGTCAGACTTCCATCTACCAACTCTTTTAATAGCATCAGTATCGAGACCCGACCTAGAAGCCTCAGTAGCTGCACCAATTCTAAAAGAGTGCCACGTAAGATGATACTCCTGAAGATTCAATTTTTGTAAACATTTCTTAAACACACTAATGAATTGATATTTAGTTAATGGGGCGCCCGATTCATGTATGAAAAAGATGTTAGATAATGGAGGCCTAATAATAGAATATTGAGATACTAATTTTACCGGGCAAATAGGAGAGCTATTACAAGCAAATAAACTCACCCAACTACCAATACCAAATTGATCTGTTTTTGACCGACGTATAATTTTTTTTAACATACCGTCCGAAATAAGCACATCAGAGGCATGAATTAACTGAAACTCTGATACCCTAAGCACCGCAAAAAATGCTAAGGAAAAAAACGCACGAAAAAGAACAGCTTCAAACTCGGAAAAACAAATAAGAGAGGTAACTGAACAAAGATTGCTTAATATAACAGGGGTAATAGGAGCACGTTGATGTTTTCTAAAATTAAATTTCTTATAACCTTTCATAGCTTGCTGTACTGAAAAGAACGTTAAACAAGATGAAAAACCATTGAGTTTTAGAAAAAAGGAAACACCAGATAATGTCTTCTGGACATAGGACCATGAATAATTCTTGTTAAATAAAGATTCCAAAAAGAGCAAAATTAGATTTTCAGAAAATGAAACAGCAGGTTTTTTTTATAGAATTTAAGAACATCAGCCACATCAACCAGGCCGATCGATATCCAGCCAAAGTTGAGGGTGCAATTGAATGTTGGATGTAGGCAAAAATGGGCTTCAAACCAGGTCCCATAAATTGGTTGGGCACTGCATCCCTACAGGATCCGCATCCGGATACAGCTGAAAAAAATCGATCCATCTGTAGGCGAGACAGAGAATCCGCCACGTCATTGTCCTTACCTGCCACATGAATTGCTTTTAACCAAATATTCCAACTCAAGCACCGGAAGACCATATAGAAGGACAATGACCGGCGGAGATTTGGACGTTAGACAGTTTATTGCAAACATAACACCTTTGTTATCAGTCCTAACCATTATACGTCTATTCTGAAAATGCTGACCCCAGATTTCTAAAGCTACAATTATTGGGAAAAGTTCTAAGAATACAATATTCTTTAAAAGACCTTTGGTTTTCCAACTAGGAGCCCAGCGCTCAGCACACCACTGCGTTCGCCAAATGGCAGCAAAACCGCAGGACCCAGCAGAGTCTGTAAACAGAAAAAATTCCTTATCCAAAATAAATTCCTCCTGCCAAACAGCTTTTCCATTAAAATATATAAGGAATTGAAGCCAGACCAACATGTCTTCCTTCATATCATGAGAAACTCGTACATGAGAAAACGGGGACTTTAAACCAGAAATGGCAAGATATAGTCTCCTTGAGAACACCTTCCCAACCGGCATAATCCTAGATGCAAATGCCAATAAATCGAGTAGTGATTGCATCTCCTTTAAACAAACTTTTTTCTTTCTAATGATGGATAATAAATAAGATCTAAGCTTGACTAATTTATCATCAGGTAACCTTAACTCCATTAGATTGGAATTAATAGTGATACCCAAGAATCAATACAAGTCGAAGGCCACGTTGTTTTCTCAAGGGCTAAAGGAACGCCAAAATGACTGCATATTTTGAAAAAATAATCCAATAACAATGTACAATCAGAAGAATGAGGGGGGCCTAAAAATAAAAAATCATCTAAATAATGAATTAAAAAAGTTGATTCAGCTATATTGCTAACTACCCACTCTAAAAAGGACGAAAAGGATTCAAAATAAAAACAGGACAAAGAACAGCCCATTGGCAAACATTTATCAAAATAAAAATAACCATCAAAGAAAAAACCTAAAGAATTATAACAAACCGGGTTAAGAGGAAGGAGGCGAAAAGCAGATTTAATATCTGCTTTTGCCATAAGGGCCTCCCTACCCAATAGCCTAATGCCGCGTACACACGACCGTTTTTCCCGTCGAGAAAAATTTCATTTTTTCCTTTGGACGAAAAAAACGATCGTCTGTGGGCTTTTTGTCGTTTTTCTCGACGGAAAAAAATGCATTAATCACGACGAGAAAAATTAGAACATGCTCTAATTTTTCTCGTCGTGATTCCCGTCGTTTTTTTCTGCGGCAGTTTTCCCATAGGGAAACACTGCCGCGGAGCCCACACATGGTCGTTTTTTTCGACCAAAAAAAAAATGTCATTTAAAACGGCCGTATGTGGGGGGAACAAGCTGTTCCTCGTTTTTCACATCGATCGTGTGTACGGGCATAAGTTTAACTAAAGCATCCTCAAAAGACGCATAGGAAACAGAAGAAAGACTAGGAATGACCCTTGGGAAAAGATAAGTGGTGAATCAACCTAAAATAATTTTTGTCTTTCTTGGGAACAATTCCCAACCGTGAAATCCTGAAATTAATAAATGGAGGGGAACTAAAAGGACCAGCTACCCTCCCTTCAGAAACTTCCTTATAAATTTTTTCCAAAACTATATTAAAATAATGGTCTATCGATTTTAAATTGTTTATTAGCGTACAACCTGTACCGCTAAATGACGGCAAAACAAAACCCTCTCTAAATCCTTCAAGAATTAGCTGAGCCTTCTCCTTGTCTGGGTATAGTTTGAGCCAAGGTAGCATGTTTTGCCAAATCACCGGGGTGCAAGCCTTTTTGAACAGGTCCCTGTTGGTTAAATGTAGACATTCGTTTGAAACATTTGCTAACAGAATGTGTTCCTGAACAAAAGGCACACTCGTGGCGGTACCTGCAAGAGTTGGGCCACTTACATTGTCCATCATTAAAGTTAAAACATATTCCTTTTTTATAACCGGAAGGCTGAACGGTTGTTTGTTGTGAACTCTGAACTTTTTTGGAAAAATTTTGTCGCTGAGAGAGGAAAAGATTGAGCCAGAGGCCCACATCCTTTACTCCCCATTTCAAGGATTTGTGGACCGCTAATTTTTGACGAAAAGCCTCGTCATAGTTAAGAGGTACCAACAAAACTTTTATAAGCTTCCAAAATGACATCCAGGTGCTGAAAAAGGCCCGGACTTTTCTCCGGAAATTTTTCACAAAGGATACCAGAAAAAATGCAGAAAGCCTGCAACCAGTTGTTGAAAGACCTGGTCACAGGCCTCCTACGATCCTCGTCCTCTTTTTTATCTTTCATAATAAAATCTTTAGCAGAAGGAAGTAAGGATAGTATATCTAAAAATTCACCTCTCCATATTTTTTCTTTTATTGATAAGGATAGATAAAAACCTAACGAAGACACCTCGCAAGAAATGGGTTCTCTTAGGCAAGTTTCAGGTAAATTTAGAATTTTTGCATTCTGATAAGAAATAACATTACTATCAATAGCATGTAAAATATGCTCGTCATTTGCTATTTGGCCACAAGATGGCGACCATACATCCACAATAGAATTAACAGGAACTGGAACAGAATTTTTTAACAACTGTACTTCATTAGTTAGTTTAACTAGCGATTCAGCAATGTTATGCAGAGTAATTACATTAATTGACTCACCAGCTACGGAAATACCAGCCTCCTCTGCTTCATTAGAAGGAGCTGATCTGCCAGCAGGCCTAGTACTGACCTCAGACCGCTGTGTGTGTTGCCAAGGCGATGAGCTATGCTGCTGAAGGAGGTGTGGAGACTGTGCTGATGTACCGCCCACAGCTCCGCCTCTGCTACTGGTCCCGCCTCTTCTTACTGAGCTTCTTCTCGGCGCCGACGCTGATGCTGCTGCGGGCTGTCTTTCTGCCCGTCCTCCGGATGCTGCCCCGTTTCCTCTCGATGGCTGCCCAGTTCTTTTGGCTGCCGGAGCCCGGGGCAGTGAAGGGGAGAGTCTACGGCATGGGGTCCACCTTCTCTTCGTGGAGCCACGCCCCCCCCCGATGACGCGGCGCCACTGACCTTCTCCAGACGTAGAACGTCTTCCGTCAGTGCGGCTCCTTCCTCTTCCGGGCTCAACATGGACTCCCTCACCGATGGTCCTCCTACGACCGCGAGGATTCGGGATTCCGCCGCTGCAGTTGTAGCTCCCACTGGAGCTTCTTGACGCAAAGCCAGAGGTAAGTCAAGGCACTGCCGGATCCATTCCTCGCCGCCTTCTTCTCCCGCCCGCTCAATCAGCCGCCGAAATAGACTCATCTTCTGGCCTCAGAAGACCCTGTTTGTTCAATGGAGAAGAACTCCTAGAACACCACAGATCCTGTCTTCTGAGGCGACTGACCCATAAAACGGAACCCCCTTTATATAGCCCTATTAAGAACTTGATTAAACTGGTACTGACTAGCCCAGTACCACTTAAGCCCTAAAAGCCCGGGAAACAACATGAGCAGGACGCGTGATCACCAGGTGTTCAGCTGAAAACCCGGGAAAGTCACGTTTTTTATCTCCCTAAGCCATGTGAAACCCCCAGCTGTTTCCCCTGGGAGTCCTGTCATGCTTATCAGGGGGATCTTGAAACCGTTCGTCCTGCCGCTTTCCCATGAGAAAAGGGGGAATTGAAACTGTCTCCCCCTTTTCTATCATTCCACAAGTAGGTATATTTCCCCAAATCATCCCAATAAGAAGGATAGTTATCAACGTAAGTAATGTTAGGCCCCCAACATCCACTACATAGGCAGAGCACCCAAAACCCACATAGCAAACCAAATACGAGATTTAATAGACCCATGTTGACTGGCCAGGTATGGGCCCCACGCTCCAACACCATCCATTTTCAGGACTAGTTGATTTGGCAGGTGAGTTTTTACACACTCCTTAGTGGATTCCAACTTCCATGGCCACCGTCCTGCTGTCTTTATCAACCAAATTTTTTTCGGGTGTCTGAAGAGCGCCGGCATCGGGTGCCTTAACCCGCATTCGGTTCATCCCGCAGCGCCAGTTCTGCTTACCAAGAGTGGCCCACTGGGCGCTCGCATTCCACGCTGGGCTCCAGGCCAGAGGGCCAGGCTTCTTACCCATTTAAAGTTTGAGAATAGGTTGAGATCGTTTTGGCCCCAAGACCTCTATTCATTCGCTTTACCAGATAAAACTCACGCTGAGAGTGCCAGCTATCCTGAGAGAAACTTCGGAGGACTTTTTGACAGGTGAACTGTCCCAGTCAAACTCCCCACCTGCCACTGTCTTTGGGGCCCACCCCTCCCCTTACCGGGTAAGTGAAAAAACGATAAGAGTAGTGGTATTCCATGCAGGCGGGTGCCTTCCACTTATCCTACACCTCTCATGTCTCTTCACAGTTGCAGACTAGAGTCAAGCTCAACAGTGTCTTCTTTCCCCACTGATTCCCAGCTTCCCAGTCCCCTCCTTAGCAGCCAGCAATATACAGTGTTTTTACAGTGTGTTTAAAGAGAAAAAAAAAACATAAAACGCATAATGCATGAAAACTGCATGCAAAAATGCATAAAAAACTAGGGTTTAAAAATGGAAAACGCACTGCAAAATGTGCCTGAAAAACGCATCAAGCATAACCACATTGTGTGTATTGTAGCACCCTCTAGTGTGTGCTATAAGTAGAGTAGGTTTTGTTAGTGTAGGTAAATAGTTAGCTCAGAGCTAAGCCTGAGCTGTTGAATCAGGTCAGGGTTCAGTGAGTCAGGGCTGGATGACTCATCGTGATGGCTCCTCTGGTGCCTCTCCCTGTTTCTGGGACATTGGAAAATGTTCTAGAGCTAGTAAACAGGAGGTAAGGAGGAGCTGCCTGGAAAACTTATGAGGCCTTGGCCAATCCCCAGTAGTGGGCTGGCAGGGGGCAGAGCTTACCTCATAAATAGGCATGAACCATGCCAGCAGGGGCAGTCGGGTGGAATATGGAGATACAGTGCTGTGGAGACATTAGTCTGGGGGGGGAGGATCCTACCACAACACACAAAGCCCTTCCTGGAGGCACGGGAGCAAGAGAGAGGACAGTGCGAGTGATCAGCACTACTGGGGACCAGTAGTATATTTAGGTTTTGTGCTGCCCTAGGCCTGACTAAACTCGTGCACCCCCTAATTTAAATATGACCCACCCCTTCCTGTCAAGGCCTCACCCCTTTCCGTTTAAGACCTGCCCTGAAACACTAGTTCTTAGGGCCTGGGGGGGGGGGAGCATTGGAATACCTTAATTTGCATAGATTTCCTCTCACTTCCTGTTTGGCTATGGGGTAGGAAGTGAAGGGAAATCTCTGCAATGGGACAGGGATGGTAAAAAATAAGCTGACGGGCTATAACCTTCCCTTACTCTATCCAAAACGAAATAAAAAGTGTTGCCTATAGTTCTACTTTAAGCACAAATTTCTGATAATTTTATAGAGAGCACATAGAGAGCACTAAGAAGATAACATATAGCCCAGTGATGAAGTTTTGTGGTCCAGGATGATAGGACAGTCAAAATTAGAAGCAGCTTGCGTTACACTAACAGTGTAGCGCAAGCCGGTGGGGACTCTTTCTGTGCTGCCCCCCTGCAAAGTCCTGCCCTAGGCCTGGGCCTTGTTGGCCTAGGCAAGGATACAGCGTTGCTGGGGACTTACAAGGGGGGGAGATTGCCACATGTAGCCAGTTCTCCATGAAGACAGGGGTGTGCTTAAGTCTTCATCCTTCCCCAAGAGATCTCCTGAGAGTCAGCTGGTGAGAGAATCAGCCAGGTGGGCTGGTGAAGAGTCAGTCTGAAGGACTAGAGAGGAAGGTTAGCATGGAGCGCTAGTGAAAGGGGCAGCTGCAGCCAAGAGGTTTGGCAGTGCCTGAAAGCTGGTGCTATGATCAGTAGCAACAGGAGGAAGTAAAAGCTGATCACTTTAATTTGCTACACAACAAGGGGGTTTGAGTTCCTGCCTGTAAACGGTCATTGCTTACAGTATTACTAAACCCAGTAATATGAAAATAGTTAATTCCCCACCCCTGCAGTGCCCACAGCTTATAAATCTTCTTTTTACATTAAAATACTGCCACTATATACCTTTTTGGCTGATGGGTGACATACCACCCACTGTGTTCTTTTTTAGTTACTGGGCATGGAGGAGGAGGGAGGGACTGAGCTGTCATTTAGGATCGGTATACACGCCCACATGTGTAATGTCAATATCATGTGACCTGGCTAGCTCTGATCAACCAGGAAATGTTCTCTCCAGCAATAGAGACCAAACTGAGCATGTGCAGCCTTACCACTCTGACTGTGTCATATCTGGCCTTGCCAAGAGAGACCCTGGAGGAGGGGGGAGGATCTGTCCCTACAGGATCAAAAAGCCTTTTTTACACAATACAGAGGATTAACCCATTAAGTTCCATAGTGAGTATAACAAGCATGCTATTCTGCATATACAGACAGATTTTATTGTTGTGGGTTTAGTAACACTTTAAATCTGACTGAGAGCTTGTCAGATCTACTAACAGTGATTCAGCTGGAGTCTGCAAGCAAGCAAAGTGCAGGAGGAGTGTCAAGGAGACTGTATAAAGGAAAATGTCCCTGTTGCCAAAGTGTTGTTGCTGCGGCCAAGTGGGCATCCCATAACCTCCCATCCCTATCCAAGTTGAACCCCCCCCCCCCAATAAAACATAGAAACAAAGTCACAGACTGTTCTCTGTCTCTGGAGTTGCAGGTGAAAATTTGGTGTACTTGGCTGTGCAGGAGTGGAGGATCCAGTTCATCCGCGGCTCCTTAGGGGGTGCGCTACAATATTACAATCTCTCATCATTCCTCTGGCTCTCTTCATTTTCATATAATGTGGCAGATAAATTCAGAAGCCATAATTCACAGAAGTGCAGGCTTGTCTATCCCCACGCAGTGCTGAGAGAGATGAATGGAAGATGTAATGTGTGTTGACACGCATGAAAGCAATACACTGCTTACATCCCCAAATGGAACCCGTATGTTGCCAAGCTTATGAGTCAAATCAAAACAATAAAAATAACATATACACAATTACACTTTAGCTAACCACATCATAAATATATCATCTTACAATTATGCTAAATATTAATGTAGCGATACCCTCAGCTTAAGCGGGCCGCAAGGTTTGATTTGGGCCCTGAGTACAGCTCTCCAACCCACCGGCAATCGGCTCTACCCACTCTGGCACAGCTAGTCTAAAGGATACACACATATATCCTTATATTTTAAGAGAGAGATTCAAACATAGAACAGTAATAAAAGGATAACGGATTTTACTTCTTGTTATGCAAAGAAAACACACAGCAATGACAATATGATTTTTAACTTGTATGCAGAGCCCTGCAATGACAGTCACATTACACCATAAGAATAAAGGGGGGGGGGTAAAGGAGCGCCACGTGGGGCGACCGTTAACTAGGTACCCTATGGTACAACAGCTAAATGTATACCTAACGGATCAGGCCTGATCCCTTACTCTAAAACTTAGTCCTGTAAGAATAATGGATTCTTCACTGGCTTGCTGTAGAGGTGGTGCACATAAGAATAATAAACACTTTGTAATCCAACAGGGAGAATCTGAACAACTGACCGTATTTCACTAGAGATCCTCTGGATCAGTCCTGCTGCGGATCTCCAGTGAGAGTCTTAAAGTGAGGTGGTAGGCCTCGGCAGTCTATAGGCACAGTACTATAAACAGGTTATTGGATGAGCTTTCGCTCAGCTCACCCATCCGGGACTTCCACCGGCTGTGTCGTCACTCGTACACAGCGGTTGCTGCCATCGGGTCTCCCATCCAATCTAGGCTGCAGGCAGGAGATGTTGGATGCCACCCAGGCTCGCAAAAGGGTGGAAGGCTCTTTGGTTCGCTGTAAGAAGTCCCCAGGTTTCAGGCCCTCACACGGCACAGCTCCGCACAGGTGGATCAGTCTCAGCCGTCCCGTGTCCAAAGAGAGCGAGTCAGGCCTCGCCCCTTCCTTATATCACTTCCCCCATGAGTCTCTGGGGCATAACCCGAAACATCCGGTGAACAGTGGAGCTCTGGGAACCGTAGTTCTTTCTCCTAATTAAAGGGGAAACACCCCGCTACACACTCCCCCCACTAAAACTCTTTGGTCCCCAAAGATAAACAATTTAACAACAATTCTGAACCAATTTACTGAATGCGGAGTATGATGTTGGTACAGGGAATTTCCACCAAAATTCAGAGGTGGGGTTCCCTATACCACAGGTCACACTAGCATGGGTGGCCTGTCTAACTGTGCCAGAGAGTGAGCTGGGGTTGCCTTCCACCAAATGAACAGTGGAAGGATCTGAGCACTCAGTACTTCTTCTGGCAGTGGCAACAGAGTCCTCTGAGCTTTTTCCCAATTGAGGGTAGGTTAATCTCCTGGGAGGCCTCACGACTCTGTAAGTTCTTTGCTCCCTTGGGACTTCAGGCTCAGGTACCACAGGCTCTGCGTCAGGAACACTTTCTGACACCATCACTGACTCTGGGGCCTCTTCCTCCTCTGCTTCTGAGTAAAGGCCCGGAATATCTTCCCAGCATTCAGGCACATCACTGGATGGAATGAACTCTGTAGCCTCTGGGTTCAGGGTCCCATCCTGTGTATCTTCAGTGGGTGGAAGGTCTATGGCGGAACTCCCTGGAGTTGAGGAGGGCCATAGCCACTCAAGTTCTCCCCTCCCATCTTCACTTGGTTGGGAAGCCTGTCCATCCCTAGCTCGGAGGGTCTGAGACCGAGTGTTGGGTCTGGGGGTATCCAAGATGGAAACAGATTCCGGCAGGTTCTTCACTGAAGGTATCCTGACTGCCTCTTTAAGTGGGAGTAAGTGATTTCTGTGCCAGGTTTTCAAGGGTCCCACTCTCCCCTCTGGCTTTAACTTATACACCGGTAGTCCAGGAAGTTTTCTACAAATGACATAAGGCTCGGACCTCCATCTATCAGCAAGTTTATGCTTCCCTGGGATCCCTAGGTTGCGTAGCAGCACACGGTCTCCAGGCTGCAGGTCTTGCACTCGAACCTTCAGGTCAAAGTTCCTTTTATTTCTGACCCCTCTCCGATCTGAGGCCGCTTGGGCTTGTTCATAGGCCGCTTTCAGTTTATACCTAAGTCGGTCCACATATCCTTTGTGGGAGGTAGCAGAGGTATAGTCTAGGGAAATGCCAAAGGCCAGATCCACTGGCAATCTTGCTTCTCTCCCAAACATGAGGCGGTAGGGAGAGTAACCCGTCAAATCACTGGTGGTGCAATTGTAGGCATGCACCAAAGTGGATATGTGTTGACTCCAATGCTGCTTCTTCTCTGTCTCCAGAGTCCCCAGCATGTTTAACAAAGTCCGATTAAACCTCTCAGGCTGGGCATCTCCTTGTGGATGATAAGGGGTAGTCCTGGTCTTTTCCACTCCCAGGGAGTCCAGTAGGTTCCGGATCAGGCGACTCTCAAAGTCCCTTCCTTGGTCGGAGTGGATTCTCTGTGGTAATCCATAGTGGACAAAGTATTTTTCTAGAAGCACCTTAGCTACAGTGGAAGCCTTCTGGTCTCTGGTGGGGAACGCCTGTGCATAACGGGTGAAATGATCGGTTACCACCAGAACATTTCCCAATCCACTCAAATCGGGTTCGAGGCAGAGAAAGTCAATGCATACCAGATCCATTGGGCCTTGACTCTGTAGGTGGCCCATTGGGGCAGCTTGATGGGGTAGAGTCTTCCTCTGGATGCATCGTGCACAGGAGTGGCAATATTCCTCCACTTCAGCCCTCATACAGGGCCAATAGAACCGGCTTCTGACAAGTTGGAAGGTTCTTTCAGCTCCCAGGTGACCATGCTGGTCATGTAAAGCAACCAGCACAGTCTCTCGGTGCTTCTCTGGGAGAAACAACTGCCATTTATCCTCGGAGTCATCAGAGGGGCCCCTTCGGTAGACCACTCCCTGATGGACCTGTAGCTTGTCTAGCTCCCTCCATAGCAGACGAGCCTCCTTGGAGGGGTGATGTCGAAGTTTCTCTGGACTCTCGTTTTCCAATGCTTCAAAGACCAATCTCCCTATGGGGTCTTCCAATTGGTCGCACCTCAGTTCCTTCTTAGACAGCTTTGACAAGCCTTCCTCTTCAAGTTGAGTCACCCCACAGTAGTGTTTTGGAACTCCCACCGTGGTAACTCCTATTTCCTCTGCTCTGGAGCCTCCTCGGGCTTGGAATTCAGCTCCTTGACAAAGGGCCCGCACCCCGTCCGGTGCTACCTGAGTCCAGTCCTCCCAGTCATCAGCCATGGCATGAGATCTTCGGGACAGGGCATCTGCATCCCTATTTCCAGCCCCTGGTCTGTACTTCAGACTGAAGTTGAACCCAGATAATGCAGCTAGCCACCTGTGTCCTGTGGCATCCAGCTTGGCAGTGGTGAACAGGTAGGTCAGGGGGTTGTTATCTGTTTTCACTGTAAACTCTGCTCCATAAAGGTAGTCTCTTAGTTTGTCCACAACTGCCCATTTGAGGGCCAAGAACTCCAACTTATGGGTGGGGTAGTTTTTCTCCGAGGGGGTCAGACTTCGACTCACATAAGCCACTGGTCGCATTTGCTCTTCATGCTCCTGATAGAGCACTCCCCCTAGGCCTTCATGACTAGCATCAACATGTAACTCGTAGGGTCTGGTGGGATCAGCATAGGCCAATACTGGGGCTGTGGTGAGGCTCCTTTTCAAGGTTCTGAAGGCCTCTTCACACCTGGGGGTCCACTGATCTTGAACCGACTCCCCGGGTCTTCTAGGGCCCAAGCCATCCTCTTCCCCTTCAGTCCGGAGCAGTTCATTTAAAGGCTTGGCAATACGGGCAAACCCGTCCACAAACCTCCTATAATAGGAGCAGAACCCCAGGAAAGATCTAAGTTCGGTGACTGTTGTGGGTCTTGGCCAGGAGGTAACCGCCTCCAACTTCTCAGGATCAGTCGCCACCCCTTTTTCAGACACTACGTGTCCCAGATAATTCACCGAAGACTGGTAGAACCGACACTTCTCGGGGGAAAGCTTCAACCCCTCTTCACTAAGTCTCCTCAACACTTTCTCCAATCGGGCCTGTCAGGGTCACCTGTGGCCAGGTGACAGATGCACACCGTAGGGGGACAGGAGTGCACCGCGAGGTAGTGAACCCTATGGCTGGCTTCTGTGGGTAGGAAACTGGGTGGTTGTGGAAAGCGGGACCAGAGGAGCACAACCGGGATCCCAACGGAAGCGAGAGCCAAGATTCCCCAGGGCGCGGAGTCTAAGACCCAGCTGGTCTTCTCCAGGGCCTCTAGTGGTGAGGATGTTACGCTGCAGGCTGGGACCAGGTCGCGGCCCCTGGAGTTTCCTAGCTCACGCCCCGTAGGATAAGGGGAAGCAGCGGCACACGATAGAGAGAACCGAATAACAAGCCGAAGGTCAGGGGCCACAAGCAGACAAGGATAACGAAGAACGAGCCGAAGGTCAAGGGTCACGAGCAGACAGGGATGGTCGGGGACAAGCCAATAACGTAACAGAGAGACAGACGTAGCACACGGCAGGCAGGAACCCAAACACACAATGCCTAACAAACACGTTGATCAGCAAAGCAGGCTTGCAGTGCACAGGTTAATATAGTGTTCAGTGATAGGGCCTGGGGTGGAGTCAGGCTGGGAGGAGATTATAAAGGAAGCCAGGTGAAGGAGGTCTGGTCTCTAGATGAACACATGAGGAGGAAGGTAAGATGGCAGACAGACATTAATGCATATCCATGACAGTACCCTCCCTCTTACGAGGCCTCCCCCTTCCCCGCCTGGGCCCAGGTTTAGAGGGAAACTTCAGATGAAACTCCTTTAACAGACGAGGTGCAAAGACCTCAGATGCAGTGATCCAAGACCTCTCCTCAGGACCAAACCCTTTCCAATGAACGAGGTACTGAAGAACGCCTTTACAGAGTCGGGAGTCCAGAATTTGACTGATCTCGTACTCCTGATTATCCTCCGAGACAGGCGCCACGGTAGGAAGAGGACGAGAGAATTTATTGAGGACTAAAGGCTTTAGAAGAGCAACATGAAAGGAGTTAGTGATTTTAAGGCTCTTAGGAATCTGGAGTTTGAAACAAACCGGATTCAGTTTAGCAGTTACCGTGTATGGACCGATGAATCGTGGAGCAAACTTCAGAGAAGGAACTCGGAGCTTGATGTTCCTGGTAGAGAGCCAGACTTTGTCCCCTGGCTGAAGAGAAGGCGGTTTACGCCTGCGGCGGTCTGCAAAGCCTTTGAATTTTTCAGCAGCTGCCCGGAGGGAATCATGAACGTGACCCCAAACGGAATTGAGAGACTCCTGAACCGAAGCCAAAGCTGGAATGTCTGGAGAACAGATCATAGGAAGAGGAAGTTGAGGGTGTTTTCCATAAACTGTGAAAAAGGGTGTCTTCTGCGAACTGGTATTCACATGATTGTTATGGGAGAATTCTGCCCACGGGAGTAGAGAGGACCAATCGTAATGGTGAGAAGACACAAAGGTGCGAAGAAAGACCTCTAACTCCTGATTAACCCTCTCAGTCTGTCCATTGGATTGGGGATGGTAAGAAGAAGAAAAATCCAAGACAATATTGAGGGATTTGCAAAAGGCTCTCCAAAAACGAGACGTGAATTGGACTCCCCTGTCGGAAACAATATGAGAAGGGACCCCATGTAGGCGGAGAATTTCTCGAATGAAAATGGGAACCAAGGCAGGGGCAGAAGGAAGACCAGGAAGAGGAACAAAATGAGCCATCTTGGAGAATCGATCGATTACCACCCAAATGACTGTATTATTCTCAGACAGTGGGAGATCGGTGATAAAATCCATGGCAATATGGGCCCAGGGTTCCTTAGGAATAGGCAAGGGCATGAGGAGACCAGCAGGAGCTTGTGTGGAGGATTTGGACTGAGCACAGACATGACAAGCTTTAACATAGTCTTTGACGTCTGAGCGGAGATTAGGCCACCAGTAGTGACGACTGATGAGTAGGAAGGATCGGAGGAATCCAGAATGCCCTGCCACCTTGGAATCATGTCCCCAACGAAGGATCTTAGCTCTTAGCTCAGTGGGGACAAAGGTCTTACCAGGCGGAATTTTAGACTTCAGGGTGGTAGAGTGGGCAACAATGCATGAGGTGGGAATGATCGGCTCAGGTTCAGGGGCGGACTCCTCGTCCAAAGTGTCAAATGACCTAGAGAGCGCATCAGCCCGACCGTTGCAGGAACCAGGTTTGTAGGTAATCGTGAAATTAAAACGGGCAAAGAAGAGACTCCACCTGGCCTGTCTAGGATTCAGACGTTTAGCATTCTGTAGATACTGTAAATTCTTGTGATCGGTAAAGATCGTTATGGAGTGAGGGGAACCCTCCAAGAGATGACGCCACTCCTCTAACGCCAATTTAATAGCGAGAAGTTCCCGATCACCGATGGCATAATTCCTCTCTGCCTGAGAATTTTTTTTGGAGAAGAACGCACATGGTTGGCGTCTCTTCTCAAAGATTTGAAGAAGCACAGCTCCCACCCCCATTGAGGAAGCGTCCACTTCAATAAAAAATGCATTCCCAGGATTTGGTCTCCTCAAGAGGGGGCCAGAAACAAAGGCCTGTTTCAGGTTGTGAAATGCAGAGACAGCTTCGGGAGGCCAGTCTCTGGCATTCACACCCTTCTTGGTCAAAGCGATAATAGGCGCGGCAATGGAAGAGTAATTCCTTATGAACTGCCTATAATAATTAGTGAAGCCAAGAAAGCGCTGTGTGGCCTTGAGGCTAGCAGGAAGAGGCCAGTTGGTGATAGCCAAGACCTTCCCAGGGTCCATACGAAGCCCCGAACATGAGACAAAGCACCCCAAAAACAGGACCTCAGAACATTCAAAGGAACATTTCTCCAGCTTGGCATAGAGATTGTTCTCTCTAAGACGTTGAAGTACAGTGCGGACATGGTTTCTGTGGACGAGCAGATTTTCAGAAAAGATCAGAATGTCATCCAGATAGATGACAACAAACTGGTACAGCAGATCTCTGAAGATTTCATTGACAAAGTTTTGAAACACGGCTGGAGCATTACACAGACCAAAAGGCATCACCAGATATTCGTAATGCCCGTCTCTAGTGTTAAATGCAGTCTTCCATTCGTCACCCTCCCGTATTCGAATGAGATTGTACGCGCCTCTGAGATCCAACTTGGTGAAAATGGAGGCACCCTTCAACCTATCGAATAGCTCAGATATTAAGGGTAAGGGGTATCGATTTTTAATAGTAACCGCATTTAAACCCCGATAATCGATGCAGGGTCTTAAGGTACCATCCTTTTTGGCAACAAAAAAGAACCCTGCCCCTGCAGGCGATGAGGATTTCCGGATGAACCCTCTCTCCAGATTCTCTGCTACATACTCCGACATGGCCTGGGTCTCTGGGATGGACAGAGGGTAGGTACGACCCCTGGGTAGGGTTGCTCCGGGGACAAGATCAATAGCACAGTCAAAAGACCTGTGGGGAGGAAGCACCTCAGCTGATTTTTTACAGAACACATCCCGGTAATCGCTGTATGCGGCGGGAAGATCAGAAGAAACAGAAGTGGCAGCAACCGGAAGACTCTCCTTGGGGGTCACCTTGAGAAGACACGACGAGAAACATGAGGAACCCCAGGCCAGGATCTGCCCAGAGACCCAGTCCACATGTGGAGAGTGGAGCTGTAGCCAAGGGAGGCCCAATACAACTGGGGTAGAGGCCTTGGGTAGAATAAGAAAGGATATCCACTCCTGGTGGAGAATCCCTACCGACATCCTAATGGGTAGCGTCTGGAAGCGAATAGGGCCCCCTGGGAGAACAGTGCCATCAATTGCCGAGACTACCAATGGGGTAGTGAGAGGTGAAAGGGTAAGCTTCATAGAAGAAGCAGTTCTCCAATCCATGAAATTGCCGGCAGCCCCGGAATCCAGGTATGCAAGGGTTGACTGAGGAGAAGTGCCTACATGAAGGGACACCGGCAAGAGCAGGCGAGAAGGTGATGTTTCTGGGTCCAATACTCCACCTTCCAAATGTATTAGACCCGAGCGTTTCCCGGACGAAGCGAGCAGGAGTCACGAAAATGACCCTTGCCCCCACAATAGAGGCACAAGCCCAGAGTTCTGCGCCTAGCACGTTCTTCGGGGGTTAGTCTGGTCCGGCCCAGCTGCATAGGTTCTTCAGCAGGTAGAGGATGCTCCACGGAATGAAGGGAGGGGAGCTCAGACTGGCTAGGACCCAGAGAGTGCTGGCGTCTTTTTTCTAAGGACCTCTCTTGAAAACGAATGTCGATCTGGTTGCATAATGAAATTACATCGTCCAGACCGACGGGAATGGCTCTTCCCGCTAATTCGTCTTTCACTCGGTCAGAGAGGCCATGTAAAAAGGTAGCGACCAGGGCCTCATTATTCCAGCTCAATTCAGCTGTGTGGATACGGAACTGAAGAGCATATTGCCCCACTGAACTAGATTCTTGGCGAAGACGTAAGACAGCACTAGCCGCTGAAGAAGCCCGAGCCGGCTCTTCGAAGATATTACGAAAGAGCTTCAAGAATTCGGACAGACTGGAAACCACCGGATCGTTCCTCTCCCACAGGGGGGCAGCCCAGGCCAAAGCTTCACCGGAGAGGAGGGAAATGATATAGGCTACCTTAGCCCGGTCAGATAGGAAGCTTTGAGGCTGAAGCTCAAAATGAATAGTGCATTGGCTGAGAAACCCCCTGCAGGCCTTGGAGTCCCCAGAGAAATGGAACGGAGCTGGCAATCTTAGTGCGTGTGAGGCTGCGACTGGTGCGATAGGTACAGCCGCTGGTTGTACTTGGGGTTGCGGATTCGGGGTTCCCAAGGAGACCTGAAGCTGCTCGAATCGAGAAGCCAGATCCTGGAGGAATCGCATCACCTGGGTCTGATTTGATTCCTGGGTCTCAAGTCTGCGAACTATGCCCTGCAATGGATCATCCGCGGGAAGCGGGATGTCAGCCGGGTTCATGGCTGATCAAACTGTCAGGGTCACCTGTGGCCAGGTGACAGATGCACACCGTAGGGGGACAGGAGTGCACCGCGAGGTAGTGAACCCTATGGCTGGCTTCTGTGGGTAGGAAACTGGGTGGTTGTGGAAAGCGGGACCAGAGGAGCACAACCGGGATCCCAACGGAAGCGAGAGCCAAGATTCCCCAGGGCGCGGAGTCTAAGACCCAGCTGGTCTTCTCCAGGGCCTCTAGTGGTGAGGATGTTACGCTGCAGGCTGGGACCAGGTCGCGGCCCCTGGAGTTTCCTAGCTCACGCCCCGTAGGATAAGGGGAAGCAGCGGCACACGATAGAGAGAACCGAATAACAAGCCGAAGGTCAGGGGCCACAAGCAGACAAGGATAACGAAGAACGAGCCGAAGGTCAAGGGTCACGAGCAGACAGGGATGGTCGGGGACAAGCCAATAACGTAACAGAGAGACAGACGTAGCACACGGCAGGCAGGAACCCAAACACACAATGCCTAACAAACACGTTGATCAGCAAAGCAGGCTTGCAGTGCACAGGTTAATATAGTGTTCAGTGATAGGGCCTGGGGTGGAGTCAGGCTGGGAGGAGATTATAAAGGAAGCCAGGTGAAGGAGGTCTGGTCTCTAGATGAACACATGAGGAGGAAGGTAAGATGGCAGACAGACATTAATGCATATCCATGACAGGGCCTCATGTTCCTCCAGAGTTCTCCCGAAAACAATGACATCGTCCAGGTACACTAGGACTTCTATGAGGTTCATGTCTCCGACAGTCTTCTCCATGAGTCGTTGGAAAGTAGCTGGGGCTCCAGATAGGCCCTGGGGCATTCTGTTAAACTCAAAGAATCCCACAGGAGTTATGAAAGCGGTCTTTTCCCTATCCTCTGGGTGCATGGGAATTTGATAGTACCCGCTCTTGAGGTCCATCACGCTGAACCACTTAGCTCCAGACAAACTCTGTAAGGCGTCCTCTATCCTTGGCGTGGTGTACTGATCAGGGGTGGTCCTCCTGTTGAGAGTTCTGTAGTCAATGCAGAGCCTCAGCGACCCATTCTTCTTCCTGACCACCACTATTGGAGAGGCATAAGGGCTTCGGGACTCTCGAATCACCCCAGTCTTTTTCAGTTCTGCAAGCTGTTCTCTCAGATCCTCCAGATCTGCCAGCGGAACCCGCCTGACTCTCTCCCTGAACGGTTTGTCTTCTTGCAGGCGGATGCGGTGGGTAGCACTCCTCGCACGCCCCACATCGAATTCATCTTTTGAGAAAATCTTCTCCCATCTAGTCAGCTGGGCCTTGGCTCTCTCCTTCCAGGCCCCAGGTAAGTTCGGGTTCTCAATGGAAAGTTTTTCCCAAACATCTCCTTCTTCACCCGCTTGCTTCACTTCTGACCAGCTGACTGGGACAGCAGGACTCACCTGTCCCAGCAACATCCGGGCAGGTATCTCTATGGCCCTTCCTGTAGAGTTCCTTACACTCACCGGAACTCTTCCCCTGGCTTTCTTCAAGGCCTTGATTGGAATCACTTCCGGTATCACTTCCAGGCCTGAGTGATCTTCCCTTGGGTCGGATTCCAGCATGACAAAGGGGCCAGGCTGCTTCCAGGTGAGCTTCACAGTGGCCTTGAGGCAAGCCACCTGTCCGGGCTGCAGCACCACTCCTTCTCTCCCCAGTCTCCACACCTTCCCTATCCCCTCTCCTGGGGTCTTCTGCTCCAACACTAACCGTTGGTAGGCTGTCTTCAGCATGGGATGGATGTTTGGATCTTGATGGCTCCTCATCTTCACCAGGGGGGTCAGAAGTCTTCTCACTAGATCCGTATTGGTGCCTATGATGAGGGACATCTGGTTGGCCCCGGGTGGTCTAGGACACACAACCGCCAGGGTGTCGAATACTTCTGTCTTCCCAGCCACAGAGGGGTCGAATGTCAGCTTTATGGGTAGATAACCATCATAAGGGAAACTCTGCGTTCCCAGGCCCCATATCTCCAGCTCTTCTATCTTCCGTATAGGCAAATGGCTTAAGTGCCTATCATAGAAGTCTCTATACAATAAAGTCACTTGAGCTCCAGTATCCAGAAGGGCCTTTGTATATACTCCTTCCACCTGGATAGATACCGTGGGGGACGGGCCGAACAATTCTTCTGGGTACGGCCGGGTTGAGGTCACTCTCTTCTGAGAACTTGTCTTCATCCAGTTGGTTTTTGACTTTGTTCTCCCCCGAGCCTGGTATGCATTGACCCTCGCCACCCTAATGGGGTTACAAACCCGCTGAGGGATGTTATTGTCTCTTGGTTGTAGGCATTCCTTCTTGGGAGTGCTAAATTTCTTCTGAGGGGTCTTGTCCTCTCTCTCTGGTGTGTATCTTGGTTGAGAGACCCTAAATTCCTTCTCACGGGTCGTGTTTTCTCTCTTCCTCTCCCTTCTATTCAGTTTGGAGCTCACTGAAAGAGATGGGCACCCGGTTGACTCCCTCACCGGGGCCCTCTGGCGTTTCCCGCCGGCTGGCGATTATCCATTTTCTTCTTCTTAGGACTGGAACACCTACTGGCAAAGTGGCCACTGCCTCCGCAGTTGTAGCATAACATCTCTTCTCGGTTCCGAGTGGGACTCGGTATTGACGTATCTGGGAACAACTCCTTTCTGGGGCTTGGTTTCTCTGCTCCACCTTGACCTTTCGCCATTATAGCAGTCATCATCTCCATCATCTGGGACATCTGCAACTTCAAAGTGTCCACCTCCGCTCCCCTATCGGGAGTCATGGCCGGTGTAACTATTGCTACCGGCTGTTTGACGGGCTCTATCAGGCGTTCTTTTTTTTTTTCTTCCAATATAGCCTCTTCCTCTCTAATCATTCGGATGAGGTCAGGGTACTCCAGATTCCTCCCATCCTGCCGGGCACGCAGTGTCCATGCAATTGGATCCATGGGTTGAGCTCCCCTCACTACCTGTTGAGCACGGGCCTCATCTACTTTCTCTGGGCTGATCCCCTTCTTTAGGATCATCCTATGCAGTATTTTGTCCAGTCGTCCCATATAGTCTGATAGTTTCTCACCTTCCTTCTGGTAGCAATGCTCCAGCTGATAAGCAAGCTCCGTGACTTTCTCTGTCCCACCAAACACATTCTGTAACACATCGAGGCACTCTTGTGCAGTACAATCTGCCTTGCTCATCTTCAGGTTGCGTACGGCCTCTAGAGCAGGCCCTTTCAAACTTTCCACAACCCTCTGTTTCTTTCTGCGGTCCGGAACTTCCCATTCCTCTAGTGCCTGAGTTGCGCTGTCTAGCCACTCCTCAAATCCCTCTTCTTCCAAAGGTACTGGTTTCCTCCCTGAAAACATCCGGAGTTTCCTGTACCCCGACATCGGGTAATCTGTGGGCTCTTTCTTGCACTGAGCTACAATCTCCCCCAGAACAGCGCATAATTCTGCACTAAGGGTGCCTGGGCTTGTCCTGGGACTCTTTGTGTCCTTCTGTGGGGATGACGGGGAAGATGGCTGCGGTGACAGTGTTATTTTTGTCTGAGGGCTGTCTCTTGTGCGCGGCAGCGCATGCAGCAAATGATAGACCTGATCGTCCTCATCTTGTATGCTGTTGCCTCTAAACTGTTCAGGAATTTCTGCCTGCCATTCCAGTAAGACATGTGAAAGTCCACCACTAGTTTTCACATCTATCACCCATGGTTTGTGAATCGGTGATAGGGACATTATGAGTTGTATCATTGCTTGTGTCTGCCATATCCCCGGGAGTTCTATAACTGCCGTCCTGGCTGGGTCTACGCCCCATCTCTTGTACCACTGTCCCACCTCTATCGGGTCCATGCCGGTAGCTTCTGGCGGTTTCACCGCTGTCTCAGTAATCCCGGATGTACGAGCCCCCACGTGTAGCGATACCCTCAGCTTAAGCGGGCCGCAAGGTTTGATTTGGGCCCTGAGTACAGCTCTCCAACCCACCGGCAATCGGCTCTACCCACTCTGGCACAGCTAGTCTAAAGGATACACACATATATCCTTATATTTTAAGAGAGAGATTCAAACATAGAACAGTAATAAAAGGATAACGGATTTTACTTCTTGTTATGCAAAGAAAACACACAGCAATGACAATATGATTTTTAACTTGTATGCAGAGCCCTGCAATGACAGTCACATTACACCATAAGAATAAAGGGGGGGGGGGGTAAAGGAACGCCACGTGGGGCGACCGTTAACTAGGTACCCTATGGTACAACAGCTAAATGTATACCTAACGGATCAGGCCTGATCCCTTACTCTAAAACTTAGTCCTGTAAGAATAATGGATTCTTCACCGGCTTGCTGTAGAGGTGGTGCACATAAGAATAATAAACACTTTGTAATCCAACAGGGAGAATCTGAACAACTGACCGTACTTCACTAGAGATCCTCTGGATCAGTCCTGCTGCGGATCTCCAGTGAGAGTCTTAAAGTGAGGTGGTAGGCCTCGGCAGTCTATAGGCACAGTACTATAAACAGGTTATTGGATGAGCTTTCGCTCAGCTCACCCTCCGGACGCGACCCGTCCGGAACTTCCACCGGCTGTGTCGTCACTCGCACACAGCGGTTGCTGCCATCGGGTCTCCGATCCAATCTAGGCTGCAGGCAGGAGATGTTGGATGCCACCCAGGCTCGCAAAAGGGTGGAAGGCTCTTTGGTTCGCTGTAAGAAGTCCCCAGGTTTCAGGCCCTCACACAGCACAGCTCCGCACAGGTGGATCAGTCTCAGCCGTCCCGTGTCCAAAGAGAGCGAGTCAGGCCTCGCCCCTTCCTTATATCACTTCCCCCATGAGTCTCTGGGGCATAACCCGAAACATCCGGTGAACAGTGGAGCTCTGGGAACCGTAGTTCTTTCTCCTAATTAAAGGGGAAACACCCCGCTACATTAACAAGAAAAAAAGTAATAAAAACTGAAGTTTGTAATACAGATCTTAGGACTCAATCAGACAAGTGTTGCCCTCTAAAGAGCAATCTGTGGTGTATTGCATTTCAGAGGGCATTTAACAGGTGGTGAGGAGGTGTTATATCGCCTCCTCACCGCCTGTCTTAAAGGGGTTGTAAAGGTACATGTTTTTTCACCTTAATGCATCCTATGCATTAAGGTGAAAAAACATTTGACAATACCGCCCCCCCAGCCCCCATTTTACTTACCTGACCCCTCGAAAGTCCCGCACTCACTCCCGTCATCCTCCGAGTTCCTGAGCCCGGCCGTTGATTGGCTACAGTGGATGGATTGAAAGCAGCGCAGCCATTAGCTGGCGCTGCTGTCAATCACATCCAATGACACGGTGCGCCGGGGGCGGGGCCGAGTGATACAGTAGGCGGCTATGGCCGCCGCTGTATTACGGAAGCGCGCCCGCAGTAACTCCACACCATGCTCGCTCGCTCGCATTATGGTGTGGAGTCCTTGCGGGGAGGAGCTGAAACAGCCGCCGAGGGACCCCAGAAGACCAGGATCGGGGCCACTGTGTGCAAAACGAGCTGCACAGTGGAGGTAAGTATAACATGTTTGTTATTTTTATTTTTTTAAACGGGAACCTTTAGTGTTCCTTTAAACCATAAGTACCTGCACCACCGTGCTGCAATCACACACATTGCAAGTGATTGTAGCACAGCTTCATTCAGTTGAACCAACATACGCCTGGGAAGTCTGCGTTCAGTGCCAATCACAAATTATTACTTGGATGAGTGGTTACATGTGAACAGCAGCAGCGGCGGCCATTGATTTGTACAGAGTAAAAATAGTCAGGCAATTGCAACCGCGAGTCATTTTAAATGTGAGTCCGAGCACCAGGCACCTTCAGCCTGGGGGCTGCTGTCCATTCGTCCGTGTCCAGGTGCCCTTGGCCTGGGCACGTGGAGTCGAGTTCCATCCCAGGCACCTTAAGCCTGGGGTGAGGTAATTTGCAAGAAGGCCTGGGTCCCAGTACCTTCCACTGGGTCCCGCGAGGGATGAAGTATTCCTAGGGTGCCCCCGGAATTGGGTGCCCGAATCCAGGGCGTAAGGGACCAGAGATGTGACCCTCCAGAAGAGCTGGTACAGCATAATGCCGGTGACGGTGTGGGCCTCTGGAGACCGTCCGGATGGATGTCTTTCCCTGACAGGGGCCATTTATCCTAACGGAGGTATTCTATGTTCTTATGGTCAGTGGCGGGGATCCAACTGAACTAGGTCGGTGGCAGAGACCTATCATCAAGGTCTGTGGCAGAGGCCTCTACTTTCACCAAGGTTTGTGGCAGAAACCAAATTCACAGTCGGTGGCAGCGACTGTGCGCCAAGCCTGTTTGTGCTATACGGAACAGGAGAGAACTTTATTTCTTTGATTATGCCTGGACCTTCTCCTTCCCACACCTGTCTGTTCTTCAAGTTCAACCAGTCTACTCTTCTAGGACTATTTGTTGCTCTAACAGAATAAATAAGTGTTGGACTTTATTTGGTGTGGAACTCAAGTTACTGGGAGCTAAGTGCCCTGCCTGCAACAGTGGCAATCATCCTCCACAAGAGAAGCTGAGGCTCTGGACGTAAACACAGACCCGAAGGTAAAAGGTTTAGCTCACACCTCTGCATAACACACATCAGAGGGCACGAGCTGGTGGTGCGTCCCCCCCCCCATTCTTCTCCCTGGTACCCCTAGACGAGTCAGCCAACCGCAAAGAGAGAAAGAGGGAGAAGCGGGTGAAGGGGGTGCTGCTACATTTAGAAATTACATTTTTGCTGCAGCATGTTCTATGCATGCTACAGATGCGCCACTTTACAGGCAAACTAAGGGGACCCCCCCCACCTTCCCCCCCAGGCACTATATTTAAAGGATTTTTTCATTTTTATTGCGGCACTTTAAGCATCATTAAAATCACTGCTCCTAATAAAAAATTGTTTTTAAAAAAAATTGCATTGTCCCCCAGGGCAGTACCCAGACCCCCATACCCTTTTTATGGCATATATGTCTTCAAAATGGGCACTTTTGATTTTTCCTGTTCGGCTCCTATAGACTTCAATGGGGTTTGCCATTCGGGTCAGAACAGGGAGGGTGTTCAGCCCATTTCTAGTTGCCTGTTTGAATTCCGCCTTACTGGGCAATGCAGCTTATGACAACCCATGGAGCATTGTGTATTGTAGTGTGCTGTAGCACTAGTGTACATATTTTTACTGGATACATGCATTGAGTTGCCAATGAGAATGAAGGACAATACACCACAACATGCATATACAGCACATTAACGCGCATTATGCTAATAGATTTGGAAAGGCGTGTTTTCATGTGCATTTCACGCACCGTACAGGAACAAGCTGCCCTTGCTAGATACACACACAAGTGCCATTTACCAATAATGACACCCCAAACGCATTGAGCAAATGAGGCGCATTTGTGGTCACTAAACCTCAGAGTTTTATGCACATAATTTTTAAAAGTCACACCTGCTGTACCTTTTGCACTTTACTGTGCATTTCAAAAACAGAATGCGCAGGAACATAAAAAAAAAACATGCGTTCTGGTATGAACTGACCCTAAGCAGAGGCTTATTTTAGTTAAGATGTAGTGCTAAATGTTCAGGTATTGTAGGCGCATATGGGACGGGGGGGTGTTAGTACAGGGGACAGGGGATGTTGTGTAAGGTTATGGAAGGATCTTTTTTAGGAAAGAACTTATTATAAATTGTAAAAATCTCATCTACTAGAGTTTACAAAACAATCCTAAGCCCTGGTTCACATTGGTCCGATTTGACATGCGATTTGACATGTCAAATAACATGTCAAATCGGCGGCATTTGCCGGGAATGAAACCGTCCTAATCAGTGTGACGCCGCATCTGTGGCGCTGCACCGATTTCAAAAAGTAATTTCTGTACTAATTTTTGCAATTTTGGCTCGCGATTTACATTGACATCTGCACAGATGTCTCTGTTATCGCGGCCGAAATCGGGACTGACAAGCGGGAGTGAAATTGTGCGAGTTCAGCTGAACTCGCACGGCTTCATTCCCGCAGCCCAGTGTGAACACGGGCTAAAATTGATGTTGAGCACTAGGGATGAGCTCGGTGTTCGAGTCGAACATAGGTTCGACTCGAACATCGGCTGTTCGATCGTTCGTCGAATATCGAACGATTTGGGCCGTCCGCGCCAAATTCGAGTGAGGCGAACGGCCCACAATGCACTACGCCTTTACGCCATCGCAGTGTCATCCAGGCGCTGTGATTGGCCAAGCATGCACTGTGACCCCGCATGCTTGGCCAATCACAGCGCCGGCAACGAGGAGAGCAATGATTGGCCACAGGCAGGATGCCTGTGGCCAATTATTGCTGAGGGGGTTTAGTACACGCCCCACACTATAAAAGGCCGCCAGCGCGGCGGCCTTGTGTAGTGTGTTCCGGAGCAGGGAAAGAGAAGCATAGGCAGGGACAGTGTCATTTTTTTTCTTTACTAATCCTGGATTCCTTGTGTTTAGGGACAGAGAAGGATAGGTAGGGAGAGTGTCAGTGTGTTATTCTGTGCTAAACCTTGTTTGTAGGGACAGAGAAGGACAGTGAGGGAAAGTGTCAGTGTGCTATTCTGTGCTAAACCAATCTTGCTGAACCATATTTCAAATCCTTGAGTTTAGGGACAGAGAAGGACACTCGGGGAAAGTGTCAGTGTGCTATTCTGTGCTAAACCAATCTTGCTGAACCATATTTCAAATCCTTGAGTTTAGGGACAGAGAAGGACACTCAGGGAAAGTGTCAGTGTGCTATTCTGTGCTAAACCAATCTTGCTGAACCATATTGCAAATCCTTGAGTTTAGGGACAGAGAAGGACACTCGGGGAAAGTGTCAGTGTGCTATTCTGTGCTAAACCAATCTTGCTGAACCATATTTCAAATCCTTGAGTTTAGGGACAGAGAAGGACTCTCAGGGAAAGTGTCAGTGTGCTATTCTGTGCTAAACCAATCTTGCTGAAGCATATTGCAAATCCTTGAGTTTAGGGACAGAGAAGGACACTCGGGGAAAGTGTCAGTGTGCTATTCTGTGCTAAACCAATCTTGCTGAAGCATATTGCAAATCCTTGAGTTTAGGGACAGAGAAGGACACTCGGGGAAAGTGTCAGTGTGTGTCATGATCAGTGTCATTGCCTGGGTCACCTGCTGGTGGTGCTATTGCTTTCAGCACCAAAGGGTGCAGTTCTGGTGGCCACCAGCGGGTGTCTCCCATTTGTCTGGAGCCGAAATCATCTCCTGCAATCAGGCGTCACCTGAGACTGATTGCAGGAGGTGTGTATAAATACCCAGCAGACACTAAAGCATTTGCTCTGGTATTGTCTTGGAACCCAGACCTGTATGCCTGAACCTGAACCTGAACCTGAACCTGAACCTTGTGACCTGTTATCTGTTACCTTGTATCCTGTGTTCCTGAACCCTGCATCCATCCCTGGACCCCTGCCTCTGTACCTTGTATCCTGTGTTCCTGAACCCTGCATCCATCCCTGGACCCCTGCCTCTGTACCTTGTATCCTGTGTTCCTGAACCCTGCATCCATCCCTGGACCCCTGTCTTGCAGACTCATCCCTTCCTCCTGTTGTCCCTTCCGGCTCCCTGTTCAATCGGACTGATCTCTCGTGTATGACCCTGGCTTGATTACATTTACGCTTTAATCTCTAAACTGTATTCACGTTGGTGTAGGGAGTTGTTTTGTGTGTCACTGTGGTTGTTTGCTGGTTGCCTTTATTGTTTTAGGAATTATCCTTTCAATAAACTCATATATATATTTACTTACCTTGTGCCTAGTTCCTTTAGTGCAGCCCACTGATCTGCGTACCCTGTGCTGGATGCCGTGTTAGGCATCCGTGACAGAATACCAGAGCCATTCAAGCAGATCGGCTGCACTTGGGAATTGGGTCTGGGCACTGCTATTGCTTTAAAAATGCAGCTTGACGATATTCTGTATTTTTCGCTACTAGCAACAGAGGACAGGGAGTTTTGTTCTCAAACATTAAGTGAACACACTAGAGAGCAGTTGTTGGAATGCATCCGCATAGCCCATGTTTTTGTGGATCTGGGCAGTTTTGTGTTTGAGGATGTGCAAGATCTGATCTGTATCTGTACAGAGTTGGCCCTGTCTGATGCCTCCAGTGGAGACGATGACTATACACCCCCTTTTAGTGCAGCTCAGGTAGAGTCCTTGGTGTGGCTGTTGGAAGATGACTCAGTCTTTTTCCTTGAGCAGTACTCAACTTGTCCTACACAGGTGCTTGCAGCATGTATTGAGTCAGTGCAGTCTCTGGTCAGACAAGCAGTATGCAAACCTAACTTTGTGCAATCATTACTACAGGCCTGGTCAAGTTTATTGTACTCAGCCACTGTCGGTTCCCTGCCACCCATTCCTGTGTCTAGACACCAGCCTGCTGGGATGTCTGCGTCTCCTTTACTCCCAACTACCACAGTGGCCAACCAATACACCCTCCTACCAATGAAGTACCAGTACCCTGTTTCCCCCTGCTGCACTTACCCTGCCTTTAACCCTCCTTCTTCGTCTCGGCTGCCTCCATCAGTTCCCCTAAGACCCCCTTCAAAATCCGCACCCTCTGCTTCACCATCCTTCCGCTCTTCGCCTCTACCAGCTGCATCCACCACCTACAGCCCTGTATACATATACAAATCTTCGGTGGCTAAACCAAAGAAAAAACGGACGTTCTTTCCAACTCACACGATCCTGCCAGTAACCCAGCCTGTTTCCACACCAGCCGACCTGTTGCAGCCTGTCTTTGCACCAGCCGACCTGTTGCAGCCTGTCTCCGCACCAGCCGACCTGTTGCAGCCTGTCTCCGCACCAGCCGACCTGTTGCAGCCTGTCTCCGCACCAGCCGACCTGTTGCAAACTGTCTCCGCACCAGCCGACCTGTTGCAGCCTGTCTCCGCACCAGCCGACCTGTTGCAGCCTGTCTCCGCACCAGCCGACCTGTTGCAACCTGTCTCCGCACCAGCCGACCTGTTGCAGCCTGTCTCCGCACCAAGCGACCTGTTGCAGCCTGTTTCCAAACCAAGCGACCTGTTGCAGCCTGTTTCCAAACCAAGCGACCTGTTGCAGCCTGTTTCCAAACCAAGCGACCTGTTGTAGCCTGTTTCCAAACCAAGCGACTTGTTGCAGCCTGTTTCCAAACCAAGCGACCTGTTGCAGCCTGTTTCCAAACCAAGCGACCTGTTGCAGCCTGTTTCCAAACCAAGCGACCTGTTGCAGCCTGTTTCCAAACCAAGCGACCTGTTGCAGCCTGTTTCCAAACCAAGCGACCTGTTCCAGCCTGTTTCCACACCAGCCGATCCGCTCCAGCCTGTTTCCACACCAGCCGATCCGCTCCAGCCTGCTTCTACACCAGCCGATCTGCTCCAGCCTGCTTCTACACCAGCCGATCCGCTCCAGCCTGCTTCCACACCAGCCGATCCGCTCCAGCCTGCTTCCACACCAGCCGATTCGCTCCAGCCTGCTTCCACACCAGCCGACTTGTTCCAGCCTGTTTTCACACCAGCCAACCTGTTCCAGCCTGTTTCCACACCAGCCAACCTGTTCCAGGCTGTTCCAGCCTGTTTCCACACCAGCCAGCCTGTTCCAGCCTGTTTCCACACCAGCCAACCTGTTCCAGCCTGTTTCCACACCAGCCAACCTGTTCCAGCCTGTTTCCACACCAGCTAGCCTGTTTCCACACCAGCCAACCTGTTCCAGCCTGTTTCCACACCAGCCAACCTGTTCCAGCCTGTTTCCACACCAGCCAACCTGTTCCAGCCTGTTTCCACACCAGCCAACCTGTTCCAGCCTGTTTCCACACCAGCCAACCTGTTCCAGCCTGTTTCCACACCAGCCAACCTGTTCCAGCCTGTTTCCACACCAGCCAACCTGTTCTAGCCTGGATTTTCGGTGCCCGTCACCCAGCCTGACGTTTTGGTGCCCGTCTTTCAGCCCGCTGAACCAGTGCCTGCCATCTGGCTTGCTGAACTTCTGCCCGGTGGCCAGCTTGAAGACCCAGCGCCATTTGCCCAGCCCGCTGACATGGTGCCTGCTAAACCAGTTCTCGATGCCCGGCTTGCCGCTGATTTTGCCCTGCTTGATTCTCAGCCTGACTGTGATGCCCTTGTGTTGTTCGCCTCCGTTAGGTTCATGCACATTGCCCTGCCTGTTTTCATTTCCAGATCCCAACTTCCAGACCCTGGTGGTGGGGTGCGTGTTCCATTGCCGGACTCAGGTGCCACGCCTCCCAGTAAGTTTAAGGACTCTGGCCGGAGGAGCACAAGTAGTCCGCAGACACAGGGGAGACTTTTTGGGACCTTTCCGCACCTACCAGCACTGCCAGATCAAGGGCAGAATGGAGCGTCCGGAGGCCACTCCTTGGGAGGGGGAACTGTCATGATCAGTGTCATTGCCTGGGTCACCTGCTGGTGGTGCTATTGCTTTCAGCACCAAAGGGTGCAGTTCTGGTGGCCACCAGCGGGTGTCTCCCATTTGTCTGGAGCCTAAATCATCTCCTGCAATCAGGTGTCACCTGAGACTGATTGCAGGAGGTGTGTATAAATACCCAGCAGACACTAAAGCATTTGCTCTGGTATTGTCTTGGAACCCAGACCTGTATGCCTGAACCTGAACCTTGTGACCTGTTATCTGTTACCTTGTATCCTGTGTTCCTGAACCCTGCATCCATCCCTGGACCCCTGCCTCTGTACCTTGTATCCTGTGTTCCTGAACCCTGCATCCATCCCTGGACCCCTGCCTCTGTACCTTGTATCCTGTGTTCCTGAACCCTGCATCCATCCCTGGACCCCTGTCTTGCAGACTCATCCCTTCCTCCTGTTGTCCCTTCCGGCTCCCTGTTCAATCGGACTGATCTCTCGTGTATGACCCTGGCTTGATTACATTTACGCTTTAATCTCTAAACTGTATTCACGTTGGTGTAGGGAGTTGTTTTGTGTGTCACTGTGGTTGTTTGCTGGTTGCCTTTATTGTTTTAGGAATTGTCCTTTCAATAAACTCATATATATATTTACTTACCTTGTGCCTAGTTCCTTTAGTGCAGCCCACTGATCTGCGTACCCTGTGCTGGATGCCGTGTTAGGCATCCGTGACAGTGTGCTATTCTGTGCTAAACCAATCTTGCTGAACCATATTTCAAATCCTTGAGTTTAGGGACAGAGAAGGACACTCAGGGAAAGTGTCAGTGTGCTATTCTGTGCTAAACCAATCTTGCTGAACCATATTTCAAATCCTTGAGTTTAGGGACAGAGAAGGACACTCGGGGAAAGTGTCAGTGTGCTATTCTGTGCTAAACCAATCTTGCTGAACCATATTTCAAATCCTTGAGTTTAGGGACAGAGAAGGACACTCAGGGAAAGTGTCAGTGTGCTATTATTTGCTAAACCAATCTTGCTGAACCATATTGCAAATCCTTGAGTTTAGGGACAGAGAAGGACACTCGGGGAAAGTGTCAGTGTGCTATTCTGTGCTAAACCAATCTTGCTGAACCATATTTCAAATCCTTGAGTTTAGGGACAGAGAAGGACACTCAGGGAAAGTGTCAGTGTGCTATTCTGTGCTAAACCAATCTTGCTGAACCATATTTCAAATCCTTGAGTTTAGGGACAGAGAAGGACACTCAGGGAAAGTGTCAGTGTGCTATTCTGTGCTAAACTAAACTTGCTGAACCATATTTCAAATCCTTGAGTTTAGGGACAGAGAAGGACACTCAGGGAAAGTGTCAGTGTGCTATTCTGTGCTAAACCAATCTTGCTGAAGCATATTGCAAATCCTTGAGTTTAGGGACAGAGAAGGACACTCGGGGAAAGTGTCAGTGTGCTATTCTGTGCTAAACCAATCTTGCTGAACCATATTTCAAATCCTTGCGTTTAGGGACAGAGAAGGACACTCGGGGAAAGTGTCAGTGTGCTATTCTGTGCTAAACCAATCTTGCTGAACCATATTTCAAATCCTTGAGTTTAGGGACAGAGAAGGACACTCAGGGAAAGTGTCAGTGTGCTATTCTGTGCTAAACCAATCTTGCTGAACCATATTTCAAATCCTTGAGTTTAGGGACAGAGAAGGACACTCGGGGAAAGTGTCAGTGTGCTATTCTGTGCTAAACCAATCTTGCTGAACCATATTTCAAATCCTTGAGTTTAGGGACAGAGAAGGACACTCAGGGAAAGTGTCAGTGTGCTATTCTGTGCTAAACCAATCTTGCTGAAGCATATTGCAAATCCTTGAGTTTAGGGACAGAGAAGGACACTCGGGGAAAGTGTCAGTGTGCTATTCTGTGCTAAACCAATCTTGCTGAACCATATTTCAAATCCTTGCGTTTAGGGACAGAGAAGGACACTCGGGGAAAGTGTCAGTGTGCTATTCTGTGCTAAACCAATCTTGCTGAACCATATTTCAAATCCTTGAGTTTAGGGACAGAGAAGGACACTCAGGGAAAGTGTCAGTGTGCTATTCTGTGCTAAACCAATCTTGCTGAACCATATTTCAAATCCTTGAGTTTAGGGACAGAGAAGGACACTCGGGGAAAGTGTCAGTGTGCTATTCTGTGCTAAACCAATCTTGCTGAAGCATATTGCAAATCCTTGAGTTTAGGAACAGAGAAGGACACTCGGGGAAAGTGTCAGTGTGCTATTCTGTGCCAAACCAATCTTGCTGAACCATATTTCAAATCCTTGAGTTTAGGGACAGAGAAGGACACTCAGGGAAAGTGTCAGTGTGCTATTCTGTGCTAAACCAATCTTGCTGAACCATATTTCAAATCCTTGAGTTTAGGGACAGAGAAGGACACTCAGGGAAAATGTCAGTGTGCTATTCTGTGCTAAACCAATCTTGCTGAAGCATATTGCAAATCCTTGAGTTTAGGGACAGAGAAGGACACTCGGGGAAAGTGTCAGTGTGCTATTCTGTGCTAAACCAATCTTGCTGAAGCATATTGCAAATCCTTGAGTTTAGGGACAGAGAAGGACACTCGGGGAAAGTGTCAGTGTGCTATTCTGTGCTAAACCAATCTTGCTGAACCATATTTCAAATCCTTGAGTTTAGGGACAGAGAAGGACACTCAGGGAAAGTGTCAGTGTGCTATTCTGTGCTAAACCAATCTTGCTGAACCATATTTCAAATCCTTGAGTTTAGAGACAGAGAAGGACACTCAGGGAAAGTGTCAGTGTGCTATTTTGTGCTAAACCAATCTTGCTGAACCATATTTCAAATCCTTGAGTTTAGGGACAGAGAAGGACACTCAGGGAAAGTGTCAGTGTGCTATTCTGTGCTAAACCAATCTTGCTGAACCATATTTCAAATCCTTGAGTTTAGGGACAGAGAAGGACACTCAGGGAAAGTGTCAGTGTGCTATTCTGTGCTAAACCAATCTTGCTGAACCATATTTCAAATCCTTGAGTTTAGGGACAGAGAAGGACACTCAGAGAAAGTGTCAGTGTGCTATTCTGTGCTAAACCAATCTTGCTGAAGCATATTGCAAATCCTTGAGTTTAGGGACAGAGAAGGACACTCAGGGAAAGTGTCAGTGTGCTATTCTATGCTAAACCAATCTTACTGAACCACATTTCAAATCCTTGAGTTTAGGGACAGAGAAGGACACTCAGGGAAAGTGTCAGTGTGCTATTCTGTGCTAAACCAATCTTGCTGAACCATATTGCAAATCCTTGAGTTTAGGGACAGAGAAGGACACTCGGGGAAAGTGTCAGTGTGCTATTCTGTGCTAAACCAATCTTGCTGAAGCATATTGCAAATCCTTGAGTTTAGGGACAGAGAAGGACACTCGGGGAAAGTGTCAGTGTGCTATTCTGTGCTAAACCAATCTTGCTGAACCATATTTCAAATCCTTGAGTTTAGGGACAGAGAAGGACACTCGGGGAAAGTGTCAGTGTGCTATTCTGTGCTAAACCAATCTTGCTGAACCATATTTCAAATCCTTGAGTTTAGGGACAGAGAAGGACACTCAGGGAAAGTGTCAGTGTGCTATTCTGTGCTAAACCAATCTTGCTGAACCATATTTCAAATCCTTGAGCTTAGGGACAGAGAAGGACACTCGGGGAAAGTGTCAGTGTGCTATTCTGTGCTAAACCAATCTTGCTGAACCATATTTCAAATCCTTGAGTTTAGGGACAGAGAAGGGCACTCAGGGAAAGTGTCAGTGTGCTATTCTGTGCTAAACCAATCTTGCTGAACCATATTTCAAATCCTTGAGTTTAGGGACAGAGAAGGACACTCGGGGAAAGTGTCAGTGTGCTATTCTGTGCTAAACCAATCTTGCTGAACCATATTTCAAATCCTTGAGTTTAGGGACAGAGAAGGACACTCAGGGAAAGTGTCAGTGTGCTATTCTGTGCTAAACCAATCTTGCTGAAGCATATTGCAAATCCTTGTGTTTAGGGACAGAGAAGGATAGGCAGGGGACAGTGTCAGTGTCATTGTTGCTAAGCCTCCTGCACAGTATACACCTGAAGGTAGCCCTTATTGCTGTTTTTCCCATCTCCCTGCAGGCCATCCATTAAAATGTATGGAAGGCAAACAAGGAGAGGCAGACAGTCAGGAGGCAATAAAAGAGGGCAAGCAGGCTCTGTGTCTGGGGGCAACAGTGCTGGTCGTGGACGCAGTGCATTGTCATCAGCACATGGCCATGGGACACGCTTGTCCTTCTTTTCGGCAGCTGGACATGTTGAGCCACATCATGCCGAAGACTTGGTAGAGTGGATGACCAAGCCCACCTCATCCTCCTCATCCTCTCTCACCCAGGCTCAGGGTACTGGCAAAGCAGCTGCCAAAGCGTCCTCTTCCCTGGTATCAATGTCATCATCAGTCACTCCTTCCCTAGACCCACCATGTCCTCCTCCTGAGGAGTCCCCCGAACTGTTTAAGCACAGTGTTGGGTACATGCTCCAGGAGGATGCCCAGCGTTTCGAAGGATCTGATGATGATACCCAGCTAGAGGAAGGCAGTAGCGTGAGAGCAGAGAGAGGGGATGCTCAAGAAGGACACCAATCTGGCAGTCATGCTCCAGCAGCTGCAGCATACTGCCAGATTGGCTCCAGTGATGAGGAGGGAGGGGATGATGAGGTCACTGACTCCACGTGGGTGCCTAATAGGAGAGAGGAGGAGGAGGAGGAGGATGAGGAGGAGGCACATCTCCAACGAGGCAGGATGCCCTTGGGTGGCCAGCGTAAGGGCAGCACACCGACGGAATCATACCACAGAGCTCCGCCTGTGCAGGGCGCTGCCTCTGCCCGTCATTCAAAAAGTTATTTGGTGTGGGCCTTTTTTGAGGCGAGTGCATCAGATCGCACAGCTGCTGTTTGCAACATATGTCTCAAGCGTATATCGCGTGGCCAAAACATCAGCCGCTTGGGCACCACATGCTTGACCAGACATATGTTGACCTGCCATGCAGCTCGTTGGCAAGCCTACCTTAAAGACCCACACCAAAGAACAAAGCGGACCTCTCCTTGCACCGCATCAGCTGGGATCTCCAACCCCACTATACCTTCAGTCCTCTCTGAAACCTGCACTGAGAGGAATGAAGGTGTAGAATTAGGTGTGTCACAGCCAAGTACTTGCGGCCACTCTGCTAGCAGTACACCGACGTCCGATTCTAGCAGGCAAATTTTCCTGCCCCAGCTGCTGGACCGTCGAAAGAAGTTCACTCCCAGCCATCCACATGCCCAGCGGTTGAATGCTAGCTTGGCTAAATTGCTAGCGCTTCAACTGCTGCCTTTTCAGTTGGTAGACTTGGCCCCCTTCCGTGAGTTTGTGCAATGTGCGGTTCCTCAGTGGCAGGTTCCCAAACGCCACTTTTTCTCACAGAAGGCGATTCCGGCTCTCTACCGGCATGTGGAAGGCAATGTCTTGGCCTCGCTGGACAGGGCGGTCAGCGGTAAGGTGCATATTACCACTGACTCATGGTCCAGCAGGCATGGACAGGGACGTTACCTTTCTTTCACGGCCCATTGGGTCACTCTTTTGGCAGCTGGGAAGGATGCAGGACAAGGTGCAGTAGTGTTAGAGGTTGTTCCACCACCACGCCTCCAAAATACTACTACTGGTTGTGACACACCTCTCTCCTCCACCCCCTCCTCTTCTTCTTCCTCCATGGCCTCTTCCTGTGCTTTGTCCTCGGAACCAGCGGTGCTCCGTAGGCGTTCAAGGGGCTACGCAAGTACGCAGGCAAAAAGATGCCATGCCGTGCTTGCGCTGGTGTGTTTGGGGGACAGGAGCCACACTGGGGCAGAGGTCCTGTCTGCTCTGCAGGGGCAGGCCGAGAGGTGGTTGACGCCACGCCAGCTTAAGCCAGGAATGGTGGTTTGCGACAATGGCACCAACCTCCTCTCCGCCCTCCGACAGGGACAACTGACCCATGTGCCCTGTGTGGCTCACGTCCTTAACCTGGTGGTGCAGCGGTTCTTGGGCAGGTACCCGGGCTTACAGGATGTCCTGAGGCAGGCCAGGAAAGTCTGTGTGCATTTCCGCAGATCTTATAATGCCAGTGCTCGCCTGGCTGAGCTGCAAAAGGAGTTGAACCTGCCCAAGAACCGCCTTATATGTGACATGCCCACCAGGTGGAACTCAACGTTGGCCATGCTGCAGCGGCTGCACACGCAGCAGAGGGCCATCAATGAGTACCTGTGCGACTACGGCACCAGGACAGGGTCAGGGGAGCTTGTTTTTTTTTCACCGCGCCAGTGGGGCATGATCAGGGATGCATGCACTGTCCTGGCACCATTTGAGGAGGCCACGAGGATGGTGAGCAGTGACAGTGCATGCATCAGTGACACTGTACCTCTTGTCCACTTGTTGGAGCACACGCTGCGTGGAATAATGGACAGGGCACTTGAGGCAGAACAGAGGCAGGAAGAGGAGGACTTCCTTGCCTCTCAAGGCCCCCTTTACCCAGACAGTGTTCCTTCTGTCCCACCCATCGCACAGGAAGAGGAGGAGGAGGAGGAGGAGGATTGTGTCAGCATGGAGGTGGAGGCTGGCACTCAGCATCATCAGCAGCAGTCTTTTAGGGATGATTTACAGTCCCAAGAAACCAGTGGACTTGTACGTGGCTGGGAGGAGGTGGCTGCGGATCATGTCGTCCTTAGTGACCCAGAGGACTCCGGACTGAATGCCTCAGCTAACCTACGCTGCATGGCCTCCCTGATCCTGCAAAGTCTGCGGAAGGATCCTCGTATTCTTCGGATCAAGGAGAGGGACCATTACTGGCTGGCCATTCTCCTTGATCCACGGTACAAGGGTAAGGTTGCGGACCTTATGTTACCGTCGCAGAGGGAGCAGAGGATGAGACAACTCCGGGAGGCCTTGCAGAAAGGTCTGTGCAACGCGTTCCCAGAGACTGGGAGGTTACAAACTCCTGGTCCTGGACAACGAGTTGCTGAGGCTTCGGTCAGTCAAAGAAGGAGCGGTGGGGAAGGTGGCCGTCTGACCGATGCGTTCAGACAATTCTTTAGTCCGCAGCCCCAAAGTATGATCGGTTCCAGCAACCATCGCCAGCGTCTGATATACATGGTGCAGGAATACCTAGGGGCAAGGTCAGACTTGGACACCTTCCCCACCGAAAATCCTCTGGCTTACTGGGTCTTGAGGATGGATCACTGGCCAGAGCTTGCACAGTATGCAATTGAGCTACTGGCCTGTCCTGCATCCAGCGTTCTTTCAGAACGCACATTCAGTGCTGCTGGAGGATTTGTCACGGATCACAGGGTGCGCCTGTCCACCGACTCGGTTGATCGACTGACTTTCATCAAGATGAACCAGTCTTGGATCACCACCAGCTACCACACACCTGATGCTGATATAACAGACTAATTGATTTTAAAATGTCACATCCCTTCAAGAATGATGCTGATGCTGAGTGCCTGTGCTGTTATGTTGACTGGCTATCCTCCTCCTCCTCAATGATCCGATTGATGATGATAGCTTGGAAGATCATTTTTGTTTATGGGTGCCGCCACCAGTGCCTAAGGCCCAATTTTTCAGCCCCTGTTTAACAGGGGCGTGTAATTACAATTTTTGATGCAATACTTTGCAACAGGGCTCATTGCTGTGCTCCAAGTACAGTATCTGTGAGGGGTTGCAGTGTTGTGCCACATTGCTGTGCTCCAAGTACAGTATCTGTGAGGGGTTGCAGTGTTGTGCCACCAGTGCCTAAGGCCCAATTTTTCAGCCCCTGTTCAACAGGGGCATGCAATTATAATTATTGATCTAATAATTCACAGCAGGGCCCATTGCTGCGCCCACCAAGAGTAACTGTCAGGCCTTACAGTGTTGTGTCAACACCATCACCACCAAAGGCCCAATTTTTCAGCCCCTGTTCAACAGGGGCATGCAATTATAATTATTGATCTAATAATTCACAGCAGGGCCCATTGCTGCGCCCACCAAGAGTAACTGTCAGGCCTTACAGTGTTGTGTCAACACCACCACCACCACCACCACCACCAAAGGCCCAATTTTTCAGCCCCTGTTCAACAGGGGCATGCAATTATAATTATTGATCTAATAATTCACAGCAGGGCCCATTGCTGCGCCCACCAAGAGTAACTGTCAGGCCTTACAGTGTTGTGTCAACACCACCACCACCACCACCACCACCAAAGGCCCAATTTTTCAGCCCCTGTTCAACAGGGGCATGCAATTATAATTATTGATCTAATAATTCACAGCAGGGCCCATTGCTGCGCCCACCAAGAGTAACTGTCAGGCCTTACAGTGTTGTGGCACCAGCACCACCATCAAAGGCCCAATTTTTACTACCACTGTTCAACAATTATATGTAATTACAATTCCTGATATAATAGTTGACAGCAGGGCGTTCCAGCACCCACCAAGAGTAACTGTGAGTGCTTACAGTGTTGTGCCAACACCAACACCTAAGGGGCCAATTTCTGCAGAGTATATACGGCAGGTCCCTACTTTCAAACATCCAACTTACAAACGACTCCTACTTGCAAACGGAAGAAGACAACAGGAAGTGAGAGGAAATCTACCCCTAGGAAGGAAAATTCTCTCCTGTAAGAATTAATATGGGAGAAAGGTGTCTCCTCTCTACTGATGCTTTATCACCAATCCTTGTTTCAATAAAAACACCACATTTCAAAAACAGTTGTCATTGGGACGGAAAGTGAGGTGAAATGTTCTGAACAGGGGCACAGACAGCAAAACAAATGTTACAGGGGTGATAACCCTTCCCTATGTTTCCCAAAAAGCTTAAAAATAGATTTTTTGGCTGGAGCTACACTTAAACAATGTACGTGTTCAAAATTACAAACAGATTCTACTTAAGAACAAACCTACAGTCCCTGTCTTGTTTACACCGGTCTTGTTTACACCGCCTGTATACTGCTGTTCAGAGTATATAGGGCCTTTTTTATTTTGTGTGCGGGGTTCCCCTTAATATCCAAACAAGACCCAAAGGGGCTGGTAATGGGCTGGGGTAGGGGGGGGTGATGGGGTAGCTATGCCATTTTTCTTAAAGATTTTCATCCATATTACCGGGACCAGACATTACATTAAAGCCGCAAGCAGTTTTAAATGGCTTTTTTTTCCTTTAGAAATTTCATTTTGTGCAGGGACAGTTCTAAACACGGGAAACACGTGGCACTTCGCAGGCATACTTTAGACACCCCCCCAGGTACGATATTTAAAGGAATATTTGACTTTTTTTTTTCCACTTTATGCATCATTAAAATGACTGCTCCCGAAAAACGTCCGTTTTTAAAACTTCTTTTTGCATTGATACATGTCCCCTGGTGCAGAACCCGGGTTCCCAAACCCTTTTTAGGACAATAACATGCATAATAGTCGTTATAATTAGCACTTTAGAATTCGAACGTTCGCATCCATTGTATTTAATAGGGTTCTAATGTTCGTGCGAACTTTCGGTAGGTTCGCGGGTTCTGGTGCGAACCGAACCCGGGGGTGTTCGGCTCATCACTATTGAGCACTGTATATTGTCTGTGGGTGGCCCAATGCTATCTGCACATATACACAGTGCAGGATACTGTAAGATCATCAAAATGTACCAACTGTAGTGTAAGGGACCATCTGATTGGATGGATGGTACACAATGGTACTCACGCTACAAAATTTTGGATAAATTCTGCTCATCTGATGGATATAATCTAAAACAAAAAAATAATGGTGTGTGTAGCAGATGCATCACGAGACACCTGTCCAAACTTCTCAGCATGCCTTTTTCCTGCCAAACCTGCTTGTAATTTGATTGGCTCAAGGAAAGGATTATCTGAATGAATCCTTTGGTAATTAGTTACCTTGGCCTCTTGCACCTGTGATGCTACACTTGCAATTAGCCCATTCCAGGTAGTGTCCAGTTATATAAGCTATAGTGAGGCTTCATTCTGGTAGGCTTGGATTGGTTGCAGGTGAAGCAAGAGTGGACAAGGGTTAGTGTTGTAGTTGAAAACTTGTTTTTTTGGATGGACTGTGCTGGCTTTATTTGATTCTGACCATAGTGCACTGTAACTTTCCTAAATTATGATTGTCATTTGTCCTGGATTTCTGATAGTTTTAATGGTGCCTTGGAAAGCTTCCTGGTTACACCTGTAGTGCCTACACACCTGTGCTACCAAGTTCTGCATGCTGTATGGCTTTTGACACTTAGGCTAATGGAACTAAATCTCCCCCACCTTTTACAGCCAAGGAAGCTATCATTGTAGCCCCTGTTTAATCTGCAGCTAGCATGGTGCTGTGCATATGGTTAGTTGTGACACCAGCCATTTGGTTGGACAATTTGACTGTGAGCACAAGCAACTGAGACCATTCACATGGCATGCTTTGAATGCAATGGTTTTGGGAAGCAGTTATAACCACTTCAGCCCTGAGCCTCTCTGAGATTTGCAAATTTAAAATCAGTTTTGAGAGGAAAAACTACTTGGGGAACCCCGATTTTTGTTTTGTTAAGACCACAGTAAAGTTAGCCCTATTTATTTATTTTTTAATATATATATATATATATATATATATATATATATATATATATATATATATATATATATATATCTCAGTCATCTCTATGATCGTCGGAGGCCTGGGTGTCATGTGATGTCACGCCCGGGTCCTCAAATGTAAACAAAGCCGCCATTGCGGCTGTAAGTATGAGATCACGAAAACAATTTCACTGATCTCATGCTTTCCAGCCTGGAGGAGAGATGTGGGGTCTTATTGACCCCGCATCTCTCCATAAAGAGGGGACCTGTCACACATTCCTATTACAAGGGATGTTTACATTCATTGTAATAGGAATAAAAGTGATCAAAAAAAAAAATATTTTTTTTTGAACGCCCCTGTCCCCTATAGCTTGCGCTTAGAAGCGAACACACACGTAAGTCCCGCCCGCATATGTAAACGCCGTTCAAACCACACATGTGAGGTATCGCTGCGTGCGTTAGAGCGCGTGCAACAATTCTAGCACTAGACCTACTCTGTAACTCTAACCTGGTAACCTGTAAAAATGTTCAAAGCGTCGCCTATGGAGATTTTTAAGTACCCAAGTTTGGCGCCATTCCATGAGTGCGCAATTTTAAAGCGTGACATGTTGGGTATCTTTTTAGTTGGCGTAACATAAGATTTCATATTTTACCAAAAAATTGGGCTAACTTTACTGTTTTTTTTTTTTTGTTTTTTTTTTTTTTTTCCCAAAAAAAGGTGTTTGAAAAATTATTGCGCAAATACCGTCATTTTATTCCCTAGGGTGTCTGCTAAAAAAAACATATATAATGTTTCGGGGTTCTGAGTAATTTTCTAGCAAAAGAATGATGATTTGTACATGAAGGAGAGAAGTGCTAGAATAGGCCCGGTATTGAAGTGGTATAAAAAGCCCTGTATGGAAGTGGTTAAAAATCTGTTTTGCGTTACAGAGGAGGTCTACTGCTAGAATTATTGTTCCTGGTTTGAACACACATGTGGGTGTGACTTGTGTATGTGTTTGCTTCTGCGAGCTCCGGGATGGGGCGCTTTAAAATTTATTTCACACTTTAAAAAAAAAAAAAAAAAAATGCAAATATCCCTTGTAATAGGAAAAAAAAAGCATGTCAGGGCCTCCTTAATTGTGAGATCTGGGGTCAAAAAGACCTCAGATTTCATATTTGTACTAAACTGCAATTAAAAGGGGAATTTTTTTTTTTTTTAAGAGCATTGGGCAGAAGTGACGTTTGATATCGCTTTTTCTCTCCAATGCTATGGAGCCGAGCGGGGCCATATTTCCCTCACTCGGCATCCAGGCAGTGAGGGGAGTGGATGCAATAGTCTCCGCCGCTACCGATGGCTCTGGTAAGCGGCGGAGACGACCAGAGCGTGGCAGAGACCACTTTTATGAAATGCATGCAGTTCCTGAAAATACCAGGGTTATGGCAGCTAGCTGCTGCCATAACAGTATTTAGCGTCAAAGTACCCGACGTACAGGTACGGCAGTTTGTGTGAAGTGGTTAATTGATTGGATTTAGTCCTACCACCTTATTTTATAAGGTAGTTCTAGCATAGATGCAGCGTTCCCCTCTCGTTTCTCTAACAATTTGGCTTTGTTAGAAGTACACCTCTTAAGACCTGGTGCCTGTTACGAATAAGAAAAGCCCGGAGCAAAAAATGAGAGAAAAGAAATGAGCGGAGGGCTGGCATGACTAGGGAAACAGGGTACAGGATGTTAGAAGTATTAGGATTGGGTAGGAAGTTTAGTGGGAGGGGGAGTAAGTAGGAAAAGGAGTTGTCCCCTCCCCCAGGTCACCACAGTGTGAAGGAAAGTTGGGGGCCCCCAAGGGTAAGGTTTTCCCCTTGGGTGCTGTGGCGGGTGTTGGTCTTTGCGGATGAAGGAAGATACCTTGGAAGGAATGAGTTCAGGACCTATCGTTGGTATGGGTCCTGATGGTTGGATTTCAGCTAACGGAGGTTTAGCTAAAATGTGTTGGTAACGGGTGCACTGCGGTCCGTGGTTGTCTCTGAGCCAGCCGGTCGGCTTGAGGCCTATAAGCATATGAGAGGTACCGCAGTGCAATATTTTATCAGATGGTTATGGAGGTTCCCGCAAAAGACCAACGCTAGGATTTTGATATTATTTTGGAAATATATTTATTTAATAAATAAGGCTGCTACGGCCTATGTTTTACTCCAATTTCGGTGTGGTCTCGTTAATTTAGGATTATGGGTAAGAAGTTGGAGCAAACAGGGGGTAAGCAGTAAGTACATCTGTTATACATTAGTCATGCAAGTTCTAATGAAAGATTTCATTTTACAGGCATGTTACAGTATGTTCCCTCTCCAGCAAGTCTCCCAACATGAGGCTTTCAGTGGAAGATGATCAATAATGCAGTAAAAAATGATTAGAATGTAGCTTGTCTATAATCCCCCCTCTCTGCATAAACAAACCCAAAGCCACTTGGGTACAGGTGTCGTGTTTTTTTTTTTTTTTTTTTTTTTTTTTTTTTTTATATCCACTCTGTATGGGTCTACTGTAAGTATATGTATTCAGACCCCAAAAGCAGCAAGAATTTAATTTTTTCCCTGTGGCAGGCATTCTGTACACTTCTCCCAGCACTTTTGCTTGACATGCAGATTTCTATATAGATATGTTAAGTGCCTCAGTCAAAGATTGAACTTTCTATACAGAAATTGTGATTTAATCCCCAAGGGAGCCAGTGCACATGCACTTGGTCCCATATGTAGGGGCTGCTGAAGAAGAATGTAACTAGTATTTGCTGAGTATTGAAATCATGCTTTGGAAGCTTCTTGGATATAGCAAACTGCTTTTGCTTTTATGGAGAATATTCGATTATGTATTACGGAATAGAGAAACATGAGCAGGAATGTACAACTACATCCACTGAGATAGACAATACATCCTGATATTTCATAGAAAACATGAACTATATGTAGCGCCCCTCTACTTTGAGGGGTGCTATGTGCCTAAATTTAGGGGTTGTTCTGAGCTAGTAGCCAGGCTGACTGCTTTTATTGATAGGTTCTGTTACTTTGTTTCTGCAGGCATTGTACTGGTGTGCAGTTACCTGTGGCCTGTAGGTGGCACTGCCATGACAGGTCAGGGTTGAACCACTGGTGACAGTGCTGTGCCTTAGGGTGTCCTCTCTCGGCAGTAGTACAGTGGGCGTGGTCAACCTGCTGTGCATGCCGGGAGAGGATACATAAGGGCAGACACCGCCTGGAGTTGGGGTGTTGCGGAATTCGGGTCGCGTGACCTGGCCTTCCAGGCCAGGGGTGCGTGTGTGCATCGGTCCCAGGCACCTTTGGCCTGGGGCTGAAGCTTCGCCATTGGGCCCAGCACCTTTAGTTGGGGCTCATCTCTAGGAGGAGGAATCCCAGGGTGCCCCTGAGAGGGGACGCACTCTAAGAAGAGGAGGCCAGGGGAGGACCCTTCTGATAAACCGGTGAAAGAGGCCCGGTAAACTTCTGGAGGGATTCCACTATTCATCTGAGGCCTTGTAATGTGCAGCAACGTGCACCTGTTCTTGAATTACAAGCGCTAAGTTCGGGGTTCAGAGATTCTGTGGCAGAGGATCTCCTGATCGTATCTTCAAAGAAACTTAAGTGAACGCTCGAGTGTCATTCCGGTTGCTAGGACCGTGAGAGGGGACTATCCGGATAAGCATACACTGGGGATTGAGTGGTGAGATTAAGTGCCGCGTGCCTGAACCTGCCTCCCTGTTCCTTTTATTCAACTTCAACTTTCCTATCCAGTTTTCAGCATAAAGAAAATAAACCTTCCTTCATTAAGGTTTAACCTTGTCTGGACATTGGCCTTATTGGTGCACCTACAACACTCTTCCCTACACTCTGGGGGTGAGAACCAGCTGAGGGGAGGTAACTCGCTGTGGGACCCAATTGTGAACACCGTTAACCTCTTCAAACAAGAGGGTACGGGCATATAGCACGGTGTGCCTTGACCTGCAAGTGAGCCGAAGGCAGGAAAAGGTCCGTGTGCTACATATATAATGCATACCATATTGTCAGTTTATTAACAACTTTACATTACATGCTGTTCTCTTCCATTACTAGATGGATCACAACATGATGGGGTAAAAGAGAGCAGGTCTGCCTGATGGGGCAGTGTGCACAGAAATCCTCCAAGCCCCACTCCTGAGCTGCCAGAGCCATGTGCTGGCTGCTCTCTCCTGCCTGGGAACACTGGGCCCAAACTGCTTTATGCTAGCTCAAAGGAGCTGGATTGGAGTAAGATATCGGTTTGTGAATGTCAGCATCTGTAGAGGAGTGCTGGCCTTCACAAAAAATTCAAACTGCCCCAGATATTGTTCAAGAAACTAGAGTAATGTAGCAGCTGTGTGATTTTGTATTTTTGTAGGACACGAATATTTTGCAGAAAGGGGAAGAATCCAACGCACGAGACACCTTGGTGGCTGTTTTGGGGTTTTCTGTTTATTAGCAACTCTTAACCATTGAGCAGCTAAGAGGACCTGAGTGAGTCATTACCATGTTTTATGAATAACACTGCATATTGTACACTAGTAAGGGGTTGAGGAGCATGGTGGCAAAAATTTGGACTATACTTTAAAAGGCTTTTCACCCTGCCAGCCCACTCCCAGTTTTATAAGTGTAGCGCCCACTACCTTTTTGGCATGTGTAGAAATGGTGTTAATTTGTTTTAAAGCGGTTGTACACCCGCTGACTTTTTTTTTTTTTTTTTTTTTTTTTTTTTTTACACCTGTAAATGAAAAGGCATAATGAGCTAGTATGCACAGCATACTAGCTCATTATGAAATACTTACCTTAGAACGAGGTGTTGGTGTTCCTCCTGGTCCACGCCGAGGCAGCTGACATTATGCCTCGGCGTGTCTTCCGGGTATCGCGGCTCCAGTGCTGTGAGTGGCTGGAGCCGCGATTCGTCACTCCTGCGCATGCGCACGGGAGACTTCTTTCCGGCAAGGTCTGCCGGGCCTTCAGCTGAGAACCCCCTGTGCGCATGCGCCGATATTTCTTTTACCTACAGGTAAGCCTTAGTATAGGCTTGCCTGTAGGTAAAAGTTAAGACTATACAACAGCTTTAAACTGTCAGTGCAGGTAAATTTAGCCAGGCCTGTGCATTAAGCTAGGCCTGGTTGTTTTGATATGGGAGTGTCGGAGTAGCATTGGGTGTGGCCATCTGTGCTCAGGCTCTGGAACTCCTCCCCTGCTTTCAGGAGAATATTCTGGAATGGGGTGGAGCTGGAAGCTGAGTGGCAGGCAGCTTGTGTGGCAGCTCTGACCAATCCCCAACTAGGGTTGGCAGGGGGTGGGCCTGCTATACAAGTTGAGGTAACATGCCACTGGGGAGGAGTTGTGAGAGGAAAGAAGATGGGGCAGTAGTGTCTGTGTGAAGGCCTCAGGCCTGAGGGCCTGCCAGGTGCTGAGTAGAAAGTCCTGATGGGGGACCACATTTTCTTAACACCGCAGAGGAGGAATTGATTATTAAGAGAAAGGAACCTGGAACTGTTACTGCTGGACCGTGCGGTTGAACCATGTCTCTTCCATGGACCGGGAACCATGGAACAGGTCAGTGGGTACATGACAGCAAGTGATGGGACCAGAGGAGTCTGTTAAAGGAGCTTGTGAATATCTGCTGTTGCCCCTATTAACTCAACTACACAAGGGGGTGTCTTAGACGGGATGTTGCACGGTCAGTCCTACACAGCAGGATGTTACAAGGAGAGACTCTAACCTTATCTAAACCCAATATGGAAGGCTCTGGCCGGGGAACTCAACTTCCATATCACTTGACTATTTGGGCCTAGTAGTCTGTCAGTTACCATTTTGCAGTAGCGGGACTGTGGGGTCGGAGGGGGGGGTGTGAGAAGATGCGCTCTGGACATGGGGCCAGCATCTGGATAACTGTCATTACCTCAGTCATTCAGAGTGACTTTTCCACAAGAAGTTCTTAAAGTAATATTCTGCAGGAATCGGTACAGCATACAAGGGAGCAATAGTCTGCAGTGACACAGCTCACTAAACTACAATCTTTGTTGTGCCTTACCCTCAGAATCTAATCTACTAAGTACTAATATCTATGGGCATCCCATGTTCCTAACCTTCCCTTCTCTACCTAAGAAACCTTTTATAATAAAAATACTGCAAGGTAAAACAAGTGACTTTCTCAAGACGTCTTCCAGGACGGCACAATGAGAGATGACTAGTCCACCTGACAGGAAACACAATCAATCAAAGAGGTTAAAAACCCCACCCCTCCCTGTGCTCCTCAGTTTTTGATTGTGTTTCCCCAAAGCGAAACCGTTTGTTATTTTCTAAAGGCCTGGTGCTGGAGGTCTCCCCCTGGGACCTAGGTAGAACGCTTAGGAAGCCTCTGGACCTAGCAGGACGGGCTCATCCTTCCTGGGGGGTCCCCCTTTTGTTGTAACAAACTCAGGGGGGAAGGAATAGCCTTGAAGAACCCCCTGAGTTTTCTGAAGCCCTAAGGTACAGGGTACCTGGAAGCTTCAGGGGCCAAATGTTTGCTCTTTTTTTTCTCCCTACCTGGTGGGTGTCCACTTCGGGGGGGGGGCTGGCAGGTCTCCTGCAGATGCGGTGGTGAACCCAGCGGTGAAGCGCTGTTCTGGCTATTGGTGCCGCTCAGGCATGTGCGGCGCCATTTTCCCATGGCCTGGAGGACTCATTGATTTCCTCCTCTAGCGCCCGGAATGACGTCACCACGCGCCACTTCCGGTTTCCGGTCTACGGCAAGATGGCGACGGCCGGTGTCTTTTTAGCCAGCTTCCACTATAAAGATGCCAGGAAAAGACGCGCCCATTCCTCCTGTTTGCTCTTAGCGACACGGTTCGAGCCCGGATGGAGCATGAGGAAAGGCCCGGTACGGCCAAGGCTACAGAGGAGGCCACAGGAGGTGAGTCCTACCCAGCCAGCAGGGGTTATGATGGGGGGAGGTACCCCGACTCTTCCCCCTTTTCGCTCTGCACAGGGGTGTTTGGTACTAAAAAATTCCCTGTGTATATTTGTTTTTTCTGCAGGAGGGGACGTCACTGCCCAGGGGTCTACCAGCCGTCCCTCTAAAGCCCCTGCTCGCTTCAAAGATGTGGCTACTGCAACAATAGGTTGCCTCCAGACTATTCCAGACCTTTCTGCTTTAAATGCATTCAGAAATTGGTTGGAAAAGAAACATCTCAGGTCATGAAGGACTTCCTGTCTGTCCAGACCCAGATGCTAACTACGCTTAAGGAGTTTCAATCCTCTCAGGTCTAGGGAACCAGAACCTCAGACAAGTGGGGGGGGGGGGGCTCTTCCTCTCAGGAGAGTTCTTTGACTCCCAGGGTGGTTAAAAGACGCCCGCAGCCTCTAAAATCCCTACCTTCACAGGGTTCGGAGCTGGAGGAGGATTCAGATATCTCCGATCGAGAAGTGTCTGGTGGATAGTCAGGCAGAGGACGAGGAAGAGGGCTCCAGGCCAGGAAGGCACATTTTCTCGGCCGATGATATGGAGGGCCTCCTTGGGGCAATTTATGCTTCTGAGGAGATCCAGGAGCCTGCGGAACAGGTTTCCGCACAGGATAGAATGTATCAGGGTTTGTTGAAGTCTCAACCCAGAACCTTCCCCGTCCACCAGGCACTAAAGGACATTATCCTTCAAGAATGGAAGGATCCTGAAAGGAAGCTTTTAAGACCAAAAACGTGGAAACGTAGGTGCCCTTTCAAGGAGGAAGATGAAGATAGGTTCTTCAAAACACCCAGATTGGATGCTTCCTTAGCCCAGGTATCCAAACAGTCTGACCTCTCCTTTGAGGATACTGGTAACCTCAAAGATCAGATGGACTGGCGTGCTGAAACCACCTTGCGAAGGGCCTGGGAAGCCAATGCGGCAGCCATGAGCCCGGCGCTGGCTTCAGCATGCGTAGCCAGGAATGCAGATGCATGGATCCCAAAATTAACGGACCATGTTTCAGGCACTTCCAAATCCAAGGAAGTCTTGGAGTCGTTGCAGCTAATAGGTAGCGCGGTGGCGTACCTAGCAGACGCAGCGGTAGAAACCGTAAGAACCACTGCAAAGACTGGAGCCCTCTTAAACTCTGCTAGAAGAGCTGTATGGGTCAAAACCTGGGATGGTGATAGTGCATCCAAGACCCGTTTATGTGGTCTCCCATTTGAGGGCTCCCTTCTTTTCGGTACAGGACTTGACCAAGCCCTGTCCAGGTCCACCGAAAAGGGTCAGAAGTTTCCTATCAAACCTAAAAAGGAGATTTTTTTTCAAGGCCCCCAGGGTAAGAACCGGTCTTCAGACAAAAGACCTGTCAATACTAGGAGGTGGAGTGCTGGCAAGGACAAACAGAAGGGAGGTATCCTTTTCTCCAGCCAAAAGCCTAATGACAAGAACTCTAAGTGACGTAAGGGTAGGGGGAAGGCTTTCCCAGTTTCTCCCCAGATGGGAAAGCATATCTCAGAGCCCCCATGTCCTCCAAATTTTAAAAGAGGGCTACAAGCTAGAGTTCCTTCACTCCCCTCCCCCGAAGTTTCTGGTAACACATCTACCCAGGGACCCCTTAAAAGCTGCAGGTCTGGTACAGAATGTCTCAGAACTGGAAAGGCAGGGAGTAGTTATCCCGGTACCTACAGAACAACAAGGTTTGGGCGTCTATTCCCACGTTTTCGTTGTTCCAAAGCCGTCAGGGAAGCATCGGCTTATAATAAACTTGAGACCCTTGAACGCTTATCTGCGTCGCAAGAGGTTTCGGATGGAGAGCGTGTACACTCAGGAAGCTTCTTCTGAGGGGGGTGTTCATGGTGACCATAGACCTAAAGGACGCCTATCTACACGTCCCGATATTCCCAGCACATCAGGCCTTCCTCAGGTTTGCAATCACTTCCGCCCAGGGAGTGCAGCATTGGCAGTTTGCTGCCCTTCCCTTCGAACTGTCATCCAGTCCAAGAGTCTTTACAAAGATCATGGCGGAGGTGATTACTGCTATACCCTGCAGGTGCAGGTAAGCAGTCCCCTACCTCGACGATCTGCTTCTCTACAATCAGAGTCGAGATCTCCTTCTTGCAGACCTGGCCAGGGTTGTGAGCACCTTGGAAAGCCTGGGGTGGATCATCAACAAAGAAAAATCCTCGATGGTCCCAGAACAGAAGAAAGTTTACTTGGGATTCCTAGTGGATTCCTTAGAAAGAAAACTTGTTTTACCCCAGGACAAGGTCTTATGACAACGGTCAGGTCTATGTTGGAGGCAGAGGAATCCTCCTTCAGAAGCATCATGCGGGTGCTGGGTCTAATGACCTCTTGCATCCCAGCGGTGCCATGGGCTTAGCTCCACTCCAGACCTCTCCAAGAATTCCTTCTATCCTCTTGGGACGGATCAAGGGAATCTCTAGACTACAGGGTCCCCATCCCAGTTGTGGCAAAGGAATCTCTGAGGTGGTGGCTCCTTCCTCAGAATTTACTGATGGGTCGTCTGTGGAGTCAGTCCAACCCTCTCAGGATAACCACAGACGCAAGCGCCTGGGGTTGGGGGGCTCACTTAGACGAGCTCAGAGCTCAGGGTTCCTGGAACCGAGGTCAGGGGGGCGCCTCCTCAAACCTCCGGGAATTGTTGGCGGTCCGGGAGGCTCTAAAGGCCTTCGAGGAGAGAGTCAGGGGCCGAGAGGTCCAGATTCTATCTGACAATGCCACCACAGTGGCATTCCTGAACCATCAGGGAGGCACCAGGTCGCGTACCCTTCTGGCTTTGTCTCTGGAGATCCTGAGCTGGGCAGAGCTCCGGATTCCCTCTATCACAGTGGTTTACATAAAAGGGGTTCACAACGTAGAGGCGGACTTTTTAAGTCGCCACCCGATTCTCCAGGGAGAATGGGAGTTGAACACACAGGTGTTCGATCTGGTGTGCCAACGGTTCGGCAATCCGGAGATAGACCTCTTCGCCCGCAGGGAAAACAAAAAGCTAAAGAGGTTCTTTTCCCTGACCCGGGAATGGGGCTCAGAGGGAGTGGATGCGCTGGCCCAGGTGTGGAGTTTTCATCTGGCCTATGCCTTTCCCCCTTTGAGTCTGATTCCGAGGATCCTGCAGAAGCTGGACCTCTCAGAATGCTGTCTCATTTTGGTCACCCCCTGGTGGCCCAAGAGAGCCTGGTTTCCCACTCTGGAGAACTGGTCTGTAGCTCCCCCTCTCCATCTACCAGTTCGGTCAGACCTTCTTCTTCAGGGTCCGGTCTTCCACCCAGAGCCCAGCTTCTTCAAACTGACGGCCTGGTGCTTGAAAGGCAGAACCTGCGGGAGAAGGGCTGTTCAGAGAGTGATCACCACTCTCCTCTCTAGTAGAAAGGAGGTCACCAGGCAGATTTATGCTAAGGTGTGGGGGGTCTTCTCTCGCTGGTGTTCAGAGAGAGGTTTCCCAACAGGAAACTTCGGTCATTCTGGAATTTCTCCAGGATGGAGTTGATCTGGGGCTGGCTACCAAGACACTAAGAGTTCAGGTAGCAGCCTTATCTTACTTCCTGGACAGAAGATTGTCCCAGGACCCGTTGATTAAAAGATTCTTGTCAGCTAGGGACAGAATGTCTCCAGTACAGATCTCTAGGGTTCCACCCTGGGATCTCTCCTTGGTTCTAGAACAGTTAACTAAGGCTCCGTTCGAGCCTTTAGACAGTATTTCTATTAAACTTCTCACAGTTAAGTTTACCTTTCTGCTGGCGATAACGACAGCCAAAAGAGTAGTTGATATGCAGGCTCTGTCAATTAAAGAGCCGTTTTTTCGTTTATTTGAGGACAGGGTTGTTCTCAGGCAGGACCCCCTGTACCTTCCCAAGGTAGTATCAAAATTTCATAGAACACAGGAAATAATACTCCCTTTTTGTTCCAATCCCCAGAATGAAAGGGAGGCTTCCTTTCATTGTTTGGATGTCAGACGATGTCTGCTTTCTTATTTGGATAGAGTTAGCATTTTCAGAAAATCCAGCCACTTTATTTATTTTTCTGGTCAGAAAAAGGGCCAACAGGCTTCTAGAGTAACCATAGCTAGGTGGATAAAACAAGCAATCTCCCTAGCTTATGACCAGGCTGCTAAGACAGCCCCGAAGGTTAAGGCACATTCCACTCGGTCTCTGGCGACCTCCTGGGCAGAAAGGGCCGGCGCTTCGGTCGAACAAATCTGCCAAGCTGCGACATGGTCAAGCCAGAACACTTTTTTGAAGCATTATAGAGTGGAGTTGCTGTCGCCTCAGGACCTCATTTGGTAGGAAGGTCCTGCAAGCGGTCGTCCCACCCTAAGGTAGGCCTGCAAATTACTTGCTTCTCTCTCGTTGTGCCGTCCTGGAAGACGTCTTGAGAAAAGTACCAGTTACTTACCGGTAATGGTCTTTCTGGTAAGTCTTCCAGGATGGCAGGCCTACTTCCCACTGCTCTGGTTAAGTATATTATATTATATATATATATATATATATATATATATATATATATATATATATATATATATATATATATATATATATATATATATATATAGAGTTCTTGTGGTATGTTTTCACTCTCGTGCACTAGTGTGGAGTACTTTTTCACAAACTGAGGAGCACAGGGAGGGGTGGGGTTTTTAACCTCTTTGATTGTGTTTCCTGTCAGGTGGACTAGTCATCTCTCATTGTGCCGTCCTGGAAGACTTACCAGAAAGACCATTACCGGTAAGTAACTGGTACTTTTTCATTGTCTTAAAGTGGAGGTTCACCCAAAAGTGAACCTCCGCTTTTCGGAACCCCCCCTCCGGTGTCACATTTGGCACCTTTCAGGGGGGAGGGGGTGCAGATACCTTTTTATAAAACGGGTATTTGCACCACTTCTGGGTATCGAGTCCCACGGGAGTCCCGCTCCTTCGCCTCAACCCCCTGTTTGTGTTCTGGGAAACACACGGCTCCCAGAACACAACAGGGACCAGTGAGGGCGGTGCCGCGCGACTCGCACATGGGAACCGGGCAGTGAAGCCGCAGTGCTTCACTTCTCGATTCCCTCACCAAGGATGGCGGTGGGGAGAGCCAAGCGGTAGCTCAGCTTTGGCTGCCGATGTTGCGGGCGACCTGGACAGGTAAGTGTTTTTTTTGTTTTTTTTTTTAAAGTCAGCAGCTGCAGTATTAGCTGCTGGCTTTTTAAAAAAATAAATTCTGGTGAACCTCCGCTTTAAGAGAAATAGATGAATGGAGGGTCAGACAATAAGGTCATGTGTGGATCTTTTGAACTTGTGCCCAGAGTGCACCGCTACATAAACTATTTTGTTTGTACCTTTAAAGCGGAAGTAAACCCATCGATTTTAACAGTTTCAAAAAGCGGTTACATTCCCGGCATGCCGGGAATGCCAACTGTCACATTGGTTGTGCTCTCAACCAAACTGTAAAACCATCCAATGCCAGGTGTCATAACTGATCACATGCACAGCACCATGGCAGTTGAAGATTAAACAGAGGCCAAGATGGCAGCTTCCTTGCCTGAAAATCATAGGAGGGTTTACTTCCACTTTAATGTCAGACTGCAATTCATTTGTGTAATGTTGCACGCATCTGCCACTTTTATGAACTGCAGTGTATTGACCCTCTTTGGCAGTCATTCTTTATATGCTCAATCTTCACTTTGTCAGCACCACTTCTACTCCCTTTATCCACCCCTAATCTAAAGACCAATTCAGATCCCACCTGCATCTGAGATCTGTTGGTTCCTTGAGTGCAGACTGTAGTGCAAAAAATTGGCTAAAGTATGTCCATGGATTTGCTATTCCTAATCGTGTTGTTTTTTGTTTCCCCCCCCCCCCCCCCCCCCAGTCTTTAAGATGTCTGGTCGTGGCAAGAAGGTCAAGAAGCCTGCAGCTGGAAAGACCTCCAAGTCAGCTAAAGCAGGTCTCGCGTTCCCAGTAGGCCGCATCCACCGCTTTCTGAAGAAGGGAAACTATGCAGAGAGGATTGGCTCTGGAGCCGGCATCTACATGGCAGCCACTCTTGAATATCTGTGTGCTGAGGTACTGGAGCTGGCAGGAAATGCAGCCAGAGACAACAAGAAATCCCGCATAATGCCCAGACACATCCAGCTGGCTGTCAGGAATGATGAGGAACTGGCCAAGCTGTTTTTTGGTATCACCATTGCAGATGGGGGAGTCTTGCCCAATATTCAATCTGTTCTCTTGCCAAAGAAAAGCATGAAAGGCCCTTCACAAGAGCCCAAACCTGCAGAGTCTCAGGAGATTTAAATGTTTGTCGTGGTTAAATATTTATTGATTGCTGTTTTATTGTTTTGTATATTTAATAAAACTTTTGTATTAAGTTTTGACTCCATTCTATTTATTTGCAAAATGGGTAGGTCCATAGTCTTTGCCTAGCCAAGGATTTCAGCATCTCAAAGATTCTTTACTACCAGGGTGTCAATAGATGGGTCTTAAGCTGTGTCTGTCTACTATGAGGGACATGAAAGAAGCCCAAACCACATCAGCGGATATCTATTTTTTTTTTTTTTTTTTTTGCCATGGCTCTACACTTGTTCTCTTTTGCACCTCAGTAAGCTCAGGCATGTGAGCAATGAGTGAGGGCAGTCTGAGATGGATGCTGAGTGTCTGGGAGGGCTAGAGAAAGGGGGCAGCTGCAGCCCAGTGGGCTGGCAGTGCTTGAAGAGGTGGTGTTGGGATCAGTAACCACAGAAGGATAGCTGGGCACTAGGACTCTGCTACACAAACAAGGGGCCTGCGGTCCTGCCTGTAAAGGGCTTTCGCTAAATTCTGACAGCCCTAAATTCTGACAGCCCTATTGTCGGATCACCTTAAAGTGGGTCAGCTGGTCCTGACAGTTTTTGTTCTTAAAAACAAATGTTGTGCTAGAGGAGCTAAGGAGTGTCTGAAAGGACTGTACAGAAGTTTTACCTGGGAAAAGTTCTGTTAAGTGGGTATCCCGTAATGCCCCATCCAAGTTCAATACCCCTAATAAATGTGTAGCACCCTATAGTGGTACTAGGATGTGTACAGAAGGTGGTTTGGAGTAGGAAAATTTCCAGGCTTGGCTAGCAGCCAAGCCTGAGTAGTTTGTTCTGGGTTTGGGAGCGACTCTGTGTAGTTCTGGATGACCCACAGGAAGCATCACCAAGACCTCCCACTTCTTTCCCGAATGTTCTAGTGTTTTCTGGGAAGGAGGGGTGTTCTGAGGAGCCCTGACCAATCCCCCCCCCAACCTGGATTTTTAGGGTCAGCCCAGCTGGGGAGGAGTTTTATCGGGTGGAAGATGGAGTGTTAGGCTGTTGTGGCCTTTGAGAGAGCTCTTCAGTCTGTTGGGGAGGGGGTTCTTGGGCCTAGGCTCGGGTGTGGAAGTGACCCTCCTACAACCCAGAGGTGTCATGACCAGGAGGCAACTACTGGTCAAGTCTCCAGGATTTCCAGAGGCAGCCAAGGGGGCTGGTGAGTGTACACAGGAGGACTGGGGGGTACCGTCTGGGATGGGTGCAGAGCCAGTGGAGTGGAAAGGGGCAGCCAGGGCTCAGTAGATATGGTACTGGGCTCAGTAGCTACGTGGACAGCTAGCACTGGGACTTCCTATTTTCTACACCAAAGGGGCCCGCGGTCCCTCCCTGCAAAGGGCATTCAATTTATGCCTTAAATCAGTGCTACCTAGTCCAGGAAGTGAAACCTGGAGGTGTTAAGGGGAGACAGTCTTCAAGGAAGTGTTTGACTGGAGGAGGTTGTGTATACTGTAACTGTATATAGTTCAGTCCCAACATTGACTTTCAATCTTCTGGGCATCTCATTTCCCTGTCCCAACTATAAGAACAAACGAGTGCATGGCCTGGTTTTCTGCCTGAGGGTGAATAAGAACTGTGTGCCTGGCTGGGCTGGGCAGTGTGACTTCAACACTTGGCCCCCAAATGTAGCGGTATCCCCATAGGGGCTGCTAACAGTACCCTTTACGACTGTCCAAAGGTGTCTCTCTGATCCTCCAGTGGAGTGAAGACACCCTAAAGATAAAGTTACTGACCAGATTAGTAGGTATAAATTAAAGGGGGAAGGGGGGGGGGGGGACAAATGCAGCTGCCACATTAAAGTGGAACTTTACCCATAACTTGAGAAAAGAGAATTATTTTTTTTTTTTATTTTTTTTTAGCAAGGAACATACTATTCACATTAATAATTATGTTAACAAAATTCATGTGTGCTGTAAATTGCCTTCAGCATTGTTCCTGTTTCTTTTTGCTTGAGGCTGCCATTTTGCTGAAGCCCAGAGCCCCAGCAGTAAATCATAAATAAATGGGTCTAGTTCCACTCTTTAACAGGTAAAAAGTTACATTCCTATAATGCTGAGATTGTAACTCGCATTTTCTTGTATCTTCAACCAGACTGTCAAACTATAAAATGCTGGTGTCATAACTGATCACATGTGCAGCACCATGGCAGTTGCAGATCAAACAGAAGCAGCTTCTATGGCTGTAAAGAATAGGGTTCAACTTTAAGGCTGTCAGCAGATCTGCCTCTACAAATTTGGCAATGCCCACAAATAGTGAGCAACTGAGCATGTGCAGATCAGAGTGAGACGGTGTATCACTGGCTTTTAAACAGTATAGACACTTATTAATGTTTTACATGGCTACACCTGCAAAAGGGGCCAGCCTGAAGTGATCTAGCAGGACTTGCCCTGTATCCAGGTTACTTGTTGCCTGCTGCCCCTTAGCCCCTGTGTGCTCCCCCCCCCTTTCCACTGGCTTCTACAGGGAATGCTTTCAGGATGGAGTGGGGGGGAAGGGCCGATAAACATGTAATTTACCAGCCCCTTCCTTTTCTGTATGGATCAGTGAGTGATGGGTCTGTTTTAGACCCCTGAAATCTCACCAAAGCCCCTCAACAGGGCTCCCACAAAAAAAATGTTTAACCACTTGTCCACCGCCCACTGTCAATTGACGGCGGGCGGAGGATACTCTCGTTCTGGGAGGACGTCATATGACGTCCTCCCTTTAAAACGAGCTAGAAGGCGCGCGCTCGCCGCCAGCGGCGCGCGCCCGCCGCGTTCACAAGGCCCCGGTGCGCGTGCCCGGTGGCCGCGATTGCCCGGGAAACGAGCAGGAAAGTGGGTCTCTGTGTGTAAACACAGAGATCCTTGTCCTGTGAGGGAGAGGAGGCTGATGGTGTGTCCCTTGTACATAGGGACAACCATCGGTCACCTCCCCCAGTCAGTCCCCTCCCCCCACAGTAAGAACACATTGAGGGAACATATTTAACCCCTTCCCGCCCCCTAGTGGTTAACCCCTTCCCTGCCAATCACATTTATACAGTAATCAATGCATTTTTATAGCAGGGATTGCTGTATAAACGTGAATAGTCCCAAAAATGTGTCAAAAGTGTCCGATGTGTCCGCCGCAATATCGCAGTCACAATAAAAATTCGCAGATCGCTGCCATTACTAATAAAAAAATAAAAAAATTAAAATGCTATAAATCTATCCCCTATTTTGTACACGCTATAACTTTTGTGCAAACCAATCAATACGCGCTTATTGCGATTTTTTTTTTTTTTTTTTTTTTTTTTTTTTTACCAAAAATATGTAGAAGAATACGTATCGGCCTAAACTGAGGAAAATTTTATTTAAAAAAAAAAATGGGTATTTATTATAGCAAAAAGTAAAAAATAGTGTTTTTTTTCCAAACTGGACGCTCTTCTTTTGTTTATAGCGCAAAAAATAAAAACCGCAGAGGTGATCAAATACCACCAAAAGAAAGCTCTATTTGTGGGAAAAAAAGGACCCAAATTTTGTTAGGGAGCCACGTCGCACGACCGCGCAATTGTCATTCAAAGTGTGACAGCGCTGAAAGCTGAAAAATGGCTTGGGCAGGAAGGGGGTTTTCGTGCACAGTAGGGAGGTGGTTAAAGAAAAAAAACGACTCACCATGTCCTCTGCATTACTAACGAAGTCCACTGCCATTTTGACACCGTCCACTGCTCTTCTGACTGACACATTTCACAGTCCTACTGTCACCAGTGGCGGATCTAACAGATTCTCGGCAGGGCGGTAAAAAAGGGCCCTGCGATGGGAGTAAAGGGTCCCATGCTCAGTGGGGAAAAACCCTGGGTTTAGAGGGAAGGGCCCCGGCCAGGGGGCCCTTCATAGTTTATTGCACTGGGGCCCTGAGTGTTCTAGTTATGCCTCTGATTGGTAGGTTTAGCTTTACGCAGTGTGCTATAAAGTCTTAACTTTAGTCTTGAGTGCCTCCTGAAGCAAAATTGGCAATGCATTTCATGGCATGTGAAGGTGCTCAACCCCTCGTTACATGTAGCGTCATAGCTGTATATCTAGAGTGTGAGATCTACAGCATTGCCATCTCAGGAGATTCGGTGATGTCACGGTTCTCCTTACTGGAGGTCCTAACATGAGGAAACAAAGCCCTACATCAGGGGTCTCAACTATGGCTCCTATGTTCAGGAGCTACAATTCCCATTATGCCTGTGGTCATATCTGTGAATGTCAGAGTTTTACAAAGCTTCATGGGATGTGTAGTTCAGCAACAGCTGGAGGGGCCGTAGTTTGAAGATCCCTGCCCTACATCTACAAAGATGGCTATACACACACATCACAGAACGAGGCATGAGTCAGTAATATGGGGAAGATAAAGATTAGCTGCAGGGACACCAGTCAGAACATGTGATTAGTGCCCCCCCCCCTTTTTTGCCAACCTCTTGGCACAGGGGCCAGAAGCAAGTGGAGATCACTGGAATAGCGAGGTCTACTGCAGTGATTTCCAGGGGCATCATCCCCATAGTGTGAATAATATGTACTGCATACATAGTTGGGTTTGTGGACAGTGATGAGCCGAACACCCCCGGGTTCGGTTCGCACCAGAACCTGCGAACGGACCGAAAGTTCGCACGAACATTAGAACCCTATTAAATACAATGGATGCGAACGTTCGGATTCTAAAGTGCTAATTATAACGACTATTATCCATGTTATTGTCAAACAGAGTTTGGGAACCCGACTTCTGCACCAGGGGACATGTATCAATGCAAAAAAAGGGATTTTTATAACAGCTTACCTGTAAAATCCTTTTCTTGGAGTACATCACGGGACACAGAGCGACTTAGTCATTACTAATGGGTTATATAGATTACCTTCAGGTGTTGGCACTGGCCAATTCCAAACCGGAAGTACCCTCCTCTATATAAGCCCCTCCCACCCGGGAGCACCTCAGTTTTGTAGCCAAGCAATAAGTGTCCCAAAAAGAGGGGTGGGAGCTCTGTGTCCCGTGATGTACTCCAAGAAAAGGATTTTACAGGTAAGCTGTTATAAAAATCCCTTTTTCTTTTTCGTACATCATGGGACACAGAGCGACTTAGTCATTACTAATGGGACGTCCCAAAGCAATGCCAAATGAGGGGAGGGATACATAAGCTGGGCGCCATCAGGCATGAGGATCTTTTGCGGCCTGCAACACACTGCGCCCAAAGGCGACATCCTCCTGACTTCTAACGTCTACCTGGTAGAACCTAGTAAACGTGTGTACCGAAGACCATGTTGCGGCCTTACATACTTGAGCCAGGGAGGCCTGGTGATGCACTGCCCATGAAGTTCCAACTGCTCTTGTGGAGTGCGCCCTAACTTTGAACGGAGGCGGTCTCTTTCTCAAGCCATAGGCTTGTATTATGACCTGTCGAATCCACTTGGCAAAAGTAGATTTTGATGCTGCCTGACCCTTTCTGGGGCCTTCCGGCAGAACAAATAAAGAATCCGTTCTGCGAATCTGAGCAGTGGCTTTTAGATAAGCTTTAACTGCTCTTACTACATCCAAAGAATGTAATAACTTTTCCTCTACCGAGCTAGGTTTGGGGAAAAAAGAAGGAAGAACCACATCTTGGTTCAAATGAAACCTCCTTAGGGAGAAAGGCTGGATGAGGACGTAATACTACTCTGTCCTTATGGACAACCAGATATGGCTCCTTACAGGACAAGGCGGCTAATTCCGATACTCTTTTAGCCGAACAAACGGCTACTAAGAAAATCAATTTCCTGGTGAGAAGAACCAAGGAAATGTGTTGTAATGGTTCAAACGGTTGTTTCTGTAGAACCGACAGAACCAGGTTTAGGTCCCAAGGACATATGGGAATACTAACCGGAGGGCTAATACGCATCACTGCTTGTATAAAGGCTTTGACTAGTGAATGCGAAGCCAAGGGCCTTTGAAAAAATATTGACAAGGCCGAAATCTGACCCTTGATAGTACTCAAGGCAAGCTTCCTATCTACAGCCCACTGTAGGAAGTCCAAAATCCTCCCTATCACGTACTTACGTGGATGCCATTTCTTGGCCTCACACCACGTAATGTATGCTTTCCAGATCCTATAATAGATCTGCCTGGATACCGGTTTCCTGGCATTGATCATGGTAGATACCACAGAATTAGAGAGCCCTCTCTTTTTCAGAATATGGGCTTCAATAGCCAGGCCGTCAAACCTAGGGCTGGTAAGGAAGGGTGGTATATCGGTCCCTGCGACAGCAGGTCCGGACGATGTGGGAGGGTCCAAGGACTCCTCACTGACATTTTTACAATCTCCGCGTACCATGCCCTTCGGGGCCACGCTGGAGCCACCAGAATCACTGGTTTCTTTTCTACCCTGATTCTGCGGAGTAATCGCGGTAACAATTGTGGCGGTGGGAATGCATATATCAGCTTGAACTGATCCCAAGGGAACACTAGGGCATCCGAGCCGCAAGCTAGGGGATCCCTTGTGCGAGACACTAATCTGTCCACCTTTGCGTTGAATCTGGATGCTAGCAGATCTACATCCGGTGTTCCCCACCGCTGGCATATTGCCTGGAAAACCTCGGGGTGAAGAGACCATTCCCCCGGGCATAATTGTTGGCGACTTAGAAAGTCCGCTCTCCAATTTTCCACTCCTGGGATGAAAACCGCGGATATGGCTGGGACATATTTTTCTGCCCACTCCAGGATGCAATTTGCTTCCCTCTGGGCTGCACGACTCTTGGTGCCACCCTGGTGATTGATATATGCCACTGCCGTGGCATTGTCTGATTGAATTCTGACAGGGGACCCTTGGAGTTTGGATGTCCATGCTACTAGGGCATACCGGGCTGCTCGTATCTCTAAGAGATTGATGGGCAGGGCCTTTTCTGCTTCTGACCACTTGCCCTGGAGAGACCATTGCTCCAGTACTGCCCCCCAGCCTATGAGGCTGGCATCTGTAGTGACCACCTTCCAAGAAACCGGACTGAAGGGTTTCCCTCTTTCCAGATTCTGGGGCACCAACCACCAATGGAGGCTCTTGCGAACGGAAGGGGACAGGGACATTGGTAAGTCTAAAGCCTGAACTTTTTTGTTCCAGGCTGACAGTATGGCCCTTTGCAAATTCCTTGAATGGAATTGACCGTAGGGTACCGCTTCGAATGAAGCCACCATCTTTCCCAGCAGCCTCATGCAGAGGCGTATGGATGGTTTTCTTTTTGTACCCACTAAGTGGGTCAAATCTTTTAAAGACGACACCTTCTCTGGAGGTAAGAAAATCTTTCTCTGATTTGAATCCAGCCTTAGCCCTAAGTATTCCAGACTTTTGACTGGTCTTAGAGCTGACTTGTCCCGGTTGATAATCCAACCGTGATATTCCAGATACTCGATTGTCTTGTGAATAGCTACTTCCAGCTTTTCCACTGAGTGGTCTATTAGTAGCAGGTCGTCTAGATATGCCATTATTGTTACACCCTGTGTTCTTAGATTGGCCAATAATGGGGCCAGAATTTTTGTGAACACTCGTGGTGCTGTGGCCAGACCGAAAGGTAAGGCTCTGAACTGAAAATGGCGCCCTTCTACTGCAAAGCGTAGAAATTTCTGGTGGGCCGGAAAGATGGGAATATGCAGATAAGCATCCTTTATGTCGATCGAGGCTAGCCATTCCTGCCCTTGTAGGGCGGTGGCCACCGATCGGATCGACTCCATCCGAAAAGTCCTGATATTTAGGAACTTGTTTAGCCCTTTTAGATTTAATATGGGCCTCACGTCCCCATTTGGTTTGGGGACTGTGAAAAGGTTCGAGTAAAACCCGAATCCGCTTTCTTCCAGGGGAACCTTCATGATTACACCTTGGAGCAATAGTTGTTCTAGTGCCAGAAGGAGGGATCCTCTCTTTTGGGGATCTCTTGGCACGTTTGACCTCATAAATTGGGCAGGAGGAGTGCCTTTTAACTCCAGCTTGTATCCCAGACTTACTGCGGAGAGCACCCATCTGTCTCTGATGGTGTCCCGCCAGGTCTCTGTGAACAACTGAAGTCTTCCCCCCACCCGATTGAGTGGGGGCAACGCTTCATGCCTTGGGGGGAGGTTTTGTACCTCTCTTGATCCAGGGCTTCTTGTTACCCTGTGATTGTCCCTGATTTCTGCCCCCTGAATTTGACCGCGGAGGCCGTCGGAACTGCTTCACAGCCGATGTGCCTGGGACTGGAGAAGTAGGCCTCTTAAAAGAAGGACTTCTACCCTTGTTCTTAACCGGTAAGAGTGAACTTTTACCGGCAGAAATTTTCTGGATATATTTGTCCAGATCTTCTCCAAATAAGCGTTCTCCATGAAATGGGAAGCTAACCAGCAGTTTTTTACAGGGAGCTTCAGCAGACCAGTTTTTGAGCCACAGAAGCCTACGCATATGTACTATAGACAGCGTAAAGCGGGAGGCCTGTTGGATTGTATCCTTTATGGCGTCCACCGCAAAATACAAGGCTCTAGGCAGGTCAGTTAGGGCAAGAGCCTGCTGATCTGGTAAGTCCCTTAAGACTTGTTTCAACTGATCTTTCACTGCTTGGCAGACTCCAATCGCTGCTACCGCAGGTTGTGTCACCAAACTTGCTGTAGAGAAAGCAGATTTTAGTAAAGACTCCAATTTTTTATCTATTGGGTCTTTGAACATTGGAACATTATCTACTGGACATGTCAGTGATTTGTTAACAGAAGAGATGGCTGCGTCCACTGTAGGGACCCTCCATTTTCTTATGAACTTATCCTCCATGGGATAGATCACCGGAAATCTCTTGGGGGGAGCAAATATTTTATCAGGATGCTCCCAATCCTGGTAAATAAGCCCTTCTAATAAAGGGTGGATTGGGAAGGAACAGACAGCCTGGGGAGCTTTTAGCGACCCCAGCGAGGAAACCGTAGTGGATGGTGGTTCCGCCAGAGGCATTTTAAATGCTGATCGGACCATATTAGTCAGAGACTGAACCCATAATCTTTCAGCCTGAGAAGCTGAGAAAGGTTCTTCCACTGTTGATTCCTCCATAACTGAATCAACCTCATCCTGATCCCCTTCAGGTAGGTCGATCTCTGTGTGGGGCTGTTCCTCCACTAACAGGCACTCTGAAGGAGGAGACGGAGATCGGACGCGCTTTTCCTGAGACAGGGAAGCAGCGATCAATGCTGTTAATCTCTCTTCCAATCCTCCCAGAGTTGAGGATAAAACCTCCTCTGTTATATATACAGGAGCAGGTGGACTGGGGACAGCCGCAGCACCAGGCATTCCTGTGGGGTTTCTACGGCTACTGACCTCTGAATTCTCAGGGGAGATTGGTGCAGTACAAGCATGCCCAATATCCTCAGAGCCCGATGGAGACCCCTTTGGCTTCCTGGAAGATCTATTTCCGGAGCGTCTGGACGACATATCCTTTAAGCACAAAGCTGAGGTATTCCCGTCGTCATACACCAATTTTTGCTGGTAATAGTCTAACACAGGTGCTGCTATATACCAGCTGGTGTCCACTAAAGTGCCTTTCTATGGGGATGCCTGCATCAACCGCCTCTGTGTGCCACTGTTTGTTGCTAGCTCTGTTTGCATGCAGCTGACACTTGTACTGTGTCTTTTAACCATGCTGGGACGCCCGCACATGCGCAGAAGCGCCGCGGCGGGCATCGAGCGTCATCCACCCGCCCCGCCCCTTTTTTTTCATAGGAGGCGCGTGCACGCGCCCGCGCCCGTGCGCCATTGGCGCCCTTTTCGAAATCAAACAGGGGACTAGGAGCCAGGGCCCTTTTTGCCGGAGGGCCTGTGCGGTGGATGAGCGCAGCAACAGGGCAGAGGAAGTGGATTCCCACAGAGAAACTTACCAGCTGCCTGGATCTTTTGACTTGAGAAAACCAAAGATCCACATGACAAGAAAAATGGACTACAGCGGCCTCTAGTGGTTTAACACAGGTACCGCGGTCCCTGTTTTTTTTTTTTTTTTTTCTTGACTACTATTAAAATTTTACATTTTCAGTAGTTATAGGCAAACACAGATATTTAGCGGGAATACCGTTAGGTAACAGACAGAAAGACAAATTAGGCTTGGGGGTCCCCCAATAGAACCAAGTTCCTGGGGGCCCCCACTTACCTGATCCCCGCCGCAGGACTTTGTTTGGTCCACAGAAGTCCAAACTTCACCTATCACGGCAGGCATTGTAATTAAACCTTCAGGGACCGGGTTCCCAAGGATTCCACTCCCCTGGACCTGTATAGCACCCTGCACAGACAACATCTTGGTCGTGGGTATGACCAGAGCTCTGGATCCCAGGGTCCAGCCCTCCTAAGAGAAGCATTACAGGCAAAACCTTGCTCTTCTGCTGCAAGGCCCGGGTACCGACCGTTTAGCTATGAAGCTTTTTTGGTGGGATCCAGAACAGCTTACTAAGGCCCAAAAGAACCTGTACGCAAGCCCAGTGAAAACACATGTTACTCTTTGGCCAACACCTTAGACACTGGCAAAAAACTGAGGTGCTCCCGGGTGGGAGGGGCTTATATAGAGGAGGGTACTTCCGGTTTGGAATTGGCCAGTGCCAACACCTGAAGGTAATCTATATAACCCATTAGTAATGACTAAGTCGCTCTGTGTCCCGTGATGTACGAAAAAGAAAGAAGTTTTAAAAACTGACGTTTTCCGGGAGCAGTCATTTTAATGATGCATAAAGTGAAAAAAAAAAAGTCAAATATTCCTTTAAATATTGTACCTGGGGGGTGTCTAAAGTATGCCTGTGAAGTGCCACGTGTTTTCCGTGTTTAGAACTGTCCCTGCACAAAATAACATTTCTAAAGGGAAAAAAGTCATTTAAAACTGCTTGCGGCTTTAATGCAATGTCTGGTCCCGGTAATATGGATGAAAATCTTTAGGAAAAATGGCATAGCTACCCCATCAACCTCCCCCCCCCCCCCCTACCCCAGCCCATTACCAGCCCCTTTGGGTCTTGTATGGATATTAAGGGGAACCCCGCACACAAAATAAAAAAGGACCTATATACTCTGAACAGCCGTATACAGGCGGTGCATACAAGACAGGGACTGTAGGTTTGTTCTTATGTAGAATCTGTTTATAATTTTGAACAGCTGCATTGTTTAAGTGGAGCTCCATGGCAAATTCCTTTTTTTTAGCTTTTTGTAAAACATAGGGAACGGTTATCACCCCTGTCACATTTTTTTTGCTGTCTGTGCCCCTGTTCAGAACATTTCACCTCACTTTGCGTCCCAATGACATCTGTTTTTGAAATGTGGTGTTTTTATTGAAACAAGGATTGGTGATAAAGCATCAGTAGAGAGGAGATACCTTTCTCCCATATTAATTCTTACAGGAGAGAATTTTCCTTCCAAGGGGTAGATTTCCTCTCACTTCCTGTTGTCTTCTTCCGTTTGCAAGTAGTAGTAGTTTGTAAGTTGGATGTTTGAAAGTAGGGACCTTCCGTATATACTCTGCAGAAATTGGCCCCTTAGGTGTTGGTGTTGGCACAACACTGAAAGCACTCACAGTTATTCTTGGTGGGTGCTGGAACACCCTGCTGTCAACTATTATATCAGGAATTGTAATAACATATAATTGTTGATCAGTGGTAGTAAAAATTGGGCCTTTGATGGTGGTGCTGGTGCCACAACACTGTAAGGCCTGACAGTTACTCTTGGTGGGCGCAACAATGGACCCTGCTGTGAATTATTAGATCAATAATTATAATTGCATGCCCCTGTTGAATAGGGGCTGAAAAATTGGGCCTTTGGTGGTGGTGGTGGTGGTGGTGGTGGTGGTGTTGACACAACACTGTAAGGCCTGACAGTTACTCTTGGTGGGCGCAGCAATGGGCCCTGCTGTGAATTATTAGATCAATAATTATAATTGCATGCCCCTGTTGAACAGGGGCTTAAAAATTGGGCCTGTGGTGGTGGTGGTGATGGTGGTGCTGGTGCCACAACACTGTAAGGCCTGACAGTTACTCTTGGTGGGTGCAGCAATGGGCCCTGCTGTGAATTATTAGATCAATAATTATAATTGCATGCCCCTGTTGAACAGGGGCTGAAAAATTGGGCCTTAGGCACTGGTGGCACAACACTGCAACCCCTCACAGATACTGTACTTGGAGCACAGCAATGAGGCCTGTTGCAAAGTATTACATCAAAAATTTTAATTACACGCCCCTGTTAAACAGGGGCTGAAAAATTGGGCCTTAGCCACTGGTGGCGTCACCCATAAACCAAAATGATCTTCCAAGCTATCATCGTTAATCGTATCATTGAGGAGGAGGAGGAGGATAGCCAGTCAACATAACAGCACAGGCACTCAGCATCAGTCTTGAAGGGATGTGACATTTTAAAATCAATTAGTCTGTTATATCAGCATCTGGTGTGTGGTAGCTGGTGGTGATCCAAGACTGGTTCATCTTGATGAAAGTCAGTCGATCAACCGAGTCGGTGGACAGGCGCACCCTGTGATCCGTGACAAATCCTCCAGCAGCACTGAATGTGCGTTCTGAAAGAACGCTGGATGCAGGACAGGCCAGTAGCTCAATTGCATACTGTGCAAGCTCTGGCCAGTGATCCATCCTCAAGACCCAGTAAGCCAGAGGATTTTCGGTGGGGAAGGTGTCCAAGTCTGACCTTGCCCCTAGGTATTCCTGCACCATGTATATCAGACGCTGGCGATGGTTGCTGGAACCGATCATACTTTGGGGCTGCGGACTAAAGAATTGTCTGAACGCATCGGTCAGACGGCCACCTTCCCCACCGCTCCTTCTTTGACTGCCCGAAGCCTCAGCAACTCGTTGTCCAGGACCAGGAGTTTGTAACCTCCCAGTCTCTGGGAACGCATTGCACAGACCTTTCTGCAAGGCCTCCCGGAGTTGTCCCATCCTCTGCTCCCTCTGCGACGGTACGATAAGGTCCGCAACCTTACCCTTGTACCGTGGATCAAGGAGAGTGGCCAGCCAGTAATTGTCCCTCTCCTTGATCCGAAGAATACGAGGATCCTTCCGCAGACTTTGCAGGATCAGGGAGGCCATGCAGCGTAGGTTAGCTGAGGCATTCAGTCCGGAGTCCTCTGGGTCACTAAGGACGACATGATCCGCAGCCACCTCCTCCCAGCCACGTACAAGTCCACTGGTTTCTTGGGACTGTAAATCATCCCTAAAAGACTGCTGCTGATGATGCTGAGTGCCAGCCTCCACCTCCATGCTGACACAATCCTCCTCCTCCTCCTCCTTCTCTTCCTGTGCGATGGGTGGGACAGAAGGAACACTGTCTGGGTAAAGGGGGCCTTGAGAGGCAAGGAAGTCCTCCTCTTCCTGCCTCTGTTCTGCCTCAAGTGCCCTGTCCATTATTCCACGCAGCGTGTGCTCCAACAGGTGGACAAGAGGTACAGTGTCACTGATGCATGCACTGTCACTGCTCACCATCCTCGTGGCCTCCTCAAATGGTGCCAGGACAGTGCATGCATCCCTGATCATGCCCCACTGGCGTGGTGAAAAAAACCCGAGCTCCCCTGACCCTGTCCTGGTGCCGTAGTCACACAGGTACTCATTGATGGCCCTCTGCTGCGTGTGCAGCCGCTGCAGCATGGCCAACGTTGAGTTCCACCTGGTGGGCATGTCACATATAAGGCGGTTCTTGGGCAGGTTCAACTCCTTTTGAAGCTCAGCCAGGCGAGCACTGGCATTATAAGATCTGCGGAAATGCACACAGACTTTCCTGGCCTGCCTCAAGACATCCTGTAAGCCCGGGTACCTGCCCAAGAACCGCTGCACCACCAGGTTAAGGACGTGAGCCATACAGGGCACATGGGTCAGTTGTCCCTGTCGGAGGGCGGAGAGGAGGTTGGTGCCATTGTCGCAAACCACCATTCCTGGCTTAAGCTGGCGTGGCGTCAACCACCTCTCGGCCTGCCCCTGCAGAGCAGACAGGACCTCTGCCCCAGTGTGGCTCCTGTCCCCCAAACACACCAGCGCAAGCACGGCATGGCATCTTTTTGCCTGCGTACTTGCGTAGCCCCTTGAATGCCTACGGAGCACCGCTGGTTCCGAGGACAAAGCACAGGAAGAGGCCATGGAGGAAGAAGAAGAGGAGGGGGTGGAGGAGAGAGGTGTGTCACAACCAGTAGTAGCATTTTGGAGGCGTGGCGGTGGAACAACCTCCAACACTACTGCACCTTGTCCTGCATCCTTCCCAGCTGCCAAAAGAGTGACCCAATGGGCCGTGAAAGAAAGGTAACGTCCCTGTCCATGCCTGCTGGACCATGAGTCAGCGGTAATATGCACCTTACCGCTGACCGCCCTGTCCAGCGAGGCCAAGACATTGCCTTCCACATGCCTGTAGAGAGCTGGAATAGCCTTCCGTGCGAAAAAGTGTCGTTTGGGAACCTGCCACTGAGGAACCGCACATTGCACAAACTCACGGAAGGGGGCCGAGTCTACCAACTGAAAAGGCAGCAGTTGAAGCGCTAGCAATTTAGCCAAGCTAGCATTCAACCGCTGGGCATGTGGATGGCTGGGAGTGAACTTCTTTCGACGGTCCAGCAGCTGGGGCAGGGAAATTTGCCTGCTAGAATCGGACGTTGGTGTACTGCTAGCAGAGTGCCCGCAAGTACTTGCCTGTGACACACCTAATTCTACACCTTCATTCCTCTCAGAGCAGGTTTCAGAGAGGAGTGAAGGTATAGTGGGGTTGGAGATCCCAGCTGATGCGGTGCAAGAAGAGGTCAGCTTTGTTCTTTGGTGTGGGTCTTTAAGGTAGGCTTGCCAACGAGCTGCATGGCAGGTCAACATATGTCTGATCAAGCATGTGGTGCCCAAGCGGCTGATGTTTTGGCCACGCGATATACGCTTGAGATATATGTTGCAAACAGCAGCTGTGCGATCTGATGCACTCGCCTCAAAAAAGGCCCACACCAAAGAACTTTTTGAATGACGGGCAGAGGCAGCGCCCTGCACAGGCGGAGCTCTGCGGTGTGATTCCGTCGGTGTGCTGCCCATACGCTGGCCACTCAAGGGCATCCTGCCTCATTGGAGATGTGCCTCCTCCTCATCCTCCCCCTCCTCCTCTCTCCTATTAGGCACCCACGTGGAGTCAGTGACCTCATCATCCCCTCCCTCCTCATCACTGGAGCCAATCTGGCAGTATGCTGCAGCTGCTGGAGCATGACTGCCAGATTGGTGTCCTTCTTGAGCATCCCCTCTCTCTGCTCTCACGCTGCTGCCTTCCTCTAGCTGGGTATCATCATCAGATACTTCCAAACGCTGGGCATCCTCCTGGAGCATGTACCCAACACTGTGCTCAAACAGTTCGGGGGACTCCTCAGGAGGAGGGCATGGTGGGTCTAGGGAAGGATTGACTAATGAAGATAATGATACCAGAGAAGAGGACGCTTTGGCAGCTGCTTTGCCAGTACCCTGAGCCTGGGTGAGAGAGGATGAGGAGGATGAGGTGGGCTTGGTCATCCACTCTACCAAGTCTTCGGCATGATGTGGCTCAACATGTCCAGCTGCCGAAAACAAGGACAAGCGTGTCCCATGGCCATGTGCTGATGACAATGCACCGCATACACGACCAGCACTGTTGCCCCCAGACACAGAGCCTGCTTGCCCTCTTTTTTTGCCTCCTGACTGTCTGCCTCTCCTTGGTTGCCTTCCAGACATTTTAATGGATGGCCTGCAGGGAGATGGGAAAAACAGCAATAAGGGCTACCTTCAGGTGTATATTGTGCAGGAGGCTTAGCAACAATGACACTGACACTGTCCCCTGCCTATCCTTCTCTGTCCCTAAACACAAGGATTGAAAATATGGTTCAGCAAAAAAGTTTTAGAACAGAATAGCACACTGACACTTTCCCTCACTGTCCTACTCTGTCCCTCCCTACAAACAAGATTTAGCACAGAATAGCACACTGATAATTTCTACGAGTGTCCTTCTCTGTCCCTAAACTCAAGGATTGAAAATATGGAACAGCAAAATTGGTTTAGAACAGAATAGCACACTGTCAGTTTCACTCACTGTACCTCTCTGTCTCTCAACTCAAGGATTGAAAATATGGTTCAGCAAAATAGTTTTAGAACAGAATAGCACACTGTCAGTTTCACTCACTGTACCTCTCTGTCCCTCAACTCAAGGATTGAAAATATGGTTCAGCAAAATAGTTTTAGAACAGAATAGCACACTGACACTTTCCCTCACTGTCCTACTCTGTCCCTCCCTACAAACAAGATTTAGCACAGAATAGCACACTGATAATTTCTACGAGTGTCCTTCTCTGTCCCTAAACTCAAGGATTGAAAATATGGAACAGCAAAATTGGTTTAGAACAGAATAGCACACTGTCAGTTTCACTCACTGTACCTCTCTGTCCCTCAAATCAAGGATTGAAAATATGGTTCAGCAAAATAGTTTTAGAACAGAATAGCACACTGACACTTTCCCTCACTGTCCTACTCTGTCCCTCCCTACAAACAAGATTTAGCACAGAATAGCACACTGATAATTTCTACGAGTGTCCTTCTCTGTCCCTAAACTCAAGGATTGAAAATATGGAACAGCAAAATTGGTTTAGAACAGAATAGCACACTGTCAGTTTCACTCACTGTACCTCTCTGTCCCTCAACTCAAGGATTGAAAATATGGAACAGCAAAATTGGTTTAGATCAGAATAGCACACTGTCAGTTTCACTCACTGTACCTCTCTGTCCCTCAACTCAAGGATTGAAAATATGGTTCAGCAAAATAGTTTTAGAACAGAATAGCACACTGACACTTTCCCTCACTGTCCTACTCTGTCCCTCCCTACAAACAAGATTTAGCACAGAATAGCACACTGATAATTTCTACGAGTGTCCTTCTCTGTCCCTAAACTCAAGGATTGAAAATATGGTTCAGCAAAATAGTTTTAGAACAGAATAGCACACTGACACTTTCCCTCACTGTACCTCTCTGTCCCTAAACTCAAGGATTGAAAATATGGTTCAGCAAAATAGTTTTAGAACAGAATAGCACACTGACACTTTCCCTCACTGTACCTCTCTGTCCCTACAAACAAGGATTAGCACAGAATAGCACACTGTCACTGACACTCTCCCTACCTATCCTTATTTGTCCCTAAACACAAGGAATCCAGGATTAGTAAAGGAAAAATAATGACACTGTCCCTGCCTATGCTTCTCTTTCCCTGCTCCGCTGGCGGCCTTTTATAGTGTGGGGCGTGTACTAAACCCCATCAGCAATAATTGGCCACAGGCATCCTGCCTGTGGCCAATCATTGCTCTCCTCGCTGCCGGCGCTGTGATTGGCCAAGCATGCGGGGTCACAGTGCATGCTTGGCCAATCACAGCGCCTGGATGACACTGCGATGGCGTAGTGCATTGTGGGCCGTTCGCGTCACTCGAATTTGGCGCGAACGGCCCAAATTGTTCGATCTTCGTCGAACGATCGAACAGCCGATGTTCGAGTCGAACGTATGTTCGACTCGAAAACGAAGCTCATCCCTAGTGGACATATGTAAATATGTGACCGTGCCTTAAATGTTTCTTTAATCTGATAGCAGTGAAAGATACACTTCATCTTCCTTTCTGATATGTTTCACCTACTGCTAGGGCTTAATTGTAGGGCTCTACAAGGAAGCCCCAGTATTAGGGCCAAAGTCAGCTTTTGGCATCTCAGAAAAGTATGATTCAGGTGTTCAATTTTTTTGGTTGGGCATATATTTGTTACCCTGTTGGGGGGTTCACTCATTCTCTTTTTATACTGGTGGTCATTGTCACTGCGACAGAAGCTGAGGTATAATCCAGAATGTGAGATCTCACCATAACAAGAAGTGCAGTTAAAACTTCCAAAAGAAATGGCTGTTAAAGTGACAACTGTCTAAAAGCTCTCTCTCATTTTAGAGATTTTAACATTGCTTCCCTAAGGCAGACAGTAAAGGGAAATGTCCATAACACTACAGACAGCAATAAACAACCTGATGAGTTTCAACTATTCCCTACTCAAAATTAATCAGAAAAATTGCATTTGACACTTCTGAGAGAGTCTTGATTTCCGTGTCCCTCACTGCTTGTTGCGTTTCTATCCTCTGACCCAAAGTCAGAGGAGAGAGGGAGAGAGACACAGAATGTGGTGGAGATGCAGCCCCCCCCCCCCCCCCCCCAAGGAACCTCACAGTTTTTTTTTTTTATGTGACTGAGTCCCATTCATGTTAAAACTAATTTTGGCTTAAACCTACAGAAGTTACTGCCAAAAACAAAATCTTGATGTCTAAACTTTCACATAAAAGATCTGAATATATCTGCCCTGCTGTAAGTAAATTACTATAAGAAGCAACAATGTGTTTAAGACTCAGGAAACGGTAGAAGTAAATGACATCAAGTTTTGTTATAATTCCGAGTCAAGAGAAACAGAACAGTGAAAGGTTGACTTAAAAGGACCTTTTTATAGTTATAACTATAGATACTTTATACCTGGATTTTGCTTGTTGCCATAGCAACTTATTTCTGGCCACCTGCAGAAGATAATGTATGAAGTTATTAAAAGGAATAAAGACGCATGAAGAAAATAAACTGCCACGCCAGCTGTTGCAGAACTACAATTGTAACTGCCAACCCCATCATGCCTCTGGGAGTAATTGTAATGCCAACCTTGCAATGCCTCATCATGGGAAATGTAGTTCCACAACCAGCTGGAGCGCCACAGGTTGCCTACCCCTGAACTAAAGCAAGGTTCGTAAGGGTGAATTTACTTAAGGCAAACAGACTGTGTGGTTTGCAACTGCAGTTGCACTTGTTTTCCCCTAAGCTTAATGAATGGGTTCAAGCTACACTTTGTAAAGAAAAAAGTTTTAACCATCCCAACCGCGGTATAGCCGAATGACAGCTACAGCGCGGTCATCCAGTTCTGGGAGGGCATTATATGACTTCCTTCCATGATCGCACCCGCTGCGGCATGCTCTGTGATCGCTATGTCTTTAGGACACAGCTGATCACAGATCAGGGTAAAGGGCCAATAACACCGGCCCTTTACCACTTGAGTAGCTGTTTCCAATCACAGCTGATCACAATGTAAACACAAGCCGATTATCGGCATTCCTTTCCTCACACTGACTGCCTGAGAAGAGGAGAGCTGGTAATTGGTTTGTGTGAAATGGACATCTACACTGAATCGGGCACTGATTATCAGTGCAGTCCCAACAGTGGCCACCGGTGCTGCCAATTAGTGTCACCCATCAGTGCAGCCTCATTAGGGCCCATCAGTGCAGACCATCTGCACACATCAGTGAAGGAGAAAAATGACCTGGTTTCAACATTTTATAACATACTATGACAACGGTTTTAGTTTTTTTCCCTGTTTATTTAACAAAAAAGAAAAAACCCAGTGGTGATTAAACACCACCAAAAGAAAGCTCTATTTGTGTGGAAAAAAAATGATAAAAACTTCATAAGGGTACAGTGCTGCATGACTGCACAATTGTCATTTAAATTTCGACAGCTCTGAAAGGGGGTCAACATGCCCAGTAGGCAAGTGTTTAATGCATTGCTTATTCTCTCAGCACTCAGGCTTTTCTCTCTGCATTCCTGAGTAACTCCTGGGTTGAATGATGCCTATTGTCATTGGAATCCTGTGTAAGGGCTTATTCACATGAACATATCAAAAATACCACCACATAATATCTAGGGTCTTGCTGGCAGAAAGATCCTATAATTACGCATGAAGCACATGTGCAATGTTTACATGAGCACTGCAACCAGGGACATTATTGGCTGTTGCTAGGGCTGACATGTCAACATCAATGTATCGTAGGTGATTGCACACTCTCAGTCTGAATGAATCACTGACACATCAGCTGACCTTAGGCAGTCATGTATGATCTGCGTATGAGCCATTGACACCTTATGCCGCGTACACACGACCGTTTTTAATGTCATTGAAAAAAACTGCATTTTTCTCAACGTGATTTTTCGTGTTTCCTCTCAAGCCTGCCTTGCCTACACACTATCGTGGAAAAAAATGTTCGAGTAAAGGGCGGTGACGCACAACACGTACGACGGCACTATAAAGGGGAAGTTCCATTCGGATGGCGCCACCCTTCATGTTAGTAAAGTTTGTTGAGCGACGATTTGCGCTTTTCAGCCTCCTGCTTTTGAGTCCGTTACAGCGTGACGAATGTGCTATCTCCATTACGAACGCTAGTTTTACCAGAACGAGCGCTCCCGTCTCATACTTTATTCTGAGCATGCGCATTTTTTTCACGTCGTTAAAGCCCACACACGGCCGTTTTTCATGATGTAAAAAACGACGTGAAAAATTAGAGCATGTTCCAATTTTTTCATGGCCATTTTTACGTTGTGAAAAATGCTCTGAAGCCCACACACGATCATTTTTAATGACCATTTTAAAAAATTTCATTTTTCCCATCATTAAAAATGGTCGTCTGTACACGGCATCAGGCTTGATTCACACTGCCGTGACTTTGGATCCAACTTGTGAGACCCGAGGATGCGTGACATGTGATATCCCATATTAGTCAATGAAAGATGTCTTAATTAGCACTACTGAAGTTGCTCTGACTTTAGAAAAAGTCCCTGTACTACTTCAAGGTGACTTCTATCCGACTTGTTCCCACAGACTTTAATTCAGGCAAATTAATAACTGAATACTTCAGACAAGCTCACAGCCAGCTACAGTAGACAAAATATCAGTCATCCACTTCTAGAGAGGCATCAGCTCTTCATCAGATTAGTTGAGAAATTCCCAAAGTGAGATTAGTAGCCATTGTAGCAATCTGCAATCTGTGGGATTATGGAAATCATTAGGATAAATCAGAATTTAAATTGTAACACTGTTTTTAAAAAAAAAACTATCTACTGCTGAAGCTTTTAGTCAAGCAGTGAGAAGTAGTTGACCATATACTAAATTTCTAAGACACTATTGCATCCTCCAATCTACAGGTCTCTCGTAAAATTAGAATATCATCAAAAAGTTAATTTATTTCAGTAATTCAATTAAAAAAGTGAAACTCATATATTTTATATAGACACGTTACACACAGAGGGGGTAATTTACTATAGAGCCGCGGCGCTAATTGCCGCAAATTAGCGCGATTCGCGGTAATTAGCGCTAAAACGGTATTCACTATAGCGCTGGGAGAGAAAATAATCCCCAAATCTAATTTACTATGGTTCCCAGAATCCAAATGGCGCCCAAATCCTTACTCTAAGAGACTGGAGAATTGCACATGGAAATAATGTTTAGAGCATGATATAATTGCCTAAATGGTACTGAAATATGCGATATATTATTTAAAGATAATCTGCTTTTAAACTGTGTGAAAAAGTGATTTCTACATTGAAATATCTTTAAAAGTCTGAGAAGTGTCTTTTTTCACAAGAGTTATAGTAAATACCGAAATGAGAGCTAATTAAAGAGCATTTTTTGGGGAAGTGAAAATCTGCTCTTTTTCTCTGTCACTTTCACTTGTTACTCTCCATCTCACAACAATCTTTACCCAAACTCACATAGGTGTCTTTACAAAGCACTAAGGCCCCTTTCACACTGAGGCGTTGAAAAAACGCATAAAAAATATGACTTTTTTTACCGCGTTTTTATCGCGTTTTTACCGCGTTCGCGGTAAAAATAGCGCTAACGCATATGCGTTTTTAGCGCATTTTTAACGCGTTTTTACTGCGTTAGCGTCTGTTAATAACCCTACCCCCTTGCATCATATCCTGTGTACTTCCTGGTTTTGTACAGAACGTGGAGAAGATGGAGTTTCATGAGCTACTGTTGTTGTTTGTGCTCCATGTTTGGGAACATTTTCAGCAGAGATCACAACGTCGATTTTGGGTGCATCCAATCCAACAAAGGCACTCTGATAGAGGACAATTTGCCATTCTCTATCATGATCTGAGAGAGCACCCTGACAAGTTCCGAAATTACACTCGGATGAGCATTGCAACGTAAGTATATGCCAGTTCTCTAAACCCACACCTAGTAGTCCCTAAACCCCTAATGCCAGTCTCGGCAGTCCCTAAACTACACCCATCCCATCCCATCCTCCCAACCCTAATCCCTCCACTCCTAGTCCCAAAATCCTTAATCCCATCCCATCCCATCCTCCCAACCCTAATCCCTCCACTCCTAGTCCCAAAATCCTTAATCCTATCCCACACTCCCAAACCTAATCCCTCCACTCCTAGTCCCAAAATCCTTAATCCCATCCCATCCCATCCTCCCAACCCTAATCCCTCCACTCCTAGTCCCAAAATCCTTAATCCCATCCCATCCCATCCTCCCAACCCTAATCCCTCCACTCCTAGTCCCAAAATCCTTAATCCCATCCCATCCCATCCTCCCAACCCTAATCCCTCCACTCCTAGTCCCAAAATCCTTAATCCTATCCCACACTCCCAACCCTAATCCCTCCACTCCTAGTCCCAAAATCCTTAATCCCATCCCATCCCATCCTCCCAACCCTAATCCCTCCACTCCTAGTCACAAAATCCTTAATCCCATCCCACACTCCCAACCCTAATCCCTCCACTCCTAGTCCCAAAATCCAAACCATAATCCCACACCTGTATTAATAAAAATTTTAAACATAACCTTTCCCCTACCCTTACCTTACTTTTATCGTCTCCAAATCTATGTATTTCCATAGATTTGACTTTCTTCTTGACCTGCTGTCACCTGCGTTGTTGAGACAAGATACTAATTGTAGGGAAGCAATACCGCCATGTGAACGCTTACTTGTAACGCTGAGGTGAGTAATTTTAGAAATGACAATTTTTTTTAATCATTCTGAATTAAAAAACATTTTACAAAATTTTTTGGGTAAAAATATATTTTATTGGTCAATTTACACAACATGTGTAAAAATAAAACATTTTTTTGAAAAAAAACCCATAAATATTAAATTTCGAACAAGAAATATTTTTATTTTGAACAGTAAATATTGAACTAGAAATAATTTTCTTTTTTGAACAGTCAATTTTTTTTATAAAACACAAAAATATATATATAATAACAATTTTTTTTTTTAAAACTAATTTACTCTGAAAAACATACAGTAGTTACAAATCATGATAAAATTGGGGGTGAGGGTGTAAATCATCTCTAGTGTTTCCCTGAGGAGTAGGAGTAGGAGCAGGAGGAGGAGTAGGCGGAGGAGGATGAGGAGTTTGACAGCGAGGGAAATAATTTTGGCCCATACCGTATTGGGATGGAAATCTGGGACTGATATGGGGATTTGGGCCATAGGGATTGTAAGATGGTGTTGGAGCATCTTCCCACTGGTGTCTATAAGTTGTATTCGTTGTTTGTGTGCTCAGTTCAAAGGGTTGGCCACGGGAAAGGGGGGGATTATTTTTAACTTGGTACGATTTTATTACTTTTAAAATATCTATACGCAAATCGCATTGATGCTCTTTAGTAGGGATGAGCTCGGTGTTCGAGTCGAACATACGTTCGACTCGAACATCAGCTGTTCGATCGTTCGACGAAGATCGAACGATTTGGGCCGTTCGCGCCTAATTAGAGTGACGCGAACGGCCCACAATGCACTACGCCATCGCAGTGTCATCCAGGCGCTGTGATTGGCCAAGCATGCACTGTGACCCCGCATGCTTGGCCAATCACAGCGCCGGCAGCGAGGAGAGCAATGATTGGCCACAGGCAGGATGCCTGTGGCCAATTATTGCTGAGGGTGTTTAGTACACGCCCCACACTATAAAAGGCCGCCAGCACGGCGGCCTAGTGTAGTGTGTTCCGGAGCAGGGAAAGAGAAGCATAGGCAGGGACAGTGACATTTATTTTTTCTTGCTTAACCTGGATTCCTTTAGTTTAGGGAAAGAGAAGGATAGGTAGGGAGAGTGTCAGTGTGTTTTACTGTGCGAATCCTTGTTTCTAGGGACAGGGAAGGACAGTGAGGGAAATTCTCCTTGTGCTATAGTGTGCTTTAAAAAAACATTTTTTCTAGGGACAGAAAACTATAGGTAGGAAGAGTGTCAGTTTCTTTCACTGTGATAATCCTTGTTTCTAGGGACAGGGAAGGACAGTGAGGGAAATTCTCCTTGTGCTATAGTGTGCTTTAAAAAATCATTTTTTCTAGGGACAGAAAACTATAGGTAGGAAGAGTGTCAGTTTCTTTCACTGTGATAATCCTTGTTTCTAGGGACAGGGAAGGACAGTGAGGGAAATTCTCCTTGTGCTATAGTGTGCTTTAAAAAAACATTTTTTCTAGGGACAGAAAACTATAGGTAGGAAGAGTGTCAGTTTCTTTCACTGTGATAATCCTTGTTTCTAGGGACAGGGAAGGACAGTGAGGGAAATTCTCCTTGTGCTATAGTGTGCTTTAAAAAAACATTTTTTCTAGAGACAGAAAACTATAGGTAGGAAGAGTGTCAGTTTCTTTCACTGTGATAATCCTTTTTTCTAGGGACAGGGAAGGACAGTGAGGGAAATTCTCCTTGTGCTATAGTGTGCTTTAAAAAAACATTTTTTCTAGGGACAGAAAACTATAGGTAGGAAGAGTGTCAGTTTCTTTCACTGTGATAATTCTTGTTTCTAGGGACAGGGAAGGACAGTGAGGGAAATTCTCCTTGTGCTATAGTGTGCTTTAAAAAAACATTTTTTCTAGGGACAGAAAACTATAGGTAGGAAGAGTGTCAGTTTCTTTCACTGTGATAATCCTTGTTTCTAGGGACAGGGAAGGACAGTGAGGGAAATTCTCCTTGTGCTATAGTGTGCTTTAAAAAAACATTTTTTCTAGGGACAGAAAACTATAGGTAGGAAGAGTGTCAGTTTCTTTCACTGTGATAATCCTTGTTTCTAGGGACAGGGAAGGACAGTGAGGGAAATTCTCCTTGTGCTATAGTGTGCTTTAAAAAAACATTTTTTCTAGGGACAGAAAACTATAGGTAGGAAGAGTGTCAGTTTCTTTCACTGTGATAATCCTTGTTTCTAGGGACAGGGAAGGACAGTGAGGGAAATTCTCCTTGTGCTATAGTGTGCTTTTAAAAAACATTTTTTTTAGGGACAGAAAACTATAGGTAGGAAGAGTGTCAGTTTCTTTCACTGTGATAATCCTTGTTTCTAGGGACAGGGAAGGACAGTGAGGGAAATTCTCCTTGTGCTATAGTGTGCTTTAAAAAAACATTTTTTCTAGGGACAGAAAACTATAGGTAGGAAGAGTGTCAGTTTCTTTCACTGTGATAATCCTTGTTTCTCGGGACAGGGAAGGACAGTGAGGGAAATTCTCCTTGTGCTATAGTGTGCTTTAAAAAAACATTTTTTCTAGGGACAGAAAACTATAGGTAGGAAGAGTGTCAGTTTCTTTCACTGTGATAATCCTTTTTTCTAGGGACAGGGAAGGACAGTGAGGGAAATTCTCCTTGTGCTATAGTGTGCTTTAAAAAAACATTTTTTCTAGGGACAGAAAACTATAGGTAGGAAGAGTGTCAGTTTCTTTCACTGTGATAATCCTTGTTTCTAGGGACAGGGAAGGACAGTGAGGGAAATTCTCCTTGTGCTATAGTGTGCTTTTAAAAAACATTTTTTCTAGGGACAGAAAACTATAGGTAGGAAGAGTGTCAGTTTCTTTCACTGTGATAATCCTTGTTTCTAGGGACAGGGAAGGACAGTGAGGGAAATTCTCCTTGTGCTATAGTGTGCTTTAAAAAAACATTTTTTCTAGGGACAGAAAACTATAGGTAGGAAGAGTGTCAGTTTCTTTCACTGTGATAATCCTTGTTTCTAGGGACAGGGAAGGACAGTGAGGGAAATTCTCCTTGTGCTATAGTGTGCTTTAAAAAAACATTTTTTCTAGGGACAGAAAACTATAGGTAGGAAGAGTGTCAGTTTCTTTCACTGTGATAATCCTTGTTTCTAGGGACAGGGAAGGACAGTGAGGAAAATTCTCCTTGTGCTATAGTGTGCTTTAAAAAAACATTTTTTTTTCTAGGGACAGAAAACTATAGGTAGGAAGAGTGTCAGTTTCTTTCACTGTGATAATCCTTGTTTCTAGGGACAGGGAAGGACAGTGAGGGAAATTCTCCTTGTGCTATAATGTGCTTTTAAAAAACATTTTTTCTAGGGACAGAAAACTATAGGTAGGAAGAGTGTCAGTTTCTTTCACTGTGATAATCCTTGTTTCTAGGGACAGGGAAGGACAGTGAGGGAAATTCTCCTTGTGCTATAGTGTGCTTTAAAAAAACATTTTTTCTAGGGACAGAAAACTATAGGTAGGAAGAGTGTCAGTTTCTTTCACTGTGATAATCCTTGTTTCTAGGGACAGGGAAGGACAGTGAGGGAAATTCTCCTTGTGCTATAGTGTGCTTTAAAAAAACATTTTTTCTAGGGACAGAAAACTATAGGTAGGAAGAGTGTCAGTTTCTTTCACTGTGATAATCCTTTTTTCTAGGGACAGGGAAGGACAGTGAGGGAAATTCTCCTTGTGCTATAGTGTGCTTTAAAAAAACATTTTTTCTAGGGACAGAAAACTATAGGTAGGAAGAGTGTCAGTTTCTTTCACTGTGATAATCCTTGTTTCTAGGGACAGGGAAGGACAGTGAGGGAAATTCTCCTTGTGCTATAGTGTGCTTTTAAAAAACATTTTTTCTAGGGACAGAAAACTATAGGTAGGAAGAGTGTCAGTTTCTTTCACTGTGATAATCCTTGTTTCTAGGGACAGGGAAGGACAGTGAGGGAAATTCTCCTTGTGCTATAGTGTGCTTTAAAAAAACATTTTTTCTAGGGACAGAAAACTATAGGTAGGAAGAGTGTCAGTTTCTTTCACTGTGATAATCCTTGTTTCTAGGGACAGGGAAGGACAGTGAGGGAAATTCTCCTTGTGCTATAGTGTGCTTTAAAAAAACATTTTTTCTAGGGACAGAAAACTATAGGTAGGAAGAGTGTCAGTTTCTTTCACTGTGATAATCCTTGTTTCTAGGGACAGGGAAGGACAGTGAGGAAAATTCTCCTTGTGCTATAGTGTGCTTTAAAAAAACATTTTTTTTTCTAGAGACAGAAAACTATAGGTAGTGTGACAGCAGGAAGGTAAAGTCACCTGGTTGCATCCAGGGGGGTAGATATATTTCGCCCAGATTCAGGCTTTACGCCGACTTATACAACTAGGTGGAGAGTTGTATAAGCCCAGCTGAGGATAGTGGGCTCATGGATGACTCATACCTCTAGGGAGAGTGTGGGGCGTCGTGCAGACAGGGAGTTGATGAGACCAGCTGAAGCTTGTCAGCTCATTTAGGCCTCTATAAGAACTCCCAGCTTCATTAGATGTTAGCTCATGCCTGGAAGCAGACCTGTGTGGACTTCCTGGAGAGAGTGAACCCTTGTGCGGTGAGACAAAGCCTGTGTGGCTATTTGCTTGGACATTTAAAACCAGGGACTTAGGGACTAGGACAGCACTAGGCTGATCCCAGTTGTTAGTTAGGAAACCTGTATGTTTAGTCAGAGGTCAAGTTGACCAGGATTTATTTTGTTTATGTTTCTTTTGGCTTTGCTGTGTTTTGTCACTGTAAATAGAAAATAAACCGCACCTTTTTTTTGATTTTGAAAACCACAACCTCCGTTTGCTGGGCCTGTTTTTGTGTGGGGAGCCCATCCCGGGGGTCACACACACCCGCTGCCGAGCTAACCCCCTCACAGTTGGTGGAGAACCAGTGGCAGTTTTTTTTTAAGCCAGCATGGAGGAGATACTGAAGCAGCTGGCTCTAGCAAATGCCAATCAACAGCAGACAAATGCAGGTTTGCAAAAGAGCCTTGCAGCTCATCAACAGAGCCTTGCAGCTCAACAACAGAACTTCGCAGCCCAGCAGCAAGCTCATCAACAGAGCCTTGCAGCCCAGCAGCAAGCTCACCAACAGAGTCTGGAAGCTCAGCAACAAGCCCAGCAGCAATCTGAGGCCCGCTTCATAGACCTGTTACAGAAGCAAGAGCAGAGACTACAACAAATGGAAGCAGTAATGCAGCAACGTCCGCAGACCAGTGAGGGAAGCCGTCCCACTAATACCGCGTCCTTTGGGGTGAGTCGTTTATTGACAAAAATGACTGGAGAGGATGATCCAGAGGTATTTTTGACCACATTTGAAAGGACTGCTGAAAGAGAAAAGTGGCCTGAGGAGCAGTGGGCTGGACTGGTGGCTCCTCTGTTAACTGGTGAATCGCAGAAGGCTTACTATGACCTAGAGCCTGACCAAGCAAAAGACTATGTGATGCTAAAAGCTGAAATATTGGCAAGGCTGGGTGTCACCCAGGCTGTCCGGGCTCAGCGTGTGCATAACTGGACTTTCCAGCTTGGAAAACCCCCCAGGTCTCAAATGTATGATCTCATTCACCTGAGCAGAAAGTGGCTACAGCCAGAGACTTTGTCCGCACCAAAGATTGTGGAACGTGTTGTAATGGATCGGTTTTTGAGAGCTCTTCCTACTGCCATCCAAAAGTGGGTAAGCCATGGAGACCCAGAGACGGCCGATGGTCTTGTGGATCGTGTGGAGAAATACTTGGCTACAGAGAACCTGACGGCCTCTTCCAGAGACACTCAAACTTTCCACCCTAAGACCAGACCATCCCCAGGGGCGGATAAGAGGATTCCAAGGGGTGAGGGTGGAGAGAGTGAGAGGGTGGGAGCTCTACCCCAAGTTTGGCGAGAACAGCCTGGGAAATCAGCGGCTCAAGAGGCGGCAAGAAGGATCGTTTGCTACCGCTGCCGGCAAGCGGGACATATTGCAGCCAATTGCCCGGTTGTGGAGGAACCCATGCAGTGTGACTTTCTGACGGGCAGACGTCAGTCGCTGTGTGCGACAGTCGCATGCACTGCCATTCGAGGAACTGAGAAACATTTATGCAAAATGTGTGTTAATGGTAGAAATGTTGTGGTATTGCTGGATTCAGGTAGCCTTGTGACCCTGATAAAGGCTGAGTTAGTTAAAACAGAGGTCTCTGGGAATAGCAAGGTAGCTGTTATTTGTGTGCATGGGGACACCCGAGAGTATCCAGTGACTACAGTGTGTTTCGAGACCCCCAAAGGTACCCTCTCTCATCCAGTGGGCTTAGTATCTCAGTTACCGCATGACGCCATTGTGGGAAGGGATTTTCCGAAGTTCTGGGAACTGTGGGATGATCCTGAGCCCCCCACTGGTGCCCCTATGTACCAGGAATGTGATAGCCAGAACTCCCCTGAGAGTGGTGAGGACTCTCCGGAATTTCCCTTATCAGTATTGGCAGGGGAGACTCAAGAAACTGGAGAGGAGCCCACCTCCTCAGACGAAAACCTACCGTCTGTGGAGTTTTCTGATCTTGAGGTTCACAGGGAAAACTTTGCCACAGAACAGTTGAAAGACCCCGCCCTAATAAAGGCACGGGAAAACGTAGTGAAAATGGATGGCGAGTTAGTGAACCCAGATAATACCTGCACTTACCCATACTTCAGCGTAGAGAAGGACCTACTGTATCGGGTGGCAAAAAGGGCAGAAGAAACCGTTGAGCAGCTTGTGGTGCCCAAACTTTACAGGAAGTTGGTGTTGGAGTTGGCCCATGGGCACATTCTTGGAGGTCATCTGGGGACAGAGAAAACCCGAGAGAGGGTATTACAGAGATTCTATTGGCCGGGGGTGATGAAGGACATAGAAAATTATTGTTCCTCCTGCCCTGTGTGTCAGAGGTCGGCCCCGATGCCACATTTCCGTAGCCCGCTGGTCCCTCTACCCATCATTGAGGTCCCGTTTGAGAGGATCGCCATGGATTTGGTAGGTCCTATAATCAAGTCCGCTAGGGGGCACCAGTACATATTAGTTATAATGGACTATGCCACCCGTTATGCAGAAGCGATCCCTCTCCGAAATACCTCGGCCAAAACCATAGCCAAAGAGCTATCTCTTGTGTTTAGCCGGGTGGGTATTTGTAAAGAACTGCTTACGGACCAAGGTACACCCTTTATGTCCCGGGTTATGAAGGAGCTGTGTAAATTGTTCAAAGTGACGCAATTACGTACATCTGTGTATCACCCCAAACCGATGGGCTGGTTGAAAGATTCAACAAAACCCTAAAACAAATGTTGAAGAAAGTGGTGGATAGAGATGGAAAGGATTGGGACTGTCTACTTCCTTATCTGATGTTTGCTATTAGGGAGGTGCCCCAATCCTCTACGGGATTCTCCCCCTTTGAGTTACTGTATGGGAGACACCCAAGAGGGCTGTTGGATATTGCCAAGGAAACTTGGGAAAGTGAGAGTTCTCCCCACAGGAGTGTGATTGAGCATGTCGCCCTGATGCAAGACCGAATTGCACAGGTAATGCCCATCGTGAAGGAACATTTGGCCCAAGCGCAGTTAGCACAGCAGAGAGTGTACAACCGTGGAGCCAAGACCCGTACCTTTTCCCCGGGGGATAGGATACTGGTACTTGTCCCTACGGTTGAAAGTAAATTCCTTGCCAAATGGCAAGGCCCCTACGAGATAATGGAAAAAGTGAGCGAAGTGAATTACAAGGTCAGACAACCAGGAAGGCGAAAGCCCGAACAGATCTATCACGTTAATCTGTTGAAAGCCTGGAGGGATAGAGAGTCCCTAGTCGCAGACACTTGGTCACCAGCTCAAACTGGTTGCGTGATTCCTGAGGTTGGAATAGCAGCCACCTTGTCACAACCCCAACAACAGGAGGTTAAGGAGTTTGTGCTTCGCAACAAGGAGGTATTCTCTGAGCTGCCGGGACAAACATCTGGGGTAGAGCATGACATCATTACCCCGCCCGGGGAAAGGGTGAAGTTAAAACCCTATCGGATCCCAGAGGCCCGAAGGGAGGCAATACGGGAGGAAGTACAGAAAATGCTGAACTTAGGGGTGATAGAGGAGTCCCAAAGTGATTGGTCTAGTCCCATTGTGTTGGTGCCTAAACCGGATGGGAGCTGGCGATTTTGTAACGATTTTCGTCAGTTGAACAAAGTTACAAAATTTGACACCTACCCCATGCCACGTATAGATGAGTTGATCGACCGGCTGGGAACAGCCCGATACATGACGACTCTTGACCTCACAAAAGGGTATTGGCAAATCCCCCTGGCCAAATTGGCCAAAGAGAAAACCGCATTTGTAACCCCAGACGGGGCGTTCCAATATAAAAGAATGCCGTTCGGGTTACAGAATGCGCCGGCCACATTCCAGCGGAAAATGGACCAGATGCTGAGGCCCCATCGGAAGTATGCTGCGGCTTACCTGGATGACGTAATTGTCCATAGCACAGATTGGGCCTCACATCTGCCAAAAGTGCAAGCAGTCCTGGACTCTGTTCGGGAAGCGGGGTTTACGGCTAACCCCAAGAAGTGTACCATTGGGCAGGAGGAGGCCAAATATCTTGGGTACACCATTGGGAGGGGAGTAATAAAACCCCAACTCAACAAAGTCGAGGCCATCCAGAGTTGGCCACGTCCCAACAGCAAGAAGCAGGTACGAGCCTTTCTGGGAATCGCTGGGTATTATCGGCGATTCATTCCCCACTTTGCTTCTAAGGCTGTGCCCCTAACCAACCTAACGAAGGGGAAAGGGTCGGTCATGATTAAATGGACCCCCGAGGCTGAGGCAGCATTCCAATTCTTGAAACAAGCCTTATGTAGCCAGCCAGTGTTGTACTCACCCGACTTCTCTAAAGACTTTGTCGTACAAAGTGATGCGTCAGATGTGGGGTTAGGAGCAGTATTGTCCCAGGTCTGGAACGGGGAAGAGCACCCAGTCATTTACCTCAGCAGGAAGTTGAAGTCCCATGAGGTAAATTACGCCACCGTTGAAAAGGAGTGTTTAGCGGTGAAGTGGGCTCTAGATTCCCTTCGGTACTACCTGCTAGGTAGGCACTTTGACATGGTTACGGATCACGCTCCGTTAAAGTGGATGGCTCAAAACAAGGAAACAAATAGAAGAGTGAATAGGTGGTTCCTGGCCCTCCAGGAATTCAACTTCACAGTAAAGCATCGCCCTGGCGTTCAAATGGGGAATGTGGATGCTTTGTCTCGAGTACATGAATGCCTGATTGCTGGTGTTCCAACCCCGAGGTTAAAACAAGAGGGGGGGGTATGTGACAGCAGGAAGGTAAAGTCACCTGGTTGCATCCAGGGGGGTAGATATATTTCGCCCAGATTCAGGCTTTACGCCGACTTATACAACTAGGTGGAGAGTTGTATAAGCCCAGCTGAGGATAGTGGGCTCATGGATGACTCATACCTCTAGGGAGAGTGTGGGGCGTCGTGCAGACAGGGAGTTGATGAGACCAGCTGAAGCTTGTCAGCTCATTTAGGCCTCTATAAGAACTCCCAGCTTCATTAGATGTTAGCTCATGCCTGGAAGCAGACCTGTGTGGACTTCCTGGAGAGAGTGAACCCTTGTGCGGTGAGACAAAGCCTGTGTGGCTATTTGCTTGGACATTTAAAACCAGGGACTTAGGGACTAGGACAGCACTAGGCTGATCCCAGTTGTTAGTTAGGAAACCTGTATGTTTAGTCAGAGGTCAAGTTGACCAGGATTTATTTTGTTTATGTTTCTTTTGGCTTTGCTGTGTTTTGTCACTGTAAATAGAAAATAAACCGCACCTTTTTTTTGATTTTGAAAACCACAACCTCCGTTTGCTGGGCCTGTTTTTGTGTGGGGAGCCCATCCCGGGGGTCACACACACCCGCTGCCGAGCTAACCCCCTCACAGTAGGAAGAGTGTCAGTTTCTTTCACTGTGATAATCCTTGTTTCTAGGGACAGGGAAGGACAGTGAGGGAAATTCTCCTTGTGCTATAGTGTGCTTTAAAAAAACATTTTTTCTAGGGACAGAAAACTATAGGTAGGAAGAGTGTCAGTTTCTTTCACTGTGATAATCCTTGTTTCTAGGGACAGGGAAGGACAGTGAGGGAAATTCTCCTTGTGCTATAGTGTGCTTTAAAAAAACATTTTTTCTAGGGACAGAAAACTATAGGTAGGAAGAGTGTCAGTTTCTTTCACTGTGATAATCCTTGTTTCTAGGGACAGGGAAGGACAGTGAGAGAAATTCTCCTTGTGCTATAGTGTGCTTTAAAAAAACATTTTTTCTAGGGACAGAAAACTATAGGTAGGAAGAGTGTCAGTTTCTTTCACTGTGATAATCCTTGTTTCTAGGGACAGGGAAGGACAGTGAGGGAAATTCTCCTTGTGCTATAGTGTGCTTTAAAAAAACATTTTTTCTAGGGACAGAAAACTATAGGTAGGAAGAGTGTCAGTTTCTTTCACTGTGATAATCCTTGTTTCTAGGGACAGGGAAGGACAGTGAGGGAAATTCTCCTTGTGCTATAGTGTGCTTTTAAAAAACATTTTTTCTAGGGACAGAAAACTATAGGTAGGAAGAGTGTCAGTTTCTTTCACTGTGATAATCCTTGTTTCTAGGGACAGGGAAGGACAGTGAGGGAAATTCTCCTTGTGCTATAGTGTGCTTTAAAAAAACATTTTTTCTAGGGACAGAAAACTATAGGTAGGAAGAGTGTCAGTTTCTTTCACTGTGATAATCCTTGTTTCTAGGGACAGGGAAGGACAGTGAGGGAAATTCTCCTTGTGCTATAGTGTGCTTTAAAAAAACATTTTTTCTAGGGACAGAAAACTATAGGTAGGAAGAGTGTCAGTTTCTTTCACTGTGATAATCCTTGTTTCTAGGGACAGGGAAGGACAGTGAGGGAAATTCTCCTTGTGCTATAGTGTGCTTTAAAAAAACATTTTTTCTAGGGACAGAAAACTATAGGTAGGAAGAGTGTCAGTTTCTTTCACTGTGATAATCCTTGTTTCTAGGGACAGGGAAGGACAGTGAGGGAAATTCTCCTTGTGCTATAGTGTGCTTTAAAAAAACATTTTTTCTAGGGACAGAAAACTATAGGTAGGAAGAGTGTCAGTTTCTTTCACTGTGATAATCCTTGTTTCTAGGGACAGGGAAGGACAGTGAGGGAAATTCTCCTTGTGCTATAGTGTGCTTTAAAAAAACATTTTTTCTAGGGACAGAAAACTATAGGTAGGAAGAGTGTCAGTTTCTTTCACTGTGATAATCCTTGTTTCTAGGGACAGGGAAGGACAGTGAGGGAAATTCTCCTTGTGCTATAGTGTGCTTTAAAAAAACATTTTTTCTAGGGACAGAAAACTATAGGTAGGAAGAGTGTCAGTTTCTTTCACTGTGATAATCCTTGTTTCTAGGGACTGGGAAGGACAGTGAGGGAAATTCTCCTTGTGCTATAGTGTGCTTTAAAAAAACATTTTTTCTAGGGACAGAAAACTATAGGTAGGAAGAGTGTCAGTTTCTTTCACTGTGATAATCCTTGTTTCTAGGGACAGGGAAGGACAGTGAGGGAATTTCTCCTTGTGCTATAGTGTGCTAAAGCATTCCTCATCAACCATCTTTGAAATCCTTGTTTTTTGGACAGTCAGGGAAATTGTCGTTGTGCTATTCTGTGCAAAAGCAATCATCCTCAACCATATTTAGAAATCCTTAAGTAAAGGGACAGAGAAGGACACCTGAAGGTAGCCCTTATTGCTTTTTTCCCATCTCCCTGCAGGCCATCTATTAGAATGTCTGGAAGGCAAACAAGGAGAGGCAGACAGTCAGGAGGCAATAAAAGAGGGCAAGCAGGCTCTGTGTCTGGGGGCAACAGTGCTGGTCGTGGACGCGGTGCATTGTCATCAGCACATGGCCATGGGACACGCTTGTCCTTCTTTTCGGCAGCTGGACATGTTGAGCCACATCATGCCGAAGACTTGGTAGAGTGGATGACCAAGCCCTCCTCCTCCTCCTCATCCTCTCTCACCCAGGCTCAGGGTACTGGCAAAGCAGCTGCCAAAGCGTCCTCTTCCCTGGTATCAATGTCAGACTCATCATCAGTCACTCCTTCCCTAGACCCACCATGTCCTCCTCCTGAGGAGTCCCCCGAACTGTTTGAGCACAGTGTTGGGTACATGCTCCAGGAGGATGCCCAGCGTTTCGAAGGGTCTGATGATGAAACCCAGCTACAGGAAGGCAGTAGCGTGAGAGCAGACAGAGGGGATGCTCAAGAAGGACACCAATCTGGCAGTCATGTTCCAGCAGCTGCAGCATACTGCCAGATTGGCTCCAGTGATGAGGAGGGAGGGGATGATGAGGTCACTGACTCCACGTGGGTGCCTAATAGGAGAGAGGAGGAGGAGGAGGATGAGGAGGAGGCACATCTCCAACGAGGCAGGATGCCCTTTGGTGGCCAGCGTAAGGGCAGTACACCAACGGAATCACACCGCAGAGCTCCGCCTGTGCAGGGCGCTGCCTCTGCCCATCATTCAAAAAGTTCTTTGGTGTGGGCCTTTTTTGAGGCTAGTGCATCAGATCGCACAGCTGCTGTTTGCAACATATGTCTCAAGCGTATATCGCGTGGCCAAAACATCAGCCGCTTGGGTACCACATGCCTGACCAGACATATGTTGACCTGCCATGCAGCTCGTTGGCAAGCCTACCTCAAAGACCCACACCAAAGAACAAAGCGGACCTCTCCTTGCACCGCATCAGCTGGGATCTCCAACCCCACTATAACTTCAGTCCTCTCTAAAACATGCACTGAGAGGAATGAAGGTGTAGAATTAGGTGTGTCACAGCCAAGTACTTGCGGCCACTCTGCTAGCAGTACACCGACGTCCGATTCTAGCAGGCAAATTTCCCTGCCCCAGCTGCTGGACCGTCGAAAGAAGTTCACTCCCAGCCATCCACATGCCCAGCGGTTGAATGCTAGCTTGGCTAAATTGCTAGCGCTTCAACTGCTGCCTTTTCAGTTGGTAGACTCGGCCCCCTTCCGTGAGTTTGTGCAATGTGCGGTTCCTCAGTGGCAGGTTCCCAAACACCACTTTTTCTCACGGAAGGCTATTCCGGCTCTCTACCGGCATGTGGAAGGCAATGTCTTGGCCTCGCTGGACAGGGCGGTCAGCGGTAAGGTGCATATTACCGCTGACTCATGGTCCAGCAGGCATGGACAGGGACGTTACCTTTCTTTCACGGCCCATTGGGTCACTCTTTTGGCAGCTGGGAAGGATGCAGGACAAGGTGCAGTAGTGTTGGAGGTTGTTCCACCGCCACGCCTCCAAAATGCTACTACTGGTTGTGACACACCTCTCTCCTCCACCCCCTCCTCTTCTTCTTCCTCCATGGCCTCTTCCTGTGCTTTGTCCTCCGAACCTGCGGTGCTCCGTAGCCATTCAAGGGGCTACGCAAGTACGCAGGCAAAAAGATGCCATGCCGTGCTTGCGCTGGTGTGTTTGGGGGACAGAAGCCACACTGGGGCAGAGGTCCTGTCTGCTCTGCAGGGCCAGGCCGAGAGGTGGTTGACGCCACGCCAGCTTAAGCCAGGAATGGTGGTTTGCGACAATGGCACCAACCTCCTCTCCGCCCTCCGACAGGGACAACTGACCCATGTGCCCTGTGTGGCTCACGTCCTTAACCTGGTGGTGCAGCGGTTCTTGGGCAGGTACCCGGGCTTACAGGATGTCCTGAGGCAGGCCAGGAAAGTCTGTGTGCATTTCCGCAGATCTTATAATGCCAGTGCTCGCCTGGCTGAGCTGCAAAAGGAGTTGAACCTGCCCAAGAACCGCCTTATATGTGACATGCCCACCAGGTGGAACTCAACGTTGGCCATGCTGCAGCGGCTGCACATGCAGCAGAGGGCCATCAATGAGTACCTGTGCGACTACGGCACCAGGACAGGGTCAGGGGAGCTTGGTTTTTTTTCTCCACGCCAGTGGGGCATGATCAGGGATGCATGCACTGTCCTGGCACCATTTGAGGAGGCCACGAGGATGGTGAGCAGTGACAGTGCATGCATCAGTGACACTGTACCTCTTGTCCACCTGTTGGAGCACACGCTGCGTGAAATAATGGACAGGGCACTTGAGGCAGAACAGAGGCAGGAAGAGGAGGACTTCCTTGCCTCTCAAGGCCCCCTTTACCCAGACAGTGTTCCTTCTGTCCCACCCATCGCACAGGAAGAGGAGGAGGAGGAGGAGGAGGAGGAGGATTGTGTCAGCATGGAGGTGGAGGCTGGCACTCAGCATCATCAGCAGCAGTCTTTTAGGGATGATTTACAGTCCCAAGAAACCAGTGGACTTGTACGTGGCTGGGAGGAGGTGGCTGCGGATCATGTCGTCCTTAGTGACCCAGAGGACTCCGGAGCGAATGCCTCAGCAAACCTACGCTGCATGGCCTCCCTGATCCTGCAAAGTCTGCGGAAGGATCCTCGTATTCTTCGGATCAAGGAGAGGGACCATTACTGGCTGGCCACTCTCCTTGATCCACGGTACAAGGGTAAGGTTGCGGACCTTATGTTACCGTCGCAGAGGGAGCAGAGGATGAGACAACTCCGGGAGGCCTTGCAGAAAGGTCTGTGCAACGCGTTCCCAGAGACTGGGAGGTTACAAACTCCTGGTCCTGGACAACGAGTTGCTGAGGCTTCGGCCAGTCAAAGAAGGAGCGGTGGGGAAGGTGGCCGTCTGACCGATGCGTTCAGACAATTCTTTAGTCCGCAGCCCCAAAGTATGATCGGTTCCAGCAACCATCGCCAGCGTCTGATAAACATGGTGCAGGAATATCTAGGGGCAAGGTCAGACTTGGACACCTTCCCCACCGAAAATCCTCTGGCTTACTGGGTCTTGAGGATGGATCACTGGCCAGAGCTTGCACAGTATGCAATTGAGCTACTGGCCTGTCCTGCATCCAGGGTTCTTTCGGAACGCACATTCAGTGCTGCTGGAGGATTTGTCACGGATCACAGGGTGCGCCTGTCCACCGACTCGGTTGATCGACTGACTTTCATCAAGATGAACCAGTCTTGGATCACCACCAGCTACCACACACCTGATGCTGATATAACAGACTAATTGATTTTAACATGTCACATCCCTTCAAGACTGATGCTGATGCTGAGTGCCTGTGCTGTTATGTTGACTGGCTATCCTCCTCCTCCGAGTCCTCAATGATACGATTGATGATGATAGCTTGGAAGATCATTTTTGTTTATGGGTGCCGCCACCAGTGGCTAAGGCCCAATTTTTCAGCCCCTGTTTTACAGGGGCGTGTAATTACAATTTTTTTAGCAATAATTTGCCATAGGGTTCATTGCTGTGCTCCAAGTACAGTATCTGTGAGGGGTTGGAGTGTTGTGGCACCAGTGCCTAAGGCCCAATTTTTCAGCCCCTGTTTAACAGGGGCGTGTCATTACAATTTTTGAAGCAATACTTTGCAACAGGGCTCATTGCTGTGCTCCAAGTACAGTATCTGTGAGGGGTTGTAGTGTTGTGCCACCAGTGCCTAAGGCCCAATTTTTCAGCCCCTGTTCAACAGGGGCATGTAATTACAATTCTTGATCTAATAATTCACAGCAGGGCCCATTGCTGCACCCACCAAGAGTAACTCTGAGGGCTTACAGTGTTGTGGCAACGCCACCACCACCACCACCACGAAAGGCCCAATTTTTCAGCCCCTGTTCAAAAGGGGCATGTAATTACAATTCTTGATCTAATAATTCACAGCAGGGCCCATTCCTGCACCCACCAAGAGTAACTCTGAGGGCTTACAGTGTTGTGGCAACGCCACCACCACCACCTCCACGAAAGGCCCAATTTTTCAGCCCCTGTTCAAAAGGGGCATGTAATTACAATTCTTGATCTAATAATTCACAGCAGGGCCCATTCCTGCACCCACCAAGAGTAACTCTGAGGGCTTACAGTGTTGTGGCAACACCACCACCACCACCACGAAAGGCCCAATTTTTCAGCCCCTGTTCAACAGGGGCATGCAATTACAATTCTTGATCTAATAATTCACAGCAGGGCCCATTGCTGCACCCACCAAGAGTAACTGTCAGGGCTTACAGTGTTGTGGCACCAGCACCACCATCAAAGGCCCAATTTTTACTACCACTGTTCAACAATTATATGTAATTAAAATTCCTGATATAATAGTTGACAGCAGGGCGTTCCAGTACCAACCAAGAGTAACTGTGAGTGCTTACAGTGTTGTGCCAACACCAACAACTAAGGGGCCTATTTCTGCAGAGTATAGACGGCAGGTCCCTACTTTCAAACATCCAACTTACAAATGACTCCTACTTGCAAACGCAAGAAGACAACAGGAAGTGAGAGGAAATCTACCCCTTGGAAGGAAAATTCTCTCCTGTAAGAATTAATATGGGAGAAAGGTGTCTCCTCTGTACTGATGCTTTATCAGCAATCCTTGTTTCAAGAAAAACACCACATTTCAAAAACAGTTGTCATTGGGACGGAAAGTGAGGTGAAATGTTCTGAACAGGGGCACAGACAGCAAAATGTTACAGGGGTGATAACCCTTACCTATGTTTTCCAAAAAGTTTAAAAATAGATTTTTGGGCTGGAGCTACACTTAAACAATGTACCTGTTCAAAATTACAAACAGATTCTACATAAGAACAAACCTACAGTCCCTGTCTTGTATGCACCGCCTGTATACGGCTGTTCAGAGTATATAGGGCCTTTTTTATTTTATGTGCGGGGTTCCCCTTAATATCCATACAAGACCCAAAGGGGCTGGTAATGGGCTGGGGTAGGGGGGGGGGGGGGGTCATGGGGTAGCTATGCCATTTTTCTTAAAGATTTTCATCCATATTACCGGGACCAGACATTACATTAAAGCCGCAAGCAGTTTTAAATGGCTTTTTTTTCCTTTAGAAGTGTCATTTTGTGCAGGGACAGTTCTAAACACGGGAAACACGTGGCACTTCACAGGCATACTTTAGACACCCCCCAGGTACGATATTTAAAGGAATATTTGACTTTTTTTTTTTCACTTTATGCATCATTAAAATGACTGCTCCCGAAAAACGACCGTTTTTAAAACTTCTTTTTGCATTGATACATGTCCCCTGGTGCACAACCCGGGTTCCCAAACCCTTTTTAGGACAATAACATGCATAATAGTTGTTATAATTAGCACTTTAGAATTCGAACATTCGCATCCATTGTATTTAATAGGGTTCTAATGTTCGTACGAACTTTCGGTCCGTTCGCGGGTTCTGGTGCGAACCGAACCCGGGGGTGTTCGGCTCATCACTACTCTTTAGGGATTTCTGCAATCTGGGGAACTAAACTCTTAGTAAAGGCTTCAATTTCGGGGTGGTCACTTTTTTGTGAATCCATTAATTTTTTCACCACATCTATAAATTGTTGGCTTTCCTTTGCCTTTGTTGTTGGTGTTCTTGCGATTCGTCTTGGCGGCTCTGGAGCACAAATGTCCCCCTCCTGCTGCTGTTCTATTTGTTCTTCATTTGCCGCTGGTCCTGCCGGTGACTGTCCTCCTCCTCAGTACTGCTGAAATTATTCTCAGTTCTGTATACAATAAAAATAAGTAGAAAGTGCAAAATTAGTAATGCTCATTTATATAAATTTATAAAAAATATAAACACATTGAACATTTTAATACATACTGTCTCTCTTGCATCACCGGTCGCAGAAAGTCCAATTCTTGGAAATGGCAGTAGATTCTGCCTTTTCTTGATCCAGATCCACTTCGGACTTGGTTTTGTTTTAATAGTTCCCTTTTGAAATTGTCGCGAAGCGTCTTCCATCTCTTTTTTATTATTTTTACTGAAATTGAATAAAATTATTTTATTTTGCAGATATCTTGCCACTGGAAATACATACACATCACTGCAATATGAATTTAGGATTGGTATATCAACCATAAGCAACATTGTGAAGGAAACATGCGATGCCATTTGGAATCTCAAAAGTACATTTATGCCTGTCCCGAATAAGGATAAATGGGAAGATGTAGCCCAGCGGTTTTTGAATAAAACTAATTTTCCACACTGTCTAGGAGCTATTGACGGGAAACATATTCGACTTATAAAACCATGCCATAGCGGTAGTCAGTACTACAATTATAAAAAATTATTTTCGGTAGTTTTAATGGCTGTGGTGGATGCAGACTATAAATTTATTTTTGTAGATATTGGATCATTTGGGAGCAGTGCAGACTCCGCTGTTTTCCAGAAAACCAAATTTGGAAAAAGACTTGCCTATAACCAGTTGGATTTACCCAAAAACAGACCTCTGCCTGGAACAGAAGGACCCGAAATGCCGTTTGTGTTTGTAGCGGACGATGCGTTTGCCATTCACGAACATTTGATGAAGCCGTATTCGTTAAGAAATCTGGATACCCGAAAGAGGATTTTCACCTACAGGCTGTGTCGGGCACGTAGACTTGTCGAATGCGCGTTTGGAATACTGGCTAACAAGTGGCAAATTTTACTGAAACCAATTAACCTCAGTGTGGACAATGCATGCAAGTTAATCAAAGCCCCGTGTATACTACACAATTTGGTGAGAGAAAGGGATGGAGTTCATTTTGAGGATACACTGTCAAACAGCATTGAACCGGCAAATTTCCTTCATGTTCGTGGGCCCATAGTAGGATTCACAATTCGTGATACTTTTGCAGACTATTTTATGAGTCCGGCTGGTGCACTAAGCTGGCAAGAAAATATGATATAAAAATTCTGTATACAGCCTTCACTTTCTTTCTAATTACTGTGAGGGGGTTAGCTCGGCAGCGGGTGTGTGTGACCCCCGGGATGGGCTCCCCACACAAAAACAGGCCCAGCAGACGGAGGTTGTGGTTTTCAAAATCAAAAAGGTGCGGTTTATTTTCTATTTACAGTGACAAAAACACAGCAAAGCAAAAGAAACATAAACAAAATAAATCCTGGTCAATTTGACCTCTGACTAAACATACAGGTTTCCTAACTAACAACTGGGATCAGCCTAGTGCTGTCCTAGTCCCTAAGTCCCTGGTTTTAAATGTCCAAGCAAATAGCCACACAGGCTTTGTCTCACCGCACAAGGGTTCACTCTCCCTAGACAGTCCACACAGGTCTGGGTCCAGGCATGAGCTAACATCTAATGAAGCTGGGAGTTCTTATAGAGGCCTAAATGAGCTGACAAGCTTCAGCTGGTCTCATCAACTCCCTGTCTGCACGACGCCCCACACTCTCCCTAGAGGTATGAGTCATCCATGAGCCCACTATCCTCAGCTGGGCTTATACAACTCTCCACCTAGTTGTATAAGTCGGCGTAAAGCCTGAATCTGGGCGAAATATATCTACCCCCCTGGATGCAACCAGGTGACTTTACCTTCCTGCTGTCACATACCCCCCCTCTTGTTTTAACCTCGGGGTTGGAACACCAGCAATCAGGCATTCATGTACTCGAGACAAAGCATCCACATTCCCCATTTGAACGCCAGGGCGATGCTTTACTGTGAAGTTGAATTCCTGGAGGGCCAGGAACCACCTATTCACTCTTCTATTTGTTTCCTTGTTTTGAGCCATCCACTTTAACGGAGCGTGATCCGTAACCATGTCAAAGTGCCTACCTAGCAGGTAGTACCGAAGGGAATCTAGAGCCCACTTCACCGCTAAACACTTCTTTTCAACGGTGGCGTAATTTACCTCATGGGACTTCAACTTCCTGCTGAGGTAAATGACTGGGTGCTCTTCCCCGTTCCAGACCTGGGACAATACTGCTCCTAACCCCACATCTGACGCATCACTTTGTACGACAAAGTCTTTAGAGAAGTCGGGTGAGTACAACACTGGCTGGCTACATAAGGCTTGTTTCAAGAATTGGAATGCTGCCTCAGCCTCGGGGGTCCATTTAATCATGACCGACCCTTTCCCCTTCGTCAGGTTGGTTAGGGGCACAGCCTTAGAAGCAAAGTGGGGAATGAATCGCCGATAATACCCAGCGATTCCCAGAAAGGCTCGTACCTGCTTCTTGCTGTTGGGACGTGGCCAACTCTGGATGGCCTCGACTTTGTTGAGTTGGGGTTTTATTACTCCCCTCCCAATGGTGTATCCAAGATATTTGGCCTCCTCCTGCCCAATGGTACACTTCTTGGGGTTAGCCGTAAACCCCGCTTCCCGAACAGAGTCCAGGACTGCTTGCACTTTTGGCAGATGTGAGGCCCAATCTGTGCTATGGACAATTACGTCATCCAGGTAAGCCGCAGCATACTTCCGATGGGGCCTCAGCATCTGGTCCATTTTCCGCTGGAATGTGGCCGGCGCATTCTGTAACCCGAACGGCATTCTTTTATATTGGAACGCCCCGTCTGGGGTTACAAATGCGGTTTTCTCTTTGGCCGACTTGGCCAGGGGGATTTGCCAATACCCTTTTGTGAGGTCAAGAGTCGTCATGTATCGGGCTGTTCCCAGCCGGTCGATCAACTCATCTATACGTGGCATGGGGTAGGTGTCAAATTTTGTAACTTTGTTCAACTGACGAAAATAGTTACAAAATCGCCAGCTCCCATCCGGTTTAGGCACCAACACAATGGGACTAGACCAATCACTTTGGGACTCCTCTATCACCCCTAAGTTCAGCATTTTCTGTACTTCCTCCCGTATTGCCTCCCGTCGGGCCTCTGGGATCCGATAGGGTTTTAACTTCACCCTTTCACCGGGCGGGGTAATAATGTCATGCTCTACCCCAGATGTTTGTCCCGGCAGCTCAGAGAATACCTCCTTGTTGTTGGGGTTGTGACAAGGTGGCTGCGATTCCAACCTCAGGAATCACGCAACCAGTTTGAGCTGGTGACCAAGTGTCTGCGACTAGGGACTCTCTATCCCTCCAGGCTTTCAACAGATTAACGTGATAGATCTGTTCGGGCTTTCGCCTTCCTGGTTGTCTGACCTTGTAATTCACTTCGCTCACTTTTTCCATTATCTCGTAGGGGCCTTGCCATTTGGCAAGGAATTTACTTTCAACCGTAGGGACCAGTACCAGTATCCTATCCCCCGGGGAAAAGGTACGGGTCTTGGCTCCACGGTTGTACACTCTCTGCTGTGCTAACTGCGCTTGGGCCAAATGTTCCTTCACGATGGGCATTACCTGTGCAATTCGGTCTTGCATCAGGGCGACATGCTCAATCACACTCCTGTGGGGAGAACTCTCACTTTCCCAAGTTTCCTTGGCAATATCCAACAGCCCTCTTGGGTGTCTCCCATACAGTAACTCAAAGGGGGAGAATCCCGTAGAGGATTGGGGCACCTCCCTAATAGCAAACATCAGATAAGGAAGTAGACAGTCCCAATCCTTTCCATCTCTATCCACCACTTTCTTCAACATTTGTTTTAGGGTTTTGTTGAATCTTTCAACCAGCCCATCGGTTTGGGGGTGATACACAGATGTACGTAATTGCGTCACTTTGAACAATTTACATAGCTCCTTCATAACCCGGGACATAAAGGGTGTACCTTGGTCCGTAAGCAGTTCTTTACAAATACCCACCCGGCTAAACACAAGAGATAGCTCTTTGGCTATGGTTTTGGCCGAGGTATTTCGGAGAGGGATCGCTTCTGGATAACGGGTGGCATAGTCCATTATAACTAATATGTACTGGTGCCCCCTAGCGGACTTGATTATAGGACCTACCAAATCCATGGCGATCCTCTCAAACGGGACCTCAATGATGGGTAGAGGGACCAGCGGGCTACGGAAATGTGGCATCGGGGCCGACCTCTGACACACAGGGCAGGAGGAACAATAATTTTCTATGTCCTTCATCACCCCCGGCCAATAGAATCTCTGTAATACCCTCTCTCGGGTTTTCTCTGTCCCCAAATGACCTCCAAGAATGTGCCCATGGGCCAACTCCAACACCAACTTCCTGTACGGTTTGGGCACCACAAGCTGCTCAACGGTTTCTTCTGCCCTTTTTGCCACCCGATACAGTAGGTCCTTCTCTACGCTGAAGTATGGGTAAGTGCAGGTATTATCTGGGTTCACTAACTCGCCATCTATTTTCACTACGTTTTCCCGTGCCTTTATTAGGGCGGGGTCTTTCAACTGTTCTGTGGCAAAGTTTTCCCTGTGAACCTCAAGATCAGAAAACTCCACAGACGGTAGGTTTTCGTCTGAGGAGGTGGGCTCCTCTCCAGTTTCTTGAGTCTCCCCTGCCAATACTGACAAGGGAAATTCCGGAGAGTCCTCACCACTCTCAGGGGAGTTCTGGCTATCACATTCCTGGTACATAGGGGCACCAGTGGGGGGCTCAGGATCATCCCACAGTTCCCAGAACTTCGGAAAATCCCTTCCCACAATGGCGTCATGCGGTAACTGAGATACTAAGCCCACTGGATGAGAGAGGGTACCTTTGGGGGTCTCGAAACACACTGTAGTCACTGGATACTCTCGGGTGTCCCCATGCACACAAATAACAGCTACCTTGCTATTCCCAGAGACCTCTGTTTTAACTAACTCAGCCTTTATCAGGGTCACAAGGCTACCTGAATCCAGCAATACCACAACATTTCTACCATTAACACACATTTTGCATAAATGTTTCTCAGTTCCTCGAATGGCAGTGCATGCGACTGTCGCACACAGCGACTGACGTCTGCCCGTCAGAAAGTCACACTGCATGGGTTCCTCCACAACCGGGCAATTTGCTGCAATATGTCCCGCTTGCCGGCAGCGGTAGCAAACGATCCTTCTTGCCGCCTCTTGAGCCGCTGATTTCCCAGGCTGTTCTCGCCAAACTTGGGGTAGAGCTCCCACTCTCTCCACCCTTACCCCTTGGAATCATCTTATCCGCCCCTGGGGATGGTCTGGTCTTAGGGTGGAAAGTCCGAGTGTCTCTGGAAGAGGCCGTCAGGTTCTCTGTAGCCAAGTATTTCTCCACACGATCCACAAGACCATCGGCCGTCTCTGGGTCTCCATGGCTTACCCACTTTTGGATGGCAGTAGGAAGAGCTCTCAAAAACCGATCCATTACAACACGTTCCACAATCTTTGGTGCGGACAAAGTCTCTGGCTGTAGCCACTTTCTGCTCAGGTGAATGAGATCATACATTTGAGACCTGGGGGGTTTTCCAAGCTGGAAAGTCCAGTTATGCACACGCTGAGCCCGGACAGCCAGGGTGACACCCAGCCTTGCCAACATTTCAGCTTTTAGCATCACATAGTCTTTTGCTTGGTTAGGCTCTAGGTCATAGTAAGCTTTCTGCGATTCACCAGTTAACAGAGGAGCCACTAGTCCAGCCCACTGCTCCTCAGGCCACTTTTCTCTTTCAGCGGTCCTTTCAAATGTGGTCAAAAATACCTCTGGATCATCCTCTCCAGTCATTTTTGTCAATAAACGACTCACCCCAAAGGACGCGGTATTAGTGGGACGGCTTTCCTCACTGGTCTGCGGACGTTGCTGCATTACTGCTTCCATCTGTTGTTGTAGTCTCTGCTCTTGCTTCTGCAACAGGTCTATGAAGCGGGCCTCAGATTGCTGCTGGGCTTGTTGCTGAGCCTCCAGACTCTGTTGCAAAGTTGCGTTTGTCTGCTGCTGGGCTGCAAGGCTCTGTTGATGAGCTTGCTGCTGGGCTGCGAAGTTCTGTTGTTGAGCTGCAAGGCTCTGTTGATGAGCTGCAAGGCTCTTTTGCAAACCTGCATTTGTCTGCTGTTGATTGGCATTTGCTAGAGCCAGCTGTTTCAGTATCTCCTCCATGCTGGCTTAAAAAAAACTGCCACTGGTTCTCCACCAACTGTGAGGGAGTTAGCTCGGCAGCGGGTGTGTGTGACCCCCGGGATGGGCTCCCCACACAAAAACAGGCCCAGCAGACGGAGGTTGTGGTTTTCAAAATCAAAAAGGTGCGGTTTATTTTCTATTTACAGTGACAAAAACACAGCAAAGCAAAAGAAACATAAACAAAATAAATCCTGGTCAATTTGACCTCTGACTAAACATACAGGTTTCCTAACTAACAACTGGGATCGGCCTAGTGCTGTCCTAGTCCCTAAGTCCCTGGTTTTAAATGTCCAAGCAAATAGCCACACAGGCTTTGTCTCACCGCACAAGGGTTCACTCTCCCTAGACAGTCCACACAGGTCTGGGTCCAGGCATGAGCTAACATCTAATGAAGCTGGGAGTTCTTATAGAGGCCTAAATGAGCTGACAAGCTTCAGCTGGTCTCATCAACTCCCTGTCTGCACGACGCCCCACACTCTCCCTAGAGGTATGAGTCATCCATGAGCCCACTATCCTCAGCTGGGCTTATACAACTCTCCACCTAGTTGTATAAGTCGGCGTAAAGCCTGAATCTGGGCGAAATATATCTACCCCCCTGGATGCAACCAGGTGACTTTACCTTCCTGCTGTCACATTACATATTTCATGCAGAATGTTTCATGTATGTTAAGTAAAATCTTTTTTTCATTCTGTAATGTTAAATGAAAAAATAAATGCTTATTCTAACAATGTGTGTTTGTGTCAATTAGATTTAAATACTATATTGCAAAATAAACGTTCAAAAGAACATGGGGTATACTTTTTTTGGGATGGGATTATGGTTACAGTGGGTTAATCTGGACTTTGAAGGGTGGGATTATGGTTATGGTGGGGGATTTTGACATTAGGAGAGATGGGATTATGGTTACAGTAGGTGTTTTGGGACTATTATATGTGGGATTATGGTTACAGTGGGTTAATCTGGACTATGATGGGTGGGATTATGGTTGTGGTGGGTGGTTTGGGACTATGATAGGTGGGATTATGGTTGTGGTGGGTGGTTTGGGACTATGATAGGTGGGATTATGGTTGTGGTGGGTGGTTTGGGACTATGATGGGTGGGATTATGGTTGTGGTGGGTGGTTTGGGACTATGATGGGTGGGATTATGGTTGTGGTGGGTGGTTTGGGACTATGATAGGTGGGATTATGGTTGTGGTGGGTGGTTTGGGACTATGATGGGTGGGATTAAGGTTGTGGTGGGTGGTTTGGGACTATGATGGGTGGGATTATGGTTGTGGTGGGTGGTTTGGGACTATGATGGGTGGGATTAAGGTTGTGGTGGGTGGTTTGGGACTATGATAGGTGGTATTATGGTTGTGGTGGGTGGTTTGGGACTATGATGGGTGGGATTAAGGTTGTGGTGGGTGGTTTGGGACTATGATAGGTGGGATTATGGTTGTGGTGGGTGGTTTGGGACTATGATGGGTGGGATTATGGTTGTGGTGGGTGGTTTGGGACTATGATAGGTGGGATTATGGTTGTGGTGGGTGGTTTGGGACTATGATGGGTGGGATTAAGGTTGTGGTGGGTGGTTTGGGACTATGATAGGTGGGATTATGGTTGTGGTGGGTGGTTTGGGACTATGATGGGTGGGATTAAGGTTGTGGTGGGTGGTTTGGGACTATGATAGGTGGGATTATGGTTGTGGTGGGTGGTTTGGGACTATGATGGGTGGGATTAAGGTTGTGGTGGGTGGTTTGGGACTATAATGGGTGGGATAAAGGTTGTGGTGGGTGGTTTGGGACTATAATAGGTGGGTGGTTTAGGACTATGAGAGAGCTCCATTAGGTTAGGGTGGGGGGTATGGTTCTATGAGGGGTGGGATTAAGGTTTGCCGGTTTTGGTCCTATGGGGATGGGGGTTTGGGACTAACAGCATACTGAATAGGGTAATGAAGGACTAGAGTAGGGACTAGATTGGGATTGCAGCTACTTACTTTTCTCAGTTTTTGACATGCTTGATAAAGATGTCCAATTTTCAATGTGCTGGGCAGCAACATCATTCCATCCTGCTCGTTTTTTTAGACGGTTTGCATAGTGAGGGCTTCTTTTGTCCCATAGTTCAGGGTGCCTCCTCATACTGTCAATGAACTCCTCCGGATCAGAGGTTCTTTCATTTGATTCTCCACATGCTTCTGCAGATGTGGCCTGCATTTCACTATGCTCTGCCATCCTTCTCCTGTTCTCAACAGGATTTCCTGATATCCCACAATCCTCTACTGTACTGCGGTCATGTGACCTTCCCCACAGCTTCTGTTATTTTTTACCGCGTTTTTACCGCGGTTCCCATTCATTTCAATGGGGATAGGCGTTTTTACAGCGCTATTTTATGTGCCCTAAAGTTGCTGTAAAAAAGCGGTTTGCAGGATTTTTTTCAACGCCCAGCCAGCAAAACGCCTCAATGTGAAAGCCCTCAGTGATTTCACATTGAGAATGCTGGGGCAGGATTATTTCAGGCGTTATTACAGCGCTATTTTTAGCGCCAAAACGCTGTAATAACGCCTCAGTGTGAAAGGGGCCTAACAATACCATTGCTGATGCAAATTTAAAACCAGTCACATTTTTTTGTGCTTTTTATTATTTCTAAATAATTATAATTTGAGCCCCAAAAATTTGATATGTGTTCCAACATCAGAAATAAAAATGTAATTCCCCAAAATTTGAGGGTGATATCACTATTCTAAACTCACCCACAAAAAAACACCAAATATCACAGAATAAATCAAGAAGAATAACTCTTGAGTAATGTAATTCCATCACCTGTATGCCCAAAGAAATGCAGTATTCATGTGCATGAGGACATCACATGTGGCAGCTCCGTGGCTTAGAGGTAAGAACTTCTGCTTAGTATCCCTTAGTGTCTGGGTTCAAATCTCAAACATGCTGCTTCATTTAGAGAAGTTGTCTCATCTCCCAGGTCCTAAAACTATGTCTAAATGTTGTATTTATGTGTAGGAGGGTTCCACCACCATTGTAAATCTTGCCAGATACAAAATTTAGCCAAAAGTATTGGGACACCTGCCTTTACACACACATGAACTTTAATGGCAGCCCAGTCTTAGTCCGTAGGGTTAAAATTTGATTTGGCCCACTCTTTGCAGCTAGAACAGCTTCTGGGAAGGCTGTCCACAAGGTTTAGTGTGTCTATGGGAATGTTTGATCATTCTTCCAGAAGTGCATTTGTGAGGCCAGGCACTGATGTTGGATGAGAAGGCCTGGCTCGCAGTCTCTGCTCTAATTCAGCCAAAGGGTGTTCTATCGGGTTGAGGTCAGGACTCTGTGCAGGCCAGTCAAGTTTCTCCACTCCAAACTTGCTCATCTATGTCTTTATGGACCTTGCTTTGTGCACTGGTGTGCAGTCATGTTGGAACAGGAAGGGGCCACCCCCAAACTGTTCCCACAAAGTTGGGAGCATGAAATTGTCCAAAATGTCTTGGTATGCTGATGCCTTAAGAGTTCCCTTCACTGGAACTAAGGGGCCAAGCCCAACCCCTGAAAAACAACCCCACACCATAATACCCCTCCACCAAATGATTTGGACCAGTACACAAAGCAAGGTCCATAAAGACATGGATGAGTGAGTTTGGGGTGGAGGAACTTGACTGGCCTGGACAGAGTCCTGACCCCAACACAACAGAACACCTTTGGGATGAATTAAAGCAGAGACTGTAGGCCAGGCCTTCTCCTCCAACATCAGTGCCTGACCTCACAAATGCACTTGGAAGAATGGTCAAACATTCCCATAGACTCACTCCTTAACCTTGTGGACAGCCTTCCCAGAAGAGTTGAAGCTGTTATAGCTGCAAAGGGCGGGCCAACCCAATATTGAACCCTACGGACTAAGACTGGGATGCCATTACAGTTCATGTGTGTTTAAAGGCAGGCGTCCCAATACTTAGGCCAATATATTGTATATTGCTTGGAGACACTGAGCAGGGCTATCGACTTAGGGCTGGTTCACATCACAGAGATGCAGAGAACACATGTGAGGCTGCCCGGTGGCTAAGTGGGTAGCAATTCTGCCTAACAGCACTGGGGTTGCTAATTCAATTCCCCAACATACTAATGCTTGTCTTGAAGTTTATATGTTTTCCCTGTGTGGGTTTCTCACCACAATCCAAAGACATGCTGGCATTTTATTTGTCTCCTGTCAAAATAGTCTCTAATTTAAGAAAGTTTGATTTGGACTTTAGATTGGAAGCTCATTGGAGCCAGGGACTGATGTTGATGTTTGTTAGCACTAATCATGCCCAGGGACTTGGACATTTAATATTGTAGGGTTTACACTGCACAGGTACATATGCTTAGAAAACTGTTGCTTTGTTTATGTGCATGCAAATGGACTTGGAGGATCTTTGGCTTGTAGTTTGAGATTTGATGCACATAGCCAAGGGCTAACACAGTTGCAAATAGTATTATGTGTTCAGGGCCGCCATCAGGGGGGTACAGGCAGTACACCTGTAAGGAGCCCGGATAGCAACCCCCCCTTTCTTTTTTTTTGTAAGGGGGCCGGAGGTCCCCAGGGCCCTGGATGGCAACCCCCCTTTTTATTTTTTAGAAATTCTTTTTTTTTTTTATTATTATTTTTTTTTTATTTTGTTTTTTGTAAGGGGCCCAGAGGTCCCCAGGGCCCCGGATGGCAACCCCCCCTTTTTTTTTGTACTTTTGTTTTTTTTTGTCCGCCAGCACCCAAAGCCCCCCCCCGACCTCAACAATTTGCGGCGGCAGCATCTTCCCCGCTTCTCAATTCGTGGCACCTCCCCCGCTTCTCAATTCACGGCAGCCCCCGCTTCTCAATTTGTGGCAGCAGCACCCCCCCTCTGGTTCTCCTCTGCCCCAGGGGGCCCATGCCTGAAGCTGTGTAAGGGGCCCCAAAATTCCTGATGGCGGCACTGTATGTGTTCCTGCCCATCAGGTGCAATCACTTTAGACATATACGAAGAGACAGATTGAAAGATACTGGTGGGCGTGTACTTCTATTGGGTGTGTGTCAGTTTGCTAACAATACAACCTCTCTTATATAAAGGCCTGCAGTATGGGGGATTGTTTGGTCTGAGAAGGCCAGGTTTTTTGCTGTGATTTGTGGGGGGGGAGAAGGAATGATATTGTGCAGATTGACAAACCCCTAACTAGTGTTATTTGCTGAAATTCTTGTGTATTTTCTCGATCAAAAATTGTGTGTGTATTGTTCCTGTCTGACCATGCAAAATTGTTTGGGAGCATCTGCTGACCTTCTACTCTTGGATCTCATTGCTTAATCATTTACACAGAAATGCAGATTCCAGCAGAACATGGTCACCAATGTATGTATGTGTGTATATGTGGATTGTGGGGGTGGGTGTTTTGAACATGAGTCTTTTTTAATATTATGTTGGAATGCTTTGTAAGAATAATGACTTAAGTATGTTTCTATAATCTTGCAGATAAAAACGTGATGTTTCCCGTTATACACTATAAAAGTAAAGCTGTGTGCACTCTAAGGTTTTGACAAATTTTAGATTGTAAGCTCCTATGAGCAGGGCCCTTAAAATCCGATTGCTAAATGTAGCACCATGTATCCTGTCCAAATTTTTTCTTGAAGCTAGTAAATGAATGTACATAATTTTGTTTCTGCTGGCTAAATAAAAAAACATTGAGCTTTGGTGTGTTTTTTTTTTCTTTTAGTTTTTGTGGGTGGTGGTGGTTTTGGCAAAGTGGATTATCTTTTATATTTTATTTCTATATGCATTTGTGCATCAAAAAATGAATCTCTTTGCCCTTGTTCACATTGATACTACTTCACTTAAGCTAGCACGATTTTAGGTACTACTTGATAGATATCTGTGTGGCTTCATACACAAATGTCTATTGAAGTCGCACCTGAAATCTGCAAAAGTAGTGCAGGAACTACTTTTGCAAATCGGTGCAGCGCCACAAAATTGGGGTTGCATCGATTGGAACAGTGCCATTGTCACCAATAATCATGCGATTTGATTTCTGAAATTGCATGACAAATCGCCTCAATGTAAACCTAGGCTTCAGCACACCTGCAAGTAAATGATAAAGGTGGAATCTTTATATATAACAGCTGTGGAGAATTGCAGGTAATTAATTCAGCTGGAGGATAGGCAGTGTTGTGTGAGTCAGCTCTGGTTCACATTGGTGCGATTTGACACGTCGAATTGGTGGCAATTGCGCTGTTCTAATTGGTGTGATTTGTATTGATATCAGTGCAGAAACCTGCACAGATGTCTCTGATGTTCTCCCCCCTGCAGTCGGGACTGACATGCGGGAATTAAATTGTGTGAGTTCAGCTGAACGATTTCCTCCCGCTGTCAGTGTGAAGCAGAGCTCAAACTGGGCCTTTTGCCTTTGTAATTCACCTGCTGCTACGCCAGAGACACCATTTTTTATCAAACTCCCTTAAGTTTACATTCAAATATCATTATATGTAGAAATACAGATTTGCATATCTGCAAATAATCAAAAATAATAAATTCTAATCGTGATTGAGATCAAATATTTGCAGCTGCAATCAACAGAGCGTGGTTTCACCTCCTGACCCGGAAATGTGTCATTGTAATCACCCGGAAGTTCCTGTGCTGGTCAAGATCTAGGTGGACATGGCGGGTCCCTCTTTAGCAAAGAGGAGGTGCTGCTGATTTGCCGGGTAAGTGTAGGATATGTACTTGCTCAAGGTGGGGGTGGATTAGGTGGGGGTGGGCTCCATTGATTTGTTTGGCATCACCACACATTTGCTTCTGGCCCATGTGCACACATCACTACTTCCTGCATTTGTTCTGCTGATGTAAATCAGTAAGGACTATGCAAGTATAAATGAGAGCTCCTTTCTATTAAAATATATATGCCTTGATTCACAGTTGGGCGACTTTTCATGATTCTCAATGATAACCATTCATATCTGTGCTACTTTAAGTCACACCAACTTCAAAGTAGTCCCTGTACTACTTTGGTGTGACTGTCAGGCTCAATTTCCACTAGTGCGACTTGTCATGCGACTTGGGACTGCAAAGTCACATGACATGTCATACCCCATGATTTCCAATGAGTATGGTTCATATCTGTGCGACTTCAAGTCGCAGCGACTTCAAAGTAGTCCCTGCACTACTTTGGTCCCACTTTGATACGACTTGAGGTCCATAGACCTCAAGAATATACAGGCATAGCTCAAAATCGCATCAAAATCGCGGCAAAAAATTGTGGCAAAATCATGCCAATTTAAGGCGGCCATACAAGATTCGAATTTCGAAAGAATTTTCTTTCGAAAATCGTATCAAAGAATTTTCGTACGAATTTCGCACCATTAGTGGGCTGCAGCAACAGCCGATTTTTCGTGCGAAAATCAAATCAAATTTTTTTTTTAAAAAGGAACGATTTTCTGATCAATGATGGAAGAATCGTGTGAGAAATGTAATAGAAAAAAAAATGCGCATGTGCAAGAAAAGAATATTCCCGGAGAGAAAAGAATATTCCCGGCAACATGAAGGTTTGGTCGGCTGAATTTCGAAAATCAATGATGGCATCATCGGATCACAAAAAAAAAAAAACTTTCTGATTTTGAAAAGAAAATTAGTTTGAAATTCGACCGTGTGACTTTCAGGTCGCAGCAGTGTGAAAGAGATTCAAGGATATCTTTGAATTTGGCCGTATTGTCACTTGTGCATCCTGAAAGTGGGGCAAATTTGTCCCTGCACTACCTTGGTTTGAATTTGATGCGATTTGAAGTCCATACAAAACAAGATTACACAGACATTGCTTCAAGTCATGGCAAAGCTGTGCAATTTTAAGGTCGCACAAGTGCAAATGGGGCTTTATTCAAAGGTGTTATCATTTAATCTCATTAAGTTACTTTCACACTTATGTGACTTTCCATGCAGCTTTGGACCTCAGAGTCGCATTAAAAGTTACCCTTCATGAGTTCCATTCATATCTATGCAACTTCACCCATGTTCACATAGCTCTGAATTGACATGTCAAATTGCAGGCCAAATCGGCACCTGTTGACGGCAATAGAACTGTCCGAATTGGTGCGACGCCACACAGATTCCCAAAAGTATTTCCTACACTACTTTGGGCGACTTCAGGAGGCGATTTCTTACCTCCCAACTTTTTGAGATGGGTATAAGGGACACCTATTAGCAAAAGTATGTAGGCATAGGACACACCTCCTAAAACACTTTCTTAAAGGAGAATTATTCCAAAAAAAAAATATTAGTTAAACCCCTAAGTGCTTTTTTTTTTTTTTAACAATAATATCCCTTTAGATTGGCTTTGGGAATTTACAAACAAAGCAATTTAGAAATTAGATGAAATGTTTAGTGCTGGAAAACCCTTTTTGAAAGATAAAAATTGCATTTTATATAAAACTATACAGATCAGAACAAAATGAGGGACAAATGAGGAGGAAAGAGGGACAGAGGGACTTTGTTCCAAATCAGGGACAGTTGAGACCTATGCGATTTCACTAGACATCTGTGCAGGAAAGTGCACTGATGTCTCTGAAATCGCTCACAAATTCGGGCTGAGGCCCCTTTCACACTTAAGTGACACTTTTCCTGCAACTTTGGTCATCAGAGTCGCATGACAAGTCATATCCCATGATTTTCAATGTGTACCATTTATATCTGTGCAACTTCAGGTCACACCGACTTCAAAGTAGTCCCTGTACTACTTTGGTCCGACTTTGATACGAGTTGAGGTTCATAGACCTTAAGTTTACACAGGCATTCCTTGAAATCGCAGGAAAAATTGCAGACGGAAATTTGCGCGCCTTTCCCTGAGACTCCTGCATCCATAGACCTCAAGATTACACAGGCATTGCTTAAAGTCGCATCAAAATCGCACAACTTTCAGGTTGCACAAGTGTGAAAGGGGCCCAAGTCACTGTGCTGAGTACTATTATACCTAGAATATAACGTAGTCCCACCATCAAACACTAGTAAACGTATGTTCTCAATATAATTGTGCTCAAATGGCTAAAAATCACACAGATGGTATCGCCTACTGAAAGCTTACATTGTACTCAGCAGCATATGCTGAAAAGAGGTAAACGCCTATTAGCCAATGCCACATCCGCATGAGCATGGTTGTTGTTACTATAATATTAATGCCTGAAACGCAAAACATTATTGTATAGAATAAAACAATAGTAAATGTATTTTTTCTGTAGGTATGTGCTCAGCTCTGTAGCATAGTGGTATTCCCTTCTGCCCTCAAAGGTTTAAGCCACGAGTTCAAATCCTACTGACAGCATCACCTCATGAAAGTGTGCATTTTACTCAGCAGCATATTTCTCCCGTTGCTGTGTTCTTCCACGCAGTTGGTTACCCGCTAAAAAAAAAGAAGCCGCTCTTCTTCTGTGGCAGTCTTCCTCCGCTGTGTTGTCACCCGCTGTGTGGCGTCTCTTACATAGCCATGGAGCGGGCTCTCCGGGTGACGACGTTATCGGATGGCCACAGAAGAAGAACGTTTTTTTTTTATTAGCGGGTATCCGACTGCGCGGAAGAACACAGCAGCGGGAGAAGACGGCGGTGGCAGGAGAGGCGGCTCGGGGAGAAGACAGCTCGGGGAGAAGAAACATCACACACTAGTAGATGTTTGTGCTACACTCAATAGGCTAGTGGTCAGCACTTCTTCCTTGAAAAACTCAGGCTTTAAAGCACTTATGGGTTCAAATCCCACAGAGAGATACTAAAAGATTGAATTGGTGAAAAAAAGGCAAATGCCAATTAGTCAAAGCAGCATATGCTGAAAATAGGTGAATGCCAATTAGCCAATGCACTTTTATTCAATAATATGGTGTGGAATTCCAAACATCACACACTAGCTAATGGGCAGTTTACATTTCTTTGTTTGTTTATTTTAATTTGCTTGTGCAAAAAATAAACATAGCTGTTGAATGGTAGGTTGGCTTGTATTTGAACTTGTACCATGAGAGCTGTGGAGACATCTGAGCAGACCATTAAGCCATTGTGCCAAGTACAAAACCTGCATAATAGTGTAGTATGATTAATGAATGAGCATAAATAATTACCGCTTTATAGAAACCTAAATAAAAAAAAAAAAAAACATGAAAAAAACAACATACAACAAATAGGTAACCTAAATGTTTAATACATGTAACTTTACAGAATAGCAGACATTACTATGTGATAATCATTCATAACTGCATTCGTTAGCAAAAGAAGAAAAAAAAATAGGAATACTAATTGCAATATACATCAATAGATGCACACGAGGTAGAGCACATCTCACATAAAAATGTTTCTTTCACATACATGGATCATGGTTACAGTGCAGTGCTATATAATAACTTAGTGGAAATTGGCATTTGCATGTACGCGAATTTGCTAATTAGCGCTGATTCCATATTTACTAACACTTGTTTGCTGCTAATAGCGCTCTTTTTCATTCGCAAATTTGCGCGTTAAATTTTTAATTGGCTAAAATGGGAGCTATTATTTGCAATAGTGCTCAGTACTTCCTGGAGTTATAGTAAATCACCCCCAGAGTGATATATTTCAAGCATTTCTTTCTTTTTATTTTGATGATTATGGCTTACAGCTAGTAAAAACCCAAAATTCTGTATCTCAGAAAATTATAATATTACATAAGACCAATAAAAATTATTTTTTTCGTTTAATCTTTTTTATTGGTATTGCAATAAAACAATACAAATCGACAAAAACAATAGTATGTCAGTAAATACAAACGGGTCAGAGGAACTTGATCACAGCAGTGTTTGTCAATGTAGGTAGTGCATAGCAAGAATACAACTATCAAGAATAGGAAGGCCAACCCCACATGGATTAGGAAGCATCCCACATTTCCATAATATGCTCAAGATCAAACAAGATAGAAAGACATGGGTCTTAATAGTGAGGGGGGCAAACAAAGCCCATAGCTATGTATTAGGGGTGTGGTGGAAACACATATATTCCCGTAGAGAGAGCACGACTGGAAGTAAGTACAAATGAGCATATCCAGGAGCAGCAAAAAACAAAAACAAAAAAACACAAAGGGAAGGGGGGATAGGAAGAAAGGGGAAAAAAACAAAACAAGGGAAAGGGAAGAAAGCCCATGAGCATCTAGAAAAACAACAGAAGAGAACATAGGCCGATGAGAGGATCCCAGGACAACCCAACATTCTATCAGAAGGATTTTTGATACAGAAATGTTGGCTTACTGAAAAGTATGTACCCTATAGTATGCACTCAATACTTGGTCGGGGATCCTTTTGCATGAATTACTGCATCAATGCGGCGTGGCATGGAGGTGATCGGGCTGTGACACTGCTGAGGTTGTATGGAAGCCCAGGTTTCTTTGATAGCAGCCTTCAGCTCATCTGCATTTTTGGGTCTGGTGTCTCTCATCTTCCTCTTGACAATACCCCACAGATTTTCTATGGAGTTTAGGTCAGGGAAGTTTGCAGGCCAATCAAGCGCAGTGATACCATGATCATTATATCAGGTATTGGTACTTTTGGCAGTGTGGGCAGGTGCCAAGTCCTGCTGGAAAATGGAGGGCTGTGCTAACTTTGGACTTGATAAAACTCAGTGGACCAACACCAGATGACATGTCTCCCCAAATCATCACTGACTGTGGAAAATGCTGCATTTTTTTTTTTAACAATTTCTTTTTATTGCGTTTTGAAATTTACATAACATACATACACAGCTGACCTGGCTAAAAACCGCCAGGTCAGTACTAGACCAACAAGGCCCAAACAACTTTATACAGGCATCAACATATCCTGACTATCTAACAATGCTTCTACCTAACTAGTACAACACTTACATATATACCCCACCCCCCCCCTTTTTGCTCAGTCCCCCCCCCCCCCTGCCCAGGAGATTTTAATCAACAAAGAAAAAGAGATAAAAACGTAGTTTCGCCCCACCACCCCCTTCTAACCACCAGACATTATATATTTATACATTTATACATGCCCCAAATATTTCTGGGAAAGACCCGTTTCTCTAATCAGGTCAATTAGACAAGCTCAACCCTTGTTACCCATCACTCTTTAACACACAGTCTTGTCTGAGTTATACCAGGCTTGCCTTTCTTTCCACATCCCCTAGATAAGTAAGTGGCTTTGTAGTATGGCATTATAGCATTTATCTGGCCCTTCCAGAAGCACACATCAGGTGTCCCTGGCTTACGCCAGCGTAGCAAGATGGATTTCCTCCCATAAAATAGGAGAATGTTCAGTAAAAGTTCTATGCGCCCTGGACGGAACAACCTCCTCGACTAGTCCCAGGAGACATACTCTAACTGTCATTGGGATCGGGACCATCAATACCTCTGATATGCAAGAGGTGACCTCCTGCCAAAATTGTTTGACCTGAGGGCAGCTCCAGAACACATGCTCAGCATCCGCCGGAGCATAGGTACATCTCCAACACTCTACCGACACAGTCGGGTAAATGGAGGCCAGTCTAGCAGGCGTATAATATATCCTGTGTAAAAACTTAAATTGGATCAGTCTCTCTCGAAAATGCTGCATTTAATTTGGAAATCAAAGTCCCAGAGTCTGGAGGAAGAATGGAGAGGCACAGAATCCAAGTTGAAAACAGAATTTAAACCTAAAAACACGCAGGTAAAAATTAGGAGAAAATGTAGCGCTAATAAACGAAAATCACTAAACTAATATAATAACATTCACTAGTGAAACTGTGATAATCAAATTGTACTCCACGTGACATGTGATAAAATTCAAAAACAATAGTCCATAAAGTGAAATAATGTTCCAAAGAAGAAAGAAATATTCCAAAAAGAGATGTGTAGTCTTCTTAATAGAGAATATCTTCCACCCCACCGTGCACGTATCAGCTCCCCTTTGAAAATACACTCACCAGCTGTAAATGCCTCCCACTCTCGTGTTCGGCTCAAAGGCTTGCTAGTTAACCACTAGAAGGTGAACGACCATCAGCTGAAAGCTTGTGTGTCAACACAGGATGTTCCATACATGTAAAAATAAAAAGGTGCTCCAATAGTGTAAAATAGTAACGACCAAATTTATTCAAATACACAACCACACTTCAAATATTACACTCACATGATATGAAAATAAAACCAGCCTTAAATCAATCACAGCAAGCAGAAAAAAGTGTAAGATGGCACTGCAGTGATTTGCGGTCACGGCGGACCCAAGGTCTACGCTCGGTACAGGTCTCTCACCCCCTCCTGAGCTCCGGGTCACAGCAGCCGTGTAGCGTTCTTAGCCTCAGCGTGTCACGATAATGTCAATAATAATGCAGCCATGCACCATGTTTTTCCATACCTCCCAACATTTTGAGATGGGAATGAGGGACACCTACTAGCAAATGTATGTAGGCATAGGACACACCCCCTGTCGCACCCCCTTAAAGGGGACATAACCAAAAGTAAAAAGGTTAAATAAATACACAAGTGTTTTTTTTTTATCTCTAACTTTCCTTTTATATTGGCTTTTAAAATTGACAAATGCAGCAATTTAGAGTTTGGCAGAAAGGTTTAGCACTGGGAAACACTTTTTGAAAGATAAAAAGTAAATTTTATATACAACTATATAGATCAGACCAACATGAGGAAAAAATGAGGAGGAAAGAGGGACATTGCTCCAAATCAGGGACAGTCCTTCAAAATCAGGGACAGTTGGGAGCTATGGTTTTACTAACACGTTACAAACTTACAGGAATTGAGATTTGATTTATCCTTCGCCATGAACGGGTTAAATAATCTGTAAAGTAACTATATGCCCACAGCGGACCTCACTGCTGCTTTATCAACAGACCCCCAAAGACACAAGAAACCCACCAACGTTTTATTTACACCAATTCAACAAAATAAATACACGTTTGTTATGTTCTTGTCAAGTCAATAAAGTTATTGAGAAAAAAAAGTTAGCAAATCAGAGACTGGCGTCCAATCCGCATAGGTTGTGGGCGTGGTTTCTGAGTCAGACCGAGGCTTGGTTTTGTAGCGCCGCCCACACATGTGGCTCCGGATTTGAACTGGAAGAGAAGGCACTGTGTGTGGATAGTTTGTGGATCTCTAGTGCGATCAGAGAGGCTGAGGATCCGCTATGGCAGATGATTTGGGAAACGAGTGGTGGGAGGAGCCGGCAGGTGACACGCCCAGTGGAGGTAAGGTGGGTGGGTGACAGTGTTTGGGTTATGAGGACCTGTCCATAGAGAGCATGGCAGGGCACGCTGGGATCTGTGATCCCACCATACAGGAGGCTGGCTCCACACGTGTCAGGGGGGTGGGGGCAGACTCAGTGCTGTGCTCTGTGTCCAATGAGATCCCTGCTGATTTCTGATTGGTCCAATGTAAATATCAGTGTATTGTTTACATACAAATCATGTGTGATCATTGTGTGACATCTAATCTGTGTATTCCTGTCTTCTTACTGGTCCCCCGCCTGTCATCCTGATCCGGAGTCTTCATCAGTATCTGAGTCCCAGACCAGGACCAGCATGTCGCCCGGTTGTGACTTTCCATGCTTCTTCTTGGTCATCTGAAAATATTGGTATCAGGAGGTGTGTGATGGACAGATTTCTCTCCATACCAGATTCCTTCACAGCAAGTCTTTGTGTTTTGTCCAATCAGAGTGGAGTAAGGTGTTTGGGGTGAAACCCTCCAGTGCTCCCCTCTCCAGGGATGTGACATCCAGCAGCTCCCTCCCCCAACACCAGAGCTCTCCGGCCATATTGATTGGCCAGGATGATGTTACCACTAGTGATGAGCTCCGGCGTGTTCGCATACTCCATGTGCAGAGCCCGCCAGGAAGTCGGCACTGCGCTGCGCTAATCACAGGCAGGGAGACATGTCCTGATGCGCGGCTGCAGAGATCGGGAAATGTCTCCCTGCCTGTGATTAGTGCAGCGCAGTGCCCGACTTCCTGGCGGGCTCTGCACATGGAGTATGCGAACATGCCGGAGCTCATCCCTGGTTACCACCCCGCATGAACGTTCATTCATCCCGGGAATGGTGTGCTGAGAATACAAGGCGTAAACTGAATGGATGAGGGGTGAGGAGGAGCGGGGAAATGACGCCTGGGATGAATGATGTAAGATTTGTACAGTAATCATTAGAGATCCTGACATCAGAGAGCCCTGGGGGTTCATTCACACAAGTATTAAAAATAGATGGTTGGGCTGCATTTTTTCCGCTTCCTGACTGCCTATCGATGCCACTCAAAATTGATCAAATCGGGAGTGAATGGAGGTGTGCACGCTGGAGCGTTAGGCCGGGTTCACACCTATGCGAATTGGTTGCGGCTTACATCGCATCCAATTCGCATAACATTATAAAATACATTGGTTTTAATGAGGCTGGTTCACATATGTCCGATGCATTTGCACTGCGCATTGCCCAAAAAACGTGTGCGTTTTCTAGGCATTGCGGTGCGAATTGTCTGCACATTATCTTCTATGGGAACGCATCTGATTCGCAGATGTGTTCCGTTCTGAACAGGAATTCTATCCCTGCTCACTACCCCTCCCCTCCTCTCCCTGTAAATAGCATGTGAACCTGAAAAGGTGAGGTAGGCAATGCAACATTAAATGTGAACTAAACCAAAACATAAAAGTCCAAAGTGAATAAAAAACATCTATGGAAGGTCCGTTAAAGTTCAAATAAAGTGAAAAGGTCTTTCTTGGATAATCCGGGATGAATCTTGAAAATACAGTCTAAACGGTAAAGTGTTCACGCTTACCAGATTCGATGGACACACCTACCGTATAGCATGCGGGTCAAACAGGCGCGTCTATTGGACCGCGTCACAAGCACGCCGAAATTGCACCTATACTGTATAAAGCACATTTACTGTATTATGGCAACATTTCAAAAGTGATCACTTCCTATTTTTCCTGTACAGATACGGGGCACCTGTTGATAAAAATAAACTGCACCGTTCTGACCAAATGTGGATAATGCCCTTACTATAGGCAAAGGCCACTTACTGTACATGTGATGGGGGGGCCATACACACAACAATCTGATCAAATGATCCTCCACAGAATCAGACAATCTGATCCGATCTGGGAATTATTGAAAAGAGACATACTATGTCATTGATTGATTTGGGGAAACTCGATAATATCTTCAAAATGATTACGATCAGTTTGGATAGAAAATCTGATTGTAGGAAAGTAGAGAGATCGATGATTGTTACATGTATGGCACATTTTGAACAATCTTTTTGAACGTATTTTTCTCCCAGACATAAAATTTATCAGCATTACAATTATATATAAAAATTGGTCCATGTATGACATAAGGCCTGGTTCACACCTATGCATTTTTTAGTGCGTTTTTCAGTTTTGCAGAAACACACCACAGTCCATTTATCATGGTTTCCTATGGGTCATGTTCACATCTGTGCATTTTATGGAAAGGGCCAGGGATTTGTTTCTGTTTTTTGGTTCCATAGACATCAATGGATCAAAAACGTTTAATGCATCTGGAATATGCAACCTGCATAGGAGTGAGCCAGGCCTAAGATCTTGTTTACAGTTGTGGTTGAGGGTTGGTAAAAATGCCACATTTTTACCATTCCCAACCACTCCTCCTTCAGCGGCAAAGGCAGTGGAGGGGGGTGTACATAATATGCCTACTTTGCATCACAGCACGGCAACAATGATCCCCACTGTCCCCTTCAGCGGGCCGTACTACACACCGAAGATAACCTATTCTACTCAATGGGACCGCCCTGCAACTGTGCTCAATGCATATTGTTGCAGCGGGCTGGTGCAGGGTTTAGGGGGTTAAAATAGTCACATGCCCTCTGAAAAGTGATCTGAACATGGATTGCTCTTCAGAGGGCAATGCACGTGTAAACAAAGCCGTATGCATACCTTAGCAGTAGAAATGCATACTGCTTTCCTGTGTTGCAATTTTGTAGTGTGGCCAGCAGGTGGCAGCAAATAACTTTATTTTAACCACTAACGGGGCATTTTCCATTCAGTAGCATTTATAGCATTATGGTTGTTGAGGACCAGAGCTAACATTAGTCAAGCAGAATTGTTTTTAAGTGTATATAAACCTAAAAATATAATGTATTTTTAAAATAAAATTCATATTGCTGCCTTCCTTAGGTACAGCCAAATCATACATTCATAGATGTTTAATTATTTCAAAGCAAGGTCCTGTTGATCCTTCCAGTATCATTGTATCTCCAGGGTTTCCTGATTTAAGCCCCATACACACGGTAGGACTTTTTGACAACAAACTTCTAAATTCCCAGGTTTTGAAAAAATTCCGAGCGTGTGTACGCTCCATCGGACAAATGTTTTCGGTTTTCATCAGACAAAAGTTCGCTCTGCAAACGGACAAACTTTTCGGCAACAAAAGTCCTACGGTGCAAGGTCCTATCGTGTGTACAGAAGTCCATCGGACTTTTGTCCAAACTACAAACACGCATGCTCAGAACCAATGTTAAAATCAACCAACAATAGCAGAAGTTGCCCAAAGGGTGGCGGTAAAGAGCAGAAAAACCATGTGATTTGGTGAAAGTTGGCTGAAAAAGTCCTGTCGTGTGTATGCAGAACAAGTTCACAGCCAACGTCCTGTGAACAAAAATCCACGGAAAAGTTTGTTTGAAGTCCGACCGTGTGTATAAAGCCCCATACACGCGATCTGACTTTTTCACAACAAACTTCAAAATTCCCTGTTTTTCATCGGACAAAAGTTCGCTCTGCAAACGGACAAACTTTTCGGTAACAAAAGTCCTACAGTGCAAAGTCCTGCCGTGTGTACAGAAATCTATCGGACTTTTGTCCGAAGTACAAATACGCATGCTCAGAACCGATGTTAAAATCAACCAACAATAGCAGAAGTTGACCAAAGGATGGCGGTAAAGAACAGAAAAGAGCAGAAAAACCACGTAGTACGTCAATTACGTCACTACGTTCATATTTGTTGGCTGAAAAAGTCCTGCCGTGTGTATGCTATGGGCGTTTACGGCCAACGCCCTTCAAACAAAAATCCACGGAAACGTTTGTTTGAAGTCCGATCGTGTGTATGAGGCTTTAGGCTTTATACTGACAACGCTAATCATCGGCTGCAGATCCCATGCTAGTGTTGTCAACCTGCAGTACTCGCTCCTGCACCAGGACTACAGGATGCCGTGCCAACACACAGCGTGCCTGCGGTGCTGTTGTCAGCCTGTGAGCACCCTTCTCCAGCAAATGTTTATGTTGCAGAAGGGAAGGTAGTTTGGCCCCTTCACACTGACACGTTTTTCAGGCGGTTTAGCGCTAAAAATCGTGCCCTGCAGTCTTCAGTGTAAAAGCCCGAAGGCTTTCACACTGAAGCGGTGCGCTAGCCGCATCTTTGCAGCGGTGAAGGAGCGGTGTTTTTACCGCTGCTGCCCATTGAAAGCAGAGGCCCATTGCCGGCGGTATTTACCCTTTTTCGGCCGCCAGCGGGGGTTAAAATCGCCCCGCTAGCGCCCGAATATCGTGGTAAAAATGACGGTATAGCAGCGCTAAAAATAGCGCCACTATACCGCCAGCGCACCTCCCTTCCCCAGTGTGAAAGGGGCCTTTGTGCATGGTGCGTTACAAATCAGAATTGTTTGCACAAAACCTGCTGCTTCTGAGTTGCTTGCCAGAAGCTTGCACAGATTTTCCTGCATGTGATCTGTAATGGAGCAGTGATCAATATATATTATCCTAGGGCAGTGATGGTGAACCTTGGCACCCCAGATGTTTTGGAACTACATTTCCCATGATGCTCATGCACTCTGCAGTGTAGTTGAGCATCATGGGAAATGTAGTTCCAAAACATCTGGAGTGCCAAGGCTTGCCATCACTGTCCTAGGGGATTGGTTTGCTGCAGCATTTTGGGATGCATTTTATTTTTATTTATTTTTTGGTTCATTGTTGAAGCCATAGGAATCAAGGCAAAGTGCCTTGTTCTTCTGTTGAGACTGCGTTGGGGCAATGATTTTGGTGTAAACAAGCCATAAGAGCCCATTCACACAGGGACGACTTTGGATCCGACTTCAAGTCGCACTGCATGAGAAAATCAATGTAAGTGAATGGAGCCGTCTTAATGCACACTACTGCAGTCGCTCCGACTTCAGAAAAGGTTCCTGTACGACTTCAATCCGACTTCTAGGCGACCTGTAACCATTGATTTCAATGGAAGTCGCCTCCAAGACGGATCCCCCGTCTTAACTGAAGCAACTTTACAGGAAATAAAAATATTTTTCTCGGCAAACCCCTCCCTCCCACAGAGCTGATTACTCTTTGATTGGCCACTGGCAAAGTCCCCTGTCCTGGAGGCGACTTCAGTCGTGTTGTAAGTCGCCCCAAGTTGCGCTGTGATTCATACTCCAGTCGTGTCCAAGTTGCCTCCCAAAGTTGCGCTGGAAGTCGTGTTGCCCCTGTGTGAATGGAGTCTAACTGCGTAGTGCTAATGCTCGGATTAGGTTTAAAAAAAAATTAAAAGGCAGCAGCTACAGTGCCTTGAAAAAGTATTCATACCCCTTGAAATTCTCAACATTTTGTCATGTTACAACCAAAAACATAAATGTATTTTATTGGGATTTTATGTGATAGACCAACACAAAGTGGCACATAATTGTGAACTGGAAGGAAAATAATAAATGTTTTTCAAAATTCTTTACAAATAAATATGTGAAACGTGTGTTTACATTTGTATTCAGCCCCCCTGAGTCAATACTTTGTAGAACCACCTTTCACTGCAATTACAGCTGCAAGTCTTTTTGGGGGATGTCTCTACCAGCTTTGCACATCTAGAGAGTGACATTTTTGCCCATTCTTCTATGCAAAATAGCTCAAGCTTTGTCAGATTGGATGGAAAGCCTCTGCGAGCAGCAATTTTCAAGTCTTGCCACAGATTCTCATTTGGATTTAGGTCTGGACTTTGACTGGGCCATTCCAAAGCCTCATACACACGATCGGACTTCCATCTGACTTTTCCTTGGATTTTGGTCCAAAGGGGCGTTGGCCGTGAACTTGGTATGCATACACACCGCAAAACTTTTTCAGCCAACTTTCACCAAATCACGTGGTTTTTCAGCTCTTTACCGCCACCCTTTGGGCAACTTCTGCTATTGTTGTCTGATCTTTAGCATTGGTTCGGAGCATGCGTGTTTGTTCTTTGGACTTTAGTCTGATGGACTTGTGTGTACACGATCGGGTGATGCTCCATCGGACATTTGTTGTCGGAAAGTTTTTAAGAGCATGCACAGCGAACATTTGTCCGTTGAAAAACCGAAAACAATTGTACGATGGAGCATACAGACGGTCGGATTGCCCGATTAAGACACGTCCGTCGGACCGTTGTTGTCAAAAAGTCCGATCGTGTGTATGGGCCTTTACACATGAATATGCTTTGATCTAAACTATTCTATTGTAGCTCTGGCTGTATGTTTAGGGTCGTTGTCCTGTTGGAAGGTGAACCTCTACCCCAGTCTCAAGTCTTTTGCAGATTCTAACATGTTTTCTTCTAAGATTGCCCTGTATTTTACTCCAGGGCTTGACAAATTTGCTTGGAATCTAGGAGCCAGCTAAAAAAGTTAGGAGCCAGGTTTTTTTTTAACGACCAATGCGTGCAGAAGCGAACGCATACGCGAGTAGCGCCCAAATATGAAAGCAGTGTTTAAACCACACATGTGAGGTATCGCCGCGATCGGTAGAGCGAGAGAAATAATTATAGCCCTAGACATCCTCTGTAACTCAAAACATGCAACCTGTAGAATTTTTTAAATGTCGCCTATGGAGATTTTAAAGGGTAAAAGTTTGTCGCCATTCCACGAGCGGACGTAATTTTGAAGCGTGACATGTTGGGTATCAAAAATTTACTCAGCGGAACATTATCTTTCACAATATAAAAAAAAATTCGGCTAACTTTACTGTTGTCTTATTTTTTAATTTAAAAAAGTGTATTTTTTTTCCTCAAAAAAGTGTGCTTGTAAGACCGCTGCGCAAATACGGTGTGACAGAAAGTATTGCAACGACCGCCATTTTATTCTCTAGGGTGTTAGAATAAAAAATATATATAATGTTTGGGGGTTAACTTCTAAGTAAAGGGAAGGAGATGGGCGGGCAGTGAAACAGGCAAGCATTGCTGGTTGACTTGTCATACCAACGGCCACCACAAGATGGCACCAGATTACAGAATCAGGTAATAATGTCATGCTCTACCCCAGATGTTTGTCCCGGCAGCTCAGAGAATACCTCCTTGTTGTTGGGGTTGTGACAAGGTGGCTGCGATTCCAACCTCAGGAATCACGCAACCAGTTTGAGCTGGTGACCAAGTGTCTGCGACTAGGGACTCTCTATCCCTCCAGGCTTTCAACAGATTAACGTGATAGATCTGTTCGGGCTTTCGCCTTCCTGGTTGTCTGACCTTGTAATTCACTTCGCTCACTTTTTCCATTATCTCGTAGGGGCCTTGCCATTTGGCAAGGAATTTACTTTCAACCGTAGGGACCAGTACCAGTATCCTATCCCCCGGGGAAAAGGTACGGGTCTTGGCTCCACGGTTGTACACTCTCTGCTGTGCTAACTGCGCTTGGGCCAAATGTTCCTTCACGATGGGCATTACCTGTGCAATTCGGTCTTGCATCAGGGCGACATGCTCAATCACACTCCTGTGGGGAGAACTCTCACTTTCCCAAGTTTCCTTGGCAATATCCAACAGCCCTCTTGGGTGTCTCCCATACAGTAACTCAAAGGGGGAGAATCCCGTAGAGGATTGGGGCACCTCCCTAATAGCAAACATCAGATAAGGAAGTAGACAGTCCCAATCCTTTCCATCTCTATCCACCACTTTCTTCAACATTTGTTTTAGGGTTTTGTTGAATCTTTCAACCAGCCCATCGGTTTGGGGGTGATACACAGATGTACGTAATTGCGTCACTTTGAACAATTTACATAGCTCCTTCATAACCCGGGACATAAAGGGTGTACCTTGGTCCGTAAGCAGTTCTTTACAAATACCCACCCGGCTAAAAACAAGAGATAGCTCTTTGGCTATGGTTTTGGCCGAGGTATTTCGGAGAGGGATCGCTTCTGGATAACGGGTGGCATAGTCCATTATAACTAATATGTACTGGTGCCCCCTAGCGGACTTGATTATAGGACCTACCAAATCCATGGCGATCCTCTCAAACGGGACCTCAATGATGGGTAGAGGGACCAGCGGGCTACGGAAATGTGGCATCGGGGCCGACCTCTGACACACAGGGCAGGAGGAACAATAATTTTCTATGTCCTTCATCACCCCCGGCCAATAGAATCTCTGTAATACCCTCTCTCGGGTTTTCTCTGTCCCCAGATGACCTCCAAGAATGTGCCCATGGGCCAACTCCAACACCAACTTCCTGTACGGTTTGGGCACCACAAGCTGCTCAACGGTTTCTTCTGCCCTTTTTGCCACCCGATACAGTAGGTCCTTCTCTACGCTGAAGTATGGGTAAGTGCAGGTATTATCTGGGTTCACTAACTCGCCATCTATTTTCACTACGTTTTCCCGTGCCTTTATTAGGGCGGGGTCTTTCAACTGTTCTGTGGCAAAGTTTTCCCTGTGAACCTCAAGATCAGAAAACTCCACAGACGGTAGGTTTTCGTCTGAGGAGGTGGGCTCCTCTCCAGTTTCTTGAGTCTCCCCTGCCAATACTGACAAGGGAAATTCCGGAGAGTCCTCACCACTCTCAGGGGAGTTCTGGCTATCACATTCCTGGTACATAGGGGCACCAGTGGGGGGCTCAGGATCATCCCACAGTTCCCAGAACTTCGGAAAATCCCTTCCCACAATGGCGTCATGCGGTAACTGAGATACTAAGCCCACTGGATGAGAGAGGGTACCTTTGGGGGTCTCGAAACACACTGTAGTCACTGGATACTCTCGGGTGTCCCCATGCACACAAATAACAGCTACCTTGCTATTCCCAGAGACCTCTGTTTTAACTAACTCAGCCTTTATCAGGGTCACAAGGCTACCTGAATCCAGCAATACCACAACATTTCTACCATTAACACACATTTTGCATAAATGTTTCTCAGTTCCTCGAATGGCAGTGCATGCGACTGTCGCACACAGCGACTGACGTCTGCCCGTCAGAAAGTCACACTGCATGGGTTCCTCCACAACCGGGCAATTTGCTGCAATATGTCCCGCTTGCCGGCAGCGGTAGCAAACGATCCTTCTTGCCGCCTCTTGAGCCGCTGATTTCCCAGGCTGTTCTCGCCAAACTTGGGGTAGAGCTCCCACTCTCTCCACCCTTACCCCTTGGAATCATCTTATCCGCCCCTGGGGATGGTCTGGTCTTAGGGTGGAAAGTCCGAGTGTCTCTGGAAGAGACCGTCAGGTTCTCTGTAGCCAAGTATTTCTCCACACGATCCACAAGACCATCGGCCGTCTCTGGGTCTCCATGGCTTACCCACTTTTGGATGGCAGTAGGAAGAGCTCTCAAAAACCGATCCATTACAACACGTTCCACAATCTTTGGTGCGGACAAAGTCTCTGGCTGTAGCCACTTTCTGCTCAGGTGAATGAGATCATACATTTGAGACCTGGGGGGTTTTCCAAGCTGGAAAGTCCAGTTATGCACACGCTGAGCCCGGACAGCCAGGGTGACACCCAGCCTTGCCAACATTTCAGCTTTTAGCATCACATAGTCTTTTGCTTGGTTAGGCTCTAGGTCATAGTAAGCTTTCTGCGATTCACCAGTTAACAGAGGAGCCACTAGTCCAGCCCACTGCTCCTCAGGCCACTTTTCTCTTTCAGCGGTCCTTTCAAATGTGGTCAAAAATACCTCTGGATCATCCTCTCCAGTCATTTTTGTCAATAAACGACTCACCCCAAAGGACGCGGTATTAGTGGGACGGCTTTCCTCACTGGTCTGCGGACGTTGCTGCATTACTGCTTCCATCTGTTGTTGTAGTCTCTGCTCTTGCTTCTGCAACAGGTCTATGAAGCGGGCCTCAGATTGCTGCTGGGCTTGTTGCTGAGCCTCCAGACTCTGTTGCAAAGTTGCGTTTGTCTGCTGCTGGGCTGCAAGGCTCTGTTGATGAGCTTGCTGCTGGGCTGCGAAGTTCTGTTGTTGAGCTGCAAGGCTCTGTTGATGAGCTGCAAGGCTCTTTTGCAAACCTGCATTTGTCTGCTGTTGATTGGCATTTGCTAGAGCCAGCTGTTTCAGTATCTCCTCCATGCTGGCTTAAAAAAAACTGCCACTGGTTCTCCACCAACTGTGAGGGAGTTAGCTCGGCAGCGGGTGTGTGTGACCCCCGGGATGGGCTCCCCACACAAAAACAGGCCCAGCAGACGGAGGTTGTGGTTTTCAAAATCAAAAAGGTGCGGTTTATTTTCTATTTACAGTGACAAAAACACAGCAAAGCAAAAGAAACATAAACAAAATAAATCCTGGTCAATTTGACCTCTGACTAAACATACAGGTTTCCTAACTAACAACTGGGATCGGCCTAGTGCTGTCCTAGTCCCTAAGTCCCTGGTTTTAAATGTCCAAGCAAATAGCCACACAGGCTTTGTCTCACCGCACAAGGGTTCACTCTCCCTAGACAGTCCACACAGGTCTGGGTCCAGGCATGAGCTAACATCTAATGAAGCTGGGAGTTCTTATAGAGGCCTAAATGAGCTGACAAGCTTCAGCTGGTCTCATCAACTCCCTGTCTGCACGACGCCCCACACTCTCCCTAGAGGTATGAGTCATCCATGAGCCCACTATCCTCAGCTGGGCTTATACAACTCTCCACCTAGTTGTATAAGTCGGCGTAAAGCCTGAATCTGGGCGAAATATATCTACCCCCCTGGATGCAACCAGGTGACTTTACCTTCCTGCTGTCACATTACATATTTCATGCAGAATGTTTCATGTATGTTAAGTAAAATCTTTTTTTCATTCTGTAATGTTAAATGAAAAAATAAATGCTTATTCTAACAATGTGTGTTTGTGTCAATTAGATTTAAATACTATATTGCAAAATAAACGTTCAAAAGAACATGGGGTATACTTTTTTTGGGATGGGATTATGGTTACAGTGGGTTAATCTGGACTTTGAAGGGTGGGATTATGGTTATGGTGGGGGATTTTGACATTAGGAGAGATGGGATTATGGTTACAGTAGGTGTTTTGGGACTATTATATGTGGGATTATGGTTACAGTGGGTTAATCTGGACTATGATGGGTGGGATTATGGTTGTGGTGGGTGGTTTGGGACTATGATAGGTGGGATTATGGTTGTGGTGGGTGGTTTGGGACTATGATAGGTGGGATTATGGTTGTGGTGGGTGGTTTGGGACTATGATGGGTGGGATTATGGTTGTGGTGGGTGGTTTGGGACTATGATGGGTGGGATTATGGTTGTGGTGGGTGGTTTGGGACTATGATAGGTGGGATTATGGTTGTGGTGGGTGGTTTGGGACTATGATGGGTGGGATTAAGGTTGTGGTGGGTGGTTTGGGACTATGATGGGTGGGATTATGGTTGTGGTGGGTGGTTTGGGACTATGATGGGTGGGATTAAGGTTGTGGTGGGTGGTTTGGGACTATGATAGGTGGTATTATGGTTGTGGTGGGTGGTTTGGGACTATGATGGGTGGGATTAAGGTTGTGGTGGGTGGTTTGGGACTATGATAGGTGGGATTATGGTTGTGGTGGGTGGTTTGGGACTATGATGGGTGGGATTATGGTTGTGGTGGGTGGTTTGGGACTATGATAGGTGGGATTATGGTTGTGGTGGGTGGTTTGGGACTATGATGGGTGGGATTAAGGTTGTGGTGGGTGGTTTGGGACTATGATAGGTGGGATTATGGTTGTGGTGGGTGGTTTGGGACTATGATGGGTGGGATTAAGGTTGTGGTGGGTGGTTTGGGACTATGATAGGTGGGATTATGGTTGTGGTGGGTGGTTTGGGACTATGATGGGTGGGATTAAGGTTGTGGTGGGTGGTTTGGGACTATAATGGGTGGGATAAAGGTTGTGGTGGGTGGTTTGGGACTATAATAGGTGGGTGGTTTAGGACTATGAGAGAGCTCCATTAGGTTAGGGTGGGGGGTATGGTTCTATGAGGGGTGGGATTAAGGTTTGCCGGTTTTGGTCCTATGGGGATGGGGGTTTGGGACTAACAGCATACTGAATAGGGTAATGAAGGACTAGAGTAGGGACTAGATTGGGATTGCAGCTACTTACTTTTCTCAGTTTTTGACATGCTTGATAAAGATGTCCAATTTTCAATGTGCTGGGCAGCAACATCATTCCATCCTGCTCGTTTTTTTAGACGGTTTGCATAGTGAGGGCTTCTTTTGTCCCATAGTTCAGGGTGCCTCCTCATACTGTCAATGAACTCCTCCGGATCAGAGGTTCTTTCATTTGATTCTCCACATGCTTCTGCAGATGTGGCCTGCATTTCACTATGCTCTGCCATCCTTCTCCTGTTCTCAACAGGATTTCCTGATATCCCACAATCCTCTACTGTACTGCGGTCATGTGACCTTCCCCACAGCTTCTGTTATTTTTTACCGCGTTTTTACCGCGGTTCCCATTCATTTCAATGGGGATAGGCGTTTTTACAGCGCTATTTTATGTGCCCTAAAGTTGCTGTAAAAAAGCGGTTTGCAGGATTTTTTTCAACGCCCAGCCAGCAAAACGCCTCAATGTGAAAGCCCTCAGTGATTTCACATTGAGAATGCTGGGGCAGGATTATTTCAGGCGTTATTACAGCGCTATTTTTAGCGCCAAAACGCTGTAATAACGCCTCAGTGTGAAAGGGGCCTAACAATACCATTGCTGATGCAAATTTAAAACCAGTCACATTTTTTTGTGCTTTTTATTATTTCTAAATAATTATAATTTGAGCCCCAAAAATTTGATATGTGTTCCAACATCAGAAATAAAAATGTAATTCCCCAAAATTTGAGGGTGATATCACTATTCTAAACTCACCCACAAAAAAACACCAAATATCACAGAATAAATCAAGAAGAATAACTCTTGAGTAATGTAATTCCATCACCTGTATGCCCAAAGAAATGCAGTATTCATGTGCATGAGGACGTCACATGTGGCAGCTCCGTGGCTTAGAGGTAAGAACTTCTGCTTAGTATCCCTTAGTGTCTGGGTTCAAATCTCAAACATGCTGCTTCATTTAGAGAAGTTGTCTCATCTCCCAGGTCCTAAAACTATGTCTAAATGTTGTATTTATGTGTAGGAGGGTTCCACCACCATTGTAAATCTTGCCAGATACAAAATTTAGCCAAAAGTATTGGGACACCTGCCTTTACACACACATGAACTTTAATGGCAGCCCAGTCTTAGTCCGTAGGGTTAAAATTTGATTTGGCCCACTCTTTGCAGCTAGAACAGCTTCTGGGAAGGCTGTCCACAAGGTTTAGTGTGTCTATGGGAATGTTTGATCATTCTTCCAGAAGTGCATTTGTGAGGCCAGGCACTGATGTTGGATGAGAAGGCCTGGCTCGCAGTCTCTGCTCTAATTCAGCCAAAGGGTGTTCTATCGGGTTGAGGTCAGGACTCTGTGCAGGCCAGTCAAGTTTCTCCACTCCAAACTTGCTCATCTATGTCTTTATGGACCTTGCTTTGTGCACTGGTGTGCAGTCATGTTGGAACAGGAAGGGGCCACCCCCAAACTGTTCCCACAAAGTTGGGAGCATGAAATTGTCCAAAATGTCTTGGTATGCTGATGCCTTAAGAGTTCCCTTCACTGGAACTAAGGGGCCAAGCCCAACCCCTGAAAAACAACCCCACACCATAATACCCCTCCACCAAATGATTTGGACCAGTACACAAAGCAAGGTCCATAAAGACATGGATGAGTGAGTTTGGGGTGGAGGAACTTGACTGGCCTGGACAGAGTCCTGACCCCAACACAACAGAACACCTTTGGGATGAATTAAAGCAGAGACTGTAGGCCAGGCCTTCTCCTCCAACATCAGTGCCTGACCTCACAAATGCACTTGGAAGAATGGTCAAACATTCCCATAGACTCACTCCTTAACCTTGTGGACAGCCTTCCCAGAAGAGTTGAAGCTGTTATAGCTGCAAAGGGCGGGCCAACCCAATATTGAACCCTACGGACTAAGACTGGGATGCCATTACAGTTCATGTGTGTTTAAAGGCAGGCGTCCCAATACTTAGGCCAATATATTGTATATTGCTTGGAGACACTGAGCAGGGCTATCGACTTAGGGCTGGTTCACATCACAGAGATGCAGAGAACACATGTGAGGCTGCCCGGTGGCTAAGTGGGTAGCAATTCTGCCTAACAGCACTGGGGTTGCTAATTCAATTCCCCAACATACTAATGCTTGTCTTGAAGTTTATATGTTTTCCCTGTGTGGGTTTCTCACCACAATCCAAAGACATGCTGGCATTTTATTTGTCTCCTGTCAAAATAGTCTCTAATTTAAGAAAGTTTGATTTGGACTTTAGATTGGAAGCTCATTGGAGCCAGGGACTGATGTTGATGTTTGTTAGCACTAATCATGCCCAGGGACTTGGACATTTAATATTGTAGGGTTTACACTGCACAGGTACATATGCTTAGAAAACTGTTGCTTTGTTTATGTGCATGCAAATGGACTTGGAGGATCTTTGGCTTGTAGTTTGAGATTTGATGCACATAGCCAAGGGCTAACACAGTTGCAAATAGTATTATGTGTTCAGGGCCGCCATCAGGGGGGTACAGGCAGTACACCTGTAAGGAGCCCGGATAGCAACCCCCCCTTTCTTTTTTTTTGTAAGGGGGCCGGAGGTCCCCAGGGCCCTGGATGGCAACCCCCCTTTTTATTTTTTAGAAATTCTTTTTTTTTTTTATTATTATTTTTTTTTTATTTTGTTTTTTGTAAGGGGCCCAGAGGTCCCCAGGGCCCCGGATGGCAACCCCCCCTTTTTTTTTGTACTTTTGTTTTTTTTTGTCCGCCAGCACCCAAAGCCCCCCCCCCGACCTCAACAATTTGCGGCGGCAGCATCTTCCCCGCTTCTCAATTCGTGGCACCTCCCCCGCTTCTCAATTCACGGCAGCCCCCGCTTCTCAATTTGTGGCAGCAGCACCCCCCCTCTGGTTCTCCTCTGCCCCAGGGGGCCCATGCCTGAAGCTGTGTAAGGGGCCCCAAAATTCCTGATGGCGGCACTGTATGTGTTCCTGCCCATCAGGTGCAATCACTTTAGACATATACGAAGAGACAGATTGAAAGATACTGGTGGGCGTGTACTTCTATTGGGCGTGTGTCAGTTTGCTAACAATACAACCTCTCTTATATAAAGGCCTGCAGTATGGGGGATTGTTTGGTCTGAGAAGGCCAGGTTTTTTGCTGTGATTTGTGGGGGGGGAGAAGGAATGATATTGTGCAGATTGACAAACCCCTAACTAGTGTTATTTGCTGAAATTCTTGTGTATTTTCTCGATCAAAAATTGTGTGTGTATTGTTCCTGTCTGACCATGCAAAATTGTTTGGGAGCATCTGCTGACCTTCTACTCTTGGATCTCATTGCTTAATCATTTACACAGAAATGCAGATTCCAGCAGAACATGGTCACCAATGTATGTATGTGTGTATATGTGGATTGTGGGGGTGGGTGTTTTGAACATGAGTCTTTTTTAATATTATGTTGGAATGCTTTGTAAGAATAATGACTTAAGTATGTTTCTATAATCTTGCAGATAAAAACGTGATGTTTCCCGTTATACACTATAAAAGTAAAGCTGTGTGCACTCTAAGGTTTTGACAAATTTTAGATTGTAAGCTCCTATGAGCAGGGCCCTTAAAATCCGATTGCTAAATGTAGCACCATGTATCCTGTCCAAATTTTTTCTTGAAGCTAGTAAATGAATGTACATAATTTTGTTTCTGCTGGCTAAATAAAAAAACATTGAGCTTTGGTGTGTTTTTTTTTTCTTTTAGTTTTTGTGGGTGGTGGTGGTTTTGGCAAAGTGGATTATCTTTTATATTTTATTTCTATATGCATTTGTGCATCAAAAAATGAATCTCTTTGCCCTTGTTCACATTGATACTACTTCACTTAAGCTAGCACGATTTTAGGTACTACTTGATAGATATCTGTGTGGCTTCATACACAAATGTCTATTGAAGTCGCACCTGAAATCTGCAAAAGTAGTGCAGGAACTACTTTTGCAAATCGGTGCAGCGCCACAAAATTGGGGTTGCATCGATTGGAACAGTGCCATTGTCACCAATAATCATGCGATTTGATTTCTGAAATTGCATGACAAATCGCCTCAATGTAAACCTAGGCTTCAGCACACCTGCAAGTAAATGATAAAGGTGGAATCTTTATATATAACAGCTGTGGAGAATTGCAGGTAATTAATTCAGCTGGAGGATAGGCAGTGTTGTGTGAGTCAGCTCTGGTTCACATTGGTGCGATTTGACACGTCGAATTGGTGGCAATTGCGCTGTTCTAATTGGTGTGATTTGTATTGATATCAGTGCAGAAACCTGCACAGATGTCTCTGATGTTCTCCCCCCTGCAGTCGGGACTGACATGCGGGAATTAAATTGTGTGAGTTCAGCTGAACGATTTCCTCCCGCTGTCAGTGTGAAGCAGAGCTCAAACTGGGCCTTTTGCCTTTGTAATTCACCTGCTGCTACGCCAGAGACACCATTTTTTATCAAACTCCCTTAAGTTTACATTCAAATATCATTATATGTAGAAATACAGATTTGCATATCTGCAAATAATCAAAAATAATAAATTCTAATCGTGATTGAGATCAAATATTTGCAGCTGCAATCAACAGAGCGTGGTTTCACCTCCTGACCCGGAAATGTGTCATTGTAATCACCCGGAAGTTCCTGTGCTGGTCAAGATCTAGGTGGACATGGCGGGTCCCTCTTTAGCAAAGAGGAGGTGCTGCTGATTTGCCGGGTAAGTGTAGGATATGTACTTGCTCAAGGTGGGGGTGGATTAGGTGGGGGTGGGCTCCATTGATTTGTTTGGCATCACCACACATTTGCTTCTGGCCCATGTGCACACATCACTACTTCCTGCATTTGTTCTGCTGATGTAAATCAGTAAGGACTATGCAAGTATAAATGAGAGCTCCTTTCTATTAAAATATATATGCCTTGATTCACAGTTGGGCGACTTTTCATGATTCTCAATGATAACCATTCATATCTGTGCTACTTTAAGTCACACCAACTTCAAAGTAGTCCCTGTACTACTTTGGTGTGACTGTCAGGCTCAATTTCCACTAGTGCGACTTGTCATGCGACTTGGGACTGCAAAGTCACATGACATGTCATACCCCATGATTTCCAATGAGTATGGTTCATATCTGTGCGACTTCAAAGTAGTCCCTGCACTACTTTGGTCCCACTTTGATACGACTTGAGGTCCATAGACCTCAAGAATATACAGGCATAGCTCAAAATCGCATCAAAATCGCGGCAAAAAATTGTGGCAAAATCATGCCAATTTAAGGCGGCCATACAAGATTCGAATTTCGAAAGAATTTTCTTTCGAAAATCGTATCAAAGAATTTTCGTACGAATTTCGCACCATTAGTGGGCTGCAGCAACAGCCGATTTTTCGTGCGAAAATCAAATCAAATTTTTTTTTTAAAAAGGAACGATTTTCTGATCAATGATGGAAGAATCGTGTGAGAAATGTAATAGAAAAAAAAATGCGCATGTGCAAGAAAAGAATATTCCCGGAGAGAAAAGAATATTCCCGGCAACATGAAGGTTTGGTCGGCTGAATTTCGAAAATCAATGATGGCATCATCGGATCACAAAAAAAAAAAAACTTTCTGATTTTGAAAAGAAAATTAGTTTGAAATTCGACCGTGTGACTTTCAGGTCGCAGCAGTGTGAAAGAGATTCAAGGATATCTTTGAATTTGGCCGTATTGTCACTTGTGCATCCTGAAAGTGGGGCAAATTTGTCCCTGCACTACCTTGGTTTGAATTTGATGCGATTTGAAGTCCATACAAAACAAGATTACACAGACATTGCTTCAAGTCATGGCAAAGCTGTGCAATTTTAAGGTCGCACAAGTGCAAATGGGGCTTTATTCAAAGGTGTTATCATTTAATCTCATTAAGTTACTTTCACACTTATGTGACTTTCCATGCAGCTTTGGACCTCAGAGTCGCATTAAAAGTTACCCTTCATGAGTTCCATTCATATCTATGCAACTTCACCCATGTTCACATAGCTCTGAATTGACATGTCAAATTGCAGGCCAAATCGGCACCTGTTGACGGCAATAGAACTGTCCGAATTGGTGCGACGCCACACAGATTCCCAAAAGTATTTCCTACACTACTTTGGGCGACTTCAGGAGGCGATTTCTTACCTCCCAACTTTTTGAGATGGGTATAAGGGACACCTATTAGCAAAAGTATGTAGGCATAGGACACACCTCCTAAAACACTTTCTTAAAGGAGAATTATTCCAAAAAAAAAATATTAGTTAAACCCCTAAGTGCTTTTTTTTTTTTTTAACAATAATATCCCTTTAGATTGGCTTTGGGAATTTACAAACAAAGCAATTTAGAAATTAGATGAAATGTTTAGTGCTGGAAAACCCTTTTTGAAAGATAAAAATTGCATTTTATATAAAACTATACAGATCAGAACAAAATGAGGGACAAATGAGGAGGAAAGAGGGACAGAGGGACTTTGTTCCAAATCAGGGACAGTTGAGACCTATGCGATTTCACTAGACATCTGTGCAGGAAAGTGCACTGATGTCTCTGAAATCGCTCACAAATTCGGGCTGAGGCCCCTTTCACACTTAAGTGACACTTTTCCTGCAACTTTGGTCATCAGAGTCGCATGACAAGTCATATCCCATGATTTTCAATGTGTACCATTTATATCTGTGCAACTTCAGGTCACACCGACTTCAAAGTAGTCCCTGTACTACTTTGGTCCGACTTTGATACGAGTTGAGGTTCATAGACCTTAAGTTTACACAGGCATTCCTTGAAATCGCAGGAAAAATTGCAGACGGAAATTTGCGCGCCTTTCCCTGAGACTCCTGCATCCATAGACCTCAAGATTACACAGGCATTGCTTAAAGTCGCATCAAAATCGCACAACTTTCAGGTTGCACAAGTGTGAAAGGGGCCCAAGTCACTGTGCTGAGTACTATTATACCTAGAATATAACGTAGTCCCACCATCAAACACTAGTAAACGTATGTTCTCAATATAATTGTGCTCAAATGGCTAAAAATCACACAGATGGTATCGCCTACTGAAAGCTTACATTGTACTCAGCAGCATATGCTGAAAAGAGGTAAACGCCTATTAGCCAATGCCACATCCGCATGAGCATGGTTGTTGTTACTATAATATTAATGCCTGAAACGCAAAACATTATTGTATAGAATAAAACAATAGTAAATGTATTTTTTCTGTAGGTATGTGCTCAGCTCTGTAGCATAGTGGTATTCCCTTCTGCCCTCAAAGGTTTAAGCCACGAGTTCAAATCCTACTGACAGCATCACCTCATGAAAGTGTGCATTTTACTCAGCAGCATATTTCTCCCGTTGCTGTGTTCTTCCACGCAGTTGGTTACCCGCTAAAAAAAAAGAAGCCGCTCTTCTTCTGTGGCAGTCTTCCTCCGCTGTGTTGTCACCCGCTGTGTGGCGTCTCTTACATAGCCATGGAGCGGGCTCTCCGGGTGACGACGTTATCGGATGGCCACAGAAGAAGAACGTTTTTTTTTTATTAGCGGGTATCCGACTGCGCGGAAGAACACAGCAGCGGGAGAAGACGGCGGTGGCAGGAGAGGCGGCTCGGGGAGAAGACAGCTCGGGGAGAAGAAACATCACACACTAGTAGATGTTTGTGCTACACTCAATAGGCTAGTGGTCAGCACTTCTTCCTTGAAAAACTCAGGCTTTAAAGCACTTATGGGTTCAAATCCCACAGAGAGATACTAAAAGATTGAATTGGTGAAAAAAAGGCAAATGCCAATTAGTCAAAGCAGCATATGCTGAAAATAGGTGAATGCCAATTAGCCAATGCACTTTTATTCAATAATATGGTGTGGAATTCCAAACATCACACACTAGCTAATGGGCAGTTTACATTTCTTTGTTTGTTTATTTTAATTTGCTTGTGCAAAAAATAAACATAGCTGTTGAATGGTAGGTTGGCTTGTATTTGAACTTGTACCATGAGAGCTGTGGAGACATCTGAGCAGACCATTAAGCCATTGTGCCAAGTACAAAACCTGCATAATAGTGTAGTATGATTAATGAATGAGCATAAATAATTACCGCTTTATAGAAACCTAAATAAAAAAAAAAAAAAAACATGAAAAAAACAACATACAACAAATAGGTAACCTAAATGTTTAATACATGTAACTTTACAGAATAGCAGACATTACTATGTGATAATCATTCATAACTGCATTCGTTAGCAAAAGAAGAAAAAAAAATAGGAATACTAATTGCAATATACATCAATAGATGCACACGAGGTAGAGCACATCTCACATAAAAATGTTTCTTTCACATACATGGATCATGGTTACAGTGCAGTGCTATATAATAACTTAGTGGAAATTGGCATTTGCATGTACGCGAATTTGCTAATTAGCGCTGATTCCATATTTACTAACACTTGTTTGCTGCTAATAGCGCTCTTTTTCATTCGCAAATTTGCGCGTTAAATTTTTAATTGGCTAAAATGGGAGCTATTATTTGCAATAGTGCTCAGTACTTCCTGGAGTTATAGTAAATCACCCCCAGAGTGATATATTTCAAGCATTTCTTTCTTTTTATTTTGATGATTATGGCTTACAGCTAGTAAAAACCCAAAATTCTGTATCTCAGAAAATTATAATATTACATAAGACCAATAAAAATTATTTTTTTCGTTTAATCTTTTTTATTGGTATTGCAATAAAACAATACAAATCGACAAAAACAATAGTATGTCAGTAAATACAAACGGGTCAGAGGAACTTGATCACAGCAGTGTTTGTCAATGTAGGTAGTGCATAGCAAGAATACAACTATCAAGAATAGGAAGGCCAACCCCACATGGATTAGGAAGCATCCCACATTTCCATAATATGCTCAAGATCAAACAAGATAGAAAGACATGGGTCTTAATAGTGAGGGGGGCAAACAAAGCCCATAGCTATGTATTAGGGGTGTGGTGGAAACACATATATTCCCGTAGAGAGAGCACGACTGGAAGTAAGTACAAATGAGCATATCCAGGAGCAGCAAAAAACAAAAACAAAAAAACACAAAGGGAAGGGGGGATAGGAAGAAAGGGGAAAAAAACAAAACAAGGGAAAGGGAAGAAAGCCCATGAGCATCTAGAAAAACAACAGAAGAGAACATAGGCCGATGAGAGGATCCCAGGACAACCCAACATTCTATCAGAAGGATTTTTGATACAGAAATGTTGGCTTACTGAAAAGTATGTACCCTATAGTATGCACTCAATACTTGGTCGGGGATCCTTTTGCATGAATTACTGCATCAATGCGGCGTGGCATGGAGGTGATCGGGCTGTGACACTGCTGAGGTTGTATGGAAGCCCAGGTTTCTTTGATAGCAGCCTTCAGCTCATCTGCATTTTTGGGTCTGGTGTCTCTCATCTTCCTCTTGACAATACCCCACAGATTTTCTATGGAGTTTAGGTCAGGGAAGTTTGCAGGCCAATCAAGCGCAGTGATACCATGATCATTATATCAGGTATTGGTACTTTTGGCAGTGTGGGCAGGTGCCAAGTCCTGCTGGAAAATGGAGGGCTGTGCTAACTTTGGACTTGATAAAACTCAGTGGACCAACACCAGATGACATGTCTCCCCAAATCATCACTGACTGTGGAAAATGCTGCATTTTTTTTTTTAACAATTTCTTTTTATTGCGTTTTGAAATTTACATAACATACATACACAGCTGACCTGGCTAAAAACCGCCAGGTCAGTACTAGACCAACAAGGCCCAAACAACTTTATACAGGCATCAACATATCCTGACTATCTAACAATGCTTCTACCTAACTAGTACAACACTTACATATATACCCCACCCCCCCCTTTTTGCTCAGTCCCCCCCCCCCCCTGCCCAGGAGATTTTAATCAACAAAGAAAAAGAGATAAAAACGTAGTTTCGCCCCACCACCCCCTTCTAACCACCAGACATTATATATTTATACATTTATACATGCCCCAAATATTTCTGGGAAAGACCCGTTTCTCTAATCAGGTCAATTAGACAAGCTCAACCCTTGTTACCCATCACTCTTTAACACACAGTCTTGTCTGAGTTATACCAGGCTTGCCTTTCTTTCCACATCCCCTAGATAAGTAAGTGGCTTTGTAGTATGGCATTATAGCATTTATCTGGCCCTTCCAGAAGCACACATCAGGTGTCCCTGGCTTACGCCAGCGTAGCAAGATGGATTTCCTCCCATAAAATAGGAGAATGTTCAGTAAAAGTTCTATGCGCCCTGGACGGAACAACCTCCTCGACTAGTCCCAGGAGACATACTCTAACTGTCATTGGGATCGGGACCATCAATACCTCTGATATGCAAGAGGTGACCTCCTGCCAAAATTGTTTGACCTGAGGGCAGCTCCAGAACACATGCTCAGCATCCGCCGGAGCATAGGTACATCTCCAACACTCTGCCGACACAGTCGGGTAAATGGAGGCCAGTCTAGCAGGCGTATAATATATCCTGTGTAAAAACTTAAATTGGATCAGTCTCTCTCGAAAATGCTGCATTTAATTTGGAAATCAAAGTCCCAGAGTCTGGAGGAAGAATGGAGAGGCACAGAATCCAAGTTGAAAACAGAATTTAAACCTAAAAACACGCAGGTAAAAATTAGGAGAAAATGTAGCGCTAATAAACGAAAATCACTAAACTAATATAATAACATTCACTAGTGAAACTGTGATAATCAAATTGTACTCCACGTGACATGTGATAAAATTCAAAAACAATAGTCCATAAAGTGAAATAATGTTCCAAAGAAGAAAGAAATATTCCAAAAAGAGATGTGTAGTCTTCTTAATAGAGAATATCTTCCACCCCACCGTGCACGTATCAGCTCCCCTTTGAAAATACACTCACCAGCTGTAAATGCCTCCCACTCTCGTGTTCGGCTCAAAGGCTTGCTAGTTAACCACTAGAAGGTGAACGACCATCAGCTGAAAGCTTGTGTGTCAACACAGGATGTTCCATACATGTAAAAATAAAAAGGTGCTCCAATAGTGTAAAATAGTAACGACCAAATTTATTCAAATACACAACCACACTTCAAATATTACACTCACATGATATGAAAATAAAACCAGCCTTAAATCAATCACAGCAAGCAGAAAAAAGTGTAAGATGGCACTGCAGTGATTTGCGGTCACGGCGGACCCAAGGTCTACGCTCGGTACAGGTCTCTCACCCCCTCCTGAGCTCCGGGTCACAGCAGCCGTGTAGCGTTCTTAGCCTCAGCGTGTCACGATAATGTCAATAATAATGCAGCCATGCACCATGTTTTTCCATACCTCCCAACATTTTGAGATGGGAATGAGGGACACCTACTAGCAAATGTATGTAGGCATAGGACACACCCCCTGTCGCACCCCCTTAAAGGGGACATAACCAAAAGTAAAAAGGTTAAATAAATACACAAGTGTTTTTTTTTTATCTCTAACTTTCCTTTTATATTGGCTTTTAAAATTGACAAATGCAGCAATTTAGAGTTTGGCAGAAAGGTTTAGCACTGGGAAACACTTTTTGAAAGATAAAAAGTAAATTTTATATACAACTATATAGATCAGACCAACATGAGGAAAAAATGAGGAGGAAAGAGGGACATTGCTCCAAATCAGGGACAGTCCTTCAAAATCAGGGACAGTTGGGAGCTATGGTTTTACTAACACGTTACAAACTTACAGGAATTGAGATTTGATTTATCCTTCGCCATGAACGGGTTAAATAATCTGTAAAGTAACTATATGCCCACAGCGGACCTCACTGCTGCTTTATCAACAGACCCCCAAAGACACAAGAAACCCACCAACGTTTTATTTACACCAATTCAACAAAATAAATACACGTTTGTTATGTTCTTGTCAAGTCAATAAAGTTATTGAGAAAAAAAAGTTAGCAAATCAGAGACTGGCGTCCAATCCGCATAGGTTGTGGGCGTGGTTTCTGAGTCAGACCGAGGCTTGGTTTTGTAGCGCCGCCCACACATGTGGCTCCGGATTTGAACTGGAAGAGAAGGCACTGTGTGTGGATAGTTTGTGGATCTCTAGTGCGATCAGAGAGGCTGAGGATCCGCTATGGCAGATGATTTGGGAAACGAGTGGTGGGAGGAGCCGGCAGGTGACACGCCCAGTGGAGGTAAGGTGGGTGGGTGACAGTGTTTGGGTTATGAGGACCTGTCCATAGAGAGCATGGCAGGGCACGCTGGGATCTGTGATCCCACCATACAGGAGGCTGGCTCCACACGTGTCAGGGGGGTGGGGGCAGACTCAGTGCTGTGCTCTGTGTCCAATGAGATCCCTGCTGATTTCTGATTGGTCCAATGTAAATATCAGTGTATTGTTTACATACAAATCATGTGTGATCATTGTGTGACATCTAATCTGTGTATTCCTGTCTTCTTACTGGTCCCCCGCCTGTCATCCTGATCCGGAGTCTTCATCAGTATCTGAGTCCCAGACCAGGACCAGCATGTCGCCCGGTTGTGACTTTCCATGCTTCTTCTTGGTCATCTGAAAATATTGGTATCAGGAGGTGTGTGATGGACAGATTTCTCTCCATACCAGATTCCTTCACAGCAAGTCTTTGTGTTTTGTCCAATCAGAGTGGAGTAAGGTGTTTGGGGTGAAACCCTCCAGTGCTCCCCTCTCCAGGGATGTGACATCCAGCAGCTCCCTCCCCCAACACCAGAGCTCTCCGGCCATATTGATTGGCCAGGATGATGTTACCACTAGTGATGAGCTCCGGCGTGTTCGCATACTCCATGTGCAGAGCCCGCCAGGAAGTCGGCACTGCGCTGCGCTAATCACAGGCAGGGAGACATGTCCTGATGCGCGGCTGCAGAGATCGGGAAATGTCTCCCTGCCTGTGATTAGTGCAGCGCAGTGCCCGACTTCCTGGCGGGCTCTGCACATGGAGTATGCGAACATGCCGGAGCTCATCCCTGGTTACCACCCCGCATGAACGTTCATTCATCCCGGGAATGGTGTGCTGAGAATACAAGGCGTAAACTGAATGGATGAGGGGTGAGGAGGAGCGGGGAAATGACGCCTGGGATGAATGATGTAAGATTTGTACAGTAATCATTAGAGATCCTGACATCAGAGAGCCCTGGGGGTTCATTCACACAAGTATTAAAAATAGATGGTTGGGCTGCATTTTTTCCGCTTCCTGACTGCCTATCGATGCCACTCAAAATTGATCAAATCGGGAGTGGATGGAGGTGTGCACGCTGGAGCGTTAGGCCGGGTTCACACCTATGCGAATTGGTTGCGGCTTACATCGCATCCAATTCGCATAACATTATAAAATACATTGGTTTTAATGAGGCTGGTTCACATATGTCCGATGCATTTGCACTGCGCATTGCCCAAAAAACGTGTGCGTTTTCTAGGCATTGCGGTGCGAATTGTCTGCACATTATCTTCTATGGGAACGCATCTGATTCGCAGATGTGTTCCGTTCTGAACAGGAATTCTATCCCTGCTCACTACCCCTCCCCTCCTCTCCCTGTAAATAGCATGTGAACCTGAAAAGGTGAGGTAGGCAATGCAACATTAAATGTGAACTAAACCAAAACATAAAAGTCCAAAGTGAATAAAAAACATCTATGGAAGGTCCGTTAAAGTTCAAATAAAGTGAAAAGGTCTTTCTTGGATAATCCGGGATGAATCTTGAAAATACAGTCTAAACGGTAAAGTGTTCACGCTTACCAGATTCGATGGACACACCTACCGTATAGCATGCGGGTCAAACAGGCGCGTCTATTGGACCGCGTCACAAGCACGCCGAAATTGCACCTATACTGTATAAAGCACATTTACTGTATTATGGCAACATTTCAAAAGTGATCACTTCCTATTTTTCCTGTACAGATACGGGGCACCTGTTGATAAAAATAAACTGCACCGTTCTGACCAAATGTGGATAATGCCCTTACTATAGGCAAAGGCCACTTACTGTACATGTGATGGGGGGGCCATACACACAACAATCTGATCAAATGATCCTCCACAGAATCAGACAATCTGATCCGATCTGGGAATTATTGAAAAGAGACATACTATGTCATTGATTGATTTGGGGAAACTCGATAATATCTTCAAAATGATTACGATCAGTTTGGATAGAAAATCTGATTGTAGGAAAGTAGAGAGATCGATGATTGTTACATGTATGGCACATTTTGAACAATCTTTTTGAACGTATTTTTCTCCCAGACATAAAATTTATCAGCATTACAATTATATATAAAAATTGGTCCATGTATGACATAAGGCCTGGTTCACACCTATGCATTTTTTAGTGCGTTTTTCAGTTTTGCAGAAACACACCACAGTCCATTTATCATGGTTTCCTATGGGTCATGTTCACATCTGTGCATTTTATGGAAAGGGCCAGGGATTTGTTTCTGTTTTTTGGTTCCATAGACATCAATGGATCAAAAACGTTTAATGCATCTGGAATATGCAACCTGCATAGGAGTGAGCCAGGCCTAAGATCTTGTTTACAGTTGTGGTTGAGGGTTGGTAAAAATGCCACATTTTTACCATTCCCAACCACTCCTCCTTCAGCGGCAAAGGCAGTGGAGGGGGGTGTACATAATATGCCTACTTTGCATCACAGCACGGCAACAATGATCCCCACTGTCCCCTTCAGCGGGCCGTACTACACACCGAAGATAACCTATTCTACTCAATGGGACCGCCCTGCAACTGTGCTCAATGCATATTGTTGCAGCGGGCTGGTGCAGGGTTTAGGGGGTTAAAATAGTCACATGCCCTCTGAAAAGTGATCTGAACATGGATTGCTCTTCAGAGGGCAATGCACGTGTAAACAAAGCCGTATGCATACCTTAGCAGTAGAAATGCATACTGCTTTCCTGTGTTGCAATTTTGTAGTGTGGCCAGCAGGTGGCAGCAAATAACTTTATTTTAACCACTAACGGGGCATTTTCCATTCAGTAGCATTTATAGCATTATGGTTGTTGAGGACCAGAGCTAACATTAGTCAAGCAGAATTGTTTTTAAGTGTATATAAACCTAAAAATATAATGTATTTTTAAAATAAAATTCATATTGCTGCCTTCCTTAGGTACAGCCAAATCATACATTCATAGATGTTTAATTATTTCAAAGGAAGGTCCTGTTGATCCTTCCAGTATCATTGTATCTCCAGGGTTTCCTGATTTAAGCCCCATACACACGGTAGGACTTTTTGACAACAAACTTCTAAATTCCCAGGTTTTGAAAAAATTCCGAGCGTGTGTACGCTCCATCGGACAAATGTTTTCGGTTTTCATCAGACAAAAGTTCGCTCTGCAAACGGACAAACTTTTCGGCAACAAAAGTCCTACGGTGCAAGGTCCTATCGTGTGTACAGAAGTCCATCGGACTTTTGTCCAAACTACAAACACGCATGCTCAGAACCAATGTTAAAATCAACCAACAATAGCAGAAGTTGCCCAAAGGGTGGCGGTAAAGAGCAGAAAAACCATGTGATTTGGTGAAAGTTGGCTGAAAAAGTCCTGTCGTGTGTATGCAGAACAAGTTCACAGCCAACGTCCTGTGAACAAAAATCCACGGAAAAGTTTGTTTGAAGTCCGACCGTGTGTATAAAGCCCCATACACGCGATCTGACTTTTTCACAACAAACTTCAAAATTCCCTGTTTTTCATCGGACAAAAGTTCGCTCTGCAAACGGACAAACTTTTCGGTAACAAAAGTCCTACAGTGCAAAGTCCTGCCGTGTGTACAGAAATCTATCGGACTTTTGTCCGAAGTACAAATACGCATGCTCAGAACCGATGTTAAAATCAACCAACAATAGCAGAAGTTGACCAAAGGATGGCGGTAAAGAACAGAAAAGAGCAGAAAAACCACGTAGTACGTCAATTACGTCACTACGTTCATATTTGTTGGCTGAAAAAGTCCTGCCGTGTGTATGCTATGGGCGTTTACGGCCAACGCCCTTCAAACAAAAATCCACGGAAACGTTTGTTTGAAGTCCGATCGTGTGTATGAGGCTTTAGGCTTTATACTGACAACGCTAATCATCGGCTGCAGATCCCATGCTAGTGTTGTCAACCTGCAGTACTCGCTCCTGCACCAGGACTACAGGATGCCGTGCCAACACACAGCGTGCCTGCGGTGCTGTTGTCAGCCTGTGAGCACCCTTCTCCAGCAAATGTTTATGTTGCAGAAGGGAAGGTAGTTTGGCCCCTTCACACTGACACGTTTTTCAGGCGGTTTAGCGCTAAAAATCGTGCCCTGCAGTCTTCAGTGTAAAAGCCCGAAGGCTTTCACACTGAAGCGGTGCGCTAGCCGCATCTTTGCAGCGGTGAAGGAGCGGTGTTTTTACCGCTGCTGCCCATTGAAAGCAGAGGCCCATTGCCGGCGGTATTTACCCTTTTTCGGCCGCCAGCGGGGGTTAAAATCGCCCCGCTAGCGCCCGAATATCGTGGTAAAAATGACGGTATAGCAGCGCTAAAAATAGCGCCACTATACCGCCAGCGCACCTCCCTTCCCCAGTGTGAAAGGGGCCTTTGTGCATGGTGCGTTACAAATCAGAATTGTTTGCACAAAACCTGCTGCTTCTGAGTTGCTTGCCAGAAGCTTGCACAGATTTTCCTGCATGTGATCTGTAATGGAGCAGTGATCAATATATATTATCCTAGGGCAGTGATGGTGAACCTTGGCACCCCAGATGTTTTGGAACTACATTTCCCATGATGCTCATGCACTCTGCAGTGTAGTTGAGCATCATGGGAAATGTAGTTCCAAAACATCTGGAGTGCCAAGGCTTGCCATCACTGTCCTAGGGGATTGGTTTGCTGCAGCATTTTGGGATGCATTTTATTTTTATTTATTTTTTGGTTCATTGTTGAAGCCATAGGAATCAAGGCAAAGTGCCTTGTTCTTCTGTTGAGACTGCGTTGGGGCAATGATTTTGGTGTAAACAAGCCATAAGAGCCCATTCACACAGGGACGACTTTGGATCCGACTTCAAGTCGCACTGCATGAGAAAATCAATGTAAGTGAATGGAGCCGTCTTAATGCACACTACTGCAGTCGCTCCGACTTCAGAAAAGGTTCCTGTACGACTTCAATCCGACTTCTAGGCGACCTGTACCCATTGATTTCAATGGAAGTCGCCTCCAAGACGGATCCCCCGTCTTAACTGAAGCAACTTTACAGGAAATAAAAATATTTTTCTCGGCAAACCCCTCCCTCCCACAGAGCTGATTACTCTTTGATTGGCCACTGGCAAAGTCCCCTGTCCTGGAGGCGACTTCAGTCGTGTTGTAAGTCGCCCCAAGTTGCGCTGTGATTCATACTCCAGTCGTGTCCAAGTTGCCTCCCAAAGTTGCGCTGGAAGTCGTGTTGCCCCTGTGTGAATGGAGTCTAACTGCGTAGTGCTAATGCTCGGATTAGGTTTAAAAAAAAATTAAAAGGCAGCAGCTACAGTGCCTTGAAAAAGTATTCATACCCCTTGAAATTCTCAACATTTTGTCATGTTACAACCAAAAACATAAATGTATTTTATTGGGATTTTATGTGATAGACCAACACAAAGTGGCACATAATTGTGAACTGGAAGGAAAATAATAAATGTTTTTCAAAATTCTTTACAAATAAATATGTGAAACGTGTGTTTACATTTGTATTCAGCCCCCCTGAGTCAATACTTTGTAGAACCACCTTTCACTGCAATTACAGCTGCAAGTCTTTTTGGGGGATGTCTCTACCAGCTTTGCACATCTAGAGAGTGACATTTTTGCCCATTCTTCTATGCAAAATAGCTCAAGCTTTGTCAGATTGGATGGAAAGCCTCTGCGAGCAGCAATTTTCAAGTCTTGCCACAGATTCTCATTTGGATTTAGGTCTGGACTTTGACTGGGCCATTCCAAAGCCTCATACACACGATCGGACTTCCATCTGACTTTTCCTTGGATTTTGGTCCAAAGGGGCGTTGGCCGTGAACTTGGTATGCATACACACCGCAAAACTTTTTCAGCCAACTTTCACCAAATCACGTGGTTTTTCAGCTCTTTACCGCCACCCTTTGGGCAACTTCTGCTATTGTTGTCTGATCTTTAGCATTGGTTCGGAGCATGCGTGTTTGTTCTTTGGACTTTAGTCTGATGGACTTGTGTGTACACGATCGGGTGATGCTCCATCGGACATTTGTTGTCGGAAAGTTTTTAAGAGCATGCACAGCGAACATTTGTCCGTTGAAAAACCGAAAACAATTGTACGATGGAGCATACAGACGGTCGGATTGCCCGATTAAGACACGTCCGTCGGACCGTTGTTGTCAAAAAGTCCGATCGTGTGTATGGGCCTTTACACATGAATATGCTTTGATCTAAACTATTCTATTGTAGCTCTGGCTGTATGTTTAGGGTCGTTGTCCTGTTGGAAGGTGAACCTCCGCCCCAGTCTCAAGTCTTTTGCAGATTCTAACATGTTTTCTTCTAAGATTGCCCTGTATTTTACTCCAGGGCTTGACAAATTTGCTTGGAATCTAGGAGCCAGCTAAAAAAGTTAGGAGCCAGGTTTTTTTTTAACGACCAATGCGTGCAGAAGCGAACGCATACGCGAGTAGCGCCCAAATATGAAAGCAGTGTTTAAACCACACATGTGAGGTATCGCCGCGATCGGTAGAGCGAGAGAAATAATTATAGCCCTAGACATCCTCTGTAACTCAAAACATGCAACCTGTAGAATTTTTTAAATGTCGCCTATGGAGATTTTAAAGGGTAAAAGTTTGTCGCCATTCCACGAGCTGACGTAATTTTGAAGCGTGACATGTTGGGTATCAAAAATTTACTCAGCGGAACATTATCTTTCACAATATAAAAAAAAATTCGGCTAACTTTACTGTTGTCTTATTTTTTAATTTAAAAAAGTGTATTTTTTTCCTCAAAAAAGTGTGCTTGTAAGACCGCTGCGCAAATACGGTGTGACAGAAAGTATTGCAACGACCGCCATTTTATTCTCTAGGGTGTTAGAATAAAAAATATATATAATGTTTGGGGGTTAACTTCTAAGTAAAGGGAAGGAGATGGGCGGGCAGTGAAACAGGCAAGCATTGCTGGTTGACTTGTCATACCAACGGCCACCACAAGATGGCACCAGATTACAGAATGAAGCTTAGGCCTGCAGAAGGCCTGACGAGATCACGCGATCGCGGAGGGGGGGGGGGGGGGGGGCGCACGGAGATACAGGTAACCTCAGCTGTGCTGCCCCAGGTGCCAGGTGGCTAATTCTAGTCGCATTTGCAACCTGGCGCCCGGGGATTGTCGAGGCCTGTTTTACTCCATCCATCTTCCCATCAACTCTGACTAGCTTCCCTGTCCCTGCTGAAGAAAAGCATCCCCACAACATTATGCTGCCACCACCATGTTTCACAGTGGGGATGGTGTGTTCAGGGTGATGTGCAGTGTTAGTTTTCCGCCACACATAGCATTTTGCTTTTAGGACAAAGTTCAGTTTTGGTCTCATCTGACCAGAGCATCTTCTTCCACATGTTTGCTGTGTCCCCCACGTGGCTTCTCACAAACTGCAAACAGGACTTCTTATGGCTTTCTTTCAACAATGACTTTCTTCTTGTCACTCTTTAATAAAGGGCAGATTTGTGGAATGCACGACTAATAGTTGTCCTGTGGACAGATTCTCCCACCTGAGCTGTGGATCTCTGCAGCTCCTCCAGAGTTACCTTGGCTGCTTCTCTGGTTAATGCTCTCCTTGCCCGGCCTGTGAGTTTAGGTGGACGGCCATGTCTTGGTAGGTTTGCAGTTGTGCCATACTCTTTCCATTTCCGGATGATGGATTGAAGAATGCTCTGTGAGATGTTCAAAGCTTGGGATATTTTTCTATAACCTAACCCTGCTTTAAACTTCTCCACAACTTTATCCCTGACCTGTCTGGTGTGTTCCTTGGCCTTCATGATGCTCTTTGTTCACTAAGGTTCTCTAGCAAATGTCTGAGGGCTTCACAGAACAGCTGTATTTATGCTGAGATTAAATTACACACAGCTGGACTCTATTTACTAATTAGGTGACTTCTGAAGGCAATTGGTTCCACTAGATTTTAGTGAGGGGTATCAGAGTAAAGGGGGCTGAATCAGGGTGGATTTGATTTAAATCACTAATAAAAAGGCATGATTTAAATCATAATTTTTAAAGAGCAACTGTCATCTCTGTCCCACAGCGGCTCCTCCTTTGACCCTCTGTTGACTCAGCAACAGTCCCATTCACTTTAGTGACACAACAAGGTGAGGGACATGGTGGCAGCAGGTGAGTGGATGCCCATTAACAGGCCCTGCCATGATGGATCTGAAATGACAGGTGCCCTTTTTAAATGTAAGGACTTATTCTTGCTGGTAGAATCTTTAATATTTGCAAACAAAATGAAGGTTTCCTATTTAGAATAATAAGCTGTCAGGTTAGTAAAACAGCGATATCGTACAGTTTGTAGTGTACATAGATTTGCAAAACAATGTGATAAAGGAAGATTCCTGAACTTTGTTTTATCTCATGGCTAATATGAAATTGTGTGAATGCATCAATGCAGTGCTTGTTTTCTCAGCGTGCAGAGCTTGGATTCATTAAGACCCCTTTCACACCGGGGCGTCTTTCAGGTGCTTTTGGGCTAAAAATAGCGCCTGAAAAACGGCACCCCTGCATTCTCGGTGTGAAAGCCCGAATGCTTTCACACTGAGACGATGCGCTGGCAGGACATTAAAAAAACTCCTGCAAGCAGCATCTTTGGAGCGGTGTGTAAACCACTCCTCCACCGCTTCTGCCTATTGAAATGAATGGGCAGCACGGCTGAACCGCCGACAAAGCGCCACTGTAGCGGCGCTTTGCGGGTGGTTTTAACCCTTTTTTGGCTGCTAGCGGGGGTTAAGAGCATCCCGCTATCGGCTGAAAACCTCCACAAAAACGACGGTAAAGCGCCGCTAAAAATAGCGGCGCTTTACCGCCGACGCCTCGGTGTGAAAGCAGCCTAAAGGAGTTTACCAAAAATGCCTCATTCTACATAACTAAACTCAATTTCATGCTGAATAGACTAAATTATTATTATTTCTTAAATAGAAAACTATCTTTAGATAGATTTTTACTCTAAAAGCATTTTATTAAAATAAATTTTAAATCAAAAAAATAATATTTAGATGAAAAAAAAACAGATTTTTTTTTTTTTTTTAAATCATTGATTATTACCCACCCTGCTTTGGATGCCATAGTACACACCATGTTTGGAGGTCAAATGGCACTGCAGATCACCCAAATAAAAAACAATACCAACAGTGAAGTTTGGCAGTGGGAACATCATGGCGTGGGCCTGTATTTCAGCATACCGTACTGGCAAACTTCATATCATTGAAGGAAGGATGAATGGAAAAATGTACCAAGACATTCTTGATAAAAATCTGCTGCCATCTACCAGGATGATGAAGATGAAATGAGGATGACTAAAGATCAGAACCTTCAAGATTTGAAGACTGTGGAAGAATGGGCCAAAATCACACCTGAGCAACGCACAGGACTAGTTTCTCCATACAGGAGGTGTCTTAAAGCCGTCATTACCAACGAAGGATTTTGTATGGAGTATTAAATACATTTTAATTAGCGTGTTTAATACTTTTTTTTTCCTGTGTCATTCCATTTTATTACACAGAACGTAATTTCTGTACATATTTGATTTCTCTGTATGTATAGATTGCATGGATTGTTACCGACATGTAGTGAAAACGTCATGCCAAGAGCACCTTTAGAAATATATTTACCTAGAAAAATAGTGGCGTGTTCAATCAGGGTGGATATAAATCAATGATTTTGTATTTATTTTTAAATAAAAATAAAAAAAAAGATTTTTTTGATTTAAATCGATTTATTTTTTTATAAAAAAAAAGTTTTAATACATTTTTACTCTAAAAGCATTTTATCTAAAGATAGTTTTCTATTTAAGATACATTAATAATTTAGTTTATTCAGCATGAAATGGAGCTTAGTTATGTAGCATGAGCCTGTATATTCTGCAATATTTACATTCTTGGTAAACTAACTCAATGAATCCGAGCTCTGCAAGCTGAGATAACATGCACTGCATTGATGCATTCACACAATTTCATATTAGCCATGAGATAAATCAAAGTTTGGGAATATTCCTTTATCCCATTGTTTTGCAAATCTATGTACACTACAAACTGTATGATTGAATCGGTTTTGATATCGCTGTTTTATTAACCTGACAGCTTATTATTCTAAATAGGAAACCTTCATTTGGTTTGTAAGAATAAAAGAATGCTCTATTTGTGGGAAAAAAAGGACGCAAATTTAGTTTGGGAGCCACGTCGCACGACCGCGCAATTGTCATACAAAGTGTGACAGCGCTGAAAGCTGAAAAATGGCTTGAGCAGGAAGGGGGTTTTCGTGCCCGGTAGGCAGGTGGTTAAAGGGCACCTGTCATTTCAGATCCATCATGGCAGCGCCTGTTAGTGGGCATCCACTCACCTTCAGCTGCCACATCCCTCACCTTGTTGTGTCACTGCCGCATCACCAGCCGTGCCATTAAAGTGAATGGGACTGTCGGTGAGTCAACAGCGAGGAGGAGAAGCCGTTGTGGGACAGAAATGACAGTTGCTCTTTAAAAATTATGATTTAAATCGAGCCTTTTTACTAGTGATTTAAATCGACCTGATTTAAAACAAATCCACCCTGATCCAGAGTTCAGTTTTGGTCTCATCTGACCATACTATATTCTCCCAGTATTTCACAGGCTTGTCTAAATTTTGAGCAGCAAACTTTAAGGCTGGGTTCACTCTTGTCCAGTGCGAATTCCAGCTCTCTTATCTCTGCAAAGAGATAAGAGAACTGTTCAGCAGATCATCTCCATTTTAGCTGCGAATTTGGTGACCTGGGAGAGAGGAGGGGGAAGTGTAGTGAGGTGAAGGAGAGAAATCCTGATGAGAACTGAACACATCTGCGAATCAGATGCTTGCCCATAGAAGATAATGGGGCTGAATTCGCACCTAAGCCGCACCGCAATGCCTAGAAAACGTTTTTTGGGCAATGCGCAGTGCGAATGCATCGCACATATGTGAACCAGCCTCATTTAAAATCAATGTATTTTATAATGTTATGCGAATTGGATGCGGTTTAAGCCACAACCAATTCGCATAGTTGTGAACAAGGCCTAAAGAAACTTCAACATGCTTTTTCTTCAGCAATGGAGTCTTGCATGGTGAGTGTTTTCTTTGAAACAATTGTACCTACTAATTCCAGGTCTTTCTGAAGCTCTACACAAGTGGTTATTGGCTCTTGGACAACTCTTTTGATAATTCTGTCACTCCTCTGCCAGAAATCATGCGAGAAGCACCTAGTTGTGGCCGGTTTGTGGTGAAATTATGTTCTTTCCACTTCCGGATTATGGCTCCAACCGTGCTTACTGGAACATTCAGACGTTTAGAAATCCTTCAGTAACCAATGCCATCAGTATGTTTTGCAACAATAAGGTTGGGAAGGTCTTGAGAGAGCTCTTTGCTTTTACCCATCATGAGAGGTTTCTTGTGTGACACCTTGGTAATGAGACACCTTTTTATAGGCCGTCAGTTGAGACTGAACCAGCTGATAATAATTTGCACTGACAAGGAGGAGGGTTGCTTTCTGATTACTGATAGATATCATCTGGTGTGTTGGCTGTTCATGCCTGTTTGCACCTCCCTTTCTTCATGTGTTCAATACTTTTTCCCTGTGTCATTCCCAGGGCCGGATTCCTGACAAGGCCACCGAGGCCAGGCCTCGGGGCGGCAGTGTGTGCAGAGGCGGCGCCGTGGCAACGGGGGGTGAAACACCCCCCCCCCCACCAAGATCTGGCATCTCCCCCTGCACCTCTGGCATGCCGTTTAGAGTGCAGTGGGGAGAGGTGGGAGGGGGTGGAAGGCGGCAATCGGCAGCTCTATGGTGCCTGTGTGGGCGGCGGGATCTCCCTGGGGCTTGTAGTACTCTCTCGAGTGTCAGTGTATACAGAGGAGAGGGGAGGGGCCTCTGACCCAGGCAGGTGTCACTTTCACTCTGCTTGTACACTGTTGCTGATGCCTGGGTCAGAGGCCCCTTCCCTCTCTGCTGTATACATTCGGAGATAGAACTACTAGCCCCAGCGAGATCCCCCTGCCTGTTGACACCATAAAGCTGCCGATCGCCGCCTCCCACCTCCACCAGCCAGGTACAGGGAAACCTCTGCAAGGGGGGAGTCAGCTGTTTGGGGACCCTGATGTAAGAGGGGGGGCTTTCTGGGTACACTAAAGTAAGAGGCCCTCTGGGGACACTGATGTAAGGAAGGGGCTCTCTGGGGACCCTGATGTAAGGAAGGGGCTCTCTGGGGACCCTGATGTAAGGGGGGCTCTCTGGGGACCCTGGTGTAAGGAGGGGGCTCTCTGGGGACCCTGGTGTAAGGAGGGGGCTCTCTGGGGACCCTGGTGTAAGGAGGGGGCTCTCTGGGGACCCTGATGTAAGGAGGGGATCTCTAGGGACCCTGATGTAAGTAGGGAGGCTCTCTGGGGACCCTGATGTAAGTAGGGAGGCTCTCTGGGGACCCTGATGTAAGTAGGGAGGCTCTCTGGGGACCCTAATGTAAGGGGAGGCTCTCTGGGGGCCCTAATGTAAGGGGAGGCTCTCTGGGGACCCTGATGTAAGGGGAGGCTCTCTGGGGAGTCCCCCTATGTGATGGGGTGTGTGTGTGTATGGGGGGGGCGGCATTGAAGGACCCGGCCTTGGGGGGGGCAAAGGTAGTAAATCCAGGCCTGGTCATTCCACTTTATTACACATAACCTAATTTCTGAACTTATTTGTTTTTGGTTTCTTTGTATATATGGATTGCATGGGTTGTAAGAAGGGGGCTCTCTGGGGACCCTGATGTAAGGAGGGGGCTCTCTGGGGACCCTGGTGTAAGGAGGGGGGGCTCTCTGGGGACCCTGATGTAAGGAGGGGGGCTCTCTGGGGACCCTGATGTAAGGAGGGGGGCTCTCTGGGGACCCTGATGTAAGGAGGGGGGCTCTCTGGGGACCCTGATGTAAGTAGGGAGGCTCTCTGGGGACCCTGATGTAAGTAGGGAGGCTCTCTGGGGACCCTGATGTAAGTAGGGAGGCTCTCTGGGGACCCTGATGTAAGTAGGGAAGCTCTCTGGGGATCCTGATGTAAGGAGGGGCTCTCTGGGGAGTCCCCCTATGTGATGGGGTGTGTGTGTGTATGGGGGGGGGCGGCATTGAAGGACCCGGCCTTGGGGCGGCAAAGGTAGTCAATCCAGGCCTGGTCATTCCACTTTATTACACATAACCTAATTTCTGAACTTATTTGTTTTTCGTTTCTTTGTATGTATGGATTGTTACCGACATGTGGTGGAAATTTCATGTCAATAGCACCTTTTAGAAATATATTTCCCTAGAAAAATGGTGACGTGTTCAATACTTATTTTACCCGCTGTATCTACAGCAGAATACAGGTGTTCTTTGTTGGCCTTGAGATCTACATTTCATTTGCATCAAAAGACCCTGAAATCGGACAAATTAAATGTAAACTGTTTATTCTTTACAAATGACATGAATACAAAGTGCACACACAATGAATAATCCTAACTAAAAATGTAATGTACAGAGAGAATATAAAGGAGAGTGGAGCTGTCAGCCATGGTGGAAGTAGAGTGCAGGTCAGAGTCTGGGTGGGGAACCGCAGCGTGATTTGTCTTCAGCCCCTCATTTACAAGGATCACCTCTTAGCTGCACCTTGGGGATTAGAAATGGTTCTGGATGAATGTGATTTCTCTCTGCTCACTTCCCGCTCTCCATTCACTGCATTTCCCATAGGTTTCTTAATGGGTAGTTTGGACACTGTCCCGGGTTTTGGTTTAGGAATCCGAGTAGGCGCAATGCCACACGGCATGTCTTCTGAAACCTGGAAAACAGCAGAGAAAAGATTTTATGTTTTAATTTTCTTAAAGGCCAAACCCACCCAAAACTGACATTTTGAGTCATGAGTTATCCCCTGTAGGACCCCCAATTTCACCCAGCTGTACGAAGTCAGATAATGGTATCCTGCTCTCCCGGAGGGGTCCCAGGAATGTACAATGTGATGACAAATGGGAAATCTGCTTGTAAGGGAGTAAATCCTTCATTGTGGGGAATGCGGAGGCCGCAAATTACGGGTCAATTGTTACCACATATATTGCTGAGAGATATACCTTCAATTTACAATTTAAAGCACAGGTTTCAAACACAAGGCCCGCGGGCCGAATCCGGCCCTCCAGGCTATTTCACGTGGCCCTCATGCCCCCTTATCTCCACCCCCACCTGGTCTCTGTAGTCAACAGCAGAGAGGACAGGACTCCTCCACCAGATCCTGCACTTCTCTGTCCAGCCCTCCTGGCAGCAGCACAAGGCAAGGGGTGCACATATGTAAGGGGATAGTGGGGGGGATGCTTGACTTCTGATGGTGGGGGGGCTCCTGACATCTGATGTAAGGGGGGTGGGGTGCTGATACAACCAGCCCTTTGGGGGCAATCATAATGCTGATGTGGCCTGCAAGGAAATGGAGTTTGACAACCCTGGTTTAAAGGATAAGTCCACCCTAACACTAAAACTGCTACAACTACAGACACCTACGATCCAACACTAACCTATCTAACCTTGTAAAGAAGAAATCAGTATACATACCTTTTCTGAAGCCGATCTCCAGCGGTGGAAGCTCTGCAGAGGACACGGCCGACAACGGCTGTGAAATGAATGGGAAGTGACGTCACCCATAGTGTTACTATGGGGCTTCCGTTGTCGGACGTGTCCTCTGCACCCGCCTACACAGCGAAGCTGCAGTTGACAGCTCAGCGTGGGATTGGGTCTGATTGGCTGCAATTAAAGGTATGTATATTAATTTCTTTACAGGGTTAAATAGGTTAGTGTTAGATCGTGGATGTCTGTAGATGTAGAGCTTTTATTGTCAGGGTGCACTTATCCTTTAAGGATGAATTCATACTGGTCCTCAGTCAAACCGCAGAGCAGCTCTGGCCGCTCTGCATTGCCAGCTGGCTAGGGGGCAGTGTGGTGCACGAATTGCGCATTTGTTTTAGATGCATTTAGGTGGGTCAAGTGTTTAAGCAATTATGGATTCCATTGGCCAGAATAATTTTTTCTGGCCATTGGAATGAATGAATGAACGCTGAAACACTAAATGCATCTACAGTTTAGGCACGTTTACACACATTTGGGTGCGTCAAGCATTTTTTTTGCCCAAAAGCACCTCTCCTGAACGCACTGGTGATTTTTTTATTTTATTTTTTCCAGCCTGTAAACGCTTCTCTTCTAATATGCCTGAAAACGCATATGTGTGCATTGTGCTTTTAGAGGCTAAAAGAGGGTTATTTTTAAGTCCTGTGTACATGAGCCCTTATTCTGCACACAGTATTTTCCATGTTTTAGTTGTTGTAATTTGCAGACACTAGGGGGCAGCAGTCTCTTTTTTTTTTGTTTAAATGAAAATGAAATATCACATTCATGCTGCATTCTCTAACATTGTAATTATTTTTAATGTTGACGTGTGTGTGTGTGTGTGTTACAGGCTCGCAACACAATCGCTTTGACCCCTTTCACACTGGGGCGTTTTTCAGGCGCATTTGGGCTAAAAATAGCACCTGTAAAGCGCCTGAAAAACGGCTCCCCTGCAGTCTGTGTGAGAGCTCACACTGAAGCAATGCGCTGGCAGGACGTTTAAAAAAGCTCATGCAAGCAGCATCTTTGGAGCAGTGTGTACAGCGCTCCTCCACCGCTCCTGGCCATTTAAATGAATGGGCAGCGCGGCGGCGCTTTGTCGGCGGTTTTAACCCTTTTTCGGCCGCTAGCGGCCGAATACCTCCGCAAAAACGACGCTAAAAATAGCGCCGTCGCCGCCTTGGTGTGGAAGAGGCCTTTGAGTCAACCCAACATAAAAAGAGACCCTCTCACCATCTGATGCTTCATTATTGTAAACTCATTATTATTATTTTTTTTTTTAAATAACAAACCTGCACTGTGAAGTGGTTTTGCACAGAGCAGCCCCAATCCTTTTCTTCTCTGGTCCCCCTTTTCCGGCGCTCCTGGCTCCCCACCCACCGAGTGCTTACCATAGCAACCTTTTGCTGTGGGGGCACTAGTGCAGGCTCGCTTCTGAGCCAGCTGTGTGTCCATTGACACAGGGGATCAGCCCCGCCCCCTCCCTCCTCTCTGGTTGTGATTGACACAGCAGGGACCAATGGTTTGAGCTGCTGTCTCTAAGCCTATAAGGAGGGAGAGAGCTGCTGCTCTCATGCACAGTGCCCGATTCAGGTCAGACTCGGGTAAGTATAAGGGGGGTGGCTGGGGCTGCACTGCATTAACCCAAAAAACTTTCATCCTTTATAACCACTTTAACCAGATAAACCTACTGGATAACTTACCCATAACTTAAAGTGACTTTTTTTTTATTTTTTTATAATTTCGCCCTGCCGCAGTGTATGTTTAGCCAAAACCCTTTTATTTAGTTATGAATAGAATAGACTAGGGAGGGGTTAGAACCCCGTCGGGCTTTTCCTTTTCTAATATGCTATATGTTTCTTGCTAGGTAGATTTACCCCCCCGTTTTGTCCTGATGACCACTATTGGTGCGATAAAAAGTGATGGGAATTGCAGAATTTTAGAGTTTAGAAAACAAGGAGTGAAGTTGATTCTTCCAGTGTGTAGACTTATTTTGATTACAACTGTTCATTAGGAGAATTACGCTTGGCATGGGACCTGAAAGCTAATGACCATCACTGTAGTGGTGATTTCCAGCTTCCATAGAATTCCCACAGGGATGGCGCAAACATATACATTGGTCCAAGATGAACCAATGTAACAATGCAAGATGGTCCATACCTAAACTTCTGTTTTTAACCCTTTCACTGCAGAGCAATTTTTGAATTTTTTTATTTTTATTTTTTTTGCACGTTTAAAAAAAAATTAGTTCTAAAGACCCCCAAAACATTATATATTTTCTGAAAGCAGACTCCTTAGAGCAGGGGTCCCCAACCCCCAGGCCGCTGCCTGCTGGGAGCCGGGCCGCGTGGCGGGGGCTGACAGTGTGCAGAGCAAGCTGGCACATCCTACACTTCCACCCTCTGACCACCAGAGGGCACCCACTCCCCTATTCCTTGCACTACTACCCTCCTTCCCTCTCTGTGGTCACTAAGGAGAAATGGAGGGAGGAGAGCCAGGCTGGGGACAGGATCTCATAGCACTGGTGAGACCCAGGTTGCATATCCCCCCCCCCCCCCCCCCAACCGAGGTGACAGGATTCAACACCCTCTTTCCCCACCCAGAGGTGACAGGCTGTAACCACAACAACCCTCGCAGTTGGCAAGCTGCAACCCCCCCCCCCCCCTCCCATTCCCTGCGACAGGCCCCCCTCTTCCCCGGTCTTTCTTTTCGCATTTAAGAGGGACTTTTATCAAGCAAATCGGTGACAAAATGAAATGCACATCTACTGTATATAGCAAATCGGCTACCTTTTTGTAAGGCAAGGAAGGTGTGACTTTTTTTTTTCATTTTTGCAACCCCTGCTTCTGAAATCCCAGATAGACAACTGAGATGGATCTGCACTGAAGATGAGACAATTTCAAACTAAATACATGAACAATGAAGAAGTGACCTGGCTGGTTTATATTGTCCCAGTCCTACTTTAGAAGAGCAAAGTCTATTTTCCATTGTCTTGCAATATGGCAGAACTGCTTCATTTCCCCATACTGGTGTTTGTGTATACCTATTTATTACCTTGTAAAAGTATTAATGACATCATCATTGTGCTACACATAACCTGTAGAGAGTTTTGGGAGGGATCCAGCAGACTCCACCCAAAACAGGCTGCCTGTAGAATACCACATGAGGGGGCAGATACAAGACCACCCATCCTGTACAAGGTGAGATGGCAGCAGGGACCGGTCTTTATTACAGGAAACTCCATAAACAGAGGTAAAGTTTCACATTGGATTACTCTACAGATTTGTAGGAAATACACAAAGCGCACCCAAGGTCCTGATCTGCTGGGAGAATGGCCTGAATGACTTCAATACTTCTGCTGTGGATTTAAGGTTGAATTTAAAGTGGAACTTTACCCATAACAACTTGATAAAAAAGAATGTTCTTTAGCATAGGAACATACATACACACTATAATAATTATCCCACCAAAAATTTGTGCGTGCTGTAAATTACCTCCAGCATTGCTCCTGTTTCTGCTGGAGGCTGCCATTATGCTGAAGCCCAGAGCCCCCGAACAGCAGTAAATCATAAAGGGGAACTAAATGCATCAATTTAACAGTTTCAAAAAACAGTTGCATTCCTGGAATACCGGGATTGCTGACTGTTGCATTTGCTTGTGTCGTCAACCAAACTGTCAAACCAACAAATGGCTGGTGTCATAACTAATCACATTTGCAGCATAATGGCAGTTGCAGATAAAACAGAATCAGCTTCCTTGGCTGTAAAGGATAGGAGGGTTTCGTTTTGATTTAACCGCTTGCCGACCAGCCCCAGCAGTTATACTGCTGCAGATTGGCTCAGCTGCGCGAATCGCTGTAGGTGTACGTTCATACGTTGGCTCATACACGGCTTTCTGTGGGCACACGCCGATTAACAAGCAGGGGATCCAATCAACGGGTCCGGCGGACTCGATGTCGGTTGGCCACCCGCGATCGTTCTCCGTAGAGGCAGAACGGGGATCTGCCAAAGTAAACAAGGCAGATGTCTGTTCTGTCAGGGGATGACACAGAGATCCTGTCTTTCTGCTATGCAGGAAGATGGATCTGTGTGTTGTCCCAGGCAGCCCATCAACCATACAGTTAGTAAACACACCCAGGGAACACATTTAAACCCTTGATCGCCTCTGATGTTAACACCTTTCCTGCCAGTGCCATTAGTACAATGTCAGTGCATATTTTTAGCACTGATCACTGTAATAATATCACTGGTTCCCAAAAAAGTGTCAAAAATTTCAGTTAGGTGTCCGATCTGTCCGCAGCAATGTTGCGGTCCCGCTAAAAATCGCAGATCATTGCCATTACTAGTAAAAAAAATAATCTATAGCGCACTCACCCCAGACTTTACCTGCTTTTCTTAATTTGGCTCCTCCGCAGGAAAGACTGAGGCACACCGCACTACAAGCCCATACCCTCCTGGATGGGGAGGTTGAGCGGTATTCGTTTTCTCGGGCCTGCCTGCGGCTGGTGTTAGAATCCTCCTGAGCTGATCTCGCTTCTGCCTTGGCCAGAAACAAGTCCTTAATTCTCCCCAGTAAAGTAACTGTCCACACCAACTGAAAGTCCAACTTCTGTATTTATTTCACATGGATAATAAATAGTCCCTTTAAGAGCAGACAGTTTGAGACGAGACATAGGTCAGATAAGGTGGGAGGGAGGTCCAGACACAAACTTAATCTTGGTTCTCTTACTGTTCTGATATGCACAAACAGGTTTGGTGTACGATCTTTATCACAGACCTAATGAATATGAAAGTCACTGCCACTGACTTGTTGAGGATGGTCACTGCCACTGACGGGTAAATAGGGCCTTGCCCTATTTGGTCACTGCCACTGACCTGGTGTGCGTAGAGTCACTGCCACTATGACCTACAGAACATGCACTGCCTTCTTGGAGAACTTGGCCCATGTCAAAGAGAAAAACGTCCCTCCGGAGAGTTACCAGAGGCCCTTATTGTCACCACGACTCTGCGCTGGGTCTTCAGAAAGGGTCACCTCCCTGGCCTCCTCGATCCAAGATACGGGTCCCCTCACAAGGCGGTACCCTGGGAGCTCTCGATCCTTAGCGGACCCCAGCCGAAGGTTGCTGGGGCCGGGCCTCCTATTTAGTACCTCACCCCAGACTGAAGGTGTCTGGGATGGAACAGCAACTCCGCCTCCGGGCCTAGGGCACCCGGAGGCGACACACACACGCACCCAGGCCTAAGGTGTCTGGGCGCAGAACGACCAACCGACCAGGCCTCCGGGCCTAGGGCACCCGGAGGCGACATACCCAGGCCTAAGGTGCCTGGGTGTGGAACCACGACGACCGACCCCTCTGGAATATGGCCGCCCCTTTTTATACCCTCTCCCGACAGGCACAGCAGGTTCCCCGCCCCGACGCACTACTGTCAAGAGGGGATAAGAAAAGGCACAACCCTGTACTGTGGGTCAACCCGGGCCTATGGCAACAGCGCCACCTATAGGCCCCAGGGAACTGTACATCAATACTATCTCCCAGGGACAGAAATTGTCCATGAACCCTAACAATTTGTGTATGTGAGCCTTATTACCACTCAGATACTTCCCTTAAATATAGCATCCACTACAAATATAAATGCCATAAATCTATCCCCTAGTTTGTAGACACTATAACTTCTGCGCAAACCAATCAATATACGCTTATTGTTTTTTTTACCAAAAATATGTAGCAGAATACAAATTGACCTAAATTGATGAAGAAATTTTATTTTTTTATTTTTATTGGTTATGTTTTAAGGCCGGTTCACACTGCTGCGATGCGGGAACCCTGCGAATCCACTGCGGGTTCCCGCATTGCATGTCTCCCGGCGGAAATTCACACTGCCCTATGCGAACTGTTGGCAGTGTCAATTAAAAGTTAACAATGCCCCCAAATCTGTTCGCATATTGCAGTGCAATCTGAAAACTCAGACAAAAATAGGATCGCATGGGTTAGAACACCCATGTGATCCGATTCTGCTGCGGACCAAAAAAAAAAGGGGTTCTGTGCGAGTTTGGTCCGAATGCGATGAAAATTTAGCTATACAATCTGTATGACTGAAATTGCATCGCACAGGGATCGCATGTGATTTACACTGCAGTGTGGTGCTAATCTCATCCGATCTCGAACAACGCTGCAGTGTGAACCGGCACTTATAGCAGAAAGTAAAAAATAGTTTTTTGTTTTTTTTCAAAATTGTCGATCTTCTTTTGTTTATAGCGCAAAATATAAAAAACGCAGAGGTGATCAAATATTACTAAAAGAAAGTTCTATTTGTGGGGGAAAAAAGGACATGAATTTTGAGTACAGCGTCACACGACCGCGCAATTGTCAGTTAAAATAACGCAAAAAATGGCCTGATCAGGAAGTGGGTAAATCCTTTCCGGGGCTAAAGTGGTTAAGGCTGTCAGCATATCGTCCTCTACAAATTCGGCAGTGCCTAAAAATGGAGAGCAACTGAGCATGTGCAGAGCAGGGTGAGACAGTATATTACTGGATTTTAACCACTTCCCGCCCCGTCAATAGCAGATTGACGTCCGGGAAGTGGTTCTGTTATCCACACTGGACGTCATATGACGTCCTGCGGGATAACAACCGCCGCGCGCCCGGGGGGGACGCGCATCGCGGCGATCGGTGGAGCGGTGGGTCAGTCTGACCCACCGCTACACTGATCTCGGTAAAAAGCCTCCGTCGGAGGCTTTTTACCACGTGATCAGCTGTGTCGAATCACGGCTGATCACAATGTAAACAGGAAGAGCCGTTGACAAATGGGCACTGACTGGCACTTTCACAATGTGTGGTGGCTGGCATTGCTGGGCACCAGTGCCACCAATACCACCTACTAGTGTCCATCAGTGCCAATCTGTGCCCACCTATCAGTGCCCATCAGTGCCGCCTATGAGTGCCCATCAGTGCCGCCTATGAGTGCCCATCAGTGCCACCTATGAGTGCCCATCAGTGCCACATATCAGTGCCCATCATCAGTGCCACCTCATTGGTGCCACCTCATCGGTGCCCATCAGTGTCGCCTTATCAGTGCCCTTCAGTGCCGCCTTATCAGTGCCCGTCATTGAAGTAGAAAAGGTACTTATTTACAAAAAAATTAACAGAAACAAAGAAAAACTTAGTGTTTTTTTTTTAATTTTCGCTCTTTTTTTATTTGTTGTGCAAAAAATAAAAATCACAGAGGCGATCAAATACCACCGAAAGAAAGCTCTATTTGTGGGAACAAAATGATAAAAAATTTGTTTGGGTACAGTGTAGCATGACCGCGCAATTGTCATTCAAATTACGACAGTGCTGAAAGCTCAAAATTGGCTTGGGCAGGAAGCTGTATAAGTGCATGGTATTGAAGTGGTTAAACATAACTGCACCGGCAAAAGAGGCCAGCCTGACGTGATCCAGCAGGACTTAATTTTCTCACTAAAGTTTAACTTTAACTGTTTCCCAAAATGGTTACATTTCAGACATGCTATGAATAAAAGGGCCCTTTTTATATGGGTTGGATTCTGTTCTAATCAGCAGGGGATCAGCATACAGATCATATCAGTTTCTGCAGAGCCGACACGGACAGAGCTCACTCTGCTCTATGAGTGGCTGGGAGTAAATGGACTCCACTATCAGTTTACGACCGACTACCCTATGATCCATTATACCCAGTGGCATCGGGAGGGGGCTGAAGGGGGCTGGAGCCCTGAGTGGGCCCCCAAAAAGCCCCGGGTCTTGGGCATTCACAATTCTATTATTAGCCCAAAGCCCGAGCGGAGACCGATCTGACTCCGAGCGCGGCCAAGTGACATAACAAGTCTCATTTTCTGGAGCCTGCGGCGCCTATGATGGATGTCACACTGGTCCAATGCCGGGGCCGCGGGATGTGTGACGTCCATCATAGGCGCTGCAGGCTCCAGAAGGCGGGAATTATAATGCGGCCACGCCAAGCACTATGAGATCCCTGCTCGGCGCTCGGGCGGCGGCTCTCCTGTCCTGGCTGCCTGCTGTTTCTGACTAGGATGGGCAATACCGCACACTACGGCTGAGCTGCAGGAGGAGGTCATCGGAAGTCAGGTAGGTGAGTGTGTCAGATAGGTCAGTTTAGTGGTCAGCATTGATGGGCACTGGTGAGCCAGGCAGCAACCAGCAAGTGAGCCTACGTACCCCCCGCTATGCCGGGCTCGGACTCGGGCTGAGGCCCCTGGTCTTTTTCCCACCTAGCAACGCTCCTGATTACACCTCATTGGAAAAGGACAGATACCCTTCTGTGTTTTCGGACCCAGATGTAGGCGGTTGTAAACTGACACAAATTTATTTACACCCATCTGTCCATAGGAATTCATAGACCTTCTGATCAGGTCCACCTTTAAACCTGACAGATGGACCTGATCAGATCGCCTGTGTGAAAGGGGCATGTTACAGCTACAAGCGTGCTTATGTTACCTCTCGACTGAACTGTCAAGCCATCAAAAGACTGGTGTCATAGCTAATCACATGTACAGCACCATGGCAACCACAGATCAAACAGAGGATAAGATGGCAGCCTCCATGGCTGTAAAGGACAGCAGGGTTTAGTTCCACTTTAACTATGCCAGATTTCTTTCTTTCCGCCACTCTGATAAATGGGGCAGTAGCAATACTAAATAAAGCTTTACATGTTCAAAGTGAACCACAGGCAGCCATTTTGTGCCCAGCAATGTTGGTAATAATGCCAGATAGTAGTTGGTGGCATTACTGGAAGCTTGAGGATGGCTACATGAAGGTAACATAAAATGTAAAAATGAAACAAAACTTCTCCAGCTGTTCTGAATTCATTTCTGGTTTCTGTCACATTAGCATGCTGTAACATTTTCCAGCACAGTAAAGATGGATTTTGGTCACAGGCTGTAATGTATCTCTTTGCGGTTGCTCACACATTACAGCCCGTCATTGGCATCGCATGGAAACTGCGGTGTGATGAGCTGAACTGTACCATCTCCAAACGAGCAGATGTTTCATCCCAGGCTTGCCATAAAGCCGTACTACATCATAATCGTCTTTTGTCAGCGTAGGATGCAGCAAAACTTTATGCTGACCCTTTTAAGTTTGTTTTGCAGCATTGCTATGGCGACCTGGATTTCCCATGCTTTATTGTCACTTGGGAGCACGATGCATCCTGGGAATGACCCACCCAGCTAGCAACCCCGAGGAGAAAGCTGCGTGAACGGAAGTCTTATTTTACGCTGGGAAATTCTAGAATGCAGAAAAAATTCCTTGCAGACGAACTTAAGAAAGAATCTGTTTCAGTGAGATCCAAATAGTAACATATCTGAATAAGTGATTTGAAGTGGTATGAAATGACAACCCTCTATTGTGATGGCTGTTCAAAATGTCAGCCTTTTACGGGAGGGATGCACAACTCCACTCCTCTAGTGTTAGTATCGTAATGCCTGCTTTGGAGTTTCTCTTATTACCTCATGATGGTAAATGAACCCCTTAATGCCAGCGATAGACATGTGGCAACACAGTGGTGGGCTGTAACACTGGGCTGCCATATACAGCGAGTAAAATAAGTATTGAACACGTCACCATTTTTCTAGGTAAATATATTTCTAATGGTGCTATTGACATGAAATGTTCCCCACATGTTGGTAACAACCCATGCAATCCACACATACAAAGAAACCAAAACAAATACGTTCAGAAATTAAGGTATGTGTAATAAAATGGAATGACACAGGGAAAAAGTATTGAACACGCTAAGGCCACTTTCACACTGAGGCGCTTGAAAAACTGCCAGTAAAACACTGAGTGCTTTTGAAGCGCTTTTCAGGCGCTTTTGAAGCGCTTTCAATTAATTTCAATGGAGAGGGGCGTTTTTTCAGCGCACTGCCCCAGTGTGAAAGCATTCATTGATTTTAATGGAAATGCTAACTGTCACATTGGTTGTGCTCTCAACCAAACTGTCAAACCATCCAATGGCTGGTGTCATAACTGATCACATGTGCATGTGCAGCATCATGGCAGTTGAAGATTAAACATAGGCCAAGATGGCAGCTTCCTTGCCTGAAAATGATAGGAGGGTTTAACTCTGATCTTTAATTCTTTCCATAGATTTTCTGTTGAATTCAAGTCAGGTGATTGGCTGTGCCAATCTACCAGCTTTATTTTCTCTTTGAAACCAATTGAGAGAGTTTTCTTGGCTTTGTGTTTTGAGATCATTTTCTTGCTTAACTGCTTGACGACCGACTCACGCCGATATACGTCAGCAGAATGGCATGTACAGGCAGATTAACGTACCTGTACGTCGTCTTTAAGACGCGGCATTGTGGGCGCGCACGCCCACCGCGAGCTCCGTGAGTGTGATCACGGGTCCCGCGGACTCCATGTCCCGGGGATACCCGCGATTATCTCACAGAGAGGAAGAACGGGGAAATGCTAATGTAAACAAGCATTTCCCCATTCTTCCTAGTGACAGGACACTAATCGCAGATCCCTGTGATCGGGAGTGGTGATCAGTGTCGTGTCACACGTAGCCCATCCCCCCCTACAGTTAGAACACATCCCTAGGATACACTTAACCCCTTCAGCGCCCCCTCCTGGTTAACCCCTTCACTGCCAGTGTCATTTTTACAGTAATCAGTGCTTTTTTTATAGCACTGATCGCTGTAAAAATGACAATGGTCCCAAAATAGTGTCAAAAGTGTCCGCCATAAAGTCGCAGTCATGATAAAAATGGCAGATCGCCGCCATTACTAGTAAAAAAAAAAATATTAATAAAAATGCCATAAAACTATCCCCTATTTTGTAGATGCTATAACGTTTGCGCAAAAACCAATCAATAAACGGTTATTGCGTGTTTTTTTTTTATTTTATTTTTTTTACCAAAAATATGTAGAAGAATGCGTATCGGCCTAAACTGAGGAAAAAAAATGTTTTTTAATATATTTTTGGGGGGGTTTTATTATAGCAAAAAGTCCAAAATATTTTTTTTTCAAAATTGTCCCTCTATTTTTGTTTATAGCACAAAAATTTTCATCCGCGGTGGTGATCAAATACCACCAAAAAAAGCTCTATTTGTGGGAAAAAAAGGACCTAAATTTTGTTTGGGAGCCACGTCGCACGACCGCGCAATTGTCGGTTAAAGCGACACAGTGCCGAATCAATAAAAGTGGCCTGGTCTTTGGCCAGCCAAATGGTCCGGGGCTTAAGTGGTTAAATGTCCATCCTCATTTCATCATCATCATCCTGGTGGATGGCAGCAGATTTTCATCAAGAATGTCTTTGTACATTTTTCCATTCATCCTTCCTTTAATGATATGAAGTTGCCAGTACCGTATGCTGAAAAACCGCTCCACACCATGATGTTCCCACCTCCAAACTTCACTATTGGTAGGGGAGTGTTTTTGGGGTGGTGTGCAGTGCCATTTGACCTCCAAACATGGTGTACCTTATGACATCTAAAGAGTAGAGCTGGGCGATTTTCTCCCAAAAAATCTGCGATTTAAAAAAAAAAAACTTGATTCACGATTCGAATTGAGTGTTTTTTATTTTTATTTTTTTTGATGGACACCGCGCCGGTCCTGAGGAGCTGCGGGCAAAAGTTTTTAGGCGAGGCTTCGGCCTAGTCCGCGGCATCTGGCCCCGTGGACTAGGCCGAAGCCACGGCCTCACCTAAAAACTCCTGCCTGCAGCTCCTCAGGACCGGCGCGGTGTCGGCGCCGGTCCTGGTGAAAAAAAAATCGATTTGCTGAAAATCTGAATCGATTTGACCTCTCAACTCGATTCAAGATTCAAATCGATTTTTTTTTTTTCCCCAGCCCTACCAAAGAGTTAAATTTTTTGGTTTCACCTGACCAGACTATATTTTCCCAGTATTTCACAGGCTTGTCCAAAGGGTGTGCCGCAAACTTTTATTGAACTTCAACATGCATTTTCTTCAGCAATGGAGTCTTGAGTGGTGAATGCGCATAAAGGCCATGGCGGTTGAGTGCATTACTTATTGTTTTCTTTGAAACAATTGTACCTGTCTTTCTGAAGCTCTCCTCAAATGGTCCTTGGCTCTTGGACAACTCTGTCAAATCTTCGGAGGAGAACCTAGTTGTGGTCAGTTTAGAGTAAAATTATGGTTTTTCCACTTCCGGGTTATGGCCCCAACAGTGTTCACTGGAACATTCAGAAGTTTAGCAATCCTTCTGTAACCAATGTCATCGGTATGTTTTGCAACAATAAGGTTGTAAAGGTCTTGATAGAGAGCTCTTTGCTTTTACCCATCATGGGATGTTTCTTGTGTGACACCTTGGTAATGAGTCACCTTTTTTATAGGCCATCAGTTGAGACTGAATCTCTTGATATTAATTTGCACTGACAAGGGGCAGGATTGCTTTCTAATTACTGATAGATTTCAGCTGCTGTCTTGGCTTTCCATGCCTTTTTGCACCTCCCTTTCTTCAGGTGTTCAAAACTTTTTCCCTGTGTCATTCCACTTTATTCCACATAACTTAATTTCTTAACGTATTTGTTTTGGTTTCTATATGTATGGATTGCATGGGTTGTTCCCGGCGTGGTGAAAATTTCATGTCAATAGCACCTTCAGAAATATATTTACCTAGAACAATGGTGACGTGTTCTATAGTGATTTTATCCGCTCATATACAATCCATACCTTAAAAATAAAAATCGTGTTATCTCTGCTCTGAGAGAAAGAATGGCAGTAGCAACCATAATATCCACAAACGGATACTAAACAATACTAGTAAACAAAAAGTGCTGCGCTATTGATTTAAATATACAGCAAAATAAGTTATAAATCAATCCTGAGTGCTAATACCTGTGCAGTATAACACAACTGCGCAAAACAGTAGTAAAAAGTCCAATGTCAACAAACGTATACAATGCAGCCGGTGACACTCTCCTCTACCAACATGAATTACAGGCTGCTTATCAGACAGAACGACCCCTTAATTATAGGAGGTCAAAACACACTTTACCAGCTTTTTGGGACAATATGATGATAGACCCAACCAGCATGGTCCTCCACTCCTCAGAAGAATTCAACAGCAACCATATTAAATAGTGGCCATATAAAAAAAATAAAAGGAGCCCCATATAGCATAATACAGTAAAAGCTCATGGAACTTATTAGTCATAAAGTAATACAAAATGAAGAGATCTGCAGACTTAAAAAAAAGAGAAGCAACCGTGCTGCTCAACGTGTGTGCGTGGTGACGTCAGATCACAAGCTCTGCAGGACTGGAAATAGAGGTGTTCAGGCAAAAAAAGTGTGCATGGCTATGGTATACTGAATCCCTCAAAAAAGCATTGTGATCAGTAACAATAAAATTCCCTTTTGCCTAGTCATCGGTAGTCAGGGACATTTGAAAACCTCCCATCCTCACCCTCCCATCATAGATGGTCAGTGATCCCTCCACAGTTATTGGTGGTCAGTTGCACTTTAAAAGCCAAGTTCACCTTTTGTAATGTGTTGCACTTTGGATTAGTTGTGAATGGTTATGAATGAGGATCCTTTATTCATGGCTTGAGAAATATGCTATCTCCAAAAAAATGGCACAAGTAGCTGGGACTATAAGATCAGTCATCCAATGATATTCCCCTTGAGGATGAATGATGCAGAGTACAGAACTTGCTAGTCAGTCGGAATACCGGCAATATCACTCTGCGACTCTCATTAAGTAGTGCACTTATGTACTGTTTAATGTGGGTGTATGGAAATTGGGTGTAAATAAAATGATTTTTTCAAGGTAAAGTGCTATGTAGTTCTTTTTTCTTGGCGGAAATTCTAATATCCTGGTGGAACAGAGAATTAGGAATGCCTGCTGAGGGATAAATGCATTTAAAGGAACTAGATGCCTCTTGCAGTGGTGGGGAAGAAAAGGAGCTGGAACATAGAGGATCCCTCTTAAAGGGGGACACACTATTTATGACCTTACATTACATATGTGGGTCATAAACTGGTGGTGTTTTACAAGAGGTGGAAGTGAAGTGTGTATGCACTATTGAAAAACACTGAAGAACACAAGAGAGACTTAATGTTGCTTTAAAGGGGTAGTTGCACTACACCATTTTTTTTGGTTTTCATTTTATATATGTGTGATCGGTGTCATAGGGTGTTGGCAGCTGGGACTAATAGGTTGAAACAATCTTTAAACAGTGTACAGTGGAACCTCGGATTGCGAGTAACGCGGTTAATGAGCGGTTCGCAATACGAGCACTATTTTTAAAAATCGTGACTCGGTTTGCGAGTGTTGTCTCGCAAAATGAGCAGGATTCAGGCCAAAGCGGGTGCAGTACCGCGTTTGGCCTGAGGTGGGGGGGGGCTGGAGCCAAGCAGAGCCGAACGTCGCCGATCTCAGCTGATCGGCGCCGTTTGGAAATGCACGGAAAGGTTCGAGGACAGCACAGCTGACCTCGGGAATGAAGTCTTTCCAAGGTTTGCCGAGGTCAGCCGACGTGTCCTCGGGCCTTTTCGGCCGTTTCCGAGGCTCTCCGGCGTCCCTCACCTCTGGCCGAATGCGGTATTGCATCCCATTGAAGTCAATGCGGAACAAATTATTTTCATTTCCCTTGACTTCAATGGGAAAACTCGCTTTGATATGCGAGTACTTTGGATTATGAGCATACTCCTGGAACGGATTATGCTTGTAATCCAAGGTTCCACTGTACTTAGATTTTAAAATCCCCAACCTTGAATCTGTATTTCTCTTGCTGATCTTCCTTCTATCTACTGTGATCCTCTTTCTTTTCCTTCCTCCGTTGGGAGAGGCAGAGAAGGGCTGGGTGTTTTGTAAACACAGGCATTGTTTACATTTGTAATCACTCTGGTTCGCAGCAATCACAAGGCACAAAGCCACTCTAAGTGGCTCTGTGCGTTTTTGCTTGTAATCTGCACTTTCTAACGACACCATGATTACAGGCATTGGGAGAGCTTGCCTGGCCTATGCATCCTCTCTATTAGCAAAGACCTTTATAAATGACCTGTTGGAGTAACTGGTGCCATTGTTAAACAGCCAGTCAGGAGGTGGTTAATATGTACATATTACTGACTGTCAGTTAGCCTCTGCAGTCTTTGATGATTTATCCAAAGGGTAACTTACAACCGATTTGGGGGGTTTGCCTGTTTGGTTTACAAACAGGCGGCCTGTGCTCCGGTTTGCATGTTTATAATACCTCAGTAGAAGCATTACCTTGCCGAACAATGGTTGTGTTTTAATTATCAAACTTTCTTGTTGAGCTTCATTCCTCAGCTTCCAAGTAATGTCCTGGAAGACGTAAAATGAAAGAGTCTGGCATGTCAGCCGTGTCTGCTGCTAGAGCTGGCAGAAAATCAGGGTAATGTGCCGTGCTTCATCTACATTTACATTTAACACCCACATGATGCAGATAAAGTGGAACTAAACTACAAAAATGAAACCATGGATTTTAAACTATGCATGAGCCTTTATTTATGTATGCTGATGGAAATATTTGGATCCAAGTCTGCACCGGGAGAAATATGGAAACAAAAAGAGTTGAAGAATGCTGAATGAATTACATTGATGTGTATACACTGATCAAAGTCAAGGACTAATGATGTTGAGCTGACTTCCCGGGAAATATGTGGACAACATTGGTGTGTGAAAACCGGACTGTGCTTTTTCACATTTATCCTATTTTTTTTTTTTACAAACTATGCGAACCAAAGCTTAATGGATTCAATGGTTTGAAATTGGTCTATCACTCTTTCAGCTTTAAAGGGGTTGTAAAGGTTCGTTTTTTATTTTCTAAATAGTTTCCTTTTAAGCTAGTGCATTGTTGGTTCACTTACCTTTTCCTTTGATTTACCTTCTAAATATTTTTTTTCTTTGCTCTTTGTCTGAATTTCTCACTTCCTGTTCCTCCTCAGTAAGCTGTTCTGGGTGACTCCACACCACTCGGATGATGGTGTGAAGTTTACTGAGGAGAAACAGGAAGTGAGAAATTCAGACAAAGAAAAAAAACATTTAGAAGGTAAATCAAAGGAAAAGGTAAGTGAAGCAACAATGCACTAGCTTAAAGGAACCTATTTAGAAAATAAAAAATGAACCTTTACAACCCCTTTAACTCTTGGACCCATGTGATTTTAGGAGCAGTTATGCCCAAAAAAGGGGTTTCCATTCCCATGCAGTCTTTACTGTTGTCTATAATTTCTGTTCACAGATCTCCCCTCTTCCCCCAGTAATAGAGTGGCAACAAGGAATGAGCTTAGACGTGTTTGGATCCTAGTCCCAACCCACTTTAGCAATCCCACCAGGAAGCAGTCACTGCACACCGCCAATCATAAGCGACTAATGCCGCATACCCACGACCTTGGATGGGTTTTCCGATGGAATTCCGCTCAAGCTTGGCAAGCATACACACAGTCACACAAAAGTTCTCTGAAATTTTCGACTGTCAAGAACGCAGTGACGTACAACAGTACGACGAGCCGTGAAAATAAAGTTCAATGCTTCCGAGCATGCGTAGGAATTTTGCGCGTCGGAATTTCTTGGCGGAAATTCCGACAGCAAAAGTCCGATGGAGCATACAGACAGTCAGAATTTCCGACAAAAAGCTCACATTGGACTTTTCTTGACGGAATTTCCGATCGTGTGTACGCGACGTAAGGCATTTCCTGGCCCGCAGCTGCACATTCACACGCCTCCTTGTATATGTGTGGCTGCTGGCCAAGGAATGACTAGGCTGCTCATGATTGGCGGTGTGCAGTGACGGCTTCCTGGCGGGATTGCTCAGGTGGGTTGGGACTAGGATCCGAACACGTCTGAGCTCATCCCTAGTGGCAACTTGGCTTTTTAGCCCAACTGCTGTTCTCCATATGTACCTGAAAGGAGTTCATTGGCAGTTGAGCACACTGTTGTGTATCACTGGGCCTCAAGTGGAATAAAAAATTGGAAGCCTTCAGAGGTGACATCAGCTGACATCCAAAGTTAGGCATACATAGCTCCAGTTACAGGACAAAAGTCGATAAAAATTGACTGAACCTGCTGAAAAATGATCTGCCGAAAAGTTTAATCTGGTCATTGTTCAGGTATTCAGGTGGCTGGGGGTGCTGCAGCTGCATGAATATAATAGTTGGAAGGGGAGATTCCTCCAGCTACGCTATTTAGTGTGCATGGGAGAATCACTTGATTTCACTGGTTCAGCCCATAGTGCTGAATAAGAGTGATCAGCAAGTGTAAGACTAGCCTAAATCAGGGCTACACACTATACAATTTTTATTGTTCAATTTCCTTTATATTTACCTGTAACAATGTAGTACAAGGGCCTGCCTGATTGCATACTAATGGAAAGTGTTTAGGTTTGACCTCATCTTGTATGGTTTTGGTAAATCTAAAGGAAAATTGTATAATGTGTAGCCAGCTCCAGTGTGCAGGTGAAGTGAGATTTTCCCTTGCTGGTATCGGACATCTGTAGCCAGTTTACCCAAATTGGAGTGATTAGTTTATAGTTGAGTCACTCTTGAACTGAAGAAAAAACATGTGTGTCTACTGACACACGCCGGTCGGCGGAGACGGTGAAGTGCAACCATTTCCCATATTTTTTGCTCTTACGTTATCATGTTGATGTACGTACAATGTTTGAGGGGATTTAATTTGTGAGGGGTACCTTTTAAAAGAATAAAACAGGATTACGCTATGTGCTTTCTTCTGTTTGTTTTTTGGGAGCTCACTACTCTCTGATATCCTCCTGATTGATGCAGCCTTTTAGTGTCTGGTTTGGATGCAGCATTATTCATTCAATGCCTTTTATTCATATCGTTCTGGTGAGTGTTAACCCCGAAGGGGTGTGTGTATTCACGTGGTGGATCTGAAGGGTCGGTGGAAGGTGCACTCTACAAATCTCTTTAGATCACCTATGGACACTTTTATGAAGCACTGAAATTAGCTGACATCTATCTAAAGACTTTATATGTAGTGTTGACCACTGTTATAATTCAACATTAGCGCTGTTTGTAGTATTGATTGATACAGATGACTGTCTTTATTTTTACTATTTTTATACAATTTGCCATGTTTTAAATAGCTGCTTAAATATCTCTTTAATTTTTGAGAGACCAATTTCCTGTTAAACCTACTGCTCATCTGTGGACAATTACTGAGTATTGTCCAATTTTTTTTTTTATTTGCAAATACTTGTGTTCCACAAGCGCTGAGTGGTGTATTATAGGCCTTTTTTTTATACACCCTTATTTTAGATATATTTATTTCAACCAGTGTTTTTATTTAAAGAGTTTCTACAGCCAAATTTCTATTTTGGATAGATATAGGGCCCTTTCACATGGACTGTCCGATCAGGTCTGTCTTTCAGTTTATCAGGCGGACCTGATCGGACCTTCCATTCATCCCTATGGAGTGGCGGATGTCAGCGGTGACATGTCCGCTGACACCCGCCGCTATCAGATCTAATCCTGTCCACCAAATCCAGACGGATAGTGGTCCTATTTTCGATCGCACTGGTTGATCAGATCGGATATGATCGGATGAAAACGAACAGGCAGTCCGTTTTCACCCAATCTCCCCATAGAGGAGACTGTGCACAGTGAGTGGAGACGGACCTGTCATCCGCCTGCTCAGGGGGGTTTAGCGGAGGCGTCCGCGTGAAAGGGGCCATAGTGTTGAGGAGTTAGAACCCCTGCCACCAAGACTGTAAGAAGAAATCCAAGATATTGAGATGTCACAAGTACAAGAATAGAGGAGGGATTTTCCAATGGGGACACTTGTTCCGATGACAACTAAAAGGTAATTTGCCTCCTTTTTGGGTTCTTCTCATTTACTCTTGTGTCTTCGGGAAAGGAGGTGAAGGGAAATCTATCTACAATTGGACATGCAAGTTTTGACTTTAGATCTACATGAATGAGATTAACTGGTTTATTTCACCTTTACTGTTTGATAAAAAGTTGGATCACATGCTGATTTCTCATGTTCCTCGGGTACTCTATTTTTTTTGAGATATCGTAAAAAAAATAATTGCCAGTTCCACCCAGTTGCCACGTCCCATATATAGCTAAATGATGGTTTCACACTCCCTGATAGGTCCTTCATAATGTAGTGTATACCGATAATTGGAAGAGAGAGACCTTCAAAATGGCCTACTGCAGTGGTTCTCAACCTTCCTAGTGCCGTGACCCCTTGATAAAATTTCCCAAGTTGTGGGGACCCCTAACAGTAAAATTTATTTTCATAGCATGGGTTGTCAGCACCCAAGGCAAGACAAGTAATTTGCGCCCCTAACACGCATACATTTAGCGCTCTCTGACTCCCTTCCACTCGTAGAGTATTAAAAACCCCTTATGGTACATTTTAGGATACCACTCTTTCTTTTTGTTCTCCTTTCTTTCCCTTTTATCTCTCTTTATGCTCATTTCTTGTTTTTTTTACATAAAAATAAATAGTGCAGCGCTTTAAAAGTCCATATATCAAAGATAGAAAAACAGCACAGTAAATCAGTATATAATCCCCGTGATCTTCATAGATGACACATGAACTCTTGATTGCATGCAGGTGGTAACAGACACACACACAGTGAGAGACCTCCACCAACAGATAAATTGGCCGCTCACCTTCCAACATGGACCCTTTAATTATAGAGGGTCACTGAAAAACTTTCCCTTACGGGTTAATCCAAAGCAGATGAAGATGTAAACTTCCCCAAAAGGATTAGGGTCATCAATTCCATACAACATCAGGATCATTCAAAAACTTCCAGGTATTAAGTTCATAGGGCAGTGTTTACATGTGGAAAATATAGAAGCAGACCATAGTGTTTCTCCGTAATAGAAAACAATTTAATGAAAAACGAAAGTAGTGCACTTACATTTAAAAGGCACTAAACCAGTGCCGAGGTACAACAGCGCGTCTGGTGAGACTGTGAATGAACTGCGGGTGACGTCACGAACTTCCCATCCGTACGCACGTTACGTCCCGGTAGGCGGGACTTCATCAGCGGATATGGGAAGAACGCCAGACACCCGCTCTTATAGCAACAAGGCGCCTGTGACTATGGAGACACGATGCAGCGTCACATGACGCCGATAGGGACGTCTGAATCACATGACATCAACCAGGAAGTGTCCCCGTGAGCCAGATATCCACACAAAGACTCCAAAGGCAACCAAAATACATGATAAAAACTTTAAAATAGAAAATATAAATATATATATATCTAAAATTCAACCAGTAAACCAGCCCAGTTGATTAATATAAAATATATGTATATTAATGCAGCAATCAACTCCTACAGTTACTACCGATATGGAGAAAGAGGCTGCTTATACATTGGATAAAAAATAAATAAACAAATCTGGACTGCAGACCTGAATATAGACGTGACATCAACCACAGCCCACAACAATCTCACCAAACCAAAATAAACATACTAAAACAATAATACATTAATAAATCACATATAATAAATGAAAAAAAAAAAAAAAAAAACATCTACGATCTAATTAACGGTCAGTTATAAAACAATTTATGTCAAATTCGACATTTAACCCGTCAGGGCAAAGAACTCGTGTTTCATGAATCCAATGGGATTCTCTTTTGCTCAGCTGACGGATAAAATTGCCACCTCGCCAATGTCTAGTGACTTTCTCTATGCCCCAGAATCTCAAACCCTTGGGATTTTGTTGGTGGAACTGTTTAAAATGCCTAGAGACATTATGGGTTTTGACCCCCTTTTTAATATTATTAACATGTTCTGCCACACGAACATGTAGAGGTCTCGAGGTTCGGCCTATATATTGGAGTCCGCAATCGCACTCCAGCATATAGACGACCCCCACCGTGGCGCACGTAATCAATTGTTTAATATTGTATTCTTTATTGGTGGCAGATGCCAAAAAAGACTTCCTTTTCTTAAGATTAACTTTGGAGGTCCTGCACGGGACACAACGGCCACATGCGTAAAATCCACCCAGGAATCTAAACATGCTGTTATCTGACGGTACAGGGGGGTTTAGGACACTAGGTGCCAATCGATCTCGCAAGGACGGGGCTTTCTTATAAATGAATTGGGGTTTCTCCGGTAGAACGGGACCAAGAATCTTATCTTGTTTTAAGATGGACCAATTTTTAGCAATAATTTTCTCGAACTTTTTATACTGGACATTGTAGTCCAATATCATTCGAAAATTGTGAGAATCCCCATCAGAAGTTTTACTTCGATCAGTCAATAATGTCTGTCTATCAATCATCTTAACTTGTTCTACCTCTCGGAGCAGAACCTGTTCATCATAACCCTTTTGCACAAATCTAGTGGTCAACACTCGTGATTGGTTTACAAAATCAGATACTTGTGTGCAATTCCGACGCAACCTAATATACTGTCCCCTGGGGATGTTGCACAACCAAGAACGGTGGTGACAACTCCCCAGGGGAATGTACGCATTGCGATCGGTGGGTTTAAAGTGATTGATCAACTTAAAATGATCACTTCCCTTGGTGATGGTAAGATCCAAATAATCAACCTTCTCATTATCTATGGTCCATGTGAGGATAATATTTTTGTTGTTGTCATTAAGATGACTAATGAAAAAATCCAAAGCGGATCTATCACCCTCCCACACCAGGATCAAATCATCAATATAACGAAAATAACAAACTAATTCAGGGGGACGACATGCGAACACTGCCCGTTCCTCCCAGTGGGCCATAAAAATATTGGCCACACTGGGAGCAAAACGGGCCCCCATCGCAACTCCCCTAGTTTGTAAGAAAAAATCCCCATCGTACCAAAAATAGTTCCGGGATAAACAAAAATCCAAACAACTCAAAAGGAACTCCTGATGTCTACCAGACAGCGTAGAGGTGGACAGAGCCCATTCCACAGCCGTCAGTGCATCCTGGTGTCCTATAATGGTGTACAGGGACCCCACGTCTGCTGTCACCAATATACTTTTTTCAGAACACCCCAGAGATTGGAGGATCTGGATAATATGTTTAGTGTCTTTAAGGAATGCTGGCGTTTTAACTACCAGGGGTTGTAAGAATGAATCAATGTATTGCCCTAATCGGGCTGACACTGAGTCAATCCCATTTACTATGGGCCTCCCTGGAGGGTTAACACTGTCTTTATGTAATTTCGGTAGAAAATAAATGATAGGAGTTCTGCAAAACAATGGATCCAGGTAAAGAGCCTCTTTTATGGTCAATATTCCCTGATCTTTACCATCCTCAATGATATGGTGTAACTCATCCTTAAAGGACAACATAGGGTCTGTATGAAGAACTCTATATGTATCCTCATCTGACAATAGGTTACTCATTTCCATTTTATAGTATTCTTTACTCAGGATGACTAACCCTCCTCCTTTGTCCGCTGGACGAATTACAATTTCTTTTCTTTTTTCCAAAGATCCCATACCCCGTTTAATATATTGTGGATCTAATACCTTTTTAATTTTCAATGACTCCAAATCCTTTACTACCATATTCTTGAAGACCTCCATATATTTGCTGTCAACATTAATGGGGTTGAATATTGATTTATTTCGTAAAGAAGAATGGTCACCCCTAACAAGTGGTGTAGCCCTACTAGTGTTGGATAAAAAATATTTTTTCATGTTCAAACTTCTAATATATTTTTGCAAACTTACGTAAGTTTGGAATTTGTTCAAATTTTTGGTTGGGGCAAATTTAAGCCCTCTATCCAGGACTTTGATTTCATCATCATTTAATGTTACCCCACTTAGATTATAAATTCCTGCTCCCGTTATGGTTTCGACCTTTTGTAATCGCCTACCCCCTCTCCTTCCTCTCTGTCTTTTCTTTTTCTTGGGGTACCTACATTGGGCGGTGGATACTGTGGCAATTGTCTCCACCATTCCCCTAGGTTGGGTCTGTGTACAGGGGGTCCAGTTTGGTATCCCCCACGTGACCCTAAAAAATCCCCCCTATCGTGGTCAGAGTGGTTAGCTAACGGTGCAAAACTATTTTGCGTAGGAAACCCCCTATTTTGGGGGTAATGGGGCCTCCCTCTATTGGATGGGTCAGCCCCATCTCCAAAATTACGAGAATCTCTCCATGGTTGGGATGCATTCTGATAATAAGATGATGTTGGATAATCATTTTCATAATGGGGGGTTGGTTGATAATTACCTTTACCTCTACCTCTTTTGTTCTTACCCCTTTTGGGGGGACCCCTATTAGGGTAATCATGAGGGGAAGAAAACCTCTCATGTGGGGGAGGTACATCATATTGATACACTGGTTGGTTTCTAGGTGTTGCCATTTTAGTGGCATTGAGAGTTTCGACTGGGGGATTGGCAGTGACATTACCACCACCTATGGGGGGAGCATTCTGCCATTTGAAAATGCTACCTCCAGTGAAATCATCCCAATCCCGTATAAACTTCTTCTTTTTCTTTGTTTGAATCTCAGCATCCCATTTCATAAGCTTATTTTTTAGCTCCCCTGAAAGTTTCAGAAATTCTTCACTTTCTTTATGGGGTTCTAAAAATGAAATGATCTCCCCAATCTGGGAGTCAAGGAGCTTTAATTTTCTTTGTTTCCGAGCCAAAAGAAATTCTATTAGCTCAAACCCTTTTTTGATGAAAAAGCCACTCCACTCAGACATAGAATCATCGTCAAGTAGACCATCATTAGGGGGCACATCCCACCTTAACCTTCTAGGAATAAGCTTGGCAGATAAATACTGTTCAAACGATGTAATATCCCACCAAGTTTTAGTCTTTTTTTCAAAAATATGCCCCAATTTACGAAATGCCTGGGAGATATCATTAATAGGTTCATTAGAAGAATTCCTAGAGAAAACTTCATTAATTTTAACTTCCCGTTTTTCTAAATATTGAAAAACATCCATTATTGCAGCGTGATTGTTGATAACTTGAGAAATCAGAATATGTAAAAAGAAACAAATCCGCGCAATAAACTATAATGTACTACTAAGCAGCTGAACACTAAGGGTCAAATAATCAAAATCCCTGAGTATAACATAAAAATAAATAGTGCAGCGCTTTAAAAGTCCATATATCAAAGATAGAAAAACAGCACAGTAAATCAGTATATAATCCCCGTGATCTTCATAGATGACACATGAACTCTTGATTGCATGCAGGTGGTAACAGACACACACACAGTGAGAGACCTCCACCAACAGATAAATTGGCCGCTCACCTTCCAACATGGACCCTTTAATTATAGAGGGTCACTGAAAAACTTTCCCTTACGGGTTAATCCAAAGCAGATGAAGATGTAAACTTCCCCAAAAGGATTAGGGTCATCAATTCCATACAACATCAGGATCATTCAAAAACTTCCAGGTATTAAGTTCATAGGGCAGTGTTTACATGTGGAAAATATAGAAGCAGACCATAGTGTTTCTCCGTAATAGAAAACAATTTAATGAAAAACGAAAGTAGTGCACTTACATTTAAAAGGCACTAAACCAGTGCCGAGGTACAACAGCGCGTCTGGTGAGACTGTGAATGAACTGCGGGTGACGTCACGAACTTCCCATCCGTACGCACGTTACGTCCCGGTAGGCGGGACTTCATCAGCGGATATGGGAAGAACGCCAGACACCCGCTCTTATAGCAACAAGGCGCCTGTGACTATGGAGACACGATGCAGCGTCACATGACGCCGATAGGGACGTCTGAATCACATGACATCAACCAGGAAGTGTCCCCGTGAGCCAGATATCCACACAAAGACTCCAAAGGCAACCAAAATACATGATAAAAACTTTAAAATAGAAAATATAAATATATATATATCTAAAATTCAACCAGTAAACCAGCCCAGTTGATTAATATAAAATATATGTATATTAATGCAGCAATCAACTCCTACAGTTACTACCGATATGGAGAAAGAGGCTGCTTATACATTGGATAAAAAATAAATAAACAAATCTGGACTGCAGACCTGAATATAGACGTGACATCAACCACAGCCCACAACAATCTCACCAAACCAAAATAAACATACTAAAACAATAATACATTAATAAATCACATATAATAAATGAAAAAAAACATCTACGATCTAATTAACGGTCAGTTATAAAACAATTTATGTCAAATTCGACATTTAACCCGTCAGGGCAAAGAACTCGTGTTTCATGAATCCAATGGGATTCTCTTTTGCTCAGCTGACGGATAAAATTGCCACCTCGCCAATGTCTAGTGACTTTCTCTATGCCCCAGAATCTCAAACCCTTGGGATTTTGTTGGTGGAACTGTTTAAAATGCCTAGAGACATTATGGGTTTTGACCCCCTTTTTAATATTATTAACATGTTCTGCCACACGAACATGTAGAGGTCTCGAGGTTCGGCCTATATATTGGAGTCCGCAATCGCACTCCAGCATATAGACGACCCCCACCGTGGCGCACGTAATCAATTGTTTAATATTGTATTCTTTATTGGTGGCAGATGCCAAAAAAGACTTCCTTTTCTTAAGATTAACTTTGGAGGTCCTGCACGGGACACAACGGCCACATGCGTAAAATCCACCCAGGAATCTAAACATGCTGTTATCTGACGGTACAGGGGGGTTTAGGACACTAGGTGCCAATCGATCTCGCAAGGACGGGGCTTTCTTATAAATGAATTGGGGTTTCTCCGGTAGAACGGGACCAAGAATCTTATCTTGTTTTAAGATGGACCAATTTTTAGCAATAATTTTCTCGAACTTTTTATACTGGACATTGTAGTCCAATATCATTCGAAAATTGTGAGAATCCCCATCAGAAGTTTTACTTCGATCAGTCAATAATGTCTGTCTATCAATCATCTTAACTTGTTCTACCTCTCGGAGCAGAACCTGTTCATCATAACCCTTTTGCACAAATCTAGTGGTCAACACTCGTGATTGGTTTACAAAATCAGATACTTGTGTGCAATTCCGACGCAACCTAATATACTGTCCCCTGGGGATGTTGCACAACCAAGAACGGTGGTGACAACTCCCCAGGGGAATGTACGCATTGCGATCGGTGGGTTTAAAGTGATTGATCAACTTAAAATGATCACTTCCCTTGGTGATGGTAAGATCCAAATAATCAACCTTCTCATTATCTATGGTCCATGTGAGGATAATATTTTTGTTGTTGTCATTAAGATGACTAATGAAAAAATCCAAAGCGGATCTATCACCCTCCCACACCAGGATCAAATCATCAATATAACGAAAATAACAAACTAATTCAGGGGGACGACATGCGAACACTGCCCGTTCCTCCCAGTGGGCCATAAAAATATTGGCCACACTGGGAGCAAAACGGGCCCCCATCGCAACTCCCCTAGTTTGTAAGAAAAAATCCCCATCGTACCAAAAATAGTTCCGGGATAAACAAAAATCCAAACAACTCAAAAGGAACTCCTGATGTCTACCAGACAGCGTAGAGGTGGACAGAGCCCATTCCACAGCCGTCAGTGCATCCTGGTGTCCTATAATGGTGTACAGGGACCCCACGTCTGCTGTCACCAATATACTTTTTTCAGAACACCCCAGAGATTGGAGGATCTGGATAATATGTTTAGTGTCTTTAAGGAATGCTGGCGTTTTAACTACCAGGGGTTGTAAGAATGAATCAATGTATTGCCCTAATCGGGCTGACACTGAGTCAATCCCATTTACTATGGGCCTCCCTGGAGGGTTAACACTGTCTTTATGTAATTTCGGTAGAAAATAAATGATAGGAGTTCTGCAAAACAATGGATCCAGGTAAAGAGCCTCTTTTATGGTCAATATTCCCTGATCTTTACCATCCTCAATGATATGGTGTAACTCATCCTTAAAGGACAACATAGGGTCTGTATGAAGAACTCTATATGTATCCTCATCTGACAATAGGTTACTCATTTCCATTTTATAGTATTCTTTACTCAGGATGACTAACCCTCCTCCTTTGTCCGCTGGACGAATTACAATTTCTTTTCTTTTTTCCAAAGATCCCATACCCCGTTTAATATATTGTGGATCTAATACCTTTTTAATTTTCAATGACTCCAAATCCTTTACTACCATATTCTTGAAGACCTCCATATATTTGCTGTCAACATTAATGGGGTTGAATATTGATTTATTTCGTAAAGAAGAATGGTCACCCCTAACAAGTGGTGTAGCCCTACTAGTGTTGGATAAAAAATATTTTTTCATGTTCAAACTTCTAATATATTTTTGCAAACTTACGTAAGTTTGGAATTTGTTCAAATTTTTGGTTGGGGCAAATTTAAGCCCTCTATCCAGGACTTTGATTTCATCATCATTTAATGTTACCCCACTTAGATTATAAATTCCTGCTCCCGTTATGGTTTCGACCTTTTGTAATCGCCTACCCCCTCTCCTTCCTCTCTGTCTTTTCTTTTTCTTGGGGTACCTACATTGGGCGGTGGATACTGTGGCAATTGTCTCCACCATTCCCCTAGGTTGGGTCTGTGTACAGGGGGTCCAGTTTGGTATCCCCCACGTGACCCTAAAAAATCCCCCCTATCGTGGTCAGAGTGGTTAGCTAACGGTGCAAAACTATTTTGCGTAGGAAACCCCCTATTTTGGGGGTAATGGGGCCTCCCTCTATTGGATGGGTCAGCCCCATCTCCAAAATTACGAGAATCTCTCCATGGTTGGGATGCATTCTGATAATAAGATGATGTTGGATAATCATTTTCATAATGGGGGGTTGGTTGATAATTACCTTTACCTCTACCTCTTTTGTTCTTACCCCTTTTGGGGGGACCCCTATTAGGGTAATCATGAGGGGAAGAAAACCTCTCATATGGGGGAGGTACATCATATTGATACACTGGTTGGTTTCTAGGTGTTGCCATTTTAGTGGCATTGAGAGTTTCGACTGGGGGATTGGCAGTGACATTACCACCACCTATGGGGGGAGCATTCTGCCATTTGAAAATGCTACCTCCAGTGAAATCATCCCAATCCCGTATAAACTTCTTCTTTTTCTTTGTTTGAATCTCAGCATCCCATTTCATAAGCTTATTTTTTAGCTCCCCTGAAAGTTTCAGAAATTCTTCACTTTCTTTATGGGGTTCTAAAAATGAAATGATCTCCCCAATCTGGGAGTCAAGGAGCTTTAATTTTCTTTGTTTCCGAGCCAAAAGAAATTCTATTAGCTCAAACCCTTTTTTGATGAAAAAGCCACTCCACTCAGACATAGAATCATCGTCAAGTAGACCATCATTAGGGGGCACATCCCACCTTAACCTTCTAGGAATAAGCTTGGCAGATAAATACTGTTCAAACGATGTAATATCCCACCAAGTTTTAGTCTTTTTTTTTTCAAAAATATGCCCCAATTTACGAAATGCCTGGGAGATATCATTAATAGGTTCATTAGAAGAATTCCTAGAGAAAACTTCATTAATTTTAACTTCCCGTTTTTCTAAATATTGAAAAACATCCATTATTGCAGCGTGATTGTTGATAACTTGAGAAATCAGAATATGTAAAAAGAAACAAATCCGCGCAATAAACTATAATGTACTACTAAGCAGCTGAACACTAAGGGTCAAATAATCAAAATCCCTGAGTATAACATAAAAATAAATAGTGCAGCGCTTTAAAAGTCCATATATCAAAGATAGAAAAACAGCACAGTAAATCAGTATATAATCCCCGTGATCTTCATAGATGACACATGAACTCTTGATTGCATGCAGGTGGTAACAGACACACACACAGTGAGAGACCTCCACCAACAGATAAATTGGCCGCTCACCTTCCAACATGGACCCTTTAATTATAGAGGGTCACTGAAAAACTTTCCCTTACGGGTTAATCCAAAGCAGATGAAGATGTAAACTTCCCCAAAAGGATTAGGGTCATCAATTCCATACAACATCAGGATCATTCAAAAACTTCCAGGTATTAAGTTCATAGGGCAGTGTTTACATGTGGAAAATATAGAAGCAGACCATAGTGTTTCTCCGTAATAGAAAACAATTTAATGAAAAACGAAAGTAGTGCACTTACATTTAAAAGGCACTAAACCAGTGCCGAGGTACAACAGCGCGTCTGGTGAGACTGTGAATGAACTGCGGGTGACGTCACGAACTTCCCATCCGTACGCACGTTACGTCCCGGTAGGCGGGACTTCATCAGCGGATATGGGAAGAACGCCAGACACCCGCTCTTATAGCAACAAGGCGCCTGTGACTATGGAGACACGATGCAGCGTCACATGACGCCGATAGGGACGTCTGAATCACATGACATCAACCAGGAAGTGTCCCCGTGAGCCAGATATCCACACAAAGACTCCAAAGGCAACCAAAATACATGATAAAAACTTTAAAATAGAAGTTTGTTTTTTTTACCCCCATCCCTCTCTAGCCGTCTTTCTTGTTCTCTCTCTTAATCTTTCTCTCCCTTTTTCTTGTCCCTCCCCCTCTTTTCCTCTCTCTTCCATGTATTCTGTATTTTTATTCCTTGTCTTACTCCTTGGTGGGGGGGGGGGGGGGTTATTGGATGAGTGGCAATGCTGGTGGGGAATGGGATAGGTGGCAATGCTGGGAGGAGTTCTGATCAGCCAACTTACGTGCTCTTGATCGAGGTCATCTGCTGATCTGAGAACTGTAGTGGGGGCTTCACTGCGTCTCCGGCTTCACTGCGTCTCCGACTTTGTGGTGTCTCGTAGCAGTGACACCTATGCCGAAATCAGGAGACAGGATCTCCTCCAGCCCCTCCCACTTCACATTCCTCATCAGTCAGCTGACCTCTAGTCTCTGCCCCCCAGCCATACCGTGAACTGAATGGGCGGCTGCAAAGAGCCCATCTGGGCGGCCGCGGGCTCCAGAGACAGCCCATCTGGGCAGCCACAGGCTCCAGGGACAGCCCTGCTGGGCAGACGTGAAAAGGCTTGGAGAGCAGTACGGGCTTCAGTAACAGCCCAGGACTTAGTGACCCCTGGCAAATTGTCATTTGACCCCCGAGGGGGGTCCCGACCCCCAGGTTGAGAACCACTGGCCTAGTGGGAAGTGGGAGGTAAGACAAAACTGCTGGTAAAAGAAGCACCCAGTGGTGACCACTCGACAATAGAAGCTTTTAATAGACCTTTATCGGGTAAGAAAAATGCATTCTCCTGAGCGAACCCTATAGTTTTACTCTATTAGGATCGAATTTATAGAATTATAGGCAGCTAAGCATAAGGGTTGTGAAATGAGATTTCTTTTTCCCAAAACTAAAAGCTGTTTTCTGCACCGTTCCCGTCTTTTATTGGATATTTTCTTAGAATTGTTTTATTAGTAATGTGTTCTAAATTGCTAAGCAGGATTTTCAAACAACATCTGTTTTTGTAGACTACTTAGAAGTTATCAAATATACCCCAAGGTCTCCCTGCCCTCGCTGAATAAAAATATTTACAGCCTTTAAGTGTTTTGCTAAAATGGAACATTAGCAGAAATTGGGTTGCTAAGAAATAAAGCGAATAATAATGCAACATAGGAAACAAAACCGGTCACTGCAGTTCCTTCCTCCATTCATCACATTGTCTGATCATCGCAGACGGGGGCAATGGCTGAAATGGCTCAAAGTGTCTCCAGAGTTGTTGTTTGTGATTTTGTTGGATTTGAAATGAACTTTAGGTTGTGCCAAAGGCACTGAACCGACTTGATTGTACCCCTGAACCTAAAATAATATATTTGTAAGAATATATGGACATATTTATATGCTGAACTGCAGGCAAACCGTGAAATACAGAGCTAAAATATAAAGCAGGGAACTGATTTACTTGTCAATAGTCTTGTCCCTCCTCCAGCCTGTGACTAAACAGTGAAAGGACAAGCCCAAAACACTTTACTCTCCTCCTATTGCCTCCTGTGCTGCTTCTCCCTCTTTCAGTCTGTGCTGTGCTGCATGGGGGTTTGCAAGAAGCTGAAACAAAGTCAAATTCATGTACCTACATTTGCTCGGCACTGCTGCCATTCATGGATCACCTTGAATTTTTTTATGAATACTAGACTTTCTCTGATTGGACCAAGTGGTCAGATGGGGTGGTGATGTCATGATCTCCACCTCATCCAATCAGTCAATGCCTTGTATTCATTGAATGCACTGTGCCGAGTGGCCAACTCCCCTGTGTTCTTTGTGCAGTGAGGAAGCTGCTTGCACAGGAAGATTGCACCAACTACTACAGTGATTTTCAGCTTCTCAGCTGCTCATCAGGTATGAGATATGCATACGCACATTAAAGCGAAGCTCCACTCAAAAGGGGAGGCTCCGCTTGTTTGAACTATTCCCCCTCCACTGCCACATTTGGGGGGGGGGAGGAGAGTGGGTACCTGGTTTTGACAGGTACCTGCTCCCACCTCCAGTTCAGATCGCCACGGCAAACTAAGCTGGAAGTTTGGCCCCCCTTCTTCCCCCGCAGTCTTCTGGGACACATTACAGGTCACAGAAGACTATGAGACCATTCATAAGGCTTCACTTCCTGTTTCCCTTACTTCAGATGCCAGCGCCTGCAACCAAAGCCGATTAAAGAATCCTCTCGGGTGAGAACATGGCAGGATCCAGGGGCAGATAAGTTTCCTTAAACTAAAAGTCAGCAGCTACAGTAGACTTTTTTGGGTGGAGCCGGGAGCTCTGTTTTAAAGTGTTTGTTGCCCCAACATTTCATATTCCTGATATGTGCCTGCTGTACCATGTACTTCTATGGAGAAGTCTCCTGTTCTCTTTTTTTGCTTGCTTTGTGTGAAATCCCTGGTGTTTCTGCCAGTCCACTGATCAGACTAAGCAGGAGAGCACACTGTGGTCAGTTCTCTAGCTATGCTGGGAACTCGACCTTCTATCCTCCAATGATCAAACTTGTCCTGACAAGCCCCCACTGCACAGCCATTTACTGAGAAGCTCAGTGTGCTGCCGTGTCTCCTCCCCCCAGCTCTTATGCAGCTGTGAACAGAGGGAATGTGATCACCTCTCAAAAAGAGGAAAAAAAGGTATTTTATAATGTTTTTTTTTTAAAAATCCTATTCATAAATGTTTTGCCTTTCATTTCTATTTTAAACTGAATGGGCTGTTTTACTTCTTTTACAAGGTGATCGTTTACAATCACTTTAAGTCAACCAGGACCGATGTATGTAGGCAATAAAGATCACACTTGGAGATCAGCGTTAAATTTTCATGAGGTTTAACTAATTTGTATTTGAAGAAGAATACAAAGGTCCATGTAAGGAATCTTGGTCTTGGTCATACGTGTTTTCTCATTTGCTGTGCATGTTTGATTTATCAGAATTTAGTGATTTAAATCCATAAAGGAGAAGCCTGTTTTTATCTTTTCCAGTAGCTCTCTCGTCATTAGTATTATGTAGTTGGAAAGTACGAGGCAGTTTCATTCCTTGTTAGAAAGATAAATAACCTTTAACAGGAGAAGTGTGTTAATATCTCCGCCGTAGCCCAGATGTCTGCGTGATGAGGTTATTCCACTTATGCACCCATTCAACTGCATCATCTGCTTCAATTACACAAATATGTCCCAGATTTCCCTCGCCAATGGACTTAATTGATGTAAATTCAAGGGGCCTGTTTGAATAAGCTGAAGAAATGTTTCCATATTATTTGTTAAAACGAAAAATCGGAAATTTTGGTTAATGACTCACAACTTTTTTTTTTTCGCAATGGAATGTTTGTCGATTTGCACCGTATTAATTTTGGAATTTTTTTTTGTACTGAAGTCACTTTTCTGTACAACTCAACATCCCTTTTGAAGCATGTAAGTCTTCTCTCTTAGCTAGTGACCTTTTATTTAAAGTAAAGCTGTCATGAAAGAAATGTGGGGGCGGCCATTGCTAGCCTCCATATTGAAGATAATAGGTAGGTGGTACTATAGCAGCGCCTGCATCTGCAGTCTTTTTGTCTATATTTATTTTTTTATGTGAGTGAAAGGGGTGTTGGGTGCATCTTAAAGAGGAACTTCCCTCTTCCCCCGCCCTACAATATTTTTTTTCCCCCCTTGCCTTTTATTGTGTAATGCACAATTCATGCACCCTACTGCCCAGGGAATCTAGAAATATCATGCTGTGATTCGCTGCACCACTGTGACACACCATGTTCCATAATGCTGTCTTTGTTATGGACATCATCAGGTGCCAGCTGTCTCTTCCTGGTTCAGGCACCCAGCACCTTGATGACGTGCCGCAGCTCTGTCCACCTCCAGCTGTAGTGAATGGAACGTGAAGCACCCTTGGATATGTGACGTACATATCTCAGGAGGCTTTCAGCAGAGGAGATGTCATTCTTGCTTAGAAGAGAACGGTAGCCAGAAAAGGCCCAGTGCATCTGGTAGGTGAAGGTCTGCCTTAAGTTTTATTACAAAAGTAAACTTAAATCATCAGCAATAAAAGCCCAGCTCCAACCAAAGCTAATTTTTAATTATGATTAGTGTGAAGAAGGTTCTTTTTAGGCTTGATTCACCCCTTTCCTTTAAAATGCTGTATATGTGTATAGCAGTGTGTTACTGTTCATTCTGAGTTCCTCCCTCGTGGAAGTGGAACTACCTTATATACTCGAGTATAAGCCAAATTTTTCAGCACATTTTTTTGTGCTGAAAATGCCCCCTCGGCTTATACTCGAGTCACCTTTTTGCGCCTGATCTCCGGAATTTGGGGACCCGGTACTGGCCGGCCGTAGGTCTCCTGGACCCCAATCTTGGCACACATGTAGCCCCACTCTTCCTCTACAAGTGTGCAAAGTTTGTTGTCCGGGGGACCTATGGCCGGGGAGCACCAATTTTTCAAACCCGGGCACCCCTTCCATAGACTCCCATGTTAAATGGTAATTTCTCTGGTGAATTTGGGGACCCGGTACCGGCCGGACATAGGTCCCCTGGACCCGGAACGTGGCACACATGTAGCTTTATTTTCCCTCTACAAGTGTGCAAAGTTTGTGGTCTGGGGAACCTAAGGCCAGGGAGCACCGATTTTTTTCAAAACTGGGCACCCCTTCCATAGACGCCTATGTTAAACGTCAGTCTAGTCATGGGCACAGTGAGGCATGGGCATAGTGAGGCATGGACACAGTAAGGCATGGACACAGTAAGGGCATGCACATGGACACAGTGAGGCATGCAGATGGACACCCTAGGCTTATACTCGAGTCAATAAGTTTTCCCAGTTTTTTGTGGTAAAATTAGGTGCCTCGGCTTATATTCGGGTCGGCTTATACTCGAGTATATACGGTATATTCCGATTTGAACCACCTGCCCTTCAATTGAAAACAACACATATTGGTGCACTGTGCATTTCAGTGCCCTGTGTTTGACCAAAAATAGCGCAATTTTTTTTTTTTTTTCATCCAATGAGGCTTGATATAGTTCATTCAAGGTGGATGGGCTTCCTTAATACATTGCATGTCAACACAAGTAAAAAATGTGGTCACTTATGTGTTAACATGCAAATGACTAGTGTGAATTGAGCCAGGGACTGAGACCTTTTTGCGGGGTGGGGGGGAATTTACTGTCACTCAAGCTGGCCATAGATGGATCAAATCTCAGCCGGTTCAGCAGGGAATGGCCGAGATTTGGGCAGGCTGGTTGTACTGAAGTCCATCCATTGATCAACTTCTGTATAACCAACCTCTTGGATTTTTTGAATGCAGTCACTGCCGGTGGCTATAGCTGCTAACAGTGATTGAATATTGTGTTCTGCAGTCAGGGAAGGTTCCCCGCCGGTAGAACATAATGGTGCTGTGGGAGAGACTCCCCCATCAACACTGACTGAATGATGGGTAAATCAAGCTATTTTCTTTCCTGCAACCCGTAGTTGTTGCTTTATCTATGGCTTGAATTACTGTCCTAGAAATAAGATCCCCTCACATTAACAGCAGTGTTCTGATGGAGGTTCTCCTTCTTCTGCATTCTAAAAATAAAAAGTGCCATTGTGTTGGAGATTTTGCTATCTTCCTGTCTCAGTAATCACTTAGCAATAGACCAAATCTTCCCAATGGGTACAGGAGCAAGAATAAAAACCCAACAGTGGTTCTAACCCTTTCTGTCCAAGATGAAAAAAATGAACGCTGAAGTTTGATTTCTCCAAAGTTGCAAAATGGATAAAACTACAAATAATTTGTTTGTAATTCAAACATAATTATGCTGTTTTCATTCTCGCAGAGGGCTTTGAATTTCATTTCCTGGTGTTTCCATTGGCTAGTCTACTTTCTTCACACCAAATGAAAAAAGCACAGGTAGGTTAATTAGCTTCCACCGACAATTGGTACAATTGTCCATTTTGGTAGAGACATTTCACTGGCAATACCCCCCTACTCCCAGATAAAACTGAGCTTGGGCGTTCTTCAAACTCAGAACTAATTTTTTTACTCTGATGAGCTTTTATGTTTACATGAGATGTGGGGTGGAAATGACCCGGTCGTCAGTTTATTGGAAAAAAAAGAACGCGCGTTCAGAGTTCGGTTAGAGATCAGAGGCAACCAAGATCATCTCTATACCCAGGGAATAATGGAAGTAGTTTAGTGTTATCTATAAAATGCCACTCCCATTTGGGGGTCAACTTGGTTGATTTTAAGCTAAAATCCAGAGAAAATTTTGTCTAACGTCAAGGGGTATTTCTGCAAGTAAAAAAAAAAAAAAGTCATGGGGTTTCTAACTTGATTCTTGGTGTGCTTTGTGTATTTCTTCCAGATGATTCTTGTTGTGCTTTGTGTAGTTCTTCCAGATCTATGCATTAATCCAGTGTGAAACTTTGCCTCTGCATTAACCCCCTAGGCGGTAATCCTGAGTCGGGCTCGGGGTGAGTTTTTCATGCTAAGAGCGGTAACCCCGAGCCAGACCCGGGATTGCATTGCAGGATACAGGGAAGCTACTTACCTTGTTCCCTGGATCCTGCGACATCCTCCCGCAGTGTGTGCGAGCCGTGTCTCGCTCGATCCACACTGCCGAGTGCCGAGCTCCGTTCCCTGCGACGTTGCGCCGCAAGGGGGCGGAGTTCGGTGCCAAATTCAAAAAGTGAAACACACAGTATACTGTAATCTTACAGATTACAGTACTGTATCAAATAATTACACACCCCCATTGTCCCTAGTGATCTGTCCAGTGTCCTGCATGCAGTTTTATATTATAAAAACTGTTCTTTCTGCCTGGAAACTGGAGATTGTCCATAGCAACCAAAAAGTGTCCCTTTATGTCAAAAGTGGTTTTAGACCAGCTAAAAAACAGCGATAATAAATTAGAATCACTTGCAGAATTGAGCGATAGCGATTTGTGGGGAAATTCGTCATCAAACACTAAATCTAATGACAGCGACAATTCTGCAACTGAGCAAATTTCAGTGTTTTTGATTTGATTACATTATTGAATAATTTTTATTATTACATTACTATTTGTTATAATTATTTATATTTATTATATTATAATTTATGTTTTTGTCTTTCAAACTTTATCATACCCGGGATGTCTACTAGACTCTCTTGTTTGGTCAGGTTTAAGTAAGTAATTACTAAGAATTGCAGGTCTACAATATATAACGCCAAATTTCCATGCAAAATAATTTTACCGCTTTTGGTACATAATTCCAGACAGAATCATACCGCCAGGGAGGTTAAGACCCGTTACTTCTACTCTCTCTCCTTGTGCAGGTAGACTAGTCTTGTATCCACCCCCTCCTGCAGTTTTCTGTAGGCAGCCTGTAGAAGGTGGAGTGAATGGGTCCCTCCCACAACTCAACACATGGTTTGTTTTTCTGCAATCTTTGAAACCAGTATACAAAATTTATTTTTGGTTGACAACATTTTTTAATAAATGAAAACTGGAGCATATAGCAGGAAGGTCTAGCGTAAAAATTTTATGCTCCCATTTGAAAAAATAATCACAAAATATAAAAAAAAAATCATTATGTCATACAGTGACTTACCTTCTTTAATTTATATCTGGCTAACATAGCCAACCATTCTTGTAAAATAATTGCATTCTATAACACTGTATCCTGATAACTTGGTGTGTGTGCCCACAATTGCATATATAAAAAAATGATTGTAAAAAAAGCAGATGATGAATTGCTCCTTTCAATCATGGTTTAATACTTCATAAAATGATAGTAATGGTTACCAAACACTTTTACAAATCAAATAGATTTTTCTTCACGATTTCCCCAGTGTTTTGTGGATAGTAACATTTCATGTGCTACTACAGAAGACACGTATTTATTTTACTGTCACTAAGGACATGGCACACTGCAATCCTTTCTTTCATTTTTACACCTCTATCTTAATATGCACACACTTTCTGTTGTACCATAGCTGGCCATAGATTGTAATTTTCTTTCCTTTAATCACGGGTTGAAGGAAAGAAAATGACTTGATTCCCCCATCAACACTGACTGGAATCCCTTCCGCTGTGCTATTGTATTCTGACAGTGGGAGGATTCCCCCCTCCTCCCATCAGAATACAATGATCACTGCTGGGGGCTATAGCCACCCACAGTGATCGCACAAACAACTTCAACAGGCTGGTTGTACTGAAGTTGATCGATAGACCGACTTCAGTACAACCAGCCTGACCATAGATCAATGGTCTCCAAACTGCGGCCCGGGATCCAGATGTGGCCCTTTTCTCGCTTTTATCTGGCTCTTGGGGCACTATTCATCTCACTGATGGGAGACACTATTCTGCCCACTGACACCAACAATGGGGCATAATTCCTGCCACTGACACCAACAATGGAGCACTATTTGTCTGCCTAACACCAAAGATAGGACACTATTTACTCCCACTAATGCCTTAAATAAACTCCTATTCCTGCTGGCCACTGTTCGGCCCCCCAAAAGTCTGAAGGACAGTAAACTGGCCCTTTGGTTAGAAAGTTTGGAGACTCGTGCCATAGATGGATCAAAAGTTCAATGGGAACCGGCTGACTTTTGATCCATCTATTATGGTTGACTTTACAGTATGACCACCTCTCTCCTTGTTCCTATCATTTCCTGCTATCACTGTGTGAAGAGACTCTGTCAATTTTTAAAAAAAGAAAAAAATCTGCTGCAGGTATATAGTGCAGGAATCTAAATGGACACACCAGCTACAACACTGCTGGGTAGCGTCTGAGCTTGTCTGCTTCCTCCAACCCCTTACAGGTTCTAATTGGCCCATCACTATGATGAGCTGTCTAACTAGCCAATAATAATGTATGGAAGGAGGGAGAAGTGTTGGAGCCTTTACGTTCTTTCACTTTATACTTTGTAGCAGTTTTCTTTCATCTTTTCCTTTTAAGTGATAAAGTCGCTTTAAATCAATACAAACTCTTGAAAGAAGCGAATACACTTACATTTTTAATGTCAATTTTAAACATTAAAAATCCTGGCAATTTTAGAGGCAAAATAAACACCCAGAACTGCCACAGGAAGCTAGAAAAAGTGTGCAACACTGCCTTGTAGGTCTTCAGTAATCATTTGAACAGTACAGTAAACATGTCCTCATCATAACCCATAGACAGTAGCTGCCAAAGAACAAGTCTAATGTAGACTATATGGCCTAATATTTGTGGACACCAGAGCATCACATCTATATGAGCTTGTTGGACATCCCATTTCAATGCCACAGGTAACAATATAGCAACCCCCACCCCTATGCCCCTTGCGTCCATAACTGCCTTCACAAGATTTTTGGGAGATAATGGGAATATGTAACCAGTTATTCAAAAGATCAATGGTGAGGTCAAACTGATGTTTGATGAGAAGACCTGGCTCACAATCTGCATTCCAATACATTCCAAAGTGTTCAGTAGGTTTAAAGGCAGAGTTCTATGAAGGACACTTAAGTTTCTCTGCACCAAACTCAACAAACCATGCCTATATGGAAAAGACACCATACAGTTGGAAGTGCACAACAGTCTAATACATCTTTGTATGCTGTAGCATTAACTGTATTCTTTACTGCAGGGGTACCCAACCTTTTAAAGAGCGAGGGGCACTTAAGCGTCTTGGTAACCGGTCGCGGTCCACAATGAGTGGAGCGGGTGGATGGCATATCTGTGTCTGCTCTGCTATACTCCTTTTTTTTTTCTTTTTTTTTTTTCCGGATCGGATTGGAGGTAGAACACAAGTCGGTTTATGTCTGCCACTATTTAGAGGTGAATGGAGGGTCCGCTTTCACACTGATTTGCAGCGGTTTACCCGCACCGCAGGTGCCAACGCAGTGTACCTTTTGGCTTTCCTGCACTTTGCAATAGAGTTCTATTATATTCTGCAGGATTGGTGCACTTTCAGAAAGCTCACCAAACTCGCAGGTAATAACAGAAGTCTATGGCTCAGTGCAGGAAACCCGCAGGTAAACTGCTATGCACCTGCAGATCAGTTTGAAAACTGATATGCCCATAATATATACTATGATTTTAGTAATAAACTGACTTTTTAATAACCGTATTCTATTCTATTCCATCCCAGAGCAGGAGGTCGCGGGCCACATCAGAGGGCTCTGCGGGCCACTGGTTGGGCACCCCTGCTTTACTGGAAACGCCTGAACTCAAAAGATTTAAGCGGTGTCCACAAACTTTTTGACATAATCTGTAGTTTATCTTGAAATGTGAATAAAATTGATTACTATATACATATCACATAAATACATTTTCTGGCCCCCTCGTCGTAATTATTTAGTGTATTATACCTACCTAAGAATTGTAACCACATTCTTGCCTTTAAGAGTATTTTTAACCATGAATGTATGCCAGGCAAAAAAAAAAATGGACAATTAAGTGCACGTTTTATATTTAAGCAAAAGTCACCAAGAATTTTTTTTTATGAAGTTTAGGTTTACCACAATGACTTTACGCACAGTGTTTGTGGAAAAATAATACATTAAGGTATTTAATACATGTGCACACTAAAACATATACTCCATACAGATATTGTAAATGAAAAAGCATACAATGTGTACGCACACCTGAATAAAATAATACATAGGAACAGACATTGGTTTCGTGTTTCCGGTCATGCACACAGATCTCCTTAAAACAATGTTTTTACAATTGTTTAGGGTTGCAAAACTTTGGTTTGTTAGAGGATTTGGGTAGGAGTGGGTTTTTGGGATAGATCAGGTATGGATATTACTTACTGTAAATTGTGACTGTCGTGATTGTGGAGTAGCAGTTGGGGTTATAGTAATGCTGTTGGTGATTTTATTTGTGGGTTTACTTGGAATTCCATTAGTTAGTGAATGTCTTTTCTCTTGTACTGGAGTGAAAGGACTGCTAGGTCTTCTTAGATGGATATGAATTTTATTGTCCTCAGTAGTTATGACACTTGAAGTTGAGCTAGAACTGTTTGACCTTTGAAACTGCCACCCAGCTTGTTTATCGGGTGATACTCGAAAAACAGCATGAGTTCCCCCAACTTCCATTGGCTCTGGTGACAGTACACGCTCTGGTGAACTTGAAGAACTGGTTAAGGCCAGAACTTGGATTGGGGACATTGTTCTGTCTGGAGTTATGGAACCACATGAGTCAGGTGACCTAGGCCTTACAAAAGAAGTCATTGTAAAAGGGGACACCACTTGATCTGGTGTGACATATCCATCTGTTACTTTTGACTTCACAGGAGTCAAGGAACCATTTTGAATGATTGTTATCCTTTGTTTTGGAGTGCCACAGCTTGGTATCACAGCAGTGCTTGTAAAGGAGTGTGGGTTTTCTGTGGTAGGGCTGGTTATTTCAAGAGTGGCTGTGTTTTGTCCATGATCTGGTGTGACTTTGATATGTAACGGTTGACCTGGTGTATGTGTGAGGACCATATCTCCTGGATGGATGTAATTTCCATTCTGTTTTAATTGTACTTTACCATTTTGTGCCTGTTGGTTAGATTTTGTCCATGGTGATACTAATTTTCTGTTGTTATTTAAGCTATTGTTGTTGGATGTGTTATATTTGAAAGCAACAGGAGAGTCTTCATCTTGTGTGTCATCATCCTCATTGTCACTTTCTTGGTATAATTGTCCATTTATGACTGCTCTCTCCAAAGGAACAAGACTTTTGTAATCAGGTGGTTCATTATATATCGGATCTGTCTGCACTTCCTTTGAGAACACTTGAAAGTCTGAAATTCTCCTTCCATTAAGGCTGGGCCGCAAACTCTTGCTAAAACGACGATATCGTTCAAGTTCCTTGGATAGGTTTTCCATTTCTTTAGTTAGCTCTTTGTTTCTGTTTTCCTGCTGCATAAGTTTCCTCTGAAGAACTGAATGATCTCCCTTCAAACGACAAATTGTGTCCTCCGTTTTCATGTAGTCGTGGATCTTCTCCTTCAAGGCTGTAACTTCTCTTGAAAGGTGGCCAGACTTTGCCTCTTCTTCCTTTAACTTAGTCAACATTATTTTTTCTTGGAAAGATCCTGATTTCTCAGCTAGCTTATAGTTTGCTAGTTCCAATTTTACGACTTCAAGTTCCTCAGAAAACAGTTTGGCTTTTTGCTGCTCGTTATAATACCTTTTCTCCAGAGATTCATACTCATCCTCTGTTTTCATGAGGTCATCTTCCATTGCTTTCATCTGCTTTAGGGTGTGTTTTAACCTTTCAACCTCTTGAGTAAGTTCTCTGATTTTATTGTTTTCCTGGTACAGTGTTTCGGACTGCTTATTTTCCGGCTTCATTTTGTTTTTCAGAAACTCCTTCTCAAGTAATTCAAGTGACTGCAGTTTTTTCTTGAGGATGGTCACTTTGGACATAAGATCGTTACCTTTTTCTTCTTCTGCTCTGAGTTTGCTTTTTAGCTCCTCATTTTCTTTTGTGACAGTTTGCAGCTTTTCCTGTAATTCTGTCTTGGATTTGAGAGATTTTTTACTTTCGTCTATCAGTTTTTCTGTAATGGATGTCACTTTGTTTTGCTCCTGCTGTAGTTGTGAATTCGCTGATTTGAGCTTCTCCTCAGTTTGTCGGATCTTTTCAGTAAAGGTCTTTCTTTCTTCCACAAGCATCACTGTTAAAGTTTTCAATTTAGTGAGATCCTCTTTGAGTACAGTTTCAGTTTTCCCAAGCCTTACTTCAATAGCTTCCAGCTCCCGGATTCGAACTTTTAAACTTTCTAGCTCATTAAACAATTGCTTGCTGTTTGCTCGTTCTTTTTCCAGGGCACTTTTAATGGATTGGCATTCTTGTTTACTTTTGCTGAAAGCATCTTCCAATTTCTCCAGGTCATTAATCCTTTTGCTTAGCTTGTCAATTTCAACTTTTAGAGTTTTGCTTTGCGAGGCCTCTTTTTCTAATTTCTTATTGAGATCTTTGCATTGTTCCTCCATTTTCATAAGCTCTTCATCTTTGCCTTCCATTTCGAGCAGACGTTTTCTCAGCTCCTCCACTTCTGTCATAAGGCTGGAGTTTCCACATTCTCCCTTATTCACCTTCTCCTTTAGGTCATGAAGTTCATCCTCTGCTTTACGCAGAGTCTTGTTTGTTTCCTCAAGCTCATCTATTTGTCTGCTAAGTGCTGCCAGCTTTAATCTGAGTTGGCGGTTCTGAGTTTCTTCGCTGGTTAGTTTGGCCATCATGGATTCATGCTCTTGGAAGAACTTACTTTCCTGAGTTTGAAGTTCTATTTCAAGTCTGTTTGCTTTTTGTTCCTCCTCTTCTGCCTTTACTTCTACAATGGCGAGCTTATCCTGTGCTTTTTGGGCGCTTAATGTTAACTCTTGGATCTTGGCACTTTGTGATTGTAACTGCTCCGTCAACCTCTGTTGCTCATCGACCACAATTAATGCAAACGATTTCAGCTTTGTAAGCTCATCTCGAAGTTTGGTTATTTTCTTGTGGTTCTCTTTTTCTTTTTTAGACTGGTAAGTTGCTTCTTGTTCAATCAGTTTTTTTAACCTAGAAAAAAGAAAAGGGAAAATTACGTTTTTAAATTAACAAAATCTTTTATTTAAAATTAAAATAGAAAATGTAAACAAAGTATTTTTTTTTCTCTTTAATAAATATCTATGCTGTATAGATATTGTGTCAAAAAAGTAAACTAGGTTTTGGTTTGGATGCATTTTTTCCACCAGCTGATGCACATTTAGTTCTATAATACATTTTGCTGCATACTAGCATTTCTATTCTGAATTCTTTAGGTAATCATGGTAGTAGACATTTCTTAGTAATCACTTCACTTTAGAGCTGTTGGACCAGTCTTGACCTCACACAACTACAGTCAGTTTTTATATTTACTGAAGGGGGGGTCCTTTAAAGTAGAGCTTCCACTTTTGGGTGGAGCTCCGCTTTAATGCCGGTTATTAATCAGTCTATTGCAAAGTATTATAATGCAGACTATATACTGTATATACTTGTGAACATTCATTTAGGCTGCATACTTTATAGGACCGGGCTCTTTTGCCCCATTTTTGCTCTTTTTTGTAACTGTAGTTTGGTTAAAGTTTGCTCAGATATAGGTAATGTCCTTTAAACACAAACTATATTGTATTTCTTATTTTTTTTTTTTTTTAACCAGAGAAAAACAAACTATATTTTGAAATGGGAAAATACAGCTTACCGGTATGTTCTAATGTGGAAATTCTTGCTGTTATCAAAACCTCTGTACGCATCTCTAATGTCACTGTTATATATAGCAAAGTACTGTTATAGTCTGTGTGCAAAATTGCATCCTTTATGTCAAAGAACTTCAACTCCAAGTGCTTAAATGTCATATATGATGTTGATTCTGAATGAAATGTGTCCTTACATTATGAATAGAAACCATTATATCATGTCAAGGATCATTACACTGGACAAATTCATGGTGCATTTGTGAAGGTAAAAAATCTGTGGAAAATGAGGCTCTGCTCATTATTCAGGTTATTGCAGTTCTTATACGGAATACATAGAAAAACGACACACACGAGCGGAGATCATTGGCAGGTAATACCTTGGTTTCAGCCACCCTGGTTTCCTCTTTTTAACCCTAGATTTAAAAAAAATATTTATACGTTGAACTGCTTTTCCTTACATCACTTTTTTGCTAAGTTGACCTTCGCCTGCCTAAAATGCACACGATTGCACTCTAGAACAGCAAAAACTGCCCTGATGCTCAAAATAAGAAAAAGCATGCACTTTTCTTTTTAAGAGTGGAGAAATAATGGAGGAGCCTACAACTGGTATTACTGGTGTCTTTAACCAATGCTAGAGCAACTCCAATAGAAATGTAAGCCTTTTATTAAACTTAAGGCTGGTACATACTATAAGCTTTTGTCATACACACGGGCCGAATGTCGGCTGGTATTGAACTGACCGATGTTGCCCAGCATTCGGCCCGTATGGGCTTTAGGGTAGGCACCTATCTTTTAAAGCTATTGACAACAGTGGACGTCAATGTGCTCTAGCTTTTTAGGTTATTTTGGGCCCCTTGACTGGTTTTCAACATCCCACAGTAATGTACTTATTATGCCCCCAGCTAGAGTGCTACACAAATTCTGAGACCTAGGTAACAAATCAGAAGTAACACTATAAGAAGGATGCATAGAACATTGTGAAAAGAGTTTAGGACTGTATACAGAGTGCACGCTGCTCTAGTCACATCAAATGTATGTTATCTTTTTGGTGCTGCACCTTTTATTGCTTCCACTGGTGCCTTTGATAAATATACAACTTGTACTCATGTCAGTGTTACTAGTGTTGGAAGTTTTCTATTCTTCCTTTTATGGTATTTATATTCTATCAACACATTGGGGTCTCTTTTTATAAAACAAATTGCTATGCGAATGTCTTGCACAGCCATTGCAAATAATCCCAGTAATGTTTTTAATATGTTATTTCCTATGATTATCAGCTCCATCTAGTTGTCATAATGCGGTATTTTCCTAAAAAATACCTTAATCAGGTAAATACCATATTATGGACATTTGATGGAGCTTGTGATCATAGAGATAATAAAACGTGATGAATTTTCAGGAATTATTCACGACTGAGTGAATGCTGAGACATTTACACAGCAATTATTTCTATATTTTTTTATATAAATGGGCTACATTGCATTGGAGTATCTTTTTTTTTTTTTTTTGCAGAAAATTTTTCTTCTAGATTAACACATACGGGTTGAATAACGGGTACAGAAAATTCCAAGAACAATCACGTGCAAAGATTTAAAGTACAGTTTACAATCATAGAATACATCAGTGACTTTGAGCAAAATGGCTTAAACAAATGTCATCATAACCTCGTTTTAACATGTGGAGGGTGGTGGCTTCCGAAAACCTTAGTTGTATTACTAACCATGTGTGCTCTATTCTAGACGGTTTAGGAGGTATCCGGTCCTTGTTTGGGAAGGATGACCAGGGCATGTCAAAGTGGTTGGATGGCCGATCTCCAGTGGGTTTATTCCCACCCGCTCACCCCGAATAGGTTTCTTGCTGTGAGCGGGCGGGGATCCTTGAGAAGGCCACAAAGAGTCTGACCGTGACTGGGCCATCTGTAAGGTAACCGTACCTTGTAGGCTTGAGGGATGTTATCAGACTGAATGTATAGCATGGTGCATCCTTCATGGGTGAAGGAGTATCTTTGCTCCTGAAAGAGAGTTTATAATTGATTGCCCTTACCACAGTCATATACATAAGCTTGTACTAATAGCTCAGAAAAAAAAGTTACCCAAACACTATGTTTTAGGATGCAGCCGAGCACCTGGAGGAAGAAATGGTACAAAGCTGAAACTGAATGCAAGAGTGCAAACTACCTAATTTATATTGCTGCAGGGCAGTCCTGTTTCCAAGTACCTATATATTCCGGCTATGTCTAGCAGAAGCTTGGCTTACAGTATGGCACAGTGCATCCTTACTGCATGAAGACTGTTCTTTGAGTGCTCTGGCAGATCAGCTTTGTGAAGTTGGGTAGAAGTACACATAGGTATTGTGAAACACTCAACCTGATTTGTTAAGAGTCTGGAAAAATACAAGAAAAATCCTATAAGAAGTCTTAGAAAATCCATAGGTTTCAGAGGGTGTTGGGTATTCAAACTTAATATACCCATCATTGAAACACTCCCATAGTGCAGTGATCCCCTAAGCAGAGTTTTTGGCTCAGATGAGCTATACTGTAAAGTCAATGGAGGAGGAGGTGAGAGGAGAGCTGTGCTTAAGCTGCCCATGCATCCTCCCCACTGTATCTTTATATTCTGATAGTGGGGAGACTCCCCCCCACCTCCCCGCTGTCAGAATATACTGTCTCCTGGTATTAGAAGGGACTCATGCAGATAGCAGTGGAATGACAGAGCAGACAGAACTCGCATTCTGTGCTTTGGATCAAGGCAAGTACACACTTTTATAGGGATATACTTTCTTCATTTTATTTCAGAGGTTTACAACCACTTAAATGGAGAACTATCATATAAGAAAAACATGATAGTCGGCTTTTGCTTACCTCTCCTTAGTTACCTGGCTTTCACACTGACCATTTTCTTCAGTACTGGCTCAAAAAAAGTATGCATGCAACAACTTCTTTGACATTCCCGATTTTACATACTTTTCCTAGGTCAGAGGCTTAAATGCATTTACAGGAGGTTACAACAGCAACCATCAACTATCTATATTAAATGCTCACCCTCCCTTAACTCCTGCACCTCCCTCACCTTCACACAGGATAGTGCTGGTACTAGACAGTTGGCTTATCGTTATTATGGCGCCTAAGAAGTAGGGGGATTAAAGGGAAGTATAAGCTACTGGGGGGTTGGCTTTAAAATGTATCTGCCTTGACCTGCTTATGCAAAACATAGGTTCTCTTTAAATCTTATCTTTGGGTAGGGCTGGGCGATTTTCCCCCCAAAAAAAATCTGCGATTTTTTTATAAAAAACTCGATTTACGATTCGATTCGATTTTTTTAAATTATATTATATTAAAGTGCATCAACAAAGAAAATTGCAAAGGCAAACCCTTTCTCTAACTGCAAAGTCAGTGTGCAACAAAGATTGTTAAACATCCAAATTATTAATACTGTATTTGGATTTAGCTAATAAAACAACAAAAAATCTTGAGGTTACTCTTAGTTGAATTGAACTGTGCCCGTGTCTCACTGTGCCCGTGCTTCACTGTGCCCATGCTTCAATCACTGTGCCCGTACCTGATGCAGATTTTCATGGGATACAGATTTTACTGCTACACCGGTGGCCATTCCAGTATTCAAAAGCCACACCTCCTCCTCGTCTGTGATAGGCGGAACACTCAATTTCCCAGCATTCAGTGTTCCGCCTATCATGGACATTCTCTCATTCTCATAACACAGACGAGGATGAGAGGATGTCCATGATGGGCTGAACACTGCCTGCTGTGAAATTGAGTGTTCCGCCTATCAAAGACGACGAGGACTCGGGAGGCGCGGCTTTTGAACACTGCAATGGCCGCCGTCTGTCTGCATGACACGCTGATCAGGTAGGCAGACGGCGGCTTGCGGTTAGTTAGTGTTACATTACATCTACTCTTGGCGGCTGCGGCGAGTAGCTGTAATTGGGGTAACGCCACCCAGTGCCATTCCGGATACGCCCCCTGCAGCCCTGCTACGGAAACTTTGAAGAAAAAAAAAATATATTAAAAAAAATTAAAAAATAGAAAAAAAAATGTTTTCTTTTTTTTTTTTTTTTTTTTTTTTTTTTAAATAAAAATCTAAAAAAATCGATTTTCTTCAAATCTGAATCGATTTGAACTCAAAACTCGATTCAAGATTAAAATCGATTTTTTTCCCAGCCCTATCTTTGGGTAAGTAGTTTTTTGTGCCCCAGCCCTCCCATGATCTTCTAGAGCACAGGTGTCAAACACGAGGCCCGCTGGCCGAATACGGCCCTCCAGGCCATTTCATGTGGCCCTCGCAACTATCCTGCAGCTGCAGACCCTCCACTGGTCCGCTGGACATCTTACAGATACAAACGGCCCTTTTGAGGGCAATCATAATGCTGATGCGGCCCACGATAAAATCGAGTTTGACACCCCTGTTCTAGAGAACAGCCTCTTTGTTTATTTTCAAAACTCTTCTTCAGAGTCCCAGTGACATCACCAGCTACCTTTTCTGTAGTGTCGCAGGAGTCATGTGTTGAGCTATATCACATACGCTGACCATAGATGGTTGGCACTGCAAGCACCACCCGGCTAGGCAAAAGCCAATTAAAAATTTGAGCAGGGTGCAAAATTATTGGCCGAATAGTAACGGCATCCTATCAGATCCAGTCAGTAATGGGCAGCAGGTATCATGGCTGCCTAAAGTAGCCAGCAGTGGAGACTCCTCCATCCACGCTGTTGGTGTGGGTAGGAGATTGGTTGATTTCTCTCACGTTCAGCCCAGGTATGGCAGCCTAGAGAAATGCCCTGCAGAATTATTTGATGCGAGTCTGCAAGGAGAGCAGTTACCCAGCACTGACATGCTGTCTCTACAATTGTTATGGAGAAAAGAGCTTGAAGATGTGCCACAACCATTTAGTTGAGGCGATTGCTTAATTTTTATTTTTTCAAATAACATTTTCTCCCTAGACAGCTGTTTCAAGGAAAAATAAATGCTTCCACAAGAAAGAGAAATGAAAAAGCCCCGAAAGGTTAGACACAACCTAAAACTCTTTAGACATATTGGCTCCATGGCTCCTGAGAATTTTCCGTACCTGGCATACAGCGCACAAGTGGTAATGAAACTTGGGTAAGCCATTTTCCTTTTGTAACGCTAAAATGTTGTTTAATTGTAAATTCCTCTAACTGCAGGAATTTCAGGAAAATGATCTCACGGCTGGGGTAATGTATATTATTGCAGTACAGTGGAGATTCCAGCTGTCAGGCAGCCTGTTCACATCACATAAGGGCAGGTGCTTGTATTTATCACCAGATGAAGATCTGTCAGGGTGATTCACCCTCTGATTTATACTGCGATTTACATGCCGGGGTGGCAGCTGTCACTTTTCCCATCACCTCAGGGAATGACGTCCTATAGGTATTGCTGTTGTATAATACATCCAGGTCACGTTACCCCAGGGGTATGATGAGAAAATGCAGTGTCTTAGCACAGCATAGCCTTTTTTTCAAAATCTGTTTTTCTTGAGCTGTTCGTGATAAATATCACTTTATAACAAAAGTCAAAGTAAAAAACATTTTTTGGTGGGTTGAGTATGTCTGCGTATGTCTCTTTTGCCATAAAACCTTTTCACCTTCCTACAAAAATTCTTTCTATTAATTGGATATTGGCTATTGCGCATGCGCATTGCAGTGTACAGTGGACCTAGGTGTCAGAATAATGAGTGATGTCATTTGTGGATGACCAATGGCTGAGGACAGAAGCCTGGGAGAATATGGTAGCCACTCGGCAACAGAAGGTAGTGACTGACTGTTGTGTCCCGAAATGTCTTCTCCAAGAAAAAAGTTGTTTTGTGACATCTTCTACTGTTTGGGCTATTGAAGGAATGGGGTGGGCAGCAAAGAGAGGATCTTGTTATTAACATAGACTACTCCATAAAGGAAATTTCCACCTTTTTCGGGCTCATGACTCCATCCCAGATAGCAAAGATAACTTGCCACAAATATGTAGCAGTGTTGAATAGTAAGGCCCCTTTCACACAGACGGTCCATTCAGGTCCGCCTGTCAGTTTTTTAGGTGGACCTGAACGGATGCTCCATGTAGCCCTATGGAGCCACGGATGTCAGCCGCTGACATCCGACCCGCTCCGCTCCGCCAAAGTGTGACGGAGGAGAACCGTATTTTTCCATCCGTCGGCGGTCCGTGTTCATCCGATCCCCCCATAGCAAGCGGAGCTTCACGGGGCGGATCTTCACAGATTCGTCCCGTGTGAAAGAGCCCTTAGTCTTGTTAACGTGCACATTTTCACTGGCATTTTGTACACTTACAGAGCACTTGAAGCACAAGTTCAAGTTGACACTTTTCCAATTTGTAGCAAATTTGCGTGGCAAGTCTCTAACAAGAGCAAAGTTAGTGGTGAGTCTACAGCAAGAGCTGGAGTTGATCTGGAGTCATGCAATGTGGACTTGCTGCAATTGTGCAACAAACTTGTGAAGCCTGGCAAGTCTAGGAATAGCTTAGCAAGTCATTTTAAAACTTGCAGGTCAATTGCTTGCTATCTGGGATTTGTGCCGCTACCTATGGATAAATAAGACATTTATTATTACCACATAGAACTAGATTACACTGTGTAGTCCTAGAGTAAGGTGACCAGATTTTTTAAATGAAATCCGGGGACATATTTTTTTTTTTTACTAGTAATGGCGGCAATCAGCGACTCTCTGCCCGCCGCCGCCTGCCTCACAGCCTGTCAAGTCTTCTCCGGGACCTGGCTACTGGGTGGGGAGCGGAGGAAGATCACTCCGCCAGGGAAGGCAAGGAGAGGCAGGCAGCTGGCCGGGACTTAAACCAAGGCAGAAGAACATGCGAGCAGAGCTGAATGGGCATGCACCCGAAACTGAAGAAATATTCCCTCAGCTTCAACCAGCACATGATCATCAGAAAGGCGCGCATTTTATTCTGCACTGACTGTCTTTGAAATTTCCCCAGCCCCTGTTCAAATCCAATCCGGGGACAAAACCGGGGACAGACTTGGTCCGGGGACAGTGTTCTCAATCCGGGGACTGTCCCCTGAAACCGGGGATGTCTGGTCACCCTATCCTAGAGGGGCTATGATGGACTTGAGGATGGGCAGATCTCCCCCCAGTCATTCTTTTGTAGACATTTTTTGCCCATTCATTGTCGACCATCCTGCTGTATGGTTGTAGAGACAAGCCACACAGATAGACAATTGTGTCCTGTCGGTCTGAGAGCAAGGTGGACGTGTATGGCCGAAGGAAGCAGCAAGAGCAAAGTTACTTGGTGTAGTATTTATATGAGGAAAACTTGCATGCAGGCTTACTCAATACTGTTTTAGTAGTATTCTACACGTTTAGGACTTGAACATTGATGCCGAGGGTGTTATAAGCTTACTGATAGATCCACTTTTATTCCTTGAATAGAAGTAATTCTTTAGTCAGAGTTTGGTTCCCCCAGGGGCTTATCTGCAAACCAGATGGTGATTTCCTGTTACGCTGGATTGTGTGAGCAGGCCAGATAATCTAATCATACTTTGATGGTGTCATCCAGATTGTGTTTTGGTGATGTAATGTCATTATTCCCCACATGTGGCACGCAGCTATACATTAGCCATTACAGCACCTGCATTTCATCATTGTCTATGACCCAGTATTCGGCATGGTGTGTGTCCGCCTTTTATACAGACAAGCCTTTAGAGCTAGAGGCACTTTATTTCAACACCAGACTCTTAGCGATAGTGTCACTCATCAAATACTAAACTCCCTCGTTTGCTGCAGTACTCTGGACATACTTTAGTACTTTACAGAGCACAGGATGATCTAGCTGTATATCGACTTATTAGGGACCTGTCAACTTCACACTATAGCACTTGGGGCTCGTACACTCTATTCCTGGAATTCATAAAGTCTGGCGCAGACAGATTTAGCGAAAGTGTCTCTAATGTGCTCTAAAAGTAGTGCAGCATGCGCCAAATTCACGTGCTTGTCTAGAACTTGCACTTGAATTTGGTACATGCTGTGCCACTATTAGAATGCATGCAAGACCTTTTTTGCAAAATCAGTTTGCACCAGTTTCTCTTTGTACACCAGAAGATAGTTGGTCTTAATTAGCTTCACATTCGCAGAACACAAACTCTGTATTTTATTTTTAATTTGGAGCATTCAGTGCACCACAGTGTAAAAGTGGTGAATTTTAGAACTACCTGATCTTGGTGCACGAGTCACTGTCAGAACCTAAAATGTCACAAATGCTTCATGAATTTGGCGCAATACATTAACAAGAGGAATTGACGCCAGAAAATTGGCACAGCAGCTTTATTTTATTCCCTCCCATATCCGTTGATCTGCATATTGCTACATTCACATGAGCGAGTAGCACACCCGGCAAACTCCAGCAGCAAGCTTCTGTGGATTCCTGCAGCTGGAATGACAGGTGTGTGCAAAGAGCTGAGGCCATTCAAAACAATAACAGGCTGACAACAGCCACAGCTATCCATGACCATTTGTGCAGCCAGCGACTGGCCACTCTGTGTACCCAGCCAAGATCAGTAATTGTTGGCTGTATGAACATTCATAAATAGCTGTGGATGCTCATCCTATACAAAACAATGACATCCTGACTGTGGCTGAAGCTATCCATGACTGTTTGCACAGCCAGTGATTACCTGCAGTTAGGATTGGTGGATTTAGATGCACATTCAAATCTATCCTAAAAGTGTCTTAAGGTGTTGCAGTGTGCTGCATAAGACCCCTTTTCACTTGGGGCGGATCCGTCTGAGCAGAATCCACCTGCTCATTGTTTGATCTTTCCGCTGAGCAAGCGGATGACCGGTCCCACTCTACTCTATGGGGCAGTAGGATGGAAACGGACTGCGTGTCAGTTTCCATCCGATTATCATCCGATCCCACCCATAGACACATGTCCGCTGACATCCACCTCCCCATAGAGGACAATGGGTGGCCCGATCAAGTCCACCTGAATCGTGTGAAAGAGGCCTTAATATGCAGCATGCCTGTAATTTTACACAGCACAAATCAATGCATGTCATCACAGTGCATCGCAATGCCCATCGATGCTTAGACTTGAACTAGATGCCATTTTGTAACACATTAATAAAGTTAGAAGAAAAAAAGTGAACAGTTTATTGGGTTGTAACAACAGACTGCACTACCCCTCTCTGCCCCTACACAACCCACACAAGCCTGCACACATTTTAGCATACGAAGTGGTGTAAACAAACAGTCCTTTAGTGTATCCAAATCCAAAAATATAGATTGTTGGAACCTGTACGTTTTTTGTTTTGTATTGTTGTCTGTGTCTCCTGTCTGAAGATTCACTCTATTTGTGCCGGAAGACAAAGTGATGGGAAATCTAAAATGTTAAAGTTGTCACAGGATGGGAGAGGAAATATTCCAATGAGGACATCTGTTCCCATGAAAACTAAGACCCCTCTCACACTGGGGCGCTTTTCAGGTGTTTTAGCGTTAAAAATAGCGCCTGTAAAACGCCTCTCATGCCTTCCCAGTGTGAAAGCCCGAGTGCTTTCACACCAGGGTGATGCCCTTGTGGGACTGGGAAAAAAAGTCCTGCAAGCAACATCTTTGGGGTGGTTTGGGATGCCCTGCCCATTGAACTGAAAGGGCAGCGCTGCCGAAGTGCCCGCAAAGCGTTTTGGCAGCACCGCAGCATGCTTTTAACCCTTCCATTGGCCTCCAGTAGGGGTTAAAAGCACCCCGCTAGCGGCCGAAAAGCGATGCTAAAACAACAGTAAAGTGCCGCTAAAACTAGCTTTACTGCTAATGGACCCCCATCCCAGTGTAAAAGTAGCCTAAGAGAGGATTTCCTCTTGTTTTGGAGAGATTATGTGCAACTTGCTGTTGTGTGTCTAAGACAGGATGTGAGGAGAAATCTCCCCAAAGGGTAGGGACAGGTAGGGAAAAAAAATCAGGGTTTTTGGTTTTTGCTATGGATACATTTTCAGACATTTCCATCTAAGAAGGTAAATACACAGCTGTAACATATACATGGGAATGGTTTTGTTTGGCAAAGAATTCGGCGTGTATTATGAACCACCCAGAGTGTTACAATATGAGGGTGACAACACTTCAGAATCTAATGACACGGTCCCCCCCCCCCCCCTCTGAATGCTCTTGTTTTACTAGTAAGCATAACCACCCTGGTGAGGCCCACCATGAACTCATTCCTTCTTGTAAACTCACTTAATCACCTCTCAACTATCAGTATACAAAGAAGGCACTCACATTGCAAGCCTGATTACAGGTTTTGGTGATCTTCCAGGGTCCTTAACTATCCAAGTGACACGCAAAAAGAAATGGCTTCTGAAAATGGTAAACTAATATTTCAGCATTGTTGTTGCTGGCAAATTAAATAAAGTTTCTTACTTGTGAAAAAATATCCATTCCCTTCCAACTGCTACAGCCATTAACCAAATTAGGGGTCACCCATGATTGGAGAGAGAGGATAGCATATTTTGAGTCAGTATTTCGGTGTTCAGTTATGAAAGTACTTTTTGGTGTGATTTCCACATTTATGTATGCTCACCCTTTTATAATTCTGGTATTGTATTAGGTATAGTGATTTGTAGATTATACACTACAAAGACTGCCATTGATACAAACTATCAGCCACACAGGGTGAGGCAACGAGTCAGCTGACTTTTATAGACTTCCATTGTGGGAAGAAGCAGTAAAGTAAAGCTGCTGGGTAGCGCTACAAAGCAGGAAGCAGAACTTACATATGTACTAAGCAAATATGGCTTCCCCTATTTAGATATACATACAAATAATTTGCGGGACGTGTCAGGAATGTAACTGTCCCATTAGATGTGCTCTCAACCATACTGTCAAATAGGGATGAGCTCAGGCGTGTTCGCATTGAACACATGCAGAGCCCGCCAAGGAAGTCGGCATCGTCGGAACCGCGCTGCGCTAATCACAGGCAGGGAGACATTGTCCCGATGCTCAGCTGCAGAGATCGGGAAATGTCTCCCTGCCTGTGATTAGCGCAGCGCGGTTCCGACGGTGCCGACTTCCTTGGCGGGCTCTGCATGTGTTCAATGCGAACACGCCTGAGCTCATCCCTACTGTCAAACCATCAAATGGCTGATGTCATAACTGATCACATGCAGCATCATGGCACTTGAAGATCAAATAGAGGCCAAGATTGCAGCTTCCTTGGCTGAAAACGATAGGAGGGTTTAATTTCCATTTAAATGTTAGTTAAAGTGATTGTAAAGTTATTTTTTATTAAAAAAAATTAATAGCAAACATGTCTATACTTGCCTGCTCTGTGCAATGGAATTGCACAGAGCAGCCACAAACCTCCCCTGCTGGCGCCCCTGGCTACTCCCCTCTGTCCAGTGCCCCATAGGGCACTCGTGTGCTCTCACTCGAGGCCCGCTGCTGTGTCCATAGACACAGACAGCGGGACCCGGCCCCCTCCCCCCTCCCAATGGCTCTCAGTGCTCCTTCCAATGGCTCCCAGTGCCCCAGCAAAAGCCAGCAAGACCCGGAAGTGAGGGGAGAGAAGAGCTGCACACATGCACGACGCTGGATCGAATGAGGGCTCAGGTAAGTAAAAGGGGGGGGATGTGGACACCTAAACATTTTTTACCTTAATACAAGGAATGCATTAAGGTAAAAAATGTTTATGCTTTACAACTGCTTTCAATCTAAGGGCAGAGGTGTGGTACTTTCCTTATTTCTCGCTCTGGCAGGCTTTGGCAGGCATCCAGCATCTGTACGACCGGTCCCCCTACCAGACTCCTCTTTATTGCACTCCGGCTTGTACATAATGCTAAGAGCCTGCCCACAACCCTGGGTGTCAGATAGAAGGGAAGAACACCAGAACCTGCTGGACTGCGGAAAAAAGTAAGTAACACTGCCAAACCTTACCCCCATCTTCTGGATTGCAGGGTGTTGTGTCACGATCCTTCCAATGAGATTCCTGGGGAACAATGAGTACCCTAAATCTCATGAGAAGACACTCAAGCGCAGTGCAAAAGCATCTTCACGCAAGACTGGGGATCTTCATCATTCCGAGGATCTCACCAGTAGGATTGTAATGCCTAGGCATCTCAGGTAGTGGACAGCAGTGACTTCTCTGGGTACACATTTGCCCTTCTAATATACTGTATAGTAGTTTCCTATTATATTCAACATTGGATTTTACTGCAAGGTGTGCTTTAACAAGCATCAACCTGAGAAAAAGCACATCTGCACAATTTCTGGCCAACACAGCGCACCACGGTGTACAGAGCAATCACATCTGTGAGTTGGGGTGTGCTAATAAGTAGGTGTGTTTCTTTACACTGTATATGTACTATAATGTACTTTTGGAAATGAATTTAAAATAAATAGCATTTCAAAGCAAATATACTACTTGATGTGTTGCACATGCATTTATGTGCATCACAGTGCCCCTAACACGTGCATAGGTGTGCAGGGACCCCTAAGATTACACCTGACTTCCAAAAAAGAGGAAAACCTCCATTATGCCCTGAAAAAGAACTATGAGCAGTTTACAGAAGTCTGTACAAATCTTGTATTATGTTCCATAGCTGACCATCTGATGCTGTCGCATGACAGAGCCGTGAGTCAGAAGCTGCCATGGGTCCTTGCATTACACGGGTCTAATGCAGAAAGGCCTTATAAGGGAACACTTCAAGGAATTTTCATGAAAAACTGCACAACATGGCTATATTTATCATTGTCCTTTAGTGTTTAAATGAATGTTTTGATAAATTCAGACCGAGCAGAAAAAGTCTGTACATGGGAATTGTGGAAGTACAAAGTAGAAAGTGTTTTCCTTAGCAAAGTCCTTGCCAGAGCATCTGAGGAGCAGCTGGTAGAGCTTTGAGGGATGTTCTGATTCTCAGCTGGTTGGCTGCACCCTTGTTTCTGGTACAATTCATCTCCGGAGTATTGAAGCATCAAATATACATTTTTTTTTTTTTTACTTGGCCTAATAACTGCCTTGACCTACTTTGGTGGAAACTTGTCTTTTGTTTCCAATAATATGTTTGTGTGTATATGTTGGATAAAGTTGGGGGTTAATATGCGATCTTTTTCTACATAGTTGTTGATTCCCCAATTGGCTCATTAATCCTGGAACCCAAAGGCTTCCTTCCTATGACAAGGCTTAAAGTAGAACTCTGAATACACAGTTGAATTATATATGTTTACTGTTTTACTTGTCAAAGCATGTTTAATTTTGTCTTGTGATTTACATGCTTCAGCCACACTGCACAGCCAGGAAGAAGCGGGAAGTATATTTGGCACCTTCCTATATGTACATTGTGGCAGATCATTGTAAAATAGAAGATTGACTGTACAGAATTATTGGATTTTTGTCCGATTTAAAACTGTAAATAATGTATATTTATTTTCTACCACTATCTTTTCCTGTATTGCACATGCCATTGGCATCCTTCCAGACAATACAACCTTGGAAGCTCCAATTTTTGATTTACAACACATTTTTTTTTAGACCCCTTTCACACTGAGGCGTATTTCAGGCATAATAGCGCCTAAATAACGCCTGAAATAATCCTGCCCCAGTATGCTCAATGTGAAAGCCCGAGGGCTTTCACACTGAGGTGATGCGCTGGCGGGAGGAAAAAAAAATCTCCTGCAAGCTGCATCTTTGGAGCGGCGAAGGAGCGGTGTGTATACCGCTCCTTCCCATTGAAATCAATGGGACATCGTGGTAATACAGCCCGCAAACCGCGGCTGTAGCTGTAGCCGCGGTTTGCGGGCGGTATTAACCCTTTTTCGGCGGTATTAACCCTTTTCCGGCCGATAGCGGGGGTTAAAACCGCACCACTAGCGGCCGAATATCGCGGTAAATACGACGGTATAACGGCGCTAAAAATCGCGTCGCTATACCGCCACCGCACCTGCCCGCCCCAGTGTGAAAGGGGCCTTAGGCTTCACCTTTTGCACACTGTAATTGTCCCAATTTAGAGAAGGGTGAACTGGATTAAACCCAAATCCTCCCAGTAATTTGTTTACTTAGTCCCAAACTTGTAGGGCCCTGACACTTAGGACATAGACAGTTATTAACATATCCTGTTATTTTGCCCTAAATGGGCAATCGACAGTGCAGTCCGCACTTATTTTAACAAAGTTCCGAGTAAAGCCAGTGCTTTATTGTGAGTTTTTTTTAGGTAGAGCTATTAAGTCTCACCAGTCCTTGGTATCAAGAGTGTTGAAAGTGGAACTTTAGTCAGAAAATTAAGTCCTGCTAGAACACTTCAGGCTGGTCCCTTTTGCAGGTATAGCTATGTAAAACATTAAAGCTGGGTTCACACTATTGCGAATTGGATGCAGGGTTTCGCCGGATCCAATTTGCATGTCAGGAGAGTGTGAGCGGCTCTCAATGGAGCCGGTTAACACATCTCCGGGGAGGCTGCAGAGCGAGTCCTGTGCATCTTCTGGTCTGTTATAGGTCCGAATTCAGCCAAAAATTTGGACAAAAATCAGACCTGAAATGGTGAACAGGGATGCACTGGACCCCTGCTGCAAGCCGCTCTGCACGGCAGTGTGAACCAAGCCTAAAAAGAAGTGCCTATACGGTTTAAAATCCAGTAATACACTGTTTTGCCCTGCTCTACACATGCTCAGTTGCTCTTCATTTTTAGGCACTGCTGAGTTTGTAGAGGCTAATCTGCTGACAGCCTTAAAGTGGAATTAAACCCTTCTATCCTTTACAGTCAATGAAGCTGCTTCTGTTTGATCTGCAACTCCCATGGTGCTGCACATATGATCAGTTATGACACCAGCCATTTGATGGTTTGACAGTTTGGTTGAGGACACAAGCAAATGGACAATTAGCAATCCCGATATTCCAGGAAAGTAACTGTTTTTTGAAACCTTTAAATTTATGGTTTTAGTTCCGCTCTATGATTTACTGCTGTTCAGGCTCGGGGCTTCAACAAAATGGCAGCCTCCGACAAGAAGAAACAGGTCAATGCTGGAGGCAGTTTACAGCACACACTCATTTTTGTAGGGTAATTATTAATGTGGAATGTATGTTCCCTGATAAAAACATCACGTTGTTATGGGTTCCACCTTAACCAACACCCCCACTTTGTGTCCTCACCTCTGTGAGGACACGGCCTAAAATGCCTTCTGACTACTAAATTCTTCTCTCTGACTCTTGGGTGGTAAATGAATCTATATTGGTAGTAGTAGATTATCCTACTAAAGTACACACAGTATTACTTGCCATTCCAGTTTAGTATAGATGGTGTTTGTGAAACCCTGACTAGCATTCCTCTCTACAGAGTAATGTCATTCCACACATGCTAGGTACTCACGTCATTGTATCGAAGAAGAGAAGAACCACAGCTAGGCATAACTACAGAGTGACGGGACGCTTGTGGGCCACAGGGCCAAACCTGGACATCCCCTCTACCTTATTCAGCAGCGATATTCTATACCGCCTTTCTCTTCATTTCACTTTCCCCTTTTTCAGTATGTTATGTAGTATTTTATATTTATGGCACCAAAATAAACTTTATCGCAACAGTAAGTCACAGACATAATTTGATAAAATAGTATTTGATATTTCAAGGCCTATGATGTATTGGGATCCCTTTCACATGGTTACTCTCCATTGATTCTCAGTAGGGGGTCCATAGATTGATTAGAACAGAAAAGGAAGTCACTTATGACCTCTGTGTTTGTTTTGGTTTTTCTTCCATCTTGTGATGAAGGAAAAACAAACTCCTGTAATCCCTTTGGGTGCTTGGATGTAGATGGAGGTGCGTCCACCTATATCCGCTCATATCCTTTTAGGGCCGCAAAAGTGAACAAACATATTGTGTTTGTTTCAAATAATATGAAGGAACCCGAAAGCTTTTTGGCCATAGTTCTGTAGGTCACAGGAGTGCACTTAATTCTGCACTCCTGTTACCCAGATTCAGCCAACAGAGGGCCTCTGTTGGCTGATGTCAAAGGGCCATTCCAGGCTGTGCAGGGATCCCGACAATTATGTCAGGATCTGCCCAGATGCCTGAACAGCAGCTGGCTCAGCCTTTCAGTGAGCCACAAGAACCTGACGCTACCATCCCTGTCACAGCCCAGTGTTCCAGTGAGCACTAGAGATACAGTGGTGACTGACCGTGCTTAGAGCAGACCTGAGAACTGAGAGATCAGCAATTTTTGATTACTTAGTTCTCGTGTAGAGGTGGCGTGATATAGAAGCAGCATAGATCCACCTAGATGAGTATGAACCTCTACTCCAGGGGTCTCCAAACTATGGCCCTCCAGTTGTTCAGGAACTCTAATTCCCAACATGCCTAGTCATGTCTGTGAATGTAAGCGCTTTACAATGCCTCATGGGACATGTAGTTCCGCAGCAGCTGGAGGTCCGTAGTTTGGAGATCCCTGATCTCCTATGTCTATGGATGCATTGACAGTCTCTCTCTGCTTAGGCCCCTTTCACAGGGGCTTTCAGATCAGATCCGCCTGTCAGTTTTTCAGGAACGAAACCTCCATTCATTCCTATGGAGCGGCGGATGTCTGCTGACACCCGTTCCTATCTGATCCGATCTTCTATGTGAAATCCAGACGGATGGTGACCTATTATTTTTCATCCGTCTGGGGGATCGGATGGGATGAAAACGGACGGGCGGTCTGTTTTCATCCGATCTCCCCATATAGGTGAACTGGACTCTGACAGGTCCATCTCAGCACAGTTAGCGGAGACGGACCTGTCATCCGCCGGATCAGCGGATCAATCCCTGCTGAGCAAGTGGAAAAGCCCGTGTGAAAAGACCCTAAGTGAGCTGACCAATGCAAAGCTGGCCATACATTATACAATTTTCTTGTTCAATTTTCTTTAGATTTGCTATATAGTGCAAGGGCCTGCCTGATTGCATATACATTTAAAGTGTTTAGGGTTGACTACATATTATTTGGTTTTGGTAAATCTAAAGGAAAATTGTACAAGAAGATTGTATAATGTATGGCCAGCCTAAGTGAATGTGTTCTGTAGTGTCATCAAGGAAAGATACTCTGTTATTCATTAGAACACCGTTCAGTGCAAAGAGATGCAAACATTCACTCATCAGTAATAAACCATGCAGATCAATGGCATTTTTGTGCACTGCAGTGAACTGATAGATCTTGTTGCCTGGTAGGGGACATTAAAAAAAATTCTGCATGCTCCATTTACAGGCGGACTTCTTCTCTCGGTATCATGTAGAAAAGCGTGTTCCAGGAAATTACTGTATATACTCGAGTATAAGCCGACCCGAATATAAGCTGAGGCACCTAATTTTACCACAAAAATCTGGGAAAACTTATTGACTCGAGTATAAGTCTAGGGTGTCCATCTGCATGCCTCACTTTGCCTCACTTTGCCTCACTGTGCCCATGTGCATGCCTCTCTGTGCCCATGCCTCTCTGTGCCCATGACTAGACTGACGTTTAACATTGGAGTCTATGGAAGGGGTGCCCGGCTTTGAAAAATCGGTGCTCCCTGGCCGTAGGTCCCCCAGACAACAAACTTTGCACACTTGTAGAGGAGGAGAAATGGGGCTACATGTGTGCCAAGTTCCGGGTCCAGGGGACCTACGACTGGCCGGTACAGGGTCCCCAAAGTCACCGGAGAAATGACCGTTTAACATGGGAGTCTATGGAAGGGGTGCCCGGTTTTGAAAAATCGGTGCTCTCCGGCTGTAAGTCCATCGGACAACAAGCTTTGCACACTTGTAGAGGAAGAGTGGAGCTACATGTGTGCCAAGTTTGGGATCCAGGGGACCTACGGCCGGCTGGTACCGGGTCCCCAAAGTCCGGGAGATCAGGCACAAACAGGTGACTCGAGTATAAGCCGAGGGGGGCATTTTCAGCACAAAAAATGTGCTGAAAAACTCGGCTTATACTCGAGTATATACGGTATGTGAAAATAAAAAATCCTCAAAACTCCTGTTGAATATGCTTGCAAAATCCTTTTAAAACGCTTGTCTAACGTAACGCTTTGAATGCTTGTCGATGCTCACGAAGGATCACACGTTCACGCAGTTTATCACCAGTCTTTTTCAGGCTCTGCTGGTGTTACATTTTCTGTTTATACAGTGGGAAGTCTGTCTGTTCCTGCCAAGGTCGGAAGACTTGAGTCACTCGTAGCTCTGGTCTACGATGGGATGAGTCCAACTCTGAGCCTCTTCTTACATTTAAAGGACCAGATTACTAACTAGTTAAATAACTTATTGTAATGCATGGAAATGTGTGAAAGATAATCAGGAATGAAGGGAGTGATATTTCCCACCACACAGCTACATTTCTTCCCAGTAATCCCATTGAGGAACCAGTAGAAGGACGAGTACAGCTCTTTCATATGAAATTACACTTTTTAGTTTTAGGTTTGCAGATTCTTAGGGGCTAAAAGTCGTCCTTTAAAGGGTTGCCATGGCACTTTGTGGTGCCCATCCGTCAGAAAAACAAGAAAAAACTCTTGGGCATGCAGTAGGTAAAGTGGAACTAAACCTTTACTAACAAAATTGTGATTGTGAATTTTTTTTTTGCAGAAGAGATAGGCTATGGGTTGGATTTACTAAAGCATCCATCATCCAATCGGGTGCAACCAAAATGGCTGTTTTCATTTTCTTGGCACCTGATTGGATATTCTTTACAAAGTGAAGCTTCACCACATTCACTAAACTCAGGGGAAAAATGATTTTATTTGAATTCAGTGAATCTACCCCTATGTCTCTTCTGCAACAAAACAAACTTACCTGCCTAATTTGCAGAGTGGGGCATAAACATTCAAATCAGAACACCACATCCCGTAAGAACGAACGTAAACTTACCTGCCTGTTCACAATGTTCTTCTAAATGTACACTGAGCTGTGCATGTGCAGTTCAGCATAAATTATTGGCGCAGCGACGAGAGACTTATGCGCATGCGTGGAAGTCACGCCATCCCCACCAGCAAATTAAGAGGCTGAAAACCCAGCACCCAGAAGGAACCTGGGAAGAAGTGGTCGACGAGAGAGACAACTTTTGCATCATTGGAACGGAGGTGAGTATTCTGTGGCCTTTAGGCTTCATGTTCACTTGAACTACTATGATCGCCGGCCATGGGAAAAACGCAAAACGTGGCAAAATCGCACCACCATTTTACAGCAATTTTGCGCACTTTGCGGCCACCGGTCAAAACTTTCCTATCCTGAACGCGATTCTTCTGCGTACAGGGGAGGGGGGTTAGGAGAGGTTGAACCTCCTCTAACCTCAGCAGCTCCTAAACGATCCTAAAAGCCTATGTGTACATGGAACACAGGCTTTTATAGAGTTGCGTTAGCACCTGCAAAACGCCCTCAGTGTGAAAGGGGTCTATCGCGTTAAAAATAGTGCCTGCAAACCGCCCTAAAACAGCTGCTCCATTCACTCGAGTGTCACACTGCAGTGGTGCGCTGGCAGGGCGTCAGAAGACGTCCTGCCAGCAGCTTCTTTGGAGCGCTAATAATGCGCTCCTGCCCATTGAAATCAATGGGCAGTCCTGCCGGCAAAACGCTGCTGTAGCGGCGCATTGCAGGCAGTTTTAACCCTTTTTCGGCCGATAGCGGGGGTTAAAAGCGCCCCGCTAGTGGCCGAAATGCGCCGCAAATCGGACTGTAAAGCATCGCTAAAAATAGCGGCGTTTTACCGCCGACGCTCGGGGTGGCACAGTGTGAAAGGGGTCTTGAAGGAGCTTTGGCAAAAAAAAACACCAAAAGCTCCTACATTCAAGTTTGGGAGCTTCTAGTGTACATGGAGCCTTAGTTTCACTTTAAAGCCTTATGCCGCGTACACACGGCCGTTTTTAATGTCATTGAAAAAAACAAAGTTTTTCTCTACGTGATTTTTCTTGTTTCCTCTCAAGCCTGTCTTGCCTACACACGATCATGAAAAAAAATGCTAGAGCAAAGCGCGGTGACGTACAACACGTACGACGGCACTATAAAGGGGAAGTTCCATTCAGATGGCGCCACCCTTTGGGCTGCTTTTGCTGATCTCGTGTTCGTAAAGTTTGGTGAGAGACGATTCACGCTTTTCAGCCTCGTGCTCTTCAGTCCGTTACAGCGTGACAAATGTGATATCTCTATTACGAACGCTAGTTGTACCAGAACGAGCGCTCCCGTCTCATACTTAATTCTGAGCATGCGCGTTTTTTTCCCCCTCGTAAAAGCATACACACTACCGGTTTTCACGACGTTAAAAAGAACGACGTGAAAAACGACATGAAAAAATAGAGCAGGTTCTAATTTTTTTTAGGCCATTTTTCACGTCGTTAAAAATGCTCTGGAGCCTACACATGATCGTTTTTAATGACCAATTAAAAAAATGGCATTTTTAACGTCATGAAAAACGGTTGTGTGTACGCGGCATAAGTTTTCAGTTAGATGTTTTAAAATCAGGACAGGGGATAATACTTACATTCAATAAAGTGTCCCTTGGGTTGGGGGCTGCTGTCCTAGTTGAAATCTTTTGTCCTCTGCCCCCCTCCCCGTGGCAGTTATCCTCCAGTACTGCGGGGGTTAATACCAGCACTGGACCAGCAATGAAAAGCATATCTAAACCGCAAAACAAAAATCTTTTATATATTGCAGCATACTAGATGTGGTGGCTGCATTACTTTTCTTTTTGTTTTTAGGCTTATTTTGTTTTTGTATTTTTAGCTAGTGATCCAGTCAGTAACACATTTCCTGTCTTAAGCCTTGTACACACGATCGGATTTTCCGCGGACAAAGCGTTGGACTTTTGTCCGAAGGGCGTTGGCCGTAAACATGTTTTGCTGCATACAAACGACAAAGAATTGTCGTTCAACAAACCCGAAACTACGTGGTTTTTCAGCTCTTTAACACCACCCTTTGGGCAACTTCTGCTAATGTTTTCTTATGGTTAGCATTGCTTCTGAGCATGCGTGTTTGTGCTTTGGATTTTTTTCCGACGGACTTGTGCACACACGATCGGATAATCCGACAACACACATTTGTTGTCGGAAAATTTTAAAGCATGCTGTCCAACATTTGTTGGTGGAAAATCCGAGAACAATTGTCCGATGGAGCGTACAAACGGTCGGATTTTACGACAAGAGTCTGCCATCGCACAATTCCCGTCGGAAAATCCGATCGTGTATATGAGGCTTTAGGGCGACAACAGTCCCTCCTCCACTGAATCTATGGAGCCACCCTTGGACAGCAGCATTGTTAATTAGTGGAGAGGGTAGTGGTTGATGGATTAGTAGATGGACTTTAACTTTAAGTGACTAACAAATTAAAGTGCAACTACAATTAAGACTTTTAGTGTTATCCTATGTGTCCACGCACATTAGGACGATTAGAGGCATATTTTAAGCTTGGCGTTTAGAGGCAGAACAAAACCCTTCTGGATTGTGTTTTTGAGAGTTTTCTGGCAGAAAAAAATGCTAAACGCGTGTACAAAAACGCTCGTTATGAGCATTTTTCTCTGCCAAGTGTGCATGGACCCTTGCAAAAACATTTTTTTCCTGTTTGGGATAAAGGTATTACATATATGAATAAAAGCTGATCATTGTAAGCACCCCTCTCAGTGTTATCTGGTTTGTCTCAACCCTCTAATTGCCACTTTTCCCAGATAGCTTGGTCTGTTAAAGTGGTAGTAAAGTCATACCCCTTAATTCAAAAGGCTGGTCCCTCGGCGCCACATACTAGTACATTATGACAGACCTACCTGCAAACTGAGCCCTCCAGCGCAGCGCTGTCACGGCTCCCCCGGCGCCTCCATCTTTGCCCGATGTTCGTTCTGGGTTTTGTATCTTCGACTGCATGATCGGCCAGGTTGCGGTGATGTCCTTCCTGCGCATGCGCATGGGAGTCGCATCACCACGACACACAGACCACTAGGGTCTCTTCTGTTATAAAAACCCTACCTGTCAGCGAAATTTAGGTATTATGACTTTACTACCATTATAAAGCAAGTTGGAATATATCTTCACTTATTGGCAGGATCAACAAATATTGTTACAGTGGGGACTCAAAAAAACAAAGACTGCTGTATAATGCTAGTAATAGACTGCATCATATATGTTGTTTTTGATTTTGCCCATAGTTCCGCTTTTAAGTTCAGACCCCTGTCCTACATCAGGTAAATCAGCATTTCACATGGACTTTTGTCCGCTGTAAGTGGCTGTTGGGGCAGCACAGTGGTTTAGTAGTTGGCACTTATGCCCTGCAGAAATGGGGTCTTTGACATGTTTTACTCCCTATTCACACTTGTGCGACTTGTTATGAGACTTTGGACATCAAAGTCACATGACAAATCCTACCCCATGCTTTCCTATGATAACCATTCATATATGTGCCACTTAAAGGGGTTGTAAACCCTTGTGTTATTTCACCTGAATGCATACTATGCATTCAGGTGAAAAAACTTCTTGCAGTGACCGGCCCCCCATTTAACTTACCTGAGCCCCCTATTTCCCTCGCCGGAGACGTGCTGTCCCTCTCTGCACGGGGTCCTGGCTCTTGATTGTATAGATTGATAGCAGCACAGCCATTGGCTCCCGCCGCTGTCAATCAAATCTAATGATGCGAGCGGTGGGGGGGGCGGGGCCTAGTCGTGTCTATGGACGCCGAATGCTGGACTCAGGAGCACGCCCGCAAGGTAACCCCCCCCCCCCGGGAGAGCGCTTCTCCTAGGGTGTTATCTGATGCGAGGAGGAGCCGCAAGAGCCGCCGGGGACCCCAGAAGAGGACGATCAGGGCCACTCGGTGCAAAATGAGCTGCACAGTGGAGGTAAGTATGATATGTTTGTTATTTTAAATGAAAAAAAAATGAACCCTTACAATCACTTTAAAGTAGTTCCGGCACTACTTTTGGTCCGACGTTCATGTACCTTGAGGACCATAAACTTCAATGTTAACCCTCGAAAGTTGCATGAAAATTGTCCCTGAATGTTGTACATGAAACAGTGGGTCCCACTTTACAGAGGGATAACAAGTCACATTCAAGCCGCATCCATCCAAAGTTGCGTCAAAGTTGCACTCCAAAGTCGGGGGGGACTTTGGAGTCATACAAGTGTGGATGGAGCCTTAAAGCGGAGCTCCACCCGCAATTTATTTTTTATTTTTTTAAAGTCAGCAGCTACTAACACTGTAGCTGCTGACTTTTAATCAGGACACTTACCTGTCCTACTCTCCCGCGCTGATGGCCCCCCCCCCCCCCCCGTTGCCGATCCCTCGATCGGTGCAGGTCCTGCGCCGCCATCCACACTAAGGGAAACAGGCAGCCTTACGGCTTCACTGCCCGTTTCCTACTGCGCATGTGCGAGTCTCGCGCCGACTTGTGAATGGGCGGCTGCTCTCTGGGATTACACACAGTTCCCAGAAAGCAGCGCTCCCCATTCACTAGAAGAGGACGGGGAAGAAAACAGACTGCGGTTACGGAAGAGGCAGATAACGGACTTCCGCATAGTAACGGGTATTTCGGGTGAGTATAATTTTTTTTTTAGGTTTTTTGGTGAAAATGATATTTTCTGGGTGGAACTCCACTTTAATGACGCATGCAACGCAATGCTTGTTGTCAATGCATTTTTGAATTTGGAGTGGAAAGAGTTAAAGTCATTGACTTGTTAATACCTGCTGGCTATGCGACCAGAACATTATCTGCATGGAGTGTGCACGCTATCCCTGTGCTTGTGTGGTTTTCTCCGAGTGCTCCAAAGACATGCTGTAGGTTACTTGGTTTCTGTCTACATTGGCCCTACTATGTGTGTACAAATTGCCTACGCACGTGTGTTATCACATTCTGCATGCTGGTCCAAAGCCCAAACAAATGGGAAGGTTTGGGAAAGATCTGGCAACCTACCTTGTAAAAAAATTGCCAACAAAAATTCTATGGAAAAGGCTCTGAAGCTTATGAGACATGGTGCCCAGAAAGAGTCGGATACAACTGATGGTACACAACCTCTCCCAGACTGGATCTTACTCAGTTGTGTATCTCGGGGAAAGTGTCTGTCGGGTCTTGTATGGAGATCTTCACATGTGTCTGATTCATTCTCAATAAGCTCACCGCTGCTTTGAAGTGTATTTTGTTGTGTCAGTTGTCTTAGTGGATGACACGTTAGTCACTGTCTAGTTACTGTAGGTACTGATACACGTCTGATACACGTCTGATACACGTCTGTCTGAATGCTGCTTCCCTATTGCTGATGATGAAATCCACCCAAGAGACATTTCAGCAGAAGCTTTTCTCATGCTGCCATCTCTAATTATATATCGTATAGCGCTGTCCTTCATGGAGATTATTCTCTCAACAATCCCTCCTGGGCACAGCCTATTAATCGGCCCTCTTTATCTTCTCTTATGCCGCGTACACACGACCGTTTTTAATGTCATTGAAAAAAACGGCATATTTCTCGACGTGATTCTTCTCAAGCCTGCCTTGCCTACACACTATCGTGGAAAAAAATGCTCGAGTAAAGCGCAGTGACGTACAAAATGTACGACGGCACTATAAAGGGGAAGGTCCATTCGGATGGCGCCACCCTTCATGTTAGTAAAGTTTGTTGAGCAACGATTTGCGCTTTTCAGCCTCGTGCTTTTCAGTCCATTACAGCGTGACGAATGTGCTATCTCCATTACAAACGCTAGTTTTACCAGAACGAGCGCTCCCGTCTCATACTTAAATCTGAGCATGCGCATTTTTTTTCACGTCGTTAAAGCCTACATACGGCCGTTTTTCATGACGAAAAAAAACGACGTGAAAAATTAAAGCATGTTCCAATTTTTTCATGCCCGTTTTTCGCCCACACACGATCATTTTTAATGACCATTTAAAAAAAACAAACATTTTTCTCGTCATTAAAAACGGTCGTGTGTACGCGGCATTCACACTGCCGTTCTGTGTTTGGGCTACGTCCTGCGTCTAAATGTACTCGCCTTTATGTGCATTTAGGAACACTTAGATCTTGCATGTGCGTAGAGGTGCGTTTTTTTGTAGTGTGCATCGCTGTGTTCCCTTTGTGTGTTGAGATACCTTTTGGGACACGTTTCTAATGTGTTTTTAAATGTAGAATTTCAATTGGATAAGGTTAACAGTGATTGACCAAGACTTGTTAGCCAACGCATCAAGGCGCATGTTATATGATTTTTTGATGCGCCGCCATTGACTCTTTAAAACATAGAGAAGAACGGACATGTCGTCGTTTTCAAACACGCTGTACACCAGTGCTGAGATGGGAACGCGCTATTGTTTTTATGGAGAACAACCGTGTAAATGGGCCCCAATACGCAGCTCTGTGCGTTTTTAAAGTATCCAATCTGTCCCTTAACTCACACAATTCGCTTTTCACAGCTGAACTGAATGTACATAAACACAAGTAAGTGCAAAGTGTGAATTATACTATTAAAACCATTCTATGCCTTTATCTGTGTTTAGTCCATGGCCGTGTGAATGAGGCTTTATGGGGAGGGATGGTCAGATCTACAGACAACTGTTCTCTTCCAGAGTTCTGTCCATCGGAACTTGTCTGTTTTCTTAAGAGTTGCAGCCATTTTTTACCCTTCACATAAATCAGTGCGTTTTCTGCTGGGAGGATAATTTGTGCCTGTCCGGAGTCTTGTTTAGTCTGTCCAGGAACAATGGTATAGAATGTTGTGGTCTGCTGACTTTTGGCCATTAGGTTCTGCATAGCTTTAATGGGCAGTAACCCGTAGCAACTATCTCCAATGCCTTGTACACACGGTCAGGATTTCCGATGAAAAAAAGTCAGACGGACTTTTTTCATCGGATATTCCGACCGTGTGTGTGTCCCATCGAACTTCATTCTGAGGAATTCCGTCAGAGTTTAGATAGAGAACATGTTCTCTTTTACTCCGATGGAATTCCGTAGGAATTCCGATTTGCTTTTGGCCAGACAATAGTCCGACTGTGTGTACGGGGCATTAGGCTACTTTCACACTGGGGCCGCGCCGCGTAGGCGCTTTGCCGCTGCTAGCGGGGCACTTTTAACCCCCGCTAGCGGCCGAAGAAAGGGTTAAAACCGCCAGTGTTTGCGGCACTTCGGAAGCGCTTTTCAGGCGCTTCAGAAGCACTGCCCATTCATTTCAATGGGCAGGGGCGGTTTTCGGAGCGCTGTATACAGCGCCCACAAAACCAACCCAAAGATGCTGCTTGCAGGACTTTTTGTAATGTCCCGCAAGCGCACCACCCGAGTGTGAAAAGCACTCAGACTTTCTACACTGGGGTGGCATGGGAGGTGGTTTTCAGGCGCTTTACAGGTGCTATTTTTAGCACTTAAACGCCTGAAAAACGCCTTCAGTGTGAAAGTAGCCTAAGGCTGGGTTCACACTATTGCGAATTGGACGCGGGTTTCGCCGCATCTAATTCGCATGACAAGAGCCTGTGACTGGCTCTCCATGGAGCCGGTTCACACAGCTGCAGGACGGCTGCGGAGTGAATTGCACAGGAGTCCCGTGCGTCTTCTTCTGGTCCATTTCAGATCCAAATTCTGCCAAAAATTCAGACCGAAATTGGACCTGAAATGGTTAACAGGGATGCAGCGGACCCCTGCCATGAGCCCCTCCGCACGGAGGTGTGAACCCAGCCTTCGAGTGTATCTAAACCCAAGAACAAAACTTGATAGTATTGCAATTTACTGGTCCTTAGATGTGGTGGCTGCATTTGTTTTCTTTTTTTCCCCACTTTCTTTCCTTTTATTTTAATCTGATAATCCTGTCACTAACTCTCTTCCTGTCCTAAGGAGACAACTGTACTGAGCAGCATAGTTGCTCTAGGACCGGGAATGTGTTAGGACTACGTACCACCTCCCTTTCTTCTCCATACCAGGCGGGAGGTGTTTTGTAGTTCTCAAAGATAGCAGGGAACAATGCTAACTGATAACTTCCTGTACACTCTGCCTCTGGACTGTTATCAGCTCATAAGATTTCTGGCTAGATAAACAGCTACTTTGCGTTTGTCGTACAGATATAATAAGACTCTTTCAATGGTCACCAGCCCAGAAGGGAGCAAATTGGAGAAATTGATTGTTACATTGTACATACACTTTGTGATTACAGTAGGTTTGCTTGCTATAGACTACAGAATATTGCACCACCTCACATATTGAACAAGCCAGCGAACATTTGCATGTTCAGATGTTTCCTGTAATCTCAGGACAGATTCAATAACTGCATTCCAAACACGAGATTTCTGAAGAAGACACGTGCCTGAATGACAGCAATCTGAACATTTCCACCAATGCTGATGTAACTTCAGAATGCTTCATATTACGTACTGTAAGTGCAATCCTTAAGAACAACCATACATGGGAAGATCTGTCAGGATCCACAAAGGATCGAAGAACTGCCTATTCATATTATTAACCCCAGAGTAAAATTTACAGCATCGACTCCAATGGTGGTTCAATTTTTGTTTAAAGTATATGATAACAATAAGTTTCTCAGACTTCGCTCTCTTTTGATCTGTTACAACAATACAATTTGTGAAATCCAGCCAGACATCTTGTGAGCTGATAACTTCCTGTACTCTCTATGGACTGTTATCAGATAGCATTGTTCCCTGCTATTTCTGTGGACTACAAAACACCTCCCCCTGTTATGGGGAAGGAAGGGAGTTGTTATATAGTCCTAACATAGGGGTTGATTTACTAAAACTGGTGCACTCAGAATCCGGTGCAGCTGTGCATGGTAGCCAATTGGCTTCTAACTACAGCTCGTTCTATGCAGAGCTGCACCAGATTTTGCACTCTCCCAGTTTTAGTAAATCAACCCCATACTGTTATGTAGTCCCAACACATTCCCTGTCCTAAGCCCCGTACACACGGTCGGACTTTTGGCCAACAAACTTCATTTTGAGCAAGTTGGACCAACAATCCGACCGTGTGTACGCTCCATCGGACAAACTTTTTTCGTTTTTTTTTTTTTTCATCGGACAAATGTTGGGTCTGCAAACGGACAAACTTTTGCCCAACAAAAGTCCGATGGAGCAAAGTCCGACCGTGTGTACAGAAAACCATCGGACTTTTGTCCAATGGACAAAACAAATAATGTTACAATCAACCAACAATAGCAGAAGTTGACCAAAGGGTGGCGGAAAAGAGCAGAAAAACCACGTGATGTTGGAAAAAGTTTTGGGAAAGTTTGCAGAAAAGTCAGAGCGTGTGTATGCTTTGGGTGTTCCCGACCAACTCCGTTCGGACAAAAAACCACGGAAAAGTCCGATGGAAGTCCGACCGTGTGTACGAGGCTTAAGGGTGACAACACTGCTCAGTACAGTTGTCACTCTTGGACAGGAGGTGTGTTAATGGCAAGAATACAAGGTTAAAATAAAGGAAACAAATGTGAAAAAAAGAAAACGAATGCAGCCACCATATCTACGGAGGTTGCTATACATTACATTTTTGCACTTGAATTTACATACACTTTAAAGAATCGTTTTTTTAGCGGTCCCCGATTACCAGAAAGAGTAGCAAGCTTTGATTTGTCCCTGGAAATGTCCTCTAAAACTGACAAATCGTACCAGAAAATGTTTTTTGTTATATACACCAGATTTTTTTTTTTTTTTTTTTTAAAGAACTACAATGGCACAATAAAAATGAAGACAAATTCAGTCCAGAAACACACAATTTTGTGATTTATGTTGCCCACGAATAGCACTGAGAAGCATCAAATTGTCCCTAGAAATAATATTTCCGTAAACCTGTACTGTTGGTTTGTATGATAATAAAACATTTGTAAAAATAAATAATATTTTCTGTGGTTGGCTGAATGCACAGAAAGTTGGAAAAGTCAATCATTTACAACCCCTTGGTCACCTAATTATCAGCGATGCTCCAATCAGTTGTCGGCGTTGCACGTTCTATATACATCAGACTATCCCACCACTGATCCTCCTCGCACAGCAGGACCGTCCCGTGTGAATATTACCAGCACAACATTTTTTCCCTGCCAATATTTGTTTTCCTAATGCGGTGCACATGGCATGTCCAGGAATCTGAACTTCTGAGAAATGCTGACCTCCCTTCTATTTTACCAGCACAGTCAGACTTTTCGACCTGACATGGTGAAAATTTTATCTGCGTTTAGCGAAGGAACGCTTAGGTTAAAAACATGTGACTGAAGAATGCTGCGGAATCCTTGGAGGATCATGCCTGTAACCTCTGAGGACCCCGGGGCCAAGACTGCCTGCTGATTTCCCTCCGTCTTCTCCGTGCTCCTTAACATACGTGTGCAAGAACACGGCACAGCACATTACCATATGTCAGATCTCAATCCCTGCCTTAAGTCTGTTTTATGTTCTACGTTTCAGGTCTGCAAATACGAGAAGGAGAAGGTCGGATTTGGGCTGAGACCCTTTTATTGGCCAACTTAAAAGATTGGAGTGCAAGCTTTTCGAAGCTCGCTGGCCACTTCTTCGAGGAATATGAACTGACAATGGGAAAGAATGGATTTAGGAATAGGATTTACTAAGACTGGTGCAGTTGTGCATGGTAGCCAATCGGCTTCTAACCTCAGCCTGTTCAATTAAGCTTTGGCAATAAAACCTGGAAGCTGATTGGTTTCTTTGCAGAAGTGAGCGTGATATTGCACTCTCCAGCTTTAGTTTATAAACCCCAATGTATATAAAATATACAAATAAAATAAAATATTCCATGAAACAGCAAAGTGGTATGGTCAACTTTTCATGAGCGGCATCAGATATATATATATATATATATATATATTATGATACATGTCCAGTGGAAGGGGCACTCATGGGTGATGCAAGACCCTTGAGTACCACTGGACTGTTTGTATGTACCTGCCTTGAGTGCACCTGGGCAATCCTTACCCTTACCTGAGTGTTCTGCCCACCATTGGAATATCTATATGTGTGTATATTATTTTATCTTTATATCTATCTATCTATCTATCTATCTATCTATCTATCTATCTATCTATCTATTAGAAAGCGATACAGATGTGAGCACCTTGACATACATGAGTGTCAGTGGGTGCTAACATAAGACATATACACCCTGCGTTGGCAGACTAGGTCCTTTCTTTGTATTACTGCAAATTTTTGGACATTTTTGCAATAAAATTATTGAACCAGAAAAAAAAAAGACATATACAGTGTAAAAATAAATAAATAGATAATGCATATTATATTTATATATACATAGAGAGAGAGAGAGATCTAAATTTCTATCTCTATACGTAAAGAACTGGGTGCTAAAATAAGGCAACATTTTTTCAATAATAATACATTTTTATATATATAATATAGTTATGTCTCATTTTAATGTAGACCATACTGTTCACTGCTGTTGTAGAGTACATTGGAGTTTTGTCCTGAAGTTCTGCTAAACTTCAGACGGAAAGTTTGTAACTTGCAGTTTGTATACTGCATTAAAGTTTTTGTAATTTTCAGTAAATATAAAAAAAAAAACACACACACACACAATGATACAAAAGCCACATACATATGTGTACAATAGTTTGACACAAACTGTTTTAACTGCCTGATTTTTTTTTTTGTTCTATACCTATATGATGCAAATTAGTATCTATGTGAATGATAAAATGTCTGGCTGCAGTGTCTGCCCCCCCCCTGCAGACTCTTACCTGGGGTCGTCCAGCTGTGGAGCGCGGTCGCAGCAGCTGCTGTCCCATGGAGGGACAATGTTCCTGGAGAGGCAGAGTTCTCCCAAGCATGAGATGTGAGCATTCCAGTAGAAACGGCAAACAATGAAAGATAGCCTGTGTGCTTGTCCCAAGCCTATAGAGCATTACGTCACTGGGCTGCCATATAAGGAGCTCTGCTGTACAGGCACGCTGCTGTCTGACTACAGCACTTTAAAGCTAGCCAGAACTTTGAACGTTTATTAATGTGTTCTGGCTCCAGCTGAAGTTCAAGACTGTGTGAAATATTTCATTTGTCTCCGTAGCTCAGGACAGAACAAGAATGCGCGGAAGGCTTGGATTACGGCGACTCCAGCTTTGTTAGCGATAATAAAGTCATTTGGAGTGATTCGCTGTTTGTGCCACTTTTTGGCAGGCATTACCAATGGGTCTCATTTATAAAAACTGCCATTAGAAGAAATCAGATAGCAGCTGTATTTTTTTTTTTTTAAGTTGCAGATAGGGCGGGGAAGTGTTAGAACATCTGTCAGGTTTTTATTTTTTATCTGTGATCCCCATTAAGAAGATTTTGCCTTAGTTTCTGTTTTTGTGACTCTAGGACAAGTAATGAGGGGAATGGGGTCTCCAGGACGGGACTCTAGGACAAGTAGTGAGGGGAATGGGGTCTCCAAGATGAGACTCTAGGACAAGTAGTGAGGGGAATGGGGTCTCCAGGACGGGATTCTAGGACAAGTAGTGAGGGGAATTGCATCTCCAGGACGGGACTCTAGGACAAGTAGTGAGGGGAATGGGGTCTCCAGGACGGGACTCTAGGACAAGTAGTGAGGGGAATGGGATCTCCAGGATGGGACTCTAGGACAAGTAGTGAGGGGAATGGGGTCTCCAGGACGGGATTCTAGGACAAGTAGTGAGGGGAATGGGGTCTCCAGGACGGGATTCTAGGACAAGTAGTGAGGGGAATTGCATCTCCAGGACGGGACTCTAGGACAAGTAGTGAGGGGAATGGGGTCTCCAGGGCGGGACTCTAGGACAAGTAGTGAGGGGAATGGGATCTCCAGGATGGGACTCTAGGACAAGTAGTGAGGGGAGTGGGATCTCCAGGACGGGACTCTAGGACAAGTAGTCAGGGGAATGGGGTCTCCAGGATGGGACTCTAGGACAGTGTTTCTCAACTCCAGTCCTCAAGGCGCACCAACAGATCATGTTTTCAGGATTTCCATTATTTTGCACAGGTGATTTGATCTGTTTCACTGCCTTAGTAATTACCACAGCAGTTTTATCTAAGAGAAATCCTGAAAACATGACCTGTTGGTGCGCCTTGAGGACTGGAGTTGAAAAACACTGCTCTAGGACAAGTAGTTAGGGGAATGGGGTCTCCAAGATGAGACTCTAGGACAAGTAGTGAGGGGAATGGGGTCTCCAGGACGGGACTCTAGGACAAGTAGTCAGGGGAATGGGGTCTCCAAGATGGGACTCTAGGACAAGTAGTGAGGGGAATGGGGTCTCCAGGATGGGACTCTAGGACAAGTAGTGAGGGGAGTGGGATCTCCAGGATGGGAATCTAGGAAAAGTAGCGAGGGGAATGGGATCTCCAGGACAGGACTCTAGGACAAGTAGTGAGGGGAATGGGGTCTCCAGGACGGGACTCTAGGACAAGTAGTAAGGTCAATGGGGTCTCCAGGACGGGACTCTAGGACAAGTAGTGAGGGGAATGGGGTCTCCAGGACAGAAAAACACAAACGGAAATAAAAACTCAAAGCGGATCTTTCATGGAAGGTCTGCTTTCTTGCAAATGGCTTTGAAAATAGATGACCCCAAAAAAATACTTTGGCCCCAAGCCTCTAACACTTCTGGGAGGCACAGATGACGTCACCACATCTTCCTGCAGAGCTAGAAGCATGAAATCCCATGAGAATGCACTCCAGCAATTTTGGTATATGATATCTACCATATACCTTCTAGACTGTAAGCTCTAACGAGCAGGGCCCCCTGATCCCTCTGTATTGAATTGTATTGTGACTGTACTGTCTTCCCTGATGTTGTAAAGCGCTGCGCAAACTGTTGGCGCTATATAAATCCTGTATAATAATAATAATAATATCAACTGCATACAGTTGTCAGAATGTAGAAATTCCTTCTAGGGGAGCCCTCTGAATAGGGAGCTGAAATTTAAGATTTGACCAATAGTGTCTTTCAGTGCCGGCCCAAGACATTGTGCTGCCTGGTACCAAGAATGAAATGCTGCCCCCCCCAAAAAAAAAATCACGCCCACCAAAATGCCCCCACATCCATCATTTTATATCATGATAACTAAAGTGGACCTGTCATGGCTCTATAAAAAGGACCTGTTATGGCTCTATTCATGTATATAGGAGTATAAAGAGGACCGGTCATGGCATTATACATGTGTATATAGAAGTATAATGAGGACCTGTCATGGCTCTATACATGTACCGTATTTTTCCTGTCTATAAGACGCCCCCATGTACAAGATTTTTCCAACCCAAAATTAAGAAATCAATATTTTACACATAGGTAAAACAGAACACATTTTTATTTAGTAATTACCGCAAGTAACGTTTAAATACTAGTATATTATGCAGGGGTTGTTCTTCCTGTTTTCTCCACTGTCTGATCATATACTCAGTGGAGGCAAGTCCAAACTGTTTCTCTGCAGCTCTATTCCCATGCTCTTTTTTGCATAGCTGGCTACATTTGGTTTGATTTGGTAGAGTAAGACAATCGCTTACTTTTATTAGTTTCTGACATCTTGGTCCCAGAACACTCCGGTCCCTGTTGCATCTGTGCATCTCCACTTCCAACAGGATTGCATCTGATCACTCTCCACCTCCACCCCCAGCTCTATCTGACGTCAGTAACATACGGCTCGTGATTGGAGGAAGCCGCTTGACAAGCTATGGGCCGCGACGCACCTGCGCGGCTGTCTCCCAGGCTGACTGACCGTGTATAAGACGCTGTTCGATTTACAGGCTATTATTTTAGGAAAAAAAAGCGTCTTATACACGGAAAAATACGGTATATAGAAATATAAAGAGGACCTGTCATGGCTCTATACATGTATATAGGAGTATAAAGAGGACCTGTCATGGCTCTATACATGTATATAGGAGTATAAAAGGACCTGTGCGTGGCCGGCGGCCGCGATGTCACCGGCCACACATAGTGGATTGTCACTTGCCATGACGCCACCTGTCACACATTGCGGATTGTCACTTGCCACGACGTCACCTGCCACACGTTGCAGATTGTCACTTGCCACCTGCCACACATTGCGGATTGTCACTTGCCACAACGTCACCTGCCACACGTTGCAGATTGTCACTTGCCACTTGCTGTGTCCCAGAGTAAAGGCAGGCAGCAGAGAGATAATGTAATCTCTCTGCTGCCCGCACAGTGGGGGCGGAACTGCAGTGATGCAGGGCGGGCAGTGAGAGATGATGTCATCTCTCTGCTCCCCCGCCCGCTGTTTGGCCAGCAAGCCCGCTCACCTGCTGACTGTCCCGCCCGCTGACTGTTCCTCTGTTCTGCCCGCACGCTCCATTCACCTGGGCCCAAAGCCCAGTTGAATGGAGCGCGCGGGGAGCGGAGCGGGCTGGCCGGTGGGCGGGCATCCAATTTGCCTCACAGTGGAGCGCGGAGCGGGCGGAACGGGTTGGTGACAATTTGCCTCACAGTGCAGCGTAGGGTTCCCACCTTTTCGTCAAGCCAAACCCGAACACATTAGCAGCGCACGCCAATATATATATATTTTTTGTAGTACATTAAATTCATTACCTCTGTACAAAGCAATGCACAGCTAATTTTTTTTATTTAGTATACACTGTACATATATTTTTGTGATTAAATAAAATTTCTAATCATATGGAGTTAATCACAAGAGTCCCCCTTTATATCAGAGTCAACAGAGTTCTCATTTAGATCTGAATCCGCAGAGTTCCCCTTTACATCTGAATGCACAGGGTTCTGCAGAAGAGAAGTGCAGAGGGTATGATGGGGGCAGTATGCATAGGAGAGAAGTGTGGAGGGTATGATGGAGCAGTATGTATAGAAGAGGAGTTGGGAGGGTATGAGGGGGGCGGTTTGTACAGGAGAGGATTGTGGAGGGGATGATGGGGGACAGTATGTGCAGGAGAGGAGTGTGGAGGGTATGATGGGTGCAGTTAGTACAGGAGAGGAGTTTGGAGGGTATGATGGGTGCAGTTAGTACAGGGGAGGAGTTCGGAGGGTATGATGGGTGCAGTTGGTACAGGAGAGGACTTCGGAGTGTATGGCGGTGGCAGAATGGGGAGGGATTTCTTGCGGTGTCTATGGGGTGACCAGGGAGTGATGTTGGGAAGATAGGGGAAGAAAAGTGACCATGAAATGATGTCCCTCAGCTGGGGGGGGTAGGAAGCAGCTCTGAGTGACGTCTGTATAAAGTGGTCTGGGGGGGGTGATGCCAGCTGGGGGGAGTTGAGAAGTGGTCAGGTCGCGATGTATATAATAAAAAAAAAAACTCATCCACTAAAAACATACAACAATAAATCATACAACAGTACTACTAATCCAGCTCCTAGCACTCTGTATACCCAGATAATGTGAAGGTAATTTATGACCATTCATATAACCCTGTGGTATCCAGGCTCTGAGTGTACAATCAGAGGGGTGAACTCACCACATATATACAGGTTACATGAATGGTTATAAATGACTTCTTCACATTATCAAGTCTGAACAATTGGATTGGAGGATGTCTGCACAGACTGTTCATGCTTAGAAGTGATCTGTTAAATGTGATAGGGCTGGTGCAGACCCCCCTCCCCCCCACATTCAAACTCACTATCTCCTCCGATTCTTCTGTCAACTTAACCCTTCACTGCATCTCCTGAAGAAAAAAAACACCTTGAAAGCAACTACTATCCACCCTATAAAACTTCTCCCAGAAAAAGTCAGCTCACCTCCTCCCTTCCTCTGGCCAGCCTGACAGGAGATCCAGTGAGCTCCGCCTCCCAGTTCTCTCAACACTCCGCACTGGTGATTGGAGGGGGGGAGGTTGATGTCAGAGATAACAGGGACCCCGCACGGCAGGAGACTGGAGGGAGGGGGAAGAGACAGGAAGGAGCTTTGAATCCCAAACACACACCGCAGCCGCAGGCACAGTGTATTCTTTACAATGCCGCTGCTGCTGTTTCACAGTGATAGGTGGAGTGGGGGAGAGGAGCGGGCAGGCGGCAATTTGCCGCCCCCCTCATTGTGCCGCCTGGTACAATGGTACCATCGGGTCCCATGGTAGGGCCGGCCCTGGTGTCTTTGCAGGACAGATCTACGTCATGACATCATGGTGAATTACCACTTGCATACTGGGCACTTTCTTTTTCGTACATCACGGGACACAGAGCGACTTAGTCATTACTAATGGGTTATATAGATTACCTTCAGGTGTTGGCACTGGCCAATTCCAAACCGGAAGTACCCTCCCCTATATAAGCCCCTCCCATCCGGGAGCACCTCAGTTTTTTGCCAGTGTCTAAGGTGTTGGCCAAAGAGTAACATGTGTTTTCACTGGGCTTGCGTACAGGTTCTTTTGGGCCTTAGTAAGCTGTTCCGGATCCCACCAAAAAAGCTTCATAGCTAAACGGTCGGTACCCGGGCCTTGCAGCAGAAGAGCAAGGTTTTGCCTGTAATGCCTCTCTTAGGAGGGCTGGACCCTGGGATCCAGAGCTCTGGTCATACCCACGACCAAGATGTTGTCTGTGCAGGGTGCTATACAGGTCCAGGGGAGTGGAATCCTTGGGAACCCGGTCCCTGAAGGTTTAATTACAATGCCTGCCGTGATAGGTGAAGTTTGGACTTCTGTGGACCAAACAAAGTCCTGCGGCGGGGATCAGGTAAGTGGGGGCCCCCAGGAACTTGGTTCTATTGGGGGACCCCCAAGCCTAATTTGTCTTTCTGTCTGTTACCTAACGGTATTCCCGCTAATATCTGTGTATGCCTGTAACTACTGAAAATGTAAAATTTTAATAGTAGTCAAGAAAAAAAAAAAAAAAAGGGACCGCGGTACCTGTGTTAAACCACTAGAGGCCGCTGTAGTCCATTTTTCTTGTCATGTGGATCTTTGGTTTTCTCAAGTCAAAAGATCCAGGCAGTTGGTAAGTTTCTCTGCCCTGTTGCTGCGCTCATCCACCGCACAGGCCCTCCGGCAAAAAGGGCCCTGGCTCCTAGTCCCTGTTTGATTTCGAAAAGGGCGGCAATGGCGCACGGGCGCGGGCGCGTGCACGCGCCTCCTATGAAAAAAAGGGGCGGGGCAGGTGGATGACGCTCGATGCGCGCCGCGGCGCTTCTGCGCATGTGCAGGCATCCCAGCATGGATAAAAGACACAGTACAAGTGTCAGCTGGATGCAAACAGAGCTAGCAACAAACAGTGGCACACAGAGGCGGTTGATGCAGGCATCCCCATAGAAAGGCACTTTAGTGGACACCAGCTGGTATATAGCAGCAACTGTGTTAGACTATTACCAGCAAAAATTGGTGTATGACGACGGGAATACCTCAGCTTTGTGCTTAAAGGATATGTCGTCCAGACGCTCCGGAAATAGGTCTTCCAGGAAGCCAAAGGGGTCTCCATCGGGCTCTGAGGATATTGGGCATGCTTGTACTGCACCAATCTCCCCTGAGAATTCAGAGGTCAGTAGCCGTAGAAACCCCGCAGGAGTGCCTGGTGCTGCGGCTGTCCCCAGTCCACCTGCTCCTGTATATATAACAGAGGAGGTTTTATCCTCAACTCTGGGAGGATTGGAAGAGAGATTAACAGCATTGATCGCTGCTTCCCTGTCACAGGAAAAGCGCGTCCGATCTCCGTCTCCTCCTTCAGAGTGCCTGTTAGTGGAGGAACAGCCCCACACAGAGATCGACCTACCTGAAGGGGATCAGGATGAGGTTGATTCAGTTATGGAGGAATCGACAGTGGAAGAACCTTTCTCAGCATCTCAGGCTGAAAGATTATGGGTTCAGTCTCTGACTAACATGGTCCGATCAGCATTTAAAATGCCTCTGGCGGAACCACCATCCACTACGGTTTCCTCGCTGGGGTCGCTAAAAGCTCCCCAGGCTGTCTGTTCCTTCCCAATCCACCCTTTATTAGAAGGGCTTATTTACCAGGATTGGGAGCATCCTGATAAAATATTTGCTCCCCCCAAGAGATTTCCGGTGATCTATCCCATGGAGGATAAGTTCATAAAAAAATGGAGGGTCCCTACAGTGGACGCAGCCATCTCTTCTGTTAACAAATCACTGACATGTCCAGTAGATAATGTTCCAATGTTCAAAGACCCAATAGATAAAAAATTGGAGTCTTTACTAAAATCTGCTTTCTCTACAGCAAGCATGGTGACACAACCTGCGGTAGCAGCGATTGGAGTCTGCCAAGCAGTAAAAGATCAGTTGAAACAAGTCTTAAGGGACTTGCCAGATCAGCAGGCTCTTGCCCTAGCTGACCTGCCTAGAGCCTTGTGTTTTGCGGTGGACGCCATAAAGGATACAATCCAACAGGCCTCCCGCTTTACGCTGTCTATAGTACATATGCGTAGGCTTCTGTGGCTCAAAAACTGGTCTGCTGAAGCTCCCTGTAAAAAACTGCTGGTTAGCTTCCCATTTCATGGAGAACGCTTATTTGGAGAAGATCTGGACAAATATATCCAGAAAATTTCTGCCGGTAAAAATTCACTCTTACCGGTTAAGAACAAGGGTAGAAGTCCTTCTTTTAAGAGGCCTACTTCTCCAGTCCCGGGCACATCGGCTGTGAAGCAGTTCCGACGGCCTCCGCGGTCAAATTCAGGGGGCAGAAATCAGGGACAATCACAGGGTAACAAGAAGCCCTGGATCAAGAGAGGTACAAAACCTCCCCCCAGGGCATGAAGCGTTGCCCCCACTCAATCGGGTGGGGGGAAGACTTCAGTTGTTCAGAGACCTGGCGGGACACCATCAGAGACAGATGGGTGCTCTCCGCAGTAAGTCTGGGATACAAGCTGGAGTTAAAAGGCACTCCTCCTGCCCAATTTATGAGGTCAAACGTGCCAAGAGATCCCCAGAAGAGAGGATCCCTCCTTCTGGCACTAGAACAACTATTGCTCCAAGGTGTAATCATGAAGGTTCCCCTGGAAGAAAGCGGATTCGGGTTTTACTCGAACCTTTTCACAGTCCCCAAACCAAATGGGGACGTGAGGCCCATATTAAATCTAATAGGGCTAAACAAGTTCCTAAATATCAGGACTTTTCGGATGGAGTCGATCCGATCGGTGGCCACCGCCCTACAAGGGCAGGAATGGTTAGCCTCGATCGACATAAAGGATGCTTATCTGCATATTCCCATCTTTCCGGCCCACCAGAAATTTCTACGCTTTGCAGTAGAAGGGCGCCATTTTCAGTTCAGAGCCTTACCTTTCGGTCTGGCCACAGCACCACGAGTGTTCACAAAAATTCTGGCCCCATTATTGGCCAATCTAAGAACACAGGGTGTAACGATAATGGCATATCTAGACGACCTGCTACTAATAGACCACTCAGTGGAAAAGCTGGAAGTAGCTATTCACAAGACAATCAAGTATCTGGAATATCACGGTTGGATTATCAACCGGGACAAGTCAGCTCTAAGACCAGTCAAAAGTCTGGAATACTTAGGGCTAAGGCTGGATTCAAATCAGAGAAAGATTTTCTTACCTCCAGAGAAGGTGTCGTCTTTAAAAGATTTGACCCACTTAGTGGGTACAAAAAGAAAACCATCCATACGCCTCTGCATGAGGCTGCTGGGAAAAATGGTGGCTTCATTCGAAGCGGTACCCTACGGTCAATTCCATTCAAGGAATTTGCAAAGGGCCATACTGTCAGCCTGGAACAAAAAAGTTCAGGCTTTAGACTTACCAATGTCCCTGTCCCCTTCCGTTCGCAAGAGCCTCCATTGGTGGTTGGTGCCCCAGAATCTGGAAAAAGGGAAACCCTTCAGTCCGGTTTCTTGGAAGGTAGTCACTACAGATGCCAGCCTCATAGGCTGGGGGGCAGTACTGGAGCAATGGTCTCTCCAGGGCAAGTGGTCAGAAGCAGAAAAGGCCCTGCCCATCAATCTCTTAGAGATACGAGCAGCCCGGTATGCCCTAGTAGCATGGACATCCAAACTCCAAGGGTCCCCTGTCAGAATTCAATCAGACAATGCCACAGCAGTGGCATATATCAATCACCAGGGTGGCACCAGGAGTCGTGCAGCCCAGAGGGAAGCAAATTGCATCCTGGAGTGGGCAGAAAAATATGTCCCAGCCATATCCGCGGTTTTCATCCCAGGAGTGGAAAATTGGAGAGCGGACTTTTTAAGTCGCCAACAATTATGCCCGGGGGAATGGTCTCTTCACCCCGAGGTTTTCCAGGCAATATGCCAGCGGTGGGGAACACCGGATGTAGATCTGCTAGCATCCAGATTCAACGCAAAGGTGGACAGATTTGTGTCTCGCACAAGGGATCCTCTAGCTTGCGGCTCGGATGCCCTAGTGTTCCCTTGGGATCAGTTCAAGCTGATATATGCATTCCCACCGCCACAATTGTTACCGCGATTACTCCGCAGAATCAGGGTAGAAAAGAAACCAGTGATTCTGGTGGCTCCAGCGTGGCCCCGAAGGGCATGGTACGCGGAGATTGTAAAAATGTCAGTGAGGAGTCCTTGGACCCTCCCACATCGTCCGGACCTGCTTTCGCAAGGACCGATATACCACCCTTCCTTACCAGCCCTAGGTTTGACGGCCTGGCTATTGAAGCCCACATTCTGAAAAAGAGAGGGCTCTCTAATTCTGTGGTATCTACCATGATCAATGCCAGGAAGCCGGTATCCAGGCAGATCTATTATAGGATCTGGAAAGCGTACATTACGTGGTGTGAGGCCAAGAAATGGCATCCACGTAAGTACGTGATAGGGAGGATTTTGGACTTCCTACAGTGGGCTGTAGATAGGAAGCTGGCCTTGAGTACTATCAAGGGTCAGATTTCGGCCTTGTCCTTGGCTTCGCATTCACTAGTCAAAGCTTTCATACAAGGAGTGATGCGTATTAGCCCTCCGGTTAGTATTCCCATATGTCCTTGGGACTTAAACCTGGTTCTGTCAGTTCTACAGAAACAACCGTTTGAACCATTGCAACACATTTCCTTGGTTCTTCTCACCAGGAAATTGATTTTCTTAGTAGCCGTTTGTTCGGCTAAAAGAGTATCGGAATTAGCCGCCTTGTCCTGTAAGGAGCCATATCTGGTTGTCCATAAGGACAGAGTAGTATTACGTCCTCATCCAGCCTTTCTTCCTAAGGTGGTATCGAGGTTTCATTTGAACCAAGATGTGGTTCTTCCTTCTTTTTTCCCCAAACCTAGCTCGGTAGAGGAAAAGTTATTACATTCCTTGGATGTAGTAAGAGCAGTTAAAGCTTATCTAAAAGCCACTGCTCAGATTCGCAGAACGGATACTTTGTTTATTCTGCCGGAAGGCCCTAAAAAGGGTCAGGCAGCATCAAAATCCACTTTAGCCAAGTGGATTCGACAGGTCATAATACAAGCCTATGGCTTGAGAAAGAGACCTCCTCCGTTCAAAGTTAGGGCACACTCCACAAGAGCAGTTGGAACTTCATGGGCAGTGCATCACCAGGCCTCCCTGGCTCAAGTATGTAAGGCCGCAACATGGTCTTCGGTACACACGTTTACTAGATTCTACCAGGTAGACGTTAGAAGTCAGGAAGATGTCGCCTTTGGGCGCAGTGTGTTGCAGGCCGCAAAAGATCCTCATGCCTGATGGCGCCCAGCTTATGTATCCCTCCCCTCATTTGGCATTGCTTTGGGACGTCCCATTAGTAATGACTAAGTCGCTCTGTGTCCCGTGATGTACGAAAAAGAAAAAGGGATTTTTATAACAGCTTACCTGTAAAATCCTTTTCTTGGAGTACATCACGGGACACAGAGCTCCCACCCCTCTTTTTGGGACACTTATTGCTTGGCTACAAAACTGAGGTGCTCCCGGATGGGAGGGGCTTATATAGGGGAGGGTACTTCCGGTTTGGAATTGGCCAGTGCCAACACCTGAAGGTAATCTATATAACCCATTAGTAATGACTAAGTCGCTCTGTGTCCCGTGATGTACTCCAAGAAAAGGATTTTACAGGTAAGCTGTTATAAAAATTACTTTTTTACCCCCTTCCTGTCCAGGCCAATTTTCAGCTTTCAGCGCTGTCACACTTTGAATGACAATTGCGCGGTCATGCAACACTGTACCCCAATTAAATTTTTATCATTTTTTTCACACAAATAAAACTTTTTTTTGTTGGTATTTAATCACCACTGGGTTTTTTATTTCTTGCTAAACAAATGAAAAAAGGCTGAAATTTTTTATAACAAACTGAAATTTTTATTTATTTTTTCTACATTTTCAAACAGGTTGCCCTGATGAGGCGGCACTGATGGGTGGCACTGATAGGTGACACTGATGGGCACTAATAGGTGGCACTGATAGGCGGTACTGAGAGGTGACACTGATGAGGAGGAACTGGTGGGCACTGATTGGCAGCACTGGTGGGCACTGTTGGGACTGCACTGATAATCGGTGAGTTTATTATCAGTGCACATGTCCCTAACACAAGCTGGTTAGCGGCTCTCTTCTTCTCTCCTCACACTTTAGTTTAACCAGGCTTGTGTTTACATCCTGCAATCAACTGTCATTGGCTGACAGCTGATCACATGGTAAAGGGCCCTTTACCCCGATCTGTGATCAGCTGAGTCCCAAGGTGCGCTGTAGTAGTCTTTCGGCTATAGCACGGGCGGCAAGCGGTTAAAGGGTTTGCAACTTTCGTGGGAAGAAAAATACCAAATGGAAAAAATAATAATATAGCGTATAAAATAGCTACACAAGTCATATTCTAATTGAATGCTATTAAAAATCACCTTTCCGTTACAATCTGCAGTGCTGTAATTTTTTGTAAAATGGAATACAATGTAAACAGAGATTGTACAGAACTTCCCCAGAAGTTTAATTTCCTGCTTGTGTGATTGGCTTACTAATTTTCCCAGAAGTCTGCACTAAGATACAAAAAAATAATTTATGTACAGCGGGGGTTGGCAAACCCATTGATCGTGGGTAGGGGACAGGTAGACCACGGTCCTTCCTTGCTGACCCCCAGACTTGGACAGGTCGGGCGTCGGGGGCGTCATTTACTTGTACCAATCCTCTTCTCCTGCAGCTGCTGAAAGCCGCCTCTCCTCTTCTTCCCTTACAGGCATTCAGCAGCTGCAGAAAGAAAGCGGATCGGTAGCTGTAAACGTCACCCCTGCTGCCCCTCCTGTCCTTGTTCCTCTTCTTTTGGTTGCCCGCCCACTGTGTGCTCCTCTGGGCCCCCCTTCTCCCGCAACTCTGCTGGCTTCTCTCCTCTCCCGCTGGCTGCTGTAGGGGATGTTCCAGGATGCAGAGTGGGGAAAGGGGCCAGTAAATGTGTAATTTACCGGCCCCTTCATTTTCTGAATGAGCACAGTGGGTTATCGGTACCAATCAGACCTTCTCTTCAACCCTAACCTGCCTTCTAACTCTAACCCTAACTATATTTAACCTAACTTTAACAGCATTTAACCCCTTGTTTGCATATTTACTTTTTCATTGCCCAGAGCCTCTCTGCTGAAGATTAACTGTCCTACACAAATTAATTTTTCTTTGATCCTTTGCAGTAATGATCAATGGGAAGTATTGAACAGTTTGATTGAAATATACAGGCATGGCCGAAATTGTTGGCACCCCAGAAATGTTTCCAGAAAATCAAGTATTTCTCACAGAAAAGTATTGCAGTAACACATGTTTTGCTATACACATGTTTATTCCCTTTGTGTGTATTGGAACAAAACAAAAAAAGGGTGGAAAATAATCTAATTGGACATAATGTCACACAAAACTCCAAAAATGGGCTGGTCAAAATTCTTGGCATCCTTTCAAAATTGTGGATAAATAAGATTGTTTCAAGCATGTGATGCTTCTTTAAACTCACCTGGGGCAAGTAACAGGTGTGGGCAATATAAAAATCACACCTGAAAGCAGATAAAAAGGAGAGAAGTTCACTTAGTCTTTGCATTGTGTGTCTGTGTGTGCCACACTAAGCATGGACAACAGAAAGAGGAGAAGAGAACTGTCTCTGAGGACTTGAGAACCAAAATTGTGGAAAAATATCAACAATCTCAAGGTTACAAGTCCATCTCCAGAGATCTAGATTTGCCTTTGTCCACAGTGCGCAACATTATCAAGAAGTTTGCAACCCATGGCACTGTAGCTAATCTCTCTGGGCTTGGACGGAAGAGAAAAATTAATGAAAGGTTGCAACGCAGGATAGTCCGGATGGTGGATAAGCAGCCCCAAACAAGTTCCAAAGACATTCAAGCTTTCCTGCGGGCTCAGGGAGCATCAGTGTCAGCGCAAACTATCCGTCGACATTTAAATGAAATTAAACGCTATGGCAGGAGACCCAGGAGGACCCCACTACTGACACAGACATAAAAAAGCAAGACTACAGTTTGCCAAAATGTACTTGAGTAAGCCAAAATCCTTCTTGGAAAACGTCTTGTGGACAGATGAGACCAAGATGGAGCTTTTTGGTAAAGCACATCATTCTACTGTTTACCGAAAAAGGAATGAGGCCTACAAAGAAAAGAACACCGTACCTACAGTGAAATATGGTGGAGGTTCAATGATGTTTTGGGGTTGTTTTGCTGACTCTGGCACTGGGTGCCTTGAATGTGTGCAAGGCTTCATAAAATCTGAGGATTACCAAAAGGATTTTGGGTCGCACTTTAGAGCCCAGTGTCAGAAAGCTGGGTTTGCGTCCGAGATCTTGGGTCTTCCAGCAGGACAATGACCCCAAACATACGTCAAGAACTACCCAGAAATGGATGGCAACAAAGCACTGGAGAGTTGTAAAGTGGCAAACAATAAGTCCAGATCTAAATCCCATTGAACACCTGTGGAGAGATCTTAATATTGCTGTTGGGAAAAGGCGCCCTTCCAATAAGAGAGACCTGGAGCAGTTTGCAAAGGGAGAGTGGTCCAAAATTCCGGATGAGGGGTGTAAGAAGCTTATTGTTGGTTTAGGAAGCGACTGATTTCAGTTATTTTTTCCTAAGGGCGTGCAACCAAATATTAAGTTAAGGGTGCCAAGAATTTTGACCAGCCCATTTTTGGAGTTTTGTGTGACATTATGTCCAATTTGCTTTTTTTTCCAATACACACAAAGGGAATAAACATGTGTATAGCAAAACGTGTGTTACTGCAATACTTTTCTGTGAGAAATACTTGATTTTCTGTAAAAATTTCTGTGGTGCCAACAATTTCAGCCATGACTGTATGCAGAGGGCCAGACCACAACTGCCACTTGAACCTACACTGCTACTTGCTTTCACTTTGAACACAACAAACAGATCATGACACTGCTTGGACCCCACATACCCTCCCCCTGTCTGTACCTATTCTTTTGCCTAAATCAGGGGTCTCAAACTGGTGGCCCTCCAGCTGTTGCAAAACTACAATTCCCATGAGGCATTGCAAGGCTAACAGTCACAAGCCTGACTCCCACAGACAGAGGCATGATGGGACTTGTAGTTTTGCAACAGCTGGAGGGCCGCCAGTTTGAGACCCCTGTCCTAAATAGTTTCTTATTCTATCTCTACCTGAACGTTCCCCACCATGCTCCTTTTTCTCTTACTCTCATCTACATACGGTTGTTATAGATCCAAACCGTCCAACATATAAATGCTACAGGGCTCAGGTCCACCTTCAAAGGACCCTCTTCTATAAAAGAAATGTATGTGGGCACAATTACAGAAATAAGGTCTATCAACTCACTAGGCGTTCCTGACATCTCTGTGGCATAAGACAATAGGCTTTACAGTGTTTGTAACATGTCCTCTTTAAAACTGAAGTTGAGCTGAAAAAAAAATTCCCACAGCTTTAGTCACATGACTTGCCTGTAAAAAAAAAAGTATGTTCTATGTTGTACAGGCAGCTGGATCCAGCAGAAATCTTCACTGCAGGGATGCCGGTCCTCTTCCTTTCTCCGAACTTCCAGTGCTGTAATGGTTAACAGCTTCAGGTCTTCAGGTCAGGAACAGCAGTACAGATGGTCCGATGGGTACACTCCCCAACCCCCACCCCTTCCTCTTACATTGAAAAAACTTCTTCCATTGCTTATAACATGATCTGTGGTGGGGAGAGAATCCTGTGGTTGATCAGACGCTCCCTCATTGATAGATTGTTAGTCCGTGTAATCAGTGGAAGAAGTTTTCTTAGTAAAGGAGAAGGAAAGAGGGGACATGTCCCCATCGGACCGTGTGGACTGCTGTTCTGCATGCAGTGCTGGAGGTCCAGAGAGAGGAAGAGGACAGGCATTCCTCCAGTGAAGATCTCTGCAGACTCTAGCTTCCTACCCCACATAGGACAAAACATGACTAAAGTTGCAGGTATTTTTTTTTTTTAGCTAAACTTCAGCTTTAAAGGCTCCTTTTTTATGAGTTTTTCCTATAGAGGAGAAGCACTGCACTCGGAAGGATATGGATTTCATTCTGTGACTTTCTGTTTCTGTAGAGGGGCTCCCAGGAGAATAGTATTTTATTTCCTGATGATGTAACTACACAACAATTCTTCATGTGATGATGGGAAGGCCAGATGAAACCGATTTCTCTTTTGTTCAACATTTTGGCTTTTTTTTTTTTTTTTTTTGCAGAATGCCGACAGAGACCTGTACTAAAATTTTGCCTTTTTTCTGAGAAGCGTGTGCATCTCTGAGAACAGGGGACAATGAATGTAGTTTTTTATTTCTCAACTTTTATTTAAAGTGTTTTGTTTAAAATGAAAGAACAGAATGGAATAGAGAAGCGTTGGTACCTATATGGTAAACTTAAAGGTGTACACATTGTAATCATTCTCGGGATTCTCATAACAAATCACAACTAAGAATATAAAGAATGTGGAATTGTCTACAGTATATACCACAGGACTGGGATTGGGAGATATAGTACCAGCCAATCAGTTCACTGTCAACACATGTATACAGCAGACAGGAAGAGTAAGCAGAGGGATGATGTTGTCAGTGTTCTCCTCCTTTTTTGTCCAATCAGAAGGTAGGGGTGTTTTTTGAAATAATAAGAAATATAGGAGGCGCTGTGCCAAATATTTACAGTGATTATATTTTAGCACTCGTGAAATAGTTCATGTGATATTCATATCCATAAAAAATCCTAGATACAAATGCTGTGATGAATTCCGTCCCAATAGAGTAAACCAAAATGACAATAAAATCCAATAACGAAAATAATTGCAGAAAAAATATTGTATGAAAATTGGCAATAAAGTCCAATAATAAGAGTAATTGCAGAGAAAAGTAGTGATTCCTATGTTCATATTCAATATACAAAAAATGTAGCGCTATGCATAAAAAATAAACACCCAAGTGTAGTGCTCAAAGTGAATGAGTCTTGAAAAGTCTGTACAAATAAATCCAAAATACAAAAAGTGCTGAAAAAGTCTCTGATGACCATTCAAAAAGTGGATAATGTTGAAGCTTCCAAGATACAATGGTGACTTTCAAAGAACAAGTGACTGTAATGTGACCACCACCACATCGAAAGGAGGCTTACCAGATGAAGTGGACCCAATGGACATACGTCTATAGGGTCAGCTAGGCTTGATATATGTAAATCTATGGATATGGGGTCCCAACTGGCATTGCACACATATATATCCAAGATCCAGGATCAAATGATGTCACCAAATCTCCAAGCCCGATGAAATGGTGGAATAGCTCACAATGGGACTTCTCCTTCACAATAACTCCGTGCGTTAGCAGCAAACGGCAGAGCAAAATCCACCTCTAAGCTGCCAGAATCCACCTGTAGCTCCTAGCAACGGTGGGACGGGCAAACTGCAGCCGACCAACCAACGTGCCGTACGCGGTGATCAATTCAGGTGGATTTTGCTCTGCCGTTTGCTGCTAACGCACAGAGTTATTGTGAAGGAGAAGTCCCATTGTGAGCTATTCCACCATTTCATCGGGCTTGGAGATTTGGTGACATCATTTGATCCTGGATCTTGGATATATATGTGTGCAATGCCAGCTGGGACCTCATATCCATAGATTTACATATATCAAGCCTAGCTGACCCTATAGACGTATGTCCATTGGGTCCACTTCATCTGGTAAGCCTCCTTTCGATGTGGTGGTGGTCACGTTACAGTCACTTGTTCTTTGAAAGTCACCATTGTATCTTGGAAGCTTCAACACTATCCACTTTTTGAATGGTCATCAGAGACTTTTTCAGCACTTTTTGTATTTTGGATTTATTTGTACAGACTTTTCAAGACTCATTCACTTTGAGCACTACACTTGGGTGTTTATTTTTTATGCATAGCGCTACATTTTTTGTATTGTTTGTTTTTGCTCTTTTCACAGGCATTGTAGCTGCTCATATGTGTTAGTAGCGCGAATATTATTTGTATTTTGTTCTATGTTCATATTCAGAATCCTTCTGGGGTGTTTTTTGACCAATGTTGTTGTTCAAGTATTTTTATTGGAAATTAAAAAAAATATATAGTGGTACACATAAACATCCGTCCATACATGGACAAGTGGCGCCACAGTAACCAAGATATTGAACACATGGGGGGGTTATGCATATTGACCAATGTTCTTCATCAAGTTGTGCTGCTACAGTACAAATGGTTGATTTGGCTGTGCTGTCTGGCAGGGCTGCCTGGATCCTAAAACGGGCTGTACAAATCCTTTGACATGTAAAACTGTTTGAATATATTTCATATGTGTATGTAGCTGCTTGTTCAGAGTTCAGCTTTAGGTAAATTAGTCTTGTCTATATTCCTATCATGTACATTGTAATACTTATTAGGTAAATTATTCATGGTTTTATTGTTGTATTCTTTGATGCATTACTTAAAGTGGAGTTCCGCCCAAAAAAGAAACTTCCACTTTAAGTGCTGGTGACCCCCAGACATGCCACAATTGGCATGACATTTTTTTTTTGGGGAGGGGGGGGCGAGTACCTTGTTTTTAGAGGTACCCAGCTCCCACTTCCCCTGGCGCCACAACGCCGGTTACATGGGCGTCCGCTCCATAGGGCAGGGGGGGGGCGATTACCCCCCCCCCCGGAATTAAGAACTGCGGGGGGTGTCAGGCCGGCACCACCGCGAGTGAAGCGGGGGGACGCAGACGGCTCAGGCAGTGCAGAGGCATGGTGACAGGGCAGCCAGGGAGAAGCCTATCTGTGAGTGTGTGGGGGTGGCCCAGCCCGGGTGTGGAATGTACAACTACCCGGAGTGACATCCAGAGCCGGCCGAGCAGTGCTGAAGAAAGAGGACACTCTCTCTCCTCCTATACCGCAGTACTGCCGATTTACTGCTGGTTATGCACGATTCGCTTGGAACTGAAGCCGCGGATTCCTCGAGCACCTCCGATCCTCCCGCAACTCTCAAAGTCAGTGTCTCTCACAAGCGCGTGGGTAAGCGGGCGGGCTCGCCGACTCTGTCCTCCAGCTCTCCGCCAGATCTCTCCGGCCCATCTCAGCCTCTCCGCATCAACGGCCCTCCACGCTCCAGCACCAATACCCGGGTCTCTCTCCGTCCAAACCGGCCTCAAGCCCAGGCGTCCATCCAGCTCAGGACCAGGCATCAGAGACCCAGGAACCAGGGACGGAGCAAGGACATTCTTCCCAGGTATTTAGTGAGAGACAGCTGGAACTACAGGTCAGCTTTAGTTTCACCTGTTAATGCCTCGTAACCACAGCCGTAAATGTCTTAGGTGCTGTATCCGCTTAGCTTATTTGCCTCAGCTTATCTGCCCATTCTCTCCTCTGTGTTTGCTTACAGGCAGCGTGTTCCTCTCATGGTGCTGCCATCTCGGCTAGCAGCTCCGCCTCCCCTGATTTGTAATGTAAAGGGGGCCAGTGATGCAGGGTGCTGTGCAATGTAAAGGGATGCAGGGGGCTGTGTAATGTAAAGGGGGCCAGTGATGCAGGGTGCTGAGTAATGTAAAGGGGGCCAGTGATGCAGGGTGCTGTGTAATGTAAAGGGGTGCAGGGGGCTGTGTAATGTAAAGGGGGCCAGTGATGCAGGGTGCTGTGTAATGTAAAGGGGGCCAGTGATGCAGGGTGCTGTGTAATGTAAAGGGGTCCAGTGATGCAGGGTGCTGTGTAATGTAAAGGGGTCCAGTGATGCAGAGTGCTGTGTAATGTAAAGGGGGCCAGAACTGCGGGGTGCTGTGTAATGTAAAGGGGTCCAGAGCTGTGGGGTGCTGTGTAATGTAAAGGGGTCCAGAGCTGTGGGGTGCTGTGTAACGTAAAGGGGTCCAGAGTTGCAGTTGTGGAGAGGGGGTACACAGTAGTGACAAAGAGATATTGAAAGATGCAAGGGGCACAGTGGGGTGTTTTTACATTTTAACGTGGGGGGGGGGCGCTTTTAACCCCAGCTAGCGGTCGAAGAAAGGGTAAAATGCGACTGTGTATCGCCGCTGCCGAAGTGCCCCCCCCCCCCTGAAAAAATCTCAGCGGACGCCCATGCGCCGGTAGGAAGATCACCTCTCCCCCGTCCCTGCAATCTTCTGGGACATTTCACAGGTCCCAGAAGATTGCCCGGCCATTCGCAACGCGGCTCGTGCATGCATGCTTAATGCATGCCCGGCTGTGAAGCAACAGCCAGGCACCCACAGTTAGAATGCCGGCGCCGTGGAGAGGAGCGGGGCTTTGTGCGCCTGCATCGCTGGACCGCGGCACAGGTGAGTGTCTGATTATTAAAAGTCAGCAGCTACACTTTTTGTAGCTGCTGACTTTTAAATGGGTGGAACTCCGCTTTAAAACTATGTTAATGAAAATCAATTTGTGGAGCTTACTATTCATGCCGCTGTATGGAAGAATTTCCTAGCACATGATGGATGGTGGTTGAATGATTCTGCGTGTTTCTTTTGTGACAGCAGGAAGGTAAAGTCACCTGGTTGCATCCAGGGGGGTAGATATATTTCTCCCAGATTCAGGCTTTATGCCGACTTATACAACTAGGGAGTTGATGAAGCCCAGCTGAGGCTAGTGGGCTCATGAATGACTCATACCTCTAGGGAGAGTGCTGGGCGTCGTGAGACAGGGAGTTGATGAGACCAGCTGAAGCTTGTCAGCTCATTTAGGCCTCTATAAGAACTCCCAGCTTCATTAGATGTTAGCTCATGCCTGGAACCAGACCTGTGTGGACTGTCTAGGGAGAGTGAACCCCTGTGCGGTGAGGCAAAGCCTGTGTGGCTATTTGTTTGGACTTTTACTAAACCAGGGACTTAGGGACTAGGACAGCACCAGGCTGATCCCAGTTGTTAGTTTAGGAAACCTGCATGTTTAGTCAGAGGTCAAACTGACCAGGATTTATTTTGTTTGTTTCTTTTTGGCTTTGCTGTGTTTTTGTCACTGTACATAGAGAAATAAACCGCACCTTTTGATTTTGAAAACCACAACCTCCGTCTGCTGGCCCTGTTTTTGTGTGGGGAGCCCAACCAGGGGGTCACACACACCCGCTACCGAGTTAACCCCCTCACAGTTGGTGGAGAATGCGGGCAGTTTTTTTTAAGCCAGCATGGAGGAGATACTGAAACAGCTGGCTCTAGCAAATGCCAATCAACAGCAGACAAATGCAGGTTTGCAAAGGAGCCTTGCAGCCCAGCAGCAAGCTCATCAACAAGCCCAGCAGCAATCTGAGGCCCGCTTCATAGACCTGTTACAGAAGCAAGAGCAGAGACTACAACAAATGGAAGCAGTAATGCAGCAACGTCCGCAGACCAGTGAGGAAAGCCGTCCCACTAATACCGCGTCCTTTGGGGTGAGTCGTTTATTGACAAAAATGACTGGAGAGGATGATCCAGAGGTATTTTTGACCACATTTGAAAGGACTGCTGAAAGAGAAAAGTGGCCTGAGGAGCAGTGGGCTGGACTGGTGGCTCCTCTGTTAACTGGTGAATCGCAGAAGGCTTACTATGACCTAGAGCCTGACCAAGCAAAAGACTATGTGATGCTAAAAGCTGAAATATTGGCAAGGCTGGGTGTCACCCTGGCTGTCCGGGCTCAGCGTGTGCATAACTGGACTTTCCAGCTTGGAAAACCCCCCAGGTCTCAAATGTATGATCTCATTCACCTGAGCAGGAAGTGGCTACAGCCAGAGACTTTGTCCGCACCAGAGATTGTGGAACGTGTTGTAATGGATCGGTTTTTGAGAGCTCTTCCTACTGCCATCCAAAAGTGGGTAAGCCATGGAGACCCAGAGACGGCCGGTGGTCTTGTGGATCGTGTAGAGAAATACTTGGCTACAGAGAACCTGACGGCCTCTTCCAGAGACTCTCGGACTTTCCACCCTAAGACCAGACCATCCCCAGGGGCGGATAAGAGGATTCCAAGGGGTGAGGGTGGAGAGAGTGAGAGGGTGGGAGCTCTACCCAAAGTTTGGCGAGAACAGCCTGGGAAGTCAGGGGCTCAAGAGGCAGCCAAATGGATTGTTTGCTACCGCTGCCGGCAAGCGGGACATATTGCAGCAAATTGCCCGGTTGTGGAGGAACCCATGCAATGTGACTTTCTGATGGACAGACGTCAGTCGCTGTGTGCGACAGTCGCATGCACTGCCATTCGGGGAACTGAGAAACATTTATGCAAAATGTGTATTAATGGTAGAAATGTTGTGGTATTACTGGATTCAGCTAGCCTTGTGACCCTGATAAAGGCTGAATTAGTTAAAACAGAGGTCTCTGGGAATAGCAAGGTAGCTGTTATTTGTGTGCATGGGGACACCCGAGAGTATCCAGTGACTACAGTGTGTTTCGAGACCCCCAAAGGTACCCTCTCTCATCCAGTGGGGTTAGTATCTCAATTACCGCATGATGCCATTGTGGGAAGGGATTTTCCGAAGTTCTGGGAACTGTGGGATGATCCTGAGCCCCCCACTGGTGCCCCTATGTACCAGGAATGTGATAGCCAGAACTCCTCTGAGAGTGGTGAGGACTCTCCAGAATTTCCCTTGTCAGTATTTGCAGGGGAGACTCAAGAAACTGGAGAGGAGCCCACCTCCTCAGACGAAAACCTACCGTCTGTGGAGTTTTCTGATCTGGAGGTTCACAGGGAAAATTTTGCCACAGAACAGTTAAAAGACCCCGCCCTAATAAAGGCACGGGAAAACGTAGTGGAAATAGATGGCGAGTTAGTGAACCCAGATAATACCTGCACTTACCCATACTTCAGCGTAGAGAAGGACCTACTGTATCGGGTGGCAAAAAGGGCAGAAGAAACCGTTGAGCAGCTGGTGGTGCCCAAACCTTACAGGAAGTTGGTGTTGGAGTTGGCCCATGGGCACATTCTTGGAGGTCATCTGGGGACAGAGAAAACCCGAGAGAGGGTATTACAGAGATTCTATTGGCCTGGGGTGATGAAGGACATAGAAAATTATTGTTCCTCCTGCCCTGTGTGTCAGAGGTCGGCCCCGATGCCACATTTCCGTAGCCCGCTGGTCCCTCTACCCATCATTGAGGTCCCGTTTGAGAGAATCGCAATGGATTTGGTAGGTCCTATAATCAAGTCCGCTAGGGGGCACCAGTACATATTGGTTATAATGGACTATGCCACCCGTTATCCAGAAGCGATCCCTCTCAGAAATACCTCGGCCAAAACCATAGCCAAAGAGCTATCTCTTGTTTTTAGCCGGGTGGGTATTTGTAAAGAACTGCTTACGGACCAAGGTACACCCTTTATGTCCCGGGTTATGAAAGAGCTGTGTAAATTGCTCAAAGTGACGCAATTGCGTACATCTGTGTATCACCCCCAAACCGATGGGCTGGTTGAAAGATTCAACAAAACCCTAAAACAAATGTTGAAGAAAGTGGTGGATAGAGATGGAAAGGATTGGGACTGTCTACTTCCTTATTTGATGTTTGCTATTAGGGAGGTGCCCCAATCCTCTACGGGATTCTCCCCCTTTGAGTTACTGTATGGGAGACACCCAAGAGGGCTGTTGGATATTGCCAAGGAAACTTGGGAAAGTGAGAGTTCTCCCCACAGGAGTGTGATTGAGCATGTCGCCCTGATGCAAGATCGAATTGCACAGGTAATGCCCATCGTGAAGGAACATTTGGCCCAAGCGCAGTTGGCACAGCAGAGAGTGTACAACCGTGGAGCAAAGACCCGTACCTTTTCCCCGGGGGATAGGATATTGGTACTTGTCCCTACGGTTGAAAGTAAATTCCTTGCCAAATGGCAAGGCCCCTACGAGATAATGGAAAAAGTGAGCGAAGTGAATTACAAGGTCAGACAACCAGGAAGGCGAAAGCCCGAACAGATATATCACGTTAATCTGTTGAAAGCCTGGAGGGATAGAGAGTCCCTAGTCGCAGAAACTTGGTCACCAGCTCAAACTGGTTGCGTGATTCCGGAGGTTGGAATAGCAGCCACCTTGTCACAACCCCAACAACAGGAGGTTAAGGAGTTTGTGCTTCGCAACAAGGAGGTGTTCTCTGAGCTGCCGGGACAAACATCTGGGGTAGAGCATGATATTATTACCCCGCCCGGTGAAAGGGTGAAGTTAAAACCCTATCGGATCCCAGAGGCCCGACGGGAGGCAATACGGGAGGAAGTACAGAAAATGCTGAACTTAGGGGTGATAGAGGAGTCCCAAAGTGATTGGTCTAGTCCCATTGTGTTGGTGCCTAAACCGGATGGGAGCTGGCGATTTTGTAACGATTTTCGTCAGTTGAACAAAGTTACAAAATTTGACACCTACCCCATGCCACGTATAGATGAGTTGATCGACCGGCTGGGAACAGCCCGATACATGACGACTCTTGACCTCACAAAAGGGTATTGGCAAATTCCCCTGGCCAAGTCGGCCAAAGAGAAAACCGCATTTGTAACCCCAGACGGGGCGTTCCAATATAAGAGAATGCCGTTCGGGTTACAGAATGCGCCGGCCACATTCCAGCGGAAAATGGACCAGATACTGAGGCCCCATCGGAAGTATGCTGCGGCTTACCTGGATGACGTAATTGTCCATAGCACAGATTGGGCCTCACATCTGCCAAAAGTGCAAGCAGTCCTAGACTCTATCCGGGAAGCGGGGTTTACGGCTAACCCCAAGAAGTGTACCATTGGGCAGGAGGAGGCCAAATATCTTGGGTACACCATTGGCAGGAGAGTAATAAAACCCCAACTCAACAAAGTCGAGGCCATCCAGAGTTGGCCACGTCCCAACAGCAAGAAGCAGGTACGAGCCTTTCTGGGAATCGCGGGTTATTATCGGCGCTTCATTCCCCACTTTGCTTCTAAGGCTGTGCCCCTAACCAACCTGACGAAAGGGAAAGGGTCGGTCATGATTAAATGGACCCCCGAGGCTGAGGCAGCATTCCAATTCTTGAAACAAGCCTTATGTAGCCAGCCAGTGTTGTACTCACCCGACTTCTCTAAAGACTTTGTCGTACAAAGTGATGCGTCAGATGTGGGGTTAGGAGCAGTATTGTCCCAGGTCTGGAACGGGGAAGAGCACCCAGTCATTTACCTCAGCAGGAAGTTGAAGTCCCATGAGGTAAATTACGCCACGGTTGAAAAGGAGTGTTTAGCGGTGAAGTGGGCTCTAGATTCCCTTCGGTACTATCTGCTAGGTAGGCACTTTGACATGGTTACGGATCACGCTCCGTTAAAGTGGATGGCTCAAAACAAGGAGACAAATAGAAGAGTGAATAGGTGGTTCCTGGCCCTACAGGAATTCAACTTCACAGTAAAGCATCGCCCTGGCGTTCAAATGGGGAATGTGGATGCTTTGTCTCGAGTACATGAATGCCTGATTGCTGGTGTTCCAACCCCAAGGTTAAAACAAGAGGGGGGGGTATGTGACAGCAGGAAGGTAAAGTCACCTGGTTGCATCCAGGGGGGTAGATATATTTCTCCCAGATTCAGGCTTTATGCCGACTTATACAACTAGGGAGTTGATGAAGCCCAGCTGAGGCTAGTGGGCTCATGAATGACTCATACCTCTAGGGAGAGTGCTGGGCGTCGTGAGACAGGGAGTTGATGAGACCAGCTGAAGCTTGTCAGCTCATTTAGGCCTCTATAAGAACTCCCAGCTTCATTAGATGTTAGCTCATGCCTGGAACCAGACCTGTGTGGACTGTCTAGGGAGAGTGAACCCCTGTGCGGTGAGGCAAAGCCTGTGTGGCTATTTGTTTGGACTTTTACTAAACCAGGGACTTAGGGACTAGGACAGCACCAGGCTGATCCCAGTTGTTAGTTTAGGAAACCTGCATGTTTAGTCAGAGGTCAAACTGACCAGGATTTATTTTGTTTGTTTCTTTTTGGCTTTGCTGTGTTTTTGTCACTGTACATAGAGAAATAAACCGCACCTTTTGATTTTGAAAACCACAACCTCCGTCTGCTGGCCCTGTTTTTGTGTGGGGAGCCCAACCAGGGGGTCACACACACCCGCTACCGAGTTAACCCCCTCACACTTTGTAACATTGGGTTCCTGCTGTCATTTGTACTTTCCTATATTTTTTTTAAATACCCTATAAATATACTTTTACAACGATCATCTTTCAACCAAACTGGCCCATGGCTTCTGTTCTTTGTATGACTATGGTAGGGACTGTAACCTTCTATCAAGCAGGGACTGGCTTAAATGGTTCGGTGTACTTTTATAAAGTATTGTCGAATATGTTGGCACTATATAAACAAGTCAAACACAGGTATGCTAATAAGAGAGTTTGTGCATTTTCACACTGGTTTGCTTCAAAACTGCCAGTAAAATGCCTATGCGTTAATGGAGCTCATTTGCAGCAGTTTTTAAAGGTCATGTGACTCAAAAAATGCACCAAAAATGCTTAGTGGGGGTGTTTTGGAAGCGGTTCCCATTCAGTTCAATGGAGAGAAGCGTTTTTAGTACGTGTTTTTTTTTTTTTTTTTTTTAGCTCCCCAAACACACTCCAAAGATGCTGCAAGCAGGATTTTTTGCATCGCAATTTAGCTTTTCAGGCGCTTTTGGGGGTGTCATCCTTATCTTTTCTGTATTACTTGGTTTGCTTGGTTTGCCAATGGCCTAGATAGAACAAGCATATGTCACGTATCCGTATACGTGTTTGTCACTTTCTTATGTCGTAGTGTGGTGAGGAGAAGGATAGAGTGGCATATTCCTTGGTGGACAGTTTTTTTTTTTTCAGGTTTATCTGCTGCCTACAGGTGAAATTTGGTATTGCTGTGCAGTTGTGTATAGATGTTGCCCTTCTGTGAGCCCTATATTTGCTCAGGCCTCAGTCCAACATATTTTTGTTGCTTGTGTGAGCTGCTAGAGGGAGTAGCCATCTGTTTTACTACATGCAGGGGTCATAAATAGCCATAAGTGTTTTAATTAAAAAATTTTAATGGTGCATACCATTTTATGACAGTATAGGGTTTGGTACAGAAGAGGACCAAAAGGTGCACATTTTTGCTATGAATTGATTGATTCTCAACATTCTATGTACCAGAGTTATACTAAGCTTAGTTTAAGGCCTCTTACACACGGGTGTCTGAGCCCATGCAGTCTAAATTCTGGTGTATTTTCCCTGTCTGGAAAGCCCAGCTCCAGCATAGAATCACCCATAAATATGAATGGCCGTACCTGGGTATTTACATTACATAGTGTACAGGAGTATGTAAAAAAAAAAAAAGAGAATGTTCTAATTTTTTGCATACATCCAAATGCTTTCGTGTGTGTTTACAAACGCATAGGTGTATACTCATGTACAGCCGCACACAGCCATTCATGTGTACAGGCAGATGTACACAGCGCCTGGGCTTTCCACATGAGGCAAATACACTTTCTCTTTTGTCCTTGGGTCACTCCTCAGGTAGACATGCAGTACCCATGATGGGAAGAATGCACCTTTGCATCCATTGGCTGTGTTGTAATTCGTCTGTCTATTGCTTGTGGTTTTAAGTGATTTTTCAGTCACCTTGGATAAACCACGCAGGCATTTGATTTCAGTAAAGTGTTATGTAAAATGGAAAACAAACTATGTTGAGTTAATAGTTAACATTTGTGTGGCATCGGAGGTTAAATCTACATGGGGGATTATTGGTTCTGCTCTGAAGGACAGATTTAACCGAGTGCCAAAGGTCAGATTTTGTGGTGGAGATAGGGCCCGAGTCCAGAAGTGTTGTGTAACACCGCAGGCTATCTTTTCATTTTACTCTTTCCTTGCTTGTCTGTTTAAAGCATAATTCGACCATTATGGCTGATGAAAGACTTTGATATTGTAAGGTAGCAGTAGCCTTGCAAATTATAATAATCTATTCCACGTGTGTTTATCGTAAAATATTTATTATGTATAATGGTTAAGGTTTGAGTTATGCTTCCTTCTTAGCAGCCTGTAGGAACCACTTTGTCTGTAGAACACAGCTTTACCTACCACAGGTAGCATGCTTGTAAACACTATCAGTGCATCCTGTTTGCCAAATGATTGGCCATGTGATCAGGTAGAATACTAGGATTCTGGCAGAAGGTTAATATTTTTGAGTTCATATCCCCAGGTTAGCAGCAGCCCTCCCCACAAAGGTGGTATGGGTACACAGCAGTCCTGGGCTCACAGCAGGGTAAGGTAAGTGTCACTGAACTTCCCACACTCTGCTTGAGTGCTTCCGTCAGTATACCGCTTCCTCCAGTCTGGACCTTCAGATATCAGACATTACAGCCACATATTGCAACCAAAAACCAGGCGAAACTAGCTCAGTTACAAAGCTAGAACATGGAATCTTTTATTGGACAAGGATACAGGCTTTTTATACATTTTTAAAAGTAGGTTCCCCCCTCCTGATCATATTACCCTAACAATACAAACTGTAACCAGAAACATAAATTAACATGAGCTAATTAACTAGTCTTTTAACCTGCCTAGGTGACTCCGAGGTCGTCTCATAGCTCAGAAAGTACAATACACATTATCATAAGTATAAACACAGGACACCTTCACACAATAGCAGGAGACTACCAGTAGCAGACTATATGTCTCCTACATTGTACAGAGGCCAATGTGATCAGCTCTTTCAATTAACATGGTATAGTTCAGAATCAAACAAACCTGGAATAGTCTTTATATATTTCCTGGGAGATATTGTGGATATATATTACTGTCCCATCTAAAGTAATCCACCACATTCTCAGTGTCCATCAGAGAATGATCTGCTTTCTCCCTGGGTAAGAGGTGTGCTCCTAGTCCTCTCCAGAAGCCCCTATCTTGGTTAGGTCTGTCACAGTAAGCTTGTAGACAACCTAAGAGATTGGTAAGGGGGAGTAGGCTTCACACCATTCTTCTGAAGGGATTTTTGTCATGCAGTAATCGAAAAATGGCAGGCAAAATGCCTAGCAAAAAATCCCAAGGGAAAAACCCTGTTCAGCTGCTTACAAGAGATTAACATTTTATTGCCCCCCTCCCCACCAAATGTTATTAAAAGAGAAATAGTAATTTTCCCCTTACAAAATTTTGCACTGCTATGGTGACAGATCCTTGGAGACATCCCCGCATTGCATTGTACCCCTGGGTTGCAGCTCTTTTTCTAGTGTCTGCACTAATGTTTGTGACAACTCTCCCCACAATGTGTTCAGTAACTTCTTCAGCATCAGTGGCATGGCAGCTGAACCAACTACCTACAGTATTCCATGGCAGATCCCTGCAACCAACATCTGCTCTACATTCCTGGCTGCAACCCCCCTATCCCCTATACATTCTCTGGCAGATAATACCATCCACTCTACCCAGTACACTCCTACATTTTCTGACAGCTCTCCCACCACCTTCCACAATACATTCTCTGACAGCTCTCTCCCATATCCATACTACAGTCTGTGGCAAATCTCCCTCATGTCCACACTACAGTCTGTGGCAGCTCTTTCCCATGTCCACACTACAGTCTGTGGCACCTTTTTCCCATGTCCACGCTACAGTCTGTGGCACCTCTTTCCCATGTCCACACTACAGTCTGTGGCACCTCTTTCCCATGTCCACACTACAGTCTGTGGCAGCTCTTTCCCATGTCCACACTACAGTCTGTGGCAGCTCTTTCCCATGTCCACGCTACAGTCTGTGGCAGCTCTTTCCCATGTCCACACTACAGTCTGTGGCAGCTCTTTCCCATGTCCACACTACAGTCTGTGGCAGCTCTTTCCCATGTCCACACTACAGTCTGTGGCAGCTCTTTCCCATGTCCACACTACAGTCTGTGGCAGCTCTTTCCCATGTCCACACTACAGTCTGTGGCAGCTCTTTCCCATGTCCACACTACAGTCTGTGGCAGCTCTTTCCCATGTCCACACTACAGTCTGTGGCAGCTCTTTCCCATGTCCACACTACAGTCTGTGGCAGCTCTTTCCCATGTCCACACTACAGTCTGTGGCAGCTCTTTCCCATGTCCACACTACAGTCTGTGGCAGCTCTTTCCCATGTCCACACTACAGTCTGTGGCAGCTCTTTCCCATGTCCACACTACAGTCTGTGGCAGCTCTTTCCCATGTCCACACTACAGTCTGTGGCAGCTCTTTCCCATGTCCACACTACAGTCTGTGACAGCTCTTTCCCATGTCCACACTACAGTCTGTGGCAGCTCTTTCCCATGTCCACACTACAGTCTGTGACAGCTCTTTCCCATGTCCACACTACAGTCTGTGGCAGCTCTTTCCCATGTCCACACTACAGTCTGTGGCAGCTCTTTCCCATGTCCACACTACAGTCTGTGGCAGCTCTTTCCCATGTCCACACTACAGTCTGTGGCAGCTCTCCTCCACCATTCACAGATTTTTTTTTTACAACTTTCCCCACCATCACCATTTGCAGTCCCTAGCAGCTCCCCTCTCTAAACAGGAATAGTTGGTTAAAATACATTTCTGTTTCTTTTTCTGCATTCATTACTGCTATTATACATAGAATAATCTTCAGATAAAGGCACAAGTAAAAACTGTGTATTCAGCCAGTCACAACCCCTTACAAAACAGTTGAGACTGTTATAATGCTTCCTTTTCCTCAAAATAGATGAAAATGGGAAACTATTACAGTTTTTTCCACTAAAGAAGCCAGAAGCCCTAAATAAGGATCTGCATCGTATTGTGCCAGCTTGTATACTTCATGTGTTGGATTACTCAGGTCACCTTGGGACAGGGAGTACACATGGGGTCATGTGTTGGGGGGGTAAGAGTACAGACGTGCCTTCTTCACCACATAAGCATTAGGTAGACCAGCCTACTAGTAAAACTACTCAGTGGCAGCTATCAGCAAATGATGACATCAGTCTTGTGTTTCCACTTTCTAATCTTATCATGTACAATACTCCAGGCTGAGGAATTTTACAGCTTTCTTTGCTAATATTCTGTTATTGTCTATAGCAGTGGTAGTCAACTTGAAAATTAGAGGTCTCAGGTGACACTAAAGCCTAGTACACACCACTAATTATTTTTTCGGTTGAAAAAAAAAAACGACAATTCGATGTTAGTACAGCGATCTCCCTTGCAGTTCTATTATGTTCTGACCGGGGCACGCCCCCTGATCCCCCCCCCCCGCCAGAACACTCCGTTCATCGCTGACCTGGAGCTGGATGGCTTCTGGTTTTCCAGCTGCCATACACACGGGCTGAATGTCGGACGTTTTTTATTGAACTGGCCAAATCGCCCAGCATTCGGCCCGTGTGTACTAGGCTTTACAGAGAGATGCACAATAGCAGTACGTTTTTGTGTTGTCAAGCATTTCATTGAGTTCGGTAAGGCTGTACTGCACCTCAGTGCCGGAAAATTCCTGTCCTGCAGTGTTCTACAATGCACCGTAAAGAGAAAGCTTGAGTTATCATTGGTGTCAGTGGTCGCAATAAAAAAAAAAAAAACAGCAATGGTGTCAGCTGCAATGAGAATTCTGAGCACTGGTGTCAGTTGGCACAATCAAAAAACACCTCGGCAATTGGGGTCAGGGACCACAATAATAACCTCCAGCATTGGTGTCAGTGACCACAATAATAACCTCCAGCATTGGTGTCGGTGACCACAATAATAACCTCCAGCATTGGTGTCGGTGACCACAATAATAACCTCCAGCATTGGTGTCGGTGACCACAATAATAACCTCCAGCATTGGTGTCGGTGACCACAATAATAACCTCCAGCATTGGTGTCGGTGACCACAATAATAACCTCCAGCATTGGTGTCGGTGACCACAATAATAACCTCCAGCATTGGTGTCGGTGACCACAATAATAACCTCCAGCATTGGTGTCAGTGACCACAATAATAACCTCCAGCATTGGTGTCAGTGACCACAATAATAACCTCCAGCATTGGTGTCGGTGACCACAATAATAACCTCCAGCATTGGTGTCGGTGACCACAATAATAACCTCCAGCATTGGTGTCGGTGACCACAATAATAACCTCCAGCATTGGTGTCAGGGACCACAATAATAACCTCCAGCATTGGTGTCAGGGACCACAATAATAACCTCCAGCATTGGTGTCAGGGACCACAATAATAACCTCCAGCATTGGTGTCAGTGACCACAATAATAACCTCCAGCATTGGTGTCAGTGACCACAATAATAACCTCCAGCATTGGTGTCAGTGACCACGATAATAACCCCCAGCATTGGTGTCAGTGACCACGATAATAACCTCCAGCATTGGTGTCAGTGACCACAATAATAACCCCCAGCATTGGTGTCAGTGACCACGATAATAACCTCCAGCATTGGTGTCAATGACCACAATAATAACCTACATCAATGGTGCCAGCTATCTCAATAAAAAAAACCTGCACCAGAGTCAGTGACCGCAATAATAACCTCCTGTATTGGTGTCAGTGACCACAATAATAGCCCCCGGCACTGATGTTTGTGGCAGTCATTATAACTCTCTCAGTAACTGCAGTAATAACCCCCATTATTGATGTCAGTTACCGCAGTAAAACACCCTTGCATTGATGTCAGTGGCAGCACTATTCTCTCCCGACAACCCCCAGCTAACACACATTGATGGTAAGTGGCAGTGGTTACTTAACATCCCTGAATTGGTGGACACTAAATCTAGGTTTGTATAACAAACATCACATGACTTTTCATACACTCATATCTTTATTGGAAAAATAGTTTAATCTGTGAAGGCTCTTATTGGAAATATGTGACATCTTGAAAAGAGGGTCAGTGGAGTCCAGCATTCCAATCAGTGAGATGAAATTAAAGGTATGGTTTGAAGGTACCGTACCGTATAAAAAAAAGCTTCAAGTGAAATGTATCTCATTCAAAGTAAATTATAGAGGATGCTATTGGATCATTAGATCTGCGGAGCTGCATACAACTCTAAAAGGCTACAGGAGCTTTTCTATGGCCTTTCTGTACATCAGTCCTTGAGCTAATCATTGGACAGCCTATAGATGTCTGTGCAACTCAAAGGCGCTTGTGCAGTTTGCCAATAAGACAGCTCATAGATAGACTATGTATAGACAAAGCCAGAGCACTGGCTGCTAGTGATCTGAGATATGTATTTTTATTTAATATAGGTACTGGGAGAAAGTATGGGAAGGGATGGTATGAATGTGGAAGTTTTTCCTCTTAAATTCAGTTCCAGTTTACCACCCATTGGTTGCTATAACCAATACTTCCTAATTCCTTTTGCCCTTCCATATGACCAAAAAGAGTAAAAATCACTAAAACAATGCTGAAAAATTTGGCCAAAAGATTATTAACTAAGGTTCACACTATAGAGCAAGGGTCGGCAAACTCTACCATATTTAATGCTATTTTTCAAGCACTATACAACCAGCATGCCAGTGATCAATGGCACATCATAGTCATATAGTCAGTTTAAATTTTTGCACTCCTGGTTGTATGGCTAATGGCAAGTAACACTCAAACAAAAAGTGTTTATTTAGACCTCAGAAAAGCCCCAATTCCAACTCAGACTTCATTCCTGCACCATAAGTCCTCAGGTCAGAGCCAATTCCTGCACGTTTAGCTCATTTTCCTGCACTTTTAGGCTGGGTTCACACTTAAGCGAATTGGATGCAGGTTTTCCCTGCATCCAATTCGCATGACAGGAGACTGTGACCGTCTCTTAATGGAGCCGGTTCACACATCTTTAGGGCGGCACAGTGGTACTGTGCGTCTTTGGCTCCGTTTCAGGTCCGAATTCAGCCAAAAATGTATGCCCGATTCGTCCCTAAAACGGAGAACAGGAACGAACCGGATTCCCGGTGTGAGCCGCATCTGTATCAGACTTAAGATCAACCTCAATGCATGCACCTTCAGACCACAAGTCATCCCCAAACACTGCACATCAGAAATTCCAGGTATTTAAGTACCTGCTACAGACTTCAAACAAGAGGAGGAAGAGTGTGGGCGGCCTCCCTCCACACACTGAATGAAAAATGATTTTACCAACGTCGGTGGTTGGTGGGCCCTGTACCAGGCTTTATTCTTAATAGCCAAGTGCTGGGTGTTGTCAAACATTTTCTCTCATCTCCTCTGTAAACTCCTCTTCCACACTCACTTTTGCACTTCCCACACCTCTCCTACCACTGTTCACCCTTGCATCCCCCGCAATTCTCTTCCACTGCTGCAATCCCTAAAAAATGTTCTTCTATTGCATCCCCTTAGACCTGTAACACAACTACATGCCCCATACACCTCTTCCACCACTGTACCCACCGCATAAGCACTTTACCCCAGATACTTGTTTCAATACAGCAAATGCCAGCACACCTGTCCACCATCACCTCTACCACACCCCTGTACACCTACCCTGTTCCACTTCCACTTCACAGTCAGCACACCCATTCCACCATTGCATGCACGGTTCACAACTGTACATCCCGTCCCTTCACATGTGTTCACCACCATACCCCCTGCAAACATGTTCCACAACTGTACCCCACTGCACCCATGTTCCAACTTGATCATCTGAAGTGCAAGACTTCATGCGGCTGCATTTGGTCCTGGGGGGTAGAAGATGGGCGATGCAGAGAGCCACCCACAGATTCATCTGAGAATTGCACGGTGGGCAAGGTGCTCATGCCCACCCATTTAAAGAAAAAATGATAGATGAGACCTTATGACTGCTGCCCCGGCACCAGTGGGATGAAGTGCAGGAAAGGCAGCAGCCAATAGCAGTGGGTGCCAGTGAAAGAGGCATTGCGTGCCAGCCTGGGCACGTGTGACCGGTGTTGCTGTACAAAGGAAAAAGTGGAACATTTTTATTGTTACTCCTACAGTGAAAAAGCAGAAAGTTAAAAGACATTTCTGAGAATCTCTGAAGGACCAGATTCAGAGAACAACGCTGTTTAGCCATTAAACTGGATTTTTTTTTTTTACATTGAAATGAAAACTTTATGAGATTATAGCCTGGTGTGTAATGTTCGTCATTCCTCGAAATAATAGTAAAAAAAAAAAAATATGGCCACAACTGCAAAGAAGACGAGGCAATCATCGCCGCTATGCCTCCTACACTACTAAACAAAGCTTTGTTTCCCTAGCAACTAATAATAGGGTTTCTGTGCTGTGTTACTTAAAAACAGAAGAGTGTAGTGATTTTGGTAAAGAAGGGGGAACTTCAGAATTTTCTAATTACAGAGATGGACAGAAGAGCAAAGCACTCAAACTTTTGCTAACCCAGAAAGTTTTTTTTTTAGACTTTTCAGATTTGAAATTCGTTAAAAATAATTTCTCTTTTAAAGAAGTGCGGACATGCAGTTCTGCAATATAATATTTTTTATTTACTACGTAATTGTAAAGATGTTCATAGATGACACCCTGGAAACATTTTTACTGGCAAGTGTGTCGGAAGATGATGTTATTTAAAAGTACAAGGCTTAATAGTAATTACAGTAGTAAAAATTAAATGCTCGCCTTAAGTATTTTTTTACGTCCAGTGGTTGGCCACGTTGCCTTTTTAGCCTTAGAACTCTATTAAAGGCATATTAACAAATATGGAAGATGATCACTGTAACGGCACCCCAAATCTGAAAGCGGGTTAACGCTGCTTAAGCGATTCCCTCTCCTGGACACACATCCACTATCGATCCTCCACAGTCAGGTGACCACTTCCCAAAGGATTAATCCTTCCGGAAGAACGAGACAACACGCTCTGTATCTTCCCAAGATAGACTCTCTTTATTGAAAAAACATTGCAACTTTTATACACATAGAGGGGAGTTTCTTATTTTCTTCTCACCATACATCTTTGACCAGAGCTAATTTCCATGATCTACTTAACTACAGCTTGATGACTCAGACATATGACCTTTTAGGCTAGCTTTTGTCTCCCAATCCACATTTCAGTTTAAATGATTATGCATGACCTTTTAGGCTAGCCGTACTGTCTCCCATTTCTCAAAAGACTTCACACAATAGATACATAACGAGCTCCCAATACACATCTCACAATGAAAGGATCTGTAGCATAATTGAGGTTCATTAACATTACACAAGCAGACAGGTGACACATCAGCATCTCTTAATTTAACCTGTTGAGTTCAGGATCAACAAAATAGTTATTTACAGATCCTGGGAAATATTGGGGAATAATATTACAGACCCATTTTAAAACAATCCAATACATATTCTCAATGTCCATTATTTTCTTGCTCACCCTGTGCCCAAAATGACCCCTGTCACAACAACGTATATACAGCATTGAATCTGATTAGTACAGATCATAGTGGGGCTTTCATTCACCCTGTGCCCCTAATAGGGACACAGGGTGGTTTACACATAAGAGGCATTGGGGAAGCTGAAGCAAGGGTATCTCATACTTTCTAAGAGATTCTGGGTTCCCTGGGCCCTCCCGTTACAATCGCACTTAAAGTCACTGCCCTTAAAAATTGGTTAAAGCCTAAGGCCAGCCATAAACAGAGCAATTTCCCCCCCATCAACACAGATAGTGTTGACAGGGGAATCCCTCCCGCGAAGTCATTGTGTTGTCCCGATGGGGAGCAGGGGAAATCACTATCAATAATCGCATATAAAATCCGGAAGGCTGGTTGTACACAAATGTCATGATCACTTGGTGCCCCTGTTCCTCACACAGGACCCGGGTGTTGGCTGTTGCCTTTCCCCTGTCTGTATTCACTTGCAAGATGATTGATCTGATCAGTCACCTGATATAAGCAAACCGAACACTCTATCCCTTGCTTGTGATAGAGACAGAGACCTGCATTGTTCTGATCAAGCCTCCCGTTTGTCTGCCCTGCTTTGCTGTTAGACTTCCCTGTGTATGACCGGGACTGTATCTTGGACTATCCCCTGAACTCAGCCTGCCTTTACCTGAACCGTCTTAGAACCACGCTATCTGTCTGCTAAACTGCAAGTAGCCTGTTTGATCTGCTCCCATCTGCCCTAGTGTGGTAGCCAGGCACTATAGCATTGTGTATAAGTCCTGGGGGCAACCAAGTACCGATAGGCCTGCTTGTCTTAAAGGAAAGAGGGCTGCTATAGGTGAAGCACACAGTAGCTAGCTACAGTCATGGCCGAAATTGTTGGCACCCCAGACATTTTTCCAGAAAATCAAGTATTTCTCACAGAAAAGTATTGCAGTAACACACGTTTTGCTATACACATGTTTATTCCATTTGTGTGTATTGGAACAAAACAAAAAAAGGGAGGAAAAAATAAGGAAATTGGACATAATGTCACACAACTCTAAAAATGGGCTGGTCAAAATTCTTGGCACCCTTAACTTAATATTTGGTTGCACACCCTTTGGGAAAAATAACTGAAATCCATCACTTACTATAACCATCAATAAGCTTCTTACACCTCTCACCCGGAATTTTGGACCACTCTTCCTTTGCAAACTGCTCTCTCTCTTTTTGGAAGGGCACCTTTTCCCAACAGCAATTTTAAGATCTTTCCACAGGTGTTCAATGGGATTTAGATCTGGACTGGCCATTTTAGAACTCTCCAGCGCTTTGTTGCCATCCATTTCTGGGTGCTTTTTGACGTATGTTTGGGGTCATTGTCCTGCTGGAAGACCCAAGATCTCGGACGCAAACCCAGCTTTCTGATACTGGGCTCTAAAGTGCGACCCAAAATCCTTTTGGTAATCCTCAGATTTTATGAAGCCTTGCACACATTCAAGGCACCCAGTGCCAGAGGCAGCAAAACAACCCCAAAACATCATTGAACCTCCACCATATTTCACTGTAGGTACGGTGTTCTTTTCTTTGTAGGCCTCATTCCGTTTTTGGTAAAACAGTAGAATGATGTGCTTTACCAAAAAGCTCTATCTTGGTCTCATCTGTCCACAAGACGTTTTCCCAGAAGGATTTTGGCTTACTCAAGTACATTTTGGCAAACTGTAGTCTTGCTTTTTTATGTCTGTGTCAGCAGTGGGGTCCTCCTGGGTCTCCTGCCATAGCGTTTAATTTCATTTAAATGTCGACAGATAGCTTGCGCTGACACTGATGCTCCCTGAGCCTGCAGGACAGCTTGAATGTCTTTGGAACTTGTTTGGGGCTGCTTATCCACCATCCGGACTATCCTGCGTTGCAACCTTTCATCAATTTTTCTCTTCCGTCCACGCCCAGAGAGATTAGCTGCAGTGCCATGGGTTGCAAACTTCTTGATAATGTTGCGCACTGTGGACAAAGGCAAATCTAGATCTCTGGAGATGGACTTGTAACCTTGAGATTGTTGATATTTTTCCACAATTTTGGTTCTCAAGTCCTCAGACAGTTCTCTTCTCCTCTTTCTGTTGTCCATGCTTAGTGTGGCACACACAGACACACAATGCAAAGACTATAAGTGAACTTCTCTCCTTTTTATCTGCTTTCAGGTGTTTTTTTTATATTGCCCACACCTGTTACTTGCCCCAGGTGAGTTTAAAGAAGCATTACATGCTTGAAACAATCTTATTTATCCACAATTTTGAAAGGATGCCAAGAATCTTGACCAGCCCATTTTTGGAGTTTTGTGTGACATTATGTCCAATTTGCTTTTTTTTCCTCCCTTTTTTTGTTTTGTTACAATACACACAAAGGGAATAAACATGTGTATAGCAAAACATGTGTTGCTGCAATACTTTTCTGTGATAAATAATTGATTTTCTGGAACAAATTCTGGGGTGCCAACAATTTCGGCCATGACTGTATAGTGTCTGACCACCTGCATTGAGGTAGACGTGACATTCGTGACACCAAGTTGATCAATCTATCCACTTGGGTACATTCAGCCTGTCCATACATGGTTCCTGTTGAACTGGCTTAGATTCGAACCATCTATGGTTAGCTTAATTTCACCTTTTCCTGAAAATAGCTTATACAGTAGATAATTCATTCATATTATTGTCATACCTGTGGACCCGTTGTCCCCACCAGTTATCAATACCCATGTCCTACCGTGTCGCTAGGACATGAAAACTGTTGGGTGCTCACTCCCAGCATTACAGAAATGAAAACCAATGGGGTCCAAATGACCCTACATGTGTAACAATAAAATGAATAAATATTTTACAAAGCTTCATTGTTTGTTTTTTGTTTTTTTAAATACCTAGTGAAGCCCCCTTGGCCTTGTAGGCTATTTTCTGGAAACGGTGAGCCTTTAATTACAGGATCCTTAATGGTGATTCTTTGACCAATACCACAGAGCAACAGCTTCCATACCTGAGAATTGCTGGAAATATGCTGGACTGGCACCTGCTCTGCTACCCTGTGCTTGTGAATAGGATTCTGATGTAATGTTAGATCCAAATTGCCTTAATGTTTATCTTGCTAAGGAGAAAATCTGTCTGCCTCCTCCAGTAATTCTGAGCCCTTGAAGTTACATAATGGCCCCTTGTCAGGGTGGACAGATCTCCAGAGGAAGGTACTGCACCAGCCAGGCGTTGCTTCAGCAGTTGACGCCTGTCTGGATAAACCCTGCAGTAGGGCCCTTTTTATGTAAAACTATGGTCCTATTAAACTAGGAAAGGAAATTAGTAAATCCTCATTCTTCCATCTGAGGAATTTAGTGAGAATGCTGTACGTTACTTCCCCAACAAAATATATATTCATTCATTTTGTCCTGATGACAGACTTCTGGTAATATTTTGTTTGCAGACCTAGCAGATGAGGCCCTGCCGTGTCTATCCTTGGTGCAGAGTAAAGCAGCATACTGCTAACTAACATGTTCCACTGTTCCATGACTCTAGTTCTCTATATCTTCTAGCTGCAATAAGGAGATTTCAGTTTAAAGCTAAACTCCAGGATATTTAGGAATACAGCAATTATTGCAATTTTGTCTCTTTTAAAAGATCATTAATTTTTTTATGGCATCTAGTGAAAGTACCTGAGTTTCTTTTTTCAGACTGTAGCAGTCCTGTGTATAGAGGCACTTAGAGAGGAGGAAGGGGCAGGACTATTGACCAATCAGATGTGCTGCATGTAGTTCAGCTGACATGGAACATGCTGATAGGAGGAGAGAGCAGAGGGATGATCTGTTCTTGCCAGTTCACTGTTCAGTCGCAGGCTTGGGGCAAGGGAGGTGACTTAGTTGGACTGCCTTACTTTGGTAAAGAAAATTCGGGTCATCAGCCTGGCAGTGTTTGTGTGGTAGGGCTGTGTAAATTTCAAGGGAAAATTCTAAGCATTTTACAGGTAAAACAGCTACTACCATTCTGTTTCAGGTGTGTATTTAGCTGTTTGCTTGAAAACGGCAAATGTTGGCTGCTTAAATGCTGTAATCAATATGCAGCGATCACCTGCATGTAAATGTTGTCAGGCACATTTGCAGGTGTAATTGTATACTTAAACACATGCTTACAAGCCCATAAAGTCCAACCCCATCTTCCACACATCAAATTTTTCGCAAGGCTCCTAATCTTCTATGCCTACATTGTGTGTTCAGGAGCCAACTGCCACTCCCCTTTTACACTGGGGCGGGAGGTGCGCTGATGGTATAGCGCCGCTATACCGTCGGAATTGCGGTGGTATTCGGCCGCTAGCGGTGCGGTTTTAACCCCCGCTAGCGGCCAAAAAAGGGTTATTACCGCTGGCATTGCGCCTGTGCAGAGGCGCATTGCCGGCGGTATAGCCGCGGTTTCCCATTGATTTCAATGGGAAGGATCGGTGGAGGAGCGGTAAACACACCGCTCCTCTCACCGCTCCAAAGATGCTGCTAGCAGGACTTTTGGAGCGTTCCTGCTAGCGCACCGCTCCAGTGTGAAAGCTCTCTGGCTTTCACACTGGAGAAACAGCAGCCGCTGTTTAGGGTCGGTTTGCAGGCTCTATTTTTAGCGCAATAGCGCCTGCGAACCGCTCCTGTGTGGAAGGGGTCTAACAGCCAGCTCCCTAATGTGCATGTGTGAGATCATGGACTGCAGACTTCTGTAGCCTCCTGGGATTAGGGTGACCACATTTCCGAACTACCATTCAGGTACACCCCCCTTCCCAAAAATCAGCTTGTGCTGTAACGAATCACAGCACAGTGATTGGACTCAAGAGGCGGGATTTATGATTTCTCCAATCACAAACAGGGGGCGGGGATTGTGCTCCTCCAGGCATTCCTGGCCAGGACAAGTACTGTCAGTGAGTAAAGTGGTGATGTGGCAGACTTTTTTGGGGGCATCAGATTGGTCCGGGGGGTGGCTGAGTCAGTTTCATTCCGGGACACTGTATTGTCCTGGAATGAAGGTGCCCGGGACAGACCTGCAAAATGCGGGACTGTCCCGGGCAATCCAGGACACGTGGTCACCTTACCTGGGATGTGTGATGTGATATCCCAAGAGGCCGGCAGGTGGGTTAGGAGTATGTCATCCTCGCTTAGACAAGGATTGGGGAAGTGGTACTGAGCACCACCAAAAAATAAGGTACTCACTGGATCACAAAAAAAAAAAAACCTGCAAATTTGTATCAAGCTGGTGGTGGGGGCATG